>OX419717.1:79443616-80831580 GCA_948474765.1 Patella depressa
AACTAGAAAGACTTGCCTTGTCACTTCCGCATCCGCAAGATCGACTTGAAAAATAAATTCAGATTGTTCCCGTCTGATCCGTACCTTGATTTGAACTCTAACCGCTCGCCCAAGCGGGCATTGCACAAGGATCTACGACAAGTCCGAGTTATTTTTATGTATACAAAAAAAAAACCCCAAATTATTCCTTTTATTCTGATCAAAAGTAATAATACATTCGTCTACTATATTACCATTTATTACTCATGTAAAAAAGGATACATCAATTAAAAGTTAACTTCCGCCATTCAAATTCATTTCCTGAAAAAATTACCCACTTGACGTTGTGGAATGTTTTTCGTGGCACTTGAACCATTGCGTAGTTTTCTATTGGTGTCATTTTCAGTCCTCAAGTGTTGTGATGTATTTTTGGTTTAAAGTCCCGAAGTTTTAAATAGCCCAACCTCAAGTCTTGATTTCCACTAGATATTAAGAAAGTAAAATTTTTAAAACTTAGCGTTTAACTATGATTGGTGTGAATTAGAGTTACTCGGAGAAATAATTATTTAAACGACCGTCTTCATTAGGCCAGTAGGTGCAGAACATTAGGACGTTAAAACTCATTTCATTCTCTTTCATTTCAATCGGACTTCACGCCAGATAAACTGTCTACTGGAGTAGATCACGGTGTCGGTCGGAAATATTATTGTTGTGTATTACTGGAAACTAGAATGAATCGCTTTTGTAAGGTAAAATTTATGAGTTCTCATTTAGTTGATCGGTTTGCTTGAAAGATATGAGCAAAATGGTCAGATCTAAGGCAACTTCAACTTTGGTCAAAGGTTACGAGATGTAAACAGGGCTATCGCTAATCCCAACCCAAAACCCAAATCCCGAACCTAGCCCTAGTGTTTACCCTATCCTACAATCACACCAACTATTACCTGCCTAATCAGTGATTTTGACGATAATTGAGCCGGCCTCAACAAATAGATTTGGAGGAGAAACTTGCTATACTGGGAATAGGAAAATGGATGTGTACATTGTTGTTTCAGTAAAATCCTGGTTTTCACAATGGTTTTGTTTTCTATTTCAGGAGAATATTGAAGATTTGCTCAGCCCCAATTTGTGGCGTTCTCTGGCTGCAGAGACGTTCGGGACCCTGGTCATCGTCTTGTTGGGATGTGGAACGTACACTGGAACTACCCCTTCTGTTATCCAAGTGTCCCTGACCTTTGGTTTAACCGTGGCAACGGTCGTCTGGGTGTTTAGACACATCAGTGGTGGTCACATGAACCCGGCTGTCACCCTGGCGAAACTGGTCACAAGACGAGTCAGCATCGTTCGAGGTGTCCTCTACATCATTGCTCAATGTCTGGGTGGCGTTCTTGGTGCTGGAATCCTGTTCGGTCTGACCCCGGTTACCCAGCGACTGGATCTTGGTGCTACAGCCCTTTTGAGAACAGGTGTGACGTCACCTCAAGGTTTTGGAGTGGAGTTGTTGGTCACGTTTGTCGTGGTGTTGGCTGTTTTTGCCTCTGATGACACCAAGAGAAGAGATTTACGTGGTTCTGCACCACTGACTATCGGTCTGGCTGTCGTCGTTTGTCATCTGTTTGCTGTAAGTATTACCTTTAGTCATCTTGCGTTAGGGGTCGTACACGAGACAGCGTAGGGTTACTCTAACAAAAATTCCGATACCACTTTTTACATGGACAGGTCGCACAGCTGAATAATTCTGTTGTGTATTATAAAGGCAGGCGTGATTTTTCCCGTTATCTAACGGATTTCCGCTATTTTCATCGCCCGTGTATCGTTTTCGTGAATCATCTAAATTTGCAATAAAAATTTGGAGCATGGTAGAGTCTTTTGACTTTGTCTGACAATCTGTAATTTTATATTATTATGTCGTCACTGTGTGCTAAAAACAGGACTGGTTGCTATCAGCTGTTTTACAAAGAGCATGCTCTTGTATTTGGAAGGTGACTTTAAAAAAACAAAGTTTATTGTTATCTATTTACATGCATATTTATATTGGCACAAGAACAAACAACGTCACAAAAACTTATAATCTGCAATTAATTTGACTCAATGACGTCATTAGTGTTTATGTTTCGTCATTGCATAAGAAAATAAAAGTTATAAATTTTAGATAATTTTATATGCAAATTATTTTACCGGCACTGAATCGTCTAATCTGTGTTTTGAAAAGATAAACATTGTGCGACATTACAACGAAGTATTATTCTCTTATCTTAAACATTGACTAAGTAAAATAATATGTTATTATTTCGAAATGAATTGGTTATCTCTTAAGCTCAGACGTTATTTGGATGTTTTACGAGATTTTTGAACCAAAAATAGAATTCGGGTTTCGATTGAATTATAACATCTATGAATGATAATGCATGTACGTAAATTTAAAATACGGCGAATGTATTTACAGTCTCATAATACTTAGGGCGGATATAATTTGAACGTGTAGTTATATTTGGGGTTGATACTTTAGACTTTTTTCCGGAGCAAGGAATAAAATATATGAAACGAGGAAAGTGATGAAGCAAACATCAAATTGTGGGAGGTCGAGTGCAATTCTGTGTATTATTGAGATGAAGAAATATGTCGGTCCGCAAAATTACCTCGTAAGTCTTTCTTGGTCCGGTCGGCGGGCGGGGGGGGGGGGGGGGCACGGTAACTCAGTGAGTAAGACGTTGGCTCGCCGACCTAGAGATCCAATGTTAGATCCCTACATTGGCCGAGAAAGTTCACCGGGATTCCAGCGTGGTTCCTCTGTGTTAGTGCTGGAGGGCCGAGGGCGTGGCAAGGGACAAAGTTTAGTCGTTGGCATGGGAATAAAACCGAGGTCTCGTGTATAAATTGGCGTACACGTAAAAGATCCCTTGGCAGTTGGAATTCGATATAACAGTATGTCACAACGTCGCTGCCCGGACAAAACTTCCCTCATAGCACACTGTATGGTTTTAGCCCAGTCGGAGCAAAACAGTAGGACGTTAAACCCAATTTCATTTCTCCTTGGAGTGTAATGGTTGTAGCTCTGTAAAAAAAGCGGCCTTTCCGAAATTATATTTAAATGTAGATGATAATTTGTTTAGCATTTTGTTTAGCGGTGATCTATAAAAATACTCAAAACGTTTTGACCTTTGAATTTGACCTCTCCATAATTTAGCTTATATATATTTGCATATAGCGGAACATCTACTACAGATCGTGTTTCATGGACAATAGAGGCCATTAATGGTTTGAATATTTCTATAAATTATTATATCACACACCCATCTACAAGGAAATGGAATGGGGTTTAACTTCCTGTTGGGTTAACGAAGACGGGCATACGCCATAGACAGTGTGCTTTGAAGGAAATTCCAACTGCCAAGGGATCTTTTACGTGCTCACCAATGTGTTCAAGGTGCCTCGGTTTTTTGTCCCATCCGAATGACTAGACAGTTGTCCTCCGTCTTGCATCAATGACAAGGGGGAACGCCGGAAAATCCCGATGAACTTTTTCGGCCAAGGCTGGGATCGAACACACGACCTCCAGCTGGCGAGCCAGTGTTTTTACCGCCTTAGCCACCGTGGCTCCCCAGAAAAGGAAGCATATCATCAATATAAACATCCGTGGTTTGTTTCTCTATCCTATTCTTAAAGATATGACGTAATTTCGATTACTCGGTTGTACGTGGCTTTTCTCCGGGTCCTCCGGTTTCCACCCACTGCAAAAGACGCAAGCATGCGTTTTGGCAAAAGACATGGGTTTAATCAAGTCAAGATAATAGATTATTTTATATCAAATTTCTCCCCATCTGCACAGGTGGAATTATAGACATGTTGCTGTAATAACCAAATTATTGGTTTTAATATAAACAAATTGTTTGAGGTTATCGTATATAAATTATAGACTCAATCTTTCTCACGGGACACGGTAGTTATTAGGGTTTCACACTGCGTAGCTTGTGTGAAACACTATTGTTTTTGTTAAAATTATTATTCTTATTATTAGGCTTTCAGACTTTCGTCTGAAAGCCTATTGAGATTACTAAAATTATTATTATTAGGGTTTCACACTGCGAAGCTTGTGTGAAACACTATTGTTTTTGTTAAAATTATTAGGGTTTCACACTGCGTAGCTTGTGTGAAACACTATTGTTTTTGTTAAAATTATTATTCTTATTATTATTATTATTATTATTCAGATTCCAATTTGAATAGATCTCAGCAACTACGTGTCGCATCGTTACGATTTCTTCGGGTTTACTGGGAAAGTGGGTGTGACTTAGAGGATAAAGCTATTTTGAACGTTCTGCGACAATGCGAAATGTCCGAAATCACCGAAGTTATCGTTTTTGAAAATATTGCAGTAATTTTAACAATAATCATTGGATTTTAACTTTCGATACATTTTGGCATAGCCTGAAACAGGGCACATAGCTACGCTACTTTCGATTTTTGATTTTCGGCAAATCTTCGAAGATATTAGGCGCCAAATTTTGAAAATTTAAAATTTTACAAAAAACTTTTTTATTTATGAATATTTTTTAGTCGTATTGTGCACAGAATTAAAGAGTCATCTGACTAGTGCAAAAATGTTAAAAAATTTTGTCTCAGTAATTTTCCTTGGCCGCCATTGGCTAATTCAGTTTTTCAGTCCTAGATTAATTTTTTATTGTTCGATTTGTATAAAACAAAGTTCATATGCTTCGCTGTCACAATTGTCATTTTTTTTGTTACCAATAATGTTATCTGTCGGCACCGGAAGTGGCATAATTTTACCAAAAACTACAATTTTGACAGTTATTTTCCTATTTCGAAAACAAATATTATTTTTTTGAAAAATTATATGACTCAAAGAGTGTGTCTTTTCAAGGCGCAAAAAATGTAGGAAGCAGTTTTTTTAATTTCGATTTCATTTTCGAGCAAATTCGATTAAGAGGCTAAAAATGGTGTAAAATTGGCCTATTTACAACCTATTCAGGCTTTTCAGATTTTAAAATATTTCTTCGTAACATTTATAAACTTGTAGCTATAATCCATACGAAGAAAATGTATGTTAAAATTCGTTTGTAATATAAGCAGTTACCAAGAAATGGGCAGTTCTGTACAAGTCACTGTTTTCGTTATTTTGCCTGTAAAATAGTCAATTATGATTGGATTTACATAAAAGTGACATCATTTGATTCAAAAAGCACGTAGCGTCATATCAAGTTGATTACAATTTAAAATTGACACCGGAAGTGACATCATTTGGTCAAAAAATGCATTTTAAACTTTTTAAATCAATGTTTTATTCAACCAAGAATAACTTAATATGTATTAATAATTTTAACTTTTGGTTTAAATTCACATATAAACAAAACTCAAATGGTCATATAGATATCATAAAATGGTTTCTAACTTATTCGGTTGGCGAGAAATAGACGGTTTTCTACAGGTCACTTTTGAAGGTTTCGGGGCCATAAAAGGGTCAATTATTATTCGATTTTCATAAACGTCACACCATGTTATACCTAATGCCATTTGGGATTTCATACAAGTAATTTAAGATTTTCATTATCACCGGAAGTAACGTCATTTTGGCAAAAACTGTATTTTTAGCCTCCAAAACAGATATTTTATTCAAATGAGTCTGTTTTGAAATCTTTTTCAAATTATGGTATTTGATGCCAATCAACAAATAGAATGAACCCATACGATCATACAGATACCACAAAATGGTTTCTAACTTGTACGGTTGCAGAGAAATAGCCGATTTTCTACAAGTCACTTTTCAAGATTTTTGGTCTTTAAAAGTGGCAATTATTATTCGATTTACATAAAATTTTCACTATATGATATCGTATGCCATTTCTGATTTCATAAGACTAATTGAACATTTGCATTAACACCGGGAGTAATTTAATTTTGTCAAGATCATTTACAAGTAACAAATGTATAAAATGAATTGATATTGCTGGATTTTGTTGATTCTGCGTCCATTTTATTTGTGTGCAATGTTAATTTGGAAACCTGTTTAGTGGTTTCGCTGGTACCGGAAGTGACATATGTTCAAGGGTAACTTGGCACCGGAAGTGACATGTTTAAGGGTAACATGGCACCAGTGAAACCCGTCATTCCTGCATGCAGGTCTAGTTATTCTTATTATTATTATTCTTCTTTTGTTTTGAGTAGATCTCAGCAACTGCTTGTCGCATCGTTACGATTTCTTCGGTTTTATTGGGAAAGTGGGTGTGACTTAGAGGATAAAGCTATTTTGAACGTTCTGCGACAATGCGAAATGTCCGAAATCACCAAATTATCGTTTTTTAAAATATTGCAGTAATTTTAACAATAATCATTGAATTTTAACTTTCGATACATTTTGGCATAGCCGGAGACAGGGCACATAGCTACACTACTTTCGATTTTTGATTTTCGGTAAATCTTCAAAGATATTAGGCGCCAAATTTTGAAAATTTAAAATTTTACAAAAAACTTTTTTATTTATGAATATTTTTTAGTCGTATTATGCACAGAATTAAAGGGTCATCTGACTAGTGCAAAAATGTTAAAGAATTTTGTCTCAGTAATTTACCTTGGCCGCCATTGGCTAATTCAGTTTTTAAGTCCTAGATTAATTTTTTATTGTTCGATTTGTATAAAACAAAGTTCATATGCTTCGTTGTCTCAATTGTCATTTTTTTTATTACCGGAAGTGTTATCTGTCGGCACCGGAAGTGGCATAATTTTACCAAAAACTACAATTTTGACAGTTAGGTACCATTTTTCGAAAACAAATATTATTTTTTGGAAAAATTATTTGACTCAAAGAGTGTGCACTTTCAAGGCGCAAAAAATGTCGGAAGCAGTTTTTTTAATTTCGATTTCATTTTCGAGCAAATTCGATTAAATGGCTAAAAATGGTGTAAAATTGACCTATTTACAACCTATTCAGGCTTTTCAGATTTTAAAATATTTCTTCGTAACTTTTATAAACTTGTAGCTATAATCCATACGAAGAAAATGTATGTTAAAATTCGTTTGTAATATAAGCAGTTACCAAGAAATGGGCAGTTCTGTACAAGTCACTGTTTTCGTTATTTTGCCTGTAAAATAGTCAATTATGATTGGATTTTTATAAAAGTGACATCATTTGATTCAAAAAGCACGTAGCGTCATATCAAGTTGATTACAATTTAAAATTGACACCGGAAGTGACATCATTTGGTCAAAAAATGCATTTTAAACTTTTTAAATCAATGTTTTATTCAACCAAGAATAACTTAATATGTATTAATAATTTTAACTTTTGGTTTAAATTCACATATAAACAAAACTCATATGGTCATATAGATATCATAAAATGGTTTCTAACTTGTTCGGTTGCCGAGAAATAGACGGTTTTCTACAGGTCACTTTTGAAGGTTTCGGGGCCATAAAAGGGTCAATTAATATTCGATTTTCATAA
Source organism: Patella depressa (assembly GCA_948474765.1). Classification (NCBI taxonomy): domain Eukaryota; kingdom Metazoa; phylum Mollusca; class Gastropoda; family Patellidae; genus Patella; species Patella depressa. The sequence goes on from OX419717.1 coordinate 79,451,055, forward strand.
ACGTAACACCATGTTATACCTATTGCCATTTGGGATTTCATACAAGTAATTTAAGATTTTCATTATCACCGGAAGTAACGTCATTTTGGCAAAAACTGTATTTTTAGCCTCCAAAACAGATATTTTATTCAAATGAGTCTGTTTTGAAATCTTTTTCAAATTATGGTATTTGATGCCAATCAACAAATAGAATGAACCCATACGATCATACAGATACCACAAAATGGTTTCTAACTTGTACGGTTGCAGAGAAACAGCCGATTTTCTACAAGTCACTTTTCAAGTTTTTTGGTCTTTAAAAGGAGCAATTATAATTCGATTTACATAAAATTTTCACAATATGATATCGTATGCCATTTCTGATTTCATAAGACCAATTGAACATTTTCATTAACACAGGAAGTACTTTAATTTTGTCAAGATCATTTACAAGTAACAAATGTATAAAATGAATTGATATTGCTGGATTGATTGGTTGATTCTGCGTCCATTTTATTTGTGTGCAATGTTAATTTGGAAACTTGTTTAGTGGTTTCGTTGGTACCGGAAGTGACATATGTTCAATTGTAACTTGGCACCGGAAGTGACATGATTAAGAGTAACTTGGCACCAGTGAAACCCGTCATTCCTGCATGCAGGTCTAGTTAGGCTTTCAGACTTTCGTCTGAAAGCCTATTGAGATTACTAAAATTATTATTTTTAGGGTTTCACACTGCGAAGCTTGTGTGAAACACTATTGTTTTTGTTAAAATTATTATTCTTATTATTATTATTATTCTTCTTTTGTTTTGAGTAGATCTCAGCAACTGCTTGTCGCATCGTTACGATTTCTTCGGTTTTACTGGGAAAGTGGGTGTGACTTAGAGGATAAAGCTATTTTGAACGTTCTGCGACAATGCGAAATGTCCGAAATCACCGAAGTTATTGTTTTTGAAAATATTGCAGTAATTTTAACAATAATCATTGGATTTTAACTTTCGATACATTTTGGCATAGCCTGAGACAGGGCACATAGCTACGCTACTTTCGATTTTTGATTTTCGGCAAATCTTCGAAGATATTAGGCGCCAAATTTCGAAAATTTAAAATTTTACAAAAAACTTTTTTATTTATGAATATTTTTTAGTCGTATTGTGCACAGAATTAAAGAGTCATCTGCCTAGTGCAAAAATGTTAAAAAATTTTGTCTCAGTAATTTTCCTTGGCCGCTATTGGCTAATTCAGTTTTTCAGTCCTAGATTAATTTTTTATTGTTCGATTTGTATAAAACAAAGTTCATATGCTTCGTTGTCTCAATCGTCATTTTTTTTATTACCGGAAGTGTTATCTGTCGGCACCGAAAGTGGCATAATTTTACCAAAAACTACAATTTTGACAGTTAGGTACCATTTTTCGAAAACAAATATTATTTTTTGGAAAAATTATTTGACTCAAAGAGTGTGCCCTTTCAAGGCGCAAAAAATGGCGGAAGCAGTTTTTTTAATTTCGATTTCATTTTCGAGCAAATTCGATTAAATGGCTAAAAATGGTGTAAAATTGACCCATTTACAACCTATTCAGGCTTTTCAGATTTTAAAATATTTCTTCGTAACTTTTATAAACTTGTAGCTATAATCCATACGAAGAAAATGTATGTTAAAATTAGTTTGTAATATAAGCAGTTACCAAGAAATGGACAGTTCTGTACAAGTCACTGTTTTCGTTATTTTGCCTGTAAAATAGTCAATTATGATTGGATTTTTATAAAAGTGACATCATTTGATTCAAAAAGCATGTAGCGTCATATCAAGTTGATTACAATTTAAAATTGACACCGGAAGTGACGTCATTTTGTCAAAAACTGCATTTTAAACTTTTTAAATCAATGTTTTATTCAACCAAGAATTACTTAATATGTATTAATAATTTTAACTATTGGTTTAAATTCACATATAAACACAACTCATATGGTCATATACATATCATAAAATTGTTTCTAACTTGTTCGGTTGCCGAGAAATAGACGGTTTTCTACAGGCCACTTTTGAAGGTTTTGGGGCCATAAAAGTGTCAATTATTATTCGATTTTCATAAACGTTACACCATGTTATACCTAATGCCATTTAGGATTTCATACAAGTAATTTAAGAATTTCATTATCACCGGAAGTAACATCATTTTGGCAAAAACTGAATTTTTGCCTTCAAAACAGATATTTTATTCAAATGAGTCTGTTTTGAAATGTTTTTCAAATTATGGTATTTGATGCCAATCAACAAATAAAATAAACCCATACGATCATACAGATACCACAAAATGGTTTCTAACTTGTACGGTTGCAGAGAAATAGTCGATTTTCTACAAGTCACTTTTCAAGTTTTTTGGTCTTTAAAAGTGGCAATTATTATTCGATTTACATAAAATTTTCACTATATGATATCGTATGCCATTTCTGATTTCATAAAACTAATTTTCATTAACACCGGAAGAAATGTAATTTTGTCAAGATCATTTACAAGTAACAAATGTATAAAATGAATTGATATTGCTGGATTTGGTTGATTCTGCATCCATTTTATTTGTGTGCAATGTTAATTTGGAAACCTGTTTAATGGTTTCGTTGGTACCGGAAGTGACATATGTTCAAGGGTAACTTGGCACCGGAAGTGACATGTTTAAGGGTAACGTGGCACCAGTGAAACCCGTCATTCCTGCATGCAGGTCTAGTTTTTTTTATTATTATTATTTACCGCCAGAGCCTATTTCTCTATGATCGAAAAGAGATACCGATCTGCGGTTCATCTTTCTACCGGGAAACCATGTGGTGGCTACTCAATAAAGCAATTTTTGAACTTCTGCGCAGACCGGAAGTGGCCGAATTTTGAACGTTGGTAAAAAATTAAAAATCGGCCGTGGTTTCGTCAATTCTTTACCTATATTCAAATAAATCACATTTTTGGAAAGCCTGAGACTTTTCCGAGACAATAGCAATCTCACATTTTGCAATTTCGAAACTTCGTCGCTGACTTCTATCATTCGAAAATTGAAAACACGTCGCCTACGAGACAATTTTTGTTATTTTTCAAAATTTGCAAATTTGACCTAGATTTTTGGATACCTGATGTCAATCCGATTCCAGTAATATAAGTTTCATTCAGAGTTATCGCCCTTTATTTTTCGATTTTTTTCGAATTTTCTTCCCATTTTGTGAGCTGTGGTTTCGTTTTACGGTCGAATTGATGTTTCTGAAACTTATGGAACATGAAGTTATAGTCCAATACCAACTGATAAAGCAATTTCGACACGGATCTTTAAACCGGAAGTGGTCGAAATAATGTGCTATATTTTGAAAAAAATGCAAAAAATGGATGTTTTCGGGGAAACGTGATGTCTCCGTCCGATATCAACGGATTAATCAAATTAAGGTACCAATGGATGGCACGAGGATTGGACTATCGTATGACACCCAATTCATACGGATGCTATGAACAAAAAGCAAAATATTGCACGCTGAAAATCAAGTATTTTCTGATTTGGAGCGTTTTTGGATGCCTGTATCTCGAAAACTTAACCTACAATTTTTTTTTAATTTTTTCTATCGAGAGTCCTTTTGGCGGTATTTTGCATGAAGCCATCCAATAAGACTTTGGAATGTCTGGAATAGGATATAAAAGGGACTGAAAATCGAAAAAAGTCGAAAAATCGTAATTTTTTTGAAAATGCTCTATTCTTTTTTTATTTTAAAATTTTTTTCAAAAAATGGTTACAAATTCGGATAGCTGACCTAAATCCGATTCTAACGATGTATAATATGTATTGAAGTACTGAAATATAATTTTCGATATTTTGATATTTTTGCATTTTTGGCACTTTTGAACATAGGATTTCTCAGGTGTATTTTATCTGATTAGATAATGTAATAATCCTTACAGAGCCCTGCGGCTATTTAATTGCCCAAACCGGTTATTAAAACTATCTCGACAATAATCACCATACCGGAAGTATTCAAAAAATGAAAGAAAAGGTTAAAAAAATGTGCGCTCTTGCGAAAAGCTGAATTTCTCTGTCAGATATTACCTGACGAAAAAAAGTAAAGTGTCTTTGGGTAGCCCCATTAATGGACTATCATATGGCATCTCAATGGTACGATTTCGATGGTTAGAAAATAAATTATGGAACCCCGAAAATCTAGTATTTTCCGTTTTTGGAGCCTTTTTATACGTCTTTTTCTCTAAAACGACATCTACGATTTCTCTGAAACTTTTTTAACGCAGAGTTCTACCGGTGGTCTGTGGCGTGAATCCAAAAGGAAAAGGTTTGAAATAATATAATGGGGCCAAAAATGGCCTCAATCTTTGAAAATAGTTTAAAAATCGTTAAATTATTGAAAATGTTCTTTTATGTATCTTTTTGACAAAAAACTACTGAATAGATGTTTCTGACACTTCTGTGACAGAAAGTTAAGTATCTGAACAACTTGTTAAAACTATTCCGACAATGATTAAAAAACCGGAAGTAGCCGAATAAATATCCTATATTTTTGAAATAAAACCGTAAAAAGTAAAAAAAAATGGTGATCTTGCGAAAAAAAAGTGATTACTATGTCAGATTTCACCGAATCAAAACAACTAAAGTATTATTGTATATCCTGATCAATGGACGATCTTATGACATCTAAATGGTAAAAATTTGCTGGCTAGGCAAGTGAACCATTTTTAAATGTCTTTGTTTGTTTTTTTCTTAATTAGCGAATATCCAATCCTTGACCCTAACCTTATGTCACTAATCACGTGTCTACACCTTTCAAATAGTGTATATAAATCAACCCCACTGATGTTCAGCGATATCACTTATGTAGAAGCAGACATAAAACCACCAGCTTAAGTAAGTAAATGTTCAGCAAGCAGAGCAATGGATTCGTTGTCTAGAGCTGAGGAGATGCTATTTTCTGCAGAGAGACACTTTCGAAGAGCATGCGAACAGGTTATTTTGCTGAATACCAAAATACGACAATATGGAGTTCGGCAACAACGTGCTAGACGAAACAACCAACACTCGTTAAGATACAACATAAATATTAGGATACGGGTTATGGTAGGACTACGCGATGCCTATTATGAATACTCTCGATTAAAGTTTGAAATGGTTTTAGAGTTGAGAGGTGTAGACGCTTTTTTTGTTAAAAAAAAAACCGGCACTTTTAAGGGCCCCCAAATCTATGAAAGAGTTACATTTCATATTCTAATAATATTAATAATGGTACTCTTGCAAAAATCGCGAGCAGCTAAATCGTCGGGGCAGTCAACAAGAGTTGTCACATATTTTTACTTTTTCGGTAATAAAACATTTATAATACACTAAAATATGATTAACAAGTCATTAGGCAATTATCAGAAAATCATTAGAATTGGTTTAGTTTTCATAACGTTTAGCCCCATGCCAACGTTTACTATACGAAACATTTAATATCATGGATTTACATGTAGCTGTTCATGTTATCAAGATTCATTGAAAATAAATATACTTGCTCGTCTTAAGACCTTAAACTGTGTATCAATCGGTTGGTAACTTTAGACTCTAGAGCATTCACAAGATATTTTTAAAATGATCAAGAGCCATAACTCTGGCAGTAATTAGCGGAATTCGCTGAAAATCATTAGGATTCTTCGTCTTATGACCTTAAACACTGCGTATAAATTTAAAGTCAATCGCATAGTCCAGTGAATGGACTTTCGTATGCCACACGTCCTGTTCAGTGCTGCTGGGCTATTTTATGACATACATGTACTTCCTCTCTGATTCCTGAAAGCCGGTTCAGTGCTGCTTGCAGGTCTAGTTATTATTTATTATTATTATTTACCGCGAGGGCCTAGATCTCCATGATCGAAAACAGATATCGATCTGGAATCAGATTTTCTATTGGGAAACCATGTGGTGGCTACTTGATAAAATATTTTTGAAATTTCTGCGCATACCGGAAGTGACCGAAATTTGTACGTTATCTAAAAATTGAAAATCGGCCATAGTTTCGTCAATTCTTTATCCATTTTCAAACAAATTACATTTTTGGAATCCCTGAATCTTTTCTGATACAATCTATTCTGAGACATTTTTCAATTTCGAACATTCGTCTATGACTTTTATCGTTTGAAAATTGCAAACATGTTGTTTACGAGACAATTTTTGTTATTTTTCAAAATTTTCAAATTTGACCTACATTTTTGGATACCTGACGTCCATCCGATTCCAGTAATATAAGTTTCATTCAGAGTTATCGCCCTTTATTTTTCGATTTTTTTCGAATTTTCTTCCCATTTTGTGAGCTCCGGTTTCGGTTTATGGCAGAATTGACGTTTCTGAAACTTCTGGAACATGAAGTTATAGTCCAATACCAACTTATAAAGCAATTTTGACCAGAATCCTTAAACTGGAAGTGGTCGAAATAATGGGCAATATTTTGAAAAAAATGCAAAAAATGGATATTTTGGGGAAAAACGCGATTTCTCCGCCCGATATCAATGGATGAAAGAAATTAGGGTACCATTGGACTGCACTAGGATTGTACTATCGTATGATACCCAATTCATACGGATACTATGATCAGGAAGCAAAATATGGCACGCTGAAAATCACGAATTTTCTGATTTTTAGCATTTTTGGACGCCTGTATCTCGAAAACTTAACCTACAATTTTTTTTTAATTTTTTCTATCGAGAGTCCTTTTGGAGGTATTTTGCATGAAGCCAACCAATAAGACTTTGAAATGTCTGGAATAGAATAAAAAAGGGACTGAAAATCGAAAAAAGTCGAAAAATCGTGAAATTTTGAAAAATGCTCTACTATTTTTTTATTTTAAGAGATTTTTAAAAAAAGGTTGTATAATCAGATAGCTGACCTAATTACGATTCTAACGATGTATAATATGTATGTAATTATTGAAATTTAATTTTCGATATTTTAATTTTTTTGCATTTTTGGCACTTTTGAACATAGGATTTCTCAGGGGCATTTTATCTGATCAGATAATGTAACATATCATTACAGAGCCCTGTGGCTATTTTAGCGCCCAAACCGACTATTAAAACTATTCCGACAATAATAACCATACCGGGAGTATTCAAAAAATGAAAAAAAAGGTTAAAAATATTGTCGCACTTGCGAAAAACTTGATTGCTCACTTAGGTAATAGCGGACCAAAAGAACTAAAGTGTCGTTGGATAGCCCTATTAATGGACCATCATATGGTATCTAAATAATACGATTTCGATGGTAAGGAAATAAATTATTGTATGCCAAAAATCTAGTATTTTCCGATTTTTATACGCCCACATGGAAATGTGGTCGTATATTGCCGTCGCCCCCGTCCGTCCGTCTGTCGGTCCGTCCGTCCGTCCGTCGGTCCGTCCGTCCGTCCGTCCGTCCATCGTCCACAATTTCTTGTGAACGCTCTAGAGGCTAAAGTTAATCTCCGATTGACTTGAAATTTATACACAGTGTTAAAGGTCGTGAGACGAAGAAGCCTATTGATTTTCAGCGATATCCGATAATTACTACCAGAGTTATGACCCTTGATCACTTTGAAAAATCTTGTGAACGCTCTAGAGGCTATAGTTAATATCCGATTGACTTTAAATTTATACACAGTGTTTAAGGTCGTGAGATGAAGAAGCCTATTGATTTTCGGTGATATCTGATAATTACTGCCAGAGTTATGACCCTTGATCACTTTGAAAAATCTTGTGAACGCTCTAGAGGCTAAAGTTAATATCTGTTTGAATTTAAATTTATACACGGTGTTTAAAGTCATGATACAAAGAAGCCTATTGATTTTCAGCGATATCCGATAATTACTACCAGAGTTATGACCCTTGACCACTTTGAAAAATCTTGTGAACGCTCTAGAGGCTAAAGTTAATATCCGATTGACTTTAAATTTATACACAGTGTGTAAGGTCATGATAGGAAGATGCCTGTTGATTTTCAGCAATATCCGATAATTCCTGCCCGAGTTATGACCCTTGATCACTTTGAAAAATCTTGTAAACTCTAGAGGCTAAAGTTAATATCCGATTGAATTTAGATTTATACACGGTGTTTAAAGTCATGATACAAAGAAGCCTATTGATTTTCAGCGATATCCGATAATTACTACCAGAGTTATGACCATTGACCACTTTGAAAAATCTTGTGAACGCTCTAGAGGCTATAGTTAATATCCGATTGACCTTAAATTTATACACAGTGTTTAGGGTCATGAGACGAAGAAGCCTATTGATTTTCGGTGATATCCGATAATTACTACCAGAGTTATGACCCTTGATCACTTTGAAAAATCTTGTAAACGCTCTAGAGGCTAAAGTTAATATCCGATTGACTTTATATTTGTACACAGTGTTTAGGGTCATGAGACGAAGAATCCTATTTGATTTTCAGTGATATCTGATAATTTCTGGCACTTGATCACTTTGAAATATTTTGTGGACAAAGGCCTTGAGACAAACCATCAAAACTATTCTAATCATTTCTGATAATTATTTAATGGGCTATTACTCATAATAAGATTATCATGTGTTGTAAATAGTAAATGTTCTCCTTACTGATAAAAGAAACAATATGCGACAACCCTTGTTGACTGCCCGGACGACTTAGCTGTTGTGGGCGTATGTTTCGTTGCCTGGCAACCTATCTTTTAACATTCTGAGACGCCCTTTTCTCGAAAATGACGCCTACGATTTTTCTGAAACTTTTCTTACTCATAGTCCTATCGGTTGTCTATATAGTGAATCCAAAATGAAAAGCATTGAAATAATGTAGGTGGTCCAAAAATGACATCAAACTTTGAAAAAAATTGAAAAATCGTAAAATTTTTGTAAACGCTCTTTAATTTATCTTTTTTTCCAAAACTACTCAATGGATGTTTCTGACACTTCTGGTACAGAAAGTTAAGTATCCAAAGAACTTCGTAAAGCTATCACGACAACGATCGTAAAACCGGAAGTAGTCGAAAAAATGTCCGATATTTTGATAAAAAATATTTTTTTTACGAAAACCTTTTTTATTTATGAATATTTTTTGATGGTATTTTACACAGGGTTAAAATATCATCCTACTTGACCAGAAATGGGAAAAAAAATTGTCCCGGTTATTTTCGTTAGCCGCCAACGGCTAATTTAGTTTTTCGTACCCAGAAAAATTATTTATTGTTCGATTTGTATAAAACAAAGTTCATATGCTCCGTGGTCCCAATTGTAATTTTTTTTGTTATGGTGAAATTTTTCTGTCGGCAACGGAAGTGACGTAATATTAACAAAAACTATAATTTTGACAGTTCGGTACTACTTTTTGAAAGCAAATATTATTTTTTTTCAAAACTGATATAACTAAACGGATGCACCCTGCAAAGGTGCACACTATCCTTAGCTCAGATTTTTTAATTTCAATTTCATTTTCGGGCAATTTCGAATAAAATGTAAAATAAAGTGTAAAATTCAGTTGTTTACAATTCATTCAGCGTCTTCATATTTTGAAATATTTATTTGTAATTTTAATAAACTCGTAGCAATAATCCAGAAGAAGAGATTGTATGCAAAAATTAGTTTGTAATATGAGCAGTTGCCGAGGAATATGCAATTTTGCATGCGTCACTTTTCACGTTATTTTGCCTATAAAAGAGTGAATTATTATTCGATTTGCAATATTATTTTTCCATTTGATGCTTAGTGTCAATTTGTTCTAGGTCAAGCCAATTTTACAATTTCACTGTGACCGGCAATGACGTCATTTGGGCAAAAACTGTATTTTAAACCTAAAAAACAGATATTTTATTCAAATGAGTCTGCCTTATAATAATTTTAAAATTATGATATTTGATTCCCATCAACGAATAGAATGAAGCCATACGACCATACAGATACCACAAAATGGTTTCTAACTTGTACGGTTACAGAGAAATAGGCGATCTTCGATAAGTCACTTTTCAAGGTTTTTGGTCTATAAAAGTGTCAATTATTATTCGATTTTTATAATTTTTTTTACCATTTGATGCCTTATGCCATTTATGACTTCTATGAACTAAATTAACATTTTCAATATCACCGGAAGTAATGTAATTTTTTCAAAAAACGTTTTTTTGGCCTTCAAAACAAACATTTTTTTTGAAGTGGTTTATGTTTATTATTCGTTTAACTTTATAACGTCTGACTCTAATGGGCAGTAAGATTGAATCAATACCATCATATTGATATAAAGAAAAGGCTTCTAGCATGTTCCCTTGTCGAAATATAGCCAATTGTCCCAGTGTCACTTTTAAGTTTTTTACCTTCTTAATTTCAGTTTATTGGTTATAGGTTAATTATTTATTGCCCGATATGTATAAAACAAAGTTTGTATTTTGTATGTTGCGAATTTTCGACTTATTTTTCACCTATAATAATTTCTTTCGACACCGGAAGTGACGTAATTTTGCCATAATTTACAATTTTGAAAGGTCTTTTCGCCAGCAAATATTACTTTTACATATGATAGAGGGTGTCACTGAAGCAAAACAATTAAAGTTTGGTAGCTCAATGGATCGGCTAGGGTATAATAAACTTCCTGTATGATTCCTGAAAGCCGGTTCAGTGCTGCTTGCAGGTCTAGTTATTAGGGTTTCACACTGCGTAGCTTGTGTGAAACACTATTGTTTTTGTTAAAATTATTATTAGGCTTTCAGACTTTCGTCTGAAAGCCTATTGAGATTACTAAAATTATTATTATTATTATTATTATTATTATTATTATTATTTACCGCGAGGGCCTAGATCTCCATGATCGAAAACAGATATCGATCTGGAATTAGCTTTTCTATTGGGAAACCATGTGGTGGCTACTTGATAAAATATTTTTGAAATTTCTGCGCATACCGGAAGTGACCGAACTTTGTACTTTCTCTAAAAATTGAAAATCGGCTATAGTTTCGTCAATTCTTTATCCATTTTCAAACAAATTACATTTTTGGAATCCCTGGATCTTTTCTGAGAAAATGGCTATCTCACATTTTTCAATTTCGAACATTCGTCTATGACTTTTATAGTTCGAAAATTGAACACATGTTGTTTACGAGACAATTTTTGTTATTTTTCAAAATTTTCAAATTTGACCTAAATTTTTGGATACCTGAAGTCCATCCGATTCCAGTAATATAAGTTTCATTCAGAGTTATCGCCCTTTATTTTTCGATTTTTTTCGAATTTTCTTCCCATTTTGTGAGCTCGGGTTTCGTTTTATGGCAGAATTGACGTTTCTGAAACTTCTGGAACATGAAGTTAAAGTCCAATATCAACAGGTAAAGCAATTTCGACAAGACTCCTTAAACCGGAAGTGGTCGAAATAATGTGCAAAATTTGCAAAAAAACGAAAAAAATGGGTGGTTTTGGGAAAAACGTGATTTCTTCGCCCGATATCAACGGATTAAAGGGATTAAGGTATCGTTGGGTTGCATGAAGAATGGACTATCGTATGATACCCAAATCATACAGATACTATGAAAAGGTAGCAAAATATGGCACGCTGAAAATCAAGTATTTTCTGATTTGGAGCGTTTTTGGATGCCTGTATCTCGAAAACTTAACCTACAATTTTTTTTATTTTTTTTCTATCGAGAGTCCTTTTGGAGGTATTTGGCATGAAGCCATCCAATAGGACTTTGAAATGTCTGGAATAGGATAAAAAAGGGACTGAAAATCGAAAAAAGTCGAAAAATCGTGAAATTTTGGAAAATGCTCTACTATTTTTTTATTTTAAGAGATTTTTAAAAAAAGGTTGTATATTCAGATAGCTGACCTAATTACGATTCTAACGATGTATAATATGTATGTAATTATTAAAATTTAATTTTCGATATTTTAAATTTTTTGCATTTTTGGCACTTTTGAACATAGGATTTCTCAGGGGCATTTTATCTGATCAGATAATGTAATATATCATTACAGAGCCCTGTGGCTATTTTAGTGCCCAAACCGGCTATTAGAACTATTCCGACAATAATAACCATACCGGAAGTATTCAAAAAATGAAAAAAAAGAGTAAAAACATTGTCGCACTTGCGAAAAACTTGATTTCTCCCTTAGGTAATAGCGGACCAAAAGAACTAAAGTGTCGCTGGATAGCCCTATTAATGGACCATCATATGGTATCTAAATAATAAGATTTCGATGGTAAGGAAATAAATTATTGTATGCCAAAAATGTAGTATTTTCCAATTTTTTAACATTCTGAGACGCCCTTTTCTCGAAAACGACGCCTACGATTTTTCTTAAACTTTTCTTACTCAAAGTCCTGTTAGTTGTCTATATAGGGAATCCAAAATGAAAAGCATTGAAATAATATAAGTGGTCGAAAAATGGCCTCAAACTTTGAAAAAAATTGAAAAATCGTTAAATTTTTTGAAACGCTCTTTAATTTATCTTTTTTTCTAAAACTACTCAATGGATGTTTCTGACACTTTTGGTACAGAAAGTTAAGTATCCAAAGGACTTCGTAAAGCTATCACAACAACGATCGTAAAACCGGAAGTAGTCGAAAAAATGTCCGATATTTCGAAAAAAAATAATTTTTTTACGAAAACCTTTTTTATTTATGAATATTTTTTGATAATATTTTACACAGGGTTAAAATATCATCGTACTTGAGCAGAAATGAGAAAAAAAATTGTCTCGGTAATTTGCGTTAGCCGCCATCGGCTAATTTAGTTTTTCGTACCCAGAAAAATTATTTATTGTTCGATTTGTATAAAACAAAGTTCATATGCACCATGGTCCCAATTGTAATTTTTTTTGTTACGGTGAAATTTTTCTGTCGGCAACGGAAGTGACGTAATATTAACAAAAACTACAATTTTGACAGTTCGGTACCACTTTTTGAAAGCAAATATTATTTTTTTTCAAAACTGATATAACTAAAAGGATGCACCCTGCAAAGGTGCACAAAAACCTTAGCTCATATTTTTTAATTTCAACTTCATTTTCGGGCAATTTCGAATAAAATGTAAAATAAAGTGTAAAATTCAGTTATTTACAATTCATTCAGCGTCTTCATATTTTGAAATATTTATTTGTAATTTTCATAAACTCGTAGCAATAATCCAGACGAAGAGAATGTATGCGAAAATTAGTTTGTAATATGAGCAGTTGCCGAGAAATATGCAATTTTGCATGCATCACTTTTCACGTTATTTTGCCTATAAAAGAGTTAATTATTATTCGATTTGCAATATTTTTTTTCCATTTGATGCCTAATGCCAATTTGGACTAGGTCAAGCCAATTTTACATTTTCACTGTGACCGGAAATGACGTCATTTGGGCAAAAACTGTATTTTTAACCTAAAAAACAAATATTTTATTCAAATGAGTCTGCCTTATAATATTTTTAAAATTATGATATTTGATTCCCATCAACGAATAAAATGAAGCCATACGACCATACAGATACCACAAAATGGTTTCTAACTTGTACGGTTACAGAGAAATAGGCGATCTTCTATAAGTCACTTTTCAAGGTTTTTGGTCTGTAAAACTGTCAATTATTATTCGATTTTTACAATTTATTTACCATTTCATGCCTTATGCTATTTATGACTTCTATGAACCAAGTTAAAATTTTCAATATCACCGGAAGTAATGTAATTTTTGCAAAAAACGTATTTTTAGCCTTTAAAACAAACATTTTTTTGAAGGGATTTATATTTATTATTCGTATAACTTTATAACGTCTGACTCTAATGGGCAGTAAGACTGAATCAATACCATCATATTGATATCAAGAAAAATCTTCTAGCATGTTCCCTTGCCGAATAATAACCAATTTTCCGAGGGTCACTTTTCAGTTTTTTACCTTCTTAATTTCAGTTTATGGGTTATAGGTTAATTATTTATTGTCCGATATTTATAAAAAAAAGTTTGTATTTTGTATGTTGCGAATTTTCGACTTATTTTTCATCTATAAAAATTTCTTTCGGCACCGGAAGTGACATACTTTTGCCATAATTTACAATTTTGACCGGTCTTTTAGCCAGCAAATATTACTTTTACATATGATAGAGGGTGTCACTGAAGCAAAACAACTAAAGTATAGTTTGGTAGCTCAATGGATCGGCTATGGTATAATAAACTTCCTGTATGATTCCTGAAAGCCGGTTCAGTGCTGCTTGCAGGTCTAGTTCTTATTATTATTATTATTATTATTCAGATTCCAATTTGAATAGATCTCAGCAACTACGTGTCGCATCGTTACGATTTCTTCGGGTTTACTGGGAAAGTGGGTGTGACTTAGAGGATAAAGCTGTTTTGAACGTTCTGCGACAATGCGAAATGTCCGAAATCACCGAAGTTATCGTTTTTGAAAATATTGCAGTAATTTTAACAATAATCATTGGATTTTAACTTTCGATACATTTTGGCATAGCCTGAAATAGGGCACATAGCTACGCTACTTTCGATTTTTGATTTTCGGCATATCTTCGAAGATATTAGGCGCCAAATTTTGAAAATTTAAAATTTTACAAAAAACTTTTTTATTTATGAATATTTTTTAGTCGTATTGTGCACAGAATTAAAGAGTCATCTGCCTAGTGCAAAAATGTTAAAAAATTTTGTCTCAGTAATTTTCCTTGGCCGCCATTGGCTAATTCAGTTTTTCAGTCCTAGATTAATTTTTTATTGTTCGATTTGTATAAAACAAAGTTCATATGCTTCGCTGTCACAATTGTCATTTTTTTTGTTACCAATAATGTTATCTGTCGGCACCGGAAGTGGCATAATTTTACCAAAAACTACAATTTTGACAGTTATTTTCCTATTTCGAAAACAAATATTATTTTTTTGAAAAATTATATGACTCAAAGAGTGTGCCCTTTCAAGGCGCAAAAAATGTAGGAAGCAGTTTTTTTAATTTCGATTTCATTTTCGAGCAAATTCGATTAAGAGGCTAAAAATGGTGTAAAATTGGCCTATTTACAACCTATTCAGGCTTTTCAGATTTTAAAATATTTCTTCGTAACTTTTATAAACTTGTAGCTATAATCCATACGAAGAAAATGTATGTTAAAATTCGTTTGTAATATAAGCAGTTGCCAAGAAATGGGCAGTTCTGCATAAGTCACTGTTTTCGTTATTTTGCCTGTAAAATAGTCAATTATTATTGGATTTTTATAAAAGTGACATCATTTGATTCAAAAAGCACGTAGCGTCATATCAAGTTGATTACAATTTAAAATTGACACCGGAAGTGACATCATTTGGTCAAAAAATGCATTTTACACTTTTTTAAATCAATGTTTTATTCAACCAAGAATAACTTAATATGTATTAATAATTTTAACTTTTGGTTTAAATTCACATATAAACAAAACTCATATGGTCATATAGATGTCATAAAATGGTTTCTAACTTGTTCGGTTGCCGAGAAATAGACAGTTTTCTACAGGTCACTTTTGAAGGTTTCGGGGCCATAAAAGGGTCAATTATTATTCGATTTTCATAAACGTCACACCATGTTATACCTAATGCCATTTGGGATTTCATACAAGTAATTTAAGATTTTCATTATCACCGGAAGTAACGTCATTTTGGCAAAAACTGTATTTTTAGCCTCCAAAACAGATATTTTATTCAAATGAGCCTGTTTTGAAATCTTTTTCAAATTATGGTATTTGATGCCAATCAACAAATAGAATGAACCCATACGATCATACAGATACCACAAAATGGTTTCTAACTTGTACGGTTGCCGAGAAATAGCCGATTTTCTACAAGTCACTTTTCAAGTTTTTTGGTCTTTAAAAGTGGCAATTATTATTCGATTTAACGTTTTTATTTATAAATATTATTTAGTCGTGTTGTGCACAGAATTAAAGAGTCATCTGACTAGCGCAAAAATGTTAAAAAAATTTGTCTCAGTAATTTTCCTTGGCCGCCATTAGCTAATTCAGTTTTTCAGTCCTAGATTAATTTTTTATTGTTCGATTTGTATAAAACAAAGTTCATATGCTTCGTTGTCCCAATTGTTATTTTTTTTATTACCAAAAGTGTTATCTAGCAAATTGGATTAAGGGGTGAAAAAAGGCGTAAAATTGACCTATTTACAACCCATTCAGGCTTTTCAGATTTTAAAATTTTTTTACTTAACTTTTATAAACCTGTCACTATAATCCATACGAAGAGAATGTATGTTAAAATTAGTTTCTAATGTAAGCAGTTGCCGAGAAATGGGCAGTTTTGCATAAGTCACTGTTTTCGTAATGTTGCCTGTAAAATAGTCAATTATTAATGGATATTCACAAAAGTGACATCATTTGATTCAAAAAGCAAGTGTGCGTCATATCATGTTGATTACTATTTAAAATTGACACCGGAAGTGACTTCATTTAGTCAAAAACTCAATTTTTAACTTTTAAAATCGATCTTTTTTTCAACCAAGAATTATGTCACATGTAATAATAAAATTAACTTTTGGTTTAAATTCACATATTAACAAAACTCATACGGTCAAATAGATATCATAAAATTGTTTCTAACTTGTTCGGTTGTCGAGATATAGGCGATTTTCTGAAAGTCACTTTTGAAGGTTTTTGGCCCATAAAAGTGTCAATTATTATTTGATTTTCATAAAATTTTCACCCTTTGAAGCCTAATGTCATAGACGATGTTATAAAACTAATTTAACGTTTTCATTATCACCGGAAGTAGCGTCATTTTGGCAAAAACTGTATTTTAAGCCTTCAAAACCGATATTTTATTCAAATGAGTCTGATTTGTAATGTTTATACAATTATGATATTTGATTCCAATCAACAAATAGATTAAACCCATACGGTCATATAAATACCAAAAAATGGTTTCTAACTTGTACGGTTGCCGAGAAATAGACGATTTTCTACACGTCACTTTTCAAGGTTTTTGGTCTATAAAAGTGGAAATTATTATTCGATTTACATAAAATTTTCACCATATGATGCCTTATGCCATTTCTGATTTCATAAGACTAAGGGAACATTTACATTATCACCGGAAGTACTGTTATTTTGTCAGGATCAATTACATGTAACAAATGTATAAAATAAAATTGCTGGATTTGTTTGATTCTGTTTCCATTTTATTTGATGTGTGCAATGCTTATGTGGAAACCTGTATATTGGTTTCATTGGTACCGGAAAGGACATATGTTCAAGGGTAACGTAGCACCAAAAGTGACACAAGTTCAAGTTCAAAGGTAACATGGCAAAAGTGAAACCCGTCATTCCTGCATGCAGGTCTAGTTAGGCTTTCAGACTTTCGTCTGAAAGCCTATTGTGATTACTAAAATTATTATTTATTAGGCTTTCAGACTTTCGTCTGAAAGCCTATTGAGATTACTAAAATTATTATTTTTTTTTTTATTATTATTATTTACCGCCGGAGCCTATTTCTCTATGATCGAAAAGAGATACCGATCTGCGGTTCATCTTTCTACCGGGAAACCATGTGGTGGCTACTCAATAAAGCAATTTTTGAACTTCTGCGCAGACCGGAAGTGGCCGAATTTTGAACGTTGGTAAAAAATTAAAAATCGGCCGTGGTTTCGTCAATTCTTTACCTATATTCAAATAAATCACATTTTTGGAAAGCCTGAGACTTTTCCGAGACAATAGCAATCTCACATTTTGCAATTTCGAAACTTCGTCGCTGACTTCTATCATTCGAAATTTGAAAACACGTCGCCTACGAGACAATTTTTGTTATTTTTCAAAATTTGCAAATTTGACCTAGATTTTTGGATACCTGATGTCAATCCGATTCCAGTAATATAAGTTTCATTCAGAGTTATCGCCCTTTATTTTTCGATTTTTTTCGAATTTTCTTCCCATTTTGTGAGCTGTGGTTTCGTTTTACGGTCGAATTGATGTTTCTGAAACTTATGGAACATGAAGTTATAGTCCAATACCAACTGATAAAGCAATTTCGACACGGATCTTTAAACCGGAAGTGGTCGAAATAATGTGCTATATTTTGAAAAAAATGCAAAAAATGGATGTTTTCGGGGAAACGTGATGTCTCCGTCCGATATCAACGGATTAATCAAATTAAGGTACCAATGGATGGCACGAGGATTGGACTATCGTATGACACCCAATTCATACGGATGCTATGAACAAAAAGCAAAATATTGCACGCTGAAAATCAAGTATTTTCTGATTTGGAGCGTTTTTGGATGCCTGTATCTCGAAAACTTAACCTACAATTTTTTTTTAATTTTTTCTATCGAGAGTCCTTTTGGCGGTATTTTGCATGAAGCCATCCAATAAGACTTTGGAATGTCTGGAATAGGATATAAAAGGGACTGAAAATCGAAAAAAGTCGAAAAATCGTAATTTTTTTGAAAATGCTCTATTCTTTTTTTATTTTAAATTTTTTTTCAAAAAATGGTTACAAATTCGGATAGCTGACCTAAATCCGATTCTAACGATGTATAATATGTATTGAAGTACTGAAATATAATTTTCGATATTTTGATATTTTTGCATTTTTGGCACTTTTGAACATAGGATTTCTCAGGTGTATTTTATCTGATTAGATAATGTAATAATCCTTACAGAGCCCTGCGGCTATTTAATTGCCCAAACCGGTTATTAAAACTATCTCGACAATAATCACCATACCGGAAGTATTCAAAAAATGAAAGAAAAGGTTAAAAAAAATGTGCGCTCTTGCGAAAAGCTGAATTTCTCTGTCAGATATTACCTGACGAAAAAAAGTAAAGTGTCTTTGGGTAGCCCCATTAATGGACTATCATATGGCATCTCAATGGTACGATTTCGATGGTTAGAAAATAAATTATGGAACCCCGAAAATCTAGTATTTTCCGTTTTTGGAGCCTTTTTATACGTCTTTTTCTCTAAAACGACATCTACGATTTCTCTGAAACTTTTTTAACGCAGAGTTCTACCGGTGGTCTGTGGCGTGAATCCAAAAGGAAAAGGTTTGAAATAATATAATGGGGCCAAAAATGGCCTCAATCTTTGAAAATAGTTTAAAAATCGTTAAATTATTGAAAATGTTCTTTTATGTATCTTTTTGACAAAAAACTACTGAATAGATGTTTCTGACACTTCTGTGACAGAAAGTTAAGTATCTGAACAACTTGTTAAAACTATTCCGACAATGATTAAAAAACCGGAAGTAGCCGAATAAATATCCTATATTTTTGAAATAAAACCGTAAAAAGTAAAAAAAAATGGTGATCTTGCGAAAAAAAAGTGATTTCTATGTCAGATTTCACCGAATCAAAACAACTAAAGTATTATTGTATATCCTGATCAATGGACGATCTTATGACATCTAAATGGTAAAAATTTGCTGGCTAGGCAAGTGAACCATTTTTAAATGTCTTTGTTTGTTTTTTTCTTAATTAGCGAATATCCAATCCTTGACCCTAACCTTATGTCACTAATCACGTGTCTACACCTTTCAAATAGTGTATATAAATCAACCCCACTGATGTTCAGCGATATCACTTATGTAGAAGCAGACATAAAACCACCAGCTTAAGTAAGTAAATGTTCAGCAAGCAGAGCAATGGATTCGTTGTCTAGAGCTGAGGAGATGCTATTTTCTGCAGAGAGACACTTTCGAAGAGCATGCGAACAGGTTATTTTGCTGAATACCAAAATACGACAATATGGAGTTCGGCAACAACGTGCTAGACGAAACAACCAACACTCGTTAAGATACAACATAAATATTAGGATACGGGTTATGGTAGGACTACGCGATGCCTATTATGAATACTCTCGATTAAAGTTTGAAATGGTTTTAGAGTTGAGAGGTGTAGACGCTTTTTTTTTTAAAAAAAAACCCGGCACTTTTAAGGGCCCCCAAATCTATGAAAGAGTTACATTTCATATTCTAATAATATTAATAATGATACTCTTGCAAAAATCGCGAGCAGCTAAATCGTCGGGGCAGTCAACAAGAGTTGTCACATATTTTTACTTTTTCGGTAATAAAACATTTATAATACACTAAAATATGATTAACAAGTCATTAGGCAATTATCAGAAAATCATTAGAATTGGTTTAGTTTTCATAACGTTTAGCCCCATGCCAACGTTTACTATACGAAACATTTAATATCATGGATTTACATGTAGCTGTTCATGTTATCAAGATTCATTGAAAATAAATATACTTGCTCGTCTTAAGACCTTAAACTACTTTAGACTCTAGAGCATTCACAAGATATTTTTAAAATGATCAAGAGCCATAACTCTGGCAGTAATTAGCGGAATTCGCTGAAAATCATTAGGATTCTTCGTCTTATGACCTTAAACACTGCGTATAAATTTAAAGTCAATCGCATAGTCCAGTGAATGGACTTTCGTATGCCACACGTCCTGTTCAGTGCTGCTGGGCTATTTTATGACATACATGTACTTCCTCTCTGATTCCTGAAAGCCGGTTCAGTGCTGCTTGCAGGTCTAGTTAGGCTTTCAGACTTTCGTCTGAAAGCCTATTGTGATTACTAAAATTATTATTTATTATTATTATTTTTTTTTTCGCCGGAGCCTATTTCTCAGTGCCTGTAACAGATACCGATCTGGGACCTAATTCTCTATCGGGAAACCATGTGTTGGCTACTTGATAAACTATATTTGAAACTTCAGCGCATACCGGAAGTGGTCGAATTTCGTGCGGTGTCAAAAAATCAAAAAACGGCCGTAGATTCGTCAATTCTGTACCTATTTTCATACAAATGACATTTTCGGAAACCCTGAGTCTTTTCTCGGACGATAGCAGTTGAAAATTTCGATATTTCGAAACTTCATCGCTGACTTCTTGCGATCGAAAAATGAAAAATGTTGTTTGAGAGACAATTTTTGTTATTTTTCAAAATTTTGAAATTTGACCTACATTTTTGGATACCTGAAGTCCATCCGATTCCAGTAATATAAGTTTCATTCAGAGTGATCGCCCTTTATTTTTCGATTTTTTTCGAATTTTCTACCCATTTTGTGAGCTCGGGTTTCATTTTATGGCCGAATTGACGTTTCTGAAATTTCTGAGGCATGAAGCCAAATGACCATTGCAAGGAATAAAGCAATTTCAACAATAATCTGTACACCGGAAGTGGTCGAAATAATGTCCGATATTTTGAAAAAAATGCAAAAAATGGGTATTTTGGGGAAAAACGCAACTTCTCCGTCCGATATCAATGGATTAAACAAATTAGGGTACCATTGGATTGCACTAGTGTTGTGCTATCGTATGATACCCAATTTGTACGGATACAACGAGCAGGAAGCAAAATATGGCACGCTGAAAATCAAGTATTTTCTGATTTGGAGCGTTTTTGGACGCCTGTATCTCGAAAACTTAACCGCAACTTTTTTTTTAACTTTCTCTATCGAGAGTCCATTCGATAGTCTTGTGAATTATGCCATCCAATAAGACTTTGAAATGTCTGGAATATGATAAAAAAAGGGACTGAAAATCAAAAAGAGTCGAAAAATCGTGAAATTTTGGAAAATGCTCTACTATTTTTTTATTTTAAGAGATTTTCAAAAAAAGGTTGTATATTCAGATAGCTGACCTAATTACGATTCTAACGATGTATAATATGAATGCAGTTATTGAAATTTAATTTTCGATATTTTAATTTTTTTGCATTTTTGGCACTTTTGAACATAGGATTTTTCAGAGGCATTTTATCTGATCAGATAATGTAATATATCATTACAGAGCCCCGTGGCTATTTTAGTGCCCAAACCGGCTATTAAAACTATTCCGACAATAATAACCATACCGGAAGTATTAAAAAAATGAAAAAAAAAGGTTAAAACCATTGTCGCACTTGCGAGAAACTTGATTTCTCCCTTAGGTAATAGCGGACCAAAAGAACTAAAGTGTCGCTGGGTAGCCCTATTAATGGACCATCATATGGTATCTAAATAATACGATTTCGATGGTAAGGAAATAAATTATTGTATGCCAAAAATCTAGTATTTTCCCATTTTTTAACATTCTGGGACGCCCTTTTCTCGAAAACGACGCCGCAGATTTTTCTCAAACTTTTCTTACTCAAAGTCCTATCGGTTGTCTATATAGTGAATCCAAAATGAAATGCATTGAAATAATATAAATGGTCCAAAAATGGCCTCAAACTTTGAAAAAAATTGAAAAATCGTTAAATTTTTGGAAAAGCTCTTTAATTTATCTTTTTTTCCAAAACTACTCAATGGATGTTTCTGACACCTCTGGTACAGAAAGTTATTTATCCAAAGAACTTCGTAAAGCTATCACGACAACGATCGTAAAACCGGAAGTAGTCGAAAAAATGTCCGATATTTTGAAAAAAAATATTTTTTTTACGAAAACCTTTTTTATTTATGAATATGTTTTGATGATATTTTACACAGGGTTAAAAATATCATCCTACTTGAGCAGAAATGAGAAAAAAAATTGTCTCGGTAATTTGCGTTAGCCGCCATCGGCTAATTTAGTTTTTCGTACCCAGAAAAATTATTTATTATTCGATTTGTATAAAACAAAGTTCATACGCTCCGTGGTCCCAATTGTAATTTTTTTTGTTACGGTGAAATTTTTCTGTCGGCAACGGAAGTGACGTAATAATAACAAAAACTACAATTTTGACCGTTCAGTACCACTTTTTGAAAGCAAATATTATTTTTTTTCAAAACTGATATAACTAAAAGGATGCACCCTGCAAAGGTGCACAAAATCCTTAGCTCAGATTTTTTAATTTCAATTTCATTTTCGGGCAATTTCGAATAAAATATAAAATAAAGTGTAAAATTCAGTTATTTACAATTCATTCAGCGTCTTCATATTTTGAAATATTTATTTGTAATTTTCATAAACTCGTAGCCATAATCCAGACGAAGAGAATGTATGCGCAAATTAGTTTGTAATATGAGCAGTTGCCGAGAAATATGCAAATTTGCATGCATCACTTTTCACGTTATTTTGCCTATAAAAGAGTGAATTATTATTCGATTTGCAATATTTTTTTTCCATTTGATGCTTAATGCCAATTTTGACTAGGTCAAGCCAATTTTACATTTTCACTGTGACCGGAAATGACGTCATTTGGGCAAAAACTGTATTTTTAACTTAAAAAAAAATATTTTATTCAAATGAGTCTGCCTTATAATATTTTTAAAATTATGATATTTGATTCCCATCAACGAATAGAATTAAGCCATACGACCATACGGATACCGGAAAAATGGTTTCTAACTTGTACGGTTACAGAGAAATAGGCGATCTTTTATAAGTCACTATTCAAGGTTTTTGGTCTATAAAAGTGTCAATTATTATTCGATTTTTATCATTTTTTTACCATTTGATGCCTTATGCCATTTATGACTTCTATGAACTAAATTAACATTTTCAATATCTCCGTATTTTTAGCCTTCGAAACAAACATTTTTTTGAAGTGATTTATATTCATTATTCGTTTAACTTTATAACGTCTGACTCTAATGGGCAGTAAGATTGAATCAATACCATCTTATTGATATCAAGAAAAGGCTTCTAGCATGTTCCCTTGTCGAATAATAGCCAATTTTCCCAGGGTCACTTTTACGTTTTATACCTTCTTAATTTCAGTTTATGGGTTATAGGTTGATTATTTATTGCCCGATATGTATAAAACAAAGTTTGTATTTTGTATGTTGCGAATTTTCGACTTATTTTTTACCTATAAAAATTTCTTTCGGCACCGGAAGTGACGTAATTTTGCCATAATTTACAATTTTGACCGGTCTTTTCGCCAGCAAATATTACTTTTACATATGATAGAAGGTGTCACTGAAGCAAAACAATTAAAGTATAGTTTGGTAGCTCAATGGATCGGCTATGGAATAATGAACTTCCTGTATGATTCCTGAAAGCCGGTTCAGTGCTGCTTGCAGGTCTAGTTATTATTATTATTATTATTTACCGCGAGGGCCTAGATCTCTATGATCGAAACAGATATCGATCTGGAATTAGATTTTTTATTGAGAAACCATGTGGTGGCTACTTGATAAAATATTTTCGAAATTTCTGCGCATACCGGAAGTGACCGAACTTTGTACGTTGTCTAAAAATTGAAAATTGGCCATAGTTTCGCCAATTCTTTATCCATTTTCAAACAAATTACATTTTTGGAATCCCTGAATCTTTTCTGAGACAATGGCTATCTCACATTTTTCAATTTCGAACATTCGTCTATGACTTTTATCGTTTGAAAATTGAAAAGATGTTGTTTACGAGACAATTTTTGTTATTTTTTAAAAATTTCAAATTTGACCTACATTTTTGGATATCTGAAGTCCATCCGATTCCAGTAATATAAGTTTCATTCAGAGTTATCGCCCTTTATTTTTCGAATTTTTTCGAATTTTCTTCCCATTTTGTGAGCTCGGGTTTCGGTTTATGGCAGAATTGACGTTTCTGAAACTTCTGGAACATGAAGTTATAGTCCAATACCAACTTATAAAGCAATTTCGATAAGAATCCTTAAACCGGAAGTGGTCGAAATAATGGGCAATATTTTGAAAAAAATGCAAAAAATGGATATTTTGGAGAAAAACGCGATTTCTCCACCCGATATCAATGGATTAAAGAAATTAGGGTACCATTGGACTGCACTAGGATTGTACTATCGTATGATACCCAATTCATACGGATTCTATGATCAGGCAGCAAAATATGGCACGCTGAAAATCAAGTATTTTCTGATTTGGAGCGTTTTTGGACGCCTGTATCTTGAAAACTTAACCTACAATTTTTTTCAAATTTTTTCTATCGAGAGTCCTTTTGGAAGTCTTTTGCATGAAACCATCCAATAAGCCTTTGAAATGTCTGGAATAGGATAAAAAAGGGACTGAAAATCGAAAAAAGTCGAAAAATCGTGAAATTTTGGAAAATGCTCTACTATTTTTTTATTTTAAGAGATTTTTAAAAAAAGGTTGTATATTCAGATAGCTGACCTAATTACGATTCTAACAGTGTATAATATGTATGTAATTATTGAAATTTAATTTTCGATATTTTAAATTTTTTGCATTTTTGGCACTTTTGAACGTAGGATTTCTCAGGGGCATTTTATCTGATCAGATAATGTAATATATCATTACAGAGCCCTGTGGCTATTTTAGTGCCCAAACTGGCTATTAAAAATATTCCGAAAATAATAACCATACCGGAAGTATTCAAAAAATAAAAAAAAAAGTAAAAAATATTGTCGCACTTGCGAAAAACATGATTTCTCCCTTAGGTAATAGCGGACCAAAAGAACTAAAGTGTCGCTGGATAGAACTATTAATGGACCATCATATGGTATCTCAATAATATGATTTCCATTGTAAGGAAATAAATTATTGCATGCCAAAAATCTAGTATTTTCCGATTTTTTAACATTCTGAGACGCCCTTTTCTCGAAAACGACGCCTACGATTTTTCTTAAACTTTTCTTACTCAAAGTCCTATCGGTTGTCTATATAGTGAATCCAAAATGAAAACCATTGAAATAAAATAGGTGGTCCAAAAATGGCATCAAACTTTGAAAAAAATTGAAAAATCGTTAAATTTTTGTAAACGCTCTTTAATTTATCTTTTTTTCAAAAACTGCTCAATGGATGTTTCTGACACTTCTGGTACAGAAAGTTAAGTATCCAAAGAACCTTGTAAAGCTATTGCGACAATGATCGTAAAACCGGAAGTAGTCGAAAAAATGTCCGATATTTTGAAAAAAAATAATTTTTTTACGAAAACCTTTTTTATTTATGAATATTTTTTGATGATATTTTACACAGGGTTAAAATATCATCGTACTTGAGCAGAAATGAGAAAAAAAATTGTCTCGGTAATTTGCGTTAGCCGCCATCGGCCAATTTAGCTTTTCGTACCCAGAAAAATTATTTATTGTTCGATTTGTAAAAAACAAAGTTCATATGCTCCGTGGTCCCAATTGTAATTTTTTTTGTTACGGTGAAATTTTTCTGTCGGCAACGGAAGTGACGTAATATTAACAAAAACTACAATTTTGACAGTTCGGTACCACTTTTTGAAAGCAAATATTATTTTTTTCCAAAACTGATATAACTAAAAGGATGCACCCTGCAAAGGTGCACAAAATCCTTAGCTCATATTTTTAAATTTCAATTTCATTTTCGGGCAATTTCGAATAAAATGTAAAATAAAGTGTAAAATTCAGTTATTTACAATTCATTCAGCGTCTTCATATTTTGAAATATTTATTTGTAATTTTCATAAAATCGTAGCAATAATCCAGACGAAGAGAATGTATGCGAAAATTAGTTTATAATATGAGCAGTTGCCGAGAAATATGCAATTTTGCATGCATCACTTTTCACGTTATTTTGCCTATTCAAAAGTGAATTATAATTCGATTTGCAATATTGTTTTTCCATTTGATGCCTAATGCCAATTTGGACTAGGTCAAGCCAATTTTACATTTTCACTGTGACCGGAAATGACGTCATTTGGGCAAAAACTGTATTTTTAATCTAAAAAACTAAAATTGTATTCAAATGAGTCTGCCTTATAATATTTTTAAAATTATGATATTTGATTCCCATCAACGAATAGAATGAAGCCATACGACCATACAGATACCACAAAATGGTTTCTAACTTGTACGGTTTCAGAGAAATAGGCGATCTTCTATAAGTCACTTTTCAAGGTTTTTGGTGTATAAAAGTGTCAATTATTATTCGATTTTTATCATTTTTTTACCATTTGATGCCTTATGCCATTTATGACTTCTATGAACCAAGTTAACATTTTCAATATCACCGGAAGTAATGTAATTTTTGCAAAAAACGTATTTTTAGCCTTCAAAACAAACATTTTTTTGAAGTGATTTATATTCATTATTCGTTTAACTTTATAACGTCTGACTCTAATGGACAGTAAGATTGAATCAATACCATCATATTGATATCAAGAAAAGGCTTCTAGCATGTTCCCTTGTCGAATAATAACCAATTTTCCCAGGGTCACTTTTAAGTTTTTTACCTTCTTAATTTCAGTTTATGGGTTATAGGTTAATTATTTATTGCCCGATATGTATAAAACAAAGTTTGTATTTTGTATGTTGCGAATTTTCGACTTATTTTTCACCTATAAAAATTTCTTTCGGTACCGGAAGTGACGTAATTTTGCCTTAATTTACAATTTTGACCGGTCTTTTCGCCAGCAAATATTACTTTTACATATGATAGAGGGTGTCGCTGAAGCAAAACAACTAAAGTATAGTTTGGTAGCTCAATGGATCGGCTATGGTATAATAAACTTCCTGTATGATTCCTGAAAGCCGGTTCAGTGCTGCTTGCAGGTCTAGTTATTATTATTTTTTTTTTCGCCGGAGCCTATTTCTCAGTGCCTGTAACAGATACCGATCTGGGACCTAATTCTCTATCGGGAAACCATGTGTTGGCTACTTGATAAACTATTTTTGAAACTTCTGCGCAGACCGGAAGTGGTCGAATTTCGTGCGGTGTCAAAAAATTAAAAAACGGCCGTAGATTCGTCAATTCTGTACCTATTTTCATACAAATGACATTTTCGGAAACCCTGAGTCTTTTCTCGAACGATAGCAGTTGAAAATTTGGATATTTCGAAACTTCATCGCTGACTTCTTGCGATCGAAAAATGAAAAATGTTGTTTGAGAGACAATTTTTGTTATTTTTCAAAATTTTGAAATTTGACCTACATTTTTGGATACCTGAAGTCCACCCGATTCCAGTAATATAAGTTTCGTTCAGAGTTATCGCCCTTTATTTTTCGATTTTTTTCGAATTTTCTACCCATTTTGTGAGCTCGGGTTTCGTTTTATGGTAGAATTGACGTTTCTGAAACTTCTGAGGCATGAAGCCAAATGGCCATTGCAAGGAATAAAGCAATTTCAACAATAATCTGTACACCGGAAGTGGTCGAAATATTGTCCGACATTTTGAAAAAAATGCAAAAAATGGGTATTTTGGGGAAAAACGCGATTTCTCCGTCCGATATCAATGGATTAAACAAATTAGGGTACCATTGGACTGCACTAGTATTGTGCTATCGTATGATACCCAATTCATACGGATACTATGATCAGGCAGCAAAATATGACACGCTGAAAATCAAGTATTTTCTGATTTTTAGCATTTTTGGACGCCTGTATCTCGGAAACTTAACCGCAACTTTTTTTAAAATTTTTTCTATCGAGAGTCCTTTCGGAGGTATTTTGCCTGAACCCGTCCAATAAGACTTTGAAATATCTGGAATAGGTAAAATAACGGACTGAAAATCGAAAAAAGTCGAAAATTCGTGAAATTTTGGAAAATGCTCTGCTATTTTTTTATTTTAAGAGATTTTCAAAAAAAGATTGTATATTCAGATAGCTGACCTAATTATGATTCTAACGATGTATAATATGTATGTAGTTATTGAAGTTTAATTTTCGATATTTTAATTTTTTTGCATTTTTGGCACTTTTGAACATAGGAAATCTCAGGGGCATTTTATCTGATCAGATAATGTAATATATCATTACAGAGCCCTGTGGCTATTTTAGTGCCCAAACCGGCCATTAAAACTATTCCGACAATAATAACCATACCGGAAGTATTCAAAAAATGAAAAAAAAGGTTAAAAACATTGTCGCACTTGCGAAAAACTCGATTTCTCCCTTAGGTAATAGCGGACCAAAAGAACTAAAGTGTCGTTGGATAGCCCTATTAATGGACCATCATATGGTATCTAAATAATACGATTTCGATGGTAAGGAAATAAATTATTGTATGCCAAAAATCTAGTATTTTCCGATTTTTTAACATTCTGAGACGAACTTTTCTCGAAAACGACACCGCAGATTTTTCTTAAACTTTTCTTACTCAAAGTCCTATCGGTTGTCTATATAGTGAATCCAAAATGAAAAGCATTGAAATAATATAGGTGGTCCAAAAATGGCCTCAAACTTTGAAAAAAATTGAAAAATCGTTAAATTTTTGTAAATGCTCTTTAATTTATCTTTTTTTCCAAAACTACTCAGTGGATGTTTCTGACACTTCTGGTACAGAAAGTTAAGTATCCAAAAAACTTCGTAAAGTTATCACGACAATGATCGTAAAACCGGAAGTAGTCGAAAAAATGCCCGATATTTTGAAAAAAATTTTTTTTTTTTACGAAAAGCTTTTTTATTTATGAATATTTTTTGATGATATTTTACACAGGGATATTTTACACAGGGATAAAATATCATCGTACTTGGGCAGAAATGAGAAAAAAAATTGTCTCGGTAATTTGCGTTAGCCGCCATCGGCTAATTTAGTTTTTCGTACCCTGAAAAATTATTTATTGTTCGATTTGTATAAAACAAAGTTCATATGCTCCGTGGTCCCAATTGTAATTTTTTTAGTTACGGTGAAATTTTTCTGTCGGCAACGGAAGTGACGTAATATTAACAAAAACTACAATTTTGACAGTTCGATACCACTTTTTGAAAGCAAATATTATTTTTTTTCAAAACTGATATAACTAAAAGGATGCACCCTGCAAAGGTGCACAAAATCCTTAGCTCATATTTTTTAATTTCAATTTCATTTTCGCGCAATTTCGAATAAAATGTAAAATAAAGTGTAAAATTCAGTTATTTACAATTCATACAGCGTCTTCATATTTTGAAATATTTATTTGTAATTTTCATAAACTCGTAGCAATAATCCAGACGAAGAGAATGTATGCGAAAATTAGTTTGTAATATGAGCAGTTGCCGAGAAATATGCAATTTTGCATGCATCACTTTTCACCTTTTTTTGCCTATAAAAGAGTGAATTATTATTCGATTTGCAATATTTTCTTTCCATTTGATACCTAATGCCAATTTGGACTAGGTCAAGCCAATTTTACATTTTCACTGTGACCGGAAATGACGTCATTTAGGCAAAAACTGTATTTTTAACCTAAAAAACAAATATTTTATTCAAATGAGTCTGCCTTATAATATTTTTAAAATTATGATATTTGATTCCCATCAACGAATAGAATGAAGCCATACGACCATACAGATACCACAAAATGGTTTCTAACTTGTACGGTTACAGAGAAATAGGCGATCTTCTATAAGTCACTTTTCAAGGTTTTTGGTCTATAAAAGTGTCAATTTTTATTCGATTTTTATGTTTTTTTTACCATTTGATGCCTTATGCCATTTATGACTTCTATGAACTAAGTTAACATTTTCAATATCACCGGAAGTAATGTAATTTTTGCAAAAAACGTATTTTTAGCCTTCAAAACAAACATTTTTTTGAAGGGATTTATTTTTATCATTCGTTTAACTTTATAACGTCCGACTCTAATGGGCAGTAAGATTGAATCAATTCCATCATATTGATATCAAGAAAAGGCTTTTAGCATGTTCCCTTGTCGAATAATAGCCAATTTTCCCAGTGTCACTTTTAAGTTTTTTACCTTCTTAATTTTAGTTTATGGGTTATACATTAATTATTTATTGCCCCATATGTATAAAACAAAGTTTGTATTTTGTATGTTGCGAATTTTCAACTTATTTTTCACCTATAAAAATTTCTTTCGGCACCGGAAGTGACGTAATTTTGCCATAATTTACAATTTTGACCGGTCTTTTCGCCAGCAAATATTACTTTTACATATGATAGAAGGTGTCACTGAAGCAAAACAATTAAAGTATAGTTTGGTAGCTCAATGGATCGGCTATGGTATAATGAACTTCCTGTATGATTCCTGAAAGCCGGTTCAGTGCTGCTTGCAGGTCTAGTTATTATTATTATTATTATTATTATTCAGATTCCAATTTGAATAGATCTCAGCAACTACGTGTCGCATCGTTACGATTTCTTCGGTTTTACTGGGAAAGTGGGTGTGACTTAGAGGATAAAGCTATTTTGAACGTTCTGCGACAATGCGAAATGTCCGAAATCACCGAAGTTATCGTTTTTAAAAATATTGCAGTAATTTTAACAATAATCATTGGATTTTAACTTTCGATACATTTTGGCATAGCCTGAGACAGGGCACATAGCTACGCTACTTTCGATTTTTGATTTTCGGCAAATCTTCGAAGATATTAGGCGCCAAATTTCGAAAATTTAAAATTTTACAAAAAACTTTTTTATTTATGAATATTTTTTAGTCGTATTGTGCACAGAATTAAAGGGTCATCTGACTAGTGCAAAAATGTTAAAAAAATTTGTCTCAGTAATTTACCTTGGCCGCCATTGGCTAATTCAGTTTTTCAGTCCTAGATTAATTTTTATACGCCCACATTGAAATGTGGTCGTATATTGTCGTCGCCCCCGTCCGTCCGTCCGTCGGTCCGTCGGTCCGTCGGTCCGTCCGTCGGTCCGGCGTCCACAATTGCTTGTGGACGCTCTACAGGCTAAAGTTAATATCCGATTGACTTTAAATTTATACACAGTGTTTAAGGTCATGAGACGAAGAAGCCTATTGTTTTTCAGCGATTTCCGATAATAACTACCAGAGTTATGGCCCTTGATCACCTCAAAAAATCTTGTGGACGCTCTAGAGGCCAAAGTTAATATCCGATTGACTTTAAACTTATACACAGCGTTTAAGGTCATAAGACAATGAAGCCTATTGATTTTCAGCGATTTCCGATAATTAGTGCCAGAGTTATGGCCCTTGATCTCTTTAAAATATCTTGTGGACGCTCTAAAGGTCAAAGTTAATATCCGATTGACTTTAAATTTATACACAGTGTTTAAGGTCATAAGACGAAGCAGCCTATTGATTTTCAGCGATTTCCGATAATTAGTGCCAGAGTTATGGCCCTTGATCACTTCAAAAAATCTTGTGGACGCTCTAGAGGCCAAAGTTAATATCTGATTGACTTTAAATTTATACACAGTGTTTAAGGTTATAAGACGAAGACGCCTATTGATTTTCAGCAATTTCCGATAGTTAGTGCCAGAGTTATGGCCCTTGATCACCTCAAAAAATCTTGTGGACGCTCTGGAGGCCAAAGTTAATATCCGATTGACTTTAGATTTATACACAGTGTTTAAGGTCATGAGACGAAAAAGCCTATTGATTTTCAGCGATTTCAAATAATTACTGCCAGAGTTATCTCCCTTGATAACTTCAAAAATTCTTGTGACGCTATAGAGGCCAAAGTTACCATCCGATTGACTTCAGATTGATACATAGAGTTTAAGGTGTTGAAACGAACAAGTATTTTGATTTTCAATGAATTTAGATAACTGAACAGCTAAATCCATGATATTAAATGCGTCATGTATATACTAATTGTTAGCTTGGGATAAAACTTTATAAAAAGCAATCAAATTCTAATGATTTTCTGATAATTACATAATGAGTTGTTACTCTTAATCAGTTTTTAGTGTATT
The DNA here is from genome assembly GCA_948474765.1 of Patella depressa. Taxonomy (NCBI): domain Eukaryota; kingdom Metazoa; phylum Mollusca; class Gastropoda; family Patellidae; genus Patella; species Patella depressa. Next base: position 79,483,467 of record OX419717.1, read on the forward strand.
GCAAATGTTTCATTACCGAAAAAAGTAAAAATATGCGACAACCCTTGTTGACTGCCCGGACGATTTAGCTGCTGTGGGCGTATGTTTCGTTGCCTGGCAACCTATCTTTTATTGTTCGATTTGTATAAAACAAAGTTCATATGCTTCGTTGTATCAATTGTCGTTTTTTTTATTACCGAAAGTGTTATCTGTCGGCACCGGAAGTGGCATAATTTTACCAAAAACTACAATTTTGACAGTTATTTACGATCTTCATAAACAAATATTATTTTTTTGAAAAATTATATGACTCAAAGAGTGTGCCCTTTCAAGGCGCAAAAAATGTAGGAAGCAGTTTTTTTAATTTCGATTTCATTTTCGAGCAAATTCGATTAAGAGGCTAAAAATGGTGTAAAATTGGCCTATTTACAACCTATTCAGGCTTTTCAGATTTTAAAATATTTCTTCGTAACTTTTATAAACTTGTAGCTATAATCCATACGAAGAAAATGTATGTTAAAATTCGTTTGTAATATAAGCAGTTGCCAAGAAATGGGCAGTTCTGCATAAGTCACTGTTTTCGTTATTTTGCCTGTAAAATAGTCAATTATTATTGGATTTTTATAAAAGTGACATCATTTGATTCAAAAAGCACGTAGCGTCATATCAAGTTGATTACAATTTAAAATTGACACCGGAAGTGACATCATTTGGTCAAAAAATGCATTTTACACTTTTTTAAATCAATGTTTTATTCAACCAAGAATAACTTAATATGTATTAATAATTTTAACTTTTGGTTTAAATTCACATATAAACAAAACTCATATGGTCATATAGATATCATAAAATGGTTTCTAACTTGTTCGGTTGCCGAGAAATAGACGGTTTTCTACAGGTCACTTTTGAAGGTTTCGGGGCCATAAAAGGGTCAATTATTATTCGATTTTCATAAACGTCACACCATGTTATACCTAATGCCATTTGGGATTTCATACAAGTAATTTAAGATTTTCATTATCACCGGAAGTAACGTCATTTTGGCAAAAACTGTATTTTTAGCCTCCAAAACAGATATTTTATTCAAATGAGTCTGTTTTGAAATCTTTTTCAAATTATGGTATTTGATGCCAATCAACAAATAGAATGAACCCATACGATCATACAGATACCACAAAATGGTTTCTAACTTGTACGGTTGCCGAGAAATAGCCGATTTTCTACAAGTCACTTTTCAAGTTTTTTGGTCTTTAAAAGTGGCAATTATTATTCGATTTAACGTTTTTATTTATAAATATTATTTAGTCGTGTTGTGCACAGAATTAAAGAGTCATCTGACTAGCGCAAAAATGTTAAAAAAATTTGTCTCAGTAATTTTCCTTGGCCGCCATTAGCTAATTCAGTTTTTCAGTCCTAGATTAATTTTTATACGCCCACATTGAAATGTGGTCGTATATTGTCGTCGCCCCCGTCCGTCCGTCCGTCCGTCCGTCCGTCGGTCCGTCGGTCCGTCGGTCCGGCGTCCACAATTGCTTGTGGACGCTCTACAGGCTAAAGTTAATATTCGATTGACTTTAAATTTATACACAGTGTTTAAGGTCATGAGACGAAGAAGCCTATTGTTTTTCAGCGATTTCCGATAATAACTACCAGAGTTATGGCCCTTGATCACTTCAAAAAATCTTGTGGATGCTCTAGAGGCCAAAGTTAATATCTGATTGACTTTAAATTTATACACAGCGTTTAAGATCATAAGACAATGACGCCTATTGATTTTCGGCGATTTCCGATAATTAGTGCCAGAGTTATGGCCCTTGATCTCTTTAAAAAATCTTGTGGACGCTCTAAAGGTCAAAGTTAATATCCGATTGACTTTAAATTTATACACAGTGTTTAAGGTCATAAGACGAAGAAGCCTATTGATTTTCAGCGATTTCCGATAATTAGTGCCAGAGTTACGGCCCTTGATCACTTCAAAAAATCTTGTGGACGCTCTAGAGGCCAAAGTTAATATCCGATTGACTTTAAATTTATACACAGTGTTTAAGGTCATAAGACGAAGACGCCTATTGATTTTCAGCGATTTCCGATAATTAGTGCCAGAGTTATGGCCCTTGATCACCTCAAAAAATCTTGTGGACGCTCTAGAGGCCAAAGTTAATATCCGATTGACTTTAGATTTATACACAGTGTTTAAGGTCATGAGACGAAGAAGCCTATCGATTTTCGGCGATTTCCGATAATTAATGCCAGAGTTATTGCCCTTGATCTCTTTAAAAAATCATGTGGACGCTCTAAAGGTCAAAGTTAATATCCGATTGACTTTAGATTTACACACAGTGTTTAAGTTCATGAGACGAAGAATCCTATTGATTTTCTGCGATTTCAAATAATTACTGCCAGAGTTATCTCCCTTCAAAAATTCTTGTGACACTATAGAGGCCAAAGTTACCATCCGATTGACTTCAGATTGATACATAGAGTTTAAGGTGTTGAAACGAACAAGTATTTTGATTTTCAATGAATTTAGATAACTGAACAGCTAAATCCATGATATTAAATGTTTCATGTATATACTAATTGTTAGCGTGGGGTAAAACTTTATAAAAAGCAATCAAATTCTAATGATTTTCTAATAATTACATAATGTGTTGTTACTCTTAATCAGTTTTTAGTGTATTATAAATGTTTCATTACCGAAAAAAGTAAAAATATGCGACAACCCTTGTTGACTGCCCGGACGATTTAGCTGCTGTGGGCGTATGTTTCGTTGCCTGGCAACCTATCTTTTATTGTTCGATTTGTATAAAACAAAGTTCATATGCTTCGTTGTCCCAATTGTTATTTCTTTTATTACCAAAAGTGTTATCTAGCAAATTGGATTAAGGGGTGAAAAAAGGCGTAAAATTGACCTATTTACAACCCATTCAGGCTTTTCAGATTTTTAAATTTTTTTACTTAACTTTTATAAACCTGTCACTATAATCCATACGAAGAGAATGTATGTTAAAATTAGTTTCTAATATAAGCAGTTGCCGAGAAATGGGCAGTTTTGCATAAGTCACTGTTTTCGTAATGTTGCCTGTAAAATAGTCAATTATTAATGGATATTCACAAAAGTGACATCATTTGATTCAAAAAGCAAGTGTGCGTCATATCATGTTGATTACTATTTAAAATTGACACCGGAAGTGACGTCATTTAGTCAAAAACTCAATTTTTAACTTTTAAAATCGATCTTTTTTTCAACCAAGAATTATGTCACATGTAATAATAAAATTAACTTTTGGTTTAAATTCACATATTAACAAAACTCATACGGTCAAATAGATATCATAAAATTGTTTCTAACTTGTTCGGTTGTCGAGATATAGGCGATTTTCTGAAAGTCACTTTTGAAGGTTTTTGGCCCATAAAAGTGTCAATTATTATTTGATTTTCATAAAATTTTCACCCTTTGAAGCCTAATATCATAGACGATGTTATAAAACTAATTTAACGTTTTCATTATCACCGGAAGTAGCGTCATTTTGGCAAAAACTGTATTTTAAGCCTTCAAAACCGATATTTTATTCAAATGAGTCTGATTTGTAATGTTTATACAATTATGATATTTGATTCCAATCAACAAATAGATTAAACCCATACGGTCATATAAATACCAAAAAATGGTTTCTAACTTGTACGGTTGCCGAGAAATAGACGATTTTCTACACGTCACTTTTCAAGGTTTTTGGTCTATAAAAGTGGAAATTATTATTCGATTTACATAAAATTTTCACCATATGATGCCTTATGCCATTTCTGATTTCATAAGACTAAGGGAACATTTACATTATCACCGGAAGTACTGTTATTTTGTCAGGATCAATTACATGTAACAAATGTATAAAATAAAATTGCTGGATTTGTTTGATTCTGTTTCCATTTTATTTGATGTGTGCAATGCTTATGTGGAAACCTGTATATTGGTTTCATTGGTACCGGAAAGGACATATGTTCAAGGGTAACGTAGCACCAAAAGTGACACAAGTTCAAGTTCAAAGGTAACATGGCAAAAGTGAAACCCGTCATTCCTGCATGCAGGTCTAGTTATCACATTACATCTGTAATGTACAATGGTTGTTTAATCACGTGATAGCTCACAAAATATTTCACTACAAGACGTCATTTTTGTTTTGTCTCATTCGAATGGCGTTATATTGTTCCTTGCTAGGCCTCCGTTCCTTCACCACCAATAAGGCGAAACACGTTGGACAATCATAATATTTTAAAAGAGATAATGCAAAGTGAATATACTGAAAATTTCATTGAAATTTCTATATTCTTAGCGAGGTTATCTATATTTATAGTTTTAACCAGATCTCTACATCGATTGTTTATTATCGTAACCATGGTGCTGATTATTCGTTAAAGGCCGAACCGTTCTGATCTACTTAAATTTTCCGGCGTGGTTTCACCTTGTGAGTGATGCAGAACGGCAGCCTGACAAGGACAGCTGTCTAGTCGTTCGAATGGGACGAAAAACCTAGGTCCCGTGTACACATTGGCAGTTGGAATTCGATATAAGAGTAGGCCATAGCGTCGCTGCCCGGGCAAAATTTCCCCATAGCACACTGTATGCCCGTCTTCCATTAGCCCAGGTTAAGTGCAGAAGAGTAGGACGTTAAACCCAATTTCATTTCACTAAGATTTCTAATCTACTTAAAATCAGAGCCTTCCGATGGCATCGAGAGTTGATTATGGTCTTGTCTTGTTAATAAATGTCTAATTAATAATTTAGGCAAATTTAGCTCTTGAATAACGTATCTTTAATAATTAGGGCACATCGTCCTTCGTTACACAACCACTTGTTAGTAAGAGCTTTTGAAACACGAGAAAACAATTCACATCAAAGTTGGTAGAAGAACATGGGAATGAGACGGCGACAAGTCAAGTGATTTATTACCAACAGAAAAACATTTATTTTGGAGGTTAAATGCAACGAGACGTTTCAATTCATCACGAGACGTGACGTATGTCGGTTTACTAATCGTATCTCGTGCTCTCGCTATACACATTCCAGAAGCCGCGAAGGGTGATAATATTTTTGAAATAGCCATTTTGGGGAGATAAATTGTAACATACTGAACTTAGGCTGTCGGTCTCCAGTTCGCTAGTTGACCGACATTTTAAGTCCTAAATCGCCGATTTTATTCCAAAACACTACACTTTGAGAATTTATTCTGTTTCCATTTAATAAAAATGAAAAAAGTTTCGTTGGTGTAAGACAGAAATGAAACGGAGTAGAAGCACATCATTACAAAACAGTATACTTGTTTAAATATTATTACGATCTGTGATGTGACATTTGTTAAGCGCTTAGAAATATCACCGGATATAATGAAGCGCTATAGAAGATGAATAATAATAATAATATACTAATTTGGGGATATGGCGGCCATTAAGTTAAGGCAGAGATCTATTTTCGACTCTCAAGGAATGAATTAGATGCATCTCTGGAGACTCTGTGTGCAGAATGAAATTGGCAGACAGTGCTGCATTGTTAGGTTTAACGCATCCCACGTTTTGTACAAACCGGCCATTTTGGTGAAACCGTGCCGCCGGAAAGATGCGCGCCAAGACGAGAACTGACCTACTTAGTGTCAATGTACTCCAACGATGCTTCTTAAACAATTTTATAAAGAAATAGAAAACCCGTCCCTGGAGGCCTTGATCTACTTAATATCTTTACAACCCCTTAAATTGAACGCAAACATGTTTTCAAACTCAGGGTACATTTAGACAGTGTCTGATGTATCGTCGTCAATGGCATGGCGTGTTTTAAGTTATTCCACTTTCAAATTCCTTTCTCAAGTTGGCCTTGAGACATTCCACAAGTAGCGTCTTTTTCTTGGCTGTCGAGAAGATTGCGAGAGCTGATAGGGTAACCTCGGGGGAATGGATATCAAAACTTCAGCATGTGTCTGCCAGCTTGCCACGGCTGCCATGTTCTGAGTTGACGGACAGCGTACGTCACATGGCGTCGCTGATAGTCTCTATTGACAGGTGCCGTATGTAATGACTTAAACATACTTTGAAATGTTTGAACAAATAACAAATTAACCCTTCCTCCCCGAGAGCAGGGGTCAAAAGAGGAAAAATAGTGTTTAATTCCTTTCGTTATCAGGTGTCCCAGAGATAAAATTTTATTAAAGCGATTATTGACGGAGCGCTGCCATGTTTTACATTCCCGTTGACAGATTCGTTTGCCATCAAAACAATAAGCAAATTACACTCAAAGAGCGAGACTACATGAGACCCCATTGCGCTTGTCTGTACAGTTATATTTCGTTTCAGAAACATGAGCCGAACTTTTTATTATAAAAATAAAATAATTTGAGTCATAATAATAATCGTCCAATTACTGTTTGAAAAGCCCCGACTCGACTGTTTTGGTTTTTCTTTAATAAATATAGAAAAAAAACTAGGTTTTAGAATTGTGTGGTCTAGATCTTGTGGGCGCGGTTGAAATTGAATAACGCGGTCTAAATACACAAGCTTTTGTGCTTATATTTCTCTGAAGGCATAAAAAAATATATCTTGAAATGTATCACGATTGAGCTATCAAGATGCTTGTTTTGTTCTTCAAACAAAATTTCTAGACGGACATAAATGTAGAAAAAATAATAAACAAAAGATTACAGAATAAAATATTATCTTTAAAAAAAATTTTAAATTTTATTTAGAACAAGTTGTTACTGTTCTTTTTGTACATTCGGAGATAAAACTATATTTTTAAAAAGCCATGCTGAGCTTTAAATTAATGATCTAGCTCTATGGAGGCCATGTTGTTGGGTTTTTTTAATATAAAGAAGACAACCATAATATCGCCTTAAACTCTTCACAGCAGGCCATTGGCTTAATTCTGTTTCGTGAACCAAAATTTTATAAACTGAATGTTTACAACAATTTAAAATACTGATAATGAATAAACATATAGAAATTTTAAAATGCTTAGGAGCTTCTCCTTCTTCTTCGTCTGTTTCTTCTATGAAAAAAATTAGAAAATAAAGAATTGTAATTCGACAAAGAGTAGGTGGTTTGTGACGAGGACGTTAACCCTATTTCTGTAACAGTCGATAACACCTCTCGTCAAGTAAATTTTGTTGTATTTATATAGTGATTATATGTTTTCATTTTCCAACTTTCAGTTTCCCTACACACGTTGTGGTCTGAATCCTGCTAGAAGTTTCGGTCCTTCTCTCGTTATGGGACTCTGGCAAAATCATTGGGTAAGTTTATTTTTCAGTTTGGTTTTATTTTAAATTGGTAATTATAATTTCAGTTTCAAACAGAAAATGTATCAGGAAATTGAAATCACAAGTCCACAAGATGTCATTTCATGTAATGGAATGATGCCATTTTGCGTGATCAATCTGTCACAGACGGATTTGGTCGAACATTAAAAAAAATACACTCTGTAAAAAGAAGTTTGTGCTGAAATTGTTTATACACCCCCCCCCCCCCCTCGCACCCCCTATCCGGACCGCCCTTGACCCTGTTTTTTACTTTTATTTTATACCCTCGCCAGTATCTTCCGCACCCTTGAGGCCTTGATCCCTGATGCCCTGTATCTGGCTTTTAATAGTCAAGAGATACAGTGGAATCTGTTATAACCATTGCAAAACATATACATTTCTTCATATTAACAACACATGCTTTGTGAATTCAAGGAATTCCACTGTAAAAATGTTTTGATGGAACATACCATAGAAACAGGCTTCTTGAGATATTCGGGTTTTTATTCTCTCGGTACTGGGGATATTAAATAATTCATTTAAAGATCCAGTACGCTAGAAGGAGGTCAAATATTATATTATTAACACTATATAATACACAATGGAGAGAGAGAGAGAGAAATGGGGTTTAACGTCCACTCGACACAACTAGGTCATTTCGGGACACAACTAGGTCATTAGGAGTCTTTAGCAGTGGGGGGAAACCAGAGTGCCCGGGGTAACCCACGAGGTTGAGAAGGCGCCCCTATCTCCATGTCACATACGCTCACACCAGGGCTCGAAACCACAGCCGCAAGCCAGAGGTGACCGGCCAGCTAGAGGCTGAAGCGCGGTACTCTAGACCACTTGGCCATCCCAACCCCCCTAATACTCAATGGAAACTACTCTTTAAGTTTTGTCATGGAGTCAAGTGACGTTAAACCCACATTTAATTTATTCATTTTCTGGAGAGGGAAAGAGGGATGGGTTTTAACCTCCACTCGAAACAAACTAAGTCTAACACATGGTACAAATATATTTCAATAATTCGCTTGTGCGTGAGGGGAAACCTGGCGACCCAGAGAAAACCCACGAGGTTGGACAGGCAATCCTTCGTCTTTTCACGTACAGAGATGTTTCTGTGAGTGGACAGTAGGTGGCGCTTGTGATTACTGAATAGGAAAGTGTGCTTAGTTCACTGAATAGGAAGGTGTGTTTAGTTCTTCGGATGAGGCTTAAAAATTACATATTTTAGGCTACATCGTTAATGTAAAGCTGGGTATGTTTAAAATGATATTTCTTAACTAGACCATGCAACGTTATCAAAGAACCGAAACATTTCTAGTTAATATTATTGGATTCATTTCAAAAACCCGAGGAGGGGGTCTGTAGTATATCTTACATCCGATAGAAGATACATTCATAGAACAGGAGGTAGAGGGTGGGGATTAAATGACATCATCGTCTTTTAACCCTATATCTAGTAGATAAGAAATATATAAAATATGTTGTTTAATGTATTTTAAAGATGTTTAGTGGAGATATTGTACGACTGTAATAACATTTTATTATCGCAGTTCGGATAAAAATAGGCCTATATATTCCCATATGGATTTATGACTTAATAGATGCCCACACGATAAACATAAAGATATTTGGGGCCCGGTTAGCTCTGTTTGATAAGGCCGTCTTCAAGTTTGGTCGAAGCTCAAGAGATGTAAACAGACTAGCGCTAATCCCAAACCCAATCCTGGACCTAGCCTTAACGATTACTCTAACGCTCTACAATCTCGCCACAACAATATTTCCATATGTATTTATGACTTTAATAATAGATGCACACTTGATAAATATAAAGATACACCTAACTTCCAAATAAAGTTACAAAATGATTATATAATTCGGAGATATATAGTTCAGCATTTCAGGTTATGCGCTCTTAATATTAATCGAGTATTCGAGTCCGTACGATCAATGTAAAATATCGCTGCAGAGAAACGTAGTACCGCATTTCAAGTTATGTCCCCTTGTTATTCATCGAGTCCGTGCGCCTATAAATGTGTCTAAATTAACGCTACACAGGCTAAATTGTGTCCTTTTTTACGGCGTCATGTTACACGATAGCCTAATCCCGATAATCGAGGAACTCGTGAAGATTTGGGAGTACTATTATGTCGGTTATTATGTCAAATTTGAAAGTATGTCTTTCTGTTTGAAGTTGTAACAGACTTAGTAACCCGACACGTGCTGGTGTAATTAATTACACAATCAAAGGGAAGTTAATTACTCCTGTAATCACCAAAGGTCGGAAGTGAAGTAGAAGAACTCGCGGTCCTATTTCACAGGTCAGCTTAATATCAGAAAATTGCGGCAATTAACCACCGCCATTTTGTTGATTAATATCAGAGTTGAATAAATTCACGCCGCTGATATAGCAGCAATTTATTAATGTACCATGAATACTTAATTACTGTTTCTATATAAACAATATTATCTGCTTTACATGAAACAACCGTCGCGATTTTTTGCAGTGAAATGGATTTTAACGTCCAGTCAACACAATACGTCGATTCTGTCATGGTCACGGGATGTAAACAGGGTTAGGGCACGTGATTGCTGCCGGGTATTGTGGATGGGTAAGGGTTAGGGCCAGGGTTAGGGTTAGAGCTCTTCCTGTTTATATCTCGTGACCTTAACAAAATTTGCAGGTGGCTCTAATATTTACATCTAACCCGTGAACAACGACTATAATTTATGGAATGCCATGTATGGCAAAAAGTTCAGATTAATGATCTAATGAACAGCCAACAAGGGAAGCTTTGTTTAACGTTCAGTATGCCTGGCGAAATTAATGACCTAATTATTTTGTATATGAAATAGCTAAGCACTATTCCATCACTTCCCTTTCTTTATCTTACGTGCACGACTATATTTATTTTATGGAATGCCATGTATGGCAAAAAACAGCGAAAAAGGAAAGCTTTGTTTAACGTTCGATGTTGATTTCCGTAGGCTTGGCAAAATTAATTTCAAAATCTTCAAACGGAGTTTTCTGTTGGTGGTCTTCAAGTGTCAATGATAAAACCTAGACACATTAATCAAAACATCAAAACACGCGAAGCTGCATTAACAAATGGCGGGCATTTACGTTTCAATTAGGTGGAGTCTTTGGAAATATGACGTATGCCCGTCTTCATTAACCCGGTCGGTGCTGAGTAGCAGGACGTTAAACTTATTTCATTTCCTTTTGTGGAAAAACTTGGAAAAAAAATTTTCTATGGTGATTTGGAAGAATTTTGCTTGGACAGTCGAGTTTCCGGGAGCCACGGTAGCTCAAAGAGTAGGACGTTGCATCTCTAGAGGTCTCGTGTTCTATTTCGATTAAATAGAACTTACAGCAAATATGCGTTTATCCCATTGCATTAATAACATAAGACTGGCTAACTGTTTTCCGTTTCTTTTTATGTGGAGGTTGCTAACAAAAAAAAAAACCCGCACAATTCGTGCACTTTAGATACAACTTTTTTAATAAGATTTGTGCAAATTTATCGTGTAAAAGAACAGAAAAAAACCCACGAACACTTTCTGAAGTGTCTATCTTTAAATCGTCGTCAAGGTAACGCCTTTAATATGCTCGAATCTAAAGTAAACCCTGGAGGTGAATATTAAGTTTGAAATGTAAACAGTCGGTGATTATGAGGAACTCTGCCTGCTAGTTGTTTATGTTTCATGGACCAGATGGCCATCTTTGTCACGTCTGCGAGATCTCAACGTGCGATAACGTCATTCCAGCGTCACTTTGTTAGCAGGGGAATTGCTACTGTGCTTTAAGAAGAGAAACGGTATTAATTTAGTCGTTTAGAGTACTGAAACTATAGACACAAGTTTATCTATTAATTTGAAACAATGCGCATCTGTCTAAGCTTGATTTCGTCCATCAACATGTCGTGTAATTTGAAGCGACGCTACCTACTACTAGCTCCAAGTAACAAAGGGTTTATGCTGCCGGGGTGTTCGAGAAATGAAATCAAAGAAACCGATTAAATAAACTATAAAGTCTCGGTGCGATTTTCCGGAACGAAATAAAAGATGCACTCGCCCTTTGTTATATAAACGGGGGATTCCGGTGCGATTTTAAGAAAACAAATTGTTTATGTTGAATTAAGTTCAAATGAGGCGACTTTTAAACTCCAAATTCATAATAAAAAATTGATGGTACACTCTCACTTTTTTGTATTCCGTATAAATTACTTTAAAAATCAAAGCAAATCCAGTAAGCTATCTGAATAAGGGGGCGGCGGTAAGAGAATCTATAAGTTTCAAATTCTATTCATTTAACTTCCTTTGGATACATTTCTCATTGCTGCTGAAAATTAATGATTTTAAACACGCATAGGTTTACCTCTTAATCCCGCACAATCGCAACAGGCCTACCCCTTAACCCAACCCCACCCACATACCTATCTCTTATCACCACCCCCGCACCCCAATAACCACCTTAACTGCCCCATCGCCCACAAAAACCACCTCTTAATCTCACCCAACAGTCCTACCTCTCAACCCCGCCACCCCCATAGTCCTTCTTAACCCCACCCCCCTCGTCCCCACAACCGTCTTAACCCGTCTACGTAAACAAGGTTTAGCCAATATTTAAGGTGATTTAATTGAAACAAGTATCGGTTTATTCTTGTATAAATAGAAGACGGGAATTGGTTATTTACAGCACGTGTTGTGTGGCATGTTTATCAAGTTTACCAGACCTTATATTCAGTAATCAATAATCTGGATAACCTGGACTTTGTTTATCCTGACCAGCTTGCCCTTTCATAGTTCATTTTAAAGTGGTCTAATCGACATTAATCCTCCATTGATTGGGAGTAAAGATCTTATTACAAAATATAAGCCAATGGAAAATCAGGGCCCTGTTTCTCGAAATCTTAGCTAAAGATAAAATCCAAATTTTGATTGACCAAGCGCTAAAACCAATCTAATATTGTCCAATCAAATTGGATTTTATCTTAGTTATTTTTTTGTGAAACAGGATCCAAAATTCAAAAAATGTTTAATTTTATCTTTAATTTTTGCGAATAAAGTCCCAGAATAGTTTTATGACGTCAATGACCTCGTGATGTAGTTCAACAGAGCGCGGGGGCTCAAGAGCATTTCCCTTTAAAGTTTTATCACAATATTAATGGGCAACCAACAGTGGTTTCCTTTCTATTTGCTTGTGGTCCTTGGAATATTAAAATGGTGACCAAGGGACAATTCCTCTTTAAGAAAGTACCGAATTCCAAGGGCATCTGGAACGTTGTTTTATGATAGGCCAAGAATTCACCGACCACATTAATTAGATTTTCACATCAAACGATATTTTAAAAAATAGATATTTATTTTATCTGATGTTTTATCTCTAGTTAATTGATATTAAGATGCTGTCAGCATCTGTGGGGCTAGAGATAACAGATGAGGTTAATAAGATCAGCTAAAATTAATTTAATCTAATCTCGGTTCATTCCCGTTAGGCTACACCAGCAAACCGATTTCTGTATATAAGCCAAACGAGGTCTCAGGTTACTCCAGTCGAGGTGTTGCCCGGGTGATGACGTTTCTATCTATGGCATACCCTTATAATATATTGTCCCGTCCATCCACGCCTTCTGTATTCCTTGGACCAGTCACCGCAGAGTCAGAAAAATTATGAAGTTTGGTCTCTGCCCTTACCGGAAACAGTCGTATCCCTGGCAACTTGGTTTTATCCCTACATTAGCAGAAAAGCGTGTTCAAAATAGCATACTTCCACGGTAGTTCCTTTCGGGACGGTTATTCGACCATGAGAGAATGTTCCGAAGGAAACTACCCCTACTGGACAGCCATTACAATTTTGCTCCTTTGCTGCGATCACCCCAGTTTTAAATCGTTTTGGAGGCTTTGCAAATTTGAATTTAAATTGTTATTTTTGAAAACGTGTTTTCTAATCTGTGTGTTCTTTACATTTTCAGGTTTTCTGGATCGGACCATTAATTGGTGGGGTTGTAGCCGGTGTTTTGTACGAGTTCGTTTTCTCTGCTGGAGCCACCGTCGCTCAGGCTAAAAAATGTCTGTTAAGAAGCAAACCCCATCCCCCACAGGAAGCTGATCAAGAACTCGATGAGGTCAAAGTTGAAATAAACGGCGAAAAGGTCGCAGAGGTCGAGGAAACGCCTGAAATTGTCGAGGAGAAAGTTCCCGAAACAAAAATAAACGAAGAAGAAAAAACGAAAGAATAAATTAGAATGTTAAAATAATACTGTAGGACAATTAATAATTTAATACTTAGATAAAATATGTAAAATTTGTCATTTTCTGTTACAAATCCGTAAAACTATAGAATTTTCAATGTTACTATTAACTTAACTAAATGAACAGCGATCTAAATTATCATGGTATTTTATGAAGAATAATTTTATGAAACCTGCGTTTGGGATTTTATTTTTCCTGTCTTTTTGTAAATATATTGTTATTAATGTATTCCTAAGTGTTGATTTTTTAAAATGTGTACATCTAGTCAGTCGCCATGGTAACGTTTATTAGTTGTCATGGTTACATTAGTCAATCACCATTGTAATTGTACTATTACTCGCCAATATTCATCTTGCGTTTATTTCATACGTCATGATTACGTCTCCCTTGTTTCTATGGCAGCGTACACATTGTACAACATAGCATGTCCACTATCTTTCCAAAACAAGAATTACATTCATTTAAAGTCCCTGTAATGTATATAGCGTGCCTTGCATTCGAATATTCAAAATGGATTTATTATAAGAAATTTTACTTTGGGTCGTTTCATTGCATACAAACGACAAATGTTTTATTCTTTCATTTAGTAGGACTAATTGCATAATTGATGGAAGCTTTTTTATTTGCAATACATAATTGTTAAGATATTGTTTTTCGCATTATGAAATGCTATATGACAAAAAAATGCTCATTTACTATGTAATCGACTATAATATTTTGCCTGTTCAGTATTAAAGAATATATAATTTTACTTATATATAACATTAATATGTATTTACCTCAAATCGTTTTGCACGTGACTGTGTATGAGCGGCGACCGGGATTCATGTGCCAACTTTTATAAACTTACATATATATATATTTAGTTTTATTAATGCATAATATTATTTCACGAATTAGTGTTTAAATGGTTTCAATGTAAACGTATGGAATTCTCAAGTACAAGAGAAGTGATATCAAATGTTCTTAATGATATGTATATCCCGCTTCAGGTACAACATCTGTCATAAGGTATAAGAGAAACGCACGGAAGAAAATTGTTTAATGATACGTGGTATCAAGTGGTCTAAACGATATGCATATACTGTCTCATGTACGACACCGACCAGACACGATATGCCTCAACCGTTCGTTGCCAAGAAGGAAAAGTGCTCCATCGGTCTTTTCGTTGCTAGGGCAGTGCAAGACGTTAAGAATGGTCGAATTGGTATTTCTGAACATGTTCTCGTTAGGTATAAAAGAGTCAACAAGCATGCATGTACGATATCAAATGTTTACAATGAGCTAGCAATGCTAGCTAGCATGCATGATATGAAATGTTTACAATGTTATTTAACGCTAATGTAATACACTAGTGTAATACACGTGCTGTATTGTGTATTTTTATTAATCACTATTATTAGTGCCTGTTTGTATTGTTTTAGGTTAATACACACTTCATATACTCAATGTATGACGTCACTGTATGACGTCAATCTGTATATAATAATATACATTTTAATAATAAAAAAAACATAATAAAACGGTACAAAGTGTGTTTATTAATAAAACTTTATCCGAATAGAAAGTTGGGGTCGGGGCATACTGGCTGCATCCAGCGATCTATCTACGTCATCGAGGATGAGATTCTCAAGCGGAGCTAGCTGTAAACAGACAGCCTGAGTTTGGTATGGGCTCGGGACGTAAATCAAAAAAAAATGTGTCTGATAAGGAATGAAAAGAAATGAAATGGGGTTTAACGCCCTACTGTTCTGCTCCGACTGGGCTAATGAAGACGAACATATACGCCATACAGTGTGCTACGAGGTAAATTTTGGCGGGCAGTGGCACTATGGCCTACCCTGTCGAATTCTAACTGCCAAGGGATTTTTTTATATGCACGCCAATGTATATCGAGGTCCAGTGACCTTGATTTTTCGTCCCATACTAAGGACTGTACAGCTGTCCTCGTTGTCCCTTAGTCCTTCATCACTGACAAGGAGAAACCACGTCGTGACTTCCTCGGCCAATGCAGGGATCGAACACGCGACTTCTACACTAGCGAGCCAGCGTCTTCTTGACCACTTAGCCACGTGACTTCCAGGAATAAAATTAATGGAGTTTTACATCCAACAGTCGGTCCTGTCGGGCTAATGAGGACGGGCATATACTTCATGCGCACTGAGCTTAAAACAGTTGCTGATTACTACAGATCATTACAGAATGTCTCGGCTATATGAGCCCCTCAAATGGCGTGGTACGAGGTGTTCTAGCAAAGGTGTTAACTTGTGACTGCTTACTGGTAATGCAGCGATACCTGAATAGAATTTCACCATGGAACCGAAGCAAACTTTGAAACGTTGGTCCTAAGAAAATTCAGTAACCGTATTTCATAATTACGACGGGCATATTCAATTAGGTAAGAAAGAGAGTGGGGAGATGCAGCTTAAATTCCGCTCAATACTAACATAATTTTCTTCACATGTCTTTAACAGTGGGCAAACCCATAGTAAACCCACGAGGTTAGGCGGGCGACCCTACTGCTTATCACGTACAAGACCACTTGCCCCATCCCATCCTGATTCTATAAAGCAGGGGTTAGTTAATTAAGACACGCACTAGTTTATTTGATGTGTAGAGGACGGTGATGAAATTTACAGACATGTGTTCGGTTTCGATGTCGACAGAAAATCTTCCATTCTTAAGCAAGAGGTCGGAGTATGGTTTTTCAAGGCCGGATTAACCTGTTTCATCCAAGCGGTTTTTATATGCTCCATAATCACAGGGAAAGTACCGGTAATATTTCCCGCCAATATTTTATTGGGTCCAGTGTGCCTATCGGGTCTCCGTGTATCTCGAGCCTGTCCCTTGTTTCCCCACTCTCCCCCGACGCGCACTTCTCTACATCATTATATATATATTTTGCGAAGAAACTCCGCCCAAAATGGTTTTTTTTTCAGAAGAAGCATAAAGTAGGTGAATTCTCTTAAACTCACGGTTCAAGAAAAATCGGTTCCTTTTCCTATCGTGTGTTCAATATAAGTTGAGTATCATACGAAAATACTGTGACAGACTAGCTGAGACTCCGACAGAAGCGATTGCTATCTATAATATATTTCTTGCTTTATTTTAATGCTTTTTTTGGATAGATAGTCATGACGTGGTTGAAATGGCCCGATTACACATTACATGGCTGGTTGACTTGTAACTAAGGGGACACAACTCCTGCCAAGTAAGCGACGGGACTCAAAATTAGCCGGCCAACGGCTCAGTCGGACTATTGCAGCTCCTGTGGACACAAGAATGAAAGTGTTTAAATTTAATATTAAGAAATGAAGGTTTCGAGAGAAAATAAGTCATTTCCAGACAACCCTATAGTTCAATTTTATTTCAAAATATGCATGGATCGTATCTATAGGGATCTAAGCAGGTGAAGGAAAGCGGAGGTCGAGGGGAAAAGTCACAAGGTTGAGACAGGAGACCCTACTGCTTGTCACGTAAAAACAGAGAACCGAAACCACACCACTGGACTCAATGACAGACCGTATGATCTAAAGTGTATGTGTTACAGCATTCACCCCCCAAACATCATGTATGTTACAGGGCACATTGATTAATGCCCCCCCCCCACCTCCATCCCTAACATTATATTGTTGTGATAATAAAGAACACACAAGACAAATTTTAAAAGATTTATGAAATAATAAAAGTAAATAATCATAAGCTACAACATAATCGTACAATAGTCACATGACCAAAAAATAATAATCACATGACCACAAAATAATCACAGTCACATGACCACAAAATAATCCTTTTACTCTAGCTTTTTAGGATAAACCATTGGTTTGTTGTCACCGGTAACTACCCTACATCAGCCAGGCTGAAATGCAGTGTACTGTATGGAGAATTTTGCCCAGGCAGTAACACCACAGCCTATTCTTGTTTCAATTTCCAACTCTCTGTTTTAAAATATATTGACCAAAGCTTAAGGCTTGATGCATCATTTTAATGTGCGCTAAAATATCCAAACTTCCCATGCCATAGTCTTAATATTTACTCAGATTGAATTTAGGTCTCATCTATGATGCAGTCTGAATCAGACACTAAACTAGAAACGTGGGTTTTCTCCGGGTCCTCCGGTTTCCACCCCTACACACATTATTAAAATAAAATTGATCCATGTGTTAGTCCCGAAATGACCTAGTTTGTGTTGAGTGGAAGTTAAACCCGATTTCTCTCTCTCTCTCTAAACTAGAAAAAAAAGATTATTTTGGTTTCTGTGAAGTGAAACTAACAAAATATGTACACACGTGGATGATATAATAAAACAATAACATATCAAAATATAATAAAACATGGGAAGATGAAGTCTTAACTAAAGACAAAATGATGAATGACGTTATTTCTATGTAAATCCCGACAGTTGTATTCAAACAAAAATACCTGCGGAAATGGGTGGGTGGATTGATTGACACCACGAATATAAAAATCATGTATTAAATATTGAATCATTAACGAAAGTATGTCAACATTTTCTTACTCCTTGATGGCGGACAGGTAGGTTGGTTCAGACCTACTCCCAGATGATTTGTTTGGACGTAATCTTTGAAGTCTTGGGACTGTCATTAGTCTCTTAATTTACCAAATATACACACATCCTAGGTATCTACAGTGGTCTCAATCCATTCCTCTCAACTTACAATGGGGTGGGGGAACATGTATTACAAATTATCTGCTTTTTATGATTGTGCTATTTTTATCAACCAATCCCAAAAATCATTAATTGCAAAGTAAGTTGGTGAAGGGAAGTAACTCTCATCCTGTTGCAACACACTATCGTATTGTTGTGAACATACACAAAGAGACCAAAGAGTCTTTTGTAGGTCTGATTTGTAAACTTTTTTTTCATTGGTATTTGCAGATTCCAGCTACAATGAAGGAAGGGGCAGATAATTTGAAATCATGAAAACCCTACAGATTAACCCAGGATATTGTTGAGTATCTCGGGGATACTGAGAATGGTATACATATAGTATCAGTATATAGTCATATTTTTCCTTAATACAAATAGTTACAATTCAGGGGCCTTATTCACGAAATTTTAACTAAGATAAAACCCAAATTTTAGTTATATGATTGGATAATATTAGATTGATTTTAGTGCTTAGCCAATCAAAACTGAAGTATCTATTAAAATTTGGATTTTATCTTAAGTTAAGATTTCGTGAATCAGGGCCCAGCACTATTTTTGACCATCTTTGATTTTCTTTTTCTTTTATTTAATAATACGTTATGTATACTGATAACGTTTCTACCAAACGGAACTAAAATGAAATCCAGTTCAACGTTGTATTTTCTGCACCGACTGGGCTAATGAAGATGGGCATTCGCCTTTCAGTGTGCTATAAGTGATATTTGGCCAGGCAGCGGTACTACAACCTACTCATACTATATCTAATTCCAAGTTTCAAAGGTTCTATGTGCTCGCTAATTTATAGAAAATATTTTACTTATTTTACCCAGGCAGCGGCACTAAGGCCTACCCTTACATGTATATCTAATTTCAAGTGTCAAGGGTTCTTCTATGCGCACGCCAATTTCTAGCAAATGTTTTACATACATGTATTTACGATCACATGAAACAAACAATCCAGACTGACAATGTTATCTTCGGGAGAAAATATGCTGATAACTAATCTGAAAAGTTCACAGTTATATCGATACGCATGAGAATGAGAATCTATATTTGAATGATTTCATGATAAAATGTAACATAATTTGATGTCTGCTCTGAATATAAACATGATAAATGATGATAAGACAAAAATAAAATAAAATAATCAAACAGAAATTAAATATGGAATAATACTGAATGACATAATATAAAGGAATACGTTTTTTTTTTTTTTTTATATATTTGTTTAAAAACAGGGACAACATGGTGTGGTTTGTATTACGCGGCCCAGTTAATGGGACTGAAGAAGCAGAGATAATTTTATTGGTTTAAGATTTCTGTGCTTTTTTACTACATCTATATATCGTTGAGATTGAGGAAGATGACCCTTCAGCTCTTGGACCGATCAAATTAACTGATTGTTATATATGTAAATCGTCCTAAACCTACTACTCATTAATAAACCTTAGGGTCCAGTAAATAGCCAAGATGCACCAGAGAACCAGAATACAACGCTACAATATGGCAATCTATTCCCATCTCGGTTCAGTGACTTGCTGTGGCCGGGCCCCCCAGAGAACTAGTATACACAACCCTACAATATGGCAAGCTATTCCCATCGGGGGCCACAAATCCACATACGTGCTAGACCATCTCCGATCTAGCGTTCGCTCGTATACATACATGTAGGCCTATCCTTATCATGGACTGTCGGTGCAGCTGGGCTTCAGCTTCTTTTGTTCCATGACTCAACAAGTAAAACAGTATTCACAAAACGTTTACCCTTTGCATACCACATCGGAATGCTAGTAATGTCCACGATTACCACCTGAGTTCCATCGAACATTCTAACAACATAGTTCAGAAAATATTAACTGTATTCATAACAAACACGTACACAATTCATAGCAACAATCTCCACTTGACCTCCATGGATCATCATTGGTACGAATCTTAGCAACAAACCAGACCTCCATTAATCATCATTGGTATGTATTATAGCAACAACCATGATCTCCACTTAACCTCCATTGATCATGGTATGTATCATAGCAACAGTCCCCACTTGACCCCCATTGATCATAATTGGTACATATCATAGCAACAAATCACGATCTCCGCTTGACCTCCATTGAACATCATAACAACGTAATTGGAGGTATCAAGACAGCAACTACAGTCACTTGAGTTCCATTAAACATATTCGTAGTTAATTGTTTTGGACAGAAAATATCCTTTGGTTGTATGTCAGTCCTTAACAGCATGTTTTTGTAGATATCCACGTCACAATAGACGTGATCTGAACCGGATTGTGTAGGAGTTCTGGACGCTTCGGAGCGACTGAGATAACATCAGATTTAACAACCTGTCTGTCACATAAAATGAATTACTTCTGCATGATACCTATGAATGTTTAGAGCAAACTTGGTTCCGATGATATCAGTTTCTTGATAAGATTTTTTTATTCAGACCAGTCCTTACTATGTAAACCTCAAATCAGATCCTTGATACCTTAGGACCAGCCCTGATTGAAGCAGTCCTAAGGCCAATTCTACTTGGAACAAAGTTGATATCAGATCCATAATCAAAAGATTTTTTTTTTTGATGACGAGGCCCTGTTTAGTCAATTCTATACGTTTTGTTTAAAAGCTGAAGCATATGATAGAAGAACAGGTATATTAATATACAGGTTGATCATTTGTCTGGTAACTATGGTAACTATACACAGATAGATGATGCTAACGAAGGAAAGATGTTTACATTGGTTTACAGGTCCCTGAAATTATTGAAAAATATTCCTGATGAGTTGATCAATTTTCATTATCAAAACCTCAATATGGGGTCCAAAGTCCACTTGTCACAAAAATTAACATTAATCAAGGGCAATAACTATAGCCTTCACTCACACTAATGAAGGGCAGTAATTATGGAAGTCATTCATATTAATCAAAGGCATTAACTAGTGCAGTCATTCACACTAATCAAGGGTAGTAACTAGTGCTGTCATTCACACTTATCAAGGGCAATAATTATGGCAGTAATCAACATTAATCAATTGCAGTAACTATTGTAGTAATTCATATTAATCAAGGGCAATAACTATTGCAGTAATTCATATTAATCAAGGGCAGTAACTATTGCAGTAATACACAATAGTCAAGGGCAGTAACTATTGCAGTAATTAACTTTATTCAAGGACAGTAACTAGTGTAGTAATTTATATTAATCAAGGGCAGTAATTATGGCAATAATTAACTTTATCCAAGGGCAATAACTTTTGCAATAACTATTGCAATAATTAACTTTAATCAAGGGTAGTAACTATTGCAGTTAATTAACATCTTCATCACATAAACAAAGATTTTGTGTGTTTTTATTACTTACATATGAAGACTGTCTTCGTCCATGTCCATACTCATATCTGTACCAATACCAGAATCAACAAATGACACTGATGCTCTGTAAACAAATAGAATGGGGTTTAACGTTTCGTCAACACAATAATTTGGTCATTTTGGGACTAATATTTGATCATTTTGGGTTCTGTGGTCTCATGTGAAATGCTAGGAATGACAGAGAGAGAGAGAGAGAGAAAGAGAGAGAGAATTGGGGATTAACTCCACTGTCATAAACTAGGTCCACTCCTCACAAACTAGGTCATTTTGGGACTAACATATGGTTTAACTTTATTTCAATAATTCGCTTGCGTGTAGGGGTTTTTAGCAGTGGGAGTAAACTGGAGGACCTGGAGAAAACCCATGAAGTTGGACAGGCGACGCTAGGAATGATACTTTTGACTGAAGTACAGCATTTCTGCTTTCTCTTGCATGCACACCAATGAGTGTACAGATGTTTTCATACCATCCAATTAACTGGAAAATACTATGGTGGGAACTTGGCTCGACTAATATGCCATAATATAAGAATAACAAATTTAATTTCAATATTCCACCAGCTCTTCTTTGTCAAATTGAAAGTGAATTTAACGTCCTACTTTTCAGCTCCGTCTTGGGATAATGCGGGAAATACTTACTGGGACAGCAGCGCTACAGACAACTTCTAATGCGACTTTGAGGGGTTTTTCTTTTATGCACATGCCAATGTTTATATCTTAATAACCAGACTATCAATCTATAAATTACAAAACTTACCCTCTACACATAAAATTATAAAATATAACACTTACGCTCTACATGTAAAGAAGACGATTCTCTTGAGTTTTCGGTTATAGAAGAAATAATTAAACGACCAAATACAACCTTCTTCACCATAGGGGTCAGAGTTCAAATCAGGATTGTAACTAAAAATATAAACCATATTACAATACACAATTTAATTTTTATTCGTTTATAAAACAACAAGTTCTATGTAACATGGGGAGGTAACATTAAGACTCATTACCAGTCTAAACTCTATTATAGCCAGGAACACAAATCCAGAGAATTCTGAGTTTAATGTTTCACAAACTCGATTTAGGGCCAGATGAAAATTGTGATAATAGTCAAGTAAATGCTATATTTATACTAACAATTATGAAGTTGAGATAAAATTAAACACTGGCAAAAAAACCTAATGCCTTCATCATCTGCAACGAATATGGTATTGGTTAAATTTTGATTAAAACCAAATGCAGAAAACATAATGGATAAGGGAACATAGAGAATTTTGGAAAGAGCTTGTAGGAGAATCATGTTTCTAAGAAAGCTAGAGATTTTGGGTGCAGTGCAAATATGGCCTCAGTATAGGTTTTACAGTGTACCAATCTGTACCTTTTACATAATATTACCACTTGTTAACATATAGGATAATCCTTCTATAGAATTCATCATCTTAATCAACCCTCTTTATCTTAATTATTACAGTGTTATTACCCTTGTAGATAATACCTCTATTGTTTAATCTCTATTAATATCTACATTGTATCCAGGTCATATGATGTAACATTACCTATTATCACACAAACATGGCTAATTGGAACAATTTCAAACACATACATTATGTACATTATGTACCTTATGCCCTTTGAGTTGAAGATGTGTTACCTTCAACTGGATAATGTGAATATACAAGTATTATATGTCTAACATGGATGTTTATATTCTGTAAATTATTTCACTGTTATTTAATAAAAGCTATATTTGTTGGAATCTGTAATAATCTAAAACTTTCTGATTTAATATACAGGTCACAATTCTTATACAATTAATAAATGCTATTGTTTTTCTTTTGTAAGTACATGTAATTATAATAATAAGGCTATAGTTTTTAACACTATTGTTCTCAGATTAAGTCTGGATTAGCATCAAAATATGACATCAAAGGTGTTCAGCATAGCGAGAACACCCCTTTGTCATGTACCTTATTATGCCCTTCAAGTAAGATTTGTTACCAATTTAAAGAGATCTAAACAGGTCAGAATTTTATGGAATACAATTACTGCTTATTACTGATCGACGTCTCGACTAGGCTTCTCTAGGGATTATCAAGCAATGATAAAATATGAAAATATAACAAGACAATATGAACATGTACAAAACAATACTTGTTTAATACTTTAACAGTCAAAGAGATCTGATTATATAATGAGAAGAAAGTCAATCCACACGGTCTATTTATCATAGCTTTAACAATTTACATAGACTATTGTGATGTTCATATTAACAAACAACTCCTTGCTTCTCTTCAAAACAAAGAAATAGGGTTTATCATCCACTAAGCATAATGTAGGCCATCTTGGGACTCAAATAATTTGCTTGCATATAATGGTCTTTAGCAGTTGGAGGAAATCGGAGGACCTGGAGAAAACACACATGGTTAGACAGGCTACCCAACTTCTTGTCATACACAAGTCAAGGATCAAAATCATGCTATTTAACTGACAGACCTTATGATCTAAAGCTTATACGCTAGACCTTTCCCCACCTCCAAATCTCTTCAAATACCCACCTATAAATATCACATTCTGAAAGACAAATTTCTTCATCTAAAGCTGTCCAGAATTGTTGCTTGAAGGCCCCGAAGACATCTCCTGCCGTGGCAAACAACTGGGTATCAACTGCATTAGTCACCCACTGAAACAATAACATGATAGGTTGACAGGCAATGAAACATACATCCACAGACTAAACGCAATAAAACATACATCCACAGACTAAACGCAATAAAACATACATCCACAGACTTAAGGCAATAAAACGTACAGATTTAAGGCAATGACACATACATGTACATCCACAGACTTAAGGCAATAAAACATACATCCACAGCCTTAAGGCAATGAAATATACAGACTTAAGGCAATGAAACATACAATGTACATCCACAGCCTTAAGGCAATAAAACATACATCCACAGATTTAAAGCAATAAAATATACATCCACAGACTTAAGGCAATAAAATGGAACAAACATAGAAAATGAATCATATCAAGATCAAATAAAAAATAAATTGAAATGAAATAGGGTTTAACGTCTTACTGTTCTGCTCCGACTGAGCTAATGAAGACAGGCATACACCATAGTGTGCAATGAGAGAAATTTTGCCAGGACAGCAGCGCTACAGCCTACTCTAATTAAGGACATCAAGAAACGGATTGAATAGAATTAAAAAAGAATATTTAACAGATTTCAACAAAACATGAAATGTGTTGAGTATTAGAGCAAAGATTTTGGTGTTCGATTTTTCTTGGAACAAATGGTCTCGTAATCAATGGCTCAAGCGTAAATTATAACATCACCATACACTGTACCAACCTGAAGACTTGGTTCTCGGCTGAATTCGTCACTTTTTGCATTACTGAAATCGTAATCGGGTTGAAAGGAAGCATTGAGTGTTGATATAAGATAGAACAGTGTTTTCGTTGATATTGTATCACATAAATATCCTTCACTGGAACCATCATAACTTTTACTATATGTCCGTAAACTGAAACAAAAAAAATTAAAATCACTACAGTATAATGCATTGTAACATATTCAAGGATGAATCTTGCATTTGATTGGTCAATTACACACTGTCTATTGGACAATAACGCCCCTCTGTTTCATTTATTTCTTTCAAATTCTAAAATAGCATGTTACAATGTTGATATAAACACTTCCTGTTTCGAATTTAGAGGGGTGTTATTGTCCAATAGACATGTCCTGAGATCATTTAATGTAAAATTTCACAACCTACTCTAACGGATGGTGAGAGACAGTCAACTTACTTTAGTAGACTGTGAGAGACTGTCAACTTATTTTAATAGACTGTGAGAGACTGTCAACTTATTTTAATAGACTGTGAGAGACTGTCAACTTACTTTAATGGACTTTGAGGGACTCTCACCTTACTTTAATGGACTGTGAGGGGCTGTCAACAAACTTAAATGGACTGGGAGGGGCCAACAACTAACTTTAATACATGTAGGATTTGAAAGACTGTCAACTTACTTTAAAGAATTTGAAACGCTGTAAAATTATTTTGATGGAATGCAAGAGTCTGAGAGACTGTAAACTTACTTTAATGGGCAGTGACACACTGTCTATTGTAACTTTACTTTAATGGACTGACTGTCAACTTACTTTAATGGACCCTAAGAAACTGTCAACTTACTTTAATGGACTGTGACTGTGAGATACTGTACTTTGTGGTGGTGAAAGAGCTTGTAAGCCTCCAGAATTTTGACTGTTTTCATTGCTTAGCAACTTAAACAATCTTTTGTCGTTTCCAGCCATTTTGCATGAATAGCTCTCAATTCTAAGAAAAAAAGAAAAGTTAACACATGTACAATATGTACATGTAGTCTTCAAACCTAGAACTTCAACACACAGAATATAAGAGGGAGATGAAACATGAGGTTTAATTTTAATGACCACTCGACACAAACCAGGTAGGACAAAACCAGAGGACCCGGAGAAAACCCTGTATCGCAACTTGAGGAGGGGACATATCTTTATCTGCATGTTGTGTCCCTCATACTGACTCTAGCCATGTGAGCAACGTCCACTTTTCTCACTAAAATGTAAAAAGCTACCCAGTAAAATTGACTTGGTTGGTCGAATTCTTTTTTGACAAGGATTCAACAGGGCAGTGCCTGAATGTACAGGGCGAGTTTAATGAGACCTACGTTCAGAACTGAACTACGTATACATATAGAATACATGTAATCATTACATCTTGAATACGAGTCCCATATCAATGCTTTTTTTTCATTCCAGTTTGGTACGCTATGTAATAAATGTATCAAAAAGAAATGCCTGTAATTAATTCCAGTTTTCCTGGGGAAAAAAATGGTTGATTAGTTTTCCACAAGGATCTTATTCTATTATAAAAATATTACAAACCTTCCATCAATTCTGCAGTTCTCCATCTCCATGCACAGAGACGAATTAACAGCCTCAAATTTAGAATTTTCTAACAACTTCATCTTGAGCCTGTTCTGAATATGTCTTCTAAATATCTCTTAAACTCCTTGGTTTGGACTATATGTGCGAATTCTAGATCAGTACCTCTGTGACTGTTGTGGTACTAGTAATTCTGTGTTTTGCAATTTGTGAATTTGTCCTTTTTTAAAACTAAAACTTTAAAAACACTTCTGCCTTTAACTCTGACTTCTGCTTTCCAAATATACTTCCTTCATAGGCCTATTTGTGTTTTTGTCGATTGCCTTATCACTTGTGTAAACATCAATTATCACGACTGGTCGGCTTTGTTTGTTGTGGCTTCGATTTGACAGACGTTGGTTTTGGTTCAAGCAACCGAATTTTGACAGCAATTTCAACCGTAATTGACTATGATTCTTTCAATAACTACTTGAAAAATGCGGAGAAGAGTTTCTTAAAATACTTTTCGGGTGGTTAAACAAAAGTCTGTACGATGATGTATCTTGTGAAGCGACAGTTGGTGAATTTTTAAACAACAAATTTCTCATTTCGGTATAGCGGAAATAAACAACCGCCATTTGCAATTTATCAGCTGTCAAAATTTTTTGTCTCTTGAATAACTGTTTATGAAACCAAAGACAATGAATAATTCTATACTTATAAGATCCTTTCTATCAAACTACACCGAGATTTTAGCTTTTCAGCTCACACAATTTGGGATGAATACCACAGAAACTAAATTTTAACAAGGGCACTGATGACCTCCAATTTTCTTCCTGGCAAGAAATTGAAAACAATACGCAAATTCCCACAATCCACCTGCTGAGTTCTAAAAATAGACAATATCTCATAAGCGCGTGGTTAACCATTCTTTCTTTATTTCAGCTATTTTTGCATATTCGTAAAGCCCATGGTTATGAAATGAAATGAAATGAAATGGGGTTTAACTTTAACGTCCTACTCTTTTGCACCTAGCCTGGGCTAATGGCAGTAATGGAAGACGGGCATACGCCATACAGTGTGCTATGATGAGGGAAATTTTGCCCGGACAGCGGCGCTACGGCCTACTGACTACTCTTATATCTAATTCCAACTGCCAAGGGATCTTTTACGTGCACTCCAATGTGTACACGGGACCTCGGTTTTCCGTCCCATCCGAACAACTAGGCGGCTGTCCTTGTCAGGCCCCCCCCTTCTGCATCACTGACAAGGGGAAATCACGCCGGAAAATCGAGATGAACTTTGATCGGCCATTGCAGGGATCGAACACGACCTCCAGGCTAGCAAACAAGCGCCTTGCCTTATCCATTTAGCCAAGGTGTTTGAAGGTGTTTGAAGCTATATAAAACTATATTTCCTATTTAGTTTAAAATGCACCATTCTGCTAGAACCAGTTGAAAAAATGCACGCGCCGTGGAGCCAATGATTGACGCCTCGTGATCTGACGTCACATGTTGATCTTGTACACAGGAACTATTATGATTATTCTGAGGCTTTCGTACACTCGGCAAACCTCGGCAGATTCCGTACCGGAGTCCGCCGAGGTTTGCCGAATGAGGCTTTGTATTGCTATTTTTAGTTACTGGCTAATCATGACTAGATATGTTAGGATAACTCTCCGTTTGGAAAGCCAATAAAACGAAAATAGAACAAAATACAATAATTTTGAACATATTGATGAAATAGGCCTAATTGGTAGGTATCTTTTTATTTCTTTTTTCTTGATTTAAGACAACAAAGATACTCTAATCAATTATAAATTACATACACATTTTTACATACATTATTATTTCACATCGAATAATTGACAACCCTTCTGTTGTTACCACCCACAATTAAATTTATTAAAATGCATGGCCATTATTATCTAATCAATTCATTAACTTGTCGCATCCAATTCCGGACTTTGTAAGACAAGAGTTAGATTAGAAAGTATTTTTGAATATTTTCATCTGATCAATTGATCTGTTGTTATGACGACGATAATATTAATACCATATTATTATATTCATGAATAGACACAGATAATTTTATATGAGATTCATCTCAAGATCATGTTCAAGTTCAAAATTCAACAATTGTAAATTCTGGAAACTTCCATTAAAGGAAGTAACTCTCTAAGTTCTAACTCAATATCATCCAAAATCTTCAACATTGAAAACACAAATTATTTGTCAATTTAAATCAACATTGATGCTGTGATCTTATTTAGTCCCTTTGTGTCATTTGCATTGTTCATTTAATTAAAACATTTAATTATAATATATATAATCAAAATATGAAGTTAGATAGTTTCCTGGATTGGGATTCAATCAAAGGGAGATAATCTCCTGAGTTGCAATTCAATCAAAGGTAGATAATCTCCTGGGTGGACAACCTCCTGGGTGGAATTCAATCAAAGGTAGATAATCTCCTGGGTGGACAACCTCCTGGGTGGAATTCAATCAAAGGTAGATAATCTTCAGGGTGGAATTCAATCAAAGGAAGATAATCTCCCATGTTGGGATTCAATCAAAGGTAGATAATCTCCTGGGTGGACAATGTCCTGGATGGAATTCAATCAAATGTACATAGTTAATCTCCTGGGTGGAATTCAAAGGGAGATAATCTCCTGGGTGGGATTCAATCAAAGGGAGATAATCTCCCAGGTGGGATTCAGTCAAAGGGCGATAATCTCCTGGGCGGGATTCAATCAATGGTAGAAAATTTCCTGGATGGGATTCAGTGAACAGTAGATAATTTCCTGGGTCACAGTGGGTGGGATTCAATTAGATTAAAAGAGGTCCATCAAGATATCCAACGAAACTCAAAGGTGACTGTGACTTGTGCGACTATGTTCTATATCATCTGAGTAGCTGGACTTATCATATCTAAAAAGACAAATACATAGTTATAGAGTAATGACATTGTGTTTAACGTCCTGTTCTGCTCCGACTAGGATGACGACAGATATACACCATATATGGTGCTATGTACTCTCATATCAAGTTCCAACTGGCAATGGACCTTTTACATGCATGCCAATGTGTACTCAGAACCTTATTTTTCTGTCCCATGCGAACAAATGTACATTGTCCCCCTGCCAGGCACTCTGTTCAGCACCACAGACATGTGGGAACCACACCAGAAAATCCCCACAAACTTTCAAGGCCAATGCAGACTAAGCAGACTAATGTACAACACTTAGTTATAGACTAATGTACAACACTTAGTTATAGACTAATATACAACACTTAGTTATAGACTAATGTACAGCACTTAGTTATAGACTAATGTACAGCACTTAGTTATAGACTAATGTACAGCACTTAGTTATAGACTAATATACAACACTTAGTTATAGACAAATGTACAGCACTTAGTTATAGACTAATATACAACCCTTAGTTATAGACTAATGTACAATACTTAGTTATAGACTAATAATATTATTTTTAGTTTCCCTATGTACAAATAGACATGTCTTAGTTACAGACTAATAGACAACTCTGTAGTTAAAGACTGATACCCAATTACACATCTATGTACATGTAGGTTTATTTTCAAGAGAGAGTGAGAGAGAAATGGGGTTTATTGTCCACTTGACACAAACTAGGTCATTTCAGGACTAACATATGTTTTATTAAAAATTATATTTCAATAATTCGCTTGCCTGTAGGGGTCTTTAGCAGTGAGAGGAAACTTGAGTACCCAGAGAAAACCTACGAAGTTGGACAGGCAACCCTGCTCCTTGCCATGTACAACCAGAGATTTGAAACCACACCAGTTGACTCAATGACAGGCTGTATGATACAGCACACGCACGCTAACCATTCGGCCATCCAATCCCCCCAGGTTTACTTTAAAGTTCCAATAGCATATTTTCTAATAAAGTCAAAACATAATTATTTCTATTTCTTTTGCTCAAAATGTTGTCAACTCAATATTGTACGATCATGGGCAAAATTTCATGGGGGTTAAAATGGTTGAGACAGGCTTATTGAGGAGATAGTAACTCAATTACCTCCCTTGTTTTCCCATTCCTCTCCATGGACGGCCATCTTCAAACGTTTGAATTTGAAGTTGAAAATGATATTTGTGCCAATTTCTCAACTGGCAATAGTGAATTATAGGATTAATAGGATTATTCTTTAACAAGGTAGGACTGTTTATAGGTACAATCTATTTTAGGGCTTTATTTTAATACATTTTAAAAATATAACCTAAAAATATGCTATTGGAACTTTAAAGAGTGGTCTAGATTGTCACTCTTCGGTCACTAACTGAATGGTCACCTCTAGCTTGAGGTTGTGGTTCTGATCCATGGGTTCCATGTTGGCTGTATGTGTCAGTTGAAACCGAGGGCTGTGGAAAATGACCGTAACTAGATGTGACCAAGCGGTCATTTTACACGTTGGGAAAACAGCCTTTTTTTCAAAACCCACTTTTCAAACATGGCCACGATCGACATCCACTATGAGTGTATGGAGCTTGGAGATAGTGGCACTTCTCAATCTTGTGGGTTTACTCCAGGTACTCTGTTTTTCACCCACAGGAATGATCCCTGTTCATATGCTAAGATGATAAAAATGAAAATAAGATAATAAAATAACTATCTGCAATATCACCTTTGGTGAAAGCAAATATTAAACACTAAATACAACAACTCAACAAAGACCACTATATTGTTAATCACTGAATCAGTATAAAGTCAAAATAATAGATCAACAACTATCTTTGCTTATCCAAGGTAATCAGAGTTTGTCATCTAATAAAAGGGGTTATATGTTATCTAGTGCATATCAGCTGAATCATTGAATTGAATCCTTGAAATTCACCATTTGGAATTAGAATGGTGTCAGATATTGCCAGGGTGCTTATAATGACATCTTTCTTTGTTACAAATGTTTCTTTTCTTGATAAATGTCCTGGAGTTCATAATTTGTGACTTTTAGTATACATCATTGGGGATGAGAACAAAATTTAAAAAAAATCCAGTATAGACTTACTTTAATCTGAAGTATTTTTGTCCCCTCCAAAGGACTAAACACTGTTCCTTTCGGGCCCTCTGTTCTGCAACACTGACCAGGGGTAACCACGCTGGAAGCTTGAGATGAACTTTCGCAACCAACACATGAATCGAACTCCTGACCTCTTTGTTAGTGAGTCACCCTCTTACACACTGAGTCACTGTGTCTACCTCGTGAGTTATAGACAGTGTTATCCAGACACTCTGTGATTGCTTTTCAAGCAGGTTATATTTCCTTTAATGCTATGTACATTAAAACATGTAAATGAATCATTGAGATTTCATTAAAAATAATTTCTAAAAGACTGCACTCCATTTCAAAAGGTCACTTTATAGATTTCTTGTTTTTGATCATTGTTATGTAAAAGTCTGATCAATTGAGAATGAATAAGTTAAATTTTGTTTTTTCCCCATATATGTGTACTTGAATCAGACCATATATGTGGACTGTTGTGAATTTTTCTTTTCTTGTCATTTGTACTATACCAAAGTTATTTAATGTCTAATTAATAATTTAGATAACATTTCAGGCCTAAAGAAAGACCTGCAATAGGCAGATTTAGCTCTTGCATACAGTATGTTTAAGCTGGGTGGATTATCAGTTAATGCATACACAGGGTTCCCCCCAGGATATGCATCGGCTAGGTGATATAATGGTTAATAAACAGGATGTTATGTATAATGGGTTCCTCCTACAGCTTCCTCCCAGTCGTGAAAATTCCCTAGATTTGCTCCCACAGCTTCGTCACTCAAATAAAAAACCTTTAGTTGAGAAATTTCACTCATGAATAAGATTTTTATAGAAGTCAAAACAAATCGTGGAAATAGGTTGATGTGTCACTCATATTTCAAACTCCATTCTATTCAATGTTTGTCACTCATTAGAAATGCATTATGTAAGAGGTAAATCTGACTATAAAATGAAATAAAAAGGGGTTTAAAGCCCTACTGTTCTGCGCCGACTGGGCTAATGAAGATGGGCATACACCATACAGTGTGCTATGAGGAGAATTTTGCCCAGACAGCGGCCCACCAGCCTAGTCTTATATCGAATTCCAATTACCAAAGGATCATCTACGTGCACGCCAATGTATTCACGGGACTACGGATTATCATCCCTTTCCCGGCCCTCTGTTTTGTACCACAGGAAAATCTGGATGAACCTTTCTCTGTCCAATGCAGGGATCTAACACCCGACCTCCAAATTAGCGAGTCAACATCTAACCTGCCTAGCCACTGTGACTCCCTGCCTATTACATGTTTTTATTTTGGCTTTAAATGTTACATATGTGTAAAATATGATTTATTTATTTATACTCGTGCCTTTAATAAACTCTCTAGATCATCATCGGATGGCAAAGATTTAAACAGATTAAAATATGATTGCCATATAAGGATTTAATTTAAAAATGAAGAAGCGAGGCCGAGTTGAGTCTTGATTAACAAGTAACATTTTGATATGGTTAAAAAACAATTTATGTCAAAACTTCAAACAGTGATAACGTCTCTCAGAGTAAAGTAATTTGAATGAACTTTTCAATATATTAATTTTGATTTATTTTTTTTTAACTATATAGCGAAAACAACGCTCTTTATCTCAATCTTGATTTGTCTTTTTTATAGCGAAAACGACCTGGGTCCTGTTTCTCAAAATTTTAACTGAAGATAAAATCCAAATTTTAGTAGATACTTCAATTTTGATCGGCTAAGCATTAAAATCAATCCAATATTATCGAATTGAATTACTAAAATTTGAATTTTATCTTTGCTAAAATTTCATGAAACAGGCCCCAGATCTTTATCTAAATGTTACGTAATGCATCTATAAGGGAAGTATTTCTGGGGACTTATTTCGGTTAGTAAGTGCTAGTCATGTTTTGTACGGAGGGTCTTGTGTAGTAGTAGTAGTAAAGTAAGAGATACGAAACTGATATTATTAACTTCCTGGTTGTGTGACATGAATCACTCATTTATTGTTGTTATGAGGCCAGTATAAATAATAATCTGCTGGAAAACATGGTGGAAACAGAAATAAGATTAATATGATTTGACGTTCTACCTCTTTAATGGAACGGAAATAAAATTGGGGTTTATCAGCACTAACCAGTCAAGAGAGAGAGTGAAAAAAGAGAGAGGGGGGTGAGAGAGAGAGAGGTCCACTGACACAAACTATGTCATTTTGGGATGAACGCATGGTTGAATTTTATTTCAATAATTGGCTTGCACTTAGGGGTTTAGCAGTGGGAGAAAACCGAAGGACACCAAGGTTGGACAAGCGATCCTACTCCTTGTCCAATCTGTTTCACAGAGAATTACTTACGAATTAACTCTGTCACAGATGTCTGTCCACAACACGTGCATTGACTGCACGTGGCGTCAGTCATTGGCTCAACGACTCGTGCATTGTTTACATAACACCTAACTGCTTTGGGCAAAATGATGCATTTTACTCATTTTAATACCCATTTACACTAAATAAGAAATATTTTTTAACTACAAATACTTCAAACGTCTTTATTTATTTATCTTATACTTCAAAAAAATGTTTGAGAATTTAATTTGTCGGAGTAAAAAAGTTAATATGCCAAACTCATTAAGTCTCGTCGATGTCATACGTATCAGTGAATCAGTGATTGTAGCGGCCAAGCGAATATTCACTGCGGGATCAGTTTGCTCCTTGTCAGGTACAATCGGGGCATGAAAACCAAGCCAGTTGACTCAATGTGAGACTTTATGATTCAAGGCACATGCGCTAACCTTTCGGCAACCCCAGCCCCCCACCAACCGGGCTAATGGAGCCGGTACATTGTAATGGCAATGGGCAGATGCCATGCAGTCAAGTGTATGCTTGATTCTCACCAAGCTCTCATCTAGATTATGTACATGCAGTGTATCTGAAGTAGATTTTGCCTCGACTTGACAGATTCAAAGTGTTCTTTAATGTGCACTAGGCTCTTGGTTTTTCACCATATACTATAATTTGGAATACCATCTACTCTTCATAGGAATCCAATTGCCAAGGGTTCTTTAACACGCACGCCAAATTCAAATAGGGGCTTGTTTTTTCTTCCAAAAACCTATTTCCAAACATGGCTACGATCGACATCCACTATGTAACTATAACATTGTACCACCAGTGCAGAATGATGCGTATACATGTAAAGACAAAAGAAGCCACATAATCTCATTGGTGTATACATAGTCGTGAATAGATTATACTGGCCGTTGTGTTGATGAATAATGATGATTGTCTACTAGTAGAAGGTTTTGTTGCTGTATTTGAATGTTCATCAGGATTTTCCAGTGGTTTCCACTTGTCATTCGTGCAGGATGGAGGGCCTGACAAGGACAGCTGGCTAGTCGTTCGGGATAAAAAACCAAGGTCCTGTGTACACATTGGCAGCATTGGCGTGCAGGTAAAAGATCCCTTGACAGCTAGAATTCGATAAAAGAGAAAGATACAGTGCGGCTTCCTGCGCTATATTGCCCTAATACCACACTGTATGGTGTATGCCCAAGTTTATTAACCCAGGCAGTCAGCGCAGAAAAGTTGGATAATAAACATTTCATTTCTCCTTTGTACCAGAGTCTTCATGTTTCATATATTGGCCTAATCCATCTTGTATTTATATATCAGATCATGTTAAATGCAAACTTGAGATGAGATATATAATTACTACATGGTTGTATAATACATCTTATGGTTCAAATAGTATTTCAAACTCGTGGGTTTTCTCCAACTGCTAAAGACCCCTACACGCACGCACACGAATTATTGAAATAGAATTAAAGATACATTATGGGAGATTTTGACAAGGAGTTAGCCATTCTTGCTATAAAAGTTCAAAAATAGATGTTGAAACAAGAATATATTGAAAATTTCAGTCAAATAACTTTATCCTGAACAAAGTTGTTACCACTATAATTTTTTACTAGAAATGGTAGTTAAAATCATCGACACCCTTTTCCCACTATGGCCGATTGTTGATTGACAGGCGTTAACTCCACCTACATAGTCTCGATCATCAAGTAATGTTTAATCGGTATCTAGTGAAGCTTGTGTATAGCCTCGGTCATCACTGTCTTTTATGAAAAATTTCCGGAAGTATGATGTCGTCAACGTCACGGAGAAACCCCACCCACGACGCCATAGTGATTAAATCAGTCGACGAAATCCTGTTTTAATCCGAGCCCAATCCAAGCCATCCGTGGGTCTACAGTGTTCATTTTGGGCTTGTTGTTTAAATAAGATCTAATTTATAATTTCTATGACATCTGAGGCTCAAAGGAAGACCGACAAAAGTCAGTTTTTGCTCTCCCATAATGTATGTTTAAACCATATGTTATTCCTAAAATGACCTAGCTTGTGTCCAGTGTACATTCTCTCTCTTTCTCTCTCTCTCTGTCTCTCTGTCTCTCTCTTCAAATATTTTTTCAAATGAATGATATAATTTATTTTCTAGGTCACAATAATAAAGCCCTCAAGCTCATCTAGTTTCTGATCGTTATTGAATCACCTTAAAACAATCCTAATGTAAAAGTTGTGTACAGCCAAATTGTTAACGTGTATGCGTTGTATCATAAGGTGGTGTGGTTTCGATTCCCCAGTTGTACGTGACAAGCTGAATCTGCCAATTAGACATGTATTAACATGACAAGTTCATAATCAACTAGGGGGGTTGGGATGGCCTAGTGGTCTAGAGTGCCGCGCTTCGATCTCTAGCTGGCAGGTCACCTCTGGCTTGCAGCTGTGGTTTCAATCCCTAGTGTGAGCGTGTGTGGCATGGAGATAGGGGCGCCTTCTCAACCTTGTGGGTTTCCTCCCACTGCTAAAGACCCCCTACGCGCAAGCGAATTATTGAAATAAAATTAAACTATATGTTAGTCCCAAAATGACCTAGTTTGTGTCAAGTGGACGTTAAACCCCATTTTTCTCTCTCTCTCTCTCTCTCTCTCTCTCTCTCATAATCAACTCCTCTGATCATCGGATGGTGGAAATTTTAACTAATTAATTGAAACATGATCGCCATTTAGTCTTGATTAACAAGTACCATAGCTATGGTAATAAACAATCTAAGCCACATCTTGTCAAAACTTCAAACAGTGCTAACTTCACTAAGAATAAAGTAATGAGTAGAAGCTTTTAAGATCTATATCGACCAAAATGTGAACATGAACAACTGCGTAGCCAATGTGTAAATATGTATATGAAATGTTGTTGATTAAATATTCATTTTATTATTTTGTTGTTTACTCAATTACTTTTTTTACATATTCATATTAATTTTTGTATTTAGGAGAGAGGTCATATAGGCTATGCCATTTCCTCAATCCTTTTCAATTTCTGAATAAAATATATTGTTTAAAAAAAAAAAAAAATTTGAATGGAATTTTCAATATATTCATTTTACATTATCTGTTTTGGAAATATTATAGCAAAAAATGGCCTACTCTTTATGTAACGCTGGCATGATATATATAAATTTAAATAATTTCTTACCTGAGACATTATTTAATAGATTAGGATTTTAACAGTATTCTTGTATTAAATGTTATTTGAATAAAAGATGTAGGAGAGATTAACTTGACTAGGAAAAACCCTGCAATAATAGATGTGTACACTTTTTATATCACACAATCACTGAAGAAGTCAAAGTTCAACTAGGTCACTGAAGTTTGCTTTTCTCTGGAAATCTTCACTCTTGCGTCGTGAGTAGCATACTTGACAAAACTTGTGACAAAAATTTGTGTGGTTTGGAAATTGATGTGTGTAGGTGTTTTATTGAGAATTAATAATTTCTTTTTGTGAGCTGACTAAAGGAATAGGATGTTTATAGTGTGTTATAACCGGCTTTGAGGAAAACCTCACAGTTTTGGAGATCTTCATTATTTTAGAGATTTTAAGTTTTTTTCTACTTTCAGTTTTTTGAGAAAGTAGAGAATTGTGTAATTTTAGTTTCAAACATTAACCTAGACACGTAGAAGTCCACGTGCTCAATTCCAGTTTTTGTTTCACTTTCAAATCCTGTTTTATCCCACGCCTGTCTGATTTATGAATACAAACATTAAGATTCTTGATCATAGTTGTGGATTCGTAGAAATGATTTGTGGTGTGTCGAAGTGTGCACTTTGAAAAACTTTCTAGTAAAAGAGGAATTGTAAACAACCACGCCTATGTCGGCCTAGATGTTTTTACCTGATATGAGCACAGGGATAATGTGAAAAGATATTGTTCATTAACTGGATTTTATTGGATTTTGAAAAGAGATATTTATCATACTTGGCACAATATAGGATAT
Source organism: Patella depressa (assembly GCA_948474765.1). Lineage (NCBI taxonomy): Eukaryota > Metazoa > Mollusca > Gastropoda > Patellidae > Patella > Patella depressa. Next base: position 79,521,312 of record OX419717.1, read on the forward strand.
AAATGTTGATAAGTAAAATAATTGAAGTTGAAATTTGTTTCTAAGGATATTAAATTAAACTAGCGAGTGAAAAAGTCAGTCTTCGTGGAGGACAAATATAGAGCAGGGTACAGATTGAGTTGCATGCCTGAATGATTATCCAATTACATGCTAAACATGACATAGTTAAAGTGATACATGTATTTAGCAGAACTTTACTTTTAACTAAAGTGACATATCCTGAATGTTCTCTACTTTCATTTTAATTTAATATGCTAAATTACACCTGGATAGTTTTGTTTTTAAGCAGGTTTTCATAAGATTTTGAAGACAGTCTTTATTTTAGATATCAGAAGCACAAACTAATGTGAGAAATTATGCATTTGTTGTTCATCAGAAATAGAATTTTTTCTTCGTTGTCGAATCTCTGTTAATGTGGTCCATGAATATAACATACGTCACCAAAATCGACTTGAAGTGGATCATCTTTAACGAGATTAAAAAAGTTCAACTAGAACCATGCTGGATAACTGCATGTCAAAAGAGAGACATAACAAACTGTACAGTTGGATTACAGCAAAGACTGAACAATTACAATTAGTTACGAATTCCTGGAGGTGTTCTATTTTAATGAAAATATCCACAGTTTATTAGAAAGTTTTTTTACAAACGTTAGAAAGTAGCAAATAGTGGTTAATATTGTTTCATCATCATCGACTTCCTTCATTTCCAAAATAACTACGAAATAAATCAAAATTTGAGTTTTATGGAACAACTGTAAGTAAAGGAGATTTTAAGCTACAAGCTAGGTTATTTAATTTTATGGAACAATTGTGAATGAGAATTTCAAACTTCATATATTGAATGTTATATATATAATAACTGATATTTTGACACCATCAATGTAAATTTTGAACTGCAAAGTCATCATCAGGAAATATTGATACAGTTGATAATTGTTTTTTTGAAATAATCAAATCAGATATTTGATTGTTGTAAGCCGGTCATTAAATTGGACTCTTCGACTTTGTTTTCGTGGTTGAGAGAGAACTAGGCCTAATAGCCTGAACAGCACAGAATATTTAAAACATCTTTGGATAGTTGCGATTCATTCTTGCGATAACTATTGGTTTATACAACAATGTCGTCAAGTTTGGAACATGATCAATCAGTAGAAAAATACGACATTTTATGATTTTTGTTTTAGTTATAGACAAAATGGATTTAAAAAATGTGAGAGGATTTATCTTTGAACTTTTTTCCAAGGTTCATCAACTTCTATCATAATTTTACAGCCATTGAGGTTTGAACATTTGTCAAACTCAACAAATTTGACATCAGAGAAAATGTGAACTAAAATGTCTTTTTGTGTTAAAAGTTCGTCATCAACGAATATTACAACTCTACCAATGTCTAGTCATGTGAGAAAAACAATGTCGCTGCGAAGACGAACGCAGAGTGAAAGATCTCCACATACATACAGTACTTATGAATTGTCGCAGACTTGCGATAGTCTCTGTCACTGCCCTTGTAGTGTATTACAGCCAGAAATAAACTATCCCATGGGTTCATTCACAAATGACCGCGTGAACAATGTTTGCGGACATATTGACACATGTAATTGTGCTCCGGTTGCGTCGATGGGTTCCATGACGTTACATTTATCCATGAAAAATGAGACCGATGGGGATATTTATCGTTTAACGGTTATAAAAGATAAGTGTAATTATGATCAGGTAAGGCTAACACATTTTGTTGTACGGGAGATTGGGTGGTCTTGTGGTTTAATGCAGAGAGAGAAATGGGGTTTAACGTCCAGTCAACACAAACCAGATCTTTTCGGGACTAACATATGGTTTAATTTTTATTTCAATAATTCTCTTGCTTGTAGGGGTCTTCAGCAGTGGAAGGAAACTGGATGACCTGGAGAAAACCCACGAAGTTGAACAGGCGACCCTACTCCTTGTCACATAAAACCGCGGATTCGAAAACCACACCACTTGACTCAATGACCTGTCAGCCATCCAATCAAATTGTCAGGTCTGTCATTGAGACAAGTGACGTGGTCTGATGTTGACGAGGAGTAGGGTCACCAGTCAAACCGCGTTTGTTATCTTGGGTTTCCTCCCACTGCTAAAGATCCTCACACGTATGTGGATTATTGAATTAAAATTGAACCATATATGTTAGTCCCGAAGTGACCTAGTTTGTGCTGAGTGAAAGTTAAACTTTCTCTCTCTCTCTAGGGTCGACTGTCCAACCTCGTGGGTTTCCTCTGGGTACTCCAGTTTCCTCCCACTGCTATAGACCATATTGAACCATATATGTTAGTCCCGAAATGACCTAATTTGTGCTGAGTGAAGGTTTAACACTCTCTCTCACTCTCTATCAGGGGGGGTGGGATGGCCTAGTGGTCTAGAGTGCGCGCTTCGACCTCTAGCTGGCCAGTCACCTCTGGCTTGCGGCTGTGGTTTCGATCCCTGGTGTGAGCGTATGCGGCATGGAGATAGGGGCGCCTTCTCAACCTCGTGGGTTTCCTCCGGGCACTCCGGTTTCCTCCCACTGCTAAAGACCCCTACGTGCAAGCGAATTATTGAAATAAAATTAAACTATATGTTAGTCCCGAAATGACCTAGTTTGTGTCGAGTGGACATTAAACCCATTACTCTCTCTCTCTCTCTCTCTCTCTCTCTCTTTCTTTCTCTCTTTGTTCTGTGTGGTATCTGTGGGTTTGTCAGTTATTCTGCACTTGCTATTTACAGGAAGAGTGGAGTGATACATGTATTTAGGCCAAGTTGATTTCTCCTTGAATGTTTCTTTATAAATTATTAATACATTGATATGATGAATCATCCACTTCCTTCCGTTTAACATATCAATATGATCTAGCCTCCTCCTTGTGGTAGGCTTTTCCTGTCATTTATTAACATTATTATTAATTTATACAAACTAACCTCACCTTGTCGTTGCATGGAAGAACCATGGTGGCTGAGTGAGTAAGACACTCCCTTGCAAGCCACAAGGTCGCAGGTGCGCTTCCTGCGTTTTGGGAGAAAGTTCATTAAGATTTTCCGGCTTTGTTTCCACTTGGCAGAGGTCCTGTGTTTTGTACACATTGGTGTGCACATAAAAGATCCCTTGGCAATTGGAATTTGATGTAAGAGTAGGTCGGACAGGAGCTTATGGGTTGAAAGCAGATTAATGGAGACAGATTATTCTGGCTTGCAGGAAAACGACGAGGGTGAGATGTCAGGAGGGTTGCAGACATTTGTTGGGTTAAGAAACAGAGGGGTGGGTGGATGGCCGAATGGTTAGCATCCACGCTTTGTATCATAATGTCTGTCATTGAGTCAACTGGAGTGGTTTTCGATTCCGTAGTTGTACATGACACGGAATTGGGTCGTATGTCCAACCTCGTGAGTTTTTCTCCAGCTCCTCTGGTTTCCTCCCACCGGCCATCCAACCCACACCCTACTGCTAAAGACCCCTATGTGCAATCGAAAAATTGAAAAAAAAATGAACCATGTTAGTTGTTAGTTCTGAAATGACCTAGTTTGTGTCGAGTGGACCTAAAACCCAATTTCTCTCTCTCTCATGCTTGCATTTACATGATCCACCGAGATAACGTTTGCAGTTTTACCCGCTAAAGACGCACAATGTAAACGATGTCAGATTAAATTAAGAGCTGGTTCATAAACACAATTCAAAAAGATGTTGATGTTCTCGTTCAAATTATTAGGGTTTCACACTGCGTAGCTTGTGTGAAACACTATTGTTTTTGTTAAAATTATTATTCTTATTATTATTATTATTATTCAGATTCCAATTTGAATAGATCTCAGCAACTACGTGTCGCATCGTTACGATTTCTTCGGTTTTACTGGGAAAGTGGGTGTGACTTAGAGGATAAAGCTATTTTGAACGTTCTGCGACAATGCGAAATGTCCGAAATCACCAAAGTTATCGTTTTTGAAAATATTGCAGTAATTTTAACAATAATCATTGGATTTTAACTTTCGATACATTTTGGCATAGCCTGAGACAGGGCACATAGCTACGCTACTTTCGATTTTTGGTTTTCGGCAAATCTTCGAAGATATTAGGCGCCAAATTTCGAAAATTTAAAATTTTACAAAAAACTTTTTTATTTATGAATATTTTTTAGTCGTATTGTGCACAGAATTAAAGAGTCATCTGACTAGTGCAAAAATGTTAAAAAATTTTGTCTCAGTAATTTTCCTTGGTCGCCATTGGCTAATTCAGTTTTTCAGTCCTAGATTAATTTTTTATCGTTCGATTTGTATAAAACAAAATTCATATGCTTCGTTGTCTCAATTGTCATTTTTTTTGTTACCAATAATGTTATCTGTCGGCACCGGAAGTGGCATAATTTTACCAAAAACTACAATTTTGACAGTTATTTTCTTATTTCGAAAACAAATATTATTTTTTTGAAAAATTATATGACTCAAAGAGTGTGTCTTTTCATGGCGCAAAAAATGTCGGAAGCAGTTTTTTTAATTTCGATTTCATTTTCGAGCAAATTCGATTAAGAGGCTAAAAATGGTGTAAAATTGGCCTATTTACAACCTATTCAGGCTTTTCAGATTTTAAAATATTTCTTCGTAACTTTTATAAACTTGTAGCTATAATCCATACGAAGAAAATGTATGTTAAAATTCGTTTGTAATATAAGCAGTTACCAAGAAATGGGCAGTTCTGTACAAGTCACTGTTTTCGTTATTTTGCCTGTAAAATAGTCAATTATGATTGGATTTTTATAAAAGTGACATCATTTGATTCAAAAAGCACGTAGCGTCATATCAAGTTGATTACAATTTAAAATTGACACCGGAAGTGACATCATTTGGTCAAAAAATGCATTTTAAACTTTTTTAAATCAATGTTTTATTCAACCAAGAATAACTTAATATGTATTTATAATTTTAACTTTTGGTTTAAATTCACATATAAACAAAACTCATATGGTCATATAGATATCTTAAAATGGTTTCTAACTTGTTCGGTTGCCGAGAAATAGACGGTTTTCTACAGGTCACTTTTGAAGGTTTCGGGGCCATAAAAGTGTCAATTATTATTCGATTTTCATAAACGTCACACCATGTTATACCTAATGCCATTTGGGATTTCATACAAGTAATTTAAGATTTTCATTATCACCGGAAGTAACGTCATTTTGGCAAAAACTGTATTTTTAGCCTCCAAACCAGATATTTTATTCAAATGAGCCTGTTTTGAAATCTTTTTCAAATTATGGTATTTGATGCCAATCAACAAATAGAATGAACCCATACGATCATACAGATACCACAAAATCGTTTCTAACTTGTACGGTTGCCGAGAAATAGCCGATTTTCTACAAGTCACTTTTCAAGTTTTTTGGTCTTTAAAAGTGGCAATTATTATTCGATTTACATAAAATTTTCACTACATGATATCGTATGCCATTTCTGATTTCATAAGACTAATTGAACATTTGCATTAACACCGGGAGTAATTTAATTTTGTCAAGATCATTTACAAGTAACAAATGTATAAAATGAATTGATATTGCTGGATTTTGTTGATTCTGCGTCCATTTTATTTGTGTGCAATGTTAATTTGGAAACCTGTTTAGTGGTTTCGCTGGTACCGGAAGTGACATATGTTCAAGGGTAACTTGGCACCGGAAGTGACATGCTTAAGAGTAACTTGGCAACAGTGAAACCCGTCATTCCTGCATGCAGGTCTAGTTTTATTCTGAGTCTGTTTAAAGGTTTACTACGTATCAACGGTACTTATTATTCAAGACAAATGAAGAGCTGGTTCAAAAACACACAATTCAAAAAGATGATGATATTCTCGTTCAAATTATTTTATTCTGAGTCTGTTTAAAGGTTTACTACGTATCAACGGTACTTAATATTCAAGACTAAGTCTAGGTTATCTATTTTAAAATTAAATCAATAAATCAATAAATGGCTACCGTCTTTTTAATCTCTGTAATCTGATGATCTTGAAAGATGTGAATAGGCTTGTCATATGAATAAGTATCTAAATGCAGGCGCGGATCCAGAGGGAGGGTTATGGTATAATGGTTATTTTGTTTTAAATATTGGATATCAGAAGCCCATCTTTTTCGGGTAAGATCACAGCATCAATGTTGATTGAAATTGACAAATAATTCATGTTTTTGTATTAGTGCACTTTTAGTGTATTTTCTGGAATCTTGTTGTTGATTAAATGAAGACAGGACTCTTGTTGGTTGTTAATAATTCGATATATTCTTTGGTAAACAATACTGAATGGCAGATAATTAATATAACAATTATTGATTAAATGCTTAACAGTAAATAAGCTCCAATATGGATATGCGAAGTGACATATATTTATGTCTCCAAATATCCAAATACAGGTCTGTTCCTAGGCATGTGATCTAAGCTGATCTCCCAAGACACGTGGGTAATCAGCTCTCCCCCTAATTCTGTCATTTGGGTCTATATATCCCCATGCATCGCCTAGGTCATTAATCCCATAAATCTATCGTATATATATACAAACAATATACCGTGGCAACTAAATAAAACGCTTTCGCCCGTCGACATTAATTACAATTGATAAGATAGATTTAAAGTGTGAAACAAAGTATACTGGAGACATTGGATTAATGCGATATATAAGACAATATAAAATAGATATAAATGGGGGTAATTTAGGTGGATTAAGATCCATTAAAATATGGCCTTCAAGATTAAGTAATACTGTGCGTATTAGCACGATGTATTAAACATTTACTTTTGGGCCATAATTCACCCTACTACATTTTCAATGTTGAAGATTTTGGATGATATTGAGTTAGAGACTTAACTACTTTAAAATAACATTATGCAAGAGCAAAATCTGCTTATTACAGGTCTTTTCTTTAGGCCTGAGATGTTATCTAAATAATCAATTAGACATTAATTAACATATCCAGACCATAATAAACTCTTAAAGTCAAGGCTAGCCTTCGATGTTGGCGGATTGAATTCCTATATGCCGCTTAATGGCCGTTGATAATTAAATCAATCAAGTGGATAATCGAGACTATGCTGTTTATATTAATGATTTGAGTAATGATGACAGAGGCTATGTGAATATTTCAAACGCTTTTTTCTCGGCTAATAGTGGACCAATTTGACTGAAATTTTCAGCAAATTACCTTTACACTATCTAGTTTTTAACTATTATAGTGAGAACTGCCATCTCTTTATCTTATCTCCCATAATGTAACTTTAAGTAAACTCACATGGTCAATAGTTTTGATACTTTGATTATTGTAGACTTCAAAGTCAATTCATATATTCAAAAGACATTTGTTTCAGACATCTCTTTATCTGAATTATCATTTCCATTAAATATATTTATGGGAGATGAGATAAAAAGCTGGCAGTTCTCACTATAATAGTTAAAAACTACATAAAGTAAAGGAAATTTGGTGAAAATTTAAGTCAAATCGATCCATCCCCTTAACCAAGAATTTAGTGATTTGATTTTCGACCCAACCTAGATCATCATTACTAAAGTCAGTACGATAAAAAAATAGTTGAGCAGCAAATCTGATTCTAATCTAGTAAATATCGAGGGCTAATGATAGCATCAAGGGTTCATTGTAGTTTGGATAAGTTAATTAATGTCTTAATGTATAGTTTATATAACTTTCCAGGCCTAAAGAAAGACCTACAATAGGCAGAGTTATCTCTTGTTGTATGGTTAAATGTTTATATCCAATATTATTGTTGTAAGGGTGAAGATATTGTTTATAAACCCCAGTGTTTTTATCTTTGTCTGACAATCTTGACCCTACAAGGAATATGTTTCGAGGATGTTTATAGGGTAGGGTTACTGACCGACCTTGTTACAGGACTGCGGGACAGTTAGTACAGGTTTCTGTCATATGAATTCAATATCAGATATGTGTTTGATAATTCATAAAAATCATCTAAGATCATCTCATTTGTACTTCCCAAGATTTGTTTTTCGACGGATGTGAAAGAAATTATTAACCACTCAAGATTAAATTATATCCTGGTTACACTCTCATCACCTGACCCCAAGAACATAAAGTATATTTAATACTGCCATTTGTATGCACTAACAGAGGTGTAATACTGTAATGGGACCAATAACAATTGATACCATGGCTCCTCCTCCTTTAATACCAGTAACAAGTGGTACCATCATCCTACAATTGATACCATTGACCTCCTTCAGTACCAGTAACAAATAATACCATGGGCCCCCTTCCATACCAGTAACAAGTCAAAGCATGGGCCTCCTTCAATTCCGGAAACAATTAATACCATGGGCCCCCTTCCATACCAGTAACTAGGGCTGGGTAAAATATCGATATAAATCGATAGTATCGATTGGACGGCCCAGATAAGCATTATCGATAGCGGTGGGTTACCGTACTATCGATTATCGCTCTTCGTCTATTTTTCTTGCGTCTGAAATGTCAATGTTTTCTTTCAGTTAATCATAATACACCGCTCACTTTAATTACTATCAAGTATCAATGTAACACATAACAAAATTGTGACTGCTTATATTTTTTGAACAGCCGTTTTCATAAATTCACTCTCATTGAAACATTACTTTAGTTTTGAAGAAATTATTGTTGACTATCGCTAAATCGGAGATACCCGGATGTGTAAATAAAGTTAGAGTTATATCCCTTTGCAAGCTTCAGAATTCGTCTACTACAGTTCACTATTTCTGTACGTGTGCCTCAGTAATAGAGTACCCGGTACAATTAATAGCACACATGGGCGACAAAACGCTTGTTGATTTTCCCGGTAAAGCTAAAAGTGCTGTGTGGAAACACTTTGCCGACTTTGGGTTTTAGACAGGAGCAAACGATCTTTCGCAACTTCGTATGGTTTTGAACTTTGAACTTACACTGTTTCCGGTCTTGATGACGACCGTGAAAATAAGTTTGTTTTCGATATTATCGATTATCGACCGACATTTCATTGCCGATTATCGATAGTAAAAATCACTATCGATACCCAGCCCTACCAGTAACCCCCCCCCCTCCCCAGTTCATGATAAAATAAGATATATACTGATTATAGCTTAGTCTATTTGTTGGGGGGTGGATGGCCGAATGCTTAGCATGTGCGTGTTGTATCATAAAACCTGTCATTGAGTCAACTGGCATGGTTTCGAATCCCCCGATGTAAGTGACATTGGAAGTAGAGTCGCCCATCCAACCTCCTGGGATTTCTGAGGGTTCTCAGGTTTATTCAAACTGCTAAAGAATCTTACTCTTCATTATTATGTTTTCTTAGTATAGTTTACTTATACCCACCCTTATGGCTTCCTATCCCTTTGATGGTTTCTAAGGATCATCTCTCATTGTATATAAATGTTTTCCTTTGTTTCATATTTTGTAGTGTGAGCGTATTGTGAGCGTATGTGGCATGGAGATAGGGGCGCCTTCTCAACCTCATGGGTTTCCTCCGGGCACTCCGGTTTCCTTCCACTGCTAAAGACCCCTACGCGCAAGCGAACTATTGAAATAAAATTAAACCATATGTTAGTCCCAAAATGACCTAGTTTGTGTCGAGTGGACGTTAAACCCCATTTCTCTCTCTCTCTCATATTTTGTATATCTTCATTTGTGCTATGGTTGTCGTTTTTGCTTGATAATGACGAGAGAACCCTTGTTGAAACGTCGCTGAAATAAATTCTTTAAGTAACTTGTATTCTTAGTTACAAATAAAAGATTATGTTGCCACTAGTGACGTAAACTAAATAATAAATTTAAATGATAGATAGCGTTGAATGCACAGGGTCTTGAAGGGATTAAAATAAAACTTCTTACTACTGCTTGACTATAATAGTATAGTATTACTATATAATAAAGGGATGTCAGACGCTATCTTTGTTATGACTTTTTTATGATATATCGTCTGGTGTCAACTCACTAGTTCTAACACTTCATGTCATTTTTATTGCCAACGAGACTTTATTTGATCATTATTCACCTTCCGATGTAATTAAATTGGTCCTTTTACAGCGTTATTAATAACAAATCAAACTTAAAAAGCTATCACTTATCGATATTCAACTTGCCGAGCGCGGAAGTAACCAGAAATAAGGTCAAAAGAAGTCTGTATCACCCAGTCCCTTTATAAACCTATCATTACTCGATATGTGCATAGGAACTGGGTGACCAAGTCTCGCTCAACAGCAGCCTCGCTTCGTAAGTTCTATCACGTGATATAGTAATACTATACTATTATAGTCAAGCAGTAGTAAGAAGATTTATTTTAATCCCTTCAAGTCCCTGTGGTTGAATGCTAGTCTGCGATATCACTTATGTGGAAGCGGCCGTTAAACCACCAGCTTAAGTAAGTAAAGCGTTAAATGTATAAAGGCATTAGATAAGAGTAAGAAAGGGATTACTTAAAATAACTATTAGAACAGTTCAAGGGGCCAAATCGCTAATATTTGGGGCCTAGAAATTGACACAAATGGGTCATAGTGCATAATTATGAATGTATATAAACTGATTTATATTCAATCGTTTTGTTTTTACTGTAATTTCTAATCAATTATGTTTGGCGAAATATGCCAGAAGTCTCAATCGAAAGACAGTCTCTAGCGTCTGGTTATTCCATTCTACAAAACAATAGTATTTTTTGCATATATGCTCTGCAGATAAAAATATGGGGTCACTGTTTGATATGACTTGTTGAATGTGTATAGCCTCATTCTTTGATTCCCTTGTTTAGAAATGGCATTGAAACGCATTCTGGTCAAATGTTGTTATTTTGTCTGAAATATTGGATATTAGAAACCCTGTAAATCACAACATCAATGTTGATTTAAAGTAGCTAAGTTTACAATATCATACAAAGTCTTACACGTTGAAAACACGAATTATTTGTCAATTCAAATCAACATTGATGTTGTTATCTTACCTTGGAAAGGTATGCTCTTGATATACAATATTTCAGACAAAATAAACATTTTACATATTTATACATGGATCGTGTACCATAGTGCGTTTCAGTGTCATTTATAACAAGTGACCAAAAAGAACGAGGCTAGACAAATTCCACAATTCAGTCAAACGGCTATAGCATAACTTATCTAGAGAGCATGCGCAATAGACTGGAATTACCAGACACTAGAAATTTCTATTGGGTTGAACCTCATGCTGTATTTCGCTGGACGTAACTGATTAGAGATTATAGAGTCAAAATGGAAACAGTTGAATGTAAATAAGTTCATATAGAAACAGTTCACATTATTACATGCGTTGCTACCCATTTGGGTCATTTTCTAGGTCCGAAATATTAGCGATTTAGCTCCTTTAAATTGACAAATTATTTGTGTTTTCAATGTCGATGTCTTTAGATGATATTGTGTAAGAGGTTAAGCTACTTTAAACGAGCGCTATATTTGTCCACTTGATACTATTCATATAATGCCCCATTTACACTGTAATAATATTTTAATAATTTTTGAATAAAATCTTAATATATGATTTTACACTTTTTACTTTGACACTATTTAAAACGGCAATTTCATATTTTTTAGTTATATTTTTAAAATATATTAAAACAAAGCCCTAAAATAGATTGTATCTATAAACAGTCCTACCTTGTTAAAGAATAATCCTATTAATCCTATAATTCACTATTGCCAGTTGAGAAATTGACAAAAATATCATTTTCAACTTCAAATTCAAATGTTTGAAGATTGCCATTGCATGGAGCAGAATGGGAAAACAAGGGAGGTAATTCAAGTAATTGTGTCATTATTTTCTGTGTCAAGGATTTTTTATCCCTTTGAAATATTGCCCATGATCCGTATAATAGTGAGTTGACAACCTTTTGAGCAAAAGACATAGGAATAATTGTTTTGAAAATATGAAATTTCCGCTTTAAGGGGAATTTAAACCCTGTATATCTTTATTTCTCTATAATCGGTTTATTAGAGAAAAAGGTAGATATAAAAAAATTACATAATTGATCTATAGACATTTAATGAATCTCTTCACTTCTGTATGGTTCTATTATGTAATTATACCAAGACTGTAAATTAATGAAAAGTTAAATTTTATTGTATTCAGATTACTTAGTTGGCCATTTTCAAACTATACCATGAATATGTAAATTAATGTCGAGGAGAGGAGAGAGACCCCCGCTCGACACAATTTAGGTCATTTCGGGGCTAACATATGGTTTTTGAATTTTATTTTAAAATTGACTTATGCGTTGGGATCTTTAGCAGTGGGAGGATACGGGAGAACCCAGAGAAAACTCTCGAGGCTGAACAAGCGACCCTACTCTTTGTCCCGTACAACCAGGAAATCCAAACCACGCCAGTTTACTCAATGGCCGACCTTAAGATACACTATGCATGTGCTAACCATTCGCCACTCCCCCCCCCTTTATTAATAGCCCAGTCGGAGCAGAATAGTTACGATGTTAAACACCTTTTCATTTATATCATATTTATTTTCAGATATCATTGTTTTTAAATATTCCACTTGTTGAACAAGAAGGGGAAGAAATTAAATATATTATCCTTTCGGACACGCAGCATCATGTGGAGATAACCAGAGATGGACGAAGAAGAAAAGTTATTTTTGATTTGAAAGATTTGAAACTAGCCACAAAGTTTACGAGGAAATTGTCTGAATTGTTACAAAAGCTTGTCAAAGATAAAAAAATCACCAGTTTTAACCTTTGTTCAAATCCAGTCAAATGTCAAGATGCTGAAGGTGAGTGTATATATATATATATTATTAGTTTTGTTTTGAAAATCACATGGATGCCATTTGGAATATCAGGGATCGGAAGCCATTTTGAATATCAAGGATCAGAGGCCATTTTGAATATCAGTGATCAGAGGCCATTTTGAATATCAGGGATCAGAGGCCATTTTGAATAGCGGGGATCTTAAACCATTTTGAATATTGGGGATCGGAGCCATTTTGAATATCAGGGATCGGAAACCATTTTGAATATTGGGAATTGGAGCCATTTTGATTATCAGCAGTTGGTTACTACTTAAAGGAGCAATAAACTTAAAGGACGCAAGCGAAATGATTAAAATAATTTCTTTTTAATGTAACGACTCTTACTGCACTGATCAAGATGGGCATATGCTATGCAGTGTGCTATCGCGGAAATTTTGCATTATGGCCAACTATATCGAATTCCATCTGCACGCCAATGTGTACTTGGGACCTCGGTTTTCAATCCCATCAGATCGAATATATAAATATTGATGTGTTTTTATATGGTTTTATATTTAGATTCTTTGAGGGAACTGAGCAGAATGGATGCACCTCGTCCCTGTACATTGAATAGAATGGCTGGCACTGGAGAGTCAGTCCTTTCGTTAGCGCCAGACAGACCGTTCAACTTAAAACCGTTATCGTTCGAACAGGTTCAAGAGATCAGTAAGGAATTAATGGCAGCTGTTAGTTTGGGTTGTACGGATAAAGCAAGCCAGTTAGCGGCAAGATTAGCGGCAGAGAAAATAAAAATAGATATTAAGGTGGATGAGGCTTCGGTAACCAAGGCAGTGGAGCCCTTTTCGTAAGTATGATATATGTTGTTGAGAGGGAGAGAGAGACAGATAGGTTTTGAATGTCCACTTGACTCAAACTAGGTCATTTTGGGACTAAGATATGGTCCAATTTTATTTCAATAATTCGCTTGTGTGTAGGGGTCTTTAGCAGCGGGAAACCAAAGGACCCGGAGAAAACCCATGAGGTTACAGAGGCGACCCTACTCATTTTCACGTGCAACCGAGGAATTGATACCATACCACTTGACCTTGTGATCTACAGCTCTTGCATTAAACATTCATCCACCCCAGTAAATCAGTTAGTTTGATGGTTGTATGGTTTTTTTTGTACTTTTGGGGAACCTTCTGGTTCTGTGAAGTAGATGCTGGCTCAATAAGTATGTTCGGTCCTGATGTTGGTCAAGAAAGAGCAATAGAATTTTCTTGCATATTTTTCTCCTTGTCAGTGGTGTAAAACAAAGGGACTAGTCGTTCAGATGGGACAAAAAAACAAAACCTTGTCTTCATTAGGCCTATCAGTGCAAAAAAAGTAGAATTAAACCCTATGTTTGCGTGTCATTTATTTGTATATTTGACCGTTTCAGGTTGAAGATACATGTTGAAGACCGAGAGACAAGTGCTGCTATTAGTTTGAAAGTGTTCCAATCAGATACTGTCGGAGAATTGAAAATGAAGGTAATAAACTTTGCTGATAAAATATGAATGTAACGATACATTATGGGAGATAAGATAATGAGTTGGCAGTTCTCACTACAATAGTTAAAAACTAGCTAATGTAATGGCAATTTGCTGAAATTTTCAGTCAAATTGATCCACAATTAACTTAGAACTAGGCGAAGGAAAGTTCCGCTTAGCCTCGGTCATCATTACTAAATTCGGTAAGACAAAACCAGTAGTCTCGGTTATCCATTTTTATTGGTAAGTCATGAAGGAAAAGATTTCAGCGAATCGAACAACAATCCAACAAAAATCTCATGCTAGCCTCGACATCGAGAGTTGATTATGGTCTGAATAAGTTAATTATTGTCTAATTAATAGTTTTATAACATTTTAGGCCTAAAGAAAGACCTACAATAGGCAGATTTTGCTCTTGCATAATGTATGTTTAATTAATAACAATAATAATGCATGTTTAATTAACTCATCGGGTCCGATAGCTTGAATATACGGGCCAATTAAACCCCTCTCCTATACCGATAGCTTGAATATACGGTCCACTGATTATTAGTGGCATCCCCGAGCGACTTAAATTCGCGGTCTATTTTTTACATTGTTTCCTGGAACCATAAATTGTTAAATTAAAGCCAATTGACTAACTAAAAGTAGTTAATCTAATCAAATATAGTTTTAACTAACGAATGATCATAAAAAATGCATACGTCACAACAAAACTTCAGGGGTTATAAGGTCGTGAGCTCACGAGAATATTCTGTTCATATCGGTCGCCATTTTGGACGGTCGACCGCTTTGATGTACTGTTTAATTGACCAATAAAGTTATAAAAAAAACCGCTTGACATTCCAAAAGTTGTAATTCCCTAAAACAATGGCTTCAACTAATGATTGGTATCATAAAATGTCTAGGTCACAACAAGGTGTTAGGTGTTATAAGGTCGTAAACTCACAAAAAAACTTTCCCGGCAACGACTGCTGTCGGTCTCTTTCATATGTACGTTTGATTGATCAATAAAGTTTTTAAAAAACGTCGATTCGCTTTCCAGACGTAATTAGCCAATAAATATATAGTTTTAACTAATGATTGAACTTGATTGAAGTCGTAAACTATACGTCACAACACAGGTTTTAGGGGTCATAAGGTCGCGAACTCTAAAGGAAAAATATTTTCAGGGGTCGCCATTTTGTTAAATGAATGTCAGTTTTGTACGCCTAGATTGTTAATAATTTCGTCGGTATGGACAATGATTCCGACTCAGACTCCGAAGGATTTTTACTGGAAGATATATTAGACGCAGAAATTAGCAATAATAATATCCTGGACAGCGAATTGACTGACAATTCGAGTGAGGAACACGAAGGCTCCGAAATAGCTAGTGACGAAGCGAACCAAAATGGCGGCCAATCTTCGAGATTCAACTTTCAACAAGGATTTTATTTGGAATGATGCAATGAATTCCGTTAAATGCCCATCATTTTTAGGAGATGGCTAGGCCCATAATACATATTAGAACGCGAGAAAAACAAATTTAATTTTTTTTTAGTATATCTTTTTGACCAAACTTGCTTGACGAAACCAATGGGCAATAGATATCACATTGAGAAATTCAATGGGGTTCGAAAAAAAAAATGCAGGAACATAACGGTTGACGAAATTTGTGATTGCCAAACATTATTTACAGTGCCAATCCTAAAAACTGGTTATGGACTAAATTAATCAATTGTGCTTACTGTGTGATGCATGGATCAGTAAAGTGTAACTTCATAATTATTAAATTAAACGTACCCGGTAATGTTATTTTACATTCATAGTTCTTTTTATGATAAGGAATAACTTTGTTATTATTTGGTATTTTTGTTTCAAAAAAACACCCTTGTAAAGCTTGTTTTTAATTCTACATTTGGTAATATAAATATTTTTTGATTGGAGTAATAGTTTTTGTTTTGTTTTGGGATATCTGCAATAGGTGAGATTAGTGGATAATCTTTTAATTAACACTAGGGATAGAAGCCATAGTCTGGTTAATTGGCTTAGGAGATTAAGCATTAATTAACATAATTAGCTCTAGGGGTCAATGAGTTAAAGCCCCAATACCACTCTTGTTGAAACTGAATAATATGTCCCAATCTTCATTCTGGTCAACAAATTGTATTATTTTATGATATTCCAATTAATTGATGATATAAATTTCATCTTAGCACACCTAATTTAAAAAATTGGAAAAATTCAACTAATTGATTTGAAAAGTCTAACGTAAACCTTTTCAAATGTGACTTGGATTTTAAAATATTTTCATACCTTCTGGACAAGTAAAATAGGTTGTAATAGATAATTTACACAACAGGTAGGACGCTTAAACATCTAGTACTTAGAATAAGGCTATTATTTATTTTCTCAAGCTGCCAAGCCACCAAGAGTGTTATCGTCCCTTTAATAACAATAATAATGTACATGAAATAGGGTTTAACGTCCTACTGTTCTGCTCCAACTGGGCTAATGAAGACGGACATATGACAAACCGTGTGCTATGACGGAAATTTACCTGGACAGTGGCACTACAGTCTACTCTTATATCGAATTCCATCTTTTATGTGAATGACTATACATTGTCCCTTGTCCGGTCCTGATGAGGGAAACTATCCTGGAAAATCCAAGTGAACTTCTCAGGACAACTCAGGGATTAAACACATACCAGCTGAACCAGGGTTCTTAATCCATTTTGAAATGAACCGGCCAAGGCTAAGCCTAACGGATAGTCGTATTTTCAACAACAGACATGTTGGTTTATGCATACTTTATTCACGTTAATAATTGCATAACGTATTCCGAATAATAATAGCTTAAACTTCGAATAAACAAAACCTTTGTTGTAATTGCATACCTGTATTCATACATCGATAATAATATCGAAATTTATAGTCAAATTTCAGCAACTTGCATAATGCATATTCCTACTTTCGCTTTCATCCAACCAAACGGAAGTTATAATTTAGTAAAAAGAAAAACTACCAATAAATATAAATATGTTTTTTTACAATTGTATTATTGTGATCACTTGTCAATATATAAAAATATAAAAATAAAAAGAATGTAATATCAATAATAACAAATTAGCACAAATTAGTTCTGTGTATAGTCGGAACTTAGAAATATGCCGAGGTTTGCCGAGTGATGCCATACGTGCGAAAAGTCACGTGGCCAATTGTCATGAGAGGCTATTACTTGACATAATAATTATATACGGGTCAGTAGGTTATTACCAAATTTACTCAACGCTAACATAATAATAGTAATTATTAATATACGAGATCAGTAGGTTATTACGTGACTTAAAAAAGGAGACTAAATTAATAACTTACGAGACAAAACATTTTTTGTGAAAGTTTGTCAAACGAAAGCCATTTGAAAGTAGTTAACCATTCGCAATTAAAATATCTCCCGGACTTCGACTTTGGTTGACCTATATTGGCCGTGGGAGTTTCTCTGACTTTTGGAACTTACGATGACGACGTGCATGCTTGAAGTTCAAGGTCAATGCTGCGTCGGCTAAAACTCGTTTACGTTTTCTATTGTCTCTCTGCGAGGTGTTCAAGTACTTCAACATTGTGTTAGATATAAATGAATGAACCGACATTGGATTATATATACATTCTTTTACTTGATTGACTCAACTAATTAAGTTGTTTATTTAGGAAATGAGCCGATACGGATTGAAGCCGAAGGTATTCATATTGTATTGACTGACTCTTTGATGGGTTTCTTAATCGACGAGTAATAATTAACTCTTTGTTATCGGCCGAAAGTTGATTGATTAATGATACCATATTGGCCGGTTCATTGTTTTACAAACCGGCTAGATTAAAGATCAATCGGCTAAAGCCGACAAAAAATAGCCGATTAAGATCCCTGAGCTGAACCACTGTGTCGTTGATTATTATTTATTTTCAATTTTTTTTTCTTGTCCTCAGTTGATGGTCAAGTATAATTTTCCTATAGAAGTTCAAAGGTGGATAATAGGTAAAAAGTTACCGGACGATCATGAGACATTGTATCAACACAAAATCCGCGGACCAGGCTACACAGTGTATGTTTATTTACTCAAGGCTAAATCTGCTAACTTAACTTTCCAAGAATACGAACAGCAACGAGCATCATTCGGTAAATATTTATATATTTATTATTTGTTCTTTCTACATATGATTAGATTTTCAGGGTTTTTGCCCCCATTATTTTACCGCTTTTTATACGCCCACATTTTCATGTGGACGTATTATGTCGTCGCCCCTGTCCGTCCGTCCGTCCGTCCACAATTTGTTTGTGGACTCTCTACAGGTCACAATTCTTATCCGATTTTGACGAAACTTGAAATATAGGTTTATCCCCAAAAGATCTCGGTTCCTTTCGATATTGGCATGTATCGGATCAAAACTTCATGGATTATGGCCCCTGATTGTACGAAAAATCACGTTTTTAGCTTGTGGACCCTATAGAGGTCACAATTTTGAACCGATTTTGATGAAACTTGACATGCATGTTTGTAACCCAAAGATCTTGGTTCCTTTCGATATTTGCGGCTATCGGAATGTAATTTCCTGAATTATGGCCCCTGATTGTCCGAAAAATCACCCTTTTTAGCTTGTGGTCCCTCTGGAGGTCACAATTATTATTCGATTTAAAAAACCGTTTGATTATATCACCGTTACACCCTAAGGAAGGTTGAGTTCGAATTTCGGGAAAATCAGACGAAAATTGCCATACAAAATGGCCGCCGTTAGTACGCGAATACTGTTAAAAAATGGTATATCAAGGTTGTGGACCCTGTGGAGGTCACAATTTTGATTCGATTTTGATGAAACTTGAAGTTCATGGTTATAACCCAAAGATCTCGCTTCCTTTCGATATTTGCGCATATCGGATCGTAACTTCCTGAATTATGGCCCCTGATTATACGCAAAATCGCCTTTTTTTTAGCTTGGAGGTCACAATTATTATTCGATTTAAAAAAACGTTTGATTATATCACCGTTACACCCTAAGGAAGGTTGAGTTCGAATTTCGGGAAAATCGGACGAAAATTGCCATACAAAATGGCCGCCGTTTCTACGCGAATACTGTTAAAAAATGGTATATCAAGGTTGTGGACCCTGTGGAGGTCACAATTTTGATTCGATTGTGATGAAACTTGAAATTCAAGGTTATAACCCAAAGATCTTGCTTCTTTTCGATATTTGCGCATATCGGATCGTAACTTCCTGAATTATGGCCCCTGATTATACGGAAAATCGCCTTTTTTTTTAGGCTTGGAGGTCACAATTATTATCCGATTTAAAAAAACGTTTGATTATATTACCTTTACACCGTAAGGAAGGTTGAGTTCGAATTTCGGGAAAATCAGACCAAAATGGCCACCGTTTGTACGTGAATACTGTTAAAAAATGGTATATCAAGGTTGTGGACCCTGTAAAGGTCACAATTTTAATTCGATTTTGATGAAACTTGAAATGCATGGTTATAACCCAAAGATCTTGGTTCCTTTCGGTATTTGCGCATATCGGATCGTAACTTCCTGAATTATTCGAATTTCGTGAAAATGGTACCAAAATTGCCGGACGAAATTACTGTACAGGTCACAATTCTTATCCGATTTTGACGAAAAGTCACATTTCTAGGTTGTGTACCGTCACACCATAATCATTGTCGACTTCGAATTTCATGAATATCAGACTGGAACTTACCAACAAAATGGCTGCTCCCAATACAGTATGAAATACAGGACTTAATGATGTAGGAAAAATCACTTTCCGTATTGTTTGTTCTCTATCCATCTCTCGAAAATGTGGGTGTATCCTGCCTGGCAGTGCCAGCCTATCTTTTTTTTAAATGTTGTGGTATTATGTCATCACAAGTGATGGGATTTCACCCGTATATTCTGGATATGTCCAACGCTATTTTCCAAATGTTCTAAATTGTCCGACCAGGAATATGGCCAATCGGACATCAAGTCATGATGAGTGTATATCTACTACTCAACCCGATTATCGTTGATAATAGAATCGATTGTCAAGTCATTGTTATGTGTTTTTATTAGTAGGTGGTAGTTTTAGACATAATGAAAACAGAAGTATATCCTCAGAATTACCACTTGGTAAGTATAATCATGGATGAATTGGTTTACGCCATTTTGTTTTTCATCCAGATTTCTCCCACTACTAAGGTCCCCTCCATGAAAGCAAAGTAATGAAATAAAATTGAACCCTTTGTTAGTCCCGAAATGGCCTATTTTGTGTTGTGTGGATGCTAAAACCCCATCCTCTCTCTTACGGGACCTGGGGCAGCGTACCAGCTGCACTCCCCTCACGTGAGACCTGGACAAGTGTCCTAGCTTTCCCCCACTCCCTCTCTCACATCCTGGAAAGAGTAAACACAAAGCCGCTCTCTCTCTCTCTCTCTCTCTCTCTCTCTCTCTACACTTGTTGGACAGTATACATGAGAATTGGACCTGTTCGTACCTCTTTATCTTGAGAGATCAATTGAAACAATTCTTTGATAGTTGGGGATCCCAGTGGCTAAGTGCATAAGACACTGGCTTACTAGTCTGCAGGCCGAGAAAGTTCATCCAGATATTCCCCGCATGGTTTCACCTTGTCAGTGATGCAGGATGGAGAGCCTGACAAGGACAGCAGTCTAGTCATTCGGATGGTATGAAAAACCAAGGTCCTGTGTACACGTAAAGGATCCCATGGCAGTTGGAATTTGATGTAAGAGTAGGCCATAGCGCCGCTGCCCAAACAAGATTCCCTCATAGCACACTGTATGGCGTATGTCCGTTTTCATTTGCCCAGTTTAGGAGCAGAACAGTTGGACGTTAAACCCCATTTTATTTATTTAGATAGCTCTCCTCTCTCTCGCTAATTATAATGAATGTGGATAATCCTATATTCTCTTGGTGCACAGGTTTCCTTCCACTGCTAAAGACCCCTACGCGCAAGCGAATTATTGAAATGAAATGAAACCATATGTTAGTCCCGAAATTACCTAGTTTGTGTCGATTGGACGTTAATCCTATTTTCTATCTCTTTCTCATTACAGATTACGTCTCAATGGAAAATCCAACTCATCGAAGTCCTGGACGTCACCAGTCTAACCAGGCGAATGCACACACATATGTAAATAACGCTGCTGTAGTAGGCGGTGCTGTTGGTGGTGCCGTAGGTGGTGCTGTTTGTGGCGTAGCACCTAAAGTGCCAGTAGGTGTGGCGTCAAAAGTGCCTGTAGGTGGTGCTGCAGGCGGTGCTGTTGGTGGTGCTGTTGGTGGTGTGGCACCGCGAGTGCTTGTTGGACCAACTATAAGCATACCAGATGATAATAATATATATGAATCTATGAATCCTGCACCAATTGAAAAAAAAATAACTAATGTGAGTATAAAAAAAACTTGTGTATGCTCAAGAGGCTAAATTACTTCATGAGTTATTGCCTTTGACAGTCATCCTTTATGAAAACCTGTTTGGAGTGCTTAGATGACACAGCTGCTGTGTTCAAATGTTTCCTTGCCTGGCTACCTATCTTCATTTGTTTTGATACACCCCGCTACTTACATTATGTGGGTCCATCGGTTTCCTCTCACAGTTAAGGGGGTTGGAATGGCCGTATGGTTAGCAGGTGCGGCGGGATAATTTACCCAATACTACCCAATACCACACAATACTACCCAATACCATCCCAATACCACCCAAATATCACCACATACTACCCAGTACTACAACATAATGATGCAAAATGGACATATCATTTGATTTTTTTTCAAAACTAGAGAGTAATATCGCGAGAAATGTACCTCAAATGCGATTCCGATGTCTGGCTGTTCCATTTGCCTCCCTATATTGCCCAAATCAAGCAAATAATACCCCAATACTACGAATTACTTATCACATATGACCACATACTACCCAATACTGTCAAACAACAATCTTATGTTGTCAAATAGCAGTACATCAGTATAATTACTGCAACAAATACTTGATAATGTAGAAAAAATTGGAATGTTTATGCAGTTATCTCCCTTTTTAACCAAGGAATAGATTGGGTTGCCACTAAGATTAATCGTCTTCTTTAGCTTTCCAAGACAACAAAGTTAAAATATGAAAAACAAATATTTTGTGTATATTTAAATCATTATATCAAACATCGCGATCTAACTGTATTATTATATAAGATGGCTATCGAAATGAAAATAAATTAATGGGATTTTAACATCCTCCTGTTCTGCTTCGAACTGGGCTAATGAAGACGGGCATATGTCTACAGTGTGCTATGGGGGAATTTGTGCCCGGACAGCAGCACTACGGCCTACTCTTATATTGAATTCCAACTGCCAAAGGATCTTTTACCTGCACGCCAATGTGTACACGTTCGAACATCTAGACAGCTGTCCTTGTCAGGCCCTTTGTCTGGCAAAACCTGGATGAACTTTCTCGGCCTATGCAGGGATCGAACACCTGACCTCCAGGCTATCGAGCCAGCGTCTTACCCACTAAGCCACCGTGATTCCCCTCCCGCTATAGTGTATTCATTCAATATTACACGTTAAAACATACCAATATTATAACATAACATAACATAAAATAAAAAGACTTTTAAAAGAAGTTAACAAAGATTTAAAAATGCATTGAAAGAAAACCAGTTTATAAAATCAACAGCCAAGCATCCAAATAAACAAGTATTTAGAGGTTGATTTAATGTTCATTTAATGGTCTTGTGGCTCAAAAGTCTTCTTGTACTATATTTTTTCATCCTTGTGATTTAAGTATGACAACACGCTGTCTAGAAAGTATAAGCGGTCCTGTGAAAAATAATTCGGGTATAATATGTCAGGAAAGCACACACATTTATCATTCTGTTTTTTAATGACTTATCATAACGCGTTTTCTTTTTAAAAAAAAATGATTCCGTATACAAACTAGGTGCCTTTAAAAAAAACAACCTTTTGTCAAAATTTCACCGATTCTTCAAATATTGTCACTATTGAACAAATTCTAATTATTCTATGGTATATATCCACAAGTGATGATGTCATGGTGATGTCATTACTACCTAAATGATTAGACACAGTCTCCAGTTTCTTCCCACATATGCATATGTTTATATTTATTTTTTTCTGTCAACGATTAAGTTATTTCATGTATACTTAATTGGTGATTTTTTATTTTAAAATTAACGATATTGCACATGTTTATTTCAATTCACATGATCCACCTGACTTAACAATTAATCAACGGGTTAAGATTGTTGATTGGGTAATCAAATTCTGGTTTATTTATATTATCAAAGAAACAGACAGAATTGTAACACGCCGTAATTGACAGTTTTGATGAGAATTGTCACGTCGAGAATTACACACTTGTGCAATTTCGTTAATTTTAAGATAAAAATCGTGCAGTAGTAAGTAAATATGCAATAACTTGTTAAAGCCTTAATTTTAGAATAAATACAAACAACCGATACTAAATAGGTAATTTGGGGACTAACATTAGCTCAATATTATTTCATTAACTCGCTTTCGCGAAGGGTTGTTTAACAGTGACGTGGACCAGAGAAACCTCACCTTGTTTGACTGACGACCCCTATCAAGCCATAAGAGAGAGATGGGTCATTTTGGGAATAAAATATTGTATATCGTCATACTTGTTTTTCTAATTTTACGTTTGTCGTCTTGGAAACCAACTGCAAAGCCAAAGAAGATGATTTAACTGAATAGCATTCTAAAATCTATTTATCGGCTTAAAGGGAGATAACTGGGTAAACATTTCAATTTTCTGCAAAATATCCAATATTTGTTGCAGTAATTATACTAATGTGCTGTTATTTGACAATATTAGGTTTTCATTTAATCATATTTGGTAGTATTTGATGAGTATTTAGTAGTATTGGGTTATTATTGGCTTGTTTTTGGTGAATGGAACAGCCAGACATCGGTATCAGACTTGAAGTACATGAAGTACTTGAAGTATTATGTCGTATGTGGTGGTATTGGGTAGTATTGGGTAGTTTGGGGTAAATCGTCCCACCCAGCAGGTGCACGTTATATCATAAAGTCTGTCATAGAATCAAAGGGCCTGGTTTTGATTCCTCAGTTGTACATGACGAATTTTCTCTGAGTCCTCAAGTTTCCTCCCACTCCTAAAGACCGTCACACACAAGCGAATTTCTGTGTCGCGTGAACGTTAAACCCAATTTATCTACCTTTCTCCTGTGACAGTTTAAGAAATAAATTGAACCCGTTTTCTCTCTCTCTTTTTTTTATTAGCCGGAAGGATGGGTGTGTCCAGCATGTACATATATCAATATACCAACTCGACCAGGCTGTGAAATCTGTGCCCAGAGTCGCCCCGATAATTATAGAGTACCGGAGGGGTATGTTCCAAATCCAGAAGAGCAAGAACGAATTCAACAAGAAGAGGCCTTAGAACGACAGATTCGAGAGGTGAGTCTTTAGTTACAAGACATAGTCTTTTTATATGTCCTCCTCCTTTCCTACCTCTCCATCCATTGGTCCACTGTCCACAATTTCATGTGAACACTCTACAGACTACATTTCTATATGTTGTTTACTTTGGTGAGATGAAGAGGTCTAATTCATTTCAAAAATTTCTGTTTATAATTGCTAGAGTTATGGCCCTTTGTTTCGCTTTGTAGAGATTTGGAACACTCTAACAACAAATTTATCATTAAATCTGCATTAAATTTATATACATTATCTAGATTAGTAAAATGAAGAAGCCTATCAACAATTTTCGTTTATTTCAAGACGTTATATTTCGTATTAATTGATATACCATGTCAACTACTAAATTGACCAAGCTTTCTGGGAATGTATGTTGCATTGTATGGCAACCCATCTTTGTATGCTTTGTATGTTAGAAAACTGCATGGCAGAATACCTGATGTCATTTTTCCCAAATAGGGCAGAACAATAGGATGGTAAACCTCATTTCATTGTCTATGGTCACATGGGCAGGGAGGTGGTGGTGATTGGTTAACACGTGCGTTCCCAATCATAAAGCCTGTCATTGAGTCAACTGGCCTGGTTTCTAATCCCTGGTTGTACGTGACAAAGAGTGGGTTCGCCTGTCCAACCTCGTGGGTTTTCTCTGGGTCCTCCAGTTTCCTCCCACTGCTCAAGACCCCTACGTCTCAAGACCCCTACTTACGTGCAAGCAAATTATTGAATTAATATTAGAAACAATATGTTAGTCCCGAAATGACCTTGTTTTTGTCGAGTGGATGTTAAACCCCATTTCTCTCTCTCCCTCTATGGTCACATGAGCAATGCTAGAGGGTGATAATTGTGACGGCCTACTCTTCACTCTTCAGTTATCGAGTGTCTTTTACATACTCCATTACTTTCTATATTTGGTTAATTTTCAAATGTGTTAAACGTTATTATACTGTTCTGTTCGGTAAGCGTTTTTTTCCATCCACTGGAGCCAGGTGTTATGACGTGGATTGTGGGTTAGGATAAGGGTTAGGCTTGGCCCAGGGTTAGGGTTAGGGCTAGCCCTGTCTTCATCTCGAAACTGACGAAATCTGCAGGCCACAACCCTTATCCTAACCCTTATCCTAACCTACAATCCACATATGACGTCATAACATCTGGCTCCAGTGGCTGGAAAAAAAGGCTTACCATTCTGTTCAAACTGGGCTAATTAAGACGGACATACATCATTCAGTGTGCTATGAGGGTAATTCTCCCCCGATAGCGGCACTATGGCCGACTGCAAGTGGATGGACCCTTTTGGTCTTCAGCCACAGGATGAACGATATTCGTCTTCAAATTTCGTGTGAATGAAATAAAATGAAATGGGGTTTAACGCCCAACTGTTCTACTCCAAACTGGGCTAATGAAGAAGAGCTTTCGCCATACAGTGTGCTATGAGGGAAATTATGCCCGAACAGTGTAACTACGACCTAATCTCATATCGAATTCCAACTGTCAAGGGATCTTTTTGCCCGAACAGCTGTTCTTGTCAGGTACCCCATCCGGTACCACTTAGAAGGTGAAGCCACGTCGGAAAATCTGGATGAACTTTCTCGGCCAATGCATGGATCAAACCCCCGACCTCCAGGCTAGCGAGGCAAAGTCTTACCAAATTGGCCACTGTGATCCCCAAAATTTAAATCTCCTGTGAAGCATGATGATGAGCATACAATATTATGTGTCCAGAAATGCTTGTGATAACGCTAAAGATCAGGCCTCGAGTTCACAAAGCATTCTCAGACTTAAGTTGAGAATATACTTAAAAATGTTTGCCTTATTTTAACTAAGATAAAGATATAGCCCATTATAAAACTTTTGTTGTTTTATTGTATCAAATACATCAATAAGAAATTATGTGCAAACTTTTGTGTTTCTGTATCCATGATATTTCTCATAAACAGTGAGTGAAAGTTGAGCAAATTCTCAACTTAAGTCTGAGAATGCTTTGTGAAATCGGGCCAGATGTCTTAAAGATACAAAGAATTCTTATCAACATCCAATTTTTTCTTTATTATAAGCTCCTGCCTTTTTTTTTCGGGACATCACAGTTATTTGGCCATGTTTTGTTTTTTTAATATCTGTCTGTGTGGAATGCACAGCATGGAAGATCACAAGATGCCAATATATGTTGACTTCTGACATTTTAATATTGTTGTCTAAACAAAAAGTAGTTCCGCGCTTCGACCTCTAGCTGGCCGGTCACCTCTGGCTTGCGGCTGTGGTTTCTAGCCCTGGTGTGAGCGTATGTGGCATGGAGATAGGGGCGCCTTCTCAACCTCGTGGGTTTCCTCCGGGCACTCCGGTTTCCTCCCACTGCTAAAGACCCCTACGCGCAAGCGAATTATTGAAATAAAAATTAAAAAACCATGTTAGTCCCGAAATGACCTAGTTTGTGTTGAGTGGACGTTAAACCCCATTTCTCTCTCTCTCTAAACAAAAAGTAAGCAAGAAATAGAGAAGATGGGAGAGAAGAATGAAAGAGATCGAGAAATAGGGTTTAACCTTTGCTCAACACAAACTATGTCATTTTGGAATAACATATCTAGTTTAACTTTATTTTACCAATACGCTTGTGCATGTGGGGGTTGCCCTCGAACTGAACCATATGCTGGTCTCGAAATGACTGCTCGTCACATTTTTGAGGATTTGCCAATTGGAAATTAACATATTTAATATGTACTTTGTTTTTTTCATATGTTTTGTTCTTGAGGACTCGTCAATTCTTCCCTGCCTTTGTATTTTCAGGAAGATGAACGGCTCGGAAGAAGAATTGACGAACCCTCGAGACCAAAATTATCAGAAAAAGAACTTGACTTAATACTAAAATTTAACGACTCCATTCAGTCCTATGTGAGACCAGATACCGATGAACTCAATGATTCCTTTGAGGAGGATTATTCTCTGATTCCTGTTGATTATACGAACAAACCCAACGGCAATCGGCACAGCTGATAGAATATCTACGCAGGAAGGAGAGCGGAAATCCCTACCATGTATTTGGGTATTCAGTGAAACCTGAGAATTGTGATTGTTGCCATTATTCAACTAATATCTGACATTTTGAACTTTGTGGTGGACCTGCAT
The DNA here is from genome assembly GCA_948474765.1 of Patella depressa. Classification (NCBI taxonomy): domain Eukaryota; kingdom Metazoa; phylum Mollusca; class Gastropoda; family Patellidae; genus Patella; species Patella depressa. The sequence continues at coordinate 79,549,182 of OX419717.1, forward strand.
CATCTTTACCAATATTTGTGACTGTTGTTTATTTGTTTGTTTGGGGTTGGCGGCCACAATAGGCCTCTCACAAGGCTGAAATTTACATGGTGTAATAGGACGTAGCTGGTTCCAGGGAGTAACATAGGCTTGGTGTGGTCATTTTCAATCTGCTGCTATAGAAGGCTTGATCTCGCTTTAACTACGTACGTGTTATCAATTTTTTCGGGTAATACCCTGCATATTTCGACACTAATTTCGATTGGGTATTCACCGCAAATATGAAGTCTCACGTTTTTTTTTAGCTAAAATGACTACCTGTGATAATCATGTTGCAAAGTTCAAGGTTTGTTCAATGTCATGGTTTCCATGGAGATTGTGATGTCACAACCTCTGATTGGATGCTACTGTAGATAACGATCTGACCGGTGCCTTGCCTTAATTCAAGGCTTGATTGTAGTGTCATAGAAATAAACAATGATAATAAACGTACAGTAATTTCTATAAAATCATATGCGAAATAAAAAAACGAACTGGACAGCTGAATAGACCCAATAGTCGTGCAGCAAGTTATCTCCCTTTGTCATACCTGTGATACAATGATAGCCACATATGTCCAAATGTACAACAAAATGATAGGGGGAGATAACTGTCTACATGTGTACGTGATTGCATCATCGTGACTGTGTGATTGAATCGTCAGGACTAATGTGTACAAGACTATGTGATTTAATGATGAGGACTAGTATGTTCAAGACTATGTGACTGAATGATCAGGACTAATGTGTTCAAGACTATGTGACTTAATGACTGGTGTGTACAAGACTATGTGATTTAACGATCAGGACTAGTGTGTACAAGACTATGTGACTGAATGATCAGGACTAATGTCACCCTCTTACTGCCAGGCCCTATGTCACCAATTGGTAAATAGACGCAGATGTATTTATAATGTTGTTACGGTCAGAGACGATAATTAAACGGGATGATTTTTTAAAAATTGAAATGCTTATACAGCATACAGTGATTGGTTTCCATATAAAATTGTGTTTTATATTCTTAAAAAATGGATGTTTTTAATAGTTATTATATTATATCATCTATATTAGTTGTACATTATATCATGAATTTTAATTGTAAACATTTTTACGAATGTAATATAATATTTATGGCAGAATTTTTATCTATATTTCATATTTGTAGTCATGAACATTTTACTGTAAGTATGTAATTGTATGTATCAAGAGAATAGGGTCGCCTGTCTAACCTCGTGAGTTTTCACTGGGTAATCCGGTTTCCTCCCACTGCTAAAGACCCCTACGCGCAAGCGAATTATTGAAATAAAATTAAACCACATGCATGTCCCAAATGTCCTAGTTTGTGTCGAGTTGACGTTAAACCCGATTTCTCTCTCTCTCTGTATGTATCAAGAATTTGTACAAATGAAAATATTATTCTAAAGGTTTTCTTAAAAAATTAGATTCTGACAAATGAATATCTTGAAAATTTCATTGAAAATACATTATTCTGAGCAAAGTGATAAGTGTTTGAAGATGTTATGTTTATTATCGTAGCAAAAGGTACTGGACAAACGAGACTAAGTTTCTGCCATCTGAAGATCTAGAGAGTTGATTGTGTACTTGAAATGAACATAAATGTCTAAATAATAATTTTAACATTTAAAGCCTTAAAAAAGACCTTAAATAGGCAGAATTTGTTTTTATATGACGTATCTTTAATGGACCAGGTTGATTATATTAAATGTCTGGAAAGTCATTTAAGAGTATCGGGGTATCTCACAAAACTTCATTTTGTACTCTGGGCACAAAAGCATAAACTATATGCCTTCTTGTTGCTGTGAATATTCTGAGCAAAGTGATAAGTGTTTGAAGATGTTATGTTTATTATCGTAGCAAAGGTACTGGACAAACGAGACTAAGTTTCTGCCATCTGAAGATCTAGAGAGTTGATTGTGTACTTGAAATGAACATAAATGTCTAAATAATAATTTTAACATTTAAAGCCTGAAAAAAGACCTTAAATAGGCAGAATTTGTTTTTATATGACATATCTTTAATGGACCAGGTTGATTATATTAAATTTCCGGAAAGTCATTTAAGAGTATATCGGGATATCCACAGCCATATATGTGACATGCTCTCACAAAACTTCATTTTGTACTATGGGCACAAAAGCATAAACTATATGCCTTCTTGTTGCTGTGAATGAGTAGAGTTGAACTCAACATGATATGATAAATTTTTTGGAAAGCTAAGGCTGTGGATTATTCAAATATAGTGCCAGCTCTATTTTTTTTGAGCAGGCAGCTGGATCCATTCACGTGATTTGATATATGTTTATTTTTTGCAATGTCTATTTTCGGTCTCGTATCTTGTAGTAGATTTTTGTTTTGAGTGTAGTGCAGTCCTCCTGCACTTAATAATAAAGGGATATCTACAGCCATATATATATATAATTATATAGAAAGAGAGGTTATCAAATCATTGCCTCACATGTCATTCAATATCAAGATGGCGTTATTTGTCTGATCTTCATGCCGTGCATGCAGTCAATCTACATGTAATCAGACTTAGCTTTGCTTTCCAATTTTTAGATTAAATTTTTAAATGGCGAACTGTTCTATTGTAGTTAATATCGCAAGTATCTGATGGCATCGATTGTTGATAGTGGTCTTGTCATGTTTATTAATGTCTAATTAATAATTTATATAATATTTGAGGTGGAAAGAAAAACCTGTAATAAGAAGATTTAGCTCTTGCATAGCATGTTATTTATTCAGTCCTGTAAATATTCTAAATTATAAACCAATATCATTTAGTTTATATTTGCTCAAATAATTGATGAAAATAAAATATTATTTATTACAAGTTATATATCAATACGTCATTATTTGAAAGGGGGTTGGATGGCCGAATGGTTAGCATGTGTGCACAATCTCGAAACCAGAAAATTTTTTGAAGAAATTTCTCTGGTGAATCGGGGTAGCCATTTTCCCGGAAGGTGACATGTAATTCCTATGCACGAAATTTCTCGCTTATTTGCATCGTACGCCCCTGATTTTACGTGCCTGGATGACCGAATCACTTAAAAATATACCCACGCGTAGAAAAATAGATCTTTACAAAAACTTGAATTTGTTCGTTTAGGATCCAATTTTTATGTCAGCGGGTTGACTTTGACTCAAGGATCATTTTACATCAAACGAAACGACGATCCGACCTCTAGTTTTCGAGAAATCTACCCAAAAAGATTGACCAATCAGAGGTCAGAATGGGCGGGGCTTAGGTTTGGAAAAACCGGACGGTCTAATGCGCCAGAGGCCTTCGGCTCCTGGATGCCTCTGGGAACGAGATTGATGTGTGCACTGTATAATAAAGTCTGTCATTGAGTCAACTGGCGTGGTTTTGATTCCCTGGTTGTATATGACAAGGAATACGGTCGCCTGTCCAGCCTCGTTGGTCTTCTTCAAGGTTTTCCTGTTTCCTCCCACTGCTAAATTAAAGACCCCTAAACGCAAGCAGATTATTGATATGAAATTGAACCATGTGCTTGCTCTCTCTCTCTCTCTCTCTCTCTCTCTCTCTCTCTCATTATTTAAAATGCTACATGTATGATTTAATTGAAATGCTACATGTATGATTTTATTCAAATGAGGAAGGAAACAATATAGAAATTTCATTATCACTAGGGACCGGGTATCATTCAGATTTGATGAAAAAAGGAAACAAACTGAGCTTACCATCTATAATCTAATACACATATTCAGTTAATAGATTGCTGTCCAGAAAGTGTCAAATACCATCAAGATTCATTAAATGATGCCCAGTTTGTGCCACAGTTTAGTCGAGTTTATGAAACTAAATGGTCATAAACGGGATGACCAATATCAAAACTAAAGTAAATGGTCATAAACTAGATGACCGATGTCAAAACTAAGCCATGTTTCTTAAACTAAAGCGTAGCACAAACTGGGCAATCTATTAACTGAATATGTGTATTAGATTATAGACGGTAAGCTTAGTTTCTTTCCTTTTTTCATCAAATCTAAATGATACCCGGTCCCTAGTGATAATGATATTCTTTTATTTGAATTGACATTGAATAACAAGGACTAAAAAACGGTTTACAACACAAATTATCAATAACTCAAGACATTTCTGTGCATTGTCTGAACTGAGCTCACATAAGATGAATGATGTTGGGCGCGTGATTGTTGGAGAGATTAATTGTAGATTAGGGTTAGGGTAAGCATAAGGCTTTGTCAAGGTTTAGGGTTGGAATTAGCGCTAGGCCTGTATACATTTCTTCACCTTTGACTAATTGTGAAGTTGACCCTTTCAAATAGATATAACCAGTGTTTGATTTAGTTTGGGCAGCCATTTGGATAGAACTGTCAAAGTTTGTGGGGGAAAAAGGTCAAGGTTCATTTGGCGCTTGCGCAGTCAACAGGACTGAGAAGTATTCTCAGACAGGATAGCACATACACTACAAAAATTTATCCATGCCTGGCACCTCACTTCAGGGGGCCAAATTAACCCATGCACACTACAAAAATGCAATTCCTGCAATCAGATCAAGAAATCATTCACGAGTTCGAATGGTGGCCATTATGAGCATATTATCAAGGGCGTGGTGAACCATAATTTTGCATGTGGAACAAGAACCTGTCTGGGGACCTTAAAAACAGTATTTGAGATGTGCGGAGTAGGTTAGTAGCATATCTGATTGAGCATTAAAATGAAACCAAATGATTTTTTTATTGCTCAAATCCACGAAGCAAAGCTCATCATTGCGTCCCTCTGACTTAGCCCCTGATGTGTGTGTGTGTAGACCAGAACCATTTGCAGCAAAGACAAAGTGATTGTGGGATTTTCAAATACCCATTTGAAAGAAACATCAGTGTTGATTGGTTAATCAAATGTCATAGGGTCAAATGCCGCTTATACTACAACTGATCAGGGGCCGGTTGCTCAAAGCTCTGTTAACTTTTAACGATCCGTTAACATGGAGTAAACGGATCGTTAACTTTAACAGAGAGAAAGGTTGTTGCTGGAAGCCCTGTTAACTTTAACGGATAATGAAATTGACTGTCCAGCAACAGAAATTTAACGGACCGTTACCAAACGACACATGAAAGATAACGATCTGTTGGTTGCGGTGTATGTAAAAGAATCCTTGAGTGTTGTCCACACAAAATTCCCACATATCACATCTTAATTGGTTTGATTGTTGAAGAGCAATAGATCGTTAAACCTCATTTGTTTTATTTTACAGAGAAATGAAGCAGAAAGATTACAAAGATTTGAAGAAATGCTTTTAACAGATGAAATTGATCTGATATCGAACTCTGAGGTGTTTGATTGTCCGATCTGTTTCGAACGTATCGCCATTGGTGAGGGTGTGGTACTTAGAGATTGTCTACACATGTTTTGTAGGTGAGTAACCAATGTTTTATCCCATCCAAATAGATTGTGCAATGTCTTCAATCCAGAGCGGTAACTAGCTCAAGAGCATGGAGGGGGAGGGGGGTGTTCTAAGGAGTGCGGTAAACTTTTAACGGTCATAACTTTTTGCCCCCCCCTCCCCTTCATCTGTGATCTGTTAGTCATCTATTCAATTGTTAGAGCTGTGGTTGACAAGTATTAAAGCACTGAGTGGCCTATTATCAGGGATCCACGATGGATGAGTGATTAATGCACTGACACACTGAACAAAATTTAATTGAAATGGAGTTTAACGTCCTACTGTTCTGCTCCTAACTGGGCTAATGAAGACGGGCATATATCATACCGTGTGCTATGAGGGAAATTTTGCCCGGGCAGCAGCATTATATCCTACTCTTGTATCTAAATAAATTGTTCAGTGTCTTTCATCTCATCTTTCATCTCTTCCTGTCAATTATTCGATGAGTGATTAAGGCACTGACTTTAATTATTGTCTGTAAATAGACAGAACCACATTCATGATACTGAGATTATAAAAATTATTTAGTGGTCTGCATCAAGGGGAGATAATTTGATGCCTTTAATGTGTCAAAGGAAGATAACCGAATGCCTTTAATGTGTCAAGTGGACATAATTAAATAATTTTAATGTGTGAAGGGGAGATAATTGAATGATTTTATGTGTGAAGGGGAGATAATTGAATGTTTCAGGGGTACTCGATTGAACGTTCTGAAACTGAATTCTCTCAAGGGAGATAATTGAATACCTTATGTGACAAAGGGAGATAATTGAATGACTTTGATATGTGATGGGGATATAATCCAATACCTGTTATTTTCTAGGGAGTGTTTAATGGGAGCTGCCCAGCATGCAGAAGAAGCAGAATTAAAATGTCCGTATCAGGATGAGACATACACGTGTGAATCTGTGATGCAAGAAAGAGAAATAAGAGCCGTAAGTAAAATTTGTCAAGGAAGTTCCTCGTGGTTTTTTAGTCAACCGGCGCAAGTGAATTATTGAAATAAAATTAAAAACCATATGTTAGTCCCAAAATGACCTAGTTTGTGTCAAGTGGACGTTAAACCCCATTTCTCTCTCTTTCTTCTAGTCAGTTATTAGAGAGCCATAATGGATGAGTGATTAATGATTCATCGATTTATGATACGTGATTAATTACTAAACAATTTATCCTATTTTTATTTTCCTACAGTTAGTAAACGATCAGATATTCCAACAAATTTTACAGAGAAGTTTAACGACGGCAGAAAGTCAGGCGACCAATAGTTATCATTGTGCCACTACAGACTGTCATGGCTGGTGTATTTACGAAGACCTCGTTAATTTCTTTATGTGTCCCGTGTGTAAAAAGGAGAACTGTTTAACTTGTAAAGCGATACACGAAGGTCAGAATTGTCAACAGTATCAGGAGAATTTAAAACTAGCGGCTCATAATAATAAAACCATTAGACAAACTAAACATTACCTCGATGTAAGTATCTATTCCTGGTGGGGCGTTAAACATGATAACAATTCCTGGGGAAATGGTCTAACATTCCTTGATGTAACTACATATTCGTTGGGGTGGTGGGGGAGTAGTCAAATCAATTCCTGGTCGGAAAGTGGTCTAAAATACAGGGGAGGATCCAGAGGGGGGATTTGGGAGGGGTCCCCCCCCCCCTGCTCAGCTACATAAAAAAAAAATAATGCCTTGCATCAATGAAATTACATCACAAAGTGATTCCTACATCAGTATAAAATCTTTCCTGTGTAAATGATTCAAAGGTAAGTGGGCAATCTATGCTATGTGGATGCTTATAGCTTGACATGCCTTGTTTATAGCTTCTGGGGGTGGTGGGATGGCCAAGTGGTCTAGAGTGCCGTGCTTCGACCTCTAGCGGACCGGTCACCTCTGGCTTGCGGCTGTGGTGTCGAGCCCTGGTGTGAGCGTATGTGGCATGGAGATAGGGGGCGCCTTCTCAACCTCGTGGGTTTCCTTCGGGCACTCCGGTTTCCTCCCACTGCTAAAGACCCCTACGCGCAAGCGAATTATTGAAATAAAATTAAACAATATGTTAGTCCCGAAATGACCTAGTTTGTGTCGAGTGGATGTTAAACCCCATTTCTCTCTCTTTCTCTTATAGCTTCTGCTGATGAAAGAAATGAAACCATTTTTGGACTGATATTCATTTTAGAAATCTAGTTTTTACAAGGAATTCCCTCATATTTTGCAGTCTGGCTTCCTCATGTCAGTGGTTTGGGATAGAGTGATGTCCCCTTGTCATTGGGGCAGTATTGGCACCTGTGTGTTTCTCCTTGTCTGTGGTGCAGGCTGCGAGGCCTGTGTGTTTCCCCTTGTCTGTGGTGCTAGATGGAGGGCCTGAGTGTTCCCCCTTGTCAGTGGTGCAGTATGACTTAGAAGTACTAAATGTCATTAAAAAAACAATATGATAAGGAAAGGTTATACTCATTCACAAATATCAAAGGCTTCCAGATTCAGTATTTCATGTAAATGTCTAGTAGTTCGGATGGGACAAAAAATCAAGGTCCCATGTACATATTGGCATGCACGATAAAGATACCTTGGCAGTTGGAATTCGATATAAGAGTAGGCCATAGCACCGCTGTCCAGTCAAAATTTCCCTCATAGTACACTGTATGACCTATGCCCGTCTTTGTTAGCCCAGTTTAGCAGCAGAACAGTAGGACGTTAAACTCCATTTTATTCACTGTAAATCTATATTCAATTGTTGATGGTTTTTTCTAGAATATGGTAGATGCTGGTGAGGCCATGCACTGTCCACAATGTAGTATCATCATCATGAAGAAGGAAGGCTGTGATTGGATAAAATGTTCATGTTGTAAAACAGAAATTTGTTGGGTGACTAAAGGGCGAAGATGGGGTCCGGGAGTGAGTGTAATTTTGATTTTATCCATACAAGGAATTTTAGTCAACAGTTAAAGTTCCTGTAGCATATTTTTTAAAATGTATTAAAATAAAGCCCCTAAAATAGATGGTATCTATAAACAGTCCTACCTTGGTAAAGAATAATCCTATTAATCCTATAATTCACTATTGCCAGTTGAGAAATTGGCAAAAATATCATTTTCAACTTCATGGCCGTCCATGGAGAAGAATGGGAAAAAGAGGGAGGTAATTGTGTTACTATTTCCTCAATCAGCCTGTGTCAGCCATTTTAATGCCTGTGAAATTTTGCCCAAGATCGTATAATAGTGAGTTGACAACCTTTTGAGCAAAAGACATAGAAATAATTATGTTTTGACTTTCTTAGAAAATATGAAATTGGAACTTTAAAGCCCCAATAACACTCTTGTAGTAACTGAAAAATATGTCCCAATCTTCATTCTGGTCAACAAATCGTATTATTTTAGAATATTCCAATTAAATGATGATATAAATTTCATCTTAACACACCTAATATAAAAAATTGGAAAAATTAAACCAATTGATTTGAAAAGTCTAACGTAAACCTTTTCAAATGTGACTTGGATTTTAAAATATTTTCGAACCCTCTGAACAAATAAAGTAGGTTGTAATGGATAATTTACACAACAGGTAGGACATTTAAACATCTAGTACTTAGAATAAGGGTATTATTTTTTTTCTGGAGCTACCAAGCCAGCAAGAATGTTATTGGAACTTTAAGGGTGGTTGGATGACCCAATGGTTGTATCATAAGGTCTGTCATTGAGTCAACTTGCGTGGGTTCTATTCCCTGCGTTGTACGTGAAAAGGAGATGGGTCGCCTGTCCAATCTTGTGGGGTTTTTTTTCGGGTCCTCCAGTTTCCTCCCACTGCTAAAGACCCCCACACGCAAGCCATATGATTGTCCCGAAATGACCTGGTTTGTGTCGAGTGGACGACATTAAACTCCCTCTCTGGCAATAGTGGTCCAGAGAGCCGCGCTTTGACCTCTAGCTGGCCAGTCACCTCTGGCTTGCGGCTGTGGTTTCGATCCCTGGTGTGAGTGTATGTGGCATGGAAATAGGGGCGCCTTCTCAACGTCGTGGGTTTCCTCCGGGCACTCTGGTTTCCTCCCACTGCTAAAGACCCCTACGCGCAAGCGAATTATTGAAATAAAGTTGAACCATATGTTAGTCTCAAAATGACCTAGTTTGTGTCAAGTGGACGTTAAAACACATTGCATTCTCTCTCTCTCTTTCTAAAAATGATTTAACTTTCTTTCAGGGCGAGGGAGACATTTCTGGAGGATGCCGATGTAATGTTAACGGTCAGAGATGTCACGAAAACTGTAATAATTGTCACTGACCTTCACCTTGGCCTCACCATGGTAACAGACTTGAGGATTTTTACCTGTCCTTATTAGGGCAATTCTTTGAAACATTTCCAATTTTGGTTTGTCATTGTTCACTACAGTGGACTAACCCATTAAAGTTCTCAGTTCATTTGACTACAGTGGACTAACCCATTAAAGTTATCAGTTATCTTGACGACACAGGCTAACTCATTAATCGGTTCTTTTGATTATAATGGAATAACCCATTAATGCTGTCAGTTTTATTGCCTTGACTATAATGGACTAGCCCATTAAGGTTGTCAGTTTTAATGACTATAATGAACTAACCCATTAAAATTGTCAGTTCAGTTCACTAAACAGACTAAACCATCAAGGTTGTCAGTTTAATTGACTTGTCTGCAATATCACTTATGTGGAAGCAGACGTTAAACACCAAGTAGTAGTAGTAGTAGTAGTTTAATTGACTACAGTGGACTAACCTATTGAAGTTGTCAGTTTCGTTGACTGCAATGGACTAGCCCAGTAAGATTGTCGCTATAATAGAGTAAGACATTTATACACATGGTCACACGACAGGTAAAGAAATTCAGTAAAACCATGGTGAGGCCAACATTGTTTTGTTTTTAAACCAGTGTACATTGTAACAGTTACCTTTCAAACTGTTATTCTCTTAAATTGAAGATGATGTCAATGATCAGTCTAATTCTATCAATTGTACATGGGTTTTCTCCGGGTCCTCCCACCGCTAAAGACCCTACATTGGAAATTATAAAACTGCTTACCCTAACCCTAACCTACTATCTCGCGAAGAATTAGGTCTTTAACGACTTTGACAAAAACCAAGCTGGACTTGACAAGTGTTAGGCCTCTTTCGCTGCATTTCCGCTAGAGAGTTCACCTGCGAAAAAGTCGGTCCAGTGCTAATGTAATGAGACCGTTTCGATGTGAGCAAAATGCGAACGTGGAAAACGGGTGTTAAAATCAACATGGCCGAAACCTTGTTTACATTCTGTAGAATAACGGTCTACTATGATGCCTGAAAACGCTCAATTAAGATCCGATTTAGATTAAACGATATTTTATTCATTGGAAAAGGATTGAGCATCAGGCATAGCCAATGTCACAAGTTCTTTCCCGTTGATTTTTTAAAGAGGACGTATTCATTTATAAATGTATTTTTTAGATAGCTGTCATTGAGGCTGAGCGGGACTTGGGTGGGGGTCAAAAGGTACAGTGCATGCGCTTTGGATCGTAAGGTCTGACCTTGACGGTTCTCTGTGGCATAATAATAATATGAATAGTTGAAAATGATAATTGCATATCATTGTTAAATTGTATATACAAAATGTATGATTTTTTATCGGATGGTGTGACCATATCTTATAAATTAATATGATGGTCTTATAAAATTAGTCTCCAGGTGTCTATATAGTTTTAAAAAAATGCTGAGGTCTGTATTTTATATTTAATAACATGTGAATTTATAAGGACGTATTATAATGTGTATCTTACGATCAGGGCATATTATACTGTGTATTGTATGTATGATCAGAACATATATGTAAATAAATGCACGATCAGGACAGATTATAATGTGTATCGTATGTACATGACCAGGACATTATAATATTATTGTATGTACGATCAGGACATATTATAATGTGAATCATATGTACATCATGACATATTATTATAATGTGTATTGTATGTACGATCAGGACATATGATAATGTTATTGTATGTACGATCAGGACATATTATAATATTATTGTATGTACGGTCAGGACATATGATAATGTTATTGTATGTACGATCAGGACATTTTATAAAGTGTATCGTATGTACAATCAGGACATATTATAATGTATAGATGTATCGTATGTACAATCAGGGCAGATTATAATGTGTTCATGTATCTTATGTACCATCAGGACGGATTATAATGTGTATCGTATGTATGACCAGGACATATTATAATGTGTATATACGATCAGGATATCTTGTAGTGTGTATCTTGTGATTTGAACATTACAGGTTATTATTATTATGCTACATAATGTATTATATTTTTATTACATAATAAACTCAACTTCAAATTTTGACTTTTGAGTACCGGTATATAAGATTGGGTGAGTGGAGATACTCTGTGAGAGTGGAGAATTGAACACTCGACTTCATTACTGGATTTGAAGAGAAAAAAGGGAAACCGTAACACCTCTACCAAGTGAACACAAGGGAATTCCCTACAACCAAGTAAACGGACGAGATTTCCCCACAACAAAGTCAGTAGAAAGTATATTTAGAAGAGCATAGTGCCAATTTTCACAGATACTCTCGAAAATATACAACCCCACCGCTGTGTTCAATCCCGATGTTGGCCTAGAAAGTTCCCAGCTTGCTTTCCACTTTTCAGTGATGTAGGGGTGGGATGTGGCAGTCAGTTGAAGCGTGGATGGAAAAGTTATAAACTATAGATCTACATATGTTTTGGTCCACTGATCTAAAACCCATTATAGGGCATCCATAATATACCATACTGAATGGCTTGACTACATCGCTGCTGTAAGGGTCCACTCGAACTATATCATTGTTAGTAATCTTTTAGAGGCATTTAGTAACTGGATAGAGAGAGAAAACTCTTCGAAACCTGACCAAAATAAATTAGTACCTCAGAACATGGCCCAAATAAATAAGTAGCTATTTTTTTCCAAAAGTAGTGTTTTGTCCTAAATATTAGACTGTCAGACTTTACTGTAATCATATTACAAACAATGTTGACCCTCACCCACCCTCCCTTTTACACACAAACCACCTTATACAGAGGTCCAAGTGTATATCAAGTTAAATCTAATAATTAAAAGATCTCTTGTGACAAATTTAATTTAATTCAATTAATATTACACACATTTACATTCCGTAATAACAAAAATAATAATAAATATTGCAGTTAACAAAGAACAGCACATGTGGGAGCCACGGTAGCTCAGTGATTGAGGTGCTAGCTCGCTGACTAGGATCTCTGGTTTTGCTTTAAGTTATTGACCAAGAAAGTTCCCCTGAATGTTTCAACATGGTTTCCCCTAGTCAGTGGTGAAGGACGGAGGAACACCCTTCAGTTGTTGAAATTTACGTACAAGAACCCTTGATAATGGGGATTCGTTTGCTGCTCAGGCCAAATTTCCCTTAAAGTTCCAATAGCATTTTTTTAAGTTATATTTTTAAAATTTATTAAAATAAAGCCCCAAAATAGATTGAACCTATAAACAGTCCTACCTTGTTAAAGAATAATCCTATTAATCCTATAATTCACTATTGCCAGTTGAGAAATTGGCAAAAATATCATTTTCAACTTCAAATTCAAACGTTTGAAGATGGCCGTCCATGTAGAAGAATGGGAAAACAAGGGAGGTAATTGAGTAACTATTTCCTCAATCAACCAGTGTCACCCTTTTTACCCCTCCCAAAATTTTGTCCATGATCGTATAATAGTGAGTTGACAACCTTTTGAGCAAAAGACATAGAAATAATTATGTTTTGACTTTCTTAGAAAATGTGAAATTGGAACTTTAACGAACACAATGTATGATGTATGGCCATCTTCATTAGCCTGGTTGGTATACGTAAGTACAAAGTGAGATAGAGAAAGAATAAGTGGGGTTTAATTTCCACTTGACACAAACTATTTCAATAATTATTTTGAGCATAGGGCTCTTCAGCAGTGGGTGGAAACCAGACAAAACCCACAAGGATGTCAAATGAGGTTGTATCATTTGTCTTTTTTACTGCAATGGAAGTTGGCTAATCATCAATTATTTCTAAAGCCTCAAAGAGACTGGACATCTTAACAACGCATTAGGTTTGGCAATTTCGAGACATATTAATATCAGATCACACAAGCAATGCCAGTCCAATGGAATTTTGAGCCTGACCACGGTATTCAGTCAACATTGAATCCAAATTGTCTAGATTCTATTAGGTGTACATCAAGATGTACCTTAAACATTCTACATTTAAACATTGCAGGTTTTTCTTTAGGCCTGAAATGTTATCTAAATTATTAATTAGACATTAATTAACATGATAGACCAGCATCAACTTTTAATCTTAAAAGCCTCGAACAACCAGTGCGGTGGTTGCAATTAATGCATACATCTTGTCATAAAAGCTAATATCTTCGCTCGCAATGGAGCCATTATCTATTTTCAAACTAGTATAGTAAGAATGGCCAGAACTTTATCTAAATCTTACATAATGTATCTTTAAAAAAAACCAAATCTCGGTCGTATGGATGCATTAGTTTTAATTATTGGGTTTGCATTTCTTCGGTGGTTTGTATTTCTTCTGGTATTCCATCTAGTTGTGCGTCTTGTTGTGAGACATATTGTATAACATATTGACTACCGTCAAGTTCCGTGTTACCATCGGATACCAGTACTTCCTGTCCATCTTCCTGTACGATTATTGTATCTGGATTAACGGCAACCATCTGACCCTCTTCATTTAAAACGGTTAAATGTTGCTGGTTGAAAGCTCCCTGAATACAATTAAATGTTAATCAGTAAATAAAAACTGATACCTGATTGGAAATATCTATAATACATATATGAAAGCTGATACTTGGTTGGACATATTATTTTTGGTATATATGAAAACTAATACCTGGTTGGACATCTCTATGATACATATATATGAAAGCTCATACCTGGTTGGACATATCTATGATACATATATATGAAAGCTGATACCTGATTGGACATATTATGGACGATATATATGAAGCTAGTACCTGATTGGACATGTCTATAATCTGTTGTAATAAACTGACAGCTGAAACAGTTTTCTCATCCAATTGACCGTCTGTTTCTATCAAATAAACAAAATAATAAATCACATGTCATTGCTTCAAAATATCATAAAACATCATTCACTTTAAAAATTCTTCTAATGGAGGATTTTAATTTAAAGTTAAGTGAAATAAAAGAAAATTTAACGTTCTAACAATTTTAACATTCTGATAATCACTGAAATATTTATATATTAAAATAAAAAACATCAACCAGAAAAATAAATTTAGAATTCAATCATTAGAATCAGATCAATACATTCAAATTATTGAATGAACCTTGAACTCTACCAATAGATTGTGTATATTGTATACCCTAGCAACAGAGTGTGTATTGTATACCCTAGCAACAGAGTGTATATTGTATACCCTAGCAGCAGAGTGTGTATTGTATACGTACCAACTGATTGTTCCTGTATATCTTCTATCTGTGTTAGTTCTGTTGTTGTTATTTCCGATTGTTCCTGTCCTTCATCTACGTACTGCACAACCTAAAACACACACAACATAATTATAATAATAGATATCTTTTGGTTTAAATTAGACTTGGGCATAAGACCTGTTTACAAAAATCAATGCGCTTTCTATCTTGTGTAAAGGGACTATATTTTTACACTGCAGGTTATCAACAATCAGAATCGTATTTTGCCTACTTTGTCAGGAATTCTGTTCTGTACACAGCTACACGCCAACTACTACACAGACGACTAATGGACAAGGATAGTTACTTATCACTTAACCACCATGATCCCGAAATAAAGTATATGTAATATACTATATACTCATTGCCTACTCTCGGAAGTAGTTCTGTGTACAGGCGGAAACCGAACTACTCGACACAGACTGGAGCTCTTATTGCTTGATTACCATGGCTCCGAAATATAAACCAATTGTTAATCATATATGCATGAACACCACAATTTTAGCCAAAGTGAGGCAGGAAGTAGGCAAAATGATTAGCTGGACCTCTGGTGCTTCAGCGCATTTGATTAGTTAAAACTTATATAAATAAAGAAAGCGGGGACCTTTCCAAAGTATTTCTTTGTGTATAGCCAATCTAGTTATACAAATAGTTCCCATATCTTTACTTATTATTTTAAACAACATAGTCAAGGATTGGCAGTATACTAAACAATAACGGTCAACCCGAGACTCATTTTGTGCTCAGGGGCCAGTTGCTCAAAGCTCTGTTAACTTTTAACGATCCGTTAATATGGAGTAAACGGATTGTTAACCTTAACAGAGAGAAAGGTTGTTGCTGGAAGCCCAGTTAACTTTAACGGATAATGAAATTGACTTTCCAGCAACAGAAATTTAACGGACCGTTAACAAACGACACATGAAATAACTTAGTTTTGAGCAATCGGCCCCTGGTCAGCAGCAACTATATAATGAGAACATCCGCACTGTGGGTTCCATGTCTGTAGTATATCAATTACCGGTCAAGACCTTGTGCTATGGAAAATGGTTGTAACTAGATCTTACTCATCCGTCATATTACATACCAGAAAAATAGCCTTTTTTCAAAATTCAACTTTTAACCATGGCTATTATCAACCTCCACTATGTAACTATAAAATTGTACAGCCAGTACAGAATAATGCACACGTATAGAAGCACAATCTCACTTCAGCTTGATGAGTTCAAACTGAACGAAACTCGTCGCTTCGTGAGAGAGATCTGGGACAGCTACCCGCCAATCATAGTTAAAACACAACCAACCTGGACTTCACAGGTTTCCATAGATGATTCTAATTTAGCGATATCCTGAACTTGAACTTGATGTCGAACACGAAGATGACGTTTTAATTCGGACATATTACCAAATAAATAATCACAGCTAACACATTTAAACACCTGAAATATACACAAACAAATCATCTCAATCTTATCAAATATTAGTTAAACATACATTATGTTACAGCTAAATCTGCCTATTGCAGGCCTTTATTTTGACCTTACGGTCGTCATTAGTCCAGTTTAGGAGCAGAACAGTAGGATGTTAAACCCCATTTCATTTTTTTTGGCCTTAAATGTTATATAAATTATTATTTAGACATTTATTTACACGAGAAGACCATAATCTATCCCTAGACTACCGGATTTTCGTGATTTGGTATGATTTAAAACATAATTGCAATTTAATCTTTTAATTTAAAATTTCAGACAAAAGTTGTATCTGAAGGTCTGTCATTGATCCTTGTGGCTTGTTTTCGATACCCAACATGTACATGACAAGGAGTAGGGACACCTGTCCAACCTCGTGGGTTCTCTCCAGTCTCCTCCCACTGCTAAGGACCACTATGCGTAAGTGAATTAATGAAATGCAATTGAACCATGTACCAAAATGACATATTTTGTGACGAGGGGACGTTAAATCCCATTTCTCTCTCCCCATTACCTAGCAGAAAAAATATGTTCCAACCTATGTACACTGCTCTATCGACTTAGCTGCTGTGTATGTATATTTCATTGCCTGGCAACATTTCTTTATTTTACTCTTTCTTCTCTTCCCTTCCCTTTCTCAAGAAAGTAGAATTGTAAACCCTATTTCATTGCACATCCTGGTCCTTGAATGGAATATATCCATCTTTAAAAGTAGAACATTAAACCCCATTTCATTTCGTTTACTTCAGAAAAACTTACTTTGGTTTCTAGATTCTGTTCATTACGTTCAGCTTCAGTAGAAACGCTTGTTTCAAACTTTACGCCCTTGTGATTTCTAGCGTAGTGTATCTTCATAAACTGTATGGTATTAGCGGTGTAATCACACTCTTGACACGCAAAACGTTTTAATACATCGTGAGTTTCCATGTGACGTTTTAAATGGCTACGTTGTGCTGCTTCATACGAACACCTACAAAATAAACATATGTTCAATTGAGCAGTTGATTTGGTCAATAATCTTACTGGTGATTTGACAAAAGCAGGGGCGATAAATCTTGAGTTATTATCAGAAATGGTTGCAATAGAAAATTCTTTATTTCACTATTTCGAACATTGCATGTCAAGCGCAAAATTCTGCAGAGTGTTCATGGGAAATAACTCAGTAATTATATACTTTTCAATGTATGTGCAATTTTATAATCTAAAATATCTTTTATTTATATGAATTTGAAGTTGGGTTTTTTTTTCACTTTATAAAGGCTACAGACCATTCGGCCAACGAACTCTCCCAGACCTAAACAGGTTCTGTACATCGTAATAACAGAAATGAATCAATACTTACTTGGAACATTTGAACATTTTCCCATCTTTATGTGATCTAACATGCCATCGCAGAGCTGTCCGTGATTTATACAGTTTACCACACTCTTCACAGTGGAATGGTTTCTCCGCGGAGTGACGTAACATATGGGCTTGGAGGTTATTTTTACTGCGACAAGAATATGTACATAATGCACATTTAAATGGTTTTATGCCTTCATGCATCCAGATATGTTTTTGTAACTCTGCGTTCGCTTTCATAAATATTCTTTCACAATATGGACACTTGTAAGATCTTCGACCTGAAACAGAAATCAGCATGTTCACAGGGAGGAAATAGGAGGACTCAGAGAAAACCCATGAGGTTTGACAGGCGAACCAACTCCTTCAGCCTTAACCTTACCCACAATCCTCAGTGACAATCACATGCCCTACCCCTGTTTACATCTTGTTACCTTGAGGAAATCACTCAACACAAACTAGGTCATTTCGGGACTAACATATGGTTTAATTGTATTTCAATAATTCGCTTGCACATAGGGGTCTTTAGCAGTGGGAGGAAACCGGAAGACCCGGAGAACCCCACGAAGTTGGACAGGCGATCCTACTCCTCATCACAAACAACCAGGAATTCGAAACTATGCCAGTTGAGTCAATGACAGGCTTTTATGATACAGCGAGCACTCACTAACCATTCAGCTATCCAACCCCCCAAGGAAATCTGCAGGTGGCCTTGTTTAATAGAGCTGACCCTAAAATTCGGCCTTATGCCGCTCGTACCATGGTGGTTTGTTAAAGCCCCAATAACACTCTTGTTGTAACTGAAAAATATGTCCCAATCAACATTCTGGTCAACAAATCGTATTATTTTAGAATATTCCAATTAAATGGTGATATAAATTTCATCTTAACACACCTAATTTAAAAAATTGGAAAAATTCAACCAATTGATTTGAAAAGTCTAACGTAAACCTTTTCAAATGTGACTTGGATTTTAAAATATTTTCGAACCCTCTGGACAAATAAAATAGGTTGTAATGGATAATTTACACAGCAGGTAGGACATTTAAACATCTAGTACTTAGAATAAGGGTATTATTTATTTTCTGGAGCTACCAAGCCAGCAAGAATGTTATTGTCCCTTTAAGTATGGCTAATTATCCGGAAGGTACTGGGTTCAATCCTTTATGAGAAAGTGGTTCTTGATCTTTTAGCTTGGCTTCTCCCCATCAGTGATGAAGGAATGCAAGGAACTATGTTTAGTCGTTTGAATGGGATAAAAACTTGATAAAAAACTACTTCAGTCTTATCAATAAGATTAAAGAACCTAAGTCTCTAAATGAATATCATCCGAAGTCATTCAGATTAAAGTACCTAAGTCTCTAAATGAATATCATCCGAAGTCACCAATCTTAATCGACATTTATCTTACCTGGATATTCCACAAGCCATGTCAAATGGTGATGTCATATTCTTAAATTATTATTAATATTCGTTGTGAGTTGCGATCCATTTGTGTGAATTTATAAGTCCCAAATATTAACGATTTAGCACTCTTAAGTAAATGCTGTGTGATTAGTTAGTAAAATGAATATTTACCCATTTTTCCGTGTAGTCTGTGTTTATAACCTGTCAGTTTTTCTAGTTCTTCCATTTCTATATATGGATGTTTTTCTAATAAATGTGTGCGTAGCTGTTTCATGCTGAAAATATAAAGATAGGTTGCCAGTCACCAGGTCAGTCTGATTAAAAAACAGATTTATATTTTGTTTCGTTTTTTATACTTTTATATAATTGAAGATCGGTCCGGCTGTAGTGGAAGGTCACGTAAGAGGTCATACAATCAATCAGCTTTTAACCCTATATTAGACATTTGATTAACCAATCAACATTGATGTTTCTAGTTCATGTTTAAGGCCTGATTTTCGAATGGCAGGGGACAATAATAAAAAAAAAGATACCTTTCAAATTTATCTGGACATTTTGGACATTGTAGTCCTACGACAGCGAGATGTTTTATTCTATGACTCCACAGCATATTTCTAGTCGTGGTGGTAAAATCACAGTCCGTACATTTATAGGTTGTATTATCGGTTGGATGATCTTTCTCAATGTGTTTCTTTAATACGTTACTGTTCATTGCTTTAAATTGACAGTGTTCACAATGGAATGGTCGTTCACCTGAAATATTTTAATCAATATATTACAGTTCATCGCTTTGATTGACAGTGTTTACAATCTTAATTAAGATTAGATAAAGAGCAATCTAATTAAAATATAGATCTATATTTCGTTTCGTTTTTTTATACTTTCGATGGCCTACACTCATGTAGATCTAACAAGTTATAGTGGGAGCTCACGTTCTATGACGTCAGGTATCAAGCACGGGACATTTGACCCGATAACGTCAGTCATTCGATTAACCAATTAGCGACCGCCATGCTTTTTAAAATCTACTTTAGTTTTGTTTTGATTTCTATCCGCTGGTAATATTTACCCACAGTTCCACGCATGAAAAGGTCAAACGGTCAATTCGACAGACCATTTGATTGGCTGACCCCTCATTTCAGGCAGAACACAAGACAAATAACAAGTCTTCCAGATCCAAGAGTAGTTAAGACAAGTAAAAACGAAATTTTGAACTATAAAAAACGAAACGAAATTGGATCTGTGTTTTAATCAGATTGGATAAAGAGCTAACAGTTCTTGTTGCGATTGTTAGAAAAATAGATAATGTAAAAGAAATATGTTGAAAATGCTTCATTAAGATTAGATAAAGAGCTGACAGTTCTTGCTATACCAGTTAATGAATTGATAATGTAAAAGAAATATATTGAAAATTTCAGTCAAATTGCTTCATTCTGAACCGAGATAATAACGATTCAATTTTAGGCTGGCCATTAACGCCATTTGTACTATAATAAACAAAGTCTCAATTATCCATTCTTACGGTTACTTCATCTATTACAAAATGCATCGAGAGTTGATTATGGTCTGGATAAGTTAATAAATTATTAATCTAGATTACATTTCAGGCCTAAAGAAAGACCTGCAATAGGCTGATTGACCTCTTGCCTAATGCCTGTTAAGAAGAAATGGGGTTTAACATCCACTTGACACAAACTAGGTGATTTTGTGACTTAACATAAGTTTCAATGTTATTTCAATAATTTGCTTACGCATAGTGGTATTTAGGCCCCCCAAAAAAATGTTATGTTTCCGGTAACCCGACCGACCCATTACAAAACCTGCCGACTCAAATTTTTTTTTAGTGTCAAGAGAAATAAAAAAAAAATCTCTTCACCAAGCGACCGTTCAGAATACTCTAAACCTACCGGATTCGTGAAAATATTTGTTGCTATAAATGAATATTAATGTCATCGTTCTTTGAATCGGCATTTACCGATCGGATTAAGGGGGTACAACGAACGTTTATTAAGATCTGCCATACTTTTGACGCGAGATTGCTAACTGACGTAAAAAAATTGTTTCTGTCATTTGAAACTTTGACCTGAAGCCCCTGTGGTAGAAGATCTAATACTAATATTAAAAAAAAAAAACAAAAAAAAACCCTACCTACCGACCCTACCCTATTTTCCATCCGTTACAGGAAACAGAACTCTTTTTTTTTTTTGGCCTTAGCAGTGAGAGGAAACCGGAGAAATCCCACGAGGTCGGTTTAAAGCTAAGAATGTTTAAAGCTAACATTTAATTTTGATAAGAAGCATCCAATGATCTTACCTGTATGGATTCTTTGATGAGCTTCAAAATCGGCCTTACTATAAAACAGGCGTCCACAATATTCACATTCTTCACTTCCAAACGTCTCACGCATCTTGTGGAAAATATCCATCGACATTTCACGATATCCCAGTTTGGCAATAATGATGTCAATTTTAGCTGCTGATTCATTCTCTGAGCCTTCTGCTTCAACTTCCGATATAACGTTCAAACTTTCGTTAATATCCTCATCCATTGGTAAATCATCTCCCTCAACATTTAAGTTGTTTTGAATCGTCCCCTCTATATCGCTACCTTCCACGGCTATCGTTGTTGAATTATTAGTACTTTGATCCTTGCTGTCTAAGGCGTTGTTTGGCCCTGCAACTTCAACCGCCATCTGACTAGTTTCCTGGAATGGCAAATAAATCGAATTTATAAAAAGTAATGTTCATAAGCCATTATACAATCCAACTCCAATTCGAATCATTCAGATTTCATTTTGGAATCAGAATCATGTTTTTTCATAGAAATGAAATGTGGACTTTGGTTTCTCATACCATCCAAAGGAATAAGACCAACTTTATTTGCCAGATCGTCCCATAACAACCTCTGGTCAATCTAGCTGAAGCTGAATTTTATTTAGTTAGAACCATAGTCCAAAAATATTGAACCATGCTATTGTGGGATGGTCTGAGTAGTTCTAAGATTAAAGGTGTCGAGGAAACTTAAGTGTAGAATTTTTAGAAAGAATCTATTTTCGAGTAGCATATGATTTCAGGGAAGCTTGAAAGAATTTAAAGAAGCAATGGCCTGAGAAATCTCTCTCTGGCCTTTGCTGGATTGACTTCTGATAGTTGAGCTTTTGAGGGAGTTCGTCTATTTTCCTCTACCCTCCCCACCACCCGACACTTGATTGAATTATTACCTTTAACAAACTGGTTTCATTATCTTCCGCAGCTTTGTTGATTGGTAATGAAACTACCTCACTAGATTCAACTGGTGCTGTGGATACCTTACAAGGTTCAACGGGTACCACGGATACGTCACTATGTACGACTGGTACCACAGACACGTCGCTAGGTACAACTGGTTCTGCAGATTCCTCACTCTGCGTCGTCGATTGCAGTAAATTGTCTGTAAAACTATTAATAACTAGCGGAGAATCCGTCTCCATTAACTCTTCGTTCTGATTGGTTGCTGAATCCAAAATGGACGACGGGGCATCTGTAGAAGATATATTTGTCACTAGAGGAAGAACTGTGTCTGCATTCAGTGCTGGTGTCACTGTAGCAGATGTTGCATTCACTTCCAAACTGGACAATTTCTTGTTGGCGTCGGAAAGTTCTAAAGATGTTTTTGAAAGTTCAGGTGGCAGGTTTAAAATATCCGATCCAAATCCTGGTCTTATTTGGTCGTCTGGTTCGGGTAGATAAATACTGTTTTCGATACATTGCTCAAACAACGTCTCCCAGGTGGTCGAGGCATCGTTATTTAAATGATTTGAGTTAAGGTGATCGATTAATCGCACAGAACTAAGAAAACGTTGCGGGCATGAAAAACAACAGTAAATCACACGATGTTTGAGATAATGTTTCTCTAAATAAACTTTCCGACTGGCCGTGTAATCGCACAGTTCACAGCGTTGTATGTTGGGAATGTCTTTTATATCGTGAACGAACAAATGTCTGTCCCGATCAATCTTTTTCTTGAATTTTCTGTTACAAACGTGACATTGATGTATGACGGTCTGTGATTGGTTACTTCGTTTATTGAGAAAGATGGCCAGGTAGTCTTTGCCTTTCTGGGAATCACAGTGGTATTTCCTTATATGGTTAACTAATGATTTCTGAAAGGCAAGGGAAGAATATAAGAATAAAAAAAAATTAATTTCATCATTGAAGAAATGAAAGGGAACCACTTTTCTGCTCTCGGCATAAAAGAGGGAATAATGTTAAATGGGGTCTAAAGCCTAGCTCACACACGTGCAGGTGACTTACGTATCACTTTTTATAGTTCAAAATTTCGTTTTACTTGTCTTGACTACATTAGGATCTGGAAGAGTTGCAATATAACTCGTGTGAGGGATTAGCCAATTAAACAGTCTGTTGCAGTAATGCACGACCTGTGGGTAAACTACTACGCAATCAACGTTGATAGGTTAATCAAATGTCTGAGGTCATAGGGGTCAAAACTGCTTGTATGTTCCTTGATGCGACCTCCCACTGCTACTGGTCAGGATATCAAAAGTATAAAAAACAAAATGAAACATACCTGTGTATTGTAGTCTTTTTTACATAAATTACATAAATATCTGGTATTGTTGTGAGTGGCTTCATGTTCTATAAGATGACTTTTATTCACTGAGTGAAACGGACATTTTTGACAGACGTAAAACTGTCCTGTATGACGTCTCATGTGGGTATATAAATTACCTGCAACATAAATCAAAATGTAGACTGGGACAATAAAATAAGAGAGAAAAATGGGGTTCAACGTCCATTCGGGAGTAACATATGGTTCAATTTTATTTTAATAATTTGCTTGCACGCAGGGGTCGTTAGCAGTGGGAGGAAACCTGTGGACCTGGAGAAAACCCACAAGGTTTGGACAGACGACCCTACTCCTTATCACATACAACCTTACAGATAATGACCCACAAAATTGAATATGCAAAACATTCCAGGGTTAAATCCGAGACATTCAATATTGTTACCTTTATAGTTTGAAGCGTATTCACAATGCGTGGAACTGAATGAATGAATGACATGTTGTTTAATGGCACATCCGCTCCAACCAGGCTATATTGCGCCAAACGTGGAACTGAAACCACGACAGTTGACTGAATGACAGGCCTTATAATACAACGCAAACACGCTAACCATTCGGCCATCCAATCTCCCAAATCAAATACATATCTGTAGTTAAACCAAAAACATTGAGTACTCCATTATTCTTACCTTTAGAGTTTGAAGCGTATTCACAATGTGGACATTTGAATGGTTTTAGATCAGTGTGTATTAAACAGTGTAGACGGATGTGAGATAATGTCTTAAAAACCTTCGAACAAATATTACACATGTACAGCGATAGTTCACTGGAGATATTCTTCCCGTTTCCACCGACGCTCTCCACCAAATCTTGTTCAATGCTGTGTTTTGTAAACATACCGTCCATCCCACTTAAATCAATGTTCACGCTCGCTTCAAAATTTAGCTTCTCTGCGTCATTTTTAAACACTGGGATATCTTCGATAGCGTCAGTGATTTTTTTAACAGAGTTTTCTAAATCTGGATCAGATATAATTTGTATTTTATCTAGCTTAGTAGGTTTAGCATTGTCTTTGTTATTTTTCACAATGGTTTTAGGCAGAGTTTTTGGATCGATGACAATATCTTCGTCTGCATCTTCAGTTACAACAACGGGTGCTGTATATTCATCTACGTTTTCATCATCTATCTCACCTGCGTCATGCACGTCATCATCCTCATCGTCATCTACAAGAAAAAAGCAGGAGAAAAATCCATAACATTTGGTTTAATGAAAGCAGCCCTACATTAAAAATGTCAAACCCTCATTGATTTGTGTCCCCCCCCCCCCAAATTGTCATTTTTTCTGTTGAGAGAGGGAAATGAGGTTTAACTTCAACTCCACATAAACTAGGTCATTTCAGGACTAACACACGGTTTAATTTTATTTCAATAATTTGCTTGCGCATAGGGGTCTTTAGTTGTGGGAGGAAACTGGAGGACCCAGAGAAAACCCATGAGGCTGGACAGGCAACCCTACTCCTCGTCACGTACAATTGGGATTCGAAACCACGCAAGTTGACTCAAAGACAGGCTTTATGATACGCATTAAGCCATCCAAGCCCCCTTTAATGATAGCAACCTCTGCTTAAAAATGACAAACCCTCATTGATTTGTTCCCCCCCCCCCCAAATAGTCATTTTCATTCGATTTTTTCTGTTAATCTACTCTGTGGGTACCCCGTAAAGTTTTTGATAGGAATGTATGAATATCCAGTATCATTTACTTGATAATTGAGAACAAATTACATGTATATTTCGGGCTTCATTCAAAATTATTTAATTGTTGCTTCCTGTAATCAGGGGAAAATATTTACGTGCTGTAATAAATAAAATCAATTCATTTTCAATTTTTAAAAATAAAAACCAGTGATGTGGCTCTTTTTGTGGGATGTAGGAGTGTCTGAAGCACCAGATATCTTTTACATATGGCCTTATCGATTTTGTGTTTCACTATGGCCATAGTAAGCTAAGCTCTAAACATCTTATTGTTTGGCTCCGACTGAGCTAATGAAGATGGGCATATGCCATACAGTGTGCTATGAGGGAAGTTTTGCCCGGACAGCAGCGCTACGGCCTACTCTTATATCAAATTCCAACTGCCAAGGGTTCCTTTACGTGCACAACATTGTATACCCTGTACCTCAGTTTTTCGCCCATCCAAATAACAAGACAGGTGTTTCGTCCTGCACCACAAGGGGAAACCATGTGGGAAAATTCTGACAAACTTTCTTGGTCTATGCAGGGAATGAACATGTGACCTCCAGAATAGCGATTTAGTGTTTTACCCACCATGGCTGGAAAAGCATTTACATGGGTAGTGGAAATAGTATGTGGTTGAAATGGTCATTCATGCGACAATGTGTGTAGTTAAAATATAGCTTACCGTTACCCATTGAGAAGACATCCTTCTTGGTAATATCCACATAATCATCGGATAGACATTTATGAGTATTAAAATATCGGTCTTTAATAAACGATCTTTTACATCGAACACACGTAAATCTACCATCAGCACCTAGAATAGAAATTAAGGATGGGGTTTATACTCTCATTAGTGTTTATTCAGGCATGGAAATATATATAGGGCACCTGTTACATACATTGTCAGACACTACCGCCCTCTGGTGTCATTTTGGCAACAGCGAATTGTCAATTTTAAAATTTATGACTTTATGTGCCAGTCAAAGTTCTGCGTGATGATTCCCTTTTTAGGTGAAAGTATTTAATGAAAATGAATAAATAGACAGAGAGAGATAAAATGGGGTTTAACATCCGCTCGATACAAACTAGATATGGTTCAATTTTATTTCAATAATTTGATTGCACCTGAAGTTGGACATGCTTCCTTACTCACTGTCAAAGACAGATTTAACGAACCCACACACTGAACCTTTTTTTTTTTTTTTTTTTTTTATAAACATATTTTATTCACTATAAATGAATGGGAAATTGGGGAACAGGCAAAATGCCTATGTCAGACCCCTATCCCTATTTACAATGATAAATTATATACTAATAATAAAAAGCAGTATATACAATATATACAACCCTTACTTAGTTGAATACACCTAAAGTATTATAGTATGTAATAGTAGTAATATTAATAACAACAACAATAATGATATAAAATAGTTTAGTTAAATAATAATATAAAATAGTTTAGTTAAATAATAATTTAAAATCGTTTAGTTAAATTGAAATATGATTGAACTGTTGTAAAGATAAGGTTATTGATTTCGCTGGTGGAGTCATGCAGGCCGTAGAGTAGAGTTTTGCTGTTCTTATACTCATCAGGTAATGTAGAAATGGTTAGTTGTCGGAAAGTATTGAAATTTGGACAGTGTAAAAGATAATGTTCGCTATCCTCGAAAGGGTGACCACAATTGCAAGCTGGATTTTCAGAGATGTGTCTAAAAAACATGTGACCATTTAAGTCACTGCACGAGAGTCGTAGTTTGCTGTGGATAATTTCAAATTTCCTAGAACCAATGTAAAAGTGTTTTGGGGGTTTAGAGTCCTGTTCGGAGAGCTTTTGTTTAAAGGAGGAGAGAGTTGTTGAACGTTTTATTGACTGGTTTAACCGGTTCCATTCCTTTATTGCTGATGGTACACATGAGTTGGAAAATAACTTCGTTCTACACCGATATTCAGAGAAATCATTCATATTTCTGAAATTGTACGAAGATTTTCTAGAGGGTGGAAAAAGTGTAGAAAGATAATTGGGTGTAGTATTGTTGAAAATTTTATATACAAGAATAAGTTTATGTCTAAGTCGACGTTCTTTTAAAGGAATGAAACCGGTCTCCTTGTAAAGAGAATTGTGGCTCGTACACTGAACCTTACTGCAGACAAATTTAATGTAGAGTTACTGGAGACAAATTAAATGATGAAATCACAATTTACCTCTCTCTGGTAATGGCGGTCTTCCAGTTTCCTTTTTTACAACCACCTCTGTTTTCTTCTTACTCTTTGGTCGTCCTTTTTTCTTCACTAACAAATAAACAAGAAATAAAGACAAATAAAAGTATGTTGCAGACAATGAAACATACACACACAGCAGCTAAGTCGACAGAGCAGTCCACAAAGTTTGTAACGTATTTATTCTGTTGAAGGTAACAGGAGAATTCACACTAAAAACTGATCAAGAGAAGCAACACAGGCAGTAATTATCATAAATAATTATAATTTCATAAGCATCATTTTTTCCTGTGTACATGTATAAGTCAATAGGATGATAATTCTACCCTGTGAAGCCTCAACAAGATTTCTATAGATGATAATTTTAGCCCTGTGGAGCGTCAACAAGATTTCCTAAATCTATTAAGCCTGTGAAGCGTCAACAAGATTTACTAAATCTATCTGGCATGATAACTTAAACAGTAATTGTTGAAAATCAATAAACACTATGCATAAATTTGACGATAATCTTCTAGTAACGATTTTATCGTTTAGGCCAAAAGAGATTACTTAATTACCTTTAGGAGGTTCTTCCGTTTCCATATCAACGGTTGATGTTCCTTTGTCGCTGGTTAAATGGCTATCAATACTCTCGAAATCATCATTTAATATAACCAAAGTTTGTCCTTCAGTTGTCTCCCCTGACACAGCCTCTCTAGAATTCACATCTGCCTCACTGTAGAATGTTAAGGATGTGTTCGTGGCAGCTTCACCTAAAAACAAATATGAAATGAAATGGGGTTTAACGTCCTACTCTTCTGCACCTAACCTGGGCTAATGGAAGACGGACATATGCAATACAGTGTGCTATGAGTGGAATTTGAGTAAATTCTTAACTTAAGTCTGAGAACGCTTTGTGAACTCAGGGCCTGATATCTCCATGTACATTAGTACGAGGAGTAAAAAGAATTATTTTCAAGATGTCTTTATTTGTGTAGAATCCACGTTCAACAGGAATATGAAAACAATGGATCGAAAGGTTCCTATACGAAGGTGTCTTTCGCTAGATAAGTATAAAAGTACATAAACAAAAGTCACACAACACTGTTTTCATTGTCAGATTTAGAATGTGGTACCCCAAAATGTTTACCAAAAAAATGTACAAGCCCTACCAACTGAAACTAAGGGAATGGCTGTTGTTTCATCTAGGCTGGTTACTTCCCCTGATACTCGAACCTGTATCACTTCAGCTGCCTGTCTTGGTTCCTCCTGCAAACAGGTGCTCTTTTTATGGTTCATAAAGGCTTCAATATCACAGAAAGCTCCCTGGCAGTTGCCACATATAAATGTATCAAGTGGCATAATGGACGATTCTCTTTCATCAGTAACCTGAATAATAAAGAAATATAAAGTCAAGATGGAAAGACGATTTGTTAAATAAATTTCTTCTTCGGCCGCTGTGTCGTGGATTTAAATATATCAGTGATTTGATGAATTCGGCCTAAAAATATCTGAGATAGGAACATGTACATGTGATAAAATATAGATACATCATTTGGTGTGGGGGTTGGCATCTCACAACAGGTGGGGTTTAGTCGAATGGTTAACACATGAGCGTTGCATCATAAGGTCTGTTATTGAGTGACATGGTTTTCATTCCCAGGTTTAAGTGACAAAAAGCAGCGTCGCCTGTCCAACCTTGTGGGTTTTCCTTGGGTTCCCCCACTGCTAAAGACCACTACGCACAAAGAAATGAATGAAATAAAATCAAAACATGTTAGTCCCAATGTGACCTACTTGTGTTGAGTTGACATTAAACCCCATTTCTCTCTCACCACCCACAAGACAATTGACTAATTTTCAAGGGGGGTAACTCCATTTAGCACAGACTTGGATAATGTGTGACACTGGATCATTTAGTCCAGGTGCTGGAAAGATTCTATCAACATTTTGAGTACAAAAGGTTTGAGGACCTGGAATTAGTAGATATTTGATCAGGACACCCCACCCTGGGTAAAAAAGAATGTAAATCTTTTAAATAATGCTTTTGGGGGACACCACCACTGGGCACTGTTCACTTTAACGCCAAAATTGGTTTTATTACACACATCACTTGTGCTGTACATCCAAAAAACCTGTAACAAAATTTTCCTTATGATTCCTAAAGACAATATAAATCCTTTTGAGTAGTCGATTTAGGGGATTAACCTACTAGTACTAATGAGTAGGTCTAATTCGGGATGTTTGTTACATTATGTGTTTGTTTATCGTCAACTTGATACATGTACATGTACATGTAATCAGCCCTCTCTTGTCCATTAAGAAAGAGTTTGAGGGAAATTTTGCCCTTGCAGTAGCACTATGGCCTTCTCTTACATCAAACTCCAACTGCCAAGGGATCTTTTACATTCATGCCAAGGTATACTCGGGACCTCGTTTTTTGTCCCATCCAAATGACTAGACAGCTGTCCTTGGCAGGTCCTGTATTTTAAACATATAATTTTTGTTTTATCATTGAACAGGTAAAGATTGAAGCTAGCAAAGCTACTGCACATTTCGAAATGTCAACAATTTGCATGGAATTTTTGTTTTAATCTAATAAAAACAGGATTTTGACTGGTCATTTTTTTGTCTGAGACAGTATTGGAGCAGTAGAACACAAATTCCTGGGTGGAGCTTTCCATAATTGATTGACATGGAATTGGTGAAGCCAGTCATCTAATGCACTAGAATAATTTTCGAAATTATGCCAGCCAAAGGATCTTTTTATATGTGCATGCTTATGCATACATGAGACCTGGGTTTTTTGTCCCATCCAAATGACTAGACGGCTATCCTTGTCAGTCTCTCCTTCCAATGACAAGGTGAAACCACATCCCAGTGAACTTTCTCAGGCAATGCAGGGATCAAACACGCGACCTACGGTCTAGTAGCAGTCCAGTGTGTTGCACTCAGCCACCGTGGCTCTGATAAGCAATGACCTACCAGTAATAATAAAATAAACACAGATTGCTACAGGCCCATATCTTGCTGTCTGCGGAGGAGCAGTGAAGATTTTAGGGGGGGGCACAGCCGGCACAGTCTACAGTAGGTATTTTGGTGTTATGGTTGGCAAATTTTCTTTTTCAGCTGCCTATGGGCCTGGATTGCAATATTACGAATGAAGCCAAATGAAATTGTACTATCATCCTATTTTCATTGAACCAGCTTGAACCTCAATGATGTCTTTAGTTTTAACAAATATTTAGGTCCTATGAATTTGCGGCGACCTATTTACATCACTTTTACACCGAAAAACTAGCGGTTCGCTGTCTGTACTGTGTCCACATGGAAATGAAATGAAATGGGGTTTAACGTCCTACTCGTCTGCACTTAACCTGGGCTAATGGAAGACGGGCATACAGTGTGCTATGAGGGAAATTTTGCCCGGACAGCGGCGCTATGGCCTACTCTTATATCGAATTCCAACTGCAAAGGGATCTTTTATGTGCACAGGACCTTAGTTCGAACGACCTAATGGCTGTCCTTGTCAGGCCCTCCGTTCTGCATCACTGACAAGGGGAAACCACGCCGGAGAATAAAGATGAGCTTTCTCAGCCAATGCACGGTTCAACACCCAACCTCCAGGCTGGCGAGCCAGCGCCTTACCCACTTAGCCACGCGATTCCCCATGTCCACATGGAACTTCCTACTTTCTATTAGGGTCAGGTATTTAAGATTATATCCTATAACACAATAATGGGACTTTATGGGGGAGTCACATCAAACATGAATGTCAAATTTTACAGAAAAAAACTTGGGTAGATTCTGAGATTGAGATTCAACAATGAAATTGCTAATTTTATTATTTATTACTTATGACAAAAACAGAATTCCATCTGTTAACAAACTATCACGCTCAATTGGGAAAGTTGTCATAATTTGTAATAGTACACATAATATGACAACTGTCCAAAGGAGGGTGCAGACGACAAACAGGACATCAAAGCCCTTGCTGTTAGTTTGGAGCTAGCAGCAGAATGCGAAACAAATAAATAACAGCTCTGGATACAGCAAAAAGCTGGCATGTAAGACGAAAGTTGCGCAGAAACGAGCAAGCTTCTGTTTCAGCCACACTGTATTATGTTGGGAATAGTGTATAGATAGTATTTATAATTCGTTTGTTAGCCAAAATTACCTGGGATTTGGTCTTTAATCAAATATTAGTTGATACTGCATACCATATAAGCGGCTCTAAAAATGGCGTCCACAAATTCGAACACGCAGTGTGTCACGTGACCGTTTCTCGGTTATCAAGTAAAGAAAGGACAGAGCTGGCGTAGAGCTGGGATGAAAAGGGTCGCGCCATAAGCACCAGCCTACATTTTAAAGTATCCCAAATTAATGTACATGACCAAGCATCACAGCACCGATGCCCCAATCCACCACTATTCAAACTTTCATCACAAGAATTTATGACGATATTTAATAAAATGCCGCTCATTATTATGTCAAATGTAACGATTGGAAATGCTACCCGATTTTTAATGTGTAGCCTACATTTATTTAGTAGCCTACCTTATATTCTTACACGTAGCCTATCTAATTTATGCGAGCAAAAGATTGTTTGGTTTTGGGGGAGGGGTGTGTGTGTGGGGGGGGGGGGGGGCGGTGTTTATATATTGACTGATCCCTGAATTTGTGCCTATAATTGATAATTATTCTTTTATTTTTCACCTTTACACCTAAAGGCATGTTTCAATACAAAAAAAATATATTATATATGCAGAAAGATAGATTGCATTGTATGAAAAGGCATATAAAAAGTAGCAGCTATAGTCGTTCAGAAAGATCTCAAACAACCGCAACTTTTTGTCAGGACTTTTTATTAATCCAAAATTTAACCTACTTCACTATATTTCCTTTTAATATTTTGAATTAAATTCTCGATTCTTTTATTTGCAGTCCTCTTGTTTACATTCCACGCAATTGCTTGACAAATGTATGTTTTATATTTAATGATAAAAATGATTTTTTTTTTTTAAAGCAGCGCGGGAACGCTTGAGTCCGAAAAGTTATGTGACCCACTCAGCATGGAGGATTAAAGCATGAACACGGCCAGTGATTTATTGCCAAGGGGAGCAGAGGCGGATCCAGGATTTTCAGAAAGGGGGGGGGGGGGGCGTGCTGCACCAAGTTGGGAGTGCGAAGCCCGACCCATGATTTTTGAGTGGACAAAAATGC
Source organism: Patella depressa (assembly GCA_948474765.1). Lineage (NCBI taxonomy): Eukaryota > Metazoa > Mollusca > Gastropoda > Patellidae > Patella > Patella depressa. Next base: position 79,582,104 of record OX419717.1, read on the forward strand.
CCACAAGGACTAATTTCATACTAGTACTGTAAATTACGATTTCCAACCTAAACTGTTTTTATTCTCCTTTCCCGCGAGAATATATGGAGCTAAAAATTGTTCGCCACTGCAAAAAAATAGAGGGGGCGTGCGCCGGGTGCGCCCCCCTCTGTATCCGCGCCTGGGGAGGATTTGACAAGAAACGAATCCGTTGTTTAGATGGACAACAATTCTAGATCAGCTGGTATAATGAATATAGGTTATCATGCAGGGGGCTGGTGTGAGTCGAGTGGTAAAGACCTGTACTCTGAACCTGAATTTGCTGACTTCTGGTTCCTATGGCTGATTGGTATCATGTCGTGATGTCGACTGTCGACCATTATAAGGCGACATTACGACATTCTAACCCGACACCACGACAGCCCGACATTTTAACCCAACAATACGACGTGTTCAACTGACACCACGGCATTCATTAAAAAAATGTCATAATGTCGCGTTTAGATGTCGTATTTTTGGGTTAAAATGTTGTGATGTCGGGTTATCGGCCACATTCCTCTCAAATTACGATTATATACACTGATCCTAGTGTTGGCGTTGGTCAAGAAAGTTTCTCGGGGTTTTGCAGCGTGATTTCTCCCTGTCGGTAGTGCAAGTCAAAGTAGGGTCTAGCAACGAACATTGTCTAGTTCCGTAGAAGGGACACAAAAACAATCTCCCGTGTACACATTGGTATTGAGAGGAGTAAGACCGATAACCCGACAGAGGAATGTAATCAATATACACAGGCGCGGATCCCGGATTTTTTGCAGGGGGGGGGGGAGGTTTGAAAATTGCGAAGGCGCTCAACCAATTAACGGGGGGTTTCCCCCAGAAAAATTTGGTAAATTAGATTCAATTTGGTGCATTCTGACGTATTTCCGGAAGGTAAATTCCAAAATTACAGGTCTAAAAATCGCCAATAAAATCGCATAACATTTTTTCAAGCCTGAGCAGGGGGGGGGGGGACCCTCCGGATCCGCGCCTGTCATACATGTATATGGTCGATAACCCCACAACCCGATATCGCATTTTAAACCCGGTGTCGAGTGAAAGTGTCGAATAATCGGGTTAAAATGTCGGGTTGTCATGGTGTCGAGTTAAAATGTCGGGTTGTCGGATTGCCTAACGAAACAGTCACTGCCAGTTTTATTGTAAATATGTGTACGATTCTGAATATTTGATTATTTCCCTTACACCCTGCCACAAGGCTTTGTGTTCATTGATGACAGATAGTGGGCAGAACCCGAAACCCGAAATGCCCGAAAAAAAATCGGATTACGACAGGCACCCACCCACCCCCCGCCAACCCGACAATTTTGAAAAATTGGATGGGCGCAAATGAGTTTTCCAGCTATTCCAGCCCGTGAGAACAGCAACTTTAAGTGGTCTAATGTAGCCTAATTAAGACGATTGATTCGAATTCCAATTTACCAATCAATCGTTTACAATCCTCAGAGACCGTCGGATATAATTTTGAAAATTTAACAGCTGCAAACGCGTTTTCCTGCTATTCCAGTCCGTAACTTCAATATGGTCCAATATAGCCTTGGGAGGCTGACCCCAAACAACCGATCAATCGTCGTGGGATATCATATATGCGAGCCTCGCCTTTCCGGAGAACATTTAACTATCACAAATGCGTTTTTCTACTATTCTAGCCCGTGAGTCAAGCAACTCCAACGTAACCGGTTTATTCCCGCCAAGGCGCAATTATTGTCCGTAACGGATTAAAAAGTGTCGTTTTCGGTTTATTCCCGCGAAGTCGCAGTTATTGACCGTAACGGATTAAAAGGTGTCGTTTTCGGTCGTTTTCGGTTTATTCCCGCGAAGGCATAGTTATTGACCGTAACGGATTAAAAGGGGTCGTTTTCGACGACTTCGCGTGAATAAAATTATTGGTGAATAAAATTCAGAGTGAACATAAATTCATAAAATCTTATTCATCATTTTAATCATTAGTTGCCAATTGGTGAATAAAACTCAGAGTGATCATAAATTCATAAAATCTTTATCACCGTTAATTGGGTTCTAATAACAACATGACAATGTCTCTCTTCAAACGAAAGCCGACAAGTCGCTATCTGCGCCTTCGTGGGGAGGATTAATTTTGGTCACGCTCTGTAACTGCGCCTTCGTGTGAATACACCCAAATTCCAGCCATCCAGTCACAGCTGCACTCACATATAATAAATGTTTAAATCCATAGTCAATTCAGTAGCCTACATATTCGTGGTACTTAATTAAAAGAAAAGTAAAATTATTTGTTAGACTTAGGGCACCTTAATTTGTGAACTAGATGAAATAATATTTTTTTTTTTAACTTTATCCGTCTTTTATCTGGGCCCTGATTCACGAAATCTTAACTAAAGATAAAATCCAATTTTAGTAGATACTTCAGTTTTGATTGGCTAAGCACTAAAATCAATCTAATATTATCCAATCAAATAACTAAAATTTGGATTTTATCTTTGTTAAAATTTCGTGAATAAGGCCCCAGGACTTTAAATTAATCCTCGAATTTCATGTTATACTACAGAATATGTGCAATTTTATTAGAACCCTATTCTTATACTCATAGGAATATAAATCATAGGTCTAAAACTTGGTGGAGCTCCTGGATTTCTGATGTGTCAACAAATATATTTGATATTGAAGGTCACGATAGTGTCTGGCCATCATGCATAGTAATCCTACCAAATGTTTGGCAACTCTATCCACTTGGTGTAACAGGCATTCTATTAGCCTCTTCCCTTGTCCAGAAATTTAACCAGTGTAAATTTTTGGGTATTATTTGTCTTTTTTGTTACCATGAAGACCCAATTGCGGCATGCTTCTGTTTAAAACAATACCAATTGTCATAAATGAGAGCGCTACGTATAATCCCCGCCCTTCTGTAACTTTTTTTCTTCTTCTCTTGAATTGCTTGATTTATTTCTTTAAAATTTGATAGGTATATTGATTAGATGGTTTATTCATATTTGTTCAAATAAAGTTTGGGGAGGGGATGAAGAAACAAGCACACCAAACTTCATGTCAGCTGTACTCAAGCCCCAAGTCTGCGATTACCAAGTGCACGGAACTACTTCCTAGTTCAAAGGTTACAAAAAAAAAAATGGAGAAATTATTTCAAATTGGGTGCTTGTATAAACATATTTTTATTACAAAAATTTTATTCATAGGTATATAAAGAAATTTACATCAATATATTATCTAAATAGTTCTGTGACATACTCATGATTTTTTTAAATAGGGAGATGATCTATATATCTAGTACCCTGTCTTCATTAGTGCATTCAGAGCAGAAAAGTAGGATGTTTAACCCCATTTCATTTCAGTTAAAATCTAGTTCACACATGAAATTTAATGTCCTACTTTTCTGCACCAACCAGGCTAAAGAAGATGGGCATAGTTTTTTGTTCCATTCGAAGGACTAAACACTTTTTTCCTTGCCAGACTCTCCATCTTTGACAATGGGAAACTTGATCGCCAATACTAGCATTGTATCCGTGAGCCAGCACCTTACCCATTGAACAAACTGTGGATTAGGACTAGATATTATGAGTACATCTATCTCATAAATTTGGGGGAATGTTAAAGACGGTGCTCGAATCTCCCCAGCATTCAAATTGTAATGTCTGATTTGATCCACATAAAATGACATAATAAACCAATCAACATTAAATTAAATGAGCTATGTCTCTAACTTAGTATTATCCATAATATTGGAAATTAACAACATGAATTAGAATTCAATATTGGTATATTTCAATCAATATTGATATATTATCATGAAAATCTGGGACCATATAGTATCCAATGAACATTTTATAATTAATTCTATGGACATAATGATTTTGAGCTGTACTTGTAATAACCAAAGAAAAACATATCCCAGAGGACAAAGCAGGAGTAATTAAAAATTGCTTATTCACAAACGAAAAAAAAAAGTGTATAATGGACTAAGCAGGTGCAAATGACTGTTCTTCAAGTTGGATTGTGTGTGTATTTCACCCAACAAAAATGATTAGAAATTACAATAAAGTGTTTTAAAATTGGATATGAAAAACTTTATATACACTCATATTACAAGAGAATGTGCTTTTAGAACCATTTTGTCTATTATAAGCTTCCAAAGAATAGAGCTATTCGCCCTTTAAAGGTAAAAAAAAAAAAGTGCAAAAAGCAGTGTTTGTTGCTATTGTGAAGAGAAGCTACAATACTGTTGAACATAATCCCGTTAGTTCTGTTCCATACCATTCTCATTCTGGTGACATTACAGATTTAACCATTAATAGTTTAATCTAAAATACAGATGTTAAGGTCATCCTTTGATGTTGGCGTACCATTATTTCAAATAATAGTAAGGCAATTTGTCAAGTGTATATTACTTATACTGTTGGACGTGCGTGTGACATTTTCATTGAAATGCATGTCCTGGACAGTGTCTGTATTTTAAGTTGTTTAATGGTCTCGTGCAAGACATTGCGCACAATATACAATATCAATATATTATTTAATGTCTCGCACTCGACCATTAAACTGCACATAATGACATCTTGTTTCATCATAACTTTTTTTCAGCATTGTTTTGGGAATTGTTCGAATCATTATTCTAAAATAATTTGTGTTGTTTCACCATTTTCTAATTTATGGGTGGTACCATTATACAAGTCATATTCTCTTCTTAGAAACGCAAACAGAAGATCTGTTACTAAAAATATCTGTAATAAAAAACAAAATACGTATCCTATTAAATAATGGGGAACTGGAACAATTACTACACCGAGAATGAATCTGAATTTTATTGGAATATAATCAAGAGTGCATATGGTACGTTTTTTTTTGTAATCTGATCCAGAGTGAGTATTGTACCTTTGATTGGAGCCAGATGGGACTAAAGATAAAATGTGTGGGATCATTAACTAATCAGAAAACACCACTTATAGTAAGTGATGCAATGGCTAATGAGCTGACTGATTCAGGAATATGAAAATGAAATGAAATACCTTTATGCAGAGGCGTTACATACATACCTGAGCAGTTGAAAATACCAATGTTATAGCAAAGTAGAAGTTGGCGTTAGCACTACCAGCGTAAATCCATAGATGCCACAATACAGGAGCGAACACTGTACAACATATATACATACATGCTACAACAAAACTATTACGCATATCTGAAAACAGAAAATGAAACGAAATAGGGTTTAACATCCTACTGTTCTGCTCGAACTTGCGATTGAAGACATATAGTGTACTATGAGGGATAGTTTCCCAGGAAAGCAACACTACAGTCTACTCTTATATTGAATTCCAACTGTCAAGGAATTTTTATGTGCAGGCCAATGTGTACACAGGAACATGTTTTTTAGCATACACTCAGAATGACTTGACAGCTGTCCTTGCCCTGCACACTGACCAAGGGGAAACCACTCTTGAAAATCCTGATGAGAGAGAGAAATGTGGTTTAACGTCCACTCAACACAAACTAGGTCATTTTGGGACTAACATATGGTTAAATTTCATTTCAATAATTCGCTTGCGCATAAGGGTCTTTAGCAGTGGGAGGAAACCGGAGTGTCCGGAGGAAACCCACAAGGTTGAGAAGGCGCCCCCATCTCCATGCCACATACGCTCACACCAGGGCTCGAAACCACAGCCGCAAGCCAGAGGTGATCGGCCAGCTAGATGTCGAAGCGCAGCACTCTAGACTACTAGGCCATCCCAACCCACCAAAAATCCTGATGAACTTTCTCAGCTAACACCGGGGGTAAACTCACAACCTTGAGACCAGCGAGCCAGACACTGTGGTTCCCTTTACTTTGCACTTCGATGCAATAAAAGATAGTTTCGTAATACTCATGACTTTGTTTATAGTTTATAACCTCTAGGCTAATACTATTGGTGTCCTTATATCCAGTTTATTATCACATCAAAGTTTATAATACTGGGCCTTAGAGACAACTTTACTGGAAGTTAGAGACTACTATCAAAGGTAGAGACTTCTATCATGGAAGGTAGCTGGCTGGTTCAGTGAGAATACATACTGTTAGTTTGTTGACTGGTTTATTGAGACTACAATACTGGAAGTTAATTGGCTGGTTCATCGAGACTACTTACATGAAAATGTATGTTTCCACAATGGTAGTAATGTTAAACAAAGACCAACGTCACTGTAACTAGGATACGATTTAAATATACTTGTTAAAAATATCAACATATAAAGAAAAAATACTGGATTCTTCCTGAAATAAAATATAAATGTATCTTAAACACACAATGCACTCGAAATCTAACAGCAACACTTATTATTTAAAATTTAACTAAAATAAGCACTGACAAGTTTTTTATTTAGACAAGCACACCCTATGCAATGTGCTATGATGAACATTTTGTTCCAATAATGGGGTTTTTGCCTACTCTTGCAGGTCCGTAGCTAGTGGGGAGGCAAGAGAGGCCGTTTCCTTCCCTGGAACAAATCGAACACCCAATGGGTGGCTTTACCCAATGGCGAAAGAATCGGTTATCCCTATGGGTGCCTTTGTTGTCCTTTCCATTGGTTGCAATACCAAACCAACTTGACTCTTTTGCCCCCCCCCCCACCTCCCCGCTAGCTACTCATGTTATTAAATTCAATCAGACAGACAAAGATAGATGTTTTCGATGGGAAATCAACTGAAGCAATGGGAAACTCAAATAAATGTGCACATACCTAAGTTTAACAGCTAAAGGAACTGTATAAACGACTGCATTTATTTGAAAAACAAAGATGAAGAAAACACGGAAATGTTCAAACATCTCCGTAAAAAAATACCAGAATACACCAACATTTGGTGATAGATCAGGGACAGTTAATCTGGAAAAAAAAACAATAAAAATAAATAAAGTAGCTTCTTATCTCCAGACTATATTACCATCTGTTGTTTATATACCTTCATTATAAGATGGATGTAAACGCCTTGGAAATTGACCAAACAAAGGGGGTGCTTGGTTGTCAGTCTGACATGTCCGGAATTGACAGAATTGCAATCAAGTGATACAGAATTCAGCCCTGTGTGCCAGTCCTGACAGCTGCGGTGGTGTGAATAGAATCGTGACTTGCTTTAAGTAAGAAATATGTTTCAGTTGTCATGATTGGTTATTAATTACCGAGCCACCAAAAATTACAAAGCAATCGACATCTGGTAATTATTAGGAGGGGAATATCCTGGAGATATGAGAAAAAAGACTAATATTTACATGAATCCATATGTAGAGTAGAGAAAACTCCACGATCCTTCCATAACACACGATAAACCTAACAACACCATCAACCAGCCAATAGATAGAAGGCATGTCCGCGTGTAACTAAATATAGCCTCAGAACTATTATAGGATCTATCACTCTTTGATGAAGTCTAAAATAAAAAAAACAAAACAACAAATTACAAAAAGTTTTGAAATAGGTGTTAATTTAGAGAGTTTCGGACAGAGAAATAGGGTTTAATGTTCATGCAACACAAACTAGGGGTCTTTAGCAGTGGAAGGAAACCGGAAGAACTAGAGAAAACCCACAAAGTTGGACAGCAGACCCTATCGATACTTTGTGTCGAGTTGACATTAAACACCATTTCTCTCTCTTTCTCTGAACTAACTGAGAAATATATAAATATAAGTTAAACTAACCCGATATATATATTGAAATATAAGTTGAACTAAACCAATATATATTGAAATATAAGTTGAACCAACTCAGTATATAGAAATATAAGTTGAACTAACCTGATGACTATAGAAATATAAAGCCACAGGTGCACATAAAATAAATGGATAAAATGATTGGTATGTTGCCACGGCAATGAAAAAAGTACACAGAATCAATTTATCTGAAAAATTAAAAACATAGTCCAGTTAAAGTGTTTTATATTTACTAATTGACATTCATTATCTCATTGGTTGCCACGGTGGTTAAATGGGTAACACGCTGGCTTGATAGCCTGGAGGTCGCAGGCGCGATCCCGATGTTGGCCCAGAATCAATTTATCTGAAATATTAAAAACATAGTCCAGTTAAAGTGTTTTATATTTACTAACGGACATTCATAATCTCATTGGTTGCCACGGTGGCTAAATGGGTAACACGCTGGCTTGCTAGCCTGGAGGTCGCAGGCACGATCCCGATGTTGGCCCAGAAAGTTCATCAGGATTTTCTGATAGCCGTGGATGAGGACAATATAAAAATATATCTCTACTTACTGTGTAACATATAGTAGAAAAGATAAATGATAGCTAAATTTGACACTGATGCCGTTGATCTGGCTAAACAAGTTGATATAGTGTAGGGATTTAAAAAATGTCTGAAATAATTCATAGATATGTGTATAAATATACTTGTAATAAACTGTAGTATCATGGGTATATAGATATATGTGTTATAAGATGTAGTTTAACAGGTGGGGATTTATTTTAAAACAAGAATTTCATATTTTCTAAGAAAGTCAAAACACAATTATTTCTATATCTTTTGTTCAAAGGCATGTCAACTCACTATAATACCATCATAGGCATTATATCCCACACTTGAAATTCATTCACATCGGAAATAATAACACAATTACCTCCCTTGATTTCTATTTTCCCCCCCCCCCCCCCCCCCCATGAAATAGTTATCTTCAAACGTTTGAATTTGAAGTTGAAAATGATTTTTTTGCCAATTTCTCAACCGGCAATAGCGAATTATTGGATTACTAGGATTATTCTCTAACAAGGTAGGACCGTTTATAGATATTATCTATTTTAGGGCTTTATTTTAATACATTTTAAAAATATACATGTATAGAGAGAGAGAGAGAAATCAGGTTTATAGTCCACTCGACACAAACTAGGTCATTCCAGGATTAACATATGGTTTAATTTTATTTCAATAATTCACTTGCGCGAAGGGGTCTTTAGCAGTGGGAGGAAACCGGAGTACCCGGACAAAACACATAAGGTTGAACAGGAGCCCCTACTCCTTGCCACGTACAACCGGGGATTCGAAAGCACGCTAGTTGACTCAATGGCAGACCGTATCATACAGCGCATGCACGCTAACCATTCAGCCACCCAACCCCCTTTAAAAAATATAACTTAAAAATATGAAATTGTAGCTTTAACCAAACTAAGGGAATATCTAATCAAACAGAAATTATCTTTTTAGAAAGTATTTGTAGTCTTGAGCTATGCCTGATTGAATTTAAATTGACATAGAATCGAGATCTGTTGAGTGAATCGAGATCTGTTGAGTTATGTGTTAGTCCTTTCGTAAGTTGAACTGTGATGCATGTTTGAGATATTTTCTTTTTTAGTTGGAATATGGACTGTTGAACGATATTCTTATGTCTACTCAACTTCAGGTCTTTGACATTTAGAACTTTGTGCCAGAGAAAATTACAGGAACCAGAGATGACAATGTCTGTGATAGGTGCCCCATTTCAGTCCTCATACATCATCACACCACATCCAAGCTATAAAAACATGCAAATAACTTACACTGCGATAACATAACTTCCTAAATGTCTCAAATCTTTCGACCTCAAAATAATCTTCTCAACATCCACCGAATATTTCTTCACTCCTTCAGCCTGTTGTGTTAACTGTTAAATATATGTTACAATTACCATCAGATAAAATATAGGTTGCCAGGCAACAACACACAAGAGAGAGAGAAAATTAGGTCATTTCGTGACTAATATATGGTTTTAATTTCATTTCAATAATTCGCTTGTGCGTAGGGGTCTAAAGCAGTGGGAGGAAACCAGAGGACCCGGAGAAAACCCACGAGGTTGGTCAGGCGACCCTACTCCTTGTCACATACTACCGGGGGTTTGAAACCATGTCAGTTGAAACAACACTCAAACTCAGTACCAAGTCAGACAGGCATTCCATAAAGGCTGTCACGTTTTAATTCTATTGTTATTAATGTCATCAGGGATAAATATCGGTTCGGTACTCACCTTGTAACCAGCAAATTTATTAGTAATTGACAATAATAACAAACCCATCCATACATCAAGAATCTGTAAATTAAAATGAAGATGAATGGGGTTTAATGTCACAAGGACACTTAATGGAGTTCTGCATCATAATGTATTTTTACCGTGCTTGAAGAACATTGTTCGTCTGTCTCGAACATGTGAACTTTTAATGAAACATTTGTTGACTATGTTCGGTTTTATATCTTAAAATATATAGCTAAACCCCAAATGTTAATTTTCCAGGAGTTTCTAGGAGTTATCTTGCTTTTTCCAACATTTTCCAGAAGTGGAAATCAGATTTTTATTTTTCCAGAATTTTCAGGGAGTGTGTGAACCTTGGTATAGCAAATTTTAGTTACTATGGTTATATGTGCAATGTGATGAGAATTTAGCCAGACATTGACATTTCCATCTTCTCTTCTTCCAAAGCGTCTTTTTACGTGCATAACTATTTTTTTCCGTCATATCCAAATAACTAGACACACATTCATCAACACTACTGAGAAGTGATAATAAGACTTTTCTTGGCCCATACCAGGAGTATGCTTTGACCTACCATGCTTAAAAAATACTTCTGCATTTTACTCGATTAGATCACTAATGTCTAAATATATAAACACTTGTTCACTTACCACAAAGAAATATTTACTTCCATTAGGAAAATTATTGACAATCTCCATGATTTTTAATAGAATTGGCGTCTAAAATAAAAGAAAATCATCAAGATTTCGAGTTTTATTAGAATATGAAAATGAAGTCCTTCATGAGCAGTATGTATAATGTATTATTGTATGTAAGATTTAGATAAAGAACTATACCTTATGGCTATACTAGATAATGAAAACTGAATATATTGAAAATCTCATTCCAATAACTTTATTCTGAGTGAGGTTATGACTGTTTGAAGTGTAGAATAGATGCACATGGAGTATGTCAATGAAAATACAGATTGTTCCAATCATGCCAAGACATCGGCCACTGATCCATTTATAAAGTAATGCAGTCTAATGATTCAACCAGTGGGAGGAAACCGGAGGACTCACAGAAAACCTTCAAGGTTGGACAAGCAACCCTAATCCTTGTCACGTACAACCAGGGATTCGAAACCACGCAAGTTGACTCAATGATAGGCTTTATGATACAGAGTGCACATGCTAATCATTCAGACATCTACCCCCCCCCCCCCAATCCTGATCAGATTGCCGAACTACAACCAATAGAATAGTTATATGTACCTCATGAAATATATCGCCATCATATGGGGATATCATGTTCTTCTTGAGAGCCAAGCCTTCCTGTACTGGAAATAAAAATAAACCACTGCATTAATACATGATTAAATATAGTACACAGAATGAATTGCTACAGTCTGCTGTCACTTTGATTTCCAGGAAACATTTAAATTTAAAGTGCTGCCACAAAAGTCCTCTATTCCTTTTTTTTACACTCAAAAAACGTATCATTCTACTGACAAGAGCAGATCAGGTTGGAGAATCCGGAGAAACATTCTCGGACAACAGTTTTATTGTTTATTAGTGCTGTACAATTGAAGAAGTTGTGGAATTTATCAACTTACCGAGCAATATTCATGAATATTTTCGTCCTCAAAATGAAATGAATTTGGATTTAATGTCATCCAACTAATTATTATAATTAATATGCACTATTTATAAAGATCGGCATACTTTATGCAATAAGGGATTTTTACTCAGACCAACATTCTACCCGATATTCACAAAATTAACTATTTATATGCATGCCAACATGTAGAGTACACATGTCCAACCCTAAAGCTGAAGGTGTCCCTCTGTCTTATACAGCATAATACACCACAGACAAGGACAGGAGAAATCATGCTGTAAGATCTGAAGGTAGTTTCTCATTCAGATCTGGTAAGTGCGACGACACCCCCTCACTGAGCTACTGTGGGCGTAGTTCAGCTCTGAACGTCGGTCTCATTACACTCACCCTGACCGTTCAGGGACTGGCCTATTCAATCAATGTCGAAAATAATTTGAACCCCAGTCAATTTTACTGGGCAACTTTTCACGGCGAAACATCGGAGTGTCAATCCGTGTGGACATTTGTACAATGTAAAGGAACATCTTAGTGACAAAATAAGACCTTGCTTACCTCGCTAGACTCAGTATGAGCGAAACGACACGCTGTTTAAAATACGTCCCCTCCTATCAATCTATCCTTTCGCCACCATGACACAGCGTTTTGTGATGCTCATACTGACTCTAGCGAAATGAGCAAGGTCTTATTTTCTCACTGAGATGTTCCTTTACACTGTACACGCGTCCACACAGAGTGACACCCATCGTTTAGCAGTGAAAAGTTTGCCCAGTAAAATTGGGGGTCAAATTATTTTCGACATTGATTGAATGGGCCAGCCCCTGAACGTCCAGGGTGAGTGTAATGAGACCGACGTTCAGAGCTGAACTCTGTGGGCGTCGCTCGATCCCTTAGTAAGGTCCAGTCCTTAAAAAAATTTTGTCCATTTTGGGGAGGCGGTGTGGTGGTTGGCACAGGTGTTTTTGTTAATTTGTTCGTAGTGGATATTTTACCGAATTCGGCAAAGTATCTACTTTCGCTGTTTTACCGTACATCGTTTCTGATTGGTTTAATATCCACTTCCGTCACTTCCGTTTGACATGCGCAATTGTGCGATTCTTAATATATTCCACCATTTTGATTACTCTGTCTTTCAAGTTTGGCGCAAAGCACGATTTTACTGGAAAAACATAAACACCACTGACAGTCTTAGTACTTTAATTAAAAACCAGAATCCGCAGAAATGCGCCCTCGACCAAAAAAGAGTAATATTCTAAATGTTTTTTTTACAATTTACATTTATTATCTTATTTTCTTTTAAAAATAACTCTATCAAATTCTACCATAGAAATTCAAGTAGGCTATTTCGCCCCTTTATAAGAAACGGAGAAAGAAGCAATGTTAGACACAGGACGAATAGAACTGTTGGGTTAGGGTTAGGGTTTGTATTAGGTTTAGATTTTGGGTTAGGGTTAGGGTTTGTGTTATGGGTTAATAACAGACGGCAAAATTGCCTTCGCGAAAGCGGCTAAGTCCAGAAATCAGAGAACTGCGCATGTCAAACGGAAGATACGGCAAAATAGCGAAGTAGAGTGAAGTGCCGAATTCGGTTAAATATCCACTGCCTAATTTGTTTACTAAATTTACTGGGTTTATTAGAAATGAAATATAATGGGTTTAACGCCCTACTGGGTTTATTGGGAAAAAATTAAAATGTATCGACAGCTTAACTTTTCACCAATTCATTAAAATTAGATCTAGACTTGGTCTACGTGATTCAATGAAGTCAACATTCAGTATTCACGTTGAATATTCAATGATTGATGATGATGATTAAAATTTTAATTTACTCATTTTTTTAGTCATAACGTTTAAGTTGTTAGTAGCGTGTGCCAACCGAAAAAGGGACGTAACTCGTTTTTCTTAATTGGCTGTCACAAATATGGCGCATTTTTTTCGCGAAAAGTAGGTGTTGCATTACGGCCTCGTGTCGGTTTCCTGCAAGTGATACCGGTTCAATTCAACCAAAAACAGATAGTTAAGAAGTCAAGGTTGTGGTGCATGGAAAGATTGTCGCACATGGCAAGGTAAGAATATTTTTTTTCTCCGATTGAAAAGTTTGGAATTTTATAACTTTTTACGTGGAAGATGCACCGGGGAAAAAAACTTGCTAAATTATGTACGAAATATTCCTATATAAGATCCACCTTCATTTATTTCCATAAGTGGACGTGAAAGTAGTAAAAATTCAATTGTTCGGAGTTGACCGAAATTTTATCGGCCATTCTGTAATGGCGGAAGGCGTGTCAAATGTAGTCTCTATCATTCAGACAACTATTCCCTGTACGCTTTACATTAGGAAGTACTGGTGACCGAGACTATACAGTCAGACAACAACCGTTAGACACGTGCAAATGCGAAAAAATACTTGAAATATTAACAATTTTAATTCTTTGAGACAGAATTTGATAATTACGAACGAAATAAATATAGTATGAATTGCTTATTTTATGAATTTCGTGTTTTAATAAAAAAAATTCTTCATTTATGCATTAATTTATCGACACCATTCATCATGATTATGTCAAAAAAATAAATAAATAATACTGACAGAAATGAGTAAGACGTTAAATCTCATTTCATTTGATTATTAATTATGAATATTGTCTAATCATATTTACTGTAATTTTTCAGGTTCCTAGGACTTGGTAAAAGATTTGATTGGAATTTAATTGTGTAGACTATTTAATTATTCATTTGTCAAGTGTTATTTCTATTATCTTTTTGATAATTTATAATAAAATAAAATCACTGTAAAGGATACATAAATAAATGTTATTTTATACTTATTGAGAGAAAACTTAAAATTCTAGTTTGATTTTATCATTTCCACATAAGAAAGAAAGCCAGTTTCTAAGATCTAATACATTTTTTAGTTATTGTGATATTATTTTTTTCAATTCCAGACAGATATAAGAAAGATTTTCATTAATTTTATCCCCATTAATAATTGAAATATTTTTATTGTTGATTTAAACTTAGTAAATATTATAGTTAGACATACGGTAGGCTACATGTAGGTCACCTAAATGTAACAGTATTTTGTTTGTTTTTTTCCTGTTATTAAATTTCATATTTTATTTAATATTCCATATCTGGTCAAAGAAAACATACTTCCTAGTTTGATTTTATTGTTCCATATTCAGAAACCAATTTTCATGATCAAAATGATTGTTTTTATGATATTGTAATATATATATAGTTATTTTTATTACTTTTCTGTACGAAATATGGCCGATTTCCTTTAAATTATGTCCAAATAAATGTTAAAAACAATATTTTTGTGTTTGATTGTAGTTAATGTGTATATCAAGCACACATGTGTAAAATCTGAGCCCGCTCCAAAGTCATTTAGACAGTCAAATTATCATTTTATCAATTTTGTCCGTTTTTGACGGAATTTTGCAAAATGCTGCTTACCAATGGGTATATAAAATCAGCTACAAAAATAAAAGTTCTGAACCGATTTTTAAAATTCAAACAGATTAATGATTCTCAGGTTTTTTTCTAACTGCATGCAAAGTTTCAGGTGTCTAGCTCAAAAATTGAATTTTGGTTGGCACATGCTATTGTTAGATTGGTCAATAAATGATGCAATGTAATTTGAAATACCTCTTTCCCAGGCGGTGAGTGGAGTTATCACTTCGTTCTTGTTCGCTACCCATTGTGGTAAATCAGTTTGTAGTAGAATTAAACGGACAACAATCCCAACAGCAAACAATAACCCTACGGTTATCGCCATTGTGAAACACGGCAAAACAAACCTGCCGGGAGTATCTAATTTCGAAACTTGGATCTAGAACGGCAGCTATTTTCTTTTCAGTTTTATACCGAAAGACCAACAACAAAAAACCAAATCAAAATTGAAATATCATTTGTAATTTATAATTTACATGGAAATAACAATCTTGACATTAGATGATAATGAATCTAAATAAAACAATTTCTACGCATCGGTTGAATCCTAGATTTCATTTTAGACTATGCTATTTGTTTCAGCCTTGACCTTGATTAGCAATATGGCGGTAAAAACAAGTTGTGGAGAATGAGAAGCAATCTTGTTGCCGATTTTAAATGATTATTGCATGACATTTCACAACCAAATTGTTTGTTTAAGCTTTGAGCTTTTATTCAATATTTCTGTTAAGTTTAAAGATGATGGACCCGGCTGAAGTCGAATTTTTAGCCGAAAAAGAGTTGGTAACGATTGTTCCAAACTTTGCACAAGACAAAATATTTCTGATTGGCGTAAGTTATCAATTAAAAGATGCTTTATCGTCCTGTACATAAACACCCTTTAACTTGATCTCAGAATGGGCAAAGTCCTCTGACTGTTCCTGTCTGATTATCTTATACTTATCAAATTCCAACTGCCAAGGGATTTTTTACGTCCCATCCTAACGATTAAATAGCTGCCCCTGTCAGGCCCTCCATCATCATGATCCTGCATCACAGACAAGGGAGAACCACGCCAGAAAATCTGGATGAACTTTCTCGGCCAATGGAGGGATCAGACATGGCTAGCGACGCAAAGTACCTACTTAGCCACCGTGACCTCCAATAAGAAAAAGGGGGAATATTTCCCAAATGATGTATCTAGGGTTGGCCTTTTGGGGGTACAGTAATCCAAAATATCTACCGCTTTCTCAGCCTTTTTATGGTTACAGACAGACTGAGATATACCTTCAATTGAACTGGATGAATTTGACAGCTGACATTCTTTGAAACATTCTCAATGCATTAACGGAGGAAAGATTTTGGTTTACTTTATGAACAACCCATTCAGATCAAAACTTGACAAACCTCAATGGCAACCCCAACTTGTGCACACATATTTTGAAATGGTAAAATTGAATGTTTCAGGGAGATATTGGACCTCTAAATCCCGGTTTACCAGTTCAAATACCGTTATGGATGGCAGTCAACTTAAAACAAAGACATAAATGTAGAGTTGTTCCCCCTGATTGGATGGATGTTGGTAAGTTTGATTATTGGAATAGGAGAGGAATGGACTTCAATGTCATCAGTTCGATCAGTTCTAGGGAGAAGATTATTTATTACCCGCATAGCAGTGTAATCAAGCCTGGTAATAAGGCACAGATCACAGACTGTGTGAGATATATATATGTTTGCCTATCATGCTTCGTCGCCATGATCCACCTCAACATATATGGTATGAAATTAACCAGCATGACCTTGTGAATTTTTCAGGCCATATATGTTGGACCCTGGGTGAATTGGGCCTGCGTTTCGTCGATAAGAGCCCTCTCTCCATATGTAGTATCAATATAACTAGCATGTTTAAGGCCACCGAATTTGGGTTCCGGGTCTCTGGGTGAACCAGCACCTCACCAACTATGCCACCTTTGATCTTCATAACGAAATTGCTTGACTTTCGATGACTACAAACTACAATGTTTTATTTTCACAGAGAAACTTGAAGACAAGAAGCAAGAAGAAACAGATTCTAAATTCTTTACTCCGATGCCAAGTAAATATTATATGGAAGTTACTCAGATATTGTTAAAATGGTAAGTTTGGTGCTGATGTACTGTTAAACGCCATGTTAGATACTACATTCTTTGGATAAAAATCACAAACACCAAAAATACAAAAAAATTGTTGTTAGATGTCTTTGTGTAAGGATGAAATTAACAGAGTTCGAATGGCGGAATGGTTAGCGTGTGCCTGCTGTATCATAACATCTGTCATTGAGTCAACTAGCTTGGTTTCCTTGGTTGTACGTCACCTGTCCAACCTTGTGGGTTTTCTCTTGGTCTTACGGGTTTCCTTCCAATGCTAGTGTCTCCTTGTGGGTTTTCTCTGAGTCTTACAGGTTTCCTTCCACTGCTAAAGATCCCTACGTGCAAGCAAATTATTCAAATGAAATTGAACCATATGTTAGTTCCAGAATGACCTAAGTTTGTGTGGCGAGTGGAAGTTAAACTCCATTTCTCCATTTCCTTCTGTTATTTCTAAAGTTATCTGATTAAAACACAGATCCTATTTCGTTTTGTTTTTCATAGTTCAAAATTTCATTTTACCTGTCTTTACTACACTAGGATCTGGAAGAGTTGTTATATTACCGGCATTTTGGATGAAGTGAGGGATTACCTAATGAAACAGTCTGTTATGGCGAGCTCTTAGCGTGTCATGTACGGAACTTTGAGTTAACCAGTAGAAACATCAACGCTGATTGATTAATCAATGCCTGACGTATTTCTCTTGTCAGTGATGCAGAAGGAGGGCCTGACAAGGACAGCTGCCTAGTCGTGCGGATGGGACGGAAAACCGAGGTCCCGTGTATACATTGGCGTGCACGTAAAAGATCCCTTTGCAGTTGGAATTCGATATAAGAGTAGGCCGTAGCGCCACTGCCCGGGCAAAATTTCCCTCATAGCACACTGTATGGCGTATGCCCGTCTTCCATTAGCCCAGGTTAGGTGCAAAAGAGTAGGACGTTAAACCCCATTTCATTTCATTTCAAGAACACTAGACGTCTTAGGGTCAAAGCACACAACTCCATTACAACTTGTCAGGTCTTCATGTTGTGTAGACCATGGAAAATATAATCAGATTGTTAATTGTATTATTTATTTACAGCGCTACAGCTGATATACCTCGAGCTGACGATGTTAGAACGTTAATTAAAGACATCTGGGATTTACGTATAGCTAAATTAAGAAGCAGTATTGATACATTTATAAAGAGTGATGCTACACATGCCAAGGTAAAATTATAGAATAGAATTTTGTTTGAAAGAATATCTCTGGTTCAGTCCTGGTGGTGGTCGAAAAAGTTTCCGTAATGGTTCCCCTTTGTCAGTGGTGCAGAACGGGGGAGGGGGGTTGGCATGGAAGATTGCCTAGTCAATTGGATGGGATGAAAAACTGACATCCCATGTACACATTGGCTTACAGAGAAAAGAACATGTGACAATTGAAATATGAATGCTATGCAGCTGCACTGGTAATTTGCATAGATTATTTTAGGTTCCCACTGTTGTGTGATGCGTTACGAACGCTATGCGGCTGTACTGGTCATTTGCATAGATTATTCTAGGTTCCCACTGTTGTGTGATGCGTACGATAAGATTGTCCCTATTGATTCCACAATCTACATTTCGATACGATCAACACAGTTGCTACGAATCTCAACAAATCATCAGACCTAATTTGATCACCACAATTACTTCACTAGTAAAGCCATGATTTCAGTCGTAGTCTGAATCGTGATGGTGGGATACTAGCATTAATGGCTGATTATGGTGGGATGACTGACTGTTCAATTTTTAGTCCTATGGTGTCTTAATGACAGTGACCAAGAAAACCCTTCATGAATTTTTAAGCCCCTGTTCTCATCATTTGTTTGGGGTTTTCTCTGCAGACTATATAAATAACTCAACCTCGTGGGTTTCCTTCGGGCACTCCAGTTTCCTCCCACTACTAAAGACCCCTACGCGCATGCAAATTATTGAAATAAAATTGAAACCATATGTTAGTCCCGAAATGACCTAGTTTGTGTTGAGTGGACGTTAAACTCCATTTCTCTCTCTCTCTCTATATATATATATATATAAGCCAATCAGTGTTGGGTAAAATCACTGATTGATCATTTATTAATCTAATTAATTTCTAGCATTGATATTTTGGTTTTGTTTTCTCAATTAAATGTTAAATAATCAGTTTTAGTAAATTGTAACATTAAGCTGTGAAAAATTAGATATTGTCCAAAATATGCATGATTTAATAAAGTTTAATTTTATATTTCCAGCTGAATCATTTGACTTTAATGGAGATTAATACAGTCCGATCATTTTTAACCCTGTCTCTCGATCAGATGCACATTTTACGGACAAATTTAACTGGTGGAATTAAACCAACACAAGATTGAATACTTGGAACTATTTAAAGGACCTCAGTCTTTTTTCGCAGCGATTAAAGGACCTTCAGTATATTATAACAGCGTTTAAAGGACCTTCAGCCTATTCTAACAGCGATTAAAGGACCTTCAGTCTATACACAGCGATTAAAGGACCTTCAGTCTATTCTCACAGTGATTAAAGGACCTTCAGCCTATTCTAACAGCGATTAAAGGACCTCAGTCTTTTTTCGCAGCGATTAAAGGACCTTCAGTCTATTCTCACAGTGATTAAAGGACCTTCAGTATATTATAACAGTGATTAAAGGACCTTCAATCTATTCTCACAGCGATTAAAGGACCTTCAATCTATTCTCACAGCGATTAAAGGACCTTCAGTCTATTCTCACAGTGATTAAAGGACCTTCAATCTATTCTCACAGCGATTAAAGGACCTTCAGTCTATTCTCACAGTGATTAAAGGAACTTCATTCTATTCTCACAGCGATTAAAGGACCTTCAGTATATTATAACAGTGATTATAGGACCTTCATTCTATTCTCACAGCGATTAAAGGACCTTCAGTCTATTCTCACAGTGATTAAAGGACCTTCAGTCTATTCTCAGTGATTAAAAGACCTTCAGTCTATTCTCAGTGATTAAAGGACCTTCAGTCTATTCTGACAGTGATTAAAAGACCTTCAGTCTATTATCAGTGATTAAAAGAACTTCAGTCTATTCTCACAGTGATTAAAGGACCTCCAGTCTATTCTCACAGCGATTGAAGTACCATGTCAACGTTTGTAACATTAGAAATATTTAAATAACTCTAGCTTCTGAACTTCCAAAAACCACCCCGTACTACTACACCCACATGTGGTGATGTGGTCATATAGTGTCATCTGTTTGGAATAACTGGAATAGACTAACTTTTGTCGTTAATTATGTTTGTTTATGTAATGGTACGCAGTGTAGGAATATTTATGACATGAATTTGAATACCGTGCGAGAATTAAGTATGAAAAATAACCAGGTGCACTTATTTTTCTATGACATATGAATTTGAATATTTTGTTGATTTTGAATTGTGGGCTAAAAACACATGCTTAAATAATGATAAGACTTATTCCCCTTTATTTTCGGGAAAAAATGTCTGACAAGAAAAATGTCTGAAATCCCATCACTGTTTACCCTATCTTTGTTCCTCCCTGCTTTCCCTTTCAACTATATTTTTTGTAATCTGTATATATGTACATATAAAATATATTTTTATACAGATAGTTTTCCTGTTGTTTTTGGGGGGGAAGGGGCAACGGGTGAGAGAGAGTGAGAAATGGGGTTTATGTCCACTAGGTCATGGTTCAATTTTATTTCAATAATTCGCGAGCTCGTAGGGATCTTTATAAGTGGGAGGAAACCGGAGAAAACCCACAAGACTGGAGAAGTAACCCTACTCATTTTCACTTACAAGTGGAGAATCAAAACAATACATTTGGCTCAATGACAGACGCAACCATTCGGCCACCCAAAGAATGTCGTGAGATATATATAGATTATATATATAATATAGAGAGAGAGAGAGATGGGGTTTAACGTCCACTCGACACGAACTAGGTCATTTCGGGACTAACATATGGTTTAGTTTTATTTCAATAATTCGCTTGTGCGTAGGGGTCTTTTAGCAGTGGGAGGAAATCAGAGTGCCTGGAGGAAACCCACGAGGTTGAGAAGGCTTCCCTATCTCCATGCCACATAAAATGTTCCGAATATGAACACAAAACAGTACACAACTATTCTTTAATATAAATGTTCCGAATATGAACACAAAACAGTACACAACTATTCTTTAATATAAATGTTCCGAATATGAACACAAAACAGTACACAACTATTGTTTTCTATCTATATATATTATACGATTTTAACAGCGAACAAAATACGACCCTATCCTTCTAAATCACTAAAGCGCTCTCTGGTTCCTTACAGTTAAAAAATGGTCACCCCTGGCCGTTACCATGACACCGTCACGTGAAAAAGATATCAACCAACTTTCTTTAGATAAAAAAACTACACAGTGGACATTAATTCTGAACCCATCCCCCTTCTTGATATATGACCAGCAACAATAAAAAAGATAAAGGTTAATTAATGAATGAATGGACAGAATCAGGATAATTAATGATACTCATGGTATCTTCACGAGTTCAGTTCCGAACATATCCCCCTCCTTGATGAGAAATACATTGAACATCAACAAAAACGACTAAGATCTACAAAAACGATGAAGTTCACGATATACAATAAATGAAACTTATGAACTACGATTAAAGTTCTATCAACCATTACTGTCTTTAAAAACTATTGCGATAAAAGGTCACTTTAATTTAATCTACACGAACAATGTCCCTATAAAGACTATACGATTATTCGTTGTTAAGAGGACAGAGACGAGTCACTGCTCTCCTGTACGTGTTCTTTCCTGTGTTTACATCGACCACGCGCACATGTCCATCACTTCCTGGATAGATTTTAACAATACGAGCTAATGGCCACTTTCCTCTTGGAGTTTGCGGATCTATTAAAATAACCATATCATCTACTTTAAAGTCTCTGTGTGTAGTACGCCATTTTTTACGAGCGTTTAAAGTTGGTAAGAATTCCCTCAACCAACGTCTCCAAAATTGTAATACTAGATCTTGTACCCTACGCCAACGATTACGAAGATTGTGCGGAGTTAAGTCTGTAGATTCTGGCGCCAATTCTCCACCAAGTTGCCCTATAAGAAAATGGTTTGGCGTTAACACTGGCTCATCATTCGAATCTTCTCCTTGGTAACACAATGGACGAGAATTCAAAAGACCTTCTGCGTTTACCATTGCCGACATGAGCTCCTCATCTGTGACATCCGCGTCTCCGATAACAGCTTTCATTGCACGTTTAGCGGACTTTATTAAAGCTTCAAATACTCCACCAAAGTGAGGCGCAATAGGTGGGTTGAACTGCCAGTCTATTCCCATATTTGACATCGAGTTGCCTATTTTATATTTATCCAACCGTTGTAATAACTCTGTCAGTTCTCTGCTGGCCCCAACGAAATTAGTGCCATTATCCGATAACATCTGAACCGGTTTTCCACGACGACTTACAAATCTATTGAAAGCACATAAAAAAGAGTCGGTATCCAAACTCCAAGCCATTTCGATATGTACGGCGCGCGTTACTAAACAAGTAAATAAGCACATGTATCTTTTAGTTCGAACTTTTCCTCTTCCTTGCTTCGTAAGGAAAGGTCCCCCATAATCTACGCCAACTCTGGCAAAAGCGCGCATAGGTTCACCAAGTCTCATTTTAGGCAAAGGAGCCATTATTTGTTGCGCAGGTTTTGTCCTACGTCGAATACATGTATTACACTTATGTTGAATCGACTTAACTATCTCTCTAGCACGAATAATCCAAAATTTAGTTCGAAGTTCCGATAGTAGATAAGAAGTACCTGTTTCATGATTTCCCTTCTCATGATAACTATAAACGATAAGACGAGTAATGTCTCCCTTCGTAGGCAAGATAATAGGATATCTCGCGTTATAAGATAAAGTCTCAGCTCGACACAAACGACCGTTAACGCGAAGAACACCTTGATCATCTAAAAACGGATTAAGCGATAACAATTTCGAATTGTTTTTAACACCTTTGTCTTTTTCTAAGTCCCTGATTTCTTCAAGAAATGCTTCCCGCTGTGCGAACTTATACCAAAAGGTTGCTGAATTATCTATCTCTGACGATGTAAGTACATTACCAGTTACACGATTGTCTAGATTACGAATGTTATTGATAAATCGAAAGATCCAAGCAGTTATCCGATGTAACTTGGTAAGATTCGAAAATCTCGATGGGCACAATCTACCTAATTCTTGATTAACAGGGGTGATAACAAAAGTTTTGGAACAATGACTACGAACTTCTTCTTGGGTCTCTACAGAACTTGACACTATGAGAACATCTGGCCACGACGACGAATCTTCATGAAGAAAGTTAGGTCCGTACCACCAAATATCGCTATGAATAAGATCTTCTGCAGATATTCCGCGGGTTGCTAAATCAGCACTATTAAGTTTAGTCGGACAATACCGCCACTGATTAGGATCCGAATTCTCGTGAATCTCTCCGACTCGATGCGAAACAAAGGGTTTATAACTACGAGATTCGCCTTTTAACCAATATAAAACATTTTGACTGTCACACCAAAATGTCACTTCGTCTTTCGAAATGTTTAATACTTCACATGTTGTAATAGTTAGACGAAGACCTAAGACAGCCCCACATAATTCTAATTTAGGAATTGAAATCGCCTTTAATGGCGCGACACGCGTTTTAGCAACGATTAAAACGACAGAAATGCTACCATCTTCATATTCACAACGTAAATAACAAGCTGCCGCGTACGCCATTTCAGACGCGTCTACAAAAGTGTGAATCGATTTACAAGTAATTTTTGAATGCGACTTCACTAAGCACCTCGGAAATTTGACTTCGCGCAGTTGAGGTAATTCGCGAAACCATTTCTCCCATGGCTTTACTAATTCTTCAGGTAATGCGTCATCCCAATGAAGGCCTTGTATCCATGTCTTTTGGATGCCGATTTTTGCCCGGATAGTAAAGGGCGACAGAAAACTTAATGGGTCAAATAACGTAGCAGCTCGACTAACTACATGTCTTTTAGTTAAAGTTACATTATTCGGCTCTTGAATTTCGAAATTAAAAACGTCGCTTGCTGCATCCCACAAAATGCCTAAAGTCTTTAGTGAAGGTAAACTGCTATCTTCAATTGAAAGATGACCCACACGATCTTGTATGGGTATTTCTTCTAATACCCTTGGGTTATTACACAACCATTTACGAATCTTGAACCCTGCACTTAATAAAACTGCAGATATTTCTCGGCGCAACTCTATGGCTGTAGATACGTCATCCACACTATCTAATAAATCATCTATGTACATAGAATTAAGAACGGAGTTCGCACCAGCTGGATATTTTTCAATGTTCAATGTACAATGTTCTCTAACAACGGCTTGTGATAAATATGGCGACGAAGAATTGCCAAATACTAGTCGCTTGTATTGATATATTTTTATAGGCGCATCTGGAACTAAGTCCCTCCACAAGAATTTATGGAACTTCCGATCTTCCGGTTTAATCTTAATTTGTAGGAACATTTCGGTTATATCTGCGGCTACAGCGATAGGGTTTTTGCGAAAGCGAAGCAAGACATCAAACAAGTCTCTTTGAAGTTTGGGTCCCGGGTAAATACAGTCGTTCAAGGACTTTCCGTGACAGCGAGCAGCAGCGTCCATTACAACTCTGACTTTAGTTGTAGACTTATCCATACGAACAACCGCGAAGTGTGGTAGGTACCACGACGATGCCTGGGTATCAATGGGCGAAACTTCTTCGATGTAGTCTTTCTCTAAATGATCATTCATGATTCGTTGATATTCTTGAGCTACTAGTGGACGCTTAATTAATGATTTCTCTAAGTTGATGAGTCGCGATTTGGCGAGAGCATAATTTGATTCGAGTTGAGGCTCGTTAGATCTCCATGGAATACCCACGGTATATCGAGATGCGTTTGTATCATAAGTTAGAGAATCCTTAGTTGAATCAATTGCTGCTTGTTCCGACTTGGTATTCGACTTAGCATTGGGCACGACCCCGGATGATTCTAATTCCCACATGCTTCGAAGTAACGAGTCTACGTGTGGCTCTTGGTTATCACTTATAAAATATGTACGAGCGAAATGAATTGTTCTATTTCTACGATTAAAGTTATTCGATGAACATACTGGGCCTATACATGTCCACCCTAATGGTGTGAGTCTTGCGATTGGCTCACCTGGACGACCAGCGATTTCTGTAATTGAACGATGAACTTGCGATGCGTTAAGACCTATTAATAAATCAACTTCTGGTCGATGACCCGATACTCTTGGAAACGGAATGCCTTGAAGATGAGGCCAGTTATTCGAATGTTTCAACCAATCGACTATTTTCATATCTCCAGTGACGTTTGATACTGTAAAAGCCTCAAGTTGTAAATGCATACTATTGTCGATACTACTAAGATTAACCCTAACGCTTGTCGTATCAAGTCTATCCTTTTTTCCCCCTAAAACACTGACATTCGTTTGCGTTAATTTTCCCCGAAGTCCTAATTCTGCAGCGATGTTTTCGTTAATGTAGCTATCAGTTGAACATTCATCCAACAATGCGTTACATGAAAGCCTTCTATTACCATTCTGGAGGATAACTGGAATAATACGCATAGCTACTCTGTCGTGTTCGTTAAATTGCGTATGAGTACGCGCTGTTGGATATTGACAACGTGCATCGTCCGTATTCTGCTTGCTGGGTAGTTTCACCGAAGTGGCTCTTTCTTGTCCGAACGATGATTGTCGTGCATTCTCATACTCTTGTGGAGCGTTATTTGTGTAGTATCCCCCTCCGTGCAATAAAAAGTGATGGTTCTTGGGACATCCGTCGACAGAACACATCTTTGAATTGAGACACTTCCATCCTGGGTGTGTAGGACTTAGACATCTATAACATAACCGCCTCTCTTTAGCACAATTCCAACGTTGATGTACGGTGAACGATTTAAACATCGGACAGTTATTTAGACCAAACGTATGATTTTGATCGCATACGATACAACAATTACGACGAGGAGTATTGAACCGACTGGAATCCGAATGATAAGTTCTGGCTCTACTGTTTGGCTGAGGATATTTCGATCTATAATTATATGACGGCAAATACGATGACGAAGACGCTCTATTGCTCGACTGAAAACCATCTATCTCTTCCTGCGCTTCGATGCGATATCTAATTTCTCCCGCTAACCATATGTGTAGATTCATTAAAGTTTCTTCTTTTTTCTCTAAAGCGGCCCATCGTTTGAATTGGGTTACGTTTACAGGCGAAAGTTTCGATCTTGCTACACAGAAAAACATGGAATTTGCTTCAATTTCTCAACAAAATTTTCGAAATTCTTCAAATCATTAAAATTAACTGTACGCATTTGACGAATTGTGTCCAAATGTATCAATACTGATCGACGTTGACCTCCAAATTTATCATCTAAACGTTTGATGGCTGCACCATAGCCGATTTCTGAAGCTGGAAATCCTTCTATGGCTTTTAAGGCATCCCCCTCCAAATGTTGGCGTAGTTGTAGCATTTTGTATGATTTCGAACATGAAGACTTATCTATACATTCCGTGAAAGCGTCTTTAAAGAGTTGGTAATCTAGCTTTGAACCACTAAATTTGGGAATTGAAACTTTATTAAGTTGTTGAAATATGTCTCTATCGACTTGACGAATAAGGTCTTCCCTATTATTATACGACGAAGAACTATTTTCACACGATGGTTGAACCGATGTATTTATATGATCTGCTACATGCGACGATGCTTGTTCCTGTTGTGACGATGACATGTCATTAATTTCGAGCTGTGTCGCAGCATCACTTGATTGTGCGTTTGATCGTGGAATGGCTAAAAACGGGGTGGCCTGAGTAACTAAGTCGTTAATTTGTTTGTGGTCTTCTAAATGTTCTAATTCCGACTCGAAACTATCGCTGTCAATGTTATTCAGTTCTGTTAATACATCAATCGCCGCCTCCTGACTAGCCATTAAAAATTGCAATGCAGATCTTATATTGTCTTCGTTAATGTCATGCACATTACTAGTTAAAGCTAAAGTTAAATTGATACGTGCTTTCGCCAACTTACTATTGGCTGTTCTTCTCTTTTTCAATAGCTCCGTAAATATCTCGTCTTCGTTGGGTTTATTCTTTGAATCTGCCATTTCTGAATTCGATAATTAAGTCTATTTCAACGCACGAAATAAAAAGTAGTGTACTTACAGTTCGAAAAATATAAAACCACGCTCTGCTACCAAAAATGTTCCGAATATGAACACAAAACAGTACACAACTATTCTTTAATATAAATGTTCCGAATATGAACACAAAACAGTACACAACTATTGTTTTCTATCTATATATATTATACGATTTTAACAGCGAACAAAATACGACCCTATCCTTCTAAATCACTAAAGCCTCTCTGGTTCCTTACAGTTAAAAAATGGTCACCCCTGGCCGTTACCATGACACCGTCACGTGAAAAAGATATCAACCAACTTTCTTTAGATAAAAAAACTACACAGTGGACATTAATTCTGAACCCATCCCCCTTCTTGATATATGACCAGCAACAATAAAAAAGATAAAGGTTAATTAATGAATGAATGGACAGAATCAGGATAATTAATGATACTCATGGTATCTTCACGAGTTCAGTTCCGAACATACGCTCACACCAGGGATCGAAACCACAGCCGCAAGCCAGAGGTGACCGGCCAGCTAGAGGTCGAAGCGCGGCACTCTAGATCACTAGGCCATACCAACCCCCCTGTTGTGCTATAGATCAAAAGGTTACTTATTGCGTCAATTGGTGTAGTTTCCAAACCTAACCTCTTGGGTTTTATCCGGTTTCCTCCCACTCCTAATGGCCTCTACGCACAAACAAATTATTGTGAAAGAAACTTGTACCATATGTTAGTCCGAAATGATCTAGTTTAACAAGGATCTGGTTGATCAAGACTGAACACTGCATAGACTTGGTTCAAAAGACTATTCATCATCTGTCATTAATAAGATCACCCAAAATGGACCAAGAACACTGAGAGAATCTACATGTTCCTGAAGCATTCGGCAATCCTCGAAAGATTTCGGAACCTATATCTAGTCTCGGCTGTATGACGAATTCAGCCATATTGGAACTACTTTAAAGGTCCTGGATGAAACATGGCTGCGCCCATGGTGTCTTGTTCATAATAGCGTCAAGTTTTCCTGTTAAAGTAAACCAGTAGCCGCATCGCAAATCTATGGGCTTAGGTACATATCACTTACTGTCATACAGCCGAAACTAGATGTAGGTTCCGGAACAGTCTGGCATCTGTAGAAAATGTGGAATGGTTCCTGAAGCAATAAGCGTGAACTGGTCTGGTCTGCTTAAATGATCTTTGGTAATTGACACGCATAAATGAATAAAAATAACTATATTGAATAACAATTACTCAGGTTTTTATTATAGCCATGTTTCAACTAGTTTAATAAAAGCCAAACAACTGTATTTCATAAATGCTTTTTTTTATTTATTTATTGAAAGTATCAATTAGAACTCAGAGATTGATAAAAGTGAAATCTGTTTTAATTTACTCATTAGAGTATTTAGTTTAATACAGAAAGCACAGGTTGGTAAAAATGCAACATAATGTTGTCCTTAACTGGTTAACCCTTTCAGTGCCACAAATCAATTGAATGTGAAAATCATGTGACCCCTTGTTGGACAGGGCTTGGGAAACGCTTTTCATCAAGGGGTCATGTGATCAGGTTCTGACAGCATAGTCAAAGAAATTCCAAATTTTCGATTTGACTCGTGGCACTGAAAGGGTGAAACATTGAACATTAGTGGTTATAAATTTTAACAAAAGACATGTATCAATAACATTAGAATTTACTTTATTTCAAAAGCCCATTTTGCGGTTAATCTTGTAAGCAACAGGAAAAGAAATGTACATAGACTGAAAAAATTGTTCGGAAATTCTAGTACATGTATACTATCTCTGAAATACATCAATTATTTTTAGCGTTTAATGTTCGTTACTCAATTCCGAAAATTTTCTAGGAATTTGAGAATCATGATTGACGTATAAAAGTCGTCATTTAAAACTGACTTTAACGAATGACAAATTTGAGTTTTAATATTAGCTACTGCTTCCTTCATGAAATGAAACTCAAAAGTGGACCCTGCGTATTAATGCCCATTTTTCAAATTCTAGATGAGATGTATTATACTTTAACTTAAATGATTTCACTTAATACTACATGTACATAAATTGAATGGCAGTTGCCAAGACCCCTGGCAGGCTCAGCCTGCTAAAAATATTTCAAAACAAGGGTTTAAATACTCAACAAAAAAAATTGCTTAATGATGATTGGTTCCTGCGTAGGTTTCATTATGACTATTTATCCAATGAGATTTCCTGCCCTGCAGTAGAAAGATGAGATGATTTTGAATATTTTAGTTTCGGTGCTGCCTTGGTTTGCACGCTAAGTGAGATAAAGTCATGATCCACACACATATACAGGTTTATAATTACTACGGTACAATAAATAATATAATTTATATGCAAAAAAAAAGCTATTTTCTTACAAAATGCCTATATATAATTATATCATATGCTAAAAGTATCAATTGTTCAATAATAGGATAAATACAAGGAAACACTTTTAAGTTTATCTTTATGGAATCTTAAATCCCTTAAAAAGTTTTTAATAACCTTAATTTTGGAGATGTCTCTCTCCATAAAGCGACATGTGAAGCGATTTCAAGTTTCAATAAAAAAAAAAATTGCCTAATAGTAGGAGCAAATGAACAAGACTCACTATACAATGGCCATACAAAAAAATATTCTCGTTCTCAGGTAATCTTACATCTCTTAAAAAGGGCTGCATGACTCGTTTTCACTTCAAAAATAAAAACAGGCTATTTAATAACTGCAGGTAAGAATTTTACCGCTGTCACAGTCAGTGAATTTGAATAAACCCAAAAATATTCTGTAGTCACATCTATCAAGTATATATGCAACCCAGACAATTTATATGATACTGGATAATCAAACATTCCTATAGAGAGAGACACATGGGGGTTTAACGTCCACTCGACACAAACTAGGTCATTTCGGGACTAACATGGTTTAATTCTATTTCGATAAATCTCGCGCACGTAGGGGTCTTTAGTAGTGGGAGGAAACCGGAGGACCTGAAGAAACCCACGAGGTTGGACAGGCGACCCTTGTCACGTACAACAGGGAATCAAAAACCTTGACAGACCTTATGATACTACATGTACATGCTGACCATACGAAGTCATTTAGCCAAGTACTGTAGTAGTGATCCTATGACGAAATAAAGACACTAAAAGATAAAGACCACCCTCCAGAATGTGATTTTCTGAGAACAAGGATATTTTGTTTGGATGGTCTAATATATTTTCTCAACGACCTCTGTTCAGTCGCTTGAATTAAACATCCACTAGTCACAGCCTATTCTTATTTTACTATTCAAATATTTTAAATCAAAATACTAATCCTATATTTGTATCAAAGAAATATAAACATTTGAACTATTTTTAATGCATTTTTAGACTGAGATACAGTAAATCTCTTAGTTTCAGGTCTTTTTTTTATCTGTTCATTTATGAAGATACGATCATTTCTTTGAATTAATAGTGACGCCTCACTGCACATCTTAAAATTGTTATAGTGACTTTTCTGTGTATATCTTAAACGTTATTAAAGTGACTTCTCGGGGTACATCTTAACAGAGATGCCACAATATACAATTTAATAGCATTATAGGGGATGCTCGATTTACAGTCCAGAACGTCTCGAATCGACAGAATTACAATCGAGTGACGCGGAATTCAGTCCTCCCATAGTTCTGCCAGTCCCGACAGATGAGGTGGAGTGAGTAGAATCGTGACGTATTCCTAGGTAAAAAATATGTTTCAGCTGTCATGATTGGTTGAGATATTTTTTATACAATCGACACATGCGCTGTACTCCCAAATTCTCCTTTTCACTCGATTGACACCAGTTTTGGAATTCAATTCCGGAATTGTGAATCGAGCATCCCCATAGTGACTTCTCTAGGTATAATTTAACATTGTTATAATGGTTCCTTAATGTATATTTCTAACAGGATTTTTAACAATAAATATCTGATTATATCAGACGTAATTCAGCAGGCAATAAATTCTCCTGTTATATATATCTTTCAATAAGGGCACTGTAGGGATTTGAACTTTAGGAAAAGAAACCAGCGAGCCTCACACCGATTCCTGCCTTCATTAAATATAAATATCATGTCAGCGTAACGATTGCCCTATTCTACAAAGTAGAAGAGATTATTCCCCATTATAACTGGGGCCTAAATAATCCTTGCTTGAATGCTGTATATCAAAGTGTGTTTAAGGTAACTATAAAAGTTTTATGAATTCTTTATTAAGTGACCATGAAAATCTTGAAGTGAATGTATAGTGTTGTACAGAATGACTGTAGAGTGACTATGAATATTTTTTCTAAGTTACTATGAATGTTACAAATTCTTGTCCAGAAAATAGTTTTTATTTCATCTTTGAAAAAGTTGATTCATTTCTTTAGGAACATCATTAAATTGTCCTGTCTAGTTTCATGATTATGAAATAATTTGAGGGCATCGTTTGAATGTTTTAGAGTTTTTTATATTCCTTGCGTCCTTTTTTAAATTGTAATTCAAGAGACAAGTGAAGTGAAATGTACCACGAATGAAGGCCCGCTGGATTCCATTCCTGAAGTTCTATTTTATCTGCCATTAGCAATTTCAAACTTTAACAAACACACATATCAATATTTATAAAATATGATAAAATAAATTTTTAAGTCATAAAAAAAAGAGAACAATATTACGGCTGTGATAAATACAATACACAATATAGTCTGAGACATGATAATAATAATATTCAGGTACCACACACAATCTTTGATTTAATACGAAAAACACATAGTGTCAAGCTGATTTGATCTTATTGCGACGGGAGGATCTTTTTGTTGTCCCATCCTAATTACTATATAGTATTTTTAGAGTGTTGAGATGATCTGAAAAGGGAGAACCACGTCCACGAAAATCCTAATGAACTTTCTTGTCTATATGCAGGGATCGAAATGGAACCTTCGGGTTAGTGAGCCAATGTCTTACACATTGAGTCACTGTGGCTTCCCAAAGCAGATGAAATTTTACAACAAACACGAAACACCTGTAAAATTTGTTTTAATCCGGTGAGTGGGGGGTGGATGAATTAATACTTTATGAACAAATACTTAGCTCTCAATCGCATGTACGGACAGAGCCCATTTCAATATTTTATATAAGCAGTTTAGCTTGTTCCTATTCACTTATACTCTCGTAAATGATAAACTGTAAAAACTAATGTTCTCCTGAATAAAATACTGTTTAAGAGATAGACAGAAATTGGGTTTAATGTCCACTCAACACAAACTAGGTCATTTACGACTAACATATGGTTTAATTTTATTTCAATAATTCGCTTGCGCGTAGGGGTCTTTAGCAGTGGAAGGAAACCGGAGGATGTGGAGCAAAACAACATGATTGGACAGGCGACCCTACTCCTTGTCACATACAACCGGGGATTTGAAACCATGTCAGTTGACTCAATGACAGACTTTAAACCAATATCCCTCCCATCCCATGATAACAAT
Organism: Patella depressa; assembly: GCA_948474765.1. Taxonomy (NCBI): domain Eukaryota; kingdom Metazoa; phylum Mollusca; class Gastropoda; family Patellidae; genus Patella; species Patella depressa. The sequence continues at coordinate 79,614,982 of OX419717.1, forward strand.
AAAACTAATCAAATCAACACTTTGTACTCGTACAGAAATCAAAGACAACAGGTCCCTTTTTTTAAACAAAGTAATTTTTAGAGCAAATTATGCGAGATTGTTATATTTACACCATTAATATGTACATAAAACATTTATAATTATCATCTCAAACAACGCAGAGATTTCTTTAAATTTTCGATTGCACTTTGTGTTTTGTTTCTTTCTTCTTCAAATTGCTGCTTTTGTTCCAAAAAACTCTGGAAAAAAATAAAATTGTGACATTTTTTATTATGTGAACTAGCTATCTACCTACTTTTGCTCAGGTAGAGCCCAGTGTAAATTAGGAAACTGGAAGTAGTAGAATTCTGAAACTAGAAGTGGTTATGCAACACCACAAGGCCTATGTTATTCTTGGCATAGACTGTCATTTTACCCTAAATTTCATCCTCAGACCAGTCCCTGTGTAGCCGTCAACCCCAAGCGGACAACATTCGATATACCTTTACTTACGAGGTACAGAGAGAGAGAGAGAGAGAGAGAGAGAAATGGGTTTTAACGTCCACAAACTAGGTCATTTCAGTACTAACATACGGTTCAAATTTATTTAAAGCCCCAATAACACTCTTGTTGTAACTGAAAAATATGTCCCAATCTTCATTCTGGTCAACAAATCGTATTATTTTAGAATATTCCAATTAAATGATGATATAAATTTCATCTTAACACACCTAATTTAAAAAATTGGAAAAATTCAACCAATTGATTTGAAATGTCTAACGTAAACCTTTTCAAATGTGACTTGAATTTTAAAATATTTTCGAACCCTCTGGACAAATAAAATAGGTTGTAATGGATAATTTACACAACAACAGGTAGGACATTTAAACATCTAGTACTTAAAATAAGGGTATTATTTATTTTCTGGAGCTACCAAGCCAGCAAGAATGTTATTGTCCCTTTAAAAAAATTCACCTGTACATAGGGGTCTTTAACAGTGGGAGGAAAACTGAGAACCCAGCGAAAACCCATGAGGCTGGACAGTTGACCCTAATCCTTGTCACGTACAAGAAGGGAATCGAAACCATACCACCTGACTCTATGACAGACCTTATGATTTCACATGCACGCATTAAAACACTATACCACCCAACCCCCACATTGATAAACAATTTAAATTATGAATATATACAAGTGTGAGAGATTATATTCATATCTTTTTATAACTTACCGACATTTTATTACTGAGTTTTTCAGCGGCTTTATTGAGATCTCTATTATCAGATTGTAACTTTTTACATCTTTCAGATAAAATGTCATGTTCTGTTTTTTGTTCTGGAATATACAAATCATTTGACATCAATAAAACTTTATAAAAATTCGAGCAGTCCTTGATTTCCTAAGCATAATTTAGCTTTATATATCCCCTGGTTTCTGCTATTAATTAGACAATTGGTCATTGCTCAAATATGGATATTTGCCTTTGGGGAATATCTGGTAAATTTCCATCCTAATAAAATTTTAAATTATAAACAAATGAGTCTTGACTTAAAGTAAGTCACAGACCTCATGTCCATGTTATTTTCCAAATATTGAAAACAAATTATCCAATTCCTACTAAATTGAGATCTTTCACCTGCACGCAAATGTGTGCAAGGGACCTTGGTTTTTTGTTCCATCCAAACAACTACTTACCATCTGCATGTCTTTGATATGCCTCCATTACTGCTGTTATACCTGGCCATTTATAAGAGCCACTCTCTGATTGGTCAGATAAACTACTTGAACCAATACCATCACTTGAAACATGATATCGAGGGTGCGATGAGCTACTGTGTTCTGTTATTTGATTGGTTGCTTCATCTGAGCGTGTATTACCTAAAAATAAAATTAGTCAATTATATGTTTTTGTCATCTTAAGAATTAAAAAGCTCTTTTTTCTTCTCTGAGGAAATAAACCACTGGCCAAATATTCTGTTTCAGTCTGTTTATAGAGGTCACAATTCTATGGAATACAATTACTGCTTTTTTCTGAGTGACGTATTAATGACCTTCAGATATATTGTAATTCTCTAATAAATACTGATGAGCATCTACCATAAATGCTTAGAACAACTTGTTCGGAGAATGTAGCCATAATGTACGCAGTTGTGTTTACAACCTGTTGGGTATTGCTTACAACCTGTGAGGTACTGCTTACATTACAACCTGTGGTCGTGTTTACAACCTGGGGGGTACTGCTTACAACCTGTGAGGGTTGGCACTGCGTACAACCTGTGTGGTCGTGTTTACAACTCATACAGTTGTGTTCACAACCTATAAGGTTCACTATATTAACAATCTCTAACCAGTACAGCATTGAAAATCTGATACTTTCAGAAATGATTTGTTTTATACCATTCCTCATTTATGGTTTTAAAATAGCCTACAGACATAACATCGATCATGCCTCATGTTGAAACCGCTGTAATGCGTAAAATTTTACATCTTATACTCACTTAATCTTCCCGCTAATTCTTTCTGTCTGGTAGTCTGTAAAACTGATTCGTGAAACTGTTCAGCAAATTCTCTACTCAGTACACGACCCCGATCACGAGATTCAGGAAATATCACAGCTCGATTTTCGACAGTTTTATTATGAACATTATTTAATTTATTTTTTTGTGCCGCTAGATGGCGCTGCTGTAGTTGACCTAAGGTCATTTTAACTGGTTCGGATTCAAGGATCTCTATACTGTCATCACAATGCTTTCTTTTTACACCTGAAAATAGTGAAATTGAAAAATTAATAATGGCTAATCTAAAGAATATTTTTGAATCAGTAATTGGCTTTATACATTTCATTTCTTTTTTTGGGGGGTGAGAATTTTAAAATCAACCTTAAGTCTCTGTCAATTTGGGCACAATTGATAAAAATACTTGGCATGGTTGTTCTTTAGACAACTGCTTAATATTCCCCCAATACAGACTAGGTCATTTTGGGGCAAACATATGGACTAACAAGGTTGGACAGGCAACCCTACTCCTTGTCACGTACAACTGGGGAATCAACAGGGGAAAAAAGTGTGTCTAGTTCTATGGATTGGACCAAAAAATGTATCATGACTTTAAATAAACTCCACCCCATTTCCTTCCATCATATCATTTACTTTTTTTTATTTTCATTATTTTGTCGCACTTAACCATAAAAATGACTGTGAAACAAGGGCCATAACTCCAGAAGTAATAAACTCCATGCGGGCGTATCAATATAACTGAAGTAATGTGTCAACAAGCTTGACATCCTGTTTCATCATATTTTTTCATTTACCTTTTTTATTTTCAATATTTTGTTTATTTGTAGTTTTATCAACAGTTGTTGTATTGTCGATACCTAGTCTCCGTTTCTTCTCTAACGCACATGCTTCACGGATCATACACAGTTCTATAAATAAAACACATATTTCAATTAAACACGTGCTTTATCAACAAATAAACAAAACAGTTTCACATCATGGTATAAATTGCAATCTGTAACTTTTCACCACATGGAAGGGATCAGTTGTGAGTTCTGATGTTCGAACTGTGAATTCAGAATGTCCTAACTGTGAGTTCAAAACGTTGTAATCGTAAGTTCAGAATGTCCAAACTGTGAGTTCAGAACGTCGCAACCGTGAGTTCAGAATATCCAATGAATAGAGAGTAGAATTACAACAGTTGTGATGACAATGTACACAACAGTAGAAACCCATTAGTTTTCTATGATTCTCAACAAATTACATAAGTTTTCCAAGCATTAAGAGAGACTCTGCTAAAATAACACAACTACTGAAGTTGTAGTGTGACAGGCCCACATGAAGAAGTGATTTAAAGCTCCAATAGCATTTTTTTAAGTTATATTTTTAAAATGTATTAAAATAAAGCCCAAAAATAGATTGTACCTATAAACAGTCCTACCTTGTTAGAGAATAATCCTATTAATCCTGTAATTCACTATTGCCAGTTGAGAAATTGGCAAAAATATCATTTTCAACTTCAAATTCAAACGTTTGAAGATGGCCGTCCATGGAGAGGAATGGGAAAACAAGGGAGGTAATTGGTTAACTATTTCCTCAATCAATCGGTGTCTGCCCAAAAAATTTTGCCGATGATCGTATAATAGTGAGTTGACAACCTTTTGAGCAAAAAACTTAGAAATAATTATGTTTTGACTTTCTTAGAAAATATGAAATTGGAACTTTAATCGTTTCATTGTTTGAAGGGTTTAATGTCCACTTCTATCAAGTGTGATAGTGCAGACAAAACCTCATTATCAATCTATAATTCTTATTCAAGGATATCATTGGTTTAAATCATTCTTGCTCAAGTACACTCATTGGCTAGATAAAAGATCACTTCAGGTCAATTGAACACAAAATTTGTATAAATGTTGTCAGACCTATGTGTAGTGTAAAAATAAAAAGTTATATAAATAATAAAATAATGATCCAATCATAATGAGGGTGACAAGTTACAGATCGTAATTATATCGAGATGATTTCAATTTTAAAATTTGATTAGTATAAACAGTGAGGTAAGTGAACTAGAAATAATCAAACAGAAATCGGATACAAAAATCATGACACAGAAATCTGATGAAAAAAAAAACATGACACAGAAATCCGATACAAAAAACATGACATGGTAATCTGATCCAAAAAAAAAAAAAAAAAAACGACACAGAAATCCGTTATAAAAAAAAAAAAACGAGACAGAAATCTGATACAAAAAAACACGACACAGAAATCTGATATAAATAATCGCATTTTGAAAAGGGACAAGGTAGGTGGACTGGGAACATCATATTCTTTGAATAATTGGAATTTACGTGCAGGAATTTTTAATTTTAAAATGCTGATAAAATAGAACACACAGAGGTGGAGGAGTGGGGGAATTGTCTGAAAAACACAATTTGTATTTCTCGATAGATGCATTATGCAAGTACTAGATCAGACTAATGCAGGACTGTTTTCTGGCTTCAAATGTTATTATCGTACCTATGGTACTTGACAACTAAGACTATTTAAATTTAAACATCCCTAAATTCGATCTGAATAAAGTAATTTGATGGAAGTTTTCCATACATTAATTTTTCATTATGTATTTTGAACCATCAAAGCAAGACCGACTAGCTCTTTATCTAAATCTTACATAATGCTTCTTGAAAAGTATGATGAGCTTTTTCTCTTTTCTAAATTTCTTCTTTTTTTGAGGAGGAGGATGTTTTTAATATATCAATTTTTCATTATGTATTTTTGTATTATCATAGTAAGAATGACTAGCTCATCTTCTAAATCACCATATTTAATTTGATGCTTTTTCCTTCTTTCTAAATTCCTTATTTTCGAAGAGAATGTCAAATGTGTCCAGGCTTGTAAATTACTTTGAAAGTTTGATTTTTTTAAAATTTCTAAATCATTTCTTTCCCTTCTTGAACTTAAGAATCTTGGGTGAATGTAAACTAAAACATAGAGGGTGAGAAATGGGGTTTCACTTCCATTTATATCTCTCACTTCAAATGATTGCTAAAATGTGGTAATAGTACACTGTGTAAGCAAATGTGGTACAAGTTTAAAGTAAGGGATCGTACCAAGAGTTCCGCAGAAGTGATCCAGGCAAGGATCCAGCGTAAGTGTACATGTATGTGACCGAGGCAAATAACTCTCATTTTCCCGTCTAATTAAAATAATTTCTACAACTTATTCTGTTATATTTTTCGGTTGTTTACTCGGCTTCCCTTTGGTCTAAAAACATTGCTTTATAATACAACATTTGTGATTGGTTGAATAGAGGTCAACTGACCAAACAAAACCTGACACAGAAAATTCTGCCAAATATTTTATAAGGGATGCATTATCCATGCAACCTTAGTTGTCTAAGGTCGCAGATACTAATGTGCTGTCATCACAGGTCTAGAATACACTTTTCTTAAATGAATGGGTGTTTATGAAGAAAAATATTTCCAGGCAAGCAATTGAATTTCAACTATCAATGGTTAACGGTTCCCTGATGTGCACACTAACACGTACAAAAGGTCCTCAGGTTTTTTTGGACCTTTCGGACAACTGCACGCTGTGCCTTGCTATAAGGTCCTCCGTCATGCGAAACTGACAAGAGGGAAATCATGCAGGTGAATCCTGGGGAACTTGATCAGCCCACAGCGGGAAGGGACTTAAACATGTCTTTAGATGTTTAATGGTCTGATCAATCAAAAATAAACGAAAATAACCCATGTTGTTTTAATTAGACAATTTGCTGTTTGTTAGAGTCACAGTGGGAAGGGACTTAAACATGTCTTTAGATGTTTAATGGTCTGATCAACCAAAAATAAACGAAAAAAAACCCATGTTGTTTTAATTAGACAACTTGCTGTTTGTTAGAGTCACAGTGGGAAGGGACTTAAACATGTCTTTAGATGTTTAATGGTCTGATCAACCAAAAATAAACGAAAAAAACCCATGTTGTTTTAATTAGACAATTTGCTGTTTGTTGGAGTCACCGTGGCTACGTGAGTAAGGAGATCCCGGTGTTGACCGAAAAAGTTCATCTGATTTTTTTTACGCTTATTTGCTACTGGCCATTGGTGCAGGATGAAGACAGTGTATAGTCATTCAGATGGAACAGAAAAATCTGAGGTCTCGTGTACACAAAGGCATGCACGTAAAAGATCCCTTGACATTTTGAATTCAATTTAAGAGTACGCTGTAGTGCCGCTTTCATAGCACATTGTATGGTGTATGCCCAACGTCATTAGCCCAGGCAGTGGAGAACAGTAAGATGTTAAACCCCATTTTGTTTAATTGTCGTTTTCTGATACACTTTCCTTAATATCTAAGACTTGCTATATCTAAACTAAATGAAATTTGTTTAAGAACGAACCTTTACGTTTGTCACGTTCGATCTGCTGCAGATTAAAAGATGCTAGAAAACTACATTTATTAGGATAACCTGACTCCATACACAAAACATCCACATCAACTTTTGGAATGGTCAACAACGGTGAACCACTTTTTTGTTCCTCTTCGACTACTAATGGACTTAAACTTTTCTCTCGGAATAATTTCCGCCTCTTCTTAAATCTTTCAAATTCTTTATCTGTAAGTTAGTAAGAAGATTTGGTGATTTGTTGTCGTGGAAACTTAGTGTCACTTGTAAATAATGTGATTGTGGGTAGGGATCATCGAGCCGAAACAATCAGTGTACAGCATGGCTTTTGCTTTAAAATTTTGCCAGCTCATCAATTTTAGAATTATTTCTTGACGTCATATTTAGCAAATTCTTTTTCTAATTATCTCAGTTACTTGCTCTAATTTAACTGTTTTTAAATGCAAGGTGGCTAGTTGATCATGATTGGTGAATATGACTGCAATACAAGGCCTGGTTTAGTTTCAATTAAATCTTGTGTTTTATTTAAAGGAGAAATGCAACCTTTGCAGATTTATATGTTTATTATTCTTGGTTTCAACTACGTACAAAATGAAATAAAATGGGGTTTAATGTTCTACTTCGACTGGGTACATGTATGTACAACTAAAGTTCACTCTATTTAGAGGGGTGGGGGGTTAAGAACTTAAAATGCTTCCACCCTCTCAAATGTAAATTCAAGAAAAAGCTCTGTCTAAGAATACGGCATGGCTTATTCCCGTCCTTATTTGCCCATTTGAAAAGCAGGACAGTAAATCCAATTTCATTAAACTTTTCATAATGAATACAAGACATAATTTGATGTTGAAACTACTTCAAATCTTATAATCATCCCCCTCCCCACCTCCATTTCTTTTTTCAAAATCTGCAAAAGTGCAATAAAACTAAAAAAAAAACCATTGTCAAATTTCCTTTAATGCGATTAAAATGAAAATAAAATTTTTCTTGACTACCACATACAAGATATGAACAGACAGGACTGATTGTTTCGGCTCTCTGCGATTTAACGAGTGATGCTGAGTGTCCAAGAATGGGTGACTTCGGTGATTTAAACCAATGTTAAAAATCATTAATTGAATTTAGGTAAGCTAAGTCAGAGTTTTGAATTATAGGACAAAATATTCTTTCAATTGATTCCCAAGGGTCGAACAGCGATAGTGATATATGTTCGGACATTTTCTCCACCATTTTGAAGTCAGACAAAAGGGAAAGATAAAGTCATGTTAAACCGAAATCAGGATGGGTTTTTTTTGTCAACAGTAAGTGCAGGTTAGATAAACAAAAAAAAAAAAAAACCAAAACAAAACATCAAAATGAAAGCAACAATTCATGGTCTTATGGATGATAAACATTTGGGTGTGCCCAGCTATAAACTCGAGTGTGGATTACTGTCAACTCAGGTTTGGCCCTTTGTAAGCTGTCGTGGTGTGGCCCATTGTAAACTGTCGGGTTTGGTCAATTGTAAGCCGTCGGGTGTGGTCCATTGCACAAGTGATCGAGTGTGGTGCTTTGTAAACTGTCGGGTGTGGCTCATTGTAAGCCATCGGGTGTGGCCCATTATATAGCCGTCAAGTGTGGCCCGCTTGTATAGCCGTTGGATGTGGCCCACTGTAAACTGTGGTGTGGCTCATGCAGTATGTTAAATGTTAGGTGTTAGCTTTTGTAAACTGTTGGGTGTGGCCCTTGTGGGATACTGTAAAATGTAAGCGCAGATTAGACAAACTTCACTTTAAAATCAATACATTCAATGCATTTTGGCCCAAAATTTAAAGTATTACCCAAGAATTACAAACCCAATTCACCTTCATTGTATGGAGTTCCTCATAACAAAGAATTGTTAACTATGTGAACTCTTCAAATGAGTAAGCACACCCTGCTTCATGCATGAAACCTGTCAGAGCTTTAAGTAGAAGCAACTGAGTAGATGGCTTCCAGTACAAAATTGAGAAAAGCCCCCCTTTTTAATCCGTTTCGACCCTAAGATAATTTTCTAAAGGTGTTTCTCGATGTACGAGTAGTTTCAAGTAAAGACTACTCAAGACAATTGGGGTGATAGCCTACAGGTACAGTCTGGCTTGCATTGTCATATTCTAGTGGAATTCCTTAAGGTGTTTAGTCTAATATATAGGGGACTTCCTGTCCTTCAGTCTTATATATATATAGGGGACTTGCTTCAAAACAGAATTAATCTGTGCAGCAGAACAACAGCAACCAGGTGAAGGCCTGGTGTTTGTAAAAAAAAAATAAAAAAAAAAAAAAAAAAATCATATTGCCTGGAATTAAATTTACATCAACTATGAAGAAATAGTGACTCACCTTTTTTCTTTTGAACAGTACAAAGACCTAATATTGAGAGGAATTTTAATTTAGCTGGTGTTTTATCGAGGGCTAATGGGGGTCCATTTCTTATGATCATCATTCTCTCAATTCTGTCTTCTTCCTTCTCACTAAAATCTTCGTCGTCATCATCACTGACGTAATTTCCGCTTAACCTCGCTTTGCGTAATCTCTCTTCTTCTTTATCCAGTTTACTAACGAGTGGCACCGTTTTCTCCATGGCAACGTGATTAGGCACGACATCATGTGACACGACTTCAGCAGTCATTTTACTGTTTTTAGTTAAATCACTCACAATCCTTTTCATATTATAACTCTCTTTACTATGGTTACTGTGGTTGCTATGGCTGACCATATTACCATGGATACTATGCATCGGATCACGTTCATTTAAATATGTTTTATGTTTATCACTTATTACCTCCCTTTGTGGTTTTTTGAGTGGTGGTACAGAGAGTTCTGTTTTACGAGTATGTAAATTGGGCACTTCTAAATGTGAATACTGCATTCTACTTTCTTTTTCAAATGGACGGAATAGTCCAGTATCGGGTCTGTGTTGAGCAATTTCACCCGGTTCTTTCGGAGATATTAATGGAGGTGGCTGTCCACGCGACAGTTCGTGTTCCTGTCTATGATTCTGTTCATATCGTCTGTGAGCCTCCACTGAGATTGTATTCCGACTTGCCTCCTGTAAATATAAAAGAACAACATTAAAGATATATTTTTTATGAAAGTCATGTGACAGGAAGCTCTTGTTGGGACTTGAACCCGGGACCCCAGGTATGGAATTCTCCACGACCAAGGCCTGTTGAAAGTATAATCAAATTTGGACCATACCAGGAATTTGAACACAGTGAATTGTGATAAATGGAATGGGGTTTACCATCCTACTGTTGTAGTCCGAACTGGGTTAATAAAGATGGGCATAGGCCATACAGTGTGCTATGATGGACATTTTGCCTGAACAGCGGCACTACAGCATACTAGAATGACAAACTCGAACTCTAGACCTCATTATCCACCCAATCTGAACGACTATATGTTATCTTTTGCCATGCCATACGTTGTGCACCATCAATCGTACACAGGCCCCCCCAGGTTAGCGCGTAAATGTCTTACCCATGTTTATAGTAATGTGGATTTTCGATTGGCTAGAGTATAATAACTTCATCTTACCCTATGTTTGATTGGATAGAATATAATGACTTCAACTTACACTATGTTTGATTGGCTACAGTATAATAACATTAACTTACACTGATTGGCTACAGTATAATAACATTAACTTACACTAAGTTTGATTGGCTAAATTAGAATAACTTTAACTTACCCTATGTTTGATTGGCTAGAGTATAATAACTTACCCTATGTTTGATTGGTTAGAGAAAAAAAACTTTCTATGTTTGATTGGCTAGAGAAAAATAACGAATTTACTCTACATTGGATTGGCTAGAACAAAATAACATCAACTTACCCTATGTTGATTGAGATTTCTACCATCTAGTAAATGTGACGCTGTTTTATGATGAGTATCCAGACGTGAATCAGGTAACGAACGTTTATAATCGTGATGTGGAGGAAGCGGTGATTTATATTTATCGTTATATAGGACATCACGAGGTGTTCCTTGTGTGATTGAACCAAACTTGGCAGCTGAAATAAATAAGTTTCTTATATCTGATGTTCAATATGAAATCTTTTACATGGACAGCTTCATTACTGTCTTCCCTGTTACAATTTCCAATTGAATTTTTTTTTAAGAAAGAGTACCATTAAACATTACAAAGATCGTGATTTTCTTTTTTGGATTCTTATCTCACTTTGAGATTATTTCATCGTTAAGAATGTCAGGAATCTTTGGACAGATTCAGTTGAGTGGAAATGCTGAGTTGAGCAAAACAGAAAGTAAAATGAAGCTGAACAAGGATGGTTAAATTGTTAAAAATTAGAGACTCAAAGAGAGAGAGAGAGAGAAATGGGGTTTAACGTCCACTCAACACAAATTAGGTCATTTCGGGACTAACATATGGTTTAATTTTTTTTTTTTAATTTCAATAATTCGCTTGCGCATAGGGGTCTTAAGCAGTGGGAGGAAACCGGAGTGCCTGGAGGAAACCCACGAGGTTGAGAAGGGGCCCCTATCTCCATGCCACATACGCTCACACCAGGGTTCGAAACCACAGCCGCAAGCTAGAGGTGACCGGCCAGCTAGAGTTCAAAGCGCGGTACTCTAGACCACTAGGCCATCCCAACACCCCCCGAGAGACTCAAAGAAATCGGGAACCATGGTGGGTAAGTGAGTAAGACGATGGCTCTTGCCAGTCTTGAGATCGTGGGTACACTCTTGGTGGATTCCCCATGTCAGTGATGCAGGACGGAGGATAGCTGTCTAGTTGTTCAAATAGGACAAAAAAAGAGGTCATGTGTACACATTGGCATGCACATGAAAGACCCCTAACCGTTGGAATTTCATACAAGAGTAGACTGTATAGAGCGTCAGGCTACTATAATAAGTTGATATGTAAACAAAGTTTTATAAGGATATCTTGAATGGCTTACGAGATATGCTTCGGAAATGAAGGACAGAACCCCATTTAAATATCTCTCCACTGACTTTGTCTCCTGAGAGATAAAAAGGAGAAGATCCCTGTTTCAATATCTCTCCCTTGACTTCGTTTGTTAAGGGATAAAAAATTAAAATTTACCGTACCTGTTAATTCTTCTCGATGTTGTTCCTGTCGATGATTGAATTCGTGCCCAGCATTCTGTGCAATATATTCTCTGCGATCATGCTCTAATTTTAATCGCTCTAATGTCCGACTTTCTCTTTCTAAATCTCGTTCTCGCATTCTTTGAGCAGCTTCCTTTTCTCTTTCCTTCTCACGCCATTTTTCTTTTTCTCGTTCCTTCTCTCGATCTTTTTCTTTTTCTCGATCTATTTCCCTCTGTCTTTCATCTTCAAGCCGGGCTCTGATATAAAAATAAATAGTAAATAATCAACATTGTCCGTTTGATTGGAACTGTGAGTTATCACCCTTGGACTATCTGAACATTATAATGCAGATATTTATTATAATACAATTTTATCATCAAAACCATTGTGCCACTGCTGCCAAAACCGTTGTGCCAGTTAGACCATGGATATCAAGACCATAATGCCAGCCAGACCATGGCCATCAAAACCACTGTCGGAACACCTCATTTGAGTCTTGTCGCAACATTTAATCCCAGCCGGTCTGAAATTTCAGTGTACGATTTTAAATCATTGACTTAGACAACCATTTTGTGGGATCTAATTAAGGAGGTCCAAAACCTTTTGCATTCAGGGCCTTGATTTCTATTAAAACAATCTGTTAGCAAAATAATTACGAGAAAATATCAATACCGTTCAACAGACAGAGCCGGAGATCGTGGATCCAAACTTTGAGCAGCACTGGGTGAGATATAGGGATACTGGTGAAGTAGTTCTGGGGGATACCGTCCTCCTGCAGCTAATAATGGGTGAACACCAGGGTGCCCCATCATACTCGGGTGAGAGAAGGGCATAAACGATGGCTGCATCATTCGATATCTCTCTAATAATAGAGGATCTTCAAATCTGAAATAAAAATAAAATCATTAAACATACATTATGTAAGAGGTAAACCTGCCTGCAAAAATGGCAAGGAGAAACCAAGTTGGAAAATCTGGCTGAACTTTCTCGGCCAATGAAGGGATCGAACACGCGACCTCCAGACTAGCAAGCTAGGGTCTTACCCACTTAGCCACAGTGGCTTCCCCTCAAATTAACAACAACTGAACAGGTGAGGAAGACATACACCACACGGACAATAATTAAAGTTCATTTAATTACGAAAACAAATTACCTGTAAGCTGGATGAGAATAATGTGAAGCCAGCAATGCTGAATGATACGCAGCGTAGGCAGGATCCATTCCAAACCCTGGGGGTACAGGTTGTCGTATATCTTCACCATGTCTATATGGCTGAAAACCTCGTGTCAAACTTTCTTCCCTACCAGATTGTAATAGACCAGACCCAGGATTAGAATGTGGCGTACTGTAAATAACATTTATACATTTATAAATAAAATAAAATGAAATGAAATGGGGTTTAACGTCCTACTGTTCTTTTTCGAACTTAAAGGGCCAATCCCGATAACTTTTGGGGGAATAAAACTGCTTAATTTTGTGTTAAAATCCCTTAAAACCCATTACCTAAGGCCGACCAACTAACACGATATTTGTGATACGCTTGTAAATAACTTAAACCTGACAGTCTTCATGTGGAAATGGAGACCATTGTATTATACAGTATCTGGATAAAACCAGACTCTTTTCTGTAAAAATAATATGTAGGTGAAATTTACACTTTATCAAATACAGTACATGGGTCATTCACTGTATAGACCTCTCAAGGAACGGGAATCGATTATCAGGTCACCCAGTGAAAAAATTGATACGAAATCTTAAAAGGGTAACGTGTCCGGATAAGCAGTGTTGACGTTCACGACCAAACTACTCATCATTTTGAGCTGAAATTTTGAGACAAGGTAAATAAACCAGTTCTCTATATTTTGGTCCATAAATTTCATATATACTCGGACTTTAATTTTTGAGACTCTGTTCTTATCGGGATAGTCCCTTTAACTAATGGGATCTTTAACGTGCACCAATATGTACACGGGACCTCAGTTTTTTGTCTGCTCCAAATGACTAGACAGCTGTTCTTGTCAGGCCCTCCATCTTGGGTCACTGACAAGAGGGAACCACCTGTAGGGGAGGATCCCGGCCTCCTCTGGACATGCATCAGAGAGAGAGAGAGAAATGGGGTTTAACGTCCACTCAACACAAACTAGGTCATTTCGGGACTAACATATGGTTTAATTTTATTTCAATAATTCACTTGCGCGTAGGGGTCTTTAGCAGTGGGAGGAAAGGACATGCATCAGGGATGAATATTATCTTGTATGGTTGCTATGGCGATATGATATGTATTGCACTGGTTCACTAATGATGATGGTCAAGAATGTTACAAGAGTCCAGGAAGACGATGAAACACATCTACTTACATTCTAGCTGAATGTGGCACTGAATGTCCCTCTTTACTCGACCTATCATCTTCACGTGAGTGACGTGATAGGGGACGTTGATCACGTTCCTGTTTAACACCTAGAGATTCGTAGTTTGATGACGTGCTATGGCCTGATGGGATTCGGTCTATATTCTGAAAAGAAAAGAAAAGTAGCAAAAATCAAAATCTTAGGGTTCTGCCAGGCAATGAAACATAAACTCACAGTTTGCGCAGTCCACCAGAATTGGCATATATTTGTTCTTTAGTCAGTTATAAAAGCATTTACGAGTAAAAACCATTAAACATGCATTATGCAAGAGCTAGATCTGCCTATTGTAGGCCTTTCTTGAGGCCCGAAATGTTATCTAAATTATAAATTATACATGAATTTACTTATCCTCTGACCACAATCAACTCTCGATGGCATCACTAGCCTGTGATATTTAATGGATTTGAAAACATTTTGTGATGGACAATTGAACGTAAAAATGGATTATCGGGACAAGACTATGTTTTTATCATATCAACGTTGGCATATTCTATTTATGTTATGTATTTTTCAAATATTATCGCAAAAACTGTCAACTCGTTATCAAATCTCAAATAACGCCCCTTTATCTGCCAATAACTTACGTGTCTGATGTCACTAGAAAGAGCCGACTGGTGAGATGGAGTGGGTGCTATGGTAACAACGGGTGGCGATGTCAAGGTCGAAGTATGACTAGAATACACAAGGGGCGGAGGAGCACGTTTAGGCGTTGATGACCTTGGGCTACTGTTATTACTGTTTGGACTAGAATGTTTGATGACATCATCTGAAAGAAGAAACACTGATTAATCATAAAGGGAGATAAACCTTGTTAACAAAATAAAATCATTTCTATTGTTTATATATCAACAACTCTCTTCCAAAACACCTTAAAATGGCCAAGGGTTTATATGCAATCAATTAATAGGGGCATTAGCGGTCTATCATGTGATCTTATTTTGTAAAAATATACCGTAAGACAGTCTTTAATCCTTTTTTCTCACGAGAGGGATAATGAGAAATAGGGTTTAACATCTGTGACACAATCTAGGTCATTTCAGGACTAACACATGGTTCAATTTTATTTCAATAATTCACTTGCACTTACAGGTCTTTAGCAATAAATTTCTTGCCATGTTAAAAATTGACAGACCAGCAAAATATTGAAGTGAATATATAATTTTACTGTTATGGCTGCTGTCTTTTTAATGCCAAAATTTTACATGGCATTTAAAGGGTTTTGGAAGGAAGTTCTTCTTATCGTATGTTTTATATTTATCTATGTTATGTATGTTTCATTGATATAAATTTCTACTGACATATAAAATATCTCAACGACATCAACTGTGGTATAAATCAATTATATATTCATTATAACATTAATTAACTATTAATTAACAGTTATTTCATGGTGTATCTTCTCAAATCTCAAACGTGAAATATCAAGTTACCATCATGCCCTATCTAAATGCAATTTTTCAGTTTATTTTTCACCACTGGCGCTAGAATAAAACTATTCTAATCGTTATTACAGGAAATGTTTTATTTATCGTATTACACAAGATTGTTTCATCATTTATATCCCATATAATTAAAGGCAGGCGTACAGCTTAACCCGATCATAATTCAAACTACCATGGGATCTTTTACATGCGCGCCAATGAGTACACGGACATCCTTTTTTCATCACAACTGAGTAACTGTGCGATGTCCTTTACCAGGCCCTCAGTCCTGAAACCACTGACAAGGAGGAACCCTCGCTGCAAAATCCCGATGAACTTCCTCTGTCAATGCAGGGATCGAACATGGGACCTCCACATTAGAGAGCCAACACCTCAACCACAGAGAGCCACTGCGACTCACTTCGTCACTGTTGGAACCGGGGCCAATGTTGACGGTGAACTTTAAGGGAAATTTTGCCAAACAGCAATTGAATTTCAACTGTCAATGGCTATTTCACCTGCGCCTCCGGTGTTTTACACCTCAAAGGAGAGAAAAATGAGGTTTAACGTCCACTCAACACAAACTAGGTCATTTCAAGATTAACATAGGGTTTATTTTCATTTCAATAATCCACTTGAGTTTTGGTGTCTTTAGCAGTGCAAGGAAACTGGAGGACCCACAAAAAACCCACAAGGTTGGACAGGCGACCATACTCCTTGTCACATACAACCAGGGATTCGAAACCACGCCAGTTGACTCAATGTCTGGCCTTATGATACAGCGCACACGTGCTAACCATTCGGCCATTCAACTCTCCTCATAGGAAGTACTACACACGACACATAGATAAGAAAAGGAATTGTTTTTATACTAGCACCAGGGATCTTACTTTATATTAAAATTTTTGAATTGTTTTAAAAAGATTGTCATTTACCTTACCAATTAAAACAAAAGATTAAAATATTTCATTGCAATAAAAAAAATATTCAGAAAGACAAAAAGCAAAAAAAAAACAAAAAAAAAATATAAAATTGAAGAGGGTTCCACAAATACAATGAGTTATATAAAAGTTATTTGATATGCAAAACAATTAAAGGTGTTCACAACACTAAAGTGAAAAATATTTGTAAGAAGCTGAGAAGAATCAAAGACAATTAAATTTGATAAAAAAAAGGGGGGAGGGGCAAGTCATTGAATAAAGACATAGTTACAGCTATATGCATTAAACACTGTAACCCTGGTATTATTCAATCTTGGGTATTTAGCACTAATTTCTTACACATTCGTTTAATATCAAATCTTTCTTAAAAATTCGTAAAAAACATCTAAAATCAGCCCTAAATCATCTAATTTGTACTCGTGCCGGTTTATGTATGACTGATTAATTTTCATAATGAGTGTCAAATTTACAAGTGTTTAATTCCCTGACTGCTGTTAAGTAATTAATCATTATACATCAAATCAACTGGGTTGTTTATCTTTTAACAGTAATTGAGAAATTAAACAGTTGTAAATTGGACACTCCATTATCTAAATTGAATGGTCAGCTTAAAACTAAACACAAGTACAAATAGATGATTTTTGGTAATTTCAAACTTTATTTTATACAAAAATTTGATATTAAACAAATGTCAAAGAAATTAGTACTAGATACAAAAGATTAAATGATACTCGTATTACAGTGAAGGAACTTTCAAATACAATTCCCCATATTTTATATGAATAATTTAGTGTGCTATCAGGCATAGTGTATAGATTAGTATAGTATCCCTCTGTTAATCTTAGCTCGTTTATCCCTTGAATTAAATCCCCTTTTTAAATACACAACTACATATTAGCTATATGAATTCCTCAAATAAAAACTGATTCTGGGCGTTCATGGGATGGGACAGTGGGAGACAACTGGAGGACCCGGAGAAAACCCACAAGGTTGGACAGGAGTCCCTCTTCCTTGTTACAAACAACAGGGGAATTGCACATGCTAACCTCTCGTCCCCACTCCCCTCCAAAGGAATATAATGGGGTTACAATGTTATATACAGGTTCTTTAATGTGCACATCAACAAGTACACTTCTGGACCCTTTTTTTGGTCCCATCTGAAGAACTAGACAGAGAAGATGCTCCCCCACCGCCTGGGCATTTAGAACCGGGCTTGAACAATTAAATATTTTGGGAAAGGGATGTCAAGAAGTCTGAGCGTGGAATTAAATAAGAACTGTCAGCATTTGTTTTTTAAACTAACATATTATCTTTTTTTTTTAAACTAAAATTATCCTTGTTTTTGTTAAGAGAAAAACATTAGCAAGCTGTGAAAATATTGTTCAGACATGAAATACTTAGAAGGGTCCCCGCCCCCCACAAGAAAAATAGAAATAAAAAAAAAGAAGCTATCATCAGTAAGAAAACCAGATGATGTCCAAATATACCAAATTAGGGCAAGCCACCATACAACAGCTAAATGGTAACGATTTTATGTAAAAAATACCGGCAGGATCTTTAGCCTGATAGGCCAATTTCCTCAGCGCGGCGGCGAAACTGGACGTACGTGTGGCATTCAGTGCCGAATTGTTGCTAACGGAATTCAAACCGTTGCTAGGAGAGACTTGATTCAGAGGTGGAACCGTTGCTGTGTTTCTTGCGAGTTTTGATCCAGCGGGACTCAGCATGGTTAATGGTGGGGGTTTACTACCTTGTACCAAACCTGAAAAATATAAATAACGCAAAACATTAAAACATGGAATACATTGTCGTCTGCTAATAATATGCCCACATACTAGGCCTGGGTATTGTGACAATATACTTATTCACCTTCAATAGAAGGCTTGATCTCGCTTTAATGAGTACATTTTATCAAGGCCTTCACGTAATACCCTCTATGTTTTGGCACTAATTTTGATTGGGTATTTATACAGCTTCCAATCCGACTCCTCGGTCGTCGTGAATACAAAGTCTTGCCTTATTTAATCCTCGTCAAAAAAGTTTTAAACCCCAATCAATTTTACTGGTCAATTTTTTTACTGCTAAATGTGCCCTTCTGCTAGACGGCTTGGCAGAAGCCATTGTAACCTACATATATAGGGTAACGCACAAATTTACGTAACTCAGCCATATAAGACGTATAGATATTTAGGTAAGCAGGTGAAACAAAATAAGAAATTTTTGAAAAAATTCAATTGCAGTTGGGCTAGGCAAAGCAATAAATGACTGAAGATTCTCAACTTTTCATTCAAAGATACCAATTTTTTCTACCCTGCTAACATAAATTTCGTTTAATAAAATAAAACCAAGTATGAACAATCCACACCATTAGACAAAATACGAAGCCCTAAAAAAAAGTTAAATAGGCAAAATAGTGTAATCATTGATTGGACTGTTCACCGTTACAAAATACACGACAAACAGTGGTATCATACATGGCCGACAAAAATACACTCTTCTCATTTTAAATATAATCGGCCATCATGGTGCAACAGTCGTATGGAATTTGCAATAAAAAATTAACGTTGTAGAATCGGTTGAATTATTGAAATGTTCTCACTTTACCTACTGCTAGAAATAGACATAGATTAACCCAGTGGGTCTCGGACATATAATACGATTTATTTCCTACATTTACACCTTCACCACTGCACAACGAAAACTGTTCCTAAATATTTAATGAAAGTGGGTAAATAGGCTAGGCCTCATTACCTCATGTTATAGATATTTAGTCACTGAGGCGTAGTAACACATTTAGAAACATGGTACATTAAAAGTCTCTGATCTCAATTGAGAAAGATATAGAGCGAGAGGAGACAGAGAGAGAGAGAGAGAGAGAGAGAGAGAGAGAGAGAGAGAGAGGGTTTAATGTCCACTCAACACAAACTAGGTCATTTCAGGACTAACATATGGTTAAATTTTCTTTCGATAATTCACTTGTGCGTAGGGGAATCAAAACCACACCAGTTGACTTAATGACAGACCTTATGAAACGGAATGACTTTTTTTGTATCGAGTGGTCATTGAACTCAATTTCTCTCTCACCTTCAATCTCCCGTAATCTGGAAAAACCTAGTAACTCTGTTGAATGTAGTTTTGAGTGAACAAAGGAAAACTGTTTTGTTAAGCTACTGAATATATAACCAATTTTATTTTGTCTTTGTAGATGAAGAGGAAAAAACCCTATTATTATATACATACATGTGTCCTCATGGGTCTAACTCAATTTTCACCAAAATTTGACTTGCTAGGTTTTTCCAGATTACAGGAGAAGTATACATGTATTTAAGTTAATATTGCCTTGCAAGTATTTCAGATGCAGGAATCAGTTTAACTGTGAAATGAGAAACCACTGAGACAGATAATAACTGGTAACAGAGCTATAATGTTTGAGAGTGTACATCGTGTATAATTACGTGTATATATTTTATTATTGTTTAACAATACATTGTACTTGGGTTTAATTCCCCAGGTAACTAGAATATAATCTGTTCTACACGCATGTTATAAATACAATATGTCCACTTGATATTAACCGGAGATACATAATCTGCAGGAAACCAGTTCCGTGGGACAGGATAACACAAATAGTTCTGTGTTTCTGGGCTTGAACAATTCCGTGGGTGAAAGGAACATTACTACATGTAAGGGTGCAGTTTTATGAGGTAAGAGAACATTTTTGTGGGACATAAAAATAGATCTGAGAGAACATTTTGTGGGCCTAAGAATAGATCTGTGAGGACAGAGAACAGTTCTGTGTGGTCATAACAGTTCTGTGGTCAGAGAACAGTTCTGTGTGATTAGAGAACAGCTCTGTGGGACCTTAGAACAGTTCTGTCTGTAAAGTCAAAGAACACTTCTGTTTAACTAGAGAAGAGTTGGAGGGGGGGGGTATAAGCAAGAGAAATAAGGTATAATTGTGTAATATTAATTTTGTACATAATTGTACATGTATATCAATACTGTTTAATTGTGTAATACTGTATTTAACTGTGTGAAATTGTACATCAATACAGTATAACTATGTGCAATATTGTATAACAATAAGGTATTATTATGTAATATTGTATATCAATATGGTATGTAACTGGGTAATATTGTATATCAATATGGTATATAACTAACTGTGTAATATGTAATATGGTATATCAATACTGTATAATTGTGTAATATGGTATACAACTGTGTAATATTGTATATCAATATGGTATAACTGTGTAATATGGTATACATGTATAATTGTGTAATATGGTATACAACTGTGTAATATTGTATATCAATACAGTATAACTGTATAATATTGAGAATATAATATGATCTATATATATAGATTGTCAAGTATATTATATTAATCTATTATTTATACAACATCATGTTACAATTTATAATCAATACCTTTCACACCATATACTGATAACACGCTCCATAACAAATATATACAATACAACCGTGTATTCAAACTTTACTACAATAGACTAGGGGTTGAACACATCGTCTGTAGATCATTCTGAGACTAACTTATACAATACAACCACATATTCAAACTAGACGAGGGGGGGGGGAATTGTTAGTGTGCGCGCTGTATCATATGGCCTGCCATTGAGTCAACTGCTGTAGTTTCGAATCCCCAGTTGTATGTGGCAAGGAGTAGGGTCGCCTGTCCAACCTCATGGGTTTTCTCCAAGTACTCCGGTTTCCTCCCACTGCTAAAGACTCCTACGCGCAAGCGAATGAATGAAATAAAATTCAAAAGCATATGTTAGTCCCGAAATGGCCTAGTTAAACCTCCATTCTGTTGTAGTAAAGTTTGAATATGCAGTTGTATTGTATATTCAAACTTTACTACAACAGAATGGAGGTTTAACAGATCGTCCATACTCTTACACTAACATATACAATATACAATACAACCGCATTGTTAAACTTTACTACGATAGAATGGGGATTCTACAGCTCGTCCATACTCTTCCTTTTATCATTTTGAGACTAACATATGGTTATAAGAGGTTTAACAACTTGTCCACATTTTATACATGTCATTTTGGGACTAACATATGGTTTATCTTTACTTACTTTGATTATGTGTTCAGTGTGGAGGGTGAGGAATGTAGCAATATTTGAAACTGTGAATAGTTCATTTATAAATTAAAACAACAAAAGTTTTCTAAACAACTATATTTTAGTTAAAATAAATTAAAGAATTTTGAGTAAATTCTCAACCTAAGTCTGGGAATGCTTTGTGAACTCCGGCCAGAACATGCAAGTCAATTTTCCATCCTTGTCCTATGATTATTAAGTAAATTGTTTAGTTCATAAAATAAAATATCACCAATCTGAAAAAAGGTAGAATTTTGTGTAAACTCTATGAATATTTGATGAGTTAAACAGATGATACGCCCAACATAGCGAGATATAATTCAAGTGAAAAGATATCATTATACGATTGTCTTTTGACTGGTTGACAATGTTGTGAATCATTAAATAAAGAAGTAAGATAATGAAGAGGTCAGCCGTTTCAACAGGGTTTGTATTAAACAGCTGTTACTTGCCTCCATCACACTATGAATAATTTAACACAATAATATTAATAATTTCTTTTATAGCCAACTGACAAATTAACATGCAATAAAAACAGAGACTATATCGAAACTCTGTCTGATTAGGAAACCAAAGAGACCGAAGGCTACATTCAATTATCTTACGATGAGAGAGAGAGAGAAATGGGTTTTAACGTCAACTCGACACAAACAAGGTCATTTTGGGACTAACATATGGTTTAATTTCATTTCAATAATTTGCTTGCGCGTAGGAGTCTTTAGCAGTGGGAGGAAACCGGGGAGAGAGAGAGAGAGATGGGGTTTAACGTCCACTCGACACAAACTAGGTCATTTTGAGACTAACATATGGTTTCATTTTATTTGGATAATTCGCTTGCGCGTAGGGGTCTTTAGCAGTGGGAGGAAACCGGAGTGCCCGGCGGAAACCCACAAGGTTGAGAAGGCGCCCCTATCTCCATGCCACATACGCTCACACCAGGGCTCGAAACCACAGCCGCAAGCCAGAGGTGACGGGCCAGCTAGAGGTCGAAGCGCGGCACTCTAGACCACTAGGTCATCCCAACCCCCGAGGAAACCGGAAGACCCACAAAAAACCCACAAAGTTGGACAGGCAACTTGACTCCTTGTCACATACAACTGGGGAATCGAAACCAGGCCAGTTGACTCAATGACAGACCTTATGATACAATGCGCACATGCCCTAACCATTCGGCAATCCCACCCCCCATCTTTTTGAGATGAGGTGTATCAACCTTGGGGGGGGGGGGGATTACTTATCACCCATACAGTCAGAGAGAGAGAGAGAGAAAGAGAGAGAGAGAGATCAGTGTATTTTTAACTCCAAACTACTATACAATGGACATATTTATTTTGTTTTACCCTCTAGCACCCTAAATCTACTCATCCATGTAAATTACATTGTTGAAAATATCTACATATAGGACATAATGAACAAGGTGAATTAACCTATCCTGGTATTCAACTTGAATAAATCAGTACTTTTTTTATTGTCTGACATCAATTTGTGACAAGTTACCTGTCATATTATGATAAATTGATAATGTTCATATGTCATACAAATATTTAAGTAAATATACAAAATTTGTCTGCAGACACAAGGTCATATCGTCATTTTTTAAAATATTTTGATAGATTTTTGCACGTTATTCAATATTCATAACTCTTTCTTTTAAACTCACCTTCCCTTTTTTATTCCCAGTCAACGTCCAGCCCACTGTTACAAATTAAATAAATAAAATCATGAAAATGTCTGACATGTAGCTCTACAATAATCCTTGAAATTACTACTGCAGGTGTAATGAAGATTTAGAATTCACTTGTTCAAAAAAAAATCAATGGATATTCATTCCACATGTATGTCATTTTATGAAGTGGTAATCGGCTTTCTATTTTATACTGCATTGATTGAAAATTTTTTTAATCCTCTTGGTTTGAAATCTCTTGAAAAACTTAAAATAATACACAAGATGATCTGTTTGAAACGTAGGTTGATCCTCCTTCAGAATAATGTAATATTATTTATAGCTATTTAAGTACATAAACTGGAACAGTTTATTGACCTTTGACACAGTGTATATTTAGAACACCTCATACCACATCCTGATGAATATTTATACAGATTGATTGTATCATTATAAATTCAGTTTCTGTAAATATCTACATGTACTATTGACAATGTTACAAGCTTATTCTTTCTAAAACAAACAATTGTATTTCTTTCAATAATTCCTGTAGGGTCTTTAGCAGTGGGAGGAAACCAGAGGACCTGAGGAAAAACCCTACTGCGGGGATTCAAAACCAATTCACTTGGCTCGATGAGACCTAACTAAGCACACTTTTTTAGCCCAGATCTATCACTTGCTCAGGCTTACGTAACAAAGTCAAGGCCTAGAGAATAGACGGAATCAATTACAGTTGGTGATTGTAATATCTACCTGGAATAACCTATTTACATACATGTAACATACATAAATGATCCACATGGACAGACATATTTATATAAATCATCAACAGCTTGTCTTTTATTGGGGACAGAGAGAAAGAGAGAGGGAGAGAGAGAGAGAGAGAGAGAGAGAGAGAGTGACCGGTGACTAATTAGTTACCCATTAAATAATAAATATATCATCTCTTTGTTTCATATTATTCTCAGATATAAATTCTGTTTACACTTTAAGGCAATGTTTCTAGCCGCGTTCCTCGATTCTCTTGCTAGAACTGGGGCCTTATTCACGAAATTTCAATTAAGATAAAATCCAAATTTTAGTTATATGATTGGATAATATTAGATTGATTTTAGTGCTTAGCTAATCAAAACTGAAGTATCTATTAAAATCTGGATTTTATCTTTAGTTAAGATTTCGTGAATCAGGGCCCAGGGGCTGTAGCGCCGTATGGTACATGATTCGTGTACCAATGGTAAAATGATTATTTTGTCTTAAATATTTGATATCAGAAGCCCATCTTTTTCCGGTACGATCACAGCATCAATGTTGATTTAAATTGACAAATTATTCGTGTTTTCAATGTTGGAAGATTTTGGATGATATTAAATTAGAGACTTAGCCACCGGTACTTTAATATTCGGTGAATATGGTAAGGTCATACATACATGTATATGATTGTCATCATGGAAACTGATAGCTGGAATGTATACAGTTTAAAAATAAACTTGCAGGAGACTTTAATGACTCGCGTGAAGGAAAGTCCAGATTCGACGTTGAGAGGAGCAGGGCCCTGTTTCACGAAATTTTAACTTAAGATAAAATCCAATTTTAGTAGATACTTCAATTTTGATTGGCTAAGCACTAAAATCAATCTAATATTATCCAATCAAATTACTAAAATTGGGATCTTATCTTAGTTAAAATTTCGTGAAATAGGCCCCAGGACCTTAAGTGCATGTTAAACATGAAGGACTGATATATTAATGTTTGATAAATCTTTTTTTACCTTTATCAATATATCAGTCGGAGCGGAGTACAAGACGAACGCCTGACGTCCACGAAAAAAATATTGACTTATACCTCGAAAAATATTGTAATTGAATTCAAACTAAGGGATGAAATAATCAATTTTATTATTATGGATCAATGAAACTATGAACAGAAATCTCTAACCAGATCAGCAATTTGAACACTTGAATAAATATAAATGGTCTTATCCTCTATTGACCTAATAGAACGACAGTTTGATCTAGTTTTATCTGAGTATCAATAAACCAATGATGATGTCACAATTAACTTCCTCGTGAAGAATTTCAAACAACTCTAGATATTGTTAGTTCATCTATTTATACATGTGTATTACCACCATGCATTATAAATAGTTCAGGAGTCACAATGGCTAAGTGAGCAAGACACTGGCTCACTAGTATGGAGATTGGCTGGTTCGCTCTCGGTATTGGCACAGATTGTTCAACGAGATTTTCCAGCATTGTTACCCCTTGTGCAAGATGGAATGCCTGACAAGGACAGCTGTATAGTTTTTTGGAAGGGACAAAAAACAAAGGTCTGGTGTACACACTGGCGTGCACATAAAAGATCCCTTGGCCAATGCAACAAACCTATACACTAAAGCTTAAACAACAAGTGAGAAAGAATCATAAATGGTTGTTTACATACGTAAAAATATACTATATCAATTCAATACAAACCAAGCTGAAACCACAAAGTTAAAATATTTTTACTGCCAAATGGTTGATTATATACATGTAGGCTATATAGTTGATCATAAGCATGAAGAGACACTATAACTATTCAATTAAGGTCACACTTATAAAAACACCGGCAACGCTGGGGTTAAGAAACTATCCTCTCAGCAACATAATCTAGCTCTAACTGCTTAAATACACACGACGCAGTGCGTAACCACAACTATAATTATACTTAATTTACACAGAACTAACTGCTGTTAACAATATATCTCTATAACCACGCTCACCTCTTCATCAATGGCTTCACTGAGTTTTCTTAACACTCATACATCACAATAATCTAACGACCTCAAACACACCGATATGTGATACAACTTCACCGAATACAGTATTATGCATAATCTCCTGTATTCATTACCTACTGAGACTTTCACACATGATCGCGGTTTTTATATGAGTCTAATATCAACATATAAGTTTACATCGTAGATATCTTTCACTTCATGAGAATTAAAAATCTGTTTAAGGTGCAGTGGCGTAGAAGGGGTTCTCAGCGTCCTGGGTCAAAGGCATTTTTGCACTTTGCTCACCCCCCAGTTTTTTAGTAGTCACAATTTCACTAAATTTTGATAATTTATGCAAATTATCATCAGCATATTGAATTTAAAACTTTCTGTTAACTAGCAAGGATTCTGAGTCATGGGTCCCCTCACCCCCACCACTATAACCGTGGTCATAATGACATTGCACATTTGACCATAACACAACAAGAACTGATCAGCATTGGCGTAGGGCGTAGGAGGCCAATTTCAGTTAGTTTGAGGGGGTGGTGGGAGGCGGACTCTATTTGCTCAAATATTTTCTTTGTTTCTTGATTTTTCAGAATGAATAAATCATTAACTAAAATGAGTTTTCCACAAAGCTGTTTTGTTTAATTTTCATTAATTTCACAATGATATATGGTGTCATTCTCTGATGATTGTGGGCCCCCCAAAAATAAAATACATTGCCCGAAAAATGGATGGTTCATCAAATCTACCCAGCTTTTGTTTACAAGAAACTAAACACGATTCAAACATAAGAAATCAACAACAAATGAGAGAGAGAAAGAGAAAGTGAGAGAGAGAGAGAGAAGGGGAAATGGGGTTTAACATCCACTCGACACAAACTAGGTCATTTCGGGACTAACATATGGTTTAATTTTATTTCAATAATTCGCTTGCGCGTAGGGGTCTGTAGCAGTGGGAGGAAACGGGAGTGCCCGGAAGAAAACCCACGAGATTGAGAAGGCGCCCCTATTTCCATGCCACATACACTCACACCAAGGATCGAAACCACAGCTGCAAGCCAGTGGCGACCGGCCAGCTAGAGGTGGAAGCGCGGCACTGTAGACCACTAGGCCATCCCACCCCCCCAGCGACAAATGAAATGAGTAGAAATGAAACGGGGTATAACGTTCTACTAATCTGCAGGGACTAACTATTAGGGAAATTTTGTCAGGACAGTGATGTTATTATGGCCTACACTTTTTTATTTTGAATTCCAACTGCCAAGGGTTCTTTTATGCACATGTTGATTTGTACCTCGGATCTGAGTTTATTGTCCCATCTGAATGACTAGACACTCTCCGTCCTGCGAAACTGACAATGCAATAAACACGCACCAGAGAAACTTTCGACCAACACTGGGAGTGAACCTGCGACCTTCAGTTTAATTATAATAGACACAAATGGTAATCAATTCATTTTCTTTCAAATATCACAAATGAAGAAGAAGAGACACAAATAGTCTAACAACTTGAAGTAAATAACGCAGTGTGTGATGTATCAGTGAATATTGATTATTCATGAAGAGTTTAACACTAGGTTATAAACTAACTAGTATTAATCAATATTACACAGATTACTACATTATTAATCTACTTCACATATCAATATATCACAATACACAATAACTATACAAACAACAACACAATCAATATACAAACAACAACACGATAAATATACAAACAACAACACAATAAATATACAAAACACAACATGACAAACCACAAGACAACAAATCACAAAACAACACGACAAACCACAACACAGCAAATATACAGACCAAAAAAACAACAAATCACAACTAGCAACCCACAACGCAACAAATATACAAATCACAATGCAACAAATATACAAATCACAACGCAACAAATACAAACCACAACATCACAACAGTATCATTGTTAAAACTTTGCTCCAATTAACTTCAAGTATCATATTTCATTCAAAAAGATCAATTAGTAAAATGTCCCGCAATTCATGACAGTTGTGATAATCTGATGAGATGGTCAGAACAGGGAGATCTATTTGTTTTCCCATCTCATTAAAATTAGATCTGTATGTCTGATTTGGGCCACTATGCTAGCCCCCTTTTATTACCAAATCAAAAGGCATCCTTAACCCAATTGAGTCACTATGATAAGCACCTTTAATTGCCAAATCAAAAAGGCATCCTTAGCATAATTGTTGACATACTTCACATAGCCTATAGTATACATGTAAATCATAACACAGTCTATACATGTGTAAACATACAAACCACAAAACACAACCAATAATTAAATTACTGGTTACAATGGCAGACATATTTTACAGCCTCATATATATCACAACAAAAACACACAAAATATAACTTATAATTGATACAATGTAAACATATGATTCATCAAAACACTATCAATAATTAGGCAGGGAGAAACAGAGGGAGCGAGAGGAGTTTAACGTCCACTCGACACATAAATGGTCATTTTGGGACTTAAATATTGTTCAATTTTTATTTCAATAATTTGCTTGTGCATAGGGGTCTTTAGCAGAGGGAGGAGAGAGAGAGAGAGAGAAATGGGGTTTAACGTCCACTCAGCAGGAGGGGGAGGAAAACGGAGGACCCTGAAAAAAGTGACGAGGTTGGACGGGCAATGAGGTTGAATCGAAACCACGACAGACTTTATGATGCAACACACATGCTCTAACCATTCGGCAAATCAACTCCCTAATAATCAGATAGCAGGTTAATTTGCATTTCATACACATAAATGTAATACATGAAAACAACATGACTACAATGTATATAAATCTGATAGCAAGTATTTGGCAACCATAAAACACTATTAATAATTATATGACCTGCTAGTCGTCAACAGATTTTAAATATTACACACTATTTATACATCCAAAACAACACCACAAGTATTTCTATATCACAAAACAACACTATCATATATATTTACAGCAGTATCGCTAATAATTTGAACTATTACTTTAAAGCTCATCCCATAATTATATGACCTGGGAGAGTTTCACACATGGTTTCGGTATTTCATCTTTTTCATAACACACAAACAACACTATCATATACATAATAACACAACTTGATGAATGCTTGATAATGATACCTGTAAGAGTATTGAAACGTTGTATGTACTAAACCAGGAAGTAGTAAATCTATCAAGTTGTGTTATTATGACTATTCTCTACTTCTAAATGTCATTCAAGGAACACTATCATATATATTTACATCATAAAATACTATTGGTAATTATTTGATGAACTATTACTATATACATCACAAGCCATAATTATGTCATGACCTGATCGAGCTGTAGACATTCTTTAAGAACTACGTGTATTTTTAACCACAAAATAATACTACTGGTAATAATTTGATGAACTATTACTATAAAGCACAAGCTATAATTATATGACCTGGTCGAGTTGTAGACATTCTTTAAGTATTTCAACTTCTCCATACATCCAAACAACACAAGTACAACAAGTATATATTGATACCACAAAACACTACTGATAATTAGTTAAACAATTACCATATTGATTTAACTGTTTAACACGCAGGATGAGTAGTCCAGTATCTTATTAATCAACATGAAACAGGACACATGGAGAGAGAGAAAGACGAGATGGAGATAGTTTTACACTATTAATAAGACGGTTCAACTACTGTTTATGAGGAGTGAAGGAATCACAGGCTATAGTTAAACAACCTCAATAAACACAAAGCCCAGCAGATGTTACACGATGTGTAAGCTAATCTCTCGACTATACCATTATAACTTCTAACAAGGGGTGAATGGGGTGAAAGCCATGTGACCTCATATGAAGGGGGTTATGACACCAAATGACCCCTATGTAAATGTTTTATGAATTCGCCAGTGAGAAGTGGTGATTGATAGACTACTGTTTAACATATTTATAGCTTATCTTTACTCTCTATATTATAACCAATGGTAGTAAGTGTGTAATAACATGTTTATACCACGCCTATACATTGTATACAACCTACAGTACATGTATATATGTATTTAATAAGTTTATACCATGCCTATAGTAGTAGTTATCATGTATGGGTATGTAATAACATGTTTATACCATGCCTATATTATCTTTAGGAGTAGGTGATGTATATTATACATGTATATAGGCATGCAATAACATGTTTATACCATGCTTGTATACTATAATATTATATATAGGTATTTAATAACATGTTTATACAATGTACCATGCCTATATACATGTTTAACCTATGGTAATAAAATGTACATGTAGGTGATGTATATCATATCTATAGGTGTGTAATAACACATTTATACCATGCCTATATTATAATCCATAGTAATATATACATGTACCTGTGTAGGTGTGTAATAAAATGTTGATATCACGCCTACTATAGTACATGTAGATCATACAAATGCCAGTATAATATAATAAAGTGAAGTTACTTATACAAAAAGTGCCCTACAGTATACTATACATAATCTATTGTAATTCATCATATCAACAAGTACCCTATATTTCATAATAGAAAGTAGTTAATTATACAACAAGTGCCTTGTATATACTTATCTATAGATCATGTATATGTATACCTATTTGATGTATTATTGACACGCCTGAGATTATGAGATTATAACCCTATATATATATATAACAGATAATATCAACTACCTGTAGTCTACATGTGCATGTATATAAACATATATTTATTTCCTTAAAGATACATTCTCACAAAAGTTTTTATAGGGTGGTTATTTCCATTAAAAATTTGGTATATATGGAAAGTATAGCCGCCCAATCTTACTAGAAACATCCTGGATTACCCCCAAAACACCCATGGGGCAGGCACTGGGCAAAAATGTTGGGGTATGACTAACTGGAAACCCGGCAGCTTCTTGTCTGCCGACTACACTTAGGAAGCGGTTGTTAATTTTTGATTGAATGGTCAGGTGGTTTTGGGTAGATTGAGGATTGCTATAATACGGAGGAAAAAGAAGTTGGCATAAAATAATTCAAAAATGGACAGTAAGTAATGACAAATAACTTCTTAAGAAAGGGCTCTCCCTCCATCAAGTTAACAAACATGGTTTCTAAAAATAGATTTTTATAGCTTGGAGTATCTACTTGTGAATACAAAGTTTTGAGAGGGATTTGAAGCAAACTTTTGATATGGTACATTAATTTGAATATGTTTTTAGTGCAAATATATCGTCAAATCACAGTTTCTACATGGGACGGGGTCTTTAAATGACCTATTAAAAGGCCTATCAATAACATGTATCAACGGGCCTACCAATAATAAGTATCAATATGCCTATCAAAAACAAGTATCAATGGGCCTACAATAGAAAGTACATGTATCAATAGGCCTGTCAATAAAATGTATCAATCGGCCTATCAATAACACACATCAATGGGCCTGTAAATAACAAGTATCAGTGTGCCTATCAATAACTACAATGTGCTAAGTTCAATATAAAGTTAAAGTAAGACCTGTTAAGCTAATACAGGTATCTGTCTCTTTATTTATTTAACCATGACGACAAACGACTCAAATTCACTCAAATTATCAGGGTAAAAAACGCTTGTTAAGGTGTTAAATTCCGTCTGTGTTTTAAATAAACATTTGTTCAACAAGATACTCTGAAAGTAAAACTAGATCTTATTCTTACTGGTCTTGTTCCAACAATCATTCGATAAACCACTCATATTTCATTTTTATCTTTCTATTCTGTCATATTACAAATCATTTCTTAATAATCTTTCTATTCTCTAATGCCAATGGGTAGATGGATATTGGTCTCAAATATTCCACAATATACACGTAATCAGGCCTGGTAAGTGGTACCTGACATTTCTAACTCTGTGATGGAAATTGTGGTATTTAAAATATGAACAATAACAAAGAAAATAGACAAATCTGTGCCTAATAAAGTCTTAATTTGTGCTTTCATATTACCTGTGACATATATCCAGGCTTCAACGTGTACATTGTACATATCCAATCGAAATGTATAGCAAGCAATCTGATTAAAATATAAATCTATATTTTATTTCTTTTTTTCTTATACTTTTGATGGCTTTCACACTAGAGAGAGAGAGAGAGAGAGAGAGAGAAAAATGGGGTTTAACGTACACTCAACACAAACTAGGTCATTTCGGGACTAACATATGGTTTAATTTTATTTCATTAATTCTCTTGCGCGTAGGGGTCTTTAGCAGTGGGAGGAAACCGTAGTGCCCGGAGGAAACCCACGAGGTTGAGAAGGTGCCCCTAACTCCATGCCACATACGCTCACACCATGGCTCGAAACCACAGCCATGAGGTGGACATCAAGACCATCTGAAAGTCCATTCTGATAAATTGTGGTTTAAGCCCTGTTTGTGATACAAGAGTTGTCTTTTCCTAGCTGAGTATTTAAGTGAGACTAAGTGTAGTGATGTGTGTTATAAATGAGAGTGTAGTAGTTATTGTTTGAAGAGATAACAGACAGACTATAAAGACAAACTACTTATAATTATAAACTTCTGGCAGTCTGCCCTCCCTCATAGCCTATTATACTCAACAACTACTGACACCATGAAAAACGAGAGAGAGAGAGAGAGAGAGAGAGAGAGAGAGGGAGGGTTTAACCTCCAACCAACACAAACTAGGTCATTTCGGGTCTAACATACATGTATGGTTCAATTTTATTTCTTCATTTGCTTGCGCAGAGGGTATGGAGGGGTCTTTGTAAGTGGGGAGAAATTAGATGACCCGGAAAAGAACCCCACAAGGTTGGACAGATGACCCTACTCCTTGTCACATACAACTGCTGAATAGAAACCATGCCAATAACAGACCTTACGACACAATGCGCACGCACAAGCCATTCAGCAATCCAGCCCCTGACTGTACACAGATAATACTACAGTCATATGCCTACCCTTGTGTGTTTTCTCAGAGTTCTCTCGTCACTCCATTATTCTACAGACCACTACAAAAATCATTCAAATTTGAAATTCTCCATTTTAATATCGGCAAAAACGATCAAAGTCACAATTTACAATTTCATCGTTTTCAATTCCAGTGAAAGTCAAGAACATAGATCACGAACATGTAAACTGTACATATTCCCCAATCACATCGTTATAACATTCACAATCCTTTTTCCATATTCACTCCAACTTGATTATAACTAATTAGTAATTAAATCGGTATCAGGATTCTGTAAAAACACTTTAATCATTCCCGTAAATATTTAACCGATAGTCTAATTGGCGAATAAGTATGATGGGAAGGTATTTGTAGTAATTTAATTACGCTATGAAATGCGATTACGTTGGTACATATGAAAGTTCTATCAAAAGAGAGTTTAGCATCCAGAAAGTTAAACTGACATTATAAACAGCAGCGAATTATGTTAATATATACTCCATGCATTTTTGAAAAGGTTACGCCTATTATTCAATAAAAATATACGGAAATGTTAAAATAATAAAGTTTTTGGTGCGTATAGATGAAAATTGCCGTCCTGTGGACATTTGGGTTCAATTTGTAAATCAAACTTTATTGATCGAATTGGTGTGAATGTAGATAAAATATGTAATAAAATTTGATAGTGTCGTAATCATAATGAAATATAAACACAATACCCGAGATTCAAAAGACATTAAAAGGAAGAAATCTCTAAATGATTAGTACGAAAGTGGTTCGCACCAGGCAAGACTAAACAAATCAAATTGAAAAGATGTTTTTTGTTAAAATTCACATTCAAAATGACATATTAAATGTGTTTTCTTTTGAAAGATGCGTTTTTTTTGCTTCTAATTGAAGGATGCTTTCTTATCTGACGGTAACCTGTCTTTAGTATCCACTTTCAATTTAAAGGTGTCTAAGTACCACTTGAGATTCTGTATAAGATGAACTCTTGTACGACAAAATACGTACATTACAACAGGACTTGGCTAAATTTCATTCCGGTCTAAGGAAAACACCTCCGTTTGAAGATTACAGCCACTTTGCCTGTGATATAACACTGTAAAAGCCAACAGAGAGAGAGAGAGATGGGGTTTAACTCCACTCAACACAAACTAGGTCATTTCGGGACTAACATATGGTTTAATTTTATTTCAATAATTTCGCTTGCGCGTAGGGGTCTTTAGCAGTGGGAGGAAACCGGAGTGCCCGGAGGAAATCCACGAGGTTGCGAAGGTGCCCCTATCTCCATGCCACATACGCTCACACCAGGGATCGAAACCACAGCCGCAAGCCAGAGGTGGCCGGCCAGCTAGAGGTCGAAGCGCGGCACTCTAGACCACTAGGCCATCCCAACCCCCCAGAGAGAGAGAGAGAGACGCAGTGCATTTCTGGACTAACAAATGATTCAATTTGATTTCAATAATTCAATTGTGTGTAGGGGTTTTTAGCAGTGGGAAGAAACCAGAGGACCTGGATAAGACCCACGACGTTGGACAGGTGACCCCTACTCCTTTTCAATTACAACCCGGGAATCGAAACCACGTCTGGGATCGGACTAAATAAAAGGCCTAATGATACAACACGCGCATGCTAACCATTCAGTAATTGACCTTCCATATATCTCTTATGGTTTATTAGTATACTTGGAGATATTAAACATCTAAGGGCAAGGAAACCAAAAAGGAAATGAGTTGGCTTGATATATCACAACCAGATCATAAACATAACTAAAAGCACTATCCCCGCCTTCTTGACCCTTAACCTTAGAGGTGAGGGTCGTTAATTATAGCTTTGATTTCAACACCTGATAAATGGGAATGATTAACGAAGGTAGGCAGGTATCATATTTTACAAGATGTCTGTTAATTTATCGCAACATTTGTAAGTAATATCGAATGACGAGAGTAAGAGTTAGCAACTGGTGTGCGGTGTGTTTGTGTAGTACCCACTACAAGTACTAGGAGAATGGCAGATGGCCGACATATGTTTAGGAGCTGTTTTAATAAACATTGTTTTTGCTGTTTCCTTTCGTTATAAGTCTTTCATTTACATAAACAGTATATTTTACATGTAGAGAGAGAGAGAAATGGGGTTTAACGTCCAGTCGACGCAAACTAGGTCATTTAGGGACTAACATGGATTAATTTTATTTTAATAATTCGCATGCACGTAGGGGTCTTTAGCAGTGGGAGGAAACCGGAGTGCCCGGAGGAAACCCACAAGGTTGAGAAGGCGCCCCTATCTCCATGCCACATACACTCACACCAGGGATCGAAACCACCCACTGACAAGGTGTATGCAGGACCTCTGTTATTTGCTCCACACAAGTGAATAGGCCCTATTAGTTTGTGAGGCTGCTCGACTCTCCTGACCATTACTCACATTTAAAATAAAGCGAAAGAGACACAGCGAGAGAGAGAGAGAGAGAGAGAGAGAGAGAAAGAGAGAGAGAGCTTTTAAGGCTACTACATATTGTCAGGTACATATGTGGGAGGACATTCGTGGGATGGAAAACAACTCTCTCAATAACCGACCTTTTGATATAAAGCAAACGACAATCGCACAACATACCGGAACTAAAAATTGCTTTTTTGAGTAGGTCGTAGATGTTTTTTTGAATTAAAAAAATATTAGAAAAAAGCTGAGTTTGTAACAAATGTTCACTTTGTTGATTCGATTGTAATTTGTCTGGAATCGGACCACGATGGTTAAAGATTCGACTTCATGTTTTATAGCTTGGGGAAAAAAATCAATAAACGAGTTTGGAAATAGATACCATATCCATTGAACCAATGTAGTAGGTTTTTCCCGCGGGAGAAATTACAGAAAATAGTTATAGATTGGCTTTGATGAGGAGAAAGAATGCGATTATACGTAAATATATATATATATATACGTCAGCCACGTCTAACTCCTTAACACTATTTATTCAGGGGGGGGGGGATGGCCGAATGGTTAGCCTGTGCGTGCTGTATCATAAAGCCTGTCATTGAGTAAACTGGCGTGGTTTCGAATTCCCGGTTGTACGTGACAAGGATTGCCTGTCCAACCTTGTGGGTTTCCTCCCACTGCTAAAGACCCCTAAGCGCGCAAGAATTATTGAAATAAAATTAAACCATATGTTAGTCCTTAAATGACCTAGTTAGTGTCGAGTGGACGTTAAACCCAATTTCTTTCTCACTATTTATTCATATTATCAGTCAAACAGGTTCTTAAAAAATTTTACAACTAATAACACGAATCAACATAAACAGTTTGATTCCCTTTACTAATAACAAAGATGTGATGAATTGACAATTTGTTCGAATTCAAAATTCAATCTAGACCACTAAGCCATCCCAACCCGCCTCCAACTGGGCTAATGAAGACAGAGTAAATGTATTTAAACGAGTCTCAAAATGAAATAAAATTAAATGGGGATTAACGTCCTACGGTTCTCCTACCATTAAATTTTATAATCTCTCAGGTGTTTAAGTCCATTTAAAACGGAGCTTAGTTATAGGAGTTTGAAATGTAGCGTAGATTGTTTATTATAATAGGAACAGAACTTGACAACTGAGTCTACATGTAAGTCTTGATTATTATTGATCTTGTTGTTAAATTCTAAAAACTCTTAGGTGTTTAAATCCATTTAAAACTTGGCCATCCAATGATCTAGAGAGTTTATTATTGACTTGCCATGTTAATAAATTTCTAAATAATAGTTTATTTAAAATCTGAAAACTAAATAAAGACGTGTAATAGGCAGATTTAGTTCTAACATAATGTATCTTTTAAGAGTCAAACCTAAAACCAAACAGTTACATTTCATGGAAAGATGTTTTTAATTATATCTTCATTAGGAACATATTTCTGAAATACCAATTTTTTTTAAACCACACGTGGCATCATGTGCCGAGAACACTTTTTTCATTGGATCTTCAAGATTGCAGACATTTTAACATTTTCCCACACAAATTATTCCAGACGTCTGGGGAAAAAATTTCTTATCAAATGATTAGTAATAAAATTCTCTATGACATCATCAATATTCATGCGGTCATATCTACTATTTGCTGATAATTCATGACTTTCAAACTATTTTTTTTCGATCAGATATCTTATTACGATATATATTTTGTAATTAATGGAACGAGCAATTAAAGATACATTATAGAAGATTAGATAAAGAGCTGACAATTCTTGCTATAATAGTTAAAATGAAATGATGTAAAGGGGACATGCTGAAAATTTCCTTCAAATTGCTTCACTAAAAGACAAAAAAACCTTGTTTTAAAATCACCAGTCTCAATTGTCATCGTTACATAATTAACATAGTATTGATTATCCATTTTGGTGTTTAATCATCAAGGAGCGCTGAACAGCAGATCAGATTCAAATTCCTTAAAAATTGGACATATAATATGGTAGAGAGTGTTGATTATGGTCTTTTCATCTTAATTAATGTCTAATTGATAATTTTGATAACATTTCAGGCCTAAAAAACGTCCTACAATAGGGGAGAGAGAGAGAGAAATGGGGTTTAACGTCCACTCAACACAAACTAGACCACTAGGCCATCCCAACCCCCCTTCCTACAATAGACAGATTTTGCTCTTGCATAATGTATGTTTAAAAGTAAATTATGAGACAAGAATTTCATCGACTTTATTTAAAGCCCAACCACACACACAAAGTTTTTTCATGTAAACTTTATAAACTGATTGTTATTTGAAAGTTTTTAAATCTCTAGCAATCATTTTACTAAACCTATATATCTATACGTACATGTAGCATATAAAACAGGAACATGAATGAAAGCTAATTTAACATCAAATACAAAAACAGAAGCCTCTAAAAGACAAGACTGAAAGAAAAACACAAAATTTTTACTTCTTAATGTTTCCTCTATTCAACAGCTGTTTTGATTTATTGCCAAGACTTATGATGTTATCAGACAACTAAGATTCTTCCGAGCGTATTTACAATGAGGGGTGTTTAACTAAATAACAGGCAATCACCACAACACGAGAACGTTTTAACAACTAATAATAAAAGTTACTCTCCTATCTTGTGTAACAATCAGCTCCAGTTACTTCCCTTCTACTGATACCTACTTTACTCGTCCCCGTTATCGTTAAATCATGGAGAAAATGAGAGAATCATAGGATAATTTATTTTTGATATGATGACCTTTACAGATACAAGTACTACTTGTTTATTTTAAAGTGATAATCACACCAAGTACAAATTGACCTAAGATGAAATGAAATAAAATGGGGTTTAAAACATCCTACTGTTCTCCTCCGAACTGGGTGAATGAAGACAGGCAAGTGCCATACATTGTGTTATGAGGGAAATTTTGCCCGGGCAGCGGCACAATGATCTTCTCTTATATCGAATTTCAACTGCCAAGGGATCTTTTACGTGCATGCCAATGTGTGCACGGGACCTCATGTTTTCGTTCCACCCAAACGACTATACAACTGTCCTTGTTAGGCCCTTCGTTCTGCATCACTGAAAAGGGGATACCGTGCCGGAAAATCTGGATGAAGAGATCGAACAACCGACCTCCAAACTAGCGATTGTACAGTATATATAAATGAAATGAAATGGGGTTTAACGTCCTAATGTTCTGCTCTCTGAACTGGGCTAATGGAAGACGGGCAAGTGCCATACAGTGTGCTATGAGAGAAATTATGCCCGGACAGCGCCACTACGGTCTACTCTCCTATCAAATTATAACTGTCAACTCTCGATCGCATCAGATACTCGCGATTTTCAGTAGATTAGAACAGTTCGCCATTTAAAAATCAAATTTAAAAAAAAGGGAAAGTGAGGTTAAGTCGTGAATATACCAAAGCGCTAGTTACTACTATGCACACATCTTGTCAAAACAATAAACACTAAACAGTAATAATTTGGCTACGAATGGCTGAAATTTTCAATATTTTCTTTCTCTATCATCCATTTTGAATTATTATAGTAAGAATGACCAACACTTTATCAAACTCTTAACTAACATATCTTTGAAGGAGAGGGAGAGAAATGGGGCTTAAACATCCACTCGACACAAACCAGGTCATTTTGGGACTAACACATGGCACAATTTTATTTCAATAATTCATTTGTGCATTGGGGTCTTTAGCAGTGGGAGGAAACCGGAGGACCTGGTGAAAAAAACCCACAAGGTTGGACAGGCACCCCTACTACTCCTTGTCACATAGAACCGGGAAATAGAAACCACGCCAGTTGACGCAATGACAGACCTAGTGATACAGCGAGCATGCGCTAACCATTTGGCCATTCAACCCCCCAAACTGAAAGATTATCTCCCATTGATGTTTTAGTTTTGTTATCTAAATTAAATTTCTGTAACCTCAAGGACACATGCTATCCCAACTTTGAAAAATACCCTTCTATCAAAGACAGGTAGCAAGCTGGGTATAAAAATTGGTTTATTCGCCACAACCAGTTTAACGATTGCCTATGTTTTTAAACACCATTTTAGCTTTAGTTTCGGAACAGCATACAAATTAAAGAAATAA
This sequence comes from Patella depressa, assembly GCA_948474765.1. Classification (NCBI taxonomy): domain Eukaryota; kingdom Metazoa; phylum Mollusca; class Gastropoda; family Patellidae; genus Patella; species Patella depressa. The sequence goes on from OX419717.1 coordinate 79,654,819, forward strand.
AAGGCCAAAAAATCAGACAATCAAAGATAAGTCGATTAAGAAAAACAGCCTTCCCTCAAAGACAAACCACACAGTACACACAGCAATCTAAGGGGGGTTGAAACTGGTTAATTAGCCCCACCTTCAGAAGATGTAAACTGATTGCCATCTGAACAGCATACAAATTAAATCTGAATTTACGTGATGGGGGTGGGTGTCTCAATAGTCTCACACTAGCACTTTAGATCATCAGGTCTGTTATCGACCCCCACACTTGTATATGACAAGGAGTAGGGTCGCCTGTTTAAACTCGTATGTTTTCTACGTTTCCTCCGCCACTGCTAAAGACAAGTGAATTACCAAAATAAAAGTGAACCATATGTTACTCCCGAAATAACCTTGTTTGTGATTCTATTTCTCTCCTGCCTAAACTTATCATAAAAGCATGAAAAGAGTGGGGGTCTATAAAATTACATCAATTCTCACCAGCAAAAGGCCGACAAGTTTCCTTTTCACATCAAATTCATCAAATAAACAGAAAAAAAATCATAAAATGTTTGCTTTAAGTTCAATTCTAGGGTTGGGTAAAATGTAAACAATTTCTTGACATTTACGATTCTTTGAATTAAGAAGAGAACGAGGAGGGTTTTACTTACATTTTGGCATCCACGGATGCATTTTCACCTCTTGTGCAGATTACTTGTAATACGACTTCTCTTCCGGTTATAATTTACCCCTCTTAACGGTGTCTAATAATTGATAATTCTATTCACAGACATGCAACAACAACAATGTCCCCATACACCGAGACCAACTTGTCGTTACACAAACACCATGTTGTAAAGTTTAAAAATCTAAATAAAGAAGCTGACTGAATGGAAACAATCCGCGAGTTTTTACACATCCTGGGTGAGAGAGTTAGAAAACTCCCCAGTCCATTTTCATATGCAGTGTCTTTATATAATTATACACTTAACATACAGAAACTTAACATACTCGTTCTCAATGTCGAAAACCGCACGATGAAACACACACACGACTTAAAAATCATTGGCAGCTTGAGAAATAATTCAAAATTAAGTATGAAGATACCATTTGAAGTTCAAATACATAATCCCAATGTTAGAATGAATATTTCTATCGAGTATAGAGTTTGCCAGAGTGTTGGCCCACATGTGAGCTATTAGGTAGTGTTGTATAGTTGTATTTTCTCCGCTATCATATGCAGCTAAATAAACGGGAGGGAGACGACAATTAGAAACAGATGTGGTATGCTGGAGCCACTAAACAGACTTAGGTAGTAGATCTCACACTGTTTAAAGGGACATGGCAAGATGCTGGGAGAGAGGGGGAGAGAGAGAAAGAGGGAGAAAGAGAGAGAGAGAGAGAGATGGGGGTTAATGTCCACTCCACACAAAACAGGTCATTTTGCACAATACTAGATCTTTCCGATCTGAAAATATTTTCCCTTGGGTTAGGGTTAGGGTTCGGGTTAGGTTTATCTAAAACTATTCTGAAGGGTTTGGGTTAGAATTGTGGCTATAATTACTATAAACACGGAAAGATATTTCACATATCGGTAAGATCTAGTATCATGGGGTCATTTTAATTAAATTTTATTTCAATAATTCGTTTGTGCATAGGGAAAACCCAGAGCGCGCACGAGAGAGAGAGACAGTGAGATCCGGTTTAACGTCCATTCGACCAACACAAACAATGTCATTTCAGGACTAACATATGGTTCTATTCGAATTCCATAATTCTCTTGTGCACATTTCAACAAAATCTTGACAATAAATTCCACCACAATCCAATGTGAAAACATAACCAAATGAAATGATGTATTGATAATATGGCCTGTAATATTACTATTTTGAGATGACCGTACATGTTAAGAATTGTATATATAATTATAATGTAATACTTATTATAAAGAGAACACCTGATACCATCTCATTTAGTTTGACTGCAAAAACAGCTATACATGTATGTGATGTACCAGTGTATTACTGTAAGAAGAGTTTATGCCACTTTAAATACAATGTTTTTGTATGATGTAAGATTGAACAGTGAGATAATAATCATATACTACTACATGTACAGGATACAATAGATGTTATACAAGTATATCATATATTTAGATACTCTGTATTCATGTTAGTCCCAAAATGACCTAGTTTGTGTCAATTGGGCGTTAAATCCCATTTCTCTCTCTCTCCTTCTCTCTTTATACATGTATCACATATGTATATACAGTATATGTTGTTATACTCTGAATTAGGGATGTCAAAAAACATTTCAATATCCTATGCCTTACTCTTATATTGAATTCCAACTGTCGAGGGATCCTTTACGTGCATGCCTATGTGTGCACAGGACCTTGGTTTTTCGTCCCACCCATGCCAGGAAATAGCAAGCAAACATCATAACCACTAAGCCACTGTAGCTCCAGAGAGAGAAATGGGGTTTAAGGACCACTTAACACAAACTAGGTCATTTCGGGACTAACATAAGATTTAATTTCATTTCAATACTTCGCTTGCACATATACATGTAGCTCTAGCAGTGGAAGAAAATCGGAGGACATGCAGAAAGTGAGTTTGGGGGGCAGGGTTTAACGTCCACTCGAAACAAATTAGGTCATTTCAGAACCAAAATATGGTTCGATTTTATTTCAATATTTCACTTGCAGTGGAAGGAAACCGAAGACCCCAGAGAAATTCGACAAGGTTGAACAGGCAGCTCTACTCCCTGTCACATCAAAATATCTACAGGTGTCTTAGATCTAAACCATTGTTCAAGAGTAAACTATAAGTATTGAACACCTGATACCACCTCTGACATAGATAAACAATTATTGTGATATACTTCACACTGAATGATTTAATATCCTATAGTTGAAATGAATGGTACATGTAAATATATTTTCACAAGGGAGATAATCCAACGTAGACGAAATAACAGACAAAGAATAGGATATAATGAATAAACCATGAGTAATACATCATCACATGTAATAACATTATAATAAATAACATTTCTTCTTACAAGACATCATTATAATAAAAATATCATAATACTACAGCTGAAACACATTGTTCATGACCTCAGATTTCTTAAACATTATGCAAGCGCTAAATCTGCCTAAAGCAGGTCTGAAATGTTATATACTATTAATTTGACATTAATTAATTGATCCAGGGTATAATCAACTCTCATTATCGTTCAAATAGTAGTAATGATGATCGTGGCCAGTCTGAAATTTAATCGCTAATTTCTTGGTTTAGACAAGTAATCTGATTTCAATTTTCAGCATATTCTCTTATCTTTATTTACTATTTTAACTATTATAGTGAAGCACTGTCAGCTCTTTATCTTATCTTACATAAGACCCCCTTTTACGATAAAAAACAGAGAATCTTTTACGTGAGAGAGAGAGAGAGATGGGGTTTAACGTCCACCCAACACAAACTAGGTCATTTCGGGACTAACATATGGTTTAATTTTATTTCAATAATTCCCTTGCGCGTAGGGGTCTTTAGCAGTGGGAGGAAACCAGAGTGCCTGGAGGAAACCCACGAGGTTGAGAAGGCGCCCCTATCTCCATGCCACATACGCTCACACCAGGGCTCGAAACCACAGCCGCAAGCCAGAGCTGACCGGCCAGCTAGAGGTCGAAGCACAGCACTCTAGTCCACTAGGCCATCCCAACCCCCCGAATCTTTTACATGCACGGCAACATTTACACAGGACTTCAGTTTCCCATCCCATCCAAATGACAAGACAACTGTATTTGTCAGGCCCTTTGTCCCACACATCTGACAAGGGGGAAGTCACACAGGAAATTCATGATGATTATTTAGTCATTTCAACCTACCTTATAAGTACAACAGAAAGTCTGGATAATGTGTAAATAAGTACAACAGAAAGTCTGGATAATGTGTGAATATAAATGAGCTCTCTATATTATTAAAATGAAAACAGAGATAACAATAGAAGTCAGTGTTAGTGACAAATAGTTGTGTATAGACATCTTGTTGGCTGTCAGCATGTGCATGTACACATCAATAAAAGCATGTGCATTTCTAGTGATGACTGTACACATGCATGATTTAGGTACATGTACTACACATGCATGCAATAGTCAATCATTGACAGATGATCAGAGTGAGAGAGAGAGAGAGAGAGAGAGAGAGGGGGGTGGTCATATCAACAAAAACCATGTCTTTTCAATACTAACATATGGTTTAATTTTATTTTATTTACTCGCTTGTGCGTAGTGGTCTTTTAGTAGTGAGGGGAAACCGGGGGACCCAGAGAAAACTCACAGGGGTTGGACAGGTGACTCTTCTCCTTGTTACATACATGATGCAACCCCTAAGGGTTAAAGAATTCCCTCCTTTAAAGAGAGAGAGAAATGGGGTTTAACGTCCACTCGACACAAACTAGGTAATTTCAGGACTAACGTATGGTTTAATTTTATTTCAATAATTCGCTTGCGCGTAGGGGTCTTTAGCAGTGGGAGGAAACCAGAGTGCCCAGAGGAAACCCATGAGGTTGAGAAGGCGCCCCTTTCTCCATGCCACATACGCTCACACCAGGGCTCGAAACCACAGCCGCAAGCCAGAGGTGACGGGCCAGCTAGTAGAGGTCGAAGCGCGGCACTCTAGAGCACTAGGCCACACACCCCCCCCTCCTTTAAAGAAAGAAAGGAGCTATACATCTGTGTGATTTTATTCTGAATTTAGTGAAGTGAGAATTTGGATAAAAGATCGCTATTTGCAGCTATGAATTTAATAAATTTTAAAAAAGACAAAAGAGGTTAGGGGGTGGGGTGGGGAAATGTTGTAACGGTAAAAGATCTTTATTTTCACTTATGCATTTAATAGTTTTTTTTAAAAAAAGACAAAGGAGGTTGGGGGAAGGGCGGGTGTACTAAAGAATGTTGTAACAGTACCACTGTCGTCTAATCAGACATTAAAACATCTACCTGGTATAAAGATCGTATTTTTAATGGCGATTCTAATTTATTTTTTATTCTTAGACATAATATAAGATCGATTACAATTTTTTTTACATCATTATTTTCTGAAAACACAAATTTTACAAGAAAATGGACTTTGAATATGATTATGAATATCCATTAAGAGACTTTTTTCCTTGTATTTCTTTGTATTTTAAGTAATTATGCTGTGATTATGACAAAATGAAACGCATTAGCCATCTTTTATTTCCCATATTATAATAGTTGCCATAGTAACCATAATAAAAAAAAATTAAATTTTACAATATTTCAAGCAATAAATCATCTCGACAAGAATCAAGAAGCTTAAATAAGATTTTAATGTGAAATTTTCTGTACTAATTAATTATAAAAACTAACGTCATATTTTATTCAATAAAAATAAGCCAAGTTGATGTCTCACGGTGAGATACATAAAGTCATCTTTTTATAGGGAGTCATGGAAGCTATGCAAGTACAATTCGGGCTCACCAACCATGAGCAGAAGGTTCTGGGTTCGATCCAAGAATGTACATGTACATGTACCTCAGAAGTGGTGTAGAGAGACAGAGAGAGAGAGGGATTTAATGTCAAATAGGAGGTCACTTAAGGACTATCAAATGGTTCAATTTTATTTCAATGATTACATTGGCTTGCAGCTGTGGTTTCGATCCCTGATGTGAGCGTATGTGGCGCATGGAGATAGGGCCGCCTTCTCAACCTCATAGGTTTCCTCCGGGCACTCTGGTTTCCTCCCCATGCTAAAGACCCCTACGCACAAGCGAATTATTGAAATAAAATTAAACCATATGTTAGTCCCAAAATGACATAGTTTGTGTCGAGTGGACGTTAAACCCCATTGCTCTCTTTCTCTCATTTTATTGTTTTGTTCATCTTATTTACTAATTTAGATAGATTTTATCATTAAATGGTTATATCGTCTTTTTGTATATCTTCTGTTGTATAGGAGAGAGGTAAAACAGGCTTATTCCTTTTCTGTGAAAAAATTATTGTCTTTATAAAAAAAAAAGTCAATCTCAGCATAATATAGAACAGTATACTATGTCAATGTGAACACAATTAATGAAATTTCTTCCTTGGCTTGATACAGATATACGTTGGTTGTTTGTACATTGTAGTTACTGTGCCATGTTTTTTTTTCGACTTGATGTAATAATGTATAATAATAAGAGAAGCAACTATTACCAGGAATTATCTTGTAGTTAATGTACATGAATTCCTTATAATCAGTGTATCTATTAGAAACGAACGAGGAGATTAAACAAGACAAGAATCGGCGGTGTTTTATATCGCATAAAGACTTGTTTAGCCTTGAGCTATGAGTGCAATGTATTACTGGTAACAGGCATTGACGTCAACCATAAGATTTAAAGTATTGAGCTTTAACAGGGTGAAAATAGTAAATGAATAATCGGAGAGAGGAAGGGGGGGGGTGGTGGAGAATGGATGTGAGAGGAGAGAGAGAGAGAGAGAGAGTATTTAATGACCACTGACACACCCTAGGTCATTTTGGGGATAACATACATGTATGTTTCAATCCTATTTCATTAATTCGATTTTTATGCATAAAAAGATGAAATACTTGAATAACTGCAAAATTGTTTTGAATTTTTATTTAATATCACTAAATATCGGCTTTTCCGTAAATTTCCATGAGAGATTTCAAATTCTGTTTTTTTTTTCAGGAAAATCACCAACCCTATAATAAACGTTATATGTTTGAATCTTATATGTTATCTAATGCCATGCCATGGTTCCTTTAATTCCTGTAGTATCATACATGTACCGGTATAATAAACAATAAACCTTAGAATCTTGTTATCTAACGCCATGGTAGATGTAGCTGTAACTCCTGTAGCGTCATACATGTACTTACAAACATTGTTTGAATCTTATACATGTATGTTATGGTACCTGTAACTCGCCATACTGTAAGAATGTGATGGAAGGCCAAGTAAGTGAATTATTGATCTTACAGGTAGAAATAGTAATATACAGGTACTAGTATAATACACACCAACTCATGTATTTACCTGTAGACAAAAATCAATATACAGATAAAAGGTGTACAAATAGCTACAGGTAGATATTCTAAGTGTGAATATAATTTTATACAGGTGTGTGTGGCGAGGTGGGTGGATGGATAGGGGGGGGGGGGGGAACTATATTTATATCATGTTATACAGGTGAGTGTAGGGAGGGGGGTGGGACTATATGTATGTAATGCTATACAGGTGTAATTTGGGTGGGAGGGGGCATATACCCAAACATATAGTGGGGAGAGGCGGGGGCATATATCCACAGCAGTGTAGTGTATAGTGCGAGGGGGGAGAGGTTCATATATCCACATATAGTGGGGAGAGGTGGGGGCATATATCCACAGCAGTGTAGTGTATAGTGCGTGGGGGAGAGGTTCATTTATCCACCTATAGTGGGGAGAGGTGGGGGCATATATCCACACCAGTGTAGTGTATAGTGCGCGGGGGGAGAGGTTCATATATCCACATATAGTGGGGAGAGGTAGGGGGCATATATCCACAGCAGTGTAGTGTATAGTGTGTGGGGGAGAGGTTCATTTATCCACCTATAGTGGGGAGAGGTGGGGGCATATATCCACACCAGTGTAGTGCGTGTGGTGTGGGGGAGGGGTTCTTATATTCACACCTGTGTAGTGGGAAGGGGTTCATAGGGTCAGGAGGGTGGAGGGTTGGGGGATAATATATCCAATTCCTATTAATTACCTCAAACATAGTAGTAAATGCAGGAAAGCACCAACCTAAACAATTACAATAAACGACCACCGTAAGTATCAGGGCCCTGTTTCACGAAATTTTAACTTAAGATAAAATCCAATTTTAGTAGATACTTCAATTTTGATTGGCTAAGCACTAAAATCAATCTAATATTATCCAATCAAATTACTAAAATTGGGATCTTATCTTAGTTAAAATTTCGTGAAATAGGCCCCAGATCAAGTGACTGAATACCGACCCTGTGGTCAGTCATAAATCTCCACTATGCTGTAAAGTCCTGGGTTATTTAGTAATAATCTTAAGCAGGATGATGATCATACTCCTGCACAGTGTTTCGTTTGATTAGAACTAATCCACTTCACACTGCTATCTTGAGTGAACATTGTTGTGCTCAATTATTATTGGTCAGTAGTGCCATTACCAACCAATGACCTACATTGTAACAAACAATATCGGGGTTAACCAGACCTCAAAATATGTTACCGCAATGTATCTAGTGACAATCGCGACTTGTTTACTCATAACCCGCGAAATTTATTATGCTCGATTATCCAGTGCCAACATGTTTTCTTCGTCGGCCATTTTGAAAATTATGCCGAATGCGAGAAGAGAGGAGGGATTTGATTGGACGTTAAAAAGAGACACGCCCCGCCCAATTTCAAGAATATGACTTCTATCCAGCAATGGTAAGAGAGGGATTTCTCGCGCCATTGTTTCAGGAATATGGATGATGATGTGACAGAAAACACAACAAATAGCCTTAATTACACGCAGATACAGGTGTTGAATGAACGGCCGGCCGTAATTAAACTGATATTGGGATCCATGGATGTTCAGTAGAAAAAGACACGGACTGACTGACCAGGAGGTTATTAGGTTCAATCGCCTACAAAAGATACAGGTGTTGCATGAATCCCATAATTAAACAGAAATATAATCTGCAATTATAGGGAGCCATGACGGCTCTCTGCGAACGGTTTTAGAGGAGAGAGGGAAATGAGGTTTTACGTCCACATTCAAAGGGACAATACCACTCTTGCTGGCTAGGCAGCCCCAGAAAACAAATAATAGCCTTATTCTAAGTACTAGATGTTTAAGTGTCATACTTGTTGTGTAAATCATCCATTACATCCTATTTTACTTGCCCAGGGGGTTTGAAAATATTTTAAAATCCAAGTCACATTTTAAAAGGTTTAATCACGTTAACTTTTTCAAATCATCTAGTTGAATTTTTCCAATTAAATTAGGTGTGATAAGATGAAATTTGTAACATGAATTAATTGGAATATTGTAAAATAATACAATTTGTTGACCAGAATAAAGATTGGGACATATTATTCAGTTACAACAAGAGTTGTATTGAGCCTAAGTACATGTAAATTATATATAATCTGTATGATCAATAATATCCTCAGACAAATACCGAAAGATAAACAATAATAAATATCTTCCCCCCCCCCCTCTCCCATCTATCTATCTCGTATTTGTATATCTTTGGCATTACTAATAACAATACCCGATGTTATCAATCAAAATATCAAAATGTGAGAATAAAGATTTCTTGATTATTTTATAAACAAGGAGATAGATCAATGAAGGTGAGGAACAATGGATATAAAATATGATGGTGTTATAAAAATATAAGATTGTCTGACGAGATGTTTAATGTCTTGAGTAGAGTATAGAAGCGTAAAGGAACAATAGATCGTTGTATAGGTCTATAGAAGATAGGTGCAGTGGCCAATCGGATTCAAATACAAATCTATATTTCGTTTCGTATTTTTATATTTGCGATGGCCTCTACATGTACATAAAGATCTGACCAGTTGTTGTGGGAGGTCGTGTCATGGGTCATATGAGCAGCTTTTGACATAGTCTCGGTCACCCAGACCCCCCTAGTCTAAAACGCACGGATGGTCTGGGTCGGTTCTCAATTATTGACGAAAATTACTGGATAATCTACCACATAAAAAACCAAACTCCCGGTTACGCATGGGCAATGGAACCCTTTGGCTAAAGTCTCGGTAAGTGATAGATATTATGAAGCCGGGCCGATTTTGATAGATTCCATAAGGCGAGGATAAAATATATCCCACAATTCACTTGGCACATCTATTATTAGAAACAAAATAGAGACGATACAACAGCATGCATCGCGATTAATGAGATTGTGAGAAGCCATATACGTTTGATTCATGACGAGAGAAAATTACCATTTCAATTAAAAACTTTAAAACAAAATTTTAGAGAGTGTCATTGTTGACAAGCGAGATGTTTTGATAGATTCAGCACGTGGTAACTTAAAAGACTGGATAATCCAGACAGTGACCGACTTTCTGTCAAATTTTGAGGACCCATCCAGACTAATATTCGTAGAATATTTGTTTGGATGATAAGAGACTACTTTTGACACTATGATGTCAGACATTTGATTACCCAGCCAAGACATTGCTGCAACAGACCGTTTCATTGGCTAATCTCTCACATCAACCAGAACGCGGTTTGCATAGCAACTCTTCCAGATCCCATTGTAGTAAAGACAAATAAAACAAAATTTTGAACTATAAAAAACGAAAGAAAATAGGATCTTGCATCGATTATCATTACTCAAGTCCAAGTCAGTACGATATAAAGCATAGTCTTGATTATCCATTTTTATGTTTCATTATTGTTCAAAAATATATTCCAATCCGCTAAAAATCGTGTGCTAGCGATGGCATTGAGAGTTCATTATGGTCTGAATAGGTCAATTAATGTCTTATTACTAATAAAAAAAACATTTCAGGCCTAAAGACCTGCAATAGGCAGGTTTAATGTCTAATTAATAATTTAAAACATTTCAGGCCTAAAGACTTACAATAGGCAGATTTAGCTCTTGCATAATGAATATTTAAATGAGAAGTACCATGAGATGTTTTAGAACAGGATAAGCATACCCTGCCCCGTGTACATGCTAAGATCATTACTAAGCCATAAATACAGCAATTTCGATAACATTTTAGACCTATAAGGGCCTGCAATGGACAGAAGTAGCATGAGATATGATAGAAAGGGGTCAGCATATCCTGCCTGGTGTAAATCCTCTGGTCACTACTTAGCCATAAATACAATGTACAGTAAACGATTGGACTTGAATAAATAACAATAATTAATACAAATTGGTGGAGTAGTATTCTATTGTCAAGATTATCGAGTCCATTGTACACATTGCTACTAATTCCCGGGTCGATAAAGCGCGTTTAAAAGCATGACTATCAATTACTGTTGAATGCTGGAAATTACAACATTTATTGACTTTTTGGCTTGAACAGACTTGAAAGCTAGGTATTTACATTAATTAATGACGGGCTGTAAGCAATGTTCAATATGTCCCTTGGGTCGTAACACAATTCGTGTAAGTGATTTTATATGTCTTACAAGTATCGCTCCATGGACGTCATGCTTTGCACCATTTTCAGCAAACTCGAGGGTCTTGACATGAAACAGCTTGTGAATAGTGTGGACTGTGGACCCTCTAGAGGTCACAATTTTTGTCAGATTCTGATGAAATTTAAAATATATGTTTATATCTCAGTTCCCCTTTTAATCTTTGGGCATTTCGAACCATTACTTTGTGGATTATGGCCCATAATTGTGCAAACATATAATTGGACAGTCTCTCGTCTAAAAATTCAATAAGCATTTCTGTTCTCCTAAAGAACAAAATAAACGTTGAATGTAAATCACTGGTTATCATCAAACATAACACGGTTTTAAAATCAATAATCAATACCTTGATCAATACGGATTAATACGACTTTAATGTCACGATACTTGTAACAAAACAACCATTAACATGTAATTATCGGATAATAATATGATATTAAAGCCGTAACATGCTAGATCATTCATATATACTTCGAAATGACCGAAATATAAAGTACAGTTGTAGGCCTACTTGTATTTAATTTATGTCTTTTGTTATTGTATGCAATGTAACCTGAATTTATTCAAAGATGCAATATGGGAGATTGGATAACGAGTTGGCAGTTCTCACTATAATAGTTAAAAAAATAGCTGATGTAAAGGCAATTTGATCCACTATTAACTTAGAACTAAGCAAATGAAAGTTCCGCTTAGCCTCGGTCATCATTACTAAAGTCAGTAAGACAAAACCAGTAGTCTTGGTTATCCATTTATATTGGTAAATCATGAAGGAAAATATTTCAGCGAATCGAACAACAATCCAACAAAAATCTCATGCTAGCCTCGACATCGAGAGTTGATTATAGTCTGAATAATTTAATTAATGTCCAATTAATAGTTTTAATAACATTTCAGGCCTAAAGAAAGACCTACAATAGGCAGATTTGCTCTTGCAAATTGCATGTTTAATATAAAGAGTTAAAAGACTGTTGTAATTATATTATATGAACTAATTTAATATAAAGGTATTGTTGTTACAGTTTATATATGTAATATGATGTTATTGGGATGTTGTTATTACGTAATATGAACTATTTTAATGTAATATGAACTATTTTAATGTAAAGAATGTTATTATGTAATGTGAACTATCTTAATGTAAAAAATGTTATTATGTAATATGAACTATAAAGAATGTTATTATGTAATATGAACTATTTTAATGTAAAGAATGTTATTATGTAATGTGAACTATTTTAATGTAAAGGGTGTTGTTATTATGTACATGTAATATGTATTATTTTGATGTAAAGGATGTTGTTAGGGAATATGAACTTTTGATGTAAAGAATGTTGTTTTGTAATATGTATTATTTTAATCTAAAGAATGTTGTTTTGTAATGTGAACCAATTTAATATAAACAATGTTATTAAGATATATGAAATATTTAAATTATTTTTATGTAATATGTATTGTTATGTAATATGAACTATTTTAATATAAACACTGTTGTTATTGTGTAATATGAACTATTTTAATGTAAAGACAGTGTTATTACATAATATGAACTATTTCAATATAAAGGATGTAGTTATTATGTAATTTGAACTATTTGAAAGATGCATTATATAAGATTTAGATAAAGAGCTGGCAGTTCTCATTATAGTTTTAAAATTGATAATGACAAATGTATAATATTGACAATTTCGGTCAAAGGCGTTGCTATCATTGTTACGATAATCCCTTATCCATTTTCACATTAAATTGCGTTTCAATATGTTCAAAATAACAACCCTCAGATCGTCTAGAGAGTTGATTTGAGGAGCCTGTCAAAATAGGCAGATTTAGCTCCTACATAACGCCTCTGTTTTAGCTTCTACATGTACATACTGTAACGCCTCTGTTTTGGGGGCCTGATAAAATAGGCAGTTTTAGCTCTTACATAACGCATCATTGTTTTAAAGACTATTGTTATTATTATTTCCAGATTTGATTTCAAGACCCAATCATATTGATCTTCACTGGTTGTATGAATTTTACACAGCTGTATATTCTCTTTACAATTTATGGAACATGGCCTCCATTAAATCGACGCCACTGGTCTATAAATAAACGGTTAAATATCTCAACACGTCAATAAATAATTTGCTTTAACTCGTTAAAAACCTAACACGGTCGTTACATTATCAATTCCTTTGGATTGATGTGCCAAGTTTGGATTATACTTGCATGTACTTGCGGGAAATAAACAAACAAAATTATTAATATGTCCACCAGAAAATTGGAGGTTCTTTACACAGGGGTCAAGCGAACTCACGGCGCAAGAGGTCCGATTGAGCAAAAATCATTATCCGCTTGTATGTTAGATTTCCGTTAGTCTTCACCTTAACACGCATCCTATTAAAGTTTGATGATGAAGCTGTATGGTTGACGAGCCACAAGCTTTGGCCCTAGTGTTATGTCCTCATATCATCTCATTGATTTCCCATCTGTCGTGTTCAATGCAAATAACTCGCACACAAAGACAGAGCAGTAGCGCAAACATTTATCTAAAGAGCTAACAGATAGACAATTCCCTATTCATAGATTCACGTCACTTCATCGTATTTGCCCTCGTGTTACTAAAAAAAAAAAAAATCGACAACAGTGTCTGTAACAGATTGACCCCTTGGGCTCCGGGATACGAAGATATGGGTTTTTCAATATGTGCCCAGATAGTCTGTGATTATACTGTATATTAAGAGCATTTATTGGGTTATTGACAATAAAATAGTTTAATTGGATTGTCAGGGAGCAAGACCTATTGAATTCAGGTCAATATGAAATTATAAGCCAATGTGGAATTCAGAATTACATGTAAAGTCACAATAATTTAAATTTCTTTACTTCCCGAACACCTATTAAAAATTTTATTTCCCATTTCTTAGTCATAATAAATTCTTAAATTTTTATTTTCCAATTCTTAGTGAAATCAATTTTTAAAAAAAAGTATCGATGAATTATAATACATGTAAATTATGAATTTGTAGACCGCAATTCTTTCCAGTAAACTGCTCAAGAGCACTAGTTGTATATATGCTTGAAAATTTTGTCTTTACATTGTGACTTAGAAGTGTTAAGGGTTTCGGACCTCTTGATATCTATGGGAAGTCTGCTCCATAATACTACATGTAGACACCATCTCAGAAAAGCATGATCTTCATACATGTACAAGTACCTGATTATCCGAGGAAAATCAAGGAATTGACTTAAGCTTCAAAATTTATGGTAAATTAACAGCGACTAACGATAAATACAAGCGGAAATGGATTCTTGTCGCGTGGGGTAGTTTTCTTTAGATTTCAGATTAAATCGTTGAGAGAAATATGGAGCAAACATTTAATAAATAAATAAGTTTGAATTAGCCTGAACATATCACGGTTTGTGAGCAGAAAGCTATCTTTAAACACTACACACTGTCCCGTATAATTCAAACGATCAGTCGTTGCATGTTTTTGAAATAAAATCATTCTAACTATGATAAATACTGCATCTGTATGATGTCAATGACAGGTAATAAATCTTTATTTACATAAATTTAATTCATATTTGAACAAAAAATACATTCATTGGCAATTCAGCTCATCAGTATAGTATGCTGAATCTAAAGTCGAGAGGTTGTTAAAAAAAAACCCACACAGGCTGAAAATCATTTATCTGTACAAAGTACATGACTTGGAAAGGAACAACTTTTTAATACTCAACACATTTGATCAATTTGACACTGTTCACAAAAACTGACCAGAAAATTCATAATTTGATTTCACATTCCCAAATACGGTTTCACACTGGATGTTAAAGGACAATTATTGGTGTCAGCCATTATATTATCACATATGTGATATAACTGGTAAAACCCCTTCCAAATATAATTTTAAAACAGAGGTCATTGCTATAGATGCGTTAAGAAGATTTCAAGAGATTTTAAGAGAGGAAAGTGACCACTGACCAATGCAAAAGAAAAACAGGACAGGAGTTATCCTTCTATATAACTGACTGAAGTGATGAGTGTTAACAGATACATAGACAAATTTCTGCTCACTAATAAGTCCTTCGGAGGCCATGTGAAGCTGTGAGAGGTCATCCGATAATACAAAAAAAAAATAAATTAATGTCACAAGATAGGAGAATACGCAAAAAATAGAAATAGTCCGTACATTCCCTTGTTTTTATTCATTCTATACTTACTAAAAACATGGCAATACACAGAATTTTTATAGTGAACCGGCGCCATCTTTTCAAATAAAATATATACTGATTACGGTTTAATAAAGACACAAAAACATGTATACATCGAGGTTCTACCAGCATATATGTATATCAGAATTAGATCACAGTTGACATCAATTTCCTTAAAGGGACAATAACACTCTTGTCCAGAGGGTTCGAAAATATTTCAAAATCAAAGTCACATTTGAAAAGGTTTACGTTAACCTTTTCAAATCATGTAGTTGAATTTTTCCAATTTTTTTAAATTAGGTGTGTTACGATGAAATTTGTATCATCAATTTATTTGAATATTGTAAAATAATACAATTTAATTGTTGACCAGAATAAAGATTGGGACATATTATTCAATTACAACCAGAGTGTTATTGGGGCTTTAAGTCAGTCAGAGCAGATTTTTTTAGCACTCTACCAATACAGTTGTAGGCTTTGAGATGAGACACCTATAACATGGATGCCGTAAGTCTGGTTTCATTAGCCCAGTCGGAGCAGAACAGTAGGACGTTAAACCCAATTTCATTTCTTTTTTAATTCAAACAATACAGTTGCAGACCTAGAAAAAAGACACCTGTAAAATAATTGGTGTAAGTCCGTTTTTATTAGCCCGGTCGGCAATGGCCAGCTTAACAAGGGCAGGGCCCTGTGTCTGACTAGAATCATGGGGCCCTAACACAACAAAATAATTTCATATCTTTTTGAATGACATACACAATTAAACGGCCTGTAAAAACAAGAGTAATTACATAATACTATATCTGATCACATAGGCTACGCTGCTAGATCGATTACTGGGAAACATTCATCTTAAATTTAATTGTTTTTTTCCCATTAACCGTGGGGCCCCCTAAACCACTGGGCCCTTCAGGCCTATGCCTAAGCTAGGCTTTGACTGTCGGAGCAGAACAGTAGCACATTAAACCCTATTTTATTTTATTGACTAAACCTCGACTAATAGTACTGAATACTGATCTGTATAAAATGAACAGATGTGTTATGGTTTTTTTTCTGAAACTGTTTAAGTATTTAAGTATGTCAGTCGTCTACAGCATGGTATATTGATTATAACATTATTAGATAATCAATACACACTATACACCACGGCCAATATACCACGGTTTATCACATATCTCTTAATCATTTATTACACGGCTTGTTTGAATAATTTATTAAACTGCGCCCCCTATAGTTACGCGACTTGTTAGTATCAGGGTTTAATAATCAATAGACTAGTTGTTAATAAATATATAGACGATCAGATTTCTCTCGTTCGTCAGCGATAGAGTGGTCGCTATTGTCATACATCGCTATTAACATATTCTTATAATCTCTTTCTTATTACAACCAATGGAATGGAGTATAACATCAGGGCAATAGAGAGGGAGATGGGGTTTAACATCCACTCGACACACACTAGGTTATTTTGGGACTAACAAAATATGACTAAAATTTTTCTTAATAATTCACTTACAGTAGGGGTCTTTAGCAGTGGGAGGAAACCAGAGGAGCCGTAGAAATCCCACGAGGTTGGACAGGCAATCCTACTCTCGGCCAACGCCAATTAGTTCATTTTGGGACTAACACATGGTTCTTTTTTTTTCAATAATTTGCTTGCCTGTAGGGGTCTTTAGCATTAGAAGAAAGCTGGAGGACCCGGAGAAAATACATGAAGCTAGGCAAGCATAAAATATCCATACTTTAGTGTTTATATACATGTATTGTTATTATTTTGAAAATTTTGAACAGACTGTTGCAACGATTTCAATAATCAGAGGTTCTTTTTACATACATGTATACACCGTTGGCGTTAGCATACATGTACATGTATCTACCTACTACATCATTCACTAGCGTGGTTTGGATTCCACGATTACACATGACAAGGAGTAGGGTCCAACTCTTCAATCTCATGGGTTTTATCTGGGTCCTCCGTTTTCCTCCCATTGTTAAAGACACCAATGCACAACAAATTATTCAAATAAAATTAAACCATGTGTTAGTCCCAAAATGACTCAGTTTGTTTCTAGTGGAAGTTATACTCCATTTCTCTCTTCCCGCCACCTGACAAGTAGAAACAGGGCTTGATGTACTACTCATCAGTCCCGCAAGCTGACGAGTAGAAACAGGGCATGAGGAATTCCAATAGAATTACACGTTACAGCAAATTATTAATGAAGACTTTACCAAACGATAATTTAATGGATATCACATCGCAAACAAAGGTCTTTTAATAATTGGAAAACTAAAATTACTTCCAATTTGAACTTACCACCTCAGAAACCATTTGTAAATTACGAAAATTACACGCCTCACGCAACAAGTATTATGATATAATGCCCACGTACTCAATTCAATATAACCATTACAATATCTTTGTCTTTGACTATTATCTCAATCACAATAAATAAGGCATGGCGTCCAAAATATGAATAAATAATTTTAAAAGCAGTCATACTCCTGTAATAATATAAGGTCGGTCAAAAAATATTGCTGTATCGATATATTAAATTTACAATACGACTGTCAGTATTGATACAGTTTTGTTGTACCAATATTTTTTCTACTTTTTTTCAATATTCAAATGTCAGCTAGACTGTTGATAATCAGCCATATTTTTTAGGCTTTGCAGTAAAAAAATAAGTCTACAAAGAAAAGACTAAAGTTGTAAAAACAAATAAAGTGAAATGTGTATTCTCATAATCAGTCATACATGTATTACAATGTATAGGTTTTGAAGTAAACAATAAGTACCCAAGACCAAAGTTGTAAAAACAATCAAACTATTCAAAATAAAACTGCGCTTTGTGATAAACTCTGACTTTATCAAAGTATTACAAAACTGCAATATATTGCAATACTTTCTGTCGCGTATCGCAAAATATTACAATACAATTTCTGGTCACAATTGTCAATACACAGCCCAAATTAATATGTATATGCGTGGAAGTGAATCGGATGATAAAGACTACAGAAGTTGAGTCGAAACTTCACTCAGTAAAAATAGTAATTCTATTCCATAGCATTGTGTCTTTCCAATTTCAGTTTCAATTACTAAAATTCTATTTGAAAGAATTTAATTCTCCTGGCAGTCAATAATCATTCCCTTTACTTACAGATAATAAAAAAATGAATGATGCTGAAAATTTCCGTCAATTTGCTTCACTCTGAATCAAGATATTAGTGTTTCGATTTTAGGGTAGCCTCCAACGTCATACTGTATCTATCGTTTATACGATAAAGAAAATCCTTGTTATCCATTTTTATGCTAAATTATCCGCCATAAAAGGTATTCAAACTCACTAAATATCGCTGGCTAACGATGGCATTGAGAGTTGATTAAGGTCTTTTTGTGTTAATAAATGTCTAATAGTTTATATAACATTTCAGGCTTAAAGCAAGACCGGCAATCGGCCGACAAAGAGAGGAAGAAAGAAATGGGATTTAACGTCCACTCAACACAAACTAGGTCATTTTGGGACTAACATATGGTTCAATTTTATTTCAATAATTCATTTGGGCGAAGGGGGTCTATAGTGGGAGGAAACCAGATGACCCAGAGAAAACCCACGAGATTGGGCAAGGTACAACTGGAGATTCGAAACCACGCAAGTTGACAAGAACATAGAAGTTCAGTTCAATCACAATTTAATTTCATTTTCATGAAATAAACAGGTTGTGTGCTTGTACATGTATAACATAATTTATTGATAAGTTTAACATCTCCAGTAATTGTATAACGCACGGTGTATCAATTACGTTGATTACAAATCAAGTTTTATCAGATAATTTATCACAGAATAGACTGGGATCAGAATAATGGGTTTTCAAAACCATCGAAACAGAATATCTAATAACAGAAACTGACAAACACGCACAAACACTTTCTTTAATTTACACTGTGATCAGAGAGAGAGAGAGAGAGACAGAGACAGAGAGAGAGAGAGACAGAGAGAGAGAGAGAGATGGGGTTTAACGTCCACTCAACACAAACTAGATCATTTCGGGACTAACATATGGTTTTTAATTTTATTTCAATAATTCGCTTGCGCGTTGGGGTCTTTAGCAGTGGGAGGAAACCAGAGTGCCCGGAGGAAACCCACGAGGTTGAGAACTCAGAAGGCGCCCCTATCTCCACATACATGTACGCCCCTATCTCCATGCCACATATACGCTCACACCAGGGCTCGAAACCACAGCCGCAAGCCAGAGGTGACCAGCCAGCTAGAGGTCTAAGCGCGGCACTCTAGTCCACTAGGCCATCCCAACCCCCAGAGAGAGAGAGAGGGGTCCACTGGACACAAACTAGGTCATTTCAGGACTTATTCATGGTTTAATTTTATTTCAATAAATTGCTTGAGCAGGCCAGTTGACTCAATGATAGACCTTATTATTACATAACATACACATGTGTTGCCATCCACCTCCATTCCACAATAAATAATGAATATTAAAATTAACGAGCTTGAACTGTTAAAATTAGTAAATCAATACAAAAAGGTACAGAAATTTAGAAATGATATGAAATGGGAGAGAGAGAGAGAGAAATGGGGTTTAACGTCCACTCGACACAATCTAGGTCATTTCGGGACTAACATATGGTTCAATTTTATTTCAATAATTCGCTTGCTCGTAGGGGTCTTTAGCAGGGGGAGGGAGATATGAAATGGGGTTTAACGTCCTACTGTTATACTCAGGCTGGGCTAATGACGATGGACATAGCCATACAGCGTGCTACATGTATGAGGGAAATTTTACCCGGGCAGCAGCACTGGGGCCTACTCTTATATCAAATTCCAACTGCCAAGGGATCTTTTACGTGCACATCAATGTGTACATGGGACCTCATTTTTTCGTACCATCTTACTTACTTAGCCACCATGGCTCCAGTTAGATTCAACAAATTAATTAGACATTAATTAACTTATTATGAATAATAATCAAATCATGATGTCATCGATTTCCTGTGATATTTATTGGATTGTGATTCGATTTGCTGCTCAACTTTCATTAATGATTTAATCATTAAATGGATAATCAAGACTATGTTTTATATCGTACCGACTTTAGTAATGATGATCGAGACTAGGCCAAAAATTCAATCGCTAAAATCATGGTTCAGAGTGGATCAACCTGACTGAAATTTTCCGCAAATTCCTGTTACATTATCTAGTATTTAACTAATACATGTATAGTGAGAACTGCTAGCTCGTTATCTAATACCACATAACGTATTGTTAAAAGAGTCAAATTTCAAAAAATACATCTTAGTCCCAGAATAACCTGAAACTAAACATGATGGCAGTAGAAGGTCTACATGTATATATAATAGTATTATACATAGCGACTGAGTCAATTAATAATTGAACAGGTTATTAGACTACAACGCTCAGTCTCTTTTTTAAACTTAAATGTTATACAGGTCCTAGACTACAACATTCAGTCTCTTTTTTAAAACTAAAATTTCTCCTACCTGGTATAGGATAATATCCCTGTAATCCACCATAAGGAGAGAAAACATAACTGGACGATCTGGAGCCTTGAGAATAGATATTATTCATTGACATTGTTGTCTGGATGTTAACACCTTAAGAGTGTGTGTTGTCTGTCCTCCTGTTGTGATTGTCAGTAATACATCCTAATCGAGGCCATTTATTCCCATTATTGATGAAGTCGTCTGACTCAGGCAGTCATATCGTGCCCTGAGGGTCAACAGCTCTGACCCTAAACACCTTAAGGTCAGGGAAAATACTTGTTGAGCTCCCGGTTTATTATCCTGATCTATAGCAGGACCTCGTCACTCTGTCCTCACACGCTAACACACCATCGAGTGATCAGACATAGCATTCTTACACTCACAACAACCTGTCATTTTCCTCTTAACATGCTAACACCCCCCTCATCAACGATAATGAACTCAACCTATGTGGTACAGTATAAATACTATTGGCAGATGTTATTTCTCTCAGGGGATAATAGCTGTAGATTGGTGTACAGCGACTAATCTCTCCCGTTCCATACTAACACACAAGATGATGTGCAAGTCAATTTATCCACAGCATAGCTGTATGTGTGTGTATATCTGCGGTGATGTGTATTGATCTAACGATCAGGATGTATAACACACAGATTAACGACAATAGCTACCGCGATCTATTAACTACCAGACCTCAGATTACAGACATAAAATTATTTTACACCATTAAGCTATTCATTGGTTTCTTACTGCGTAATTAACCCTTACCACCTTCAAGAGGCTGCCGTTTTTTTATGATGGGATATCTTGATAATTTCATTGATTTCTGTATTTTTGGTTGTTGATTTAGACTAGAAGAGAGAGTGAGGGGGTTGTAGGGGAGAGGGAGAGAGAGAAAGAGAGACAGACAGAGAGAGATGGAGAGAGAGAGGACTAGGGATATTGTAGGGGCGGAGATATGATATGATGACTAATGATGAGCTATAATGAGTTATCTTGTAAATTGTTGATTGTTGATTTCGACAGAGTGAAAAGGAGAAATGGGGGGAGAGAAAGAAAGAATTTAATTTCCACAGGGCCCAATATATGATGGGATATCTTGAAAATTTCACTTATTTCTATATTTCTGATTGTTGATATTATAAATGGAGAGAAAAAGATTTGCAGACATGATTTTGCTGTTGGAGGAAAAAAGCCCTAAAAAAATTGAGGGAATTTGGGAGCTGTCCACTGAAAGTATTACAGAGACAACGCATGGCGATTTTCAAGTAATGAGAGAGGGAGATTGGGGTTTAACATCCACTCGACACAAACTAGGTCATTTCGGGACTATTCAAGTAATGGGGGGGATCTGAAAATGAATTTTTAAAGTGCCTTTTTGTCAATTCATTTACTATCAATTGTTGCTTAAATCTAATTAATATTTCTATACATATATTGCTCTCCAAGTAATGCAATGCGCACAGGTTAAACCGAAGTCCCTTTTACATAAAATAATCCTTCAAAGTTAGAAATCAATTAAGAATAGGTGGAAGGAAACACCACTGTCCCTGCGAAATTCCCTTTATAAGACCAGTTAGTGCAGATTATACCAATAGATGGTTTATTTCAGGTTTCATATGAGCTCATCAACAATAATTGTCAGAGTAGTAATTACATGAAGATAAAAACCATGGTATCTGCGGCATCTGCCATCAAGTTAAATTTATCACCAGAATTCAACTTCACTAGATAACAATGTAATTTTGAAATATTAAATATATAACGCTTATTTGAAGATGGTGTGCAATATCTATTCTGAATCATACAGCTGTTACCTTCATATAATCATGTTTGTATGTTGTATTTTTTTTGCCTACTTTGACAACTCATAAATAAATTGTTTAAGGCCTAAAAATTTGAGAAAAAAAATGTCAGAATTTACCGAACAGGCTTCTTCATCTCGCGAGCAAATTGTTTAAGAGCTAAAATTTGAGAAAAAAAATGTCAGAATTACATGTAATCTGTGACAGTAATGATCAGAAAATGTACAAATAGTCTTCTTGAACAGAAAGACGGTAGAACTGTGAAGAACGTCAACAAGATTTTTCAAAGTGATTAATGGCTTAATGAGACATTTGCATTTCTGCTAAATTATCAATCAATACATGCTAAATATGTATCTACACGCTGGTTTAATTATTCAACGTATAAAAATGTATTACATGTACGTATGTAAGAAATAAATCTGCCTAATGCAGCTCTTTTGTTTGGCCATAAATGTTATCGAAATTATTGTAACTTTGTAAACCAAATGGAATTGAACCTCTTCTTGAACGATATTGATTAGAGATTAAACTGACACAATACATGTACTGTGAGAGAGATAGAAATGGGGTTTAACGTCCACTCTACACAAACTAGGTCATTTCGGGACTAACATACTGTATGATTAAATTATTATTTCAATAATTCGCTTGCACGTAGGTCTTGAGCAGTGGAAAGAAATTGAAAGATCCAGGGAAAAACCCACAAGGCTAGACAGGCGATTCTATTCCTTGTCACGTACAGACTTTATAATCTGACATGCAACGCACACCCTATGCAATTCGGCCATCCGACCCCCTGAATTTGAAATAAGAGAATACTTTAGTCCCTGTAACGTTTACCCGGAATGTAGGATATTAAATCCCCTTCTCATTTCTTTCTATAAATAGTAACATGCATAATACATTTGTAGGTCAGTTAATCTGTTACTTAGATAAATAGTTCAATCATAACTACACATGACTCAGCAAGGAAATGAATTCAATCTAACATCAAGCTGTATAACGATACATACATGTACATGTACATGTATACATGTCCCTATATAAAGAGCTGGGCATTCTTGCTACATAGGCCAACAATTGAGATGAAAATGGACATTGTATAGTCATTTGGAATTCGGATGGGATGGAAAATCGAGGTCCCATGTACATACATGTATTGGCATGTACGTAAAAAGATCCCTTGGCAGTTGGAATTCCAGGCAAAATTTCCCCCATAGCACAGTATATGGTTTATGCCCGTCTTCATTAGCTCAGACGGATCAAAATGGTAGGACATAAACCCTATTCCATTTTATTTCACTCTTGTGTGAAGCAAACTAAAAAGTTTTAGGCAAGCTGGCATAAGGGAGATAACTCCATTTAAGAATTCAATAAACTCATTGAATTATTAATTTAAAAAGAAATACTTGATTAATATTTTCACTTTTATCTAATACATGACATTAATTTCTACAAGGTCCAGACATTGAAACTGTAGCGAAAGGGAAATAACTCTCAAATTAAAACAGAGATTCCATTGACTTGTTCCTCGCCACATCCTTTTGTATGTCAAAATATAACCACAATAATATTTTATTTTCCAGAACTTAAATTTGAAAGCTGAATCGCCTTAGTAACATTTCAATCTCCGTTAATGCTTTTTGAATGTTCTAAAGAATCTCCCTGTCAAATTTTATCCAGCTCTGTTTCCAAATGGTTGAGAATTAAACCCTTCAAATTAGCTATCTACAAGGGAGAGAGAGAGAAATAGGGTTTAATGTCCACTCGACACAAACTACATGTACATGTAGGAGAGGGAGAAATAGGGTTTGACGTACACTCGTCCACTCGACACAAACTACATGTACATGTAGGAGATAGAGAAATAGGGTTTAACGTACACTCGACACAAAACTAGGTCATTTGGAGACTAGCACATGCTTCAATTTATTTGTATAATTCGTTTTTGCATAGGGGTCTTTAGCAGTGGGAGGACCGAGGTTAGACAGGCGACCCTACTCATTGTCACATAAGTGGCGTGGGGAAATCAAAACGACACCACCTGACTCAATGACAGATCTTATGGACATGGGGTTTTAGACGCAATGCGTTATACCACTAGACCACCCAACCCTCCCACAAGATAAGAAGAAAAATGAGTGAACTCAAGGGATGCTTCAACAAGTCTCCATGAGGTAGGATTCACCGAGATCATCATTAATAATTTGGTGAATAAAACAATGTTTTTCTTATTGTTGTACATTCTATCATTTCATTTGTAACCTCATGGGTTTTCTCTGGGTTCTCCGGTGTTCCTGCCACTGTGAATTATTGAAATAGAATTGAACCATGTATCAATTCCCGAAATGACCTGGCTTGTGTCAAGTGGACATTAAAACTATCTCTGTCTGTCTCCGAACACAAACTGAACACAAACTAACTATCGTACATGTATTAAAAGAGAGAGAGAGAGGAGAGAGAGAGAGAGAGAGAGAGAGAGAGAGTGTTTAAGGTCCACTCGACACAAACTAGATCATTTTGGGACTAACATATGGTTAAATTTTTTATCATTAATACGCTTGCGCATAGGGGTCTTTAGCAGTGGGAGGAAACCAGAGTGCCCGGAGGAAACCCACGAGGTTGAGATGGCGCCCCTATCTCCATGCCACATAAGCTCACACCAGGAATCGAAACCACAGCCGCAAGCCAGAGGTGACCGGCCAGCTAGAGGTCGAAGCGCGGCACTCTAGACAACTAGGCCATCCCAACCCCCCACATACATGTATTAAGGGTACGGGACAATTCGTCCCCGGACAACTTGTCCCCTGACAACTCGTTCCCGGACAATTCGTCCCCAAGGACTATAAGTCCCTGGATAATTCGTACCTGGACAATTCGTCCCCGTACTATTCGTCCCCTAGGACTATTCGTCCCCTAGGACTATTCGTCCCCGGATAATTCGTCCCCGAAGACTATTCGTCCCCAGACAATTCGTCCCCTAGGACTATTCGTTCCCTAGGACTATTCGTTCTACATGTTTTTGAAGGCCTGATGAAGGAAGAAATAAGTAGCCCCCCCCCTTCATGCCAATTCTGAAACCTCTTGGTATAGGTGTGCGTGGGTTTGGGGAGTCAATCCTTTCAATTTTCCCAAAAAGAGTAGTCTGTCCAATTTTGTGGGTGTTATCCAGGTCCTCTGGTTTGCTCCCACTGCAAAAGAAAGACCCCTAGACGCAAGCGAATTATTGAAATAAAATTGAACCTTTTGTTTCGAAATGACCTAGTTTGTGTCAAGTGGACGTTAAACCCTATCTCTCTCTCTCTGTCTCTCAGAAAAATTGTCGAAGCCACTAGAATGGAACAATAATATGCAGATGCTATTTCTAAAAGTTTTTTTCATAAAACAATAACATAAAAAGAACCTTCGTTTTATAATGTATTTTTATTTTAAATATAAAATATTATTTGAAGTCTAAGATTGTCCAATTTCATAAAACGTACATTATAAATTATCTACAATCCGAGATTGTGTGCACTAGCATGAAGATAAGGGTAATGTCTTTGTTCTAATTGTCCTGCACAATATTCGAAATAATCGAAGTTTAAGATTGTCCCGTTTCACACAATGTAGTATTTACAATCCTAGACAATTGATTAATTATGATAAACAGCTTATTCTAAAGAAATTGAGGAAGGTGAATCTTACTTATGCCTGGTCTACATTGTTTTATCATGAACAATAATGCATATTGATTATAAGTCAAGTGTAGTATTGACACTGGACAATACCCATGGTGAAGGGATAAATAGATTCTCTAAATCACAAAAGGTGTCACTGATCATAGCTGATTACCTCATGTATATCAATTAGCCCACAAAAAATCCAGGAACCATTTGTAAAATTAGCATCAAAACTGAGATTTAGGATAAAAAGTAAAGATTAATTCAGGGTTGTCGATATCACTTTTGTGGAAGCGGATGTTAAAACTACCAGATTAGATCAGTGTAAGCAGACGTTAAATAAAGCTATTTCGAACACTTAGGGCAGTTTTTGATATTGGAACCACATGTACATGTACCATTATTGTCAGCCAGGGACAAACTGTCCTAGGGGATGAATTGTCCTAGGGGACGAATAGTCAGGGGACGAATAGTCTGGGAGCGAATTGTAGCACGGGGAATCCCCCTTTGCCTTGGGATCATAAACTAGTTATCTCCCGTTGTTCTAGATGGCATCACTTGTATTTTATCGTGTAATTTTCTCGAATTTTCTGCATATTTACGACATGTAAACAATGGCGGTTGCCAGGAAGCGCCAGCTGTCTTTCGACGAAGTTTTGGGTTAAAATAGACAATAAGGCAAGGAAAATTCATTTTGTGAACTCAAAACATCATAAAATTACAACAGGAATTCTTTTTTAAGAATTTAAGCCAAGCAGATTGAAGATAAATTCACATTTTAAAAAAAATGATTTTTTCCCCTAAATAATCCCGTCCAGGGTTACGAAATTTCGTCGAAAATCCTGTCCACAAGGGGTTAAAACTCCCTGTTTATACTCTACTGATAGAGATACATATCATTAAAAATTCCTACATCAATTTCATTCCACTTTACATGTACACAGACTGCTGTGTCTCAACCTGCAAGTCCAGGTTGTAATATTAGAACTATATTGTACATGTGTAGCACATGTTTCCTTGTTAAACAGTTTAACTTCTAATATCAAATATTTCTTCTCTTATATCTAACTACAGACAAGTTAGTCTAAACATCTTGAATTCCACTAACAGTTTATCCTTTCGTGTAGCTTAATCCAGGCTAAAATGGACTCAAATTGATTAATTAACATTTAATTAAAGAGCACATAAAATGAGTAAACTAAATTCATTGAGCTTATAGACATTGGTTACTATATGCATTTTACGGCAGTTTAACATCGATCTGATGAAAATTAATTCAGATATCGTCACCCAAAGTCGCAAATATAGACCTCCCGTAAAAACGACTTGGCCAATTATTGAAAACACTCTTAATCCCCTCAGACGCCAGTGACGTCACAGTGACCGAATGCATATTCGGGATGTTTATTCCTTAATTACCTGTATACACTCGGCGTGTGTATTCGTTAACGCCTGACTGATTCCTTAATCCCCCTAATTAAATAACAATTGACTACGGAATAATTTGTTTTGTACTTTATAATGTGTTTTTTTTTATCAGAATAAGCCGACCGTAAGCAAACAATAATTGGCTTCTGATTGAAACAAGATTGGTGTGAAATTGTTATAGCCGGCGCTACGGACATCTTTTAAGCCGATAGAAATAATCAATTGTCGGCTTTTAAGAAACGAAATGGTTTCAAATAATAATCATATAAACTTAGATCACCAACATTTGTATTATTATTTATTGATCATTTTATCATACACCGAGCGAAATGGAGGCAGAATATTTGGAGTTATCATGTAGCAGTAGTTCTTTTAGCTTGGGCAGTGTATCGGATACAGATACGTCGCGAGAAATGATTAATATAGCGCCATATATGTTTTGAGCCGTATTTATCTGACTGTAGTAGTTCCGTAGAGGATGGCGATGTAGAGAATACGGGATCTAACAATGACAATCATCCGATTGTTGCGAGACTAGATTCTCTGGAATGGTACGTACCGGAATATATAATATTTTACACACTTATTTTTGTGTTCTAATTTATTGACTGAATGACAGTTTTAAAATTTTACTAATTTATAATATCTATTAAATTATAGAAAATCGCACGAGAAGCTCGATTTCTCGATTGAAGGGTGTGAGTGATCAAACAACAATTTTTTGATTGGTTAGAAGTATCTTACCGCGGGAAAATTTACAGTTACTATTGTACACAATTTAATCATATGGAAGAAATAGCTATAGTACTCGATGACTATTTTGTTATTTGATTTCAGATCGAGTCACCGATGTTTTTATAATAAAGTTAATGTTAATCGTATTGTTTGTATGATCGTATGATCATTGTTTTGTTTTTATGAAGTATTCTTGTATTGTTTGTTAATTGGCGTTATGATTTTAGCAATTTGATTGTTTGATTAGTGTTTATTGTCAGTGTCAGAAAATGCCGAAGTTAAAATCAGAAAATGCCGTGGTATTTCTTAATAACACAATGTGTAGTCCTTCACTTAACAGTCATGTAACTTGCAAACGTTTTTATTCATCCGTCGATGATAGACAATGATCACGTGACAACCATAACTGAAATGGCTATAAAATAAAGTTCTGTACGACTATGACAATACGTACGTAACTAACGTACGAAAATTAAATGGTAATAGGTAGGGTGAGTCTGTCGTTCAGATTGCCTGTCAATAGTGTAATAAAAAAAAAATCGATTTAGAACTGCTTTATTGGCATAATGCCAACCGATATGTCGCGTATCATTGGAATTCTCCAATGGAGATTCTGTCGGGGAAAACATCCACTGTTTCTCTCCCCGTGTATTCGATGTTCAATCAGGGAATTATATCCAATGACGATTTAAATTTACCTAACAACTGGTCAGTGAATCCATCAATGTATTATCCAGTTATTATTTTAATATCTACCGGTACCTGAAATTCACACCGACAGAACGTGGAAGACGTGCAATTCTGAAACCATGCCGAGACTGTCTTCAATGACCACGTGGCTTATTTTAATGTACCTTTTATGAATAATCAACAAGCTTGTTTTGAATATTTTACCGGATTATAGAAAGAATATCCATATCCCGACTTGACTGGCATTCATCGTAGGAATGGAACCCGGGAAAAGTTTTATTCTCTGTTTGCGTATTTCGAAAACTTCAATTAAGTTAGGTCGCAGCCCATAGCAATCGTTCGCAAAATGTTCACTGCATATCACTGTTGTTTACAAACGCAATCCACCTTTTCCGTAAGATTTCATCCTTGGGAAATTTATGAAACGCCGGCACATTATTCCCCTTTTCCTTGCTGGAATTTCCACAACTCTCAATAACACAACGATAGGCATCTTGAAATACACTCCGAAATATTCTAGTCACAAATATATAATCTATTACAACTCAAGACGAGAAAGGTCCGCTTTTGAAAATGCTTTGACTATTATAGTATAGTGATATGTAGCTTACGTGTAAAATTACGAGTTAATGATTACGCCAGTCAAATGTTAATTGGACCTCGAAATACACACGTGTTAACTGGCGGTGTGTATACAGTGATATATCGTACAGATAGTGCTATATTGTATAGATAATGTGTATAGATTATGTGTAGTGCCTGTGACGTCACCAGCCAATCAACCGGATAAAGGTTGTAATTGAAAATTTGAAAACCGTTTTTGGCTGTCTGATGTTTAAACGTTAATATCTCAATTAATTTCTCCGGGTCAGATTGGAGTGAACTTGACATAAAATGCATATAGTAACCAATGTCTATAGGCTCAATGAATCTAGTTTTCTCATTTTATGTGCTCTTTAAGAAAACAGAAGAAATGGGGTTTAACATCCACTCGACACAAACTACGTCATTTCGGGACTACTATATGGTTTGCTTGTGCATAGGGGTCTTTAGCAGTGGGAGGAAACCAGAGGACCCGGAGAAAACCAACGAGGTTGGACAGGCATACTTACTTATTGTCACGTACATGTACAACCAGGGATTCAAAACCATGCCAGTTGACTCAGTGACAGACTTTATGATACAGAGTGCCAAACGGATCCCACAGTGAATATTTGCTTTGCCGCTACAATCACTGATAAGCATGACATCGAAGAGGCTTAATGAAAACGGCATATTAACTTTTTTACTCTAACAAATTAAATTCTCAAACAGAAAAGAAAAATAAATAAAGACATTTGAAGTATTTGTAGTTAAAAAATATTTCCTATTTAGTGTAAATGGGTATTAAAATGAGTAAAATGCATCATTTTGCCCGAAGCAGTTAGGTGTAAAGTAAACATTGCGTTGAGCCAATGACTAACGCTGCGTGCAGTCAACGCACGTGTTGTGGACAGTCATCTGTTACAGAGACAATTCGTAAGTAATTCTCTGTGAAACAGATTGACAAAGCGCATGTGAACCCCCCCACGGAACATAATCACCTGGGTTAGATTAAATCAGATCAATAAGAAACTGATTAAAACATTTTACACTTCTACATGTAGTTATAACACAGACTTATAGTTGTTGGATTGTTTTCTATATAAATCGTTTTATGTTTTTTAATGTGCTCCAACACTGAATGCCACTCAAGGATTATACAAGTTTAATTAGTCAGGTACAATGTACATTATAATGTATATCATGATTCATATCTTTATAAATAATACTAATACATGTAGCACTGAGACGAAGTGATTGGGTGAGATGTTTGGGAAGTGGGGGCATCATATAGCGATAATTCTGGGTTATACAGAAAATTTATATACCGGTAATGGCAATTCAGGGTTAGGGATAGATTCTTTTTAAATCTAATTTCAATAATCACAACACATTAATACAATTTAGCGTAGATTAACCTGTGAAAATTAAATATTGTTCATAAAATATAAACGACAAAGATTAACTTTAAGTTGTAAATATTATCTATAAAATATTTGTGTGAAAGATTACATAATGGAAGAGAATGGTAATCGGATATTTTTAAATGTTAAATTCTTCTCACTAACATCTGGTGTTTAAAACTTCAACACAAAGACTGGCGAACATCTAGACAGGCTTTAAATTTAAAATACAGCATGTTTTAAGTCAGACAAGGCCGCAAGCTTTCTGCTGCATTAAATTACAATACTTAAACTAAAAAGCTTGTCCTCGTCAAAAATTTATAGGAATCCCAGACAGACAAACTTTCTTATTATCTTGAAGATGTGAAATCTTGAAGATGTGAAATCTTGAAGATGTGAAATCTTGACACATCTGAACAATAGCAATAAAATTTTACCTTAGGAATTACATGTACTAGTAAAATGGAGAAAGTGTAAATATATTTAAAAAAAAAAAAATCAGGGAAGTTTTATATTATCTTGAACTGTTTCAAACTTAATTAAATTAACTTATTAACACTTTGTGCATGTAAATACATGTATGTATATTGACTACTCTGAAAAACAAAATGATGTGTTGTATTACAGTATGTAGTTCATTTTTGAAACCAACAACAAAATACAGTTCTCTCTAGGCCCTCAAACTGAGAGAATCACGGAACTACATGTAGTAACAACAGTACTTAAATTATGAAGTTTAAGGCACGAGTACATAGCAGAAAGGTATAGCTCTCCGCGGTCCACACATGTTTTCAACGGCAAGAAAGTCGGTGTAATGCAAATGTACTGAGACTGTTTCCATGTAAACAGTGAAAATGCAGTCGGAAATGCTACAAAAGTGCATCCAAGGATAACAGACTCAACTAAATATAATATAACATGAATTAGAAATTTTTAAATTCAATACAGGGAAAGAAAGAAAATAACCAGAGACCATGAACGTGCAAAATCTGGTTAAGCGCACCCGTGGATAACAGGCTCAATGAATACGGGGAAAGAAAAAAAATATGATAAAAATCCTACCTTCTCTGTCAATCTGTTGTGTTGAAAGCTGTGATTGGCTGTTAATGTCATCTTCCTCCATTGGTTCAATTCCTCTCATCTGTAACCAGGAAAGAGAAATGGGGTTCAAAGTCCACTCAACAGAGATTAGGTCATCTCGAGACTATCTTATGGTTTAATTCTATTTCAATACTTCGTTTGCATGTACGAATGTAGGTGTCTTTAGCGATGGCAGGAAACCGGAAGACCTGGAGAAAACCCACTGCTGCCTACTCATTTATCAAATTCCAACTGCTAAGGGATCTTTTACGCATACCCTAACATACATACATGTACACATGGGATCTTGGTGTTTGTCCCATCGTAACGACTAGACAGCTTTCCTTGTCAGGCCCTCCGTCCTACACCACTGACAAGGGGAAACCACTCTGGAAAATCCTGATGAACTTACTCTGCAACACTGCAACCTCAAGACTAGCGAGTCAGCATCTTACTCACTTAATCACCGTGGCTAACTTCCCCTTTATCAAATAGTTGTGTCAAACATACATGTAGTGTAGGGTACAGACAGGGCATGTATGTTCAAGTCTAGAGCACTTGTTGGAATGGCCTGCACTGTACATGTATTTATACATGTACATGTATCTACACTATTTCTACAACATCTGACAGTGTGAATGTCATACACAATGCAGGGTATGCTTACTCACATTTACATGAAAAAGACATATTTACATGTACATGTAACAAAATTATGTAAATACTACTGCATTATACATACGTATGTACATATTTTCAACATGACAACAATCCTTGACCCCTAACCCCACCATAGTATAAAAATCAAACATAAAATCCTTGACCCTGACACAGAAATCTTATCACAGTTGAATAGAGTTACAATACTGTACATTATCTATGGTAAGATTGCCTGAGTGGGATAGGAAATCGCTGTTTTCTGTTAAAACCATCTGGTAGTGTTAAATTTGTGTAAGTAATTCTACCTCTGTCTATGAGACGAGATGTCAGAATGCAAATCTGATGTACGGTACTGGGTATACATGTACTTGTCTGTTGTGTACGCCTACATCTACATGTACGTGTAATGCACATGTACTTGTACAATGTATACTGTGTAAGCCTATGCATATTGTGTAGGCCTATCTATGTATGTAATGTCTATGACTATGTAAATTTGTTGGTGCTTAAAAATAACTGTTTCCTCAATCAAGATTCAAGCCCTTGATAAACACTTGACATACAGTACATCTACATGTACATTGTATGTATACTGTGAAGGCCTATATGTATACATTGTACCTGTACATGTACCTGTGAAGACCTAGTATGTTTTTCTATGTACATTTTGTAGGTGCTTGCATAAAAAAAACTGTTTCCTCAATCAAGATTCAAGCGCTTGAAATTTAAACAAATATGGTCATTATTCATTTCATAACCTCATAAATAAATTGTTTTAAAAACTTAGTCTTAGTAAAATAAATGACTGACACATATGTGGTAATAATATGAACACAATATTCATAGTTGTCATGTCACTCATTAAAGAGGCGTCATGACGTTCAACTAGAAAATAATTCTGTTGAAAATCTAGACTATTCAATTGTGTTCTTGATTATAAGTTAATTAATGTACAAATGTATAATTAATATTTTATTTAACATTTCAGGCCTAAAGAATAGCTCTGAGTTTTACACAGTGCCTGTTTAAGTTTAAAAGCGTACATGTACTCGTTTGAATTTCAATTGTCATGATTGTATTACATGTAGTTAATTATAAATAATACCAATTTTGTACATGGAACCTTGGATTGTCCTTTTGATCCAAATATCAAGACAAAATGGCAACAGGGCTGGAATAATACCATTTGCCGGAATTCAACCCCACAACATCTAGATATGTAGAAAACCAATAAACATGTACATGTAAATTTTAAAATAAAACTGAATCTTTTAATGTTTAAAAATTTGTTTGGTTTTCTTTTTATATTAGTTGCGTCAAACAAGTAAAATTCTATTAAACTTGAAGGATAAACAGGAAAACACAATTGTGTGATACATGTACATGTACATGTACATTACATGTAACAACAGTGAAAAATATAGAGACACTGCTGATGGTTATTTGAGGTGTATTGAGTCCCTAGTAAACTACAATACATGTACATAAAAGTCGAATCTCTAATGGTTCAATATACACAGTACATACATGTACATGTACGTACATATAAACTGGTCCCTTTTAAATATTTTAATGTTTTGTAAGAATATTTACCTGACCACAGCCATCGTTTGATATATCATCAATATTCGTAGACCAGTTGTATTTACGTAATTCTACCGGTACTCCCATCCTCTCGTACTCCGCGTTCTGGTGCATCAAACTGTACGTGCAAGTATCACAACTCGCAACGCCTTCTCTATTATCCAATACCAGGCTAAATTGTGGCACCTTGTGATCTTTCAAGAATGGGAACTTTTGAACTTCTAAATGTCTAATTTTATATCTCGTCACAGTTTTTCCGCAGACGTAACAAACAAAATCGGAGACAGAATATTTTCTCAGCCATCTATTCTGATCGGCCGGGTTTTTTGATTCTTCGTATTCTTTCCATTGCATCAGCAGGCTATGAAAACAGTAAGTACAGGATATGACAGTGCCGTCATCCGTCATGGGATCAGAATTATGTGCAGGGTCACGATTGGCTAAAAATGGGAAAAAGGGTAAAACGATGCTGTTGTGGGCCTTAGCTTCATGTCGGGTTGGGTACGAACATAAAATATGTACTTTTGTAATAAGTGACTTCTCTCCGCAAATGAAACACACCTTTTTAGGTAAAGAGCTGGCTTGCTGTAGTGGGTGGGGTATCGTCATCATGTTCTGGGGTTGAGCTTTACCGTCGATCAATGACTGTCGTTGGCGATCCAATTTACTAGGTGATGGGGAGTAAGGCATGGAATTGCTGTTGGTGTTTTCCATACCGGTAATCGTTGTTGGAGCTTGCGGTACTATAGCCAACAATCCATGGTTTCCACCTGTCAGAGACTGCTGCGGACTTTTGCTGATATGAATGTTCAATGGCTGTGTGATATCGGAGCTTTTCAAAGAGCTTTTAGAATTGCTCGACTCTCCATCCTCTATTAAGGGTTTCTCGCGATTTGGGGGTACGTGAATTGCGTCCCTTCCGTTAATGGGTAACAAGGAATATCTTCGCTCCAAAGGCTGGACTCGTTCAAGTTCATAATGGTGCCACTGTGTCTGCAGGTTGTTATGACAATTATTACAACACAGAACGGACCCATCTGGATTCAGAGGTCTGGCTCCCTGCGGCCGTCTTAATTCACGAATGAACGGAAAAAACATTTGATTTTTACCACCAGATATAAACAAGGGTTTGACACTTGCACTTGGCCATGGTTGGCCACATAAATAGCAGATTTCTGATGCGCTAATCTTTTCTTTTTTCGGTACTTCAGCCGAGAGGGACGTTGACAATCCAATATAATTGTCCTTGACCTTGAACAGTCGGGCACTAGTTGGTGTTCCAGCACGTTCGTACGATAGCCACTGACTAACAAGCAATTCAAAACACTCGTTGCACACTCGGGTGACCCCTTGGGTGTTAATTGGCGTCGAACCTCTTGGAGGAGCCAATGTTTCCAAAAATGGAAAAAAGGGCTCATTTGCGGCATGTCTTATTGCCGATACAATTTTACAGTGCGACAAGGGTCTTTCGTAAGCACAGGTGAAGCACACGAAACATTCTTTACTTCCAGACGGAGCTTTTAATCCTTGTTGTCGTGACGACTCCGGGGGTTTAGTGGGTACAGATAAATCAAGTGCCCCATCCGCGTTGTTAGCCACCGGTGGGGGGAGCTTCGGTCTGGGGGTCTGGGGTGGGGGTCTTGAGTAATTAGAATCCCGCGAGTACCCTGCCTCGTCGGGGCTCACTGGTTCGTACCCATCGTTCGACTGATATTGCAGTCCCATAACTTGAGCCATATATTCTCCTTGAAATTTCATCTCTGCTCCTGTGAAGTGACCATTGTCAGATCTTTTGAGCCAATACAATCTTTTGATGGCGGGAGTTTTGTTCCTTTCGTAGGCTTCCCATTGTTGACGCAAAAAAGCAAAACAAACGGTGCAGCTATCAACAACACCGTCTCCGCCTGGTAAACGGCATCCTTTGGGCGGCTCATGTTGTTCCAAAAACGGAAAATACGGACCTTTGTCTTTCTGCTTGATGTTCAGATGTAAGTCGGCCCCGATATTACCGCACACAAAACAAACAATTCGACTCGGCATCGTTTCAATTTGATCGACAGTTCTAAAACTTTAATTGCTAAATTAACACCACTCTGGTAACTTAGGTTTTAGGATTCATACACCTACATGACCGTTAAATATTCAGGAATGCAGGCATACAAAAATATAATCCAAATTCGTCACTTAAGAAACATAAAACACGGGGGAATCCCTTCAATCCATAACTGAGTCACTGTTGAGGGATTTTAACAACATCCATTGTTCCCGATTCACCTCGCTTCGTCTGGCGAAAGCCTTCTAAAATCACATCTAAAGCCGTGGCTTCACAAACAAAAGACAATCCAATTAGACGCTGAGATTCCAGCTTGATTCGGCAACAACTAACTTTAAAATCAAACCGTCTTAATCCAGATTTTAAAGGTTAAATTGACGGAATTCCCTGGTTATTGCTATCGCTAGATTCCGCCATGATGGAACATCTGTTAGGGCACGTTCCCATAATTCTCGGAGTAACTGGACCGGAACGACACTCTCAGTTGTAGAATGTCGACAAAGGTAGGCTAATAAAGAAAAAACCCACTTTTATTCCTTTTTGGCAGTTTTTATCATAAAATAAAATTGTCACTCATGCGTAAATACGAATCAGATCTCTCAAGAAACTGACAAATTGTTTACTGAATTCATTTCTTGACGTCGATTGAATAATATTCTTAACAAGCAGAGCACCTGCTTGTTCGCTCGTTCGGACAGGTGCGCGCAGTGCAATTATGCGAATTGAAGAAAGAAAAACGTGCCGACTCTTGAAGAGTTATTACGTATTCGCGTGTCTCTTTCACTCAGCTATCAATAAAAGTTGAATGAGCCAATAATGGTTGTGACCGGATTTTATTTTTTTAAAAGAACCGTTTTCACATAATTCTAAGAAGAGAAAGGATTTTTTGATAAGACGATTAAAGTTGAAATTACTGAAAATTTCATTACCAGATTCAATGGATTAAATGTTTCTTTTCAGATTTAAAAAAAAAAAGATTATATTTTTTAATTCAGCATCAACAATGGGCAGCATCCATCTTAACGTCCGCTTACTGGGCGATATCGCAGACAATAGACTTATCATATTATGTATAATGGTTCCATTAGGAACTGTATCCCATTGCACGATGTCCGCTTACATTATATTGTTGGGGTTTTGTGGGGTTTTTTTGTTTTTTTTTAACATTCTAATAGGTTGGATGAGGTGTAAAATTTAGGTCTCTATTGACATCA
Source organism: Patella depressa (assembly GCA_948474765.1). Classification (NCBI taxonomy): domain Eukaryota; kingdom Metazoa; phylum Mollusca; class Gastropoda; family Patellidae; genus Patella; species Patella depressa. Next base: position 79,692,614 of record OX419717.1, read on the forward strand.
AATACAAGAGAAAGCCGCGTATCTTTAAATATAGTATTTTCCGAATGTAAAATACGACGCGTTTAAGACAATTTCCCGCCATTTATCATGGCCCATCAGATACGCTTGACTGATTTTTACGACAAAGGTAACGGCGTTTCGTCCATTAACTGGGTATAATTAAGCGATTAACGAGTAGATCGGCGCTCCTAATCACTCGTCAATTCTGTCCTCGGCTGATAGCTCTTCCCGCGCTCGTCTCTATAATAAGAACATTGTCCGTTTTCCGTTCCGCGTAACTGTTGTATAATGTCGTTTATTGAAGGTGTAAAGAGCCCGCGCGTCATCTGTCCTAGAGGTTTATGGCGCCCAATAATTAGCGCTTGATTCCAGGTGTTAAAACTATTACTATTTCGGACACTTTTGCTAATGACGCGATGACATACACACACCACATATTGTACGCCCTAATGAACTTTAACCTGTACTAGTTATACACTAATAATGTCACACACTGACCAAGGACAAAGTTCAATCGCTTGGATGGGACGAGAAAGTTATGTCCTATATGAGCGTGCAGGTATTATAGGACCTTCGGCAGTTGGAATGCGATACACGTGTAGGCCGTATTACTGTTGTCCGCAAAGCAGGGGCGGATCCAATGGGGGGGGGGGGTGTTAAACGGTCAGTAAATACAAGAAAGAAAAATACATAATATATCTGATCGCATACGAAATTATTTAGTTCCGAATGGCATACAAGTCAAGAAGCCTATATAGACCGAGAGCTTCACCAAGACACGGTTGAGGGATAGCTATATTCTCCGCCCTCGCGCTGCTAGATCGATTACGGTGAAACTTTCAGCTGAAATTTGACCTTTGTTTTCTCTTTTTGCCATGAACCACGGGGCACCGTATTTTGTCGAAGGGGGGGGGGGGGGGGGGGGTACACATTGGAGAAAAGGATAATATGTTACAAAGTTGGATTGTTTGGGCGGAGACAATACTAAAAACATGTCTATATCATCTATTAATTAAAGAGCAGGGCCCTGTTTCACGAAATTTTAACTTAAGATAAAATCCAATCTTAGTAGATACTTCAATTTTGATTGGCTAAGCACTAAAATCAATCTAATATTATCCAATCAAATTACTAAAATTGGGATCTTATCTTAGTTAAAATTTCGTGAAATAGGCCCCTGATATGTGAACTACAACAGTAACAAAGCAAACGAAAATGAAAATCCTACATGTGTGCACCTAAATGAGCAGGAATGTTGTCACAAAGTTCCTGATTTTATGACGGAGGGTCTAACAAAGACAGCTCTCAAGTCTTTCGGATGGGACGAAAAACTCAAGCTAGAATCAAGCTCTAAGCTAATTGACCGACATTTTATTTCCTAAATCAACGATTTTATTCGAAACTACTAAATCAGGCGCGGATCCAGAGGGGGGGTTTGGGGAGTCCACCCCCCCCCCCCTTGCTCAGCTACATAAAAAAAAATAATGCCTTGCATCAATGAAATTACATCACAAAGTGATCCTACATCAGTATAAAAATGATTTCTCTGTTTAAAAAGCTCAATTTGTATGTATGCCTATATAATTTAGAGACGATGATGGCAGATTCCCGTAACAGAAACCTGGCAAACCCCCTCCTGCAAAAATTCCTGGATCCGCCCCTGTAAATATATTTCGAACAATTTGAGAAGTATTTATCCTGTTCTCCTTTAATAAAATTGGACGAGTTTCACTATTTTATTTTTTGTGTATAACCTGTGTGCAGAATGGGCTGGAATTTGTTTCAATGGCATTTGGTAGTTGAACTGGAGTATACAATTACTGCTTATTACTGAGAGACGTTTCGACTACCGGTTGCTTTCTCTGGTCATTATCAAGCCTAGCCGAAACTTCTCTCAGTAATAAGCAGTAATTGTATTCGATAGAATTATGACTTGAGCTGGAAATTGACGGAGATTAGTCGGAATCACCGGCTCTTACCCTTTCTTTTAATTTCACACCAGGCAGGATACGCCCACATTTTCGAAAGATGGATAGAGAACAAGCAATACCGAGAGTGATTTTTCCTATACATCATTAAGTTAGAATTTGATATGTGAAAATATCGAAACGAATTAATATCTTTGAGTTATAAAGTTGCATTTCAGTAGGCTTCAAATTCGACTGGGGATCATGTTGCTAAGTGGGTAAGAAATTCGAACTCAACCTTCCGTAGGGTGTAACGGTGATAGAGTCAAACGTTTTCTTAAAAAAACGTGTACCTATTTTTTTTATTTATGAAATATGTGAACGAATTTGCTTGTCGCACCTTTAATATTTTTTGATATTTTGTTTTGCTTCAAACTTATGTTTTGTCAAAATACTTATTTCTGAATTACTTTCAGTCATATTCCCCAATCATACCTAAAGGACCAAATTCGGTCCTCTAATATAGCAGATATGGCCATGTCGTTGAAATGAGAGTGACGAGAGAGAGAGAGAGAGAAAGAGAGACGAGAGAGAGAGATGGGGTTTAATGTCCACTCGACACAAACTAGGTCATTTCGGGACTAACATATGTTTTTTTAAAATTTTATTTCAATAATTCGCTTGTGCGTAGGGGTCTTTAGCAGTGGAAGGAAACCGGAGAACTCGGAGAAAACCCACGAGGCTGGACAGGCGACCGTACTCCTTGCCACGAACAACCGGGGATTCGAAACCACGCCAGTTGACTCAATGGCAGGCCGTATGATAGGCGCACGTACGCACGCTAACCATTCGGCCATCCGACCCCCCTCATTGAGGTGAAATGGCGTTTAACGTCCTACTGTTCTACCCCGACTGTACAAGAAGAAGACGGGGTTATGTCATTACAACAGGGCAGGTTTACATAAATATGTTATAAAAATAAAAATATCATCAGATGTGATAAATTGGTACGGTATGAAAAATATTATTGATAGCAACAAACAACATCATTCATCATCTCCTATTGTGACTTATTAAACAACACCCAAACTTGAAAATCTTTTTGAAAAAAAACCCCCAACAAACAATTATTTAAAGTAGCTAAGTCGCTAACTCAATATCATCCAAAGTCTTCGACATTGAAAACATGTATTATTTGTCAATTTAAATCTTACCGGGAAAAGATGGGCTACGTCTAATATTTAAGACAAAATAACATTTTACTATTGGTAAACCAATCGTTATTTGTAACAAGGGACTCGAAGAGCGAGGCTAGAAATATTCCACAAATGATGTCAAACGGTGACCCCATATTCTTAAGTGGAGAGCATGCGCAATGAATACTATAGGTGTAGACAGGAATAACGCCAGGGATTGCCATTCGATTGAGACTTCTGGCATATTTCGCCGAACATAACTGATTAGAAATTAGAGTAAAAACAGACAAAATTGAATGTAAATCATGTTATATACATTTACATTACATTATTATATGTGCTGCGACTCAATTGTGTCAATTTCTAGGTCCAAAATATTAGCGATTTAGCTCCTTTATGCTAGTCTTACTTTAGGCGTGAAATGTTATCAAAAGTATTAATTAGACATGAATTGACTTATCCATACCACAATCAATTTTAGATGCCGATGTCATCGCTAGCCTGCGATATTTAGCGGATTTGAATACATATTGTGAAAGATGATTAAATGTAAAAATTCATAATCGAGACTGTTTTTATCGGACCAACTTTAGTAATGAGGATCGAGGCTAGCCTGTAGAATTCAAAAGCTAATATCTCGGTTCAGAGTGAAACAATTTGACGGACATTTTCAGCATATTCTTTTTACTTTATCTATTATAGTGCGAACTGTCAATTAATCTTTATCTAAACAAAAGATAACTTACAACATCTTTTTGAAAAAGATAACCTTTTACTATCCCGATTTGAACTGTCTCAAAAATAAATGTCTGAGTACGTATGAATTTTAAAAAATATAAAGGAAGGGTTTATTTACCCTGCCTCAAAATTTCAGCACAAAACTGCTTATCCGGACGCCTAACCCTTTTAAGACTTAGGGTCAATTTTTTCTTTGGGTAACTTGATAATCTATTCCTGATCCAAAAGGGGTCTATACAGTGCGCGACCAATGTGCTGTACTTGATAACGAAAGGTAAATTTCATCTACACATTAGTTTCATAAAATAAAAGTCTGATTTTACCCAGACACAGTGTAATACAGCTTGAGATTTTAACACAAAATTAAGCAATTTTATTCACTAAAATATTATCGGGACTGGCCCTTTTAACATTTTTTAAAAATATGTTACTTTTAACATCAATAACTGCTAACATTGTTTAAAATTAGAAATAGAGAACATCTTTTTTTCAAGCTCAGAAGTCTGTCTGGTGATTTAAGTTTATTTGGAAGATCATCCCAACCTCGAATCTCTAAATGACATAAATATTTTGGAAAAGAGCAGTGTCTAGTCTTTCTGGTGAGACTAAAATCAGAGGTTACCTCGGGGCAAAATTTCCTCATAGCATACGCCCCCCCCCTTTCTGAAAATCCTGGATCCGCCCTGCATATTGCATGACTTCATCGGTTGGTGCACAAATGAAATGAAATGAAATTGGGTTTAACGTCCTACTCTTCTGCACCTATTCTGGGCTAATGGAAGACGGGCATACAGTGTGCTATGAGAGAAATTTTGCCGGGTCAGCGGCACTACGGCCCACTCTTATATCGAATTCCAACTTCCAAGGGATCTTTTACGTGTACGTCAATGTGTACATGAGACCTCGGGTTTTCGTCCCATCCGAACGACTAGACAGCTGTCCTTGTCAGGCCCTCCGTTCTGCATCACTGACAATGTGAAACCACGCCGGAAAATGGTTGATGTACAAAGTAAGACATTAAACCTCATTTTATTTCGAAGCATTTGTCATCTAAGCTTCAACTACAAGGATACGTGCGCACTAAACTTATAACAACATTTAAAAAGTTTTATGGCCGTCATATTGACTTTATTGGTAAATATAACGCGTCTCTCTCAGCTATTATTCTGGATATATTTAATTGACACGTATACTAATACTATCTCCCTGATTATGTCTACTACATCGTTAACACAGTACATCACGTGCATTTTGCATACCGATAGTTCATTGGCCAATCACGCTATTTTATCGACATTTTCCCTAATAGTTTGGATGCAGCTATGGCGGGTGTGGCGCACCAGGCAGGGTAAGCTTACTCTTCTGGACACCTGTTACCACTGTTTGTCGTGTATTTTTTTTCACGGGGAGCAGTCCATTTGCTGATTACACTATTTTGCCTATAACGTTTTTTTAGGACTTCGAATTCTGTCTAATGGTTTGGATTGTTCGTACTTGGTTTTATTTTATTTCTTTTCAAATGAAGGTCACAAACTACCTTTCTTGTATCAAATTTAATATCTATATGACGGCAAATGTTTTATTGTTTCTAGGAGAAAACATCAATTAAAACTAAAAAATACGGCATTTACATACATGATAAGTATAAACAATGTACCGTAAAATAAAACCCAGTTTAATTATCTTTAAAAGAAAGAAAATATTACAGAGCAGAAGAATAGTACGTTTTAGGCCTCTCAAAATGATACTGCACAAAGCTTTTAAAGGTTCAGGGCACTGTTTCTCGAAATCGTAACTAAAAATAAAATCAAAATTTTAGTAGATATTTCCATTTTGATTGGCTAAGCACTAAAATCGGTCTATATTATCCAATCAAATTACTAATATTTGGATTTTATCCAGAATGATACCGCACAAAACTGTTAACGGTTCTGGCTACAAGGGGGCCTTCAATGGGCTGACTATCAGCCGTATACACGGGACTTCGGTTAATTGTCCTGCACGAACGACTGGAGGCTTTCTTTGTTAGGACTTTGGTCCTGAAGGGGCGGGTCCAGCAATTTGCGCAGGAAGGGAGAGTGTGCCAGGTTCTTGAGACAATGTATCCGCTCCCCCAGCTCCCCTGTTTTGAAATGTTTGAGATATGCACAGTCTGTATCGTCACTTTGGCGTATTTGCATACACACTTAGCTTTTAAAGACCAATAACACCCTTGCTGGCTTGGCAGCTCCAGAAAATAAATAATAGCCTTATTCTAAGTACTAGATGTTTAAGTGTCCTACTTCTTGTGTAAATTATCCATTACATCCTATTTTACTTGCCCAGGGGGTTCGAACATATTTTAAAATCCAAGTCATATTTGAAATGGTTTACGTCAACCTTTTCATTGAATTTTTTCAATTTTTTAGATTAGGTGTATTAAGATGAAATTTGTATCATCAAAAAATTGGAATTTTGTAAAATAATACAATTTGTTGACCAGAATAAAGATTGTGACATGTTATTCAGTCACAACAAGAGTGGTATTGAGCCTTTAAAGAGAGGAATCCAACATCCCGTTTGACGTCAAATTTTATTATACTGTAAATAGGATGTCATTGTGAATCAGTTTCAGTTTATTATCTCACTCTTTGAATCCTAGCTGGCCGGTCACCTGGTTTGCGGGTGTGGTTTCGATCCCTGATGTGAGCGTATGTGGCATGGAGATAGCGGCGCCTTCTCAACCTCGTGGGTTTCCTCCGGGCACTCCGGTTTCCTCCCACTGCTAAAGACCCCTACGCGCAAGCGAATTATTGAAATAAAATTAAACCATATGTTAGTCCCGAAATGCCCTAGTTTGTGTCGAGTGGACGTTAAACCCCATCTCTCACTCTTTGAATGTCAATCTCATCCCACTATCTGATGATAAAGGATAAAACCACACGGCTGTGCTACTTTTCTCGTGCAGCTTGAGCGGGTGAGGGGCAGGCTTGGTTTTCACTTGGCACAGTGGTGTCGGACTGAGGAGGGGTGGGTGGGCTTGGGTGCTGGCCAGGAACGGCTAGTTCTGCCCTCACCCGACATCATTGTGCCAAGTGAAAACCACACAGGTATTTAACTAGGGATCGACAACTTAGCCCCCCCCCCAGTTTGATTTTTTGTTGGAAATTTGTTTACATATATTACGTAGATTTTACCTGTGTGTATCACAATGTACGTATTAGTTTGCAAATGTTGCAGACAAAGAAATGGACCATTACAACACGATACTCTCAGTGCTAGATTTACCTAAAGGTTTAACAGAGAAAGAGAGACCCGTTCCCTATTTTTTGGTACCGGCGCCACTGTGTATAATACTTTCTAACACCACCTTAGTCTTATACGTCCTTCATAATCCTCCGTTTGGGAATGTAAATATACTATTCAAAAAAAGTAGGGGATATTTGATTTTTAAGTGTTATTAAAGTCACCTAATGAAACTGACGAAGAAACAAATGACAAAATGAAATGAAGTTCACATCGATTTATTCCAAATGATCGTTAGACTAAGTAAGGCACAGACTGGCCATTATAAGGGTAAAATGATACCCGGGGTCAAACAGCAAAGTTACCACAGCATCACAACAAAGACAGTAACGGGCAAATCCTCCTCTGTTTGCCAAACAAGCATTGATCCGACGTGGCATACTCCTAATGAGACGTCTAAGGTAATTTTGGTCCAGATTGTCCCATTCCTGTTGCAACGCAGCAGCAAGTTCTTGGACATTGGCAGGACGTTGTTGACGTTGACGTAACCTGTCCAAGCATGTCCCAGACATGCTCGATGGGGGAGAGGTCGGGACTCAGTGCTGGCCAAGGTAATGTGGTGATGTTCTGTTGTTGGAGGTAACCTGTAATGATCCTGGCCCTGTGACATCTTGCGTTGTCATCCTGGAAGATGAAACGGCGGCCATGACGTCGTGCGAACGGCAGAATATGGACTGCCAAGATGTTGTCCCGGTAGTACTGGCCTGTAACACGCCCTGCAACAACATGTAAAGCCGTTCTTCCAGCAACAGTGATGCCTCCCCACACCATAACAGAACCACCCCCAAATCGATCATGTCTGGTGACGTTAACGTCTTGGGAGCGCTCGTTTCGACGACGCCACACCCTCCTATGTCGCGTGTTATGAGTGAAATTTTGCTCGGACAGCAACACTACGGCCTACAACTGTCAAGGGATCTTTTACATGCACACAAATGTGTACAAAGGACCTCAGTTTTTGTCCCATCCGAACAAGACAGCAATCCTTGTCAGGTACAAGCAGAGGATGTAAATATGTGGTGTATTATTGTTTAAACATCTGGGAACACCTTGAATATTCTGGGCCCTGTTTCACGAAATTTTAACTAAAGATAAAATCCAAATTTTAGTAGATACTGCAATTTTGATTGGCTAAGAACTAAAATCAATATAATATTGTCCAATCAAATTACTAAAATTTGGATCTTATCTTAGTTAAAATTTCGTGAAATAGGCCCCTGGTATGTGTCATTTTTAAATAGACATAATTGCAGGAATTCCCTTTGCAGGCTCAATTAAGGGGGTTCGGGTCACAAATAGCATTGACATTGTTCCATTTTTCTAAATTGTCTGGGGTAAGACCCTGCCCACAACCAAGTTCCCCCATTATGCGCTTCACGCATCTCTGACGCTTGCAAATTCTAACTTCAACATGGAGATTTAAAATTTCTGGATGAAAGAAATTCTCGCAAAAAGTTAAGATATCTACATAATGTAAAAATTTATTACATCTGTACAACAAACAATGATATACATCTACACTCCAATATATAGTACAATTATAACAAAACAATTCATTAACAACTTGATGTACTGTAACTTGATCCAAGGGAGACAACTCCAATATTGCCTCCCTTGGATTTGAGAGAAAGAAAAATGTGAAATTGAGTATATTATTGATGACCAGAAGAAAATTAGCTGGCGAATTTCTTGAATTCGAGCCAGAAGAATTGTGAGAAAAAAATGAAGTTACTTATCAGTCGATTTAAACTATTAGCTAGTATCAATGCATTCCCTAAATAGATTTCTAAGCTTCAAGGATACAAAATAAAGATGTTGCTACTAATGGCTTTATAAAAAAATTTTCTTGGGAGTCAGTATTTTTTTTTTACACCTTCTGTTCAGTGAAACCAGACATGTTCATTTCTCTACAAATAGACCATGGTTGAGGCAACACAACTGATTTAGTGTGATTTTTTTTAAAATGGATTTTATAAAATGTTTCCGAATGAAATGAGTATGTTCTGGATTATTAATATCTGTAGAAGTCTGGTTTGTAGGGTCCGTTCTGTGGAATTCCAAGATATGTTGCTTGATCTGCGGATAGTTTTGTCAGTTTCACACCAAGATGTTCCAAATGTTGGAAAGCAACTTCTTCATCGAGCTAGAAAAGAAAGATGGATTAATATTTCAGACATTTATCATAAATATTGGGATAGCTTCTTTAAAACTTGATAAAAGAGAAATAAAATTGGGATTGCTCCTACTTTTGTGAAATAAAATGCAACGTCCTTTTGTTCTGCTCCAACCGGGATGATGAAGATGAGCATACAGCATACAGTGGGCTATGGGGGAACATGTTCCTTAACAGTCGTGCTATGGCCTACTCTTATTTTGAGTTCTAGCCACCAGGGAATTTTTAACGTGCATGCCATTGTATAAACCTACCCCCGAGATGGGAGAGAAAAATGTATGAAGTAAGATTTTCACGATAAATATCTCATTGCATAGACAAATTTTTAAATCTGCAGCACTAAAATTCTGTTATACCAGTCTATTCATCCAGCTTCCCAGAAAAGCGAGGTGGGGTTTAACGTCCACTTGCCACAAACGAGATTTTGGGACTAACATATGGTTGAATTTTATTCCAACAATTCACTTGCGAGGAAACAGGACTCACAAGGCTGGACAGGCAACCCTTACTCCCTGTCGTGCACAACCGGGGAATTGAAACAACGCCATCTGACTCAACAACAGACCTTATGATACAAAGTGCACACCATCCAATGCCCGACCACCCAGAAGCTGAAGATAAAGGTATACTCACAAGTTTAGGTAGAAGATGAACACCAACTTTGTATTGTCCGGCCTTCGTCCATAACTCAATCTGAGCTAAAACTTGATTAGAGAAGGAGTTACTCATTACAAAACTTGGATGACCGTGAGCACAACCTAGATTAACCAATCGACCTTCAGCTAACAAAATAATATGTCGGCCACTTTTTAATGTATATCGGTCAACCTGTAAATATAAAATTTATTAAGTCTCATTTGTTGAATTTATTACATCCCATTTGTTAAGTTATTAATTGGTGTCAAGTCATTGTTACATACGTGATAGAACTGGTTAAAAAATTCCAAATATAATTTCAACTCATTTGTTAAATTATTAAATTAAAGTCAATACTATCACATATTTTAAGTTATAGGCCTGAAAATGATTCTAGTTTTACAGCATATGTTAACCATTCGTGTACCCAGCCCCCATTTTTTGATAAAAATACCAAAAAAAAGGGTGAAACTTTGTTTATCCCAATCGCAACAACTTAGCCCCATGTGGGCCATGATCCTGAAGCAACAACTGTATGTTTTAAAACATCTGGACATTGCTACACTACTTGACAATTGCCAAACTTATAGCTACATTACCTCCCTTTAACGCAGATTTGAGAACAGTAGTGTGCTGAGGTTGTGATACAATATGAGCCAGTAACCAATCAAAATTAGTGCCGACATATGCAGGGTATTAAGTGAAGGCCTTGATAAGATGTATCGAGTCAAAGCAAGATCAGGCATTTTTTTGAAGATGAATGGGGGTTTAACCCCAATGTTGATAACCAGTCTAGCTTGGATTTACGGGACAGGTGAGTGGTGGAGGATTGGATCTTACCTGTGGTTTTACTTGTTCTTTTTTTGTACAATTTTCATTCAACCATTTGACGTCAATCTCACAATCAAAATGACCGATATTGCAGACGATTGTATCCTCCAACATCTGTTCAAAATGTTTAGGTAAAAGAATGCTGGCACAACCAGTTGCTGTGACGAAAATACGAGCCTCTTTAACGGCTTCGTCGATTGTGGTGACTTCATAACCTGTCAAACATAGACAATTATTAATATTTGTCATTTCAGAATAAATCATTTGAGAATAGAAAAAGAATGAGAAATCTGAAATGATTAACCATAAATCTAACATGGGCAATATCATTTATGCTTAAAGCAATAAGTAATTCTTGACAGGCAACCAGTGTGGGTTCGAATTCTCGGCAACGAGTCTTGCTTCTACAAGAAATTTGAAGACGATTCTGACTTGTCACCCCTGATAAAGTGACTAGTCCAAATGTCTTACTCACTGAGGGTCTTCAATGACAGACATAAGATCCAATGGACACAATTTATGGGGCTATACTATATACCAGAAAACACCATGTTGTACTGAATACCGGACAAACATCAAATACCTGAAACACACTAAATACAGGAAAATGCCCCAAACAGGTAACTTGCCTCTATAAACGTACCCCCCCCCCCACACAGACGACCTGGTCCGCTCGAATATGCTGGAAAAACCTAACCCTAACTTTACCCCCCCGGCTTACCCACTTAGGGTGTTTTCTGGTATTTAGTGTGTTTTCCGGTGTATAGTATAGTCACACTTTATGACCCCAACACCTACAAGGGGAAATATTCAGAAGTCGAAGAACTGAATTTAAAATCACACAATCGTTTACCTTCCATAGCTGCCTGTAATGCGTTGATGGGATCTATTTCAGTAATGAGAACTCTAGCACCGAAAGCTCGCAGGGCTTGTGCACATCCTTTACCAACATCTCCGTAACCAGCGACGACGGCAACTTTCCCCGCTAACATAACGTCAGTAGCCCTCTTAATACCATCAACCAGAGATTCACGACAACCATACAAATTATCAAATTTACTCTAAAAAAACATTGCACAAAATATTTCAACCTAACGGCAAATTATGGACTTTCTCATCAGGTAAAACAGTCTGGTTGGGAAGAGAGAGAGAAATTAGGTAATTTCAGGACTAACATGGTTGAATTTTTTTTCAATAATTCACTTGTGTGTAGGGGGTGTGTTTAGCAGTGGGAGGAAACCAGAGGACCTGGGGAACACCCACAAGGTTGGACACGTGACACTACTCCTTGCCACATACAACCGGGAATTCAAAACCATGGCAGTTGACTCAATGACAAACCTTATAACAATGCAGATACCTAACCCCCCTGAATGAAATAGGACCCGTGTTTGAATCGGATGGAATGGACTGAGGCAGTCAATGTAAACACTGATTGATGCAGCCCTCTCTCGTAGAGTTATGTAGGTTCATTTTTCGAGGATAAATGCTAGACCCCAAAAGTAAAAGCGACCTGTACGTCTATGATCAACATCGGTGGAAGCTGATGTGAAATGCTAATACGAGAAATTATTTAGCAATTCTTTCCATAAAGTATGGCGGTTCAGGCCCCAAGTTCAACGCATTCAAGAATTTACTTAAAATTGTTCGCCGTATTTTAATTAAAATGTAGCCCTTTATAAAACTTGTTGCATATATCAAATACATCAATAAGAAACTATGTGCAAAGTTTTAAGTTTCTGCTTCAAAGATAGCTCATAAATAGTCATTGAAATTTGAATAAATTCTTAACTTTAATTTGAAAATGCTTTGTGAACTCGGGGGCCAGGTGTTTAAAAAATGAGAACCATTCAACCTACCTTTGTAACAGAGTCGTTGACATTAAATGCTGGTACTTTTAGTTTCCCCTCTTTCATCATTTTATATAAATTATGTACACCGGTTGTAGTTTCTTCAGATAAACCCTTAATACCTAAAATACAACAACAGATAAACCCTTAACACCTTAAGTAAAACAGAATAAAGTTCACTCAGGTCCAAATGTGATGATTTTAATTCAATAACAGACTGTAATTTCAAGGAACCATGGTAGCCAAGTGAGTAAGATGCTGTCTAGTAATTTGGATGGGATGAAAACTGATGTCCCCCGTCCACATTGATGTGTATGTAAAAGATCCCTCGGCAGCTGAAATTTATATACGATAAGGCTGTACCGCCCTTCGGGAAAAATATCACTTATAGCACACTGCATGCCATTTGTGTTTGCAGACAATAGTACGCATCTAGAGAATTTAGCCTGCTTCACAAAAATTTTAATTTCTTTTATATAAATTTGAGTTCGTTCATTAATTTATCTTATTCCATTACGATATGTTTTAGTTCAAAATTCGACTTCAGATATAACCCAAATAATACGCACTCTGTGCAGCAGAGTGAAAAATTTGACTTCTTTGGATAAGTGAATTATATAATTACCAGGCAAGAGATCGGCATATTTAGAGTGAACCAAATTGGTCAAATCGCCACCATCATCTAAAATCATGTTTAATGGCTGACCATCGGGGAAATAGATTGTCTGAAAGATAATTAAAAACGGTATTAAAAAAAAGTACAGTAACCCAGACTAATATCGACATTTAGTCCAAATATTAAAGATAAATTATAAGGCACGCTTATAGGTAAATGTCGACTTTCGATTGTAAGGTATTAAAGATACGCACCCACCAACCGAGTTCCCCACAACAGTTGTCGCATATTAATTCTTTTGCATGTACAAGACTAATAACTGAGCAATAAGAAAATATCAGAATTTGACTGGCTTCTGAATGAAAACATTCAAAGATTTCTTGTCTACAAATTGTCAATATGATAAAATGCAGTCGTGCTGGTAGAATTTATTGTAAATCATTGAAATTCATTATGCATTTTTGTAATCTGACAAGAAACAAGGGCCATAACTCTGGTAGCAATTACTGGAAAACAAGGACAAACTATTTCTTTTTAATACTTTAACTTCATACCTGTTCAATGCACCAGATATATTCCTCATCAGTCTCGCCCTTCCAGGCATAAACGGGAACACCAGTTTTCGCGATAGCAGAAGCAGCATTATCTTGTGTGGAAAAGATATTACAACTGGACCACTGAACCTAAAATATACAACATAATATCTTTATTTACTCGTCTTCAGCTCTGTTGGTGTAATAAAGGACATCTTATCTGAGAGACATTATGGGTGTTGAATGTAGTGTAGATTGTTTATTATTGTAGCAACAGTACTGGACAATCAAGTCCAAATCTCTATTATCCATTTTAATTAGCCATCATATTGCCTAGAGACTGGAGAGTTCAACATAGGCTGGTCATGTAGTTGATTTTACATTTGAAGCCAAAATACAGCAGGAAATAGGCAGATTACACATAACAGACCCCTTCTCAGTTGGAATTCAAAATAAGAGTAGGACATGGTACTACAGGTACTACAGGGCGTATGCTCACATTCATTTACCCAGTTGGGAGTAGAACAGTAGGACGTTAAACCCCATTTCATTTCCTGTGGTTAAATTCTAATTTAAGGACAGGTATAGTTAAATTCTCTAATTGGTTGATCTCACCAGATTTGTAAATGGTGATGTGACCATCATAACAGCATAGGGTCGTTTGATTTTGTACTGATTCCTAATTTACATGTAATGACAAATTACCTCTGCTCCTAATTCTGTGAGTGTTTCAATCAAAACTGCGGTTTGTACAGTCATGTGAAGACAGCCAGCAATTCGGGCTCCTTTAAGAGGTTTCTTAGGTCCGTATGTCCTTCTCATGCTCATCAAACCAGGCATTTCATTTTCAGCAATCTCAATGGCTTTACGACCCCATTCGGCCAAACTGATATCAGCTGAAAAGACATAAATTTATAAATTTCACAAATTTTAAAATATAGGATACGATAGGACCCGGAGAAAACCCTAGAGATTGCGCGGACGACCCTACTCCTTGTCACGTACAAGCCAAGAATCAAAACCATGCCACGTGACACAATGACAGACAGACTTACCCACTGAATCGGTCATTTATATCATATGGTCATTTCGAGACTAACATATGGTTATTTTGAGACTGAAATATGGTTATTTTCGCTATGGTTGCATGTGCAATATGAGAGAGAAGAATTTTGCAAGCACAGTGTCGTTTCCACTTACTCTCTACATTCAAAACTATACTAAGTTTCTACACCCCTACCTTCATAAGATTTGAACTAGCCACATCCTACATGGGGTTCTAACCCCCATACCTCATGAGTCATGACTTCCAACAATTTAACTTTGCTCTGGGTCAAGACCCTGATCTATTAGTATGGACAAGCGGACTGCACCCAGACATAACAAACCATAATAAACCTACATTAAGGTAAGATTACAAATACAACAAATCAAGCGAAGGATCCAGGGGCCACATTCTCCTCGGCATGCTTGCTCCAGTTTTGTACTGAAACCCTTTTGATTACATTTCAATCAAACTTTAAGATAAGTTTTTAAGGCCTTGACACTGATCTAGAACTAGCCAGAAGTCCATTAGGAAGAGTTTTAGTGGGAAAAGTAAACAAATTACCAATCATTATCATGTGAACTGATTATATATAGTACATTGCATCATACAACTGATAGGAAGACTGGTTTCAACAGCTTAACTTTAGCTAAAACACGATTGGTTATCAGATATCACTTAACGAACACTAAACATTTTCTCATAATGCTCCAAAGGTTGAATGGAATTTGCACAGACTATGTAAAAATGAAATGGGGTTGAATGTCCTACTGTTCTGCTCCAACTGGGCTGATGACAACAGGCATACGCCACAATATAGTGTGCTACGAGGAAAATTTTGCCTGCACAGCAGCAGCAGCACCATGGCCTACTCTTATATCACATTTCAACTGCAAAGGGATCTTTTACATGCACACGATGTATACAGGGACCTTGGTTTTCTGGCCCATCCAAATGATTAGACAGCTTTCCTTGTCAGGTATTCCGTCCTGCACCACTGACGAGGGAAACCAGGTCAAAATATCCCGATGAACTTTCTCGACCAGATTTTGTGGTGCAATTAAACTATTACAATACGACTGCTAGTAATACATTTACATAAAATAGTAATTCAGAATCGTAGATTGAACTTGGCAATATTACAACCGTTGGCTGTATGATTTAATGGTAAAGTCATGTGACCTGAAACCCCTATCAATAGGTTGTCAACTCACTATTATATGATAATTGGCATTATTTCCCACTCTTACAACTCATTAACATGGGAAATAATAACACAATTACCTCCCTTGTTTTTTCTATCCCCCCCCCCCCCCAATGCAATAGCTATCTTCAAACGTTTGAATTTGAAGATGAAAATGACATTTTTTCCAATTTCTCAACCGGCAATAATGGATTAATAGGATTATTCTTTAACAAGGTAGGACTGTTTATAGATACCATCTAGGCTATAATGTTAAAGCCTTATTTTAATAAATTTTAAAAATATAACTTAAAAATATGAAATTGCAGCTTTAACAATCTTGGCAGAATACTGAGAGAGTCTAAATAAATTAACTTTTACTACTTGATCATAATTCATAGACAATACATTCAATTTTATCTTAATTGTATTCATAATCATAGATTAGATGTAGACCCCATTTTTAACCGGCAAGGTAGGCCCTAATCTGCATAAACTTGGGACTGTTTAGAGCTCATGTTACGACTCTTGTGAGAGTACCCCCCCCCCCCCACACACACACACACATAACATCTGCAAGGAGAGACATCAGTGAAACAGGGGGAGGAGGTGGGGGATCTGTCAATGGTTTAGGTCATCGTGACATTTAATTACCGTACCGTAATTTCTTTGCAATTTTTTGATTGCTCCAAAAGTCTAAACTAACTCAAAACATGATTGAATTCTTCGTAAAATAAATTAGTTGTCATCGAATCATGTGTTGACAAGTGCAAGAACACATCTCAAACATCCAATTATTTGAAACGAACTGTCAAAACTCATCGAACAGTTTTCAAAAGTTAGGATAGAGAACGCCGCTTTGTTACTATTGTTAGTCCGACACGCATCATCGAAACAATTTTGTCAAATTTATCATTGACTCCCCTGCGTATTTATTTCTGGATCTAAATGTCCATGTTATGCCAACTGTCAAGCAATTTAAATCTGACATACCGACTTTATATGCTGGTTTAGAAGACATTCTGTGAGTACGAAGTAACGATCAGTTGTGCTGTCCAACCACGTGCACCGTTTATTTCTGAGAGAGAGAACTACAGTTGATCGGCTCTATTTATACGTTTTTGGTGACCTAATTTTCACACAATCACGTGACATTTAGATCCGTCTTATTCATTGGTTTAACCACGAAACGTCAAAACTATTGCGGTAAACACTCTAAATGTTGATAATGAATGACCATGATCCGAAATAGGAGCGGCAAAGCCAAATATGTAAAACGGATTTGAATAGCGTCTTGAGAAATACAAATAAAATATCACTGCAGTTTATCGAATTATATAGGCCTGCATAAATTAGGCTCATTAATTCTAACGTTTTACGGAGACTAGGTAATATATCAACTAACTGTAGAGATAATATTTCATTGATTTATTTATCTATGAGTTAAAGGTTTTTTTATTTTCACATTCATTTTAGATTAACAGATGTATAAAGAGATAAAGAAGATGACAAAAACCCAAGCAAACAAACAAACGAGTAGATAAAAGCGGTGGGTGAACAATGGTAAAATAACGCTACTGGCATTTATTCCCCAGGAGTCGACGCCATCTTAATTTGGTAGGCCGTTTTGACCAAACCTGTTTTTGGCCGTTTTGGCACAGGGCCGTTATGACCCTTTTATGTCTGAAATGAAATGAAATTGGACTTTAAGCGATAATTTCATATATTCTAAGAAAGTCAAAACATGATCATTTCTATGTCTTTGCTTAGTAGGTTGTCAACTCATTATTATTATACGATCATAGGCAATATTTCCCACTCTTCGCTGAACCAATTGGGCCCCTCATTTGACCAAAAAGTAAGAAGGAACAATATACGCAAGTGTAATTATACGTCAGGGCTGTGGTGATTTTACACGAGGAACAAGATCCCGTTCGGAGCCCCCCCCACCACCACCACAAAACACCGCAATATTTATAATCCCCCCCCCCCCCAGTTCCACCGGGTAATATTTGGCTATGTGGAACATGCTAGAGGCGATTTGCAGTACATCTGACCGACGGTATATGTTTAACACTGTATTTGAATACCGTATTTAAAACGCGTTATTTTTCGCCATTTGCGAGGGGACACAAAACTCCATGACCCAAAGTTCGCCATTGCGCCCCATCTCGTAGCTCCTATATTATTAGTTATTAGGGGGTTGGGATGGCCTAGTGGTCTAGAGTGTCGCGCTTCGACCTCTAGTTAGCCGGTCACCTCTGGCTGTGGTTTCGATCCCTGTTGTGAGCGTATATGTTGCATGTCTTCTCAACCTTGTGGTTTCCTCCGGGCACTCCGGTTTCCTCCCACTGCTAAAGACCCCTACGCGCAAGCTAATTATTGAAATGAAATTGAAAACCATATGTTAGTCCCAAAATGACCTAGTTTTTCTCTCTCTATTAGTTATCAGTTTTCACCCAAAGAAAAGCGTGACTATTTAAATTCAATGATATACGGTGCGTTCGGGTCCCCGTGAAAAAACCACATGTTGTCGCCCGGCATCTATTAATGCCCCATGTGTTGTCGTGCACTTTAAAGAACCACTGCCAGTCTTCCATTTATATATAGATCATGCAGATCACCAGAACTCAAAACTTCATTCATTCATTCATTTATTCATTCGTTCATTCGTTCATATGAATAATATTGTCCAATCTCGGTTTCTGAGGCTATTTGCCGAAAGATTTTCTGTGTCACCCGAATTATCAGAATGAACAGATCATTAAATAAAAGGAATTTTCCAGAAAGCTGTGATAGTTCTTTTAACCCTACCCTAAACCGAGCCAAAACAATGAAATGTTCCCCATTCTCTGATGTTTGTATCATAAAAAACGGAAATACATTGCCCGCAAAATGGGCTGTTCACCGAATCGTCACCCCTAGCTCACACGCCCATTCATTCATTCATTCATTCAAGTACTCAAAACATTGAAGAAAACGTAATAATGATTTACAGTACAGTATAGTGCTCTATGTAGATAAACATACCAGTCGACCTAAATAAAAAAAAGATGGCCCTTTATCTCACTCGTAGAGCTTGCCTTATCCGATTGAACTTTACACGGAAAAACACAGAGGACACGAAAGGAAAACGGCCACCGGAATCTGTCTCATTATTGGGCAAATATCGCTAAATATAGTTAACTTACCCTGATGATGTTAACGTACTACTTTGTCTCCTGGAAGGAGCGGAGGGGGGGTGGTGGGATTTGGTGCTTGATTGTCCTTTACTATCAACGGTACAAGATTTGATTTAATTGTTTGTAGAGGGCAGGGGCGTAGCCATGAAATAAATATTGGGAGGCGGATTGAGGGGGGGGGGCGCAATTGAAATTACATAAAATGTTGACAATATAATACTTACGGAAGCCTCCTGGTGCCACGATTTTATTTTTTTTTAGCATAATTGTGACTTTTTATCTCCTAATTAGGACTTTTTATCTCCTAATTGTGACTTTTTATCTCCTAATTAGGACTTTTCATCTCCTAATTAGGACTTTCTATCTCCTAATTAGGACTTTTTATCTCCTAATTAGGACTTTATATCTCCTAATTAGGACTTTTTATCTCCTAATTAGGACTTTTTGTCTCCTAATTAAGTAAAACGGTAGTATTTAAGTGAATCTCTTCGCACTTGGTGGTATAATCATGGGTGAACTTGTAATGCCAGTGTATAGAGTTCCTTGGTTCAAATGTCGGAGGATATCGACATTATTGGTTCTTGCGTGTGTTGAGAACGAAAACCGAGGAAACGCTTAAATTCTTCGTTCAAGTTGATCGCAACCTCCCAGAAATAGACTAAAAAGCTATCACTACTCGTCAGAAATATAAAATGTGCTCATCACTACCAATTAGAAATATACACAAAAATCATCACTTCCCTTTAGACATATCCACAAAAATCATCACTACCCTTTAGAAAATTTCCACAAAACTCATCACTACCTTATACATGTACACACAACTCATAACTATCCTTCAGAAATGTCCGCAAAACCCATTACTACCCTTCAGAAAGGTCCACAAAACACATCACTACCCTCTAGAAATGTCCACAAAACGCATCACTACCTATAGAAATGTCCACAAAACGCATCACTACCTATAGAAATGTCCACAAAACGCATCACTACCTCTTAGAAATGTCCACAAAACCCATCACTTACCATTCGAAAACTCCACAAAACTCTGAACTACCATTTATAAATACTAGAATATGATAGTAGTAAGTATTGTTTATAGTAGTATATAGTAGTAGTAAGTGTTGTTTGTAGCAGTATATGATAGTAGTAAGTGTTGTTTATAGCAGTATGTCCCGAAATGACCTAGTTTGTGTTGAGTGGACGTTAAACCCCATTTCTCTCTCTTATTATAGCAGTATATGATAGTATAGTAGTGTCGTTTATAGCAGTATATGGTAGTAGTAAGTGTTGTTTATAGCAGTATATGGTAGTAGTAAGTATTGTTTATAGTAGTATATAGTAGTATTAAGTGTTGTTTATAGCAGTATATGATAGAAGTAAGTGTTGTTTATAGCAGTATATGGTAGTAGTAAGTGTTGTTTATAGCAGTATATGATAGTAGTAAGTGTTGTTTATAGCAGTATATGGTATTAGTAAGTGCTTTTTATAGCAGTATATAGTAGTAAGTATTGTTTATAGTAGTATATAGTAGTAATAAGTGTTGTTTATAGAGATTCACTTAAATTCTATCGTTTTACTTAATTAGGAGATAAAAAGTCCTAATTAGGAGAATAAAAGTCCTAATTAGGAGATAGAAAGTCCTAATTAGGAGATAAAAAGTCCTAAGTACATTTTGTAGGAGATAAAAAGTCCTAATTAGGAGATAAAAAGTCACAATTACGCTTAAAAAATTAGGAGATAGAAAGTCCTAATTAGGAGATAAAAAGTCCTAAGTAGGAGATAAAAAGTCCTAATTAGGAGATAAAAAGTCACAATTACGCTTAAAAAATTAGGAGATAAAAAGTCCTAATTAGGAGATAGAAAGTCCTAATTAGGAGATAGAAAGTCCTAATTAGGACATAAAAAGTCCTAATTAGGAGATAGAAAGTCCTAATTAGGAGATAAAAAGTCCTAATTAGGAGATAAAAAGTCACAATTACGCTAAAAAAAATAAAATCGTGGCACCAGGAGGCTTCCGTAAATACTGATGATTCTCTATGTGTTTTATTTTAGCAATGTAAACCATATTGGGATATGTACAGGTTTTATACAGATATAATCTTAACTGATCCTAATAATTCTTGTAAATAAATAGAAGTTAGGGCCCCCTCCCCGAAAAGCAAGTATACGTATATTGAATATGCATACTTATATTGCACAGAATGTATACCGTGCAAATATTGATATACATTATACACCACAGGCACGTTTTAGTATGCAGTTTTTGATATACCCGAGACAATACTATCGATAATGATATCAAACACGTGGCCTTGGGTTTATTAATGATATGCATTATTGATTCAACACTGTCGCTCTCGTACGCTTTTAAGATGGTATTGATTTCATGTCTTGGCAACCAAAGTGTCACAGGCGAAATTTTTGTTATCACCTATCGAGTGGGCTCTGAAACCAATAATACGTGCGTTGTTTCGGGGGTGTGGAGGGCATACAAGAAAGACCTAGTTGAGAGAGTCTATTTAATTCCCGCCAGAAAGCCACCGGAACAGGGTAGGCCCCGCCCCTTTGATCGTTTCAATGCCCCCACCCCACCCCACTACATACAATCGGCCATTGTTGATAAAAGGATTGTTTTATTTTCGGCTGATGATCCAACTTTTAAAAGGTTTACAGTAGCCTCCGCATTATCCCCCCTTCCATAATGTTGACTTTATATTGCCGCTAGGTGGCTATGATTTGTGATCATGTGATCGATCATTTGCCGACTTCGGATCCGTCATTAGCATAGAGGTTACCTTGATTCATCTAATAATTTTGGCAAAATGATGCCCGAATTGAGTTTCAACATTGACCATGGATATCTGGAGGGGTTGGTCCGTGGATTTAAGTGTGGAATTCTCAAGCAAACTGACTACTTGAACCTCGTACAGTGTGAAACTCTAGAAGGTACACCAAGATTTTCATCATTTTAGATGACGTTTCAGTCATAGCTTATTACATATATATTCATTCAATTTATGATAATTTTACGATTTTGTGTCTGAATTCATCTTGATGAACTTTTGTAAAATCAAAGAAAACAATTATGTAATATTGTTGGCCAATATTATGTTCTTTTTCTTTTAATTTGTGTATTCCATATGTTAAATTACAAATTATTGTAGAACTAGAAGAAATGTCAAGTCTCTTCGACTCAAGATTCTAATTCTATTAATCTGATATTATTGTTTACTGTAAAACATACATTTTTGAATATAAACAGAATGAAATGTACAAGTGAATATTCCATAATTCCAACAAGCGTATCAGTGATAAAATCAGTCATTATGCAAGAAATTAATTTTATGCCATAACATTACAATACACTGGCCATTGCTCGAATTGGTTATTCAGCCATTGAGGTCAGTATCTTGACAACTAAGATATGCTGCATAAGTGTTAAAATGAATTGATTTTAGTCTATTTATCTCAGTATCTCAGTGTATGAAAGATTATTTTTAATACAAACATACATATTATAGGCATAGTAATGTCTGAGCAGTCTTCTGATTTCACAGTCACACTGACTTTTGTCACTTATTATAAGACATTGAATGACATGTATGCGAATATGCAGATATACCCTGTATGATATGCTTATTTCAATTTTTTCACTAAGTAATCATGTTATGGCTGGGTTGGTTGGCTCTCTCTATACAAACGGGGAGCTACATGTACACATGGGGGCTGATTCAGAGTAAAATGTGAGTACATGTATGTAACTGACTCACTAATAGTAAGAGTAGGAGGACTGCACCACACAGAAACAATTAAACAGGACAAAATATACACCACAAACAACAAACGCCTGGTATATCATATCAAGTGTATGGATACAAGGGCTACTCGTATGTTTCCAACTGCACTCTACGGCCCTGGGCCTGTCATGTAGTGATTGGTGTTCTAGGATATTATCACAGTTTTACGTTTGTAACTGAGAAAGTTCTTCAGGATTTGTTCTAGCCAAGTTTCCCCACTTGTCATTAGTGTCGCCGCAGGGTAGGGAGGTCAAACATGAAAAAGTGTCAAGTCGTTTGGATGTAATCCTTTGGCAGTACATTAAAGATTCCCTAGTAAATCCAAATGTGAATACCGGTAGGCCTTAGGCTCACTGCCGTCAGAGTACAAATTCCCTGATACCATGTCACAAGGGGTATATCCATATTCATTACGTTGGTGAGTGTAGCAACGAAAGATTTTAAACCAGATTTCTTGGCAAGAATGTTAGATATTTATTTATATATAAAGTTATCAACTTGTGCATTGTCACTGTTTTGAATGTTTTTCTTAAAGCCCCAATAACACTCTTGTTGTAACTGAATAATATGTCCCAATTTTCATTCTGGTCAACAAATCATATTGTTTTAGAATATTCCAATTAAATGATGATATAAATTTCATCTTAACACACCTATTTTTAAAAATTGGAAAAATTCAACCAATTGATTTGAAAAGTCTAACGTAAACCTTTTCAAATGTGACTTGGATTTTAAAATATTTTCGAACCTTCTTGGCAAGTAAAATAGGTTGTAATGGATAATTTACACAACAGGTAGGACACTTAAACATCTAGTACTTAGAATAAGGGTATTATTTTTTTTCTGGAGCTACCAAGCCAGCAAGAATGTTATTGTCCCTTTAATATATTTCAGATTTGAAACTTCATCTACAGAGTACAGATTATGGAAGTTTTCTGGCGAACGAACCAAGTCCTCTGTCTGTATCAGTCATTGACGATAAGATGCGAGAAAAACTAGTTGTAGAATTCCAGCATCTTCGAAACCATTGTCTTGAACCACTGGCAACATTCCTGGACTACATAACGTAAGAAACTTTTTCAGTTTTTAAACGTGGTAGAGTGGTTGTTCTGTAGATCATATGGACTGAGTGATATTTCCACTCTCTGCTTTTCTCCCACTGCTTAAGAACCACGTGCACAAGTAAATTATCAAAATATGATTAAACCATATGTTTGTCCCAGAATGACCGAGTTTGTATCTAGTGGACATTAAACCCTATTTCTCTAGCTCTGTTCTAACCATACGATCACCGAACCTGTCTTGTTTTATATGAGAGGACAGTATCTTGGAGATTATTTGTGAAAGCTGGCTGTGATGCGAAGCACACTCTTTAACCATTCTGTCACCCAACCTCCATTTGTGAAAGCTGTGCACTGTGAAAGTTCAATACTTATAATAAGACATTTATACTCCATCAAAAATAAGTGAAATATTTCTCAAAATATAACCAAGAAATACATGTATGAATTAACACATGGTTAGTTGAACCTTTAAACTTGCAAAAGAAAAATATATAAAAAAAGAAAAAAAACAATTTGTTTAGTTATTAGGTTTCGTTTCCTGGTGCTTATTCAACTTCCTGTATGACAATCAGTTTACAGGTAGTAAGTCATACTAATTAGATTTTAATGGAAGCCTATTTGGTTCAACCAGAATTTATATTTGAAGAAAAGTAGGATGTTAAACACTAGTTATGGTCATATTTACACAAGATTTTATATTTGGTTACTGACGATGTTTGGGTGGGGGTTGGATGGCTGAATGGTTAGTGCATGCGTAATGTATCAAAAGGCCTGGCATTGAGTCAGCTGGGGCTGTTTCTCGAAATCTAAACTAAAGATAAAATCCAAATTTTAGTAGAAACTTCAATTTTGATTGGCTAAGCACTAAAATCAGTCTAATATTATCCAATCAAATTACTTAAATTTGGATTTTATCTTAGTTAAAATTTCATGAAACTGCCCCCTGGTTTTGATTTCCTGGTTGTAAGTGACAAGGAGTAGGGTCGCTGTCCAACCTCGTGGGTTTTCTCCTGGTCCTCCAGTTTCCTCCCACTGCTAAAGACCCTACACACAAGCGAATTATTGAAATAAAATGGAACCATATGTTAGTCCTAAAATGATGAGATTTGCATCAAGTGGGCGTTAAACCCCATTTCTCTCTCTGATGATGTTACACTTTGTTGCGGATGGTGATGTTATATTTTGTTACTGATGGTGAAATGTTATATTTTGTTACTGATGGTGATGTTATATTTTGTTACTGATGGTGATGTTATATTTTGTTACTGATGATGATGTTATATTTTGTTACTGATGGTGATGTTATATTTTGTTACTGATGATGATGTTATAATTTGATAATGATGTTATATTTTGTTACTTATGATGATGTATTTTATATTTCAGATATAGTTATATGATTGATAATATCATTCTTCTAATCACTGGTACACTTCATCAGCGACCAATCAATGAGCTCATCTCAAAATGTCATCCATTGGGAAGTTTTGAACAAATGGAAGCCATCCATATTGCATCCACTCCAGCCGAGCTGTATAATGCTGTACTCGTCGACACGCCATTAGGTAACAGAAATTAGAAGTTGTTACATGTAAAGTCATCAGTATCCTTGGTATTCCCAGTGTCAGTGACATCATTCTGTTCTACCCACTAACCCCTGGGCCCATTCATGTAGAATCCATAAATTCAAATTATCTACTTGGTCACGTAGGTTTGTTGTACGAACTGTGTGTCTCTCACGTGAATGGACGTAGGGGTAAGTGAAAAGAAGCCAATGGGGATGATGGGAAATATGGCAAATTTCTGTAAAAAATTTGATTGGATGACGTCAGATGAGGTAAAGTGCAAATTTAGTTTTGTCTGGGAGCCGCTGTGGTTAAGTGTTTTCTGAGATTTTCAGGTTTAGCTTCCCCTTGTCAGCGGTGCAGGTTGGAAGACCTGGCATGTAAAAAGGTCTACTGTGTATGTGGAAGAGCCCTTGACAGTTGAAATTCAATTGCTGTCTGGACATAAACTTCCTTCTTTCAATGGCTCCTTATATTTTCAGGCCTAAAATGAAGCTTCTGTAACAAGTATATTTTATGCACATTTATAGATTTTTGGCAAAATTGGCTTTTTGAATAGTTTTCTGTTTCAGATTATAAATATCTCATTAAATGCTAGATTCCGTTGGAAATTGTCACTCCTAATTCATGACTTATAGCCTCATCCCTGAAACTAATTTTAAAACAGACTAAAATATTCAACCATTTGTTGGGTTGGGTGGCTGAGTGATGTAGCAAGTGGGTGGGGGGGGCTAAAATATTTCACCATTTAGTTTTATCTTTGTGTAAAATAAATTGTTTTATTTCAGCTCCGTATTTTATTGATTGTATATCTGAACAAGATTTAGATGAGATGAACATAGAAATCATTAGAAACACATTGTACAAGGTAAGTCAGCATTAAAAACATATTAAGGGGGGATAACTCTGTCTTATTGTCCCAAAAGCATTATTATCTCCCCTTAGACAACTAATAAATATTTTTTTTTTTATGAAGCATACATTATGCAAGAATTAAATCTGCCGATTATAGGTCTTTCTTTAGGCCTGAAATGTTATATGAATTATTAATTAGACATTTCTTAACTAAACAAGATTATAATCTACTTTCGGTGGCATGTGAATACTCCAGATTTTAACGGTTCACCATTTATAAATTTTAATTTAAAAATTGGAAAGCAGTGCTAAATCTCGAATATTCGAGTGTCCTGATTACCACTATGCACACATCTTGTCAGGACTACAAACAGTGATGATTTGGCTCCGAAGTAATTTTCCCTCTACATTATCTATTTATAGCAAGAATGTTCAGCTCTTTATCTAAATCTTACATAATGTATCTTTAAACTCTGTGCTATTCTTGATATTTAAGTGAATTTTGGTACACTGCTGTATATAGCAGAGTTACAGATCGGGGTTCTTTTTCATGAGATTCCATTGTCATACCATATAATACAACATACACACATTCAACCATTTCGTCGCCCATTAGGAGGCGTAACAGTGGTTTATAGCGGATGATTACCTTCATGTTGTGTGTCATCATTTGTCATTGAGTTTAATTAAAAAGATCATTTGTACTGTAAATATTCTTTATGTGTTGACAATAAATACATTTTGATTTATCTTTCAGGCATATCTGGAAGATTTTTTTAATTTCTGTAAGAATCTTGGAGGGGCCACAGCTGAAGTTATGTGTGAAGCCCTTGCGGTAAGTTGGGCTTGTTTAGAACTATATTCTTTCACAGACGGTCTAAGTAATAAAAGAGAAATGAGGCTTAACATTCACTTTAGTGCTGGGTATTGCGACTGCTGTCACGATACGATACGTATTGCGATTCATGTGCCACAATACGATACGTATCGCGATTCATAACTAGGTCATAGATTTATCAATAAAACAACAAATTAAATATGTGATTGTGTTTGTAATGAGGTCACTAAAACCAGGAAATAAATAAACTTGATTAGGCCTACATTTAGTAGTAAACTCTAATCCTAGCAGAGGAACTTAGGCAGTCGCCACTATGCTGTCTTGTCAAAAAAAAGGTGCTAAGATTGGTTGTATTACCACAATATTTTAGAATAGTTTTGCATATTCTAGAAACAACTTTCGTTGTGTCACCTTTTAAAAACCCAAAGTTTTCCCAAACTTAAGATTTATATTTCGCTGGCGGATTTGTTATTGCGACGGTAAATGTTTTTTTTACCGTCCACCGGAGCCTGGTCTTATGACGTCATATGTGGATTGTGGGTTAGGATAAGGGTTAGGGTTAGGGCTAGCCCTGTCTACATCTAGAGACTGTGACGAAATCTGCAGGCCACAGCCCTTATCCTAACCCTTATCCTAACCCACAATCCTCATATGACGTCATAAGACCAGGCTCCGGTGGACGGAAAAAAATGCTTACCTATTGCGACTGTGTTTTCCGTCATTTTGATTTTTACAAGAGCTACTATCTATTATATTTACGTTCTAAATTTATAAAATTCGAGAGTAAAATGTCGTTTTATGTATTCAAATATGTATGTTTTATTATCTACGCCTTATTACAAACTTTAGAATTCGGAAATAAAACGAAAAGACGTTAAAATGTTGTTAATCTTAACCTACGAAAATAATGGTAATTACATTCGTGCGCTATTTATAGTAACACACATGTCAAGACTACTGGACATCGTTTACGAAGTGTCATTGTTTCAAATAAAGTTTAGGGTTGAGGATATAATTTAAAGTTTTTAAAGTTCATAATATATTTGATAAAAAGCAAAAAGAATCGTGAAAAATCTCACGATACAGGTATCGTGAGACGGTAAATTGCGATACATCGATTCAACGATTTATCGTGCCAGCACTAATTCACTTGACACTAACTAGGTCATTTCGGGACTAACATGGGTTATATATTTTATTTCAATAAATCTCTTGCACGTATCGTTATTTAGCAGTGGGAGGAAACCAGAGGACTTTGAGAAAATCATGAGGTTGGTCAGGCAACCCGACTCCTTGTCATGTACAAGCTGGGAAATTGAAACCATGCCACTATCAGTGACAGAACTTATAATAAAGAGTTATTTTATTATTCTGTCCTCTAATTTTGATTATTTTTTTGTTGTCTTATTCAGTTTGAAGCAGACAGGAGAGCATTTATAATCACCATTAACTCTTTTGGAACAGAGTTAAGTAAAGAAGATCGTGAGAAGTTATATCCATGTTGTGGTAATCTATATCCCGATGGTTTATCAAAATTAGCTCAAGCTGAAGATTACGATCAAGTCCGACAAGTTGCAGAATATTACGCAGTATGTAGAATTTATATCTCTTACTTTAAAGTATAATCATAAAACCTGTAGCATTCGTTGGAGGGGTGAGGGGACTAATGTTTAATGGTTTGCATTTCCAGTCATATTGTCGAACATGTGGGGGCTAAGTGATCTAACATGTGAGGATCAGGGGCTGAGTTATCTAATGTATTTGCCGGCTGGGTGGTTGGGATTGCGTTGTCAAAATTACATTGTTAATGGTGATGGTCTAGCATGTGGAGGTTTGAGTGACTGAATGGTCTTTTACATGTACACATGTACACGGAACCTGTTTATTTTTTTCATCCTGTCCTTTTTACGGTGTGGTTTCCCCTTGTCAGTGATACAGAATGGAGGGCCTGACAAAGATAGCTGTCTAGTCGTTTGGATGGTATGAAAAACAGAGGTCCTGTGTACACATTGGAGTGCACGTAAAAGATCCCTTGGCAGTTGGAATTCGATATAAGAGTAGGCCGTAGCACTGCTGCCCTGGCAAAATTTCCCTCATAGCACACTGTATTGTGAATGCATGTCCAGGAGCAGGACGTTAACCCCATTTCATTGCATCCTCTACTTATTACTGGACCCTCTACCTTGACCAAACAGTCAATGATTGATATTTGTTATCCTCTGTTGTTATTTTAGTCGTATAAAGAATTGTTTGAAGGGGCTGGAACCAATCCTGGAGATAAAACGCTGGAAGATAAATTCTTTGAACATGAGGTAATGATTAAATCATTCTTGTTTTGATAATAAATTAGGTGGTAAATGTCCAAGATATTTTAGGAGGTACGTGTCCGAGATATTTAATAAAAGCCAAAAGTACAACAACTGTATAATAGGTTGATGTGCATATAAAGTTTCATGAAGATATTTTTAAAACAATTTATAAGATATTCCCTGGAATTCTGGACAGATTGAGCACAGATGTCACTTGACTGGGTTGATGTCTTTAAGGCTAACATGGATAGCGTGTCCAATCCGTGGGATGGGTCAGAAACCAAGCTTCATGTACCAACAGGTAGATCATGTTAGAAAGACTTTAGCAGATGGAATAGAGTGGCTGAAAATAAAATTTTTTTCTTGCATTGCTTCGTAAACATAATATGATGATAATAAATTATGAATGTGTAGAGCTCATTTCTTTCCAGCATTCTAGTCAAATATTTCATTGAAAATTAATGTCTTTAATTGTGACTTAAAAGTGTGAAGGGTTGTGGATCTCTTGATGTCTACAGGAAGTCTGCTCCATAAAACTACACACCATCTCAGAAAAGCACGACCATGGGACAAAACATTACCATATCTTAAGTCTCCAAATGACTAGTATTACATTGGTGTGACTTAGAACTTAAAACCTTTTTCCCATCTTGTATATGGTTCTAAAATATCCACTGACTTAAACTTAAATTTCTAATTTCAGGTGAAATTAATGAAACATTCCTTCATGCATCAGTTTCAATTTGGGGTATTTTATTCTTACGTAAAGTTGAAGGAACAGGAATGTCGAAATATCATTTGGATTGGTGAGTGTGTAGCCCAGAGACATCGAGCCAAAATAGATAGTTATATTCCTATATTTTAGATATTTATGTAGAACTGTGATTGAATCCGGGGCTCTTTTTGCAGTAGGACGATTTACCCAATACTGATTAGATACTACCAAATACTAATTAAGCATTCCCAAGCACTAATTAGATACTACCAAATACCACTGAATACTACTACATGCTATAATATAACCAATAGTATTAAGCTCTTCTTTTGCGGTAAGACGATTTGCCAAATACTAATTAAATACCACCACATACTACCCGATGCATCTGTTTTCTTCCATTGAATAATACCCCTGCGTGCAAGCCAGATGTTAGTCCCAAAACTGTTCTGTTACCTTATTTCTCTCCATGTATCTATCCCACTGAACAACAAAATGTTCGACTGACAAATAAGAGCCCTAGATTGTATAAATTACGCTGTCGTTGATCAAAATATGTTTTGTATGTTATTCGTGTCTGTATATAAGATAAATAATTGTTATTATTTACTTAGTTTATAAAAAAACAAATAAATTAATTCCAAGTCTGGAAATATGTCCTGGAACTACTGAACTTATATATATATGACATTTTTATCTTTGTGTCGAACATGTATTAATAATATCAAAAACAAAAAACACAGGAAAAACATGAATCTGTCTTGAACAAAATCACAGACACCAGTGGATTGTGTTTGATAACACTGAATTTATGTTGGTTATGATGTCTGTGACAGGTGCAAGTGGCATTGTGCATGGATTTTTGTCTGACAACGTCTGTGATAGGTACAGGGAATTCTTATAATTAATTTCAAATTTGACTATGTCAGTGATGAACTATTTCTTTGGAAAGTAAAATGTACACCAATTCGAAGTGACTCCATCAATGCCAACACATGGTTCAAAAATTTAAAAGGGAGACCACTCTAAAATGAATTTTAAATTCGAAATTTAAACTCGTTATTGAGCCACGACAGGGCTTTAATACGAGAATTCCTGGTACCTTACTTCCAGACTTGTAATTCCTATAATATTTTCTATTTTATATTTTGTTGAGTTCCTGACTCTTAAACTCCATTCTTAATTTCGTTCATTTTGTCTTGTGCTCCTTGATGATGTGAATTTTTAAAATAACTTAAGACATTTTATGGTGAGGATTATTCAGGCCCCAAGTTCACAAAGCATTCTCATACGTTAAGTTAAGAATTTACTCAAGATTGTTCACCTTATTGCAACTAAAATATAAGCCTTTACATATCTTTTGTTATTTTAATGTATCCGATACATCAATATGCTAAGCTTTGAGTTTCTGGATCAAAAATGTTTCTTATAAACTGTGATTGGAAGTTGAGTAAATTCTAAACTTACGTCTGATTTAGCTTTGTGAACTTGAGGCCTGATAGACTGATCCGCACACCATACTATTTATGGAGTACAGAAATAAATATAGGATTTTAGTTTTAATGTATAGATTCTTTGTGTCGTGGTTAAATCCTAGTATTTTATCGGAAACATTAAAAGGCGTTTTTTTTTATCTCATCGAAGGCTGTGAACCATGATTGTATATATAACAACATTAACGTAACATATTATTATCCCTGTATAGAATTTTGTATTAATTTTTTTGTTTTGAGGGCCGCATTTGGTAGACTACAGGGAACATTTATTAAAAATATATATCCTTGATAGTTTCGACAGCAATTTCTTCAAATAAAAATATAGCTGCCATTATTATATACAGGAATTAAATCAATTTTTTGACCAATTTTTCATTTCAAGATTCATCTTTCCCAATGGAGTAGTTGGTTAGGGATTCAAAATCCCTGAAGTAATATTCAGAGACTTTTAAATAATAGTAGGATGGCGTCTGTCGTTGTCTGTATATCAAGGTCAAACTGAGATTGCCTGATATTAAATGCGGCCCTAGTCACTACAGCACCTACATACATATACAGAAATCCACGCGATGTTGTTTTGTTTTTTTTGTTTTCTAAATATCCTCCTTTGTTTTAGTATTTCACAGGAAATGTTTTCTCGATGTTTTCGGTAAATCATTTGTAACACCACAAAGTAATTATGTTATATAATAATATATATATATATATCAAATAGTTTTTATATTTAATTTATAGTAATAGAAAGTATTTGTAAATTTATGTATAATAAGTGGAGGATGATGGAACGGCTATTTACAGGAATCTTATCTTTTATAGTGGGAGGATAATGGAACAGCCAAGTAATTGATAATCTCCATATATAGATATAGACCTAACAGTGCTATGCTTTAGCTATCTAGTTTATAATATCTAGTCAAGTCTATAAAGCCTGGGATTTCTTGATATTAGGACAGTGTAACCATGGCGATTTATTAATATATATATATTCATGTATATATGATCATTATAACCTTGCTGATTAGCTAAAGCCCTAATTAAAATATATAACTCGTTTTGAAGTTAAGAATTCATCTCGTTAAATTAAAGCAACCCTTGGGTAACTGCAAAATAAAAGAATATTAGGAACTTCCGCTCCATATTATTTCCTTGGTAAAAATCATATAGGTGGTTGTACATACAGAGAAAGGGGGAATGCATGATGTAAAGTAGATGTGCTAGACGTGTGGTAATCAGATAGACAAATTTGAGACTGTTTCCCTGTTTACAGAACATTGTCTTTAATAAAGGGGGGTTATTCAATTCCCCTGAGGGTTTGCAGGTGTAAATCATTGTGTGTAAGCATTTTTCATATTACCGTATATCAATCTGTCAGACGTTTGCATCCACTGTGGCGCCTGGTGTTTTAGCCGTTACTATCCCAATGTTAATGATGTGTCCTAATATAATCTGTTCGGTGTAAGAATTGTTTGGATTGAAGCTCAATGTATGTTTATGAATATCTAGATATATTATAATATTCTGTATGTTTGTATATTGGGTTAAACTGGACGAACTGTAATGTATGTATATAATGAATATCAATAAAATATATTAAAAGCTGTTTAAATTAACTCTGTCTAGAGTGGTTTCCCCCTTGTCAGTGGGTGGTTTCCCCCTTGTCAGTGGGTGGTTTCGATCCCTGGTATGAGCGTATGTGGCATGGAGATAGGGGCGCCTTCTCAACCTCGTGGGTTTCCTCCGGCACTCCGGTTTCCTCCCACTGCCAAAGACCCCTACGCGCAAGCGAATTATTGAAATAAAATTAAACCATGTTAGTCCCGAAATGACCTAGTTTGTGTTGAGTGGACGTTAAACCCCATTTCTCTCTCTTATCAGTGGTATAGGATTGAGGGCCTGACATAGACAGCTGTCTAGTCATTCAGATGGGACAAAAAACCATGGTCCTGTGTACACATTGGCATGCGCGTAAAAAATCTCCTGACAGTTGGAGTTTGAAGTAGGCATACGTCGTAAGACCACTGTCCAGGCAAAAATTCCCTCATGGTTTATGTCCGTCTTCATTAGCCTAATCAGAGCAGAATATAGTAGGACGTTAAACTTCCATTTTATTTCATTTTAAGTAGCTCAATATCATACACAGTCTTCGACATTGCAAACTCGACTTATTGGTCAATTTAAATTAACATAGATTTTGTTGTCTTCTGGAGCTTCTGGAGTTGGCACACTCATGCTAAGCCAAGCTAAGACATGACTATCTCCACACAAGTTAGTTCTGGGGTTGTTAACATTAAGATGTTTGTGCCTAATATGTAAGACTTAAAGAATGAATAGTGTCACACCACTCTTTCTCTAATGACCTTGTGGAGCAGAGGTTAAATGTAAACCTATTCCCTCTTCCTGTTTCATCAACTATTCTTATTGTCTAGGGGTTATCTACAAGATAAAACAACCATTTAAAAATATCAGCTTTTATTAAATTCAATGAAACATATTTCATAGTCATTAGTCTTGAGTATCACAAAAAGTAAAAAAAGTAGATATTGGCTACAGATTCACAGGCCTTATTCAATAAAACTTAAACATACATTATGAAAGAGCTAAATCTGCTGATTGCAGATTTATTAAATTATCCAGGCAATAATCAACCCTCGATGTCATCAATTGGACATTTATTAACTTATCGTGACCATAATCATCTCTCTTGATCGTCACGTGGCAGAGATTTAAAAGGATTGAAACGCAGTCGCCACTTAATGATTTAATTTGAAAATGCAGAAGCGAGGCTGATAATAAACAACCTCTGTGTCAAAGCTTTAAACAATGATAAAGTCGCTCAATATATTAATTTTGAATTATCTCTTTTGGAACTATTATAACAAGAACGGCCAGCTCTTTATCTAAATCTTACATAGTGCATTTTTAATACTTTCAATATTTCACACCAAGTAGAGAGTATAGTATAGTATAGTGTTACAAAAAAAATTATCAACAATTTCTAAAATTGCTGCCAAGTTACACTGTAGCCTGGGTATCATTTAATCTTGTCTGTCAAGCACTATTTTCTTTCACATTCGTTCAATATCATATCTTACTTTAAATATTAATAAAATAATCGTTTAAAATTACCAAGATTTAGTAAATGATGCCCAGGTTACAGTCAGGTGATATGTCAATGCGATTAATATAACCAAGAACATTCCGATACATACTGCAATATCTATCAAAAAGATAGATTTTCAATAGAAAAATCTTGTGATAGATCCGACTTCTATAGAAAGAATTTTCCATGTATTTGTGGAATTTGTCTAGAAAGCCTGATGGTGATTATGAAATACCAAACTAAAGTTTCAAAAGAGCAAATACAATCATTTATTTTATGATCAGTAGTGGAATACCGCGTTTTATCAGTGAAATAAAAGTGTTATTCCACTGACTAGCAGTAGTCCATGTTGTTTTACCTAAAATGATTGTAAAATCATAAAATAAATAGAACTTTTGTCGTGAATAACATATTTTATTTCATCTCTAAGCAAGAAAACGTTTATAAGTTTTCTTGCTTCTCGATGAAATAAAATATGTTATTCACGACAAAACGACAAAACGACGATTATTCTCTATATATGCAAACTGATTAAACTAAAGATATTTATTTTGTTTCATTTTTTTTTTTTTTTTACATTTGTTGGTCTATGAAGATCTGACAAGTTGTATTCGAAAGTTATGTCAGGGGTCGTGTGAGTGGCTTTTGACCTTTGACCCTATGACATCAGACATTGATTAACCAATCAGCGTTGATGTTTCTAGTAGTTTACCCACAATTCCGTGAATGCCACGCCAAGAAGTCGCTGTAACAGACTGTTTCATTGGATAATCCTGCATATCAACCAGAAGGCTTGTTACATATCTAACAACTCTTCCAGATCCCAGTGTAGTAAAGACAAGTAAAACAAAATTTTGAACTATAAAAAATGAAACGAAATAGGATATGTGTTTCCATTAGATTAATGATATATTTAAAATAATTTATGGTAATATGGTAATGGTGTTATAATAACTTCTAATAATAATGAATAATTACCCTAAAAGAAAATCACACACCTCATGATAAAAAATATATCTTCTATTCGCTGAGTTAGACGTAGGTAAAATATAAGTTTATAATCTACTGAGCGCCATAGAAAACACATCACTTAGTTTTTCGTATAACAAAATGATCCTGTAAACATATCTTATTTATTTGCTTCTTATTGTGAACAATATTCAAATGGGAACAAATCAATAACAACACATTTGTACACTTATGGATGTTTAATCTCTAGCATGGAATTAACCATCTGTGTCGTACTTTTGGTTTTGACCCCTCTGACTTTGTACCGTTGATTACATATTAAATATCCGTAAGTGTACAAATGTGTTGTTATTGATGTGTTCCCATTTGAATATTGTTCACAATAAGAAGCAAAATAAATAAGATATGTTTACAGGATCATTTTGTTATACGAAAAGCTAAGTGATTCATTTTCTATGACACTCAGTATAAATGAAATGGAATGCTATGAAAGAAAAAATAACGTATAATTCACAAAAAAAATACCCATCATTATGCCTGTTTAAAGTTTCTCAGTTGACTTGAGCGATATATGATCCCTTACAAACAACAATATTGTTTAGTTGTATCTCTATTATGAATGGCGTGGTTTCGAATCCCCTGTTGTATGTGGCAAGGAGTAGGGTGGTCACCCGTCCAACCTCGTGGGTTTTCTCAAGGTACTCTGGTTTCCTTCCACTGCTAAAGACCCCTACGTGCAAGCGAATTATTGAAATATAATAAAACCATATGTTAGTCCCGAAATGATCTAGTGGACGTTAAACACCATTTCTCTCCTTCTCTCTATCATGAATATTAGTCCCGAAATGGTTATGTTCCATTAAGTATTTACAAAGTTATGATAAATTGAAATTTCATCGATCTATGCTACTCTCTATGTAAATGTCTTATTGTATGTAACGTCTGCTCTACCAACAGAAATGAAATGGGGTTTAACGTCCTACTGTTCTGCTCCGATTGGGCTAATGAAGACGGGCAGAGTGCTATTAGGGAAATTTTGCCAGGGCAGTGGCACTGTGGTCAACTCTTATATTGAATTCAAACTGCCATGGGAATTTTTACGTGCACCAATATCCCAGACAACAAATTGTCTTATTATTTTTATAATGCCTGTGGGAGGAAATTGGAGTAAACCCAAGGGTTGAAAAGATTGTCACTATCTCTAAGCCACGTACACGCGATCACTCATACCAGAGATCGAAACCATGACCACAATCCTGCCAATGGCTTGGACAGATTTCTTATTTCTAGACTTGAGCACAATTCAAAACAAAACAAAAACATATATATAAAAATAGCTGTGCATGAAATATTGACATTCTATAATATTTTATATGATATAAAGAAGATAAAGTCACTTATCGGCAGTCAAGAGATTCTGAATAAAAAGACACCCCAAAAATGGTTCAATTTCGTTCAATATTTACAAATAGACAGAAATAGAAATAGGGTTTAACATCCACTTGACACAAAGCTAAGTCATTTTCGGACTAACATATGGTTCAATTTTTGTAAGTGGGAGAGACAGAAAAT
Source organism: Patella depressa (assembly GCA_948474765.1). NCBI lineage: Eukaryota > Metazoa > Mollusca > Gastropoda > Patellidae > Patella > Patella depressa. Next base: position 79,730,072 of record OX419717.1, read on the forward strand.
ACTCACGAGGATGGACAGGCGACTCTACTCCATGTTACATACCAGCGTGAAATCGCAACCACGCCACTTCATCAAATGACATTCCATGTGAATTCATTATACGACTAGACCATCCTACCCGATTATTTACAAATATATGATGAATCAAACTCATTAAATTATGCACTATTAATATTTTGGTTTTGTTAATTAAATGGTAAACAAATAATTTGAGTACATTTTACTGTGGATAAAACCACAAAAAATTAGATATAGTGTGGAAAATTCGATATAGTCTGAGGAATTACATATAGTCTGAGGAATTACATAGTCTAAGGAATTAGATATAGTCTAAGGAATTAGATATAGTCTAAGGAATTAGATATAGTCCCAAATAGTCCTAAAAATTAGATATAGTCCCGAAAATTAGAAAAACTCATAAAAATAAAGCGAAAAATTAGATATAGTCTGAGGAATTAGATATAATGTGAGAAATAGTTATTTAAAAAGAATCTATGTACATAAATAAATACTATCACAAGTTAGATCAACCACAACCATATTTATATACACTTTAATACATTTAATATCACCAGTTTAAAACATTCACATAAAAATATACTCAGTAAAAAAACATATAAAAAGTAACACAAGGCATATTTTTTAAAACAGAACTTCCTTCTTTGATCTGCGTCAAATTTGAAATTGTTGAATTAATTTGATTTATATATGATTTTGTTTTTGGGAATGGTAATCTGTTGGCAATATTGATATTAAGACCATAGCCAATTCTTGGTGAAACCAGAATTCTTGGGAATGTTCCGTGGACACAGAAAACCAAATATGAAATCAAAACTAGCAAACATGAAGAACGACAAACTGACATGGGTGATGACAATATATGATCACATTTCAATATGGATGCTTAAAAGGAATATGGTTGTACATAAAAAACCTTCTTTAATAATATTCTGGTTTATTTCGAATGGCTTCTTCATACGAGGGTGGTTCATCTGGCATGGGTGGAGCTGAAGGTGTTATAGGTACGTTAGTAGGATCTGTGTTACTGGGACCACTGCTGCTTCTATGATAAGCTGGAGGAGCTCTATCCTGATTGTTCGAACTTTGACGCGTAGGTTGATTTCTTGAACGCTTTTTTAATCGTCTAAAACATATAAATATCACGCCAATAACCAGGAGGAAAGAAAGAATTCCTAGCGTTATTCCCAGAATTAATTTAGGATTGGTAACTTCTCCTGAAACCAAAAAAAACACAAATTAGGTCATTTTGGGACTAGCATATGGTTCAATTTTATTTCATTAATTCGTTTATGAACATTTTGCCACAGCAGCAGTATTTTCTATTAAACTTCCGCAAATTCCAACCATAGGGGATCAAAGAGAGAGAGAGAGAGAAATGGGGTATGACGTCCACTCGACACAAACTAGGTCATTTCGAGACTAACATATGGTTCAATTTGTTCAATAATTTGCACGCGCGTAGGTTGGACTGGCGATCCTACTCCTTGCCACGTTCAAACGAAGCATCAAAACCACGCCACTTTACTCAATGACAGATAAACTAGGTCTTTTCGGGACTAACATATAGTTCAATTTCATTTCCATAATTCGCTTGTGCGTAGGGATATTTAACAGTGTGAGGAAACTAGAGGACACAGAGAAAACACAAAAGGTTGGACAGTGGACCCTACTCCTTGTCACGTACAACCGGTGATTCGAAACCACGCCACTTGACTCAATGACATATCTTAGGATACAGCAGGCACACGCTAACCATTCGACCATCCAACCAACCCCGGGTATTTAAATAATAAACCCACCTGAACCTTTTGGAATTGGAGCCTGGGGTATTGAATATAAATCTGTTTTTTCACCTGAAAAACAAAAAATTATTACCAAGAGGGAGATGAAAGTATATTTTAAAGACAATTAGCGAAAGATGAGGATGATGACCTTTACCAGGAGCTCTTAGATCTTAAGAAATAAATGAAATTAGATTTACCATCCTACTGGTCTGCTTTGAACTGGGCTAATGAGGACGGGCATACGTCATATAGTGTACTTTGAGGCAAATTTTGCCCGGGCAGCAACACTACAGCATACTCTTATATTGAATTCCAACTGTCAAGGAATCTTTTATGTGCAAGCCAATATGTATACAGGACCTCGGTTTTTGATCCCATCCGAAGGACTAAACAGCTGTCCTAAGATCTTAAGGCCATTAGTCGCTATCGCCCAGAACCTCCTAGTCTTCAATAACCTAGGAGAAGGTCTGGGTTTTTGATCCCATCCGAAGGACTAAACAGCTGTCCTAAGATCTTAAGGCCATTAGTCGCGATCGCCCAGAACCTCCTAGTCTTCAATAACCTAGGAGAAGGTCTGGGTTTTTGATCCCATCCGAAGGACTAAACAGCTGTCCTAAGATCTTAAGGCCATTAGTCACGATCGCCCAGAACCTCCTAGTCTTCCATAACCTAGGAGAAGGTCTGGGTCCCGGGACTATTTTTAATATTTGATGGCCAAGTCAAGTACTGGTTGTGCTTTTTCCCACAAAAAATCCCACAATTCTTGCATTAATATAAACAAACATGAACCGTGACGACAAATTAGGATTAATTAAAAGAACAATAACATGGCCCATGAAGAGAGAAATTTTACAATAAAAAAAATTAAGAGCGTTGGATATTGAACTGGCAATGCAATCAAATAGATTTTTTTAAATGGCATTCTTGAATTAATTTTATGGGCGTCAAGATCTTGTTTAAGGATCAGTTACCGCCCTTAGATTTTGTTTATGATAATGTAAAAGACTGGATAATCTAGCCAATGTTGATAATGCATCCAGGCTAATATTTGTAGAATATTTGTTTGGATGATCGAGACTATAAGTATAAGGCCATAGGCTTTGGCCTGCCAGAGAGAGAGGGAGAGAGAAATGGGGTTTAACGTCCACACGACACAAACTAGGTAATTTCGGTACTAAAATATGGTTTATTTTTATTTCAGTAATTTGCTTGCGGGTAGGGTTAGGGAAATCTGGCCTGGAACCAAAACCTGACAAAGAATGCAGATACATCTCGCCACAGGTCACTAATGATTTCCCCATTGACTTTAACGTTAATTCTCGACTCTTAGACGCCTCTAACTTTTTTCCAAATTTTCGTTGGGTAGAACGCTTTCTGCCTCAGATGGAGCAAAATGTGGCAAACTCTTGAAACAAAAAGCATGTATGAGGTTCACCATGAAAAACGTTAGATACACTAGTTGAAAGTAGAGACAAGTAAACATGCAATTTTTGGCCCCACATTTCAACTCACCAACCTCACTACTCTTGTATCTTACCGCCTCAAAATCATGAATATTCACCAAAACCTGACAGAAAATGTATTTTCAAACCCGTTCATCAATTCTACACCAAAAAGTCAACAAAAATTACCATGCCAAAAGGGGAAAAGGGGAAAGCTAAAGAAAGACTAAAAATAACTTTCGCCCTTGTTTCGTGGGTGATGGCGTAGAAATATTTGGTGAGCTGTGTCTATCTCTAATTGTTGAAAGGGAAATAGAGAGTTACTTGGTGAGCTGTGTCTATCTCTAATTGTTGAAAGGGAAATAGAGAGTAACTTACCTTCATTCATTTTACACAAAATATATCGTCTGTCCTGCTGCATATTACAGTTTGATATCTTTAACATTATATCATCATGAAAAGCTAAATATGCACAGTCACTGTCTTTCTTATATTTCTCGGAATCGTACAACCTGAAAATATAAAAAAATGAAATGAAATAAGGTTTAAAAAATGAAAGGGTTTAAAAAATAAAATGAAATAGGGTTTAAAAAATGAAATGAAATGGGCTGGTTTAACATCCTACTGTTCTGCTTCTAAACTGGGCTAATGAAGTCAGGTCACTCCTCCCTTCTACCCCCCCCCCCAGTTGCGTTTCTATAGTTCGTGAAATTAATAGTAATTAATGTTGCCTGCTGGTAGTCAAAATGAAAGGAAATAAAATGAGGATTTAACGTCCTACTGTTCTGATCCTAAACTGAGCTAATGAAGAGGGGCATATGGCAAACAGCGTGCTATGAGGGAAATTTTGCCCGGGCAGCAGTGCAATGACCTCGTCTTATATGGAATCCAAACTGTCAAGGGATCTTTTACGTGCATGCCAATGCGTACACTGGACCTCGGTTTTTCGTCCTATTCAAACGACTACACGGCTGTCCTTGTCAGGCCTTCCGTCTTGCTAAAAATATAACGAATATATACATACATGTAGGATTCATACTCTATACAAACTGATAGTGGTTGGACGGCCGAATCATTAGCACTGGTGCGCTGTATCATAAAGCCTGTCATTGAGTCGACTGGCATGGTTTCGCAGCTCAGAGTGAAGTAAGTTGATTGACATTTTCAGCATATTCTCTTTACTTTATCTATTTTTTTTTAAACTTTTGTAGCAAGAACAGTCAGTTTTTTATCTAATCGTCCATAATGCCGCTTCAGTATAAACTAAGCACACTTTCCTTGTAAACTCCCCTCAGCTGTCCTTACAATTACTGTAAACACACTTTCCTTATAACCCACTCAGCTGTCCTTACAATGAGAGTAAACACACTCTCCTTATATCCTACTCAGCTGTCCTTACAATGAGAGTTAACACACTCTCCTTACAACCTACTCAGCTGTCCTTACAATGAGAGTTAACACACTCTCCTTACAACCTACTCAGCTGTCCTAACGATGAGAGTTAACACACTCTCATTATAAACTACTCAGGGCCCATAGCCAGCTCATAAAATTTGAAGGAGCTACAGAAATTTTTGGAGGGGCTGAGGATTTGGCCGGCTAAGAACACTCCTAAGAAATCATTATTGTTGGCGAAATATTTGGAGGGGGGGCTACGAGCCCGACCTACTCAGCTGTCCTAACAATGAGAGTAAATAAGGAATAAAACCTACGTGAGTGTGTTAGGCGAATTATCCAGCCAAACGAACTGTTGTTGATTTACAATATCATTTAATCCAATCCACACTTCACCAACAGAGTTTGAATTCACGGCAAAATCTGCAAATAAAAATGATATAAACTTAAACATTAAAGCCCCAATAACACTCTAGTTGTAATTTAGTAATATGTCCCAATCTTCATTCTGGTCAACAAATTGTATTATTTTACAATATTCAAATTAATTGATGATACAAATTTCATCTTAACGCACCTAATTTAAAAAATTGGAAAAATTCAACTACATGATTTGAAATGGTTAACGTAAACCTTTTCAAATGTGACTTGGATTTTAAGATATAAAGTAAAATATGATGTAATGGATAATTTACACAACAGGTAGGACACATAAACATCTAGTACTTAGAATAAGACTATTATTTATTTTCTATAGCTGCCAAGACAGCAAGAGTGTTATTGTCCCTTTAATTAAACATTTATTAACAAGACAAGACCACAATCAACTCTCAACAGAGTACGAATTCATTGCAAAATCCGGAAATAAAAAAAGATATAAATTTAAACATGTATTATGCAAGAGCCAAATCTGCACATTGCAGGTCTTTCTTTAGGGTTTAAATGTTATATAAATTATTAATTAGACATTAATAAACATATCCGGACCATAAACAGCTTTCATTGCCATCGGATTACTTTGATTTTAAGTTGACTAGAACAGTTCGGCCATTTAATGATTTAATGAGCTGCATGGGAGGTAACCAGAGTACCTGAATTAATCCCATGAGGTTCAGCAGATGACCCTATCCCTAAATCACATACGCCCACATCAGGGATTGAATCCTTGGCTGCAGGTCAGCTAGAGTCCAAAGTGTGACACTCTAAACCACTAGGCCATCCTATCCCCTATCCCTCCACCTCCAACCCCACCCCCACATCCGTGTCCCTTCTCTAACCTTTTATGGCAAACAGATCTTGTGATGGTACACTGGCCAGATTAGATTGAGCATTGTTACAAACTTCTTGAGCATCTTTCCAGTCGTCAACAACTTTCACCACACCATAGCAAACTTTCTTGGATGGTTTAACTGACGAAACTGGATAAGTGGCAGGTAACGACAACCATCCAGGTGGACAATGAATTGATTCTGGAAAAAAATATCAAAGGATAAGCAAAAATAAAATATTAAAATGTCCCGTTCCTATTTCAAGAGGTTCTCTAAATCAATTCTATGCAAAATGTATAGTGTAACCGAAAACAACTTGCAACATAGAATCAGGATATTGTCATGTCAAAATATCAAATTTCTAAAGATTTTAAACGGCATGCAGTTGTTCAACCTTATCAGGCTAAACATCTAGGGTTGGAATAAAGATAGGGGAATCTCGTTGGCTAAGTGGGTAAGACGCTGGTTCGCTAGCCTGGAGGTTGGGTGTTCAATCCCTGCATTGGCCGAGTAAGTTCATCCAGTATGGTTTCCCCCCCTTGTCAGTGATGAAGTACAAAGATATTCCAAAAAATTAATATGTAAATTGCATAAAATATGCCCGATTTTCTACCAATTATGGTAATCTAGTTTAGTTGATTCTGGTTGATTACATCAATATGTAAATTGTGTAAAATATGGCAGATTGTCTATCAATTTGTTATTTTAGTAATACTAGGAAAAGATACACCATCACCTTGCGCATTATTCTATTTTACTTTTCTTACAAAGGCTTTGAGAACCACTGTGGCTTAGTAAGAGAGAGAAATGGGGTTTAACATCCACTTGACACAAACTAGGTCATTTCGGGACTAACATACGTCTTAATTTCTTTTTCAATAATTCGCTTGCACGTAGGCGTCTTTAGCAGTGGGAAGAAACCGGAGTACCCGGAGAAAACCAACGAGGCTGGACAGACGACCCTAGTCCTTGCCACGTACAACTGGGGATTCGAAACCACACCAGTTGAATCAATGGCAGGCTGTGTGATACAGTGCGCGAACGCTAACCATTCTGTCATCCCCCTCCCCCCCCCTGTGGCTTAGTAAACATGTCTTTAACTCCATAAAAGTTCTTTTAGATTTACATGTACCAGCATGTTTCCCCTTTGTAAATGGTGCTAGATGGAGGGTCTGGTTAGTAAATGAAATAAAATGGGTTTTAACATCCTACTCTTCTGCTCTGACTGGGCTAATGGAAGACAGGCTTACGCCCCATAATGCGCACTACGAGAGACACTTTGCCCGGCCTACTCTTCTATTGAATTCCAACTACCAATGATCTTTTTCACAGAATTCAATTTTTCGTCCCACCCAAAATAGTTGTGGTAAGTAAAAGCGTCTAGTTCTTCGAATGGCTCGAAAAACTTAAAGTCCCATGTATATAAGATGTGATGAAATGGTGTTTAACGTCCTACTGTTTTGCTCCTAAACTTGGCTAACGAAGACTGGCATACGACATACGGCCTACTCTTATATCGATTTCCAACTGCTAAGGGATCTTTAACGTGCAGTTTTCCGTTCCATCCGAACAATCATCACATGTATACCAGTGGCTGCATGTGAATGTAGTTGATGTTTTATCTTAATCGTAAAAATTATAATTACCAAATATTTGCATATTTAATACGATTCCAGAATATTCGTACGGATTGACATCATTGGTTACAAAGGTTATGTATAATTCTGGTCCTGTACTGATAATCCATCCGGGTTTTCGCTGACCACACCATTGAACCAAACTACTAGAATCTTCCTCATCTGAATAAAATAATCATGGTGTATTTAGTAGATTTTATTACAATATCACAATATCAGACAGTCAATTGTAGTCTCACTCCTACTCCATATAACAGTACTGTGTGAGTTATCTTAATGTCACATGACCTCCATCACAAATAACATGCTTGTAATGGGTTAAATCTATTTGTTAAAGGCCAGCTCAATTTTCTTCAAGGTTGCTGAGATGTAAATAAAGTCAGGGTATGAGACTTTTGCGAGATTGTAGGTCACGATTTGGCTAGGTCCAGGGTTAGGATTAGGGTTGGGATTATAGGTTTTTTTAGTGCTAGCCGTGTTTACATCTCATGACCTTTGACCAAACTGGACGTTGGCCTTAACAAATAGACCCAACCTCTGTAATGGCAGCACCCATGGTGTACCAATCTCCCAAACAGAGTTGTCTTCCCTTGCAGTCCACACTAACGTATTCTTGATAGAGCGAGACTTGCTTGGAGACTGATGGTGTACTTGTCTTATAGAGAGAGAAACAGGTTTTACGTCCACTCGACACAAACTAAGTCATTTCGGGACGAACATATGATTTAATTTTATTTCAATAATTTGCTTGCAGATAGGGGTCTTTAGCAGTGGGAGGAAACCGGAGGACCCAGAGAAAACCTTCGAGGTTGGAGTCGAAACCATGCCAGTTGACTCAATGACGGGTTTTATGATACAGCGCGCAAGTGCTAACAATTCGGCCTTCCAACTCTCCTTGGAATAAAAGAAAAAGTCCACCAGTGCCATGCTGGTTCTGCATTTATATTTCTCTGAAAAAATATCATTCAACTTGATGCGATGTCAGACCTTATGATTTAAAGTGTGTTTGATTTGACTCAGGATGTAAAATAAGAGATAGGGGAATCGGAATGCTCACCATTTTTAATCGTCATATAATCATAATTATCCCCTTCACAAACAGCACTCTTTGGCGCCCATTGTAACACAGATTGTATAACTGTCAGGAGTATACGTTGATCTTTCCTCGTTCTGATACGCCATTTGCACTTCAATCCGTTACCATAGAAACGAGTATCTTCATAGCGACTTATTATTCGATCATATCTTCCGGTTCCCGACTCATCAATCTCTACAAGTTCTTTTGAACAATAATAGTCCTTGCCGTTGATATCTGGGAGAAAGAAACAACAATTAAAATGGCCGCATTAGTTAAGATTATACTAGTTCTCGCTATTATAGTTAAAATATAGATAATGAAAACAAAATATGCTGAAAATTTGAGTCAAATTGCTTCACTGTCCGCCTAGAAATACTGATTTCAAAATATTTGTAGCCTCAATTGTTGTAGTTACCATTTTTACGACAATAAACAAAGTCTCAATTATCCATACTCAACATAAACTAGGTCATTTTGGAACTAACACATGGTTTAATTTTATTTCCATAATCCGCTTGCGTGTTGGGGTCTTTAGCAATGGGAGGAAACTGGAGGACCTGGAGACAACCCATGAGGTTGGACAGGCGACACTACTCCTTGTCACATACAACCGGAGAATCGAAAAAACATCAGTTGACTCAATCACAGACCTTATGATACAACGCGCATGCACTAAACATTCGGCCATCAAGCAAAAGAATTATCACAACAAATATATGTACTGTAACGAATATACTGTGTCCTAATATTCTAAAATAAACGAAGTATTTTTAACTGTTAAGTCGATCGTCCGTACCCTGGGTTGTACTCCCGTCCCTACCCTAGCCACTAACAATAATACTTGGACTGGTATTATCGTAGGGATGAATCAAATCATTGTCATCTTTATAGGGAAAGAGAGACAAATGGGGTTTAACGACCACTCAACACAAACTAGGTCATTTCGGGACTAACATATGGTTTCAATTTTATTTCAATAATTCGCTTGCGCATAGGGGTCTTTAGCAGTGGGAGGAAACCGGAGGGCTCAGAGGAAACCCTCAAGGTTGAGAAGGCACCCTTATCTCCTGCGACATACGCTCACACCAGGGATCGAAACCACAGCCCCAAACCAGAGGTGACCACTAGGCCATCCCAACTCCCCATCTTTATAGGCCCTACACAGAGCTTCATGTAATATCACAATAATACAGTATCCTGGTGTATAATCGGCGATCATATTTGATCGGACTCCCCTTTTTTATTTCCATCACTTTTACACCGAAAATCTAGCGGTTAGCAGTCCATACTGTGTCCAGATGGAACTAGCTACAGATAAGAAGTTTATTATTGCATCAAAACGTCCAAATGGACATGTCTTTGATCTCTAGGGTTAGGGTCAGGTATATAAATAAGATTAAAACCTATAACTATAACACAAAAATGGAGAGTCACATTAAACATGAATGCCATATTGCCTACACATACTTACTTTTTACAAAGAAGATCAAACACCAATACAAAAAATATACAATCCCTCCTTTTGCAGCCATTTTTAAAAATTAAAATATTGTCAACATTCTTGCATTAATTTAAATTAATATATAGATTCATATTCATATCACAAACAATATTTATTCAAATATCACATAAAAAGAGCTCATTATGTATAGCATTGACTCCTTATACGTGTAAATCATGGACCTAGCTATAGTATTGAGTAATTTAACCTGTCGCATCGCAAGCAATGTTTCGACATAACGGATCTTTCCATTTCTAGGAAATTAAAACTGTCAAAAAGGCAATGATTGCAATGACAACCACTACGAACACATGTACACAGCCAATCTGTAGATCCAAAAGTCAGTTTATCCAAAGACAATGCAAGAGACGTGAACTATCAGTAACAAAGCTACGTCCAGATGGACTTTCGATAAGTAAAAATATTGATACGGACGTAAATTTTTACAAACGAAAAAAAAAACAAGGAACAGACACGACCTATTATTCTGTTGATAAACACTCTCGCCTATTTTTAGTAACGGTGTAGACGCAGAAGTAGCTACCATGAAATAAAGTCCGATCATGCACACGGAAGGTCTAGTCTGATCGGACTATGTCCGCACCACTAGTATATGATACTGGTTGAAGATGTAGGAAGCTTAAGTGGGGAATATTTGACAACGTTAATGCTTTTTAAAATTACTTGACGCGAGTGCTCATGATTATTCAGCAAGACGGATCCAGTCCAGATAAAAGACCGTATCGCATCGGTGTTGGGGGAGTTTATACCCAGACGTATTATACTGTGTATGATTTTTCTGAGACTGGACCAGTTTTATATGATCTTTGTCTAACATTAACAAACCAAAACCACGGATCACGGTAATCAGTCAATGGAAAATTTGCTGTGCCTTTTTAGCTTTAATTTGAAATCTAGACTTTAAATGACACTTTCACTTTTTAAGACAATATCTTAAATACCTAAAGAACTATAATACATTGCTAATTTTAGAACAGAAAAGTCCAACAATCAAGGTTATCAACATACATCATTCATAGGTCTACTGCACACATCATACATGCCATTGCTGTTGGGTGTTGTCACAAGTGATTTTTGAAAGTCATAGAACAGTGACAGCAGAGCTTATTTTTCGCCTTAAAATTTTGTTTGGAGCCCAAGTTTGGCGTCAGGTACCGGTAGTTTTAGTTACATATGTAATAGTATCCCCATCTCAGTTAGATCCCAATCAGCAGGGAACGTGCATGACTGGCCAGGGTCTGGAGCCAAGATTGAGGCCCGGAGGTATGCGAAGTAATGTTTTAAAAAAATTTATTGGTATCAATTAATAAATAAATGCACTGTTACTTGTATTAAAGTAGAAGACAAACAGTGAATTTTCTAAATGTAGGATCATCTTCAATAGAAGACTTGATCTCGCCTTAACTACATACATCTTATCAAGCCATTCACGTATATTTCGGCACTTAGTTTGATTGGGTAACAAGCCGAGCTTGGGAGCCTATCGGATTCCTTTGTTAAAAATATCGGAGAATTATCAGAACACGTTCATAGCAAAGAGACTTGCCACTGCCGGTTTTCGTGCAAATAAACACATCTTTAGTTCCTAAAACTGCTTCAATTGCTTTTTTGGGGGGGGTTTCTGTGAGTTTCTCAATTGAAAAAAAAACCTTTTAACTGCGGTAAACTTGTTTCTTTTTGTATGGAAGCCATCATGTTTGTTTACAGTGTGTTATGTGCCACGACCTCTGATTGGACAATGCTAATTAGGCATGTGTAAACACAACGGGCGTAAAAGTTCGGGAATTGCTGAGTAGCCTATTGAAGCAACGGTTAGATGTTTGTAAAACTCGCGGATGTTGCTTAAGGAACATAGGGAAGGATTAGTTCAGCTCTGAATGAAGGTCTCATTAAGTAGGAACCGTTCTATTGAAGCCTTGTCGAAAATAAATCACTCTGCAGTCAGTTTTACTGGACAACTTTTTACTACTAAAGGGTCGTGTGTCAATCTCGGTGACAAAATTTAAAACCTTGCTTACCTCACCTGTTAAAAATGTGTCCCCTTGTGCCAAAAGGCTGGCAGAAGCCATTGAAATCTAAATATAGGGTAACTCACAAATTTATGTAACTCGGCCATTATAAGACAAAACAAAAATTTTGGTAAGAAGGTGACCTTCGCAGTAAAAAGTTGTCTAGTAAAACTGACTGAGGGAGACTAGTGGTGTATAGTTTATGGTGTGTGAGACTAGTAGTGTATAGTTTATGGTGTGTGAAACTAGTAGTGTATAGTTTATGGTGTGTGAGACTGGTAGTGTATAGTTTATGGTGTGTGAGACTGGTAGTGTATAGTTTATAGTAGTAGGTAAAGTTTATGGAGGGTGAGACTAGTAGTGTATAGTTTATGGAGGGTGAGACTAGTGGTGTATAGTTTATGGTTTGTGAGACTGGTAGTGTATAGTTTATGGAGGGTGAGACTAGTGGTGTATAGTTTATGGTGTGTGAGACTGGTAGTGTATAGTTTATAGTAGTAGTGTAAAGTTTATGGAGGGTGAGACTAGTAGTCTATAGTTTATGGTGGGTGAGACTAGTAGTGTATAGTTTATGGTGGGTGAGACTAGTAGCGTATAGTTTATGGTGGGTGAGACTAGTAGTGTATAGTTTATGGTGGGTGAGACTAGAAGTGTATAGTTTATGGTGGGTGAGACTAGTAGTGTATAGTTTATGGTGGGTGAAACTAGTAGTGTATAGTTTATGGTGGGTGAGACTAGTAGTGTATAGTTTATGGTGGGTGAAACTAGTAGTGTATAGTTTATGGTGGGTGAGACTAGTAGTGTATAGTTTATGGAGGGTGAGATTAGTGGTGTATAGTTTATGGTGTGTGAGACTGGTAGTGTATACATGTAGTTTATGGTAGTTGTGTAAAGTTTATGGATGGTGAGACTAGTAGTGTATAGTTTATGGTGGGTGAGACTAGTAGTGCATAGTTTATGGTGGGTGAGACTAGTAGTGCATAGTTTATGGTGGGTGAAACTAGTAGTGTATAGTTTATGGTGGGTGAGACTAGTAGTGTATAGTTTATGGTGGGTGAGACTAGTAGTGTATAGTTTATGGTGGGTGAGACTAATAGTGTATAGTTTATGGTGGGTGGGACTAGTAGTGTATATTTTATGGTGGGTGAGACTATAGTTTATGGAGGGTGAGACTAGTAGTGTATAGTTTATGGTGTGTGAGTCTGGTAGTGTATAGTTTATGGTAGTAGGTAAAGTTTATGGAGGGTGAGACTAGTAGTGTATAGTTTATGGAGGGTGAGATTAGTGGTGTATAGTTTATGGTGTGTGAGACTGGTAGTGTATACATGTAGTTTATGGTAGTTGTGTAAAGTTTATGGAGGGTGAGACTAGTAGTGTATAGTTTATGGAGGGTGAGATTAGCGGTGTATAGTTTATGGTGTGTGAGACTAGTAGTGTATACATGTAATTTATGGTAGTTGTGTAAAGTTTATGGTGGGTGAGACTAGTAGTGTATAGTTTATGGTGTGTGATACTGGTAGTGTATAGTTTATGGTGTGTGAGACTAGTAATGTAAAGTTTATGGAAGGTGAGACTAGTGGTGTATAGTTTATGGTGTGTGAGACTGGTAGTGTATAGTTCATGGTAGTAGTGTATAGTTTATGGAAGGTGAGACTAGTGGTGTATAGTTTATGGTGGGTGAGACTAATAGTGTATAGTTTATGGTGGGTGGGACTAGTAGTGTAAAGTTTATGGTGGGTGAGACTAATAGTGTATAGTTTATGGTGTGTGAGACTAGTAGTGTATAGTTTATGGTGGGTGAGACGAGACGAGTAGTGTATAATTTATGGTGGGTAAGACTAGTAGTGTATAGTTTACGGTGGGTGAGACTAGTAGTGTATAGTTTATGGTGGGTGGGACTAGTAGTGTATAATTCATGGTGGTAGTATAGTTTATGATTGGTGGGACAGCAGGGCTGGTACATGACAACAAGTGGTATCTCCTCCTCCTGAAGTTTATTGATTTGACTAACATGATTTGTGTTGATTGAACATTAAACCCACTGTGTCCGGGCTGTTAATCAGTAAATTTGAACAGATTTAATATGTACTGTCCTTGTTTTTCAGATACAAATGTAAAACATCTATCAACAAACAGCCAGCAAATTTACCAAGATGCTGCACAGAAGAGAATTTCCATCACCACTTTTGGCATGGCTGTTTCAATTCAGCGTCATCTTGTTCAAACCATTCTGGTCGTGTTTAAGTGCGTTAGTATCAATATGTATTGCGACGACTTTTGAGAGGAGAAGGGCGTGGAAATTGTTTTTTAAAAGATCTCTTTTGATTTCTCCACTTTTAGCCCTTTGTTTGTTATTTCTACCTTTTGCAATAGTTGGATTTATAATTCGTTGTATATTGTACATATATAGGAATCCGTATCGACTTTCAGTCAAACATACATCTTTTAACGTGCAGAGTTGCAAAAAGATAAACGAGTATGGTGTTGCGACTCTGAACTTCTGTTTATTGCCTGAATTTTTATCGCGGTTGAATAATCTATCAGACACTCATTCACGGGCGAAAGAAATAGGAAAAAGAATTATATTGGACCAGATGTTTTACGGTCAGAGAAATGACGTCAACGACAACGAAGAGATACAGCTGTCTCTTCGGCATTATATTAATAACAATCCACCTGCTGTGATGACTGGAATCACTGTGCACTTTCCTAATTTGGAGTTCCTGTGTATTCAGGAAGTATGGCAGTCGAATTATAGCGATTTACTGGTCGAAGAACTTCATAAGATTTATCCCTATGTTATACGTGACGTTGGTAAATATGGACGTGGTAGTAATTATTTTTTATTGAACAGTGGTCTGATGTTTGCCAGTAAATATGAAATATTGGACGTTGATTTTAAATATTTTGGAACGAGCTGTAATCAGTGTGTTTATGCAGGTAAAGGATTGTTGATGATAAAGGTGAGTGTCAACAAAATGAAATGCAATGGCATTTAACGTTCCGCTGTTTGGCTCTGACAGGGCTAAATAGACGGGCATATGCCATGAAGTGTGAAATTTCGCCCGAACAGCAGCGCTACAGCCTATTCTTATATCAAATTCCAACTGCAAAAGGGTTGTTTAAGTGCACACCAATGTGCACACGCGACCTCAGGTTTTCATCCCATCCGATGTTCCGAATGACTATGCATTGGACCTTGACCCTAGATAACTACTGATTTTCAACGATTTCCGATAATTACTGCCAGAGTTATGGCCCTTGATTAAGAATTTATCCAGAAACACAAAATTCGTCAGTAGATACACTTACTGACTTATTGTCAGTTACTTACGGTATGAAGATATGTCACTTCGTCTACCTACCAAAAAATTTTGAGCATAGTTTCTTATTGATGAATTTGATTCATTAATACAACAAAGGTTTTATAAAGGTCTCCAATTTAGTTTAAATAAGGCGAACAATTTTAAGTAGATTCTTAACTTAAGTCTGAAAATACTTATAGTGACCAGAGCTTGTGACAAATATATTCTGTCCATTTATAAAGAACCTTTTAATTTTGATAATTTTTCATGTGTTTTTTTTATGTAAGGTGCTGCTGTGGTATGAGGATATTAGAACGGAGAAAGCTGTGGTTGGATATCTTTATTCTACACAATTACAAGCCTATCAAGGTATAGACGTAATCTTCATAGAGTTTTGAACCAGGAATTGGGCCACAAGTATTACTCATCTTGTTGTTGCTCTACTTGCAGGGGGGTGGGGGGATGGCCTAGTCGTCTAGAGTGCCGCGCTTCGATCTCTAGCTGGCCGGTCACCTCTTGCTTGTTGCTGTGGTTTCGATCCCTGGTGTGAGCGTATGTGGCATGGAGATAGGGGCGCCTTCTCAACCCTGTGGGTTTCCTCCGGGCACTCTGGTTTCCTACCACTGCTAAATACCCCTACGCGCATGCAAATTATTGAAATAAAATTAAACCATATGTTAGTCCCGAAATTACCTAGTTTGTGTCGAGTGGACGTCAAACCCCATTTCTCTCTTTCTCTAATTGCCGGGTTGGGTTGTCAAATAGGTGATGGTTGGGTGTCTAAATGGTTCGGGTTTGCATGTCCTAGTGATTGGGAATTGGGAGGCCAAAAGATTGGGGGCTGGGTGGCCGAATGATTTGGGGTTTCGTGGCCATAATTTTGGGGGTTAGATGGGCAAATGGTTCCATGGATGGGGTGAAGAGGGTGGTCGAATGGTTCAGGTTTTGGTGATCAAATCGTTGGGTGTCCAAATGATTGGGAGGTGGGGTAGCCAATTTGTTTGGGGTTGTGTGCCCAAATGATTGGGGGTTGGGTGCCCAAATGATTAGGAGTTGGGTGGCCGAATGATTGGGGTTTGGTGATCGAATGGTTTTGGTTTGGGTGATCGTTGGTTTTCTTTGGACCCTCCCATATATTCCCACTTCTACAGACCATATGCGCAAGCAAATTACTGAAATGAAATTGAACCATACATGTTCCTTAGTCCTGAAATGACCTGGTCTCTCTTCGGATAGAACGAAAAACTGACCTGCCATATATAGGCTTACTATAGACAGCTGGTGATATATCAACTAATCTTAATAATACAATTTGTTTTATTAGGAAAGGTCGAGGTGAATGATAAACAGCTAGATGATATTGTAAACTGGACGAAAGAATTTCGAGAAACAACGAAACGAGAAAATGATGTGATAGCATTTGATATACTTTCTGGCGATTTTAACTTTGATAATATTTCTCCAGGTAATTATTCTCATCTTTTTTTTTTCATTTTAGCCGCCGACTCTATATATACTGTGGAGAATGGGTGATGGGGGTGGGGTAGTTGAGGGCATGAGATCATAAGGTCTTTCATTGACTCTTGAGTCAAGTGGCATGGTTTTGATTCGCAGATTGTAGGGGGGGGGGTGGCCGAATGGTTAGCACGAGCACGCTGGATCAACTGGCTGGTTTTTAATCTCTGGTTATACGTGACAAGGAGTAGAGTCGCCTGTCCAACTTCGTGGGTTTTCTCCAGGTACTCTGGTTTCCTCCCACTGATAAAGACCCTTCTTCTGCATGCAAGCGAATTATTGAAATAAAATTAAACCATATGTTAGTCCCGAAATTATCTAGTTTGTGTTAAGTGGACATAAAAACCCCATTTCTCTCTCTCTCTCTCTCTCTAGCCGATTGTACAGGGATGGAGTAGGTTCGCCTGTCCAACCTTGTGGGTTTCTCCAGTTTCCCCCTACTGTTTAAGACCCCTCTGTGCAGGAGAATTATTGAAATAAAATTTAACCATATGATCAAACGATTTGGTTTGAATTCAGTATACGTTAAACCCCATTTCTCCCTCTTTCTGTATATGTACGATATTTCAACTGAGGTAGCCCTACTTTTTTTTGTAACCGCAAGACATCTGTAAGGCACTGGCTGGCTCTTCTAGAATAATGTCTAGTCATTTGGATTGTATAATAAACCGAGATCCAATAAAGTTGGCAAACACATAAACGTACCCTTGAGAGTTGAAATTTGACAAGGTTCGCACATTCCTTGAAATGCCTTGAAAATTCTGGGAAAATGAAAATGTAATTTCCAGTACTGGATAAACGAGATTACTCCTTGAAATTCCATTCCTTGAAAATTCTGGAAAAATTAAAATGTGATTTTCAGAGATTACTCCTTGAAATTCCTGGAAAATTGGTTTCGCTATATATATTAAGATTTAAAACTGAACGTAGTCATCAAATGTTTCTTTGCCATAAATGTTCGTCAAGCTTAAAAATAATTCATTATAATGATATGATGGTGAATTCTACACAGGGACTCCTGGAATCTGGTAAAAAAACTGGGGGGTTGAGATGGCCTAGTGGTCTAGAGTGCCGCACTTCGACCTCTAGCAGTCCAGTCACCTCTGGCTTGTGGCTGTGGTTTCGAGACCCGGTGTGAGCGTATGTGACATGGAGATAGGGGCGCCTTCTCAACCTCGTGGGTTTCCTCCGGGCACTCCGGTTTCCTCCCACTGCTAAAGACCCCTACGCGCAAGCGAATTATTGAAATAAAATGAAACCATATGTTAGTCCCAAAATGACCTAGTTTGTGTCGAGTGGACGTTAAACCCCATTTCTCTCTCTCTATGGTAAATAACTCTTGGAAAACTTGTGCACTCCCTGTTTGAAATAAGAGTAGTCTGTTAGCTGCTGTCCTGGCTAAATTCCCTTATATCATACTGCACAGTGTTGCAGATAAGTAGGGTGCTAAACAGAGAGAAAGAGAGGGAGAAATGGGATTTAACGTCCACTCGACACAAACTACGTCATTTCAGGATCGATATATGGTTCAATTTTATTTGAAGGGATCTTTAGCCGTGGGAGGAAACCGGAGAAAACCCATGAGGCTGGATAAGCGACCCTACAACTTGTCGCGTTCAACCGGGGAATAAAAACCAATGACAGACCTTATGATACAACACTCACACGCTAACCCCACTGGACGTTAAACAACCATTTTGTTTTGTTTTTTGATGAAAAGATTCTGTATCCAGCACTTATGTCCCCACATTTTTCCAGATTTCAAAGAATTAACCCTAAAATATACATCACAAACAAAAAATAAGGTAATCCACAGGTTAATGTCTGACTGATTAAGCCGCTGTACTTTCTGTGATAAAACTAAAATTTTCTAAAACAGTCTTTATTTCTATCTCTTGTTTACATTTATATAACCTATGGCATATCTTATATTATACTAAATTTATAGTTTTTCATACCAAACTAAATTTATAGTCTTTAATATCATTTGAATTTATAATATAAAACTAAATTTATAGTCTATAATATAAAACTAAATTTATAATCTATAAAACTAAATTTATAGTCTATAATATACTAAATTTATAGTCTATAATATACTAAATTTATAGTCTATAATATACTAAATTTATAGTCTATAATATACTAAATTTATAGTCTATAATATACTAAATTTATAGTCTATAATATACTAAATTTATAGTCTATAATATAATACTAAATTTATAGTCTATAATATACTAAATTTATAGTCTATAATATAATACTAAATTTATAGTCTATAATATACTAAATTTATAGTCTATAATATACTAAATTTATAGTCTATAATATACTTAATTTATAGTCTATAATATAAAACTAAATTTATAGTCTATAATATACTAAATTTATAGTCTATAATATACTAAATTTATAGTCTATAATATACTAAATTTATAGTCTATAATATACTAAATTTATAGTCTATAATATATTAAATTTATAGTATATAATATAATACTAAATTTATAGTCTATAATATACTAAATTTATAGTTTATATAATATAATACTAAATTTATAGTCTATAATATAATACTAGATTTATAGTCTATGATACAATACTAAATTTATAGTCTATAATATAATACTATATTTATAGTCTATAATATACTAAATTTATAGTCTATAATATACTAAATTTATAGTCTATAATATACTAAATTTATAGTTTATATAATATAATACTAAATTTATAGTCTATAATATAATACTAAATTTATGGTCTATAATATAATACTATATTTATAGTCTATAATATAATACTATATTTATAGTCTATAATTATAATAATGTAAAGTCTTTTTAAAAACTAAACAAAATTTAGGTTCATATTGGTTTAATTATTATGATATTTATTTTGCTTGAAATTAGAAGGGTGGAAAATAAATCTTGTCATGTTTGATTTTTTGGCATTTGTTGGTGCATTTGCATTTATAGGTGTTTTCAGAGTTGACCTTTGTAATTTCATGCTATGCAAATATATTAAATGAAAGACAAAAAAGGGCAATTTACCTGTGGAAAAGGGACTTCTGGACAATAAAAAACCCCTTAAAACTGACAATATTTTCTTAAATTGTATTTACAGATAAAAGCTATAAATTTTTGTGTTTTAATGTTTCTGACAGGTAAAATTCAATTTCATTGCAAACGACTGAAAAGAGGGGTAAAGTGACAGATGGATTTTTTTTTTGTAGTCCAGTTAAACATATATTATATGACAGGTTAAACATATATACTGAACGCCATAGAAAACGCATCACTTAGTTTTTCCTATAACAAAATGATCCTGTAAATATATCTTATTTATTTTGCTTCTGATTGTGAACAATATTTAAATGGGAACACATCAATAACAACACATTTGTACACTTATGGATGTTTAATCTGTAATCAACGGTACAAAGTCAGAGGGGTCAAACATATATTATATTATATGTAGACATTATATGACAGGTTAAACATATATTATATGGCAGTAAAAAAACCCCATATATTATATTATATGGCATGTTTAACATATATGACAGGTTTAAGTATATATTATATTATTTGCAGGTGATAAAAACGTGAGAGATCATGAATTATTTGATGTTTATTGTGATGAAGGGAGACAATCACCAGGTACAGACCATCACTGGACTGTTGGTAAGTAGACTTGAACCTCTTTCATTTACCGGTAGTTCAGATTATAATTAAATATTGAAATGAAATAAAATCAGGCTTTACCGGCCTACTGCTCTGGGGCCTATTTCACAAAATTTTAACTAAGATAAGATCTGAATTTTAGTTATTTGATTGGACAATATTAGATTGATTTTAGATCTTAGCCAATCAAAATTGAAGTCTCTACTAAAATTTGGATTTTATCATTAGTTAAAATTTCGTGAAACAGGGCTCTGCTCCTAACTGGGCTAATGAAGACGGGCCTACCCATACAGAGTGCTGAGGGAAATTTTGCCCGGACAGCAGCACTACAGGGTACTCTTATATCAAATTCCAACTGTCAAGCGATGTTTTACGTGCACGCCAATGTGTACACGGGATCTCGGTTTTTCGTCCCATCCAAATTACTAGACAGCTGTCCTTGTCAGTCCCTCCATCCTCCATTACTAACACCGGGGAACCACGCCAGAAAATCTAGATGAACTGTCTTGGCCAATGTAGGGATCGAACGCGAGACCTCCAGGCTAGCGAGCCAGCGTCTTACCCACTTATCCACATGACCCTAGATTTATTGAATTGGATTCATCTGATGTGTTAGATTGAATAATGATATGATAATATACCCAATGAAAAGCTGGCAAGGGACAATATTTAGTCGTTTGTACATATAGGCATGCATGTAAAAGATCCCTTCACAATTGGAATTTGATATAAGAGTAGACTGTAGTGCCGCTGTCCTGGCATAATATCCCTTGTAGCACACTGCATTTTTTTCCGGTCTTAGTCTACTCGGTTATTGCTGAAAAGTAGAATGTTGAACTTGATTTCATTTCATGAAAATTTATAGTGTAAAGTTTTGTGTCCATCTAAGCTCTGTTTGCTAACCCGTGGGGGGTGAATGGCTGAATGGTTAGCACATGCGTACTGTATCATACTGTATCATTGAGTCAACTGACGTGGTTTCGAATCCCCGGTTGTATGTGACAAGGAGTAGGGTAGCCTGACCAATCTCGTGGCTTTTCTCCAGGTCCTGTGGTTTCCTCCCACTGCTAAAAACCCCTATTATACCATATGTTAGTCCCAAAATGACCTAGTTTGTGCCGAGTTGACGTTAAACCCCATTTCCCTCTCACTGTCTCTCTCTCTCTCTCTCTTTGCAGGAACTGAAATGAGACAGCATTATCTTTATGAAGATGAAGTATCAACACCGGAGGGTTTAAAGAAATGTCTAGAATCCCCGTTGCTACGACAACAGTTTATCGTGGATGCTGATATAGAAGAGGCCAGTCTAGATACTATTGTTTATGCCTTACCGAAAACAGAAATCAGTCCTTGTGGTGGAAAACGTAGAATAGATTTGATTTTGTACCATGTTGATTACCCTGTTGTAAGTAATTTATACATGAGAGTCTGTCACGGTGGCTCTGTCAATATTATGGTCAAGAGTTTGGCACGGTGACTGCTCTGTAAATTTGATATGGATAGATTTGTAAATTTTATAAGAGATTGTCTGTAAGTTTTATATAGAGAGTCGGGCACGGTAGTTCTGTCAGTTTAATAAAGGAGAGTCGTGGATGGTAGCCCTGTAAATTTCATAGAGAGCGAATCAGGCCCTGAGTTCACAAAGCATTCTCAGACTTAAGTTGAGAATTTACTCAAACTTGTTCGCCTTATTTTAACTAAAATATAACCAGTTATAAAACTTTTGTTGTTTTGATGTATCAAATACATGAATAAGAAACTATGTGCAAAGTTTTGTATTTCTGCATCAAAGATATTTCTCATAAACAGTGATTGAAAGTTGAGCAAATTCTCAACTTAAGTCTGAGAACGCTTTGTGAACTCGGGCCCTGGTGTGGTAGTTCTGTAAAATGTATTGGGAGAGAGTCAGGCGTCTGGCATGGTAGTTCAATAAATTTTAAATGGAGGGTCGTGCATACTAGATGTATAAATCTAACAGGGGCAGTTGGTGTTAGCGAGATCTGTCCGTAAATTTAATAGGGGAGAGTCGGCACGGTAGTCCTGTAAAATTCCTACCTCGGTTCACAAGCTAGGTCATCCGTTGACAGAAAGTATCCCAGGTTTTCCAGATGCTGTTCCTGTGTGTTTGACTCGAGAACGGCGTCTAGTCGTTTGGATAGGATGAAAAACTGATGTTCTGTGTTATTGTTGAAATGAAATGGGGTTTAACGTCTAACTTTGCTGCACTGACTTGGATAATGTTGTAAATTTTGTGTAATGAGGTAGAATTTGACCAAACAGCGGCACTGCGATATACTCTTATATCGAATTCACGCCAATTTGTACATGCAACCTCGGTTTTTCTTCCCATCTAAACAACTATCCGTTGTTCAAGGCCAGACTCGCTGTCCGGTACTACTTACATTAGGAACCACGCTCAAAAATCCTGTTGAACTTTCTCGGTCAAACTTCCTCGGTCAGGTTTAACGAGCCTAAGTGGCTCCCAGGGCGACCTTCGGATGCAGACAATGGATGCGACTAAAGTCTGAACGATCCTGATCGTGCTCTATCGTATGGTAACTTTTTGTAGTCGGAACCAATCCTGCCACTCATCTGTCTTTCTAAAATACACAGGTTACTATTGAACATCCATGTTTTTAGCAAAAGAAGGACAATGAACATAATTATCGGTTATCACAAACCAGCCATTCAGTGGTCTCATTCCGTTCTACTTCACTAACCCCTGGGTTATCTGCCCTTGATGATTGGTCTAATTTTATCGACCAATCCAATAAATCGTTAATTGCACAGGAAGTTGGAAAATGAACGTAACTTTCACAGGGCAAAGGCTTGACTTTAAGAGACAAAATTAGGAATTAGACAGAAGGTAGCCTAAATGAGACAAGTCCAACAAATTATAGTAAATGGGTATTTATTAACAACAATTTACAATTATTATATAAATTATAATACATTAATGAAAATCTGACTTTTGTATATATATTAAAGTTCAGGAGTTTTATTGAGAATTGACCATATATGGCAATTTCTGGACCTGTAAGTCATTCTGATTTTATATATTTTAGATTCCCACCCGGTATAATTTTGTGACTCGGCTGACGAGATTGACAGATCATATACCAGTTACCATGAACTTTAAGTTACCAACCAGCTTAGATTAACACATGACACAATTACCATGGACTTCAAGTTACCAACCAGTTTAGATTAACACACAACACAATTATATGAAATACAAGTTACTTGAAGATTTTATTTCGGCCACGTTTCCACGACGGTTCTCTGTCTTTATCAAACAAAGAATGACAATGAAGATATAGTCCACTCTTTGATATATTGAATGCCAACCAACATTTATTAGTGATGGGGTGTGTGTGTTTGTGCGTGTGTGTGTGAAATTGCTTTATTTAACGTCCACTTCCACCAAGGTGATATCACAGATTAGTGCATTGTGTGATGTATTTTTATGCCATCCAACTTAAATGAGTCCAATGTGTGATATATTTAAAGTTCCAATTTCACTTTTTCTAAGAAAGTCAAAATATAATTATTTCTATGTTTTTTGCTCAAAAGGTTGTCAACTCACTATTATACGATCATGGACAAAATTTTTGGGGGGGGGGGGGGTTAGAAAGGGCGACACTGGTTGATTGAGGAAATAGTTACTCAATTACCTCCCTTGTTTTCCCATTCTTCTCCATGGACGGCCATCTTCAAACGTTTGAATTTGAAGTTGAAAATGATATTTTTGCCAATTTCTCAACTGGCAATAGTGAATTATAGCATTAATAGGATTATTCTTTAACAAGGTAGGACTGTTTATAGGTTCAATCTATTTTGGGGCTTTATTTTAATAAATTTTAAAAATATAACTTAAAAAAATACTATTGGAACTTTAAATGAGTCCAATGTGTGATATATTTGTACCAACTAGCTTAGATTAGTCCAATGTCTGATATTTTTGTACCAACTAGCTTAGATTAGTCCACTATGTGGTGGTTTTACACCCACCAACTCAATATCATCCAAAATCTTCAACTTTGAAAACAGGAATTATTTGTCAATTTAAATCAACATTGATGCTGTAATGTTATGGTTAAAGATGGGCTTCTGATATCCAATATTTAAGACAAAATAAATATTTTACCATGTGCGTTTTAGCCTCAGTTCTAGCAAGAGACTTAGGGTTTGAGGCTAGTCACATTGCACCAAATCAAACGGTGTATGTAGACTGGAATAACCAGACGCCTGAAATTTGCATTCTATATTGACACTGATGGCTTATTACGCGGAACATAACTGATTTGATATTAGAATAAAAACGGAAACCATTGAATGTAAATCAGTATATATACATTCAAATTACAGTATTATATGCGTTGTGACCTACTTCTGTCAATTTCTAGGTCCCAGATAATAGCGATTTAGCTCCTTTAAATAAGTCTGCTATGTGATGGTTATATACCACCCAACTTAGATTTGTCCAATGTGTGATGTATTTATACAACCCAACTTAGATTAGTCCATTATGTGATGTATTTATACAACCCAACTTAAATTAGTGCACTGTGTGAAATACAGTGGTGGACATCTATCTTAGAGGAGCATCCAATCATCCAGTGAAATTAAATGTGTGGTTTTTTTTTTAAATTATCCCTTCTAACTTTGTGGTAGAAATTTTCCTACTTCATTTTATTAAAATATTTATATGTTTTGGCATAATGAAATGTCTTAGTACATTTTGGAGTACTAAGGCCTATACTTGAGTTGTCCATAGGAATCACCACTGTATCTATAACAGATCAGTTCACTATGTGATGTGTATATCATGGCATGGGTTAGTATCAGGGGCGTACATAACGATTTTGTTTGGGGGGGGGGGGGGTAGCTAAAATGCGACTGACTGATGCACGTGTTTATCATGGCATGGGTTAGTATCAGTGGCGTACATAACGATTTTGGGAGGGGGGGGGGGGTGTTCAGCTAAAACGCGACCGACTGAAGCGATGGGGGGAAAATAAAACATTTCATTGAACAACATACTCACGACAGAATAAGAGTGACAAACATTTTTTTCAAACATGACAAGCAGACATGGTTATGTTATGCTATAGTTTTGTGTGACGTAGACGTGTACAATTTAGGCTCATGGATTCTCGCATAATATTTGGGATCTAGTCTGGCATTGTTTGTTTACCTCATTAATTCATTAAGTCCCTGATGCATAATTTTGAGACCGACTGCAGTGATTGCATTTATTTTGAAACCGACTATTTTGCTCCTTGGGTGAAATGTTGTTCTTAGACCAACATATTCACAACAGAATAAGAGTGAACCACAACATTTATTTCAAACATAGTAAATTGACAAGGTTATTTTACACTAAAGTTTTCGCGTTTTGTATGCAGTGAGCACTTATTTTGATACTGACTGCTCCTATTTTGCGACCCGGACCAACTGCACTATTTTTGCGACCCCCACCCCACATTAGCGCCCCTGGTTAGTATATTATATATGGCATGGGTTAGTATATAATATATGGCATGGGTTAGTATGAAATATATGGCATGTTAGTGTGTATAATGGCATTTGTTAGTATGAAATATATTCATCTCGATTTTCCGGCGTGATTTCCTCTTGTCAGTGATGCAGAAGGAGGGCCTGACAAGGACAGCTGCCTAGTCGTTCGGATGGGACCAAAAAACGAGGTCCCGTGTACACATTGTAGTGCACGTAAAAGATCCCCTGGCAGTTGGGATTCGATATAAGAGTAGGCCTTAGCGCCGCTGCCCGGGCAAAATTTCCCTCATAGCACACTGTATGGCGTATGCCCGTCTTCCATTAGCCCAGGTTAGGTGCAAAAGAGTAGGACGTTAAACCCAATTTTATTTCAGTATGAAATAAATGGCATGAGTAAGTTCAATAATTGATATGATACGTGCATATATAAGATAAGTATAGTCCTAATTGAGGGAAGATATTTGAGTAATATTCCTTGGAGCAGGATAAGGGAGTATCGTATGGTTTAGCTCATAAGGTCCAATGATGTTTCGATTACCAGCTTGTACGTGACACGGATTACTGGTCTCATGTTCAGTCTCGTTGATTTCAAAGTCGTGGGTACTCCCCCTACTGCCTAAGACCCCAGACGCTCAAGCGAATTATAGAAGTTAAATTTAAAACTGTCCTTTCGGGCGCTCCGACCAAATTATTTACGAAGCTTATGCCACAAACTCGGTAAGTAAAATCTTCCCCATTCCCAGTCTTTTTTCTTGAAGCAATAGATGGAGAAATCCCTCTCTGCCCTTTGCTCTATTGAGACCGAAAGACGTCCTCGACACCCACACCCGCAAAGCAAACAGTTGTCCAGGCTGCACTGTGAATACCAAGAACAATTTCGAACCACAAGTTTTTTTTTCCTTCGAAATACATTTTGTTTTTGGACAGTCTTGATAAGCCAGCCCCTAAGCACATTCCATATAACGGATAAGTTAATGAAGGGACCGGATGAGTGTGACTAACGACAACAAACGGGAATTTCATTGATATCATTTCGCATTACTTCCGGACCGACGAAGTGATTGCGCTCCAGGTTAGATTTGTAATAAAATGACCAATTTACTTATGTTTGAAGCTGTATGATCAAAGTTTCCAGAAATATGAGCAAACGACATAGGATGTAAAATTATGACAATATATTTAGACATTAAACATGTGCGTATAAATATTATTGGAGTATGTGGTATAACAATTAGAGAAGTAGAAGTATTTGAACAAGTTATAACTATTTTCATAATTGTCGGTCTACACGTATAAATATTAGGGTATAACAATTAGAGAAGTATCTGGATAAATTATAACTTTTTTTCATGAGGTGGCGATAATTATCCATCTTCACTATAACCATACGGCAAAATAAACACCAGTGTTACCTTGGATATAGTTTAGCATCTCCGCCATAACCATTCTTATAATAATCGCCACCTGTATCACCGTCATCATCAACCTCGCCATTAGGAAATATAGATGTATCTAGGAAATGTTGTCTTAGTCCACGATCCGTATTAAGAGTAAAATATTGGTAGTTGTACTGGCTATAATCATCATCTCTTTCATCTATATCATAACCATCATAATCATCATCATCATCAAAATCATTACAACCATCATCAACATGGTCTAAGTTATAATCTTGTGGATGGAGAATATCTGTCAGTAGAAGAAAACCATTTAGTTCATAAGGTAATTCTAGATCCTTAACTTTTTCCTTTATTCCCAATCCAAGATTATGTCTGATATTTCTTCTACACAGAGACTTAAGAGATATATTACTACAGAAATTAATGAATTCTTCCCTGCCGCTCGATTGAATTGTGTCGTTGTCAAAATTTAATGTTGTCATTATTTCCTCTCCTTGGGCGCCACTAAGATATAAAAGTTTTCTCAGTTTATCTCTATCAGAACTACTCAGTTCAGTAAGGTCAATTTGATTGTAGCTACTTTCAACTAAAGACGTAACGAGAGTCTGAACACAACAGTTTTCAGCAACTAAATATCTAATAAAACGAAGGACGCGATATGGTTCCCAAAGGCGGGGGAAACACAGGGCTGTTTGTATAATTGTGTTACCATCAATACAGGGTAAATTGAGAAGACCAGCACTGCCATTAGACAGCAGTAATTTAAAACAAGTCAAATCAAACACACTCTGATAAATATCAAGATATTGTAGAGCAGATCTCCCCGAATAATCTAACGCGTTAACTATGGCACCAGCTTGCAGTAGTTTCCTTGTCAGAACTCTATCGTTTTTCATAGCAGCCATCATTAAAGTAGTTCTACCTCTATTGTCTGGAATATTTACATCTATTCCATCAACACCAAGTAAAGTATCAATACAGGCCATGTATATTGGATATATCTGTTTACAATAATTCTTAACAACGTCATTTACCTGTCTCTTGTTCAAGCCATCTTTAACCATCGTAAATCCAATGATACAAAGATGTAGAGCTGTGTGACCCTGGTTATTTTGTGTATTGATCTTTAGTCTAGGATGACGTGTCAACAGTTCTAAATATTTACTGTTTAGTAAAAAGGCAGCTATCATAGTGGGTGTGTCTGTTTTAGAGCAGGAATGGTTGATGTCTAGTCCGTTATTTAACAACCAGTTAAACTTGCTAACAGAATAATCATAGTTAACTCTAGCTAAAAGATGAAGCATATTTTCTCTTTCATCTGTAAACCCATAAACAATTAACTTAAGCCTAATGTAATAACTGAACCCCCACAGCCTCTTACATTTTAAAATATCATGAAATAACTTAACTCCGTTGTTACGTGACATCAGATCTGTACCTGAATCTACTAAAAGTTTAAAGGTGGCTGTCGAATTGATCATGTGATATTTAACACAATAACTAATTGCTGTATCACCATTATTATCAGTTAAACTTAAATCAGAATGTGGAATTAACAGTCTTAATATACTGATATCAGCTTGGTATTTTATGTAGTGCATTAAAGCCGTTTGTCTATTTTCATTTTGGTGATTTACATTACAACTAGCTTCTAATAAACAGTTAAACAATTTACATTTCAATCGAACATGGAAGTCCTGCGCTATCTGTAATTTCAATTTTATTCGGTACACTTTACCCGGAGAGGGCGGGCTGATGTCATCAGAGGTGTCGTATGTACCGACATAGAACAATGGAGTATTACCTTTAAAGTCACATTGGTTTATGTCTAATCCTGTTTTTATTAAAGTATTAACTAGCTGTACACATTTATCTTCATCTATCACACTAGAATTCATACAACATAAAACATAGTGAAGAATGTTGCATTTAAAACTATCAATATAATATACATCGGCACCGTGTTCTAAAAGATACATCACAACTTCATACAACCCTTTCTGAGCGGCTATAAACATAGGCGTATCTTTATCATTATTCACCTGATTCACATCTACATCGGCATCAACTGATTTAGCTACACATTGCAATACCAAATCACGATCACCTATTTTGTCATTCGTGTTAAGATTATGTAGAAGTGTGTGCAGCAGGTTGTTCTGGCGCCGATCAAGATAGTTTACACCAACTCCGTGTTCTAACAGATATATGACAACTTTATACAACCTTTCTCTAGCAGCAATAACTATAGGGGTCTCTTTACTTTTATTCAACTGGTTGGCGTCTACACCAGCATCAACTAATTTAACTATACATTGCAATACCAAATCACTTCTACCAGTATAGGCATGTTTAAAATATCCATAGCTATCTAAAAGTTTGTGAATTAAATTGTTCTGACTGCTGTCAGCATAATGCACATCGACACCGTCTTTTAGCAGATATAAAACGACTTCATACAACCCTTTCTTAGCAGCTATAACTAAAGGGGTCTCTTTATCTTCATTCAACTGGTTGGCGTTTACACCGGCATCAATTAATCTAACCACACATTGCAACAATATATCAAGTATATCTAAATTTTCATGTCTATAAAAGTTATTTAAAAGTAGGTGTATCAGGTTGTTTTGGTGCCCATCATCATAATCTACATCAACTCCCTGTTCTAACAGACAAACCATGACGCCATACAACCGGTGAATAGCAGCTATAATTAAAGCTTGCTTCCTTTCTTGTAATGTCAATGCGTCCACCACTTCTCCAACACTTTCTAATCTTTGCGCTCGGTCTAGTTTAAACCACAGCCTAAAATATATTGGACATATTGTTTCAGTTTTAAAGATGATATAAACAATATAACAATGTAATAACCTAGCGTATTCTGTCTTATCGATATATTTTAGTATGATTCCAGAATTAATTAAATACGTCGATGGTATAAAGGATTTAAAATGTCTGAAACATGTAATAATTGTCTTAATCTTCATGAATTATTTATAAACATAATTTGTCCACAAGATTTGCTTTAAACACTATACCTTACCCCTCTTAACCCTGACTTCAGCATATCTACAGTAGACTAGCTGTACCGTATATACAATAGGTTAGCTATACCTAGTTCAGCTCTGAACGTAGGTCTCATTACACTCGCCAGTACTACGTCCAGTTCCCGTGCCATTCAATACAGGTCTTAACTGGAATCTACCCCAGTCAAATTTACCTCGCTAGAACCAGTATGACCGACATAACACGCTGTTAAAAAATACATCTCCGTCTTTTAGACGTCTTGACCGAGACCATGAATATGGTAACAGCGTGTTGTGTCTGTCATACTGGTTCTAGCGAGGTAAGCAAGGTTTTATTTTCTCACTAAGATGTTCATTTACATTGTTCAGGCATTCACATGGACTGACACGCGGCCGTTTAGCAGTAACAAGTTGCCCAGTAAAATTGACTGGGGCAGATTCCAGTTTCGATATGTATTGAATGGCGCGGGACCTGAATGTAGTACTGGCGAGTGTAATGAGACCTACGCTCAGAGCTGAACTAAGCTATACCTTAGCCCCTATTTATATACACAATGGGTTAGTGAGGGTGATGGATAGATTCTAAAGTCTGGTCTGTTTAATATACATACCGTCGGTCATCCATCGTGTTTGAATGTTGGTCTATCTCAAGTAGCCGTTATTACCTCAACTTCACTAAAATACACAAATAGATAAAGATTATTAGTTATATACATTATAACATGGCCGTTAGTGTCACCAACTTTCACATTATCATTAGACCTCACTCTACGGTTGGAGTGCGGGGTGGACAGATTCTACAATGGAACATATTTAACTACTTAATCATGTTGTGAACATTAGCAGGGGCGGATCCAGGGGTTTGCCAGGTTTCTGTTACGGAAATCTGCCATCATCGTCTGTAAATTACATAGGCATACATACAAATTGAGCTTTTTAAACAGAGAAATCATTTTTATACTGATGTAGGATCACTTTGTGATGTAATTTCATTGATGCAAGGCATTATTTTTTTTTATGTAGCTGAGCAGGGGGGGGGGGACCCCCCCCCTCTGGATCAGCGCCTGCATTAGTTATGTGTTGGATAAAGGCTATTAGTTATGTAGCATACTTCAACACGTTACGTCAACACCACGTCATATTCAACATATATATTGATGGGGTCTGTGTGGTGGAGAGATTCTACACCATACTCAGGGTATGAACTAGTCTGTGTGGTTGTCAGAGTCTATACAATACTGAACATGAGATCAAACACAAACCGCCATCTGTATAGTAATATTTGTGACAGGGATTCTACACCATAACATACAAACTGAACATGAAATGAAACACACTTCACCAGTCTACATCATAGGTACCAGTATCTGACAATATCCTGTGTCGCGGTACCGAACTGTAACACTACAGTCGATAAATAGTTGATTTAGAATAACTTCCCCTTTATGGCCCGACTCATGATACTAGGGTGACACTATCGTCTAGGACTTTCTTGGCTTTCACGTCGTGATAACTATTTCCGATAATCAATTAAGTCTGGAACACTGTTACGTTAACTATATTTCTATATCTTCATAACATCCATAATACAGCTATGACATAAAATATAAGTTCTCTTTCCCCAGCTTGTCTTTTACTAGATTACGAATAACATCATTCGCTTTACCCCACCATTCCGTAGGACAAGTTTAATGACGGTACCCCTCAACATCATATGGCTCTCCTACGACGTAACGGGGCTGTCTACTGGTGTCTAAATGATGTCCGAGTAGTGTTTGTGTCACAGCCTCTCAGTCTAGGAGGTCGGTGGTATCATCTTCCCCTGAGAACTACGAATGGTATCTATTTCTGTCCCAGCCTCTCAATGATATTTAAAGAAACTTAAACTGCGAATGTTCTTTATAAAGAAGAGACGTGCATGAGTCAGTAATGAGCCCCGGGAAATTGACCAGGCACTTCATTTATCGGATTGTTCAGCTGTCCATGATTTCAACACCTAGGAGGGTGGCTGGCTAACCACGGTTCTAACGGATGGGATTACCTTATTTGGATAAACAGACTGTGATGTCATTGCCCGATTTTAAACTACCAGATATATTCTTGTTAGCCAAGATCTCGTTGTCACTGGTACAAGCTAACAATTTCAACACATTATCCAGAACGTATTTACAGAACTAAGTTAACCTCTACAGTATGTAGGCCCTATAGTATTATAAGTATACAATACAAACTGAACATGCGATGAAACACAAACCACCATCTTTCACCCTCCTTCCAACCACCATCTGTCGCCTCTATGAAATGGATTTCCATGTCTACAAAGCGGAACTTATTCTGTCTGATTATTCCTCTCAACTTAAAATGGCCCAATTAAATCAAATATATTAATTTGTATCGAATAGTTCCCTTACATAACTCAACTGGTCATTTGCTACGGAAATTTATTATTTGCAGGTATCATGTAAAGCTAAAATCGCCCTAGGTCGTAATCTCTGTATTTATTGGTTACGTGTCTGAATTACAATGATAACCTAGAAAAACTGCTACACCTATTCCAGCACCCGGATTCAAAATGAAGTTAGCAAACATATCCTTAGCGTCTATTAACACATATATATATATATATATTTATCACGAACACAATTTTTTCTTTTAGGTTTGAAAATATCATTTTAAGACATGTAATAAAATTATATATAAAAGAAATAAAAAAAAAATATGTTACCGCAAACATACTAAAATATCGCATGGTGCGTCCATTTAGAATCAAAAAGTATTCAAAGCAGCTTTGGTGGCAAAATTTTTATCCATGGGATGAATAAACAACAAGACGTTTCATATGTAAAAATATGGGACAATCGGGTTTGGGCAGGCCTGTAGCCAGCTTATTGGCTGTGGAGGGGCAGTGAAGTTTTGGGGAGCACACAGACCTGGCACAGTCTACAGTAGGTATTTTAGAGTTATGGTCAGGGATGAGGGGGGTAAAACATTTTTTCGGCGGTGGGGGGACAATGCCCCCTCCTTTGCCACCCCCTGGCTACGGGCCTGAGTTTGGATATGCAAGAACTTCTTACTAGAAAAGTATTGGTGGCTCGAGCATCTTTATCTGACAAAATCGACAGCTGCATATATAAACCGATTTTGTGACTATTGTTATGTACTTTGCATTAACATAACATAAAATGTTATTTGTAAAATAAAGGTAACTATTATTTTCGTGTTTGTTGTCGAGGATTGTGAGTTAGGGTTAGAGTTGCGCTAGCACGGTTTACGACGTCTCGTGCTCTGGACGAATTCCGCTGGTGGCCTTAATTTGTAAATCTAACCTTGATTACATTGCATGTACATTAAAATGAATACCGGACATTAATAATGGCGGTTTGAAAACTGGCTTTCCCTTTAGTGAGTCACACGTCGGCAGTTTCAATAGAAAGAATGTCACCGATTTAGAAATTGTTCTATTAATCAATTAGGTTATATTT
The DNA here is from genome assembly GCA_948474765.1 of Patella depressa. Classification (NCBI taxonomy): domain Eukaryota; kingdom Metazoa; phylum Mollusca; class Gastropoda; family Patellidae; genus Patella; species Patella depressa. The sequence goes on from OX419717.1 coordinate 79,764,165, forward strand.
TCTCTAGTTACCATCGACTTCTGTATGAGACAGGGTATGCGTCCTCTTTATATAACATCTGATACCACTTCTCTACTGAGCTCACATAGCTGATATGGTTGTGTGTGTGTGTTGTATAGATATCACTATGATTATGATTTGACTAATCGATTCAAATGTGTAAGTTTTGCGGCATGTCCGAAACACATCTCAATATATCGATATACGTATATATTCTGATTGACTTCTCTACAACCTTTTATGATAAAAAAACTCACCTATGAAATCTCGTAGTTGTCTGATGAATCTCCCTTGCCCTGCTTGAATGGAGATTTCTTCCTCGTTTCAGTTTATGTAAGGGGGATAAATCGATTTTAATGAAAAGTTTTATGGATGCAGACCACCATTGTTTCCCCGTCGACTTCAATGTTACTTCTGGTCTCTTTGCCGGCTCAAACTTTTCCCCAAATTTTCGTTGGACTGAATGTTTTTCACTACTGACGGCAAAACAGATGTTTGTGTCTTTGGACCATATTTTGTATGAGGTTGACCACTCAAAATTTTGAGATACACAACCTTGAAGTAGCATACTAAAACATGTAACTTTTCGCCGTACATATCTCTGTAACCAACTATTAACTCTCTCATCCTTCCGCCTCTTATCATGAATATTTACCCAAACCCGACAGAAAATGTTAATTCAAACCCCTTTCGTCCATTCTAGACCAAATAATCAACAAATATTTGGCCTGAAAAGGGGGAGAAAGGCGAGAGGGGAATTGCCATAAATAGACGAACTACAGCTTTCTATGGAATTCTATCTTATTCTATAGATTGGGTGGCAGAATTTAGATGCATGCTTAAAGGGACAATAACATTCTTGCTGGCTTGGTAGCTCCAGAAAATAAATAATACCCTTATTCTAAGTACTAAATGTTTAAATGTCCCACCTGTTGTGTAAATTATCCATTACAACCTATTTTATTTGTCCAGAGGGTTCGAAAATATTTTAAAATCCAAGTCACATTAGAAAAGGTTTACGTTAGACTTTTCAAATCAATTGGTTGAATTTTTCCAATTTTTTAAATTAGGTGTGCTAAGATGAAATTTATATCATCATTTAATTGGAATATTCTAAAATAATACGATTTGTTGACCAGAATGAAGATTGGGAAATATTTTTCAGTTACAACAAGAGTGTTATTGGGGCTTTAAACCAGTTTAAAAAATACTATAGAATGCTCAGGAACAATGTGGAAAAATATCGTTTATCAATATTATAGCCTACTACAGAATCTATAATGCACTATAATGCATGTATTATCTTGAGTCTTAGCTATTGTTGGATTTATCCAAGTTCAGTACTTGTCGTGGCAGGATGATGGAATGGTTGTTTTAATGTACCTTGTTAATATTATCGTTTATATTCCCGATGTAGTTTAGTTCCTGTTGTAGTTATGTAGGTGTTTTATATACCAGGGCTCTGATTCACAAAATCCAAATTTTTGTAGATACATCATTTTTGATTGGCTAAGCACTAAAATCAATCTAATATTATCCAATCATATAACTAAACTTTGGATTTTATCTTAGTTAAAATTTTGTGAATAAGGCCCCTGGTGTAAATAATCCTATATTTACTAAACTGATCTCTGTTATCACCTAGATAGTGTTACACTTAATTGTCATATCCTTTGAAACTACATACATACCGTTTGTGCGGCCCATTTTCTAAAGGTCTGTTTAATGGTGGGGGGGGGGGGGGGGGTGGCCTAGTGGTCTAGAGTGCCGTGCTTCGACCTCTAGCTTGCGGCTGTGGTTTCGAGCCCTGGTGTGAGCGTATGTGACATGGAGATAGGGGCGCCTTCTCAACCTCGTGGGTATCCTCCGGGCACTCCGGTTTCCTCCCATTGCTAAAAACCCCTACGCGCAAGCGAATTATTGAAATAAAATGAAACCACATGTAGTCCCAAAATGACCTAGTTTGTGTCGAGTGGACGTTAAACCCCATTTCTCTCTCTCTCTCTCTCTCTCTCTCTCCCTCTCTCTCTCTGTTTAATGGTTTTATCAATGTGTAGTGCGGTCCTCCTTCACTTACTAATAAGTAGTAAATAGAGTAAATCTAAGAAAATATGAATATATCTATACTCTTACACTGAACCATCTGGAAGTGTGAAGGAGTTTCACAGGCCCGGATGCAGGATTTTGTCGAAGGGGGGGGGGGCTTCATTGGAGCAAGGGGTAATACGTTGCAACCTTGGATTGTTTAGGCGGAAACAATACGAAAATCATGTTTATATCATCTATTAAAGAGTAGATATGTGAACTACAACAGTAACAAAGTAAACGAAAATGAAAATCACTTGGGCTGACAGGGGGGGGGGGGAAATACGGCCCCCTGGGCCACCCCCTGGATCCGCGCCTGTTTCATTCTTATTCACTTAGCAATGGTAACGAGGGCAAGTAAAATATAGTGTTTTGGACTTTGCTCATGAGAGAAAACTAGAAATTGCATGTAAAACATGAAGAGAACAGAGAGAGAGAGAGAGAGAGATGGTGTTTAACGTCCACTCAACACAAACTAGGTCATTTCGGGACTAACTTATGGTTTCATTTTATTTTAATAATTCGCTTGCGTGTAGGGGTCTTTAGCAGTGGGAGGAAACCGGAGTGCCCGGAGGAAACCCACGAGGCTGAGAAGGCGCCCCTATCTCCATGCCACATACGCTCACACCATGGCTCGAAACCACAGCCGCAAGCCAGAGGTGACCGGCCAGCTAGAGGTCGAAGCGCGGCACTCTAGACCACTAGGCCATCCCAACCCCCTGAAGAGAACATCCATACATACGTAGCTTCATGACGTCCATAATGACATTGAACACCACCAGGATTTCTTTGGTCGTCATAATCCCTTCTATACCAAATGAAATGTTTTATGGCACGTCAACACCAACCCGACCATATTGCGCCAACCATAATATGGTGAATTTTACGAGACAAATTAAACAATGTCACAGAAATGTATTTATACACGTAAAAAGATAATATCACAGAAAATATATTTAAAAAGGAAATATCAAATTTTTGTAAAAACGGTGATGATATAATCGAATGTCTTTCAAATGCTAGAACTCAATCAAAATGTGCTTAACTATCAAAGGAACATATATTTATATTTAAGCAGTACTACATGATAAAAAATATACAATTAAAATTGTAAATAAAAGGTCTCTTTTAAAAGTCAAGCAATTTATAAATAGTGAAAAATAGTTTTCTCAGTCCATTAAAACTTACCAATATATATGTTATAATGCATAATAAAACTTAATAGTTTTATACATTTTTCACCGTTTGTTAGAGAGAGAGTCGAACATAGAGCCTCTGCCCTGCCCCCCACCCCCATAGTTGTCGAACTATCTTGTTTACACATTCCATATTTGGGAAATGCCTGCATATTTGGGCATATTCGGCCAATCAATAATAAGTTCCATTTTTTCCAAGAGATATTTTTCAGTTAGGGCGAATTAATAGGTTAAACGAAATATATTATTGTTTAGTTCAGTGCATGTTTTCTTGTGATTATGTTTCTGTGCTTGATATAAAACGTGCTTTAATAAACAGTAAGAGAAAAATTGAGATATGTAGAGTGTCCAAAAACGGGCAGGGGTGACGACAATAGATGTCCACATGACAATGTGGGCGTATAAAAAAACAACAAATGTATGTTAAAGCAACAAACATGTCGAGGTTTGTTAAAAGTACTAAAACGCAGTTCAAATATGTTTTGACGTTGACTATACGACTGTGGTCCCATGCTTGTGCGTGATAAGGGGTAGTGTCGCTTGTCTAATCTCCCGGTCCTGTAGCATTTTCCATGAAATAAAATGAAATAGATCGACCACAAAATAGCTTCTCTAAGTGTATCTTATTACATCAAGACAGCAAAATACCGCTGTTATAAAACTAGAACTGTTTAAAGCTACATAAAGCGGACCCTAACCATATAATTAAAATAATTCAAGTATTTTACTTTTTCCAACCATTTTCCTTATTCATATGCAATGAAACCAGATCAATTTTTTCCTGTGCGTGTAGGTTTTCGTGACCTGGAAAATTCTTTATTTCCATTTGACCACAATTATGTGAAGGACAGGTGAAAAATGATGTAATTGAATTTTTGGAGCAACCGTTCAGACCATTGAACCACCACCCACCAGCATATTGGAGAGCGCAGTTTATGTTGGCATTACCGTCGTTATCTCGGTCATAAGTACTGAAAGATGAACCATTTAAACCATTTAATGTGTCGCCAAGAATATTGGAAGTACGGGGGATATACGAGGAATATGTAATTGCGTAATGTGTTGATCGGTTACCAACTTTAAAATCTGCGTACTCCGCACTTAAACCCCACCAGGTATTATGATTATACTGCATACCAATTAGGATTGTTAAGACCTGATGAGGGATATGTTTGGTAATTTGGTGCAAGGTCTCAAGTCCTATCCAAACACTATATTTATCTTCCTTGAATCCATTAACGTATTCATCCCATGTTCTGTTGAAACTGAATGGATGGCTTTTGTGGTGAGTCATGATGACGCTATTTATGTAACTACAATACACTGGTAAAGGTTGCCCACCAGGTGTAGGTTGAATCAGGACATTGTTGAAACCCCCTACCCCGCTATCATATAACTCCTGGCAACCTAAAATGAAAAAGAGAGAGAGAAGAACACGACAATGAAACAGGTCAATCAAGTTGCCACTACCCCTCTTAATTAGAGAAAACTGTAATAATACACTTATTTGACGACCGCAAACGCATTATCGTGCTACTCCAGTCCCCGAATACCTAACCGAGGTGGCAGAGTCGAACTCCGATCAACCAATCAATCGTTTATAGCCCACGGGAGACGGGACCGTCGGGAGCAAATTTTGGAAATTTAACTACCGCAAACGTGTTTTTACTTTACCCGTCTGCCCGGAAAGTCAGATTGTCTATTGTGCTCTTCCCCCATAAATTTTTGGAAATTAAGGGGCAGCTGCCCCCCCCCCCCCTCAACTTTCGGGCAAGCTGACTTTTCGCGCAGACTGGTAAAGTGAAAAAAATATTGTTATTTCATCTACTTGGCAAATTAAAGTGCCCGAAATCTAATATCAAAAGGCTGGAATAGCAGTAAAACGCGTTTGCGGCCGTCAAATATTCCAAAATTTTCTTGGGGTCCATACAAAGTAAGCCCCGGCTTCCTAGCCTCTCGAAGAAAACCGGCGCCGCTGTCTGTAAACCTTGAATTTTTTCGGGCATTTCTAGTTTTGCTTCCATGTCACCGAGCCCTAATGAAACACTAATTTTACTTTTCTTTAAATTGAATACCACGAATTTGTATTGAGTTGACTATAGATTAAAATGTCTGTGTCCACTCTACTTTTTGCGACATTTTTTCGGCCATCGATTATTATTTGTGAATGCAGCTGCAACAGTCTGATTGTATGGTTGGAATTCTGGGTGGCATTGTGGCTACAAAACAATTGGATACTTTTGGAGTTGCGGTAGTCTGCGATATCACTTATGTGGAAGCGGACGTAAAACCACCATCTTAAGTAAGTTGGAGTTGCGGTGGTTAAATTTTCAAAATTTTCTCCAGAAGGGTGAGGCTCCCATATCCCATACCCCGCGGCGATTGATTGTTTGTTTGGAATTCGGGTCAGTGTATGAGGTAGGCTATATTCGACCACATTCAAGTTGCTGTATTCACCACCTGGAATAGCAGGAAAACGCGTTTGCGACAGTTAAATTACCTAACTATCTTACTCGGCATTATGTGCGGCCCGACAATCATATATTGTCATTATAAGGAGCCCCACCAATCATGTCAATATGGTCGCCTCTCCGTGATTTGGCACGCCAAAGATCAAGCCGCTTTGGGTGCTCCAACAGCTGTGGTGTTAACTGTGGGAGTCATTATGGGGTGCCTCATAATTGGGGATGGGGGCTCATTTATAATGACATGATTGGTGAGGCGACAGAGAGAGAGAGAGAAATGGGGTTTAACGTCCACTCAACACAAACTAGGTCATTTCGGGACTGACATATGGTTCAATTTTTATTTCAATAATTCGCTTGCGCGTAGGGGTCTTTAGCAGTGGGAGGAAACCGGAGTGCCCGGAGGAAACCCACGAGGTTGAGAAGGCGCCCCTATCTCCATGCCACATACGCTCACACCAGGGCTCGAAACCACAGCCGCAAGCCAGAGGTGACCCGGCCAGCTAGAGGTCGAAGCGCGGCACTCTAGTCCACTAGGCCATCCCAACCCCCCTGATTGGTGAGGCACCCGTAAAACCAAGCTACATTGGTTGGGCGCCTCCAATCTCGTCGTATGCGCGCAAGCAATGTCATTCGGCTTTATGTGGCGCCCATATTAACAAGTGCGGTTTTGAGGCACAGAGGAAATGATCCAGTTGTCAATGACAAATTGATAAGAGGCAGCAGTAATGGTGCAAAACAAGAAACACACTTTTTAAGCATCCAAGTTGGGATTGTATCTAGTGCACATGATTTTGATGGTGCCGAAGTGATTAACTTCTTTACATGCTCAAGGGAAACAGTTTTGAAATAAAATGTGCTAGTTGGTTCAAAGAGAGGGATAACAGTCTTAGAGATGACAGATGATGGCGGAAATTGGTCTCGAATTCTTTGTATTTTAGAATCAAAGTATTCAGAGAATAATTCAGGCAGGTCGGCAACTTTATGACCTGCAGGGAGGATGTCAGCAGTGTCTTCATTTGACAGCTCTTTGAAAACACCAAATAGTGCCCTAGAGTTACCATTGATACTAACTGCTTCCTTTAAATGTTGTATTTTAGCTTTACTGATGTCTTTATTGTATTTGTTACGTTTCTCCCGATATATTTGATGATGGACTTCGAGTTTGGAGCGCCTCCAAGTCTTCTCGGCTTTCCTGCACTCTTGTTTCACATTTTGGAGATCGTCTGTAAACCATTTGGTATCAGGCCTGAGAATGATAGATCGTTTTTTCACGGGTGTATGAGCATCAAGTACACTTTGAATGGAATTGTGAAGGAAATACCACTTGTCATTAAGTTCAGGAACTGATCCAAGTTGTTCACTGATGGTCTGCAAATTGACGTCCTCTACAAACTGTTTGAGATCAATGTTACGACACTTCCTATAGAATAGTGTAGTTCGTTTAGGTTTGGGTTTAGATATATTAAGATCAACAAAAATGCTGAAATGGTCAGAAAAGCAATGGTTCTTCACTTGGATGTTGCCGATATAATTGGATAATGATTTAGAAATGACCAAGTCTAAAGTATGACCTTGCTTATGTGTTCGTTCCTTAACATACTGCTTTAAGTCGTAGGAATCAAGAAGGAGCTGGAATTGTTTTGAGTGGTGATCAATTTGTGTTTGGTTCAGGATTTTACATGGAGGGTAAATGAAGATCTATGTGGTAGTGGCCACTTCCCGATTTTGATAGATAATAATGGCCCCTCTCCAGTTCAAAGTTGTATAAGGCTGATTGCATGGACTCTTTTAGAATATTTGAATCATGAGCGACCTGCACAAACTCAATCTGTGGGGTCGCTTACCCATTTGTTTAATTAAAACGTCTTAGAAGACGTGTTGTTTAAAACACGTTTGGGATCAGAAATGGGGTTCCTTAGGGAAATATATTATCTCGCACACTGTTTTTCTATCAATTAAATACGATACAGTCGTGCCGGGGTCGACGTTCCTCTTTAGGAAGACTTTCAGATATGTTACGGATCGACAAGCATGCAGCCAATCGAACGTCAGTTGCAGCTTGATTTGAATTCTATTCAACGATGCGCAACGAAGAGGTTTTCATCCTGATCCGGAGCTAACACTGGATGGAAGCCCTGTTCCAATTGTGGATGAAACGAAATTTTAGGGTTTGATATTAGATAAGAAATTATCTTTATCCCTCATATAAAAACACTTAAGAAGAAATGTCTGAAAGCCCTGCACATATCTTGTCTTATCACACACTGACTGAGGAGCATAGTGTTACTTAGATTACATCAAGCTTTAATAAGATCCAAACACGATTATGAGAGTATTGTGTATGGGCCAGCCCGCGAGTCTTCTCTCAAAGAGAGTAACACCATACACCAGGTTTGATCTCGCCTTAGTTACGCACATCTTACCGAGCCCTTCACGCAATACTCTGCCTATTTCGCCACTAATTTTGATTTTGTATAAGCCCAGCGTTTGAGCCTATCAGATTCACCGGTCGTCGTGAATACCAAGTCTCGCGCTTTTAGCTAAAATGTCATATGTGACAATCGAGTTGCAAAGTTTAAATATCGATCAATGTCAAGGTTGCTGGTTTTCCAGGAGTATCTCAATTTTTAAAAAAGCTTTCAACGGCTATAAACTATGGAGGCCGCCATGTTTGTTTACAATGTGTTATGTGCCACGACCTCTGATTGGACAATGCTAATTAGTCATATCTAAACAACGGTTAGATGTTGTAAAACTCGCGGCTGTTGCTTAAGGAACATGACACATTGAAGGACTTAGCATCAGTCTAGAAGCACTCCAATTCAGAGTTTATACGCGGAGGCGCACGAACCCTCATTGCACGACAGACGTGATAAATTGGCACTGCAGTATGCTACAAAATTACATCTGAAATGAAATGAAATAAGATTTTACGTCCGTCTGTTCTGCTCCTAAACTGGGCTAATGAAGGCAAGCATGCGCCATACAGTGTGCTATTGGGGGAATTTTGCCCGGACAACGGCATTTCATATAACACCATAATATGACCATAAATGGAGACCGCTGTATGCGGTGTCTGGTCTGGATAAAACCAGATTTTTATTTTATAAAAGTAATGTGTAGGTGCAATTTACCCTACATTATCAAGATTTTAAATCGTCAATAATATTTTTATGTATGGCCGCTGACAAAGGTCTTCGAATCTTGCAGGCACTAACAAACGTCATCATTTAAGCCCCTATAGCTAGTCCACCTCGTATCATAGGCATGTTCTTGAATGTGCCCAATTTAACAGCAAATTTAAATTCAGTGTCTATTGTTAGGCAATTAAATATAAATCTTAAGACTCGAACCATTATTGTTTGGAGTACAGTTCGCCACGAGTTACAGAAACAACTGTTTTTAGTTGTGTATATTACAAGTAAATCAAATTTAGTTCTCGTTTATTGATAATTTAGAAATTAAGAGATATTTAGGAATCTGTTATGGGCCTTCAAATAAAAATTGAACTTTTTTTTATTTGGTAAAAACTCCTCAGAATCAGTTAAATGCATATTTATTCATGCGCGATTTTGTAAAAAAACAAAAACCCAGTCCGTTAGTTTTTGGCCACCAAACACCACCGCCCCCCCCCCCCCTCCAGTCAAAAATTTCTCCGTCCGTCTATGCCTCCTATAGAACTAAGAGGAAAGATGCCGTTTTGCGTCGCTCTCGCATGGTTCATGCTTTTTAAAAACTCATATTTTCAATTTAAAGCGAGAGCCTCAACCAGAACGTGAACACTCGCCTGTCCCTTTGACGGATCAGCACATTTTGACTGATAGTAATTATTTCAAGATATTAGATCGGATTTTTTTCAGCATTGTCAGTCATTGCATCACATGTTTGCCCAACCGGGTTGATATGGTAAAGTGTAAGACTTTTTAGATGGGGATTAGGTGGATAAGACGCTGGCTCGCTAGTCTGGAGGTCGGGTCTTCGATCACTGAATTGGCCGAGAATGTTCATCCAGATTTTGCGGCGTGTTTTCGCCTTGTCAGTGATTCCGTGTACACATGGGCCTGCGCGTAAAAGATCCCTTAGGAGCACAACAGTAGGACGTTAAACCCCATTTCATTTCATTTTAAAAGCGACTGAGTTTTTTCATAAATTATAATTGTGTATCCATCCCTAAGATGCCTGAGGTTGAGGGCACCAGGGTAAGGAATAATCCTCATATATTAGAAATTTGCTTCTGGTCCCCATGAAATTTTCTACACCGACTAAGCCAATAAAATGAAGTGAAGTGGAGTTTAACGTACCACTTCTCAGCACCGACCGGGATAAAGAAAAAGACCGTGTGCTATGATGGACATTAATTTGTGCATCTATTTACGTATCTTGGTTTCGTCCTACTCGCCCCCTCTAGCCATAACAAGGCGAAACCACGCTGGACAAAATTTCGGTGAACTTTCTAGATTAACACCGGGATGTAAACCTGAAGCGCCCAAAGATTATTGATGTGTGTCAGCGGAGGACTAATTACCACTCGGCATCTTATTGTTCACCAAAATATACTCTAGAAAAGTTGGGACTGGTTTTGTGCCTACTTGATGGACACCCACCCCCTTCCCTGGTCTACAATGCACATCTGACAACTGAGAACAACAGCGGAACTTTCTAGGCCGCATTGTGTTCAGTGCATTGGTTTGGTTTCCCTGCAAATGTTGTGTGTCAAGTGATATTTTTACAATCAAATATCCATCGACAAATATATAAATATATTGGTGCACGGAATATGTTTGTTTCCTTTGTGTACAATTGCTGGGAGAGATTCCACACTGCGGTAACGTTACCCTATCTTTTAGTACGACCGACTCATGAAGAAACAAAAAAATAGGTTGCCAGGCACCGAAACATATGCCCGCACTGCAGCTAAATCGTCCGGACAGTCAACACGAGTTGTCGCATCTTAAGCAATTATCAGAAAACCATTAGAATTTGTTTGGTTTTTATAAAGTTCTGCCCCATGCTAACGTTAAGCATACGAACCATTTAATATTATGGATTTAGCTTTTCAATTATCGATTTTCAAGAAATTCACACTCAACCATCATTAATATGTAACGGGGATATAGTCAAACGTTTTTTAATTTGGAATAAAATTGTAACCTCCATAGGGTCCACAAGGTAAAAAACCCATGATTTTCGTACAATCAGGGGCCATAATTCAGGAAGTTATGGTCCAATGTGCCTGAATATCGAAAAGAACCGCATCTTAGGGTTATAAACAACTTAATTTCAAATTTCATTAAAATTGTGACCTCTACAGGGTCCACAACCTTGATATATCATATTTTTTTTACACTATTCGCATATTAGCGGCAACCATTATGGCGGACAGTATTGGTACCATATTTACGAAATTCGACCTCAACCTTCATTACAAAGAAACAGTGATATAATCAAATGTTTTTTTAAAATCGGATAATAGTTGTGGTCCCTCTAAAAAGGCAATTTTTCGTACAATCAGGGGCCATAATTCAGGAAGTAACGATCCAACAGCGCAAATATAGGGTCCACAACCTTGATATAACATATTTTCACACTATTCGCATACAAACGGCGACCATTTTGTCTGTGAATTGTTGTCCGATTTTCACGAAATTCAAATTCATTCTTCGTTACCATGTCACGGTGATATAATCAAACGTTTTTTTAAATCGCATAAAAATTTTGACCTCCAGAGGGAGCACAAGCTAAAATAGCGATTTTTCGCACAATCAGGGGACATAATACAGAAAGTTACGATCCGATGGGCGCAAATATTGAATGGATCCAAGATCTTTGGGTTATAAACATACATGTCAAGTTTCATCGAAATCGGTTAAAAATTGTGACCTCTATAGGGTCCACAAGCTTGATATACAACATATTTTCACACTATTTGTGTACAAACGGCGGTCATTTTATCTTTCAATTTTGGTCCGATTTTCACGAATTTCGAACTCGATCTCCATAACCATGTAACGGTGATATAATCAAACGGGTTTTTAAAATCGGTTAACAATTTTGACCTCCAAAGAGACCACGAGCTAAAAAAGGCGATTTTTCGGACAATCAGGGGACATAATTCAGGAAGTTACAATCCGATGAGCGCAAATATCGAAAGGAACCAAGACGTTTGTCCTATAAACAAACATGCCAAGTTTCACCAAAATCGGTTCAAAATTGTGACCTTTATAGGGTCCACAACCTTGATATAACATATTTTCAAACTATTCGCGTACACACGGCGGCCATTTTGTCTGTCAATTTTGGTCCGATTTTCATGAAATTTGAACTCAACCTCCATAACCATGTAACGGTGATATAATCGAATTTTTTTTTAAAAATCGGATAACAATTTTGACCTTCAGAGGCACCACAAGCTAAAAAGGGCGATTTTTCGGACAATCAGGGGCCATAATTCAGAAAGTTACGATCTGACGGGCGCAAATATCGAAAGGAACCAAGATGCATTTCAAGTTTCATCCAAATCGGTTCAAAATTGTGACCTCTACACAAGCTAAAAATGTGATTTTTCGTACAATCAGGGGCCATAACCCATGAAGTTACAGTCCGATACATGCCAATATCGAAAGGAACCGAGATCTTAGGGTGATAAACTATGTTTTAAGTTTCATTGAAATCGGATAAAAATTGTGACCTGTAGACTGTTCACAAACAATTGTGGACGGACGGACGAACAGGGGCGACGACAACATATATACGTCCACATGAAAATGTGGGCGTATAAAAAGTGTTCAATCGTATGTTTAAGTCATGAAGTGTTCAGTCGTATACAGAAACTGTTGAAACGTGTCGGTTGGTGATTGAATAATTTGTGGTTCCTTTCTCCAAGTTCAGTGATTTATATGTCTGCTGTTACCGTCTGTCTGTTCTATTGTTAATAGGCACCGTGTATCACTGATAACCGATTCTCAGGAATGTATTGTATTATCAAGTAACAGGAAGTGGTTCCGGGGGTCACAGTGATTAGTTTAGATCATTTTCAGCACGTCTGCATGCGTATCTCAGTATAAATGACCCCATTTCACCTTGATCCAAAAAAAACCCGACCCAACATCGGACTGATTACCACTCGGCGTCGTATTGTACGCCAAAATACTCTCTAGAAAAATTGAGTCTTGTGTGTGCCCAATTAACAATTGAAAACAACACCCAAGACCTTCTAGGCCGAATTGGCTCGCTAGCCTGGAGGTCGGGTGTTCGATTCCTTCATCGGCCAGGAAAGTTCATCCAGATTTTCCGACGTGGTTTCCCCATTTCATTTCATTTTCAAAATCAGCCTTTTCATAATTTCTGATTTTCCGTTTATATGATACCCTTTCTGCAGTTATTAACGAATGAGTACTACGTATATGGTGCAATACTGTATATTTAGAATTAAGATATCTTTTATTAGCAATAAACAGATCTATGCATGTTCCGGGATGGGCTGTAAAGTTAGCTGGTTTATATACTAAGCGCAATAGAAAACGCATCACTTAGTTTTTCCTATAACAAAATGATCCTGTAAACTTATCTTATTTATTCGCTTCTTATTGTGAACAATATTCAAATGGGAACACATCAATAACAACACATTTGTACACTTATGGATTTTTAATCTGTAATCAACGGTACAAAGTCAGAGAGGTCAAAACCAAAAGTATTCTAATAATATTTTCTTTTTTTTTCTTCAAAAATTGTGTAAATTTTGTATTATAAAAAGTAGACAATTGATATGACTAAAAGTTCTATTGGGTTTATACATACTAATTGTGATATTAAACTAACTATATTGTACATTTCCACACATATTAATTCAGGAAGTTATGGCCCAATGTGCCCGAATATCGAAAGAAACCGCGATCTTTGGATTATAAACTGACATTTCAAATTTCATCAAAATCGGATTAAAACTGTGACCTCTACGGGGCTCACAACCTTGATATATTATATTTTCACACTATTCGCGTACAAATGACAGACAAATTCGTACTCAACCTCCATAACCATGTAACGGTGATATAATCAAACGGTTTTTGAAATCGGACAACAATTTTGACCTACAGAGGGACCACAAGCTAAAAAGGGCGATTTTTCAGACAATAGGGGGCCATAATTCAGGAAGTTACGATCCGATGGGCGCAAATATCGAAAGGAACCAAAATCTTTGGATTATAAACATACATGTCAAGTGTCATCAAAATCGGTTAAATATTGTGACCTCTATAGGGTCCACAACTTTGATATAACATATTTTCACACTATTCGCGTACAAACGGTGGCTATTTTGTCTGTCAATTTTTTTCCGATTTTCACGAAATTGGAACGCAACCGCAATAACCATGTAACGGTGATATAATCAAACGTTTTTTGTTTTTAAATTGGATAACAATTTTGACCTCCAGAGGGACCACAGGCCAAAAAGGGGATTTTTCGGACAATCAGGGGCCAAAATTCAGAAAGTTACGATCCGATGGGCACAAACATCGAAAGGAACCAAGATCTTTGGGTTGTAAACATGCATTTCAAGTTTCATTCAAATCGGTTCAAAATTGTGACCTCTACACTGTTCACAAGCTAAAAACGTGATTTGTCGGACAATCAGGTGCCATAACCCATGAAGTTACAGTCCGATACATGCCAATATCGACAGGAAACGAGATCTTAGGGTGATAAACCTATATTTAATAGTTTCATTTTATTGGCCTTTCCTGTCTTTTATCCATTATACATGTCCTATATAGGATTCATGTGCTAAGTTGGGTTTCTGCTTATTTTGCTTGTGTCGTTAACATTTTAGCCACATTATAATGGCTTCAAAGAATCCCGAGTTAGTACCATGTTCAAATTGAATATTTAAATATACATATTTGTTTGCATTATACAACATCCATTTGGAAAGTAATTCTAAACTTTTGATGTTATTCGTTTTAACTATGTTGAAGTCAATGTACGGTCATGAAGTGTTCTGTCGTATGATACAGAAACTGTTGAAACGTGTCGGTTGGTGATTGAATAATTAATGGTTCCTTTCTCCAAGTTCAGTGATTTGTATGACCGGTGTTCTCGCCTGTCTGCTCTATCGTATGCATTAAATTGTCTAGTAACTCGGTCTTTTGCTTCCGGGGTCACAGGGGGGTTGGGATGGCTTAGTGGTCTAGAGTGCCGCGCTTCGACCTCTAGCTGGCCGGTCACCTCTGGCTTGCGGCTGTGGTTTCGAGCCCAGGTGTGAGCGTATGTGGCATGGAGATAGGAGCGCCTTCTCAACCTGGTGGGTTTCCTCCGGGCACTCCGGTTTCCTCCCACTGCTAAAGACCCCTACGCGCATGGGAATTATTGAAATAAAATTAAAAAACCATAGGTTAGTCCCGAAATGACCTAATTTGTGTTGAGTGGACGTTAAACCCCATTTCCCTCTCTGTCTCTTTCTTTCTGGGTTCACAAAGAACAAAAGTGATTAGTTTTGATCATTTTCTACATGGCTGCATATCTCAGTGTAAATGACATCATTTCACCTCCGCCCAAAATTTCTCGACCCCCTCCCCACCCACCGGTGGACTGATTACAACTCGGCATCGTATGGTACATCAAAAAATACTCTAGAAAAGTTGACTCTGGGTTTGCGCCCATTTAATGGACAATGGGTCTACAATGCACATCTGACAACTGAAAAAAACGCCAAGACTTTCAAGGCCGAATTGTGCTCAGTGCATTGGTATGTTGATAATTTAAAACATGTTGCTAGTCAATTGAAATTAACACTAGCGAACATTGGCACTTTGAGCGCGTTGACCATTGTCACATCCAAATACTAGTTATAGACCAGTGTTTTACTTAGTTTACTACGTTTGCTTAAAGGTACGTTGCGGAAACGTCGAGCAGAATGCAGAACAGGGTCACAGATTTATAAATTATTGATATAACTTTTCATGATACCATTACGATATTTTTTTATGCTTCCCGAATCACAGGCCATTGAGGTTAATGCCTTTTTTTTAAAATTGAGGACATTGTAGCGATGTATCTAGTACTACTCGTGTAATGTAAACTGCAAAGGGGTTTTATAGCTGAGGCGCTCAAAGCACCAGCCTCCTCCCGAAAAAAAAAATCAAAGAAGCTGAACAAATAAAACGGGAGAAAAAAGCTAAAGCCGATGAGAAAAATGAAATGTACCCTAGTTAGGGAGGGCCTTAAAGGCAGACAAAACGACCCGTCGTCTGACAAGAGGTCCTCTCTGGCCAAGGGAAAGGGCGTCCGAGTAAATCGTTTTTTTTTATACTGTTACTGTCGAATCCACTACTGAATGAGAGTGCAGTCATTGCACTGGTATGAAAATCATCAATCAAGACCCCCAGACCCCCGCGAAAGAGGGCCCTCAAAATAGTATAGCCCCGCCATGATAAACCATTAAAATGCCACTTGTAAATTGTTAACTCATTTTTGTAACTATATTACTGAATTTATTACAATGTAATATTAAGACAAGCACACACGCTACTTTATTATTTATACATGATACAGATTATGTTGTTTTTTGTGAGGTGACGGTGGATGGGTTAACGCCATCTTCCCCTTCGGTTGCTATCGCAGACATGAAAGACCCAACTGTTTCAGTGGTATTTAGTAAGTGAACTAGAGTATACAGGTCACAATTTTATTACTGCTTATTACTGAGCGACGTTTCTACATAGGCTTGATAATGACCCGTATATAAGAAAGATCAAGTCGCGTAGGGATATTCAATGTTGCGATGGGGTTTACGTTTGCCTCCACATGGGGTGATGTCGGTTACATATAATATTGTCAATCCTCTAGATTGTAGGCTACTTCTTGCTAAAAGTTCACGATGAGCGTGTATGTGGCGTACGGATAGAGGTGTATGGTAAACCTGGTGTGTTTTCTCCGGGTACTCAACCTACATGGAAGGTCCCTGCGTGCATGCCCTGAATCTAAAATAATCAAGATTCGTCTCTGATACAATTCAGAGCGGAAGCGAAAATTTACAACAATATAGGGAAGGGATGGGTGGACGAAAAACTTGGTCATCACTAAGTTGTTTGCTGCTGAAGATCACTGCGGTCTTGGCTAGGAGTGTAAAGTTCTTCCTTAGGTTATTGGTCGTCAATTTCCCCTCGTTTTGATCTTCAAATTTTCTTTTGTTTGTAGTATTTGATTGTCTCGTCTTTGGCAAGATTTATGGAGCTGATAATGGTATGAAAAGACCTGTAATCTTTTCCCGTGAATTGGTTCTGTAGCTTCTGGTGTAATTGGTAAATATGGGAAAATAATCGTTGTTTGGTGTTTCTGTGGTGTTGTATGCGTTCGCAAGGACAAAGAGTTTACTTGCTTTGTGTAGTTTCTGACACTTTTTCTTCAAATTCGGTTTGAAGCTCTATTCATAATCAGCGTTCTGCGACCGTTCGTTCCCAAGTTATGCCCGCATGGCTGAAAATTCTTTTGATCAGTGGCGAACATCTGCTAGAGTTAGCACCATGTCCGCTGAGCCAAACATTCTTGTCAATGCGATCGAATCATATTGATGTCTATTTTTTCATGCAGTCATCCAGCGTAGTTTCGAGGACACTAATCAAATAAAAAGTGTACATTCGCAACAAAAGAATAACATTACACATTGGAAGAAGAAATGTCAGTAAGCTTGATGCGAAAGCTCGTGTACTGATTTGCCCTTCTGTCACAGTCACACACAGTTCGGTCTATTCAGGTCTTTATATTTTATATATGCAATCCGAGACAAACAAAGAAATGACAATTTAAAAAATACGTTGTTGGTATAAAAGGGTTGGTCTAATGTAGCATAATAAAACTGCTTAATTCTGTGTTCATATCCCTTAAAATCCTTTATCTTAAGGCCGAGCAACTAACTCAGTATAATACTTGATACGTTTTCAAACAACTTAAACCTGCTAGTCTTCATCTGGAAATGGAGAGAGAGAGAGAGAAATGGGGTTTAACGTCCACTCAACACAAACTAGGTCATTTCGGGACTAACATATGGTTTAATTTTATTTCAATAATTCGCTTGCGCGTTGGGGTCTTTAGCAGTGGGAGGAAACCGGAGAGCCCGGAGGAAACCCACGAGGTTGAGAAGGCGCCCCTATCTCCATGCCACATACGCTCACACCAGGGCTCGAAACCACAGCCGCAAGCCAGAGGTGACCGGCCAGCTAGAGGTCGAAGCGCGGCACTCTAGACAACTAGGCCATCCCAACACCCCCTGGAAATGGAGATTGGTGTCCCAAGCTGTATTATGTAATAAAGAGCGAGGTTAAATTTCCATTCAGACATCATTCGGGGAACGTCATGTGCACACTCACCTCGTCTTAATGGCTGGCGTGAAAATACTTTTCGGAGTTCTTAGGGGAAGATCATACCCACGGCCTTCCCGACTTAGCGGCTAGGGTAAAGACATCACCTGGAGTTCCTAGATGGAACTTCATACGCACATCCGCCCCGGCTAAGAGGTTAGGGTGAAGACATCACATCATTTGGAGTTCGTAAAGAGATATCATTTACTATTCTTAGAATGACGTTCAGTCGGAGTTTCTAGGGGAACATCATACCCATAGCCGCGTCGGATTATTGGCTGGAATCGCTCTCGCCACAGAACAGGCGCTAAGTGATAGAGAACTTTGAAGTTTTACAATCCAATGAGGCTCATACAAACCCACCTGCGGCGTATTCCCTACAAAAGTTCCTTTATTATATTATTAATTCCATATCTGGTGAATACCGAACAACAAACCAGCTCGTTGGTCGTTATTCGTGAATACCGAACAACAAACTAGCTCGTTGCTCGTTATTCGCCAATATGTCACAGCTCTTTCTTCGGATAGAAAGAGAAGTTGTTAGAATCTTTTCCCCAAGACTTATTCGCGAATAACAAACAGTGAGCTGGAAATAGTAATATGATAAAGGAACTTTGGGAATACGCCGCGGTTGTGTTTGTATGAGCCTAACTGGATTATAAAACTTTAAACTCTTGGGAAATAGATTCTAACAACTTCTCTTTCCAGTTTCTTGTTCGGTATTCGCGAATAACGAACAACTAGCTGGTTTGTTGTTCGTTATTCACCAGATGGAATTATTAATCAGATATAAAGCTTCAAAGTCTTGGGAAATAGATTATAACAACCTCTCTTTCTATCCGAAGAAAGAGCTGTTTCATATTGGCGAATAACGAACAACGAGCCAGTTTGTTGTTCGGTATTCGCGAGAATACCAAACAACGAGCTTGTTTGTTGTACGGTATTCACCAGATATGGAATTAGTAATATAATAAAAGAACTTTTGTAAGGAACACGCCGTATCCGGGTTTTTATGAGCCTAACTGGATTATAAAACTTCAAACTTCCGGGAAATAGATTCTAACAACTTCTCTTTCTATCCGAAGAAAGAGCTGTTACATATTGGCGAATAACGAACAACGAACACCAAGCTAGCTTCACGCCGCTGATCTTCTTGTACATGACATCATAAAATCATAGTCTTCTAGAAAGTGCAAATCAGTTTATGAATGTGAACCAAGATTCTGGGTAACTTTTTAAAATTTTAAATGTTAGAGAGCATGACACAGCAACATTAATATCCGACGCCATATGTATATTTTATGGATACTTTAAGATACTTGACAAAATCTGGCAGGATGTTCTTCCCACATGAAACTTTTTCTCAACTTTCGCCGATCTTTAATAATAATTATTCTTTCTAATTGGCGAAATCAGAGAGAAAGAGAGAGGGGGGGGGGGGTAGAGGGAAATGGGGTGGGGGATTAACGTCCACTTGACACAAACTAGGTCATTTCGGGACAAGCGGCGCTACTGCTTGTCACGTACAACTGGGGAATCGAATCCACGCCCATTGACTCAATTGTCTAGGTATTAAAACTATCCAAGTTATAACTCTAGTTACAACTATTTTTAACCTACATCTGACCATAATCAAGAATGACGGAACTTTCTGTTCATGTGTGTGTATGTGTGCAATGTGATGGTCCTTGAATCGTGGAATGCAGACTTCAATAACGGTAGTGGACCGTAACAACAAGAACTGTATAATGTTAAACCAGTGATTTCACAGAGAATCTATTTTTTATTAAGTAATTTGTAGCAATTTTTGTGAACAGTATGTTGACACATTTGTGATTAATTCATCACAATTCCAAGACATTACGAGAATGTTTATAGTATGTACACAGTCTATAAATCAGTATCTGGTGCGTTCACCTATATCCTAGCTTCTTTTAAGAAACCCCACTTTTATCATAGGCCTATCCTATTTTTTTAAACAAATAACTTACAGTATAGGCCTATATCCGACATTTTATAACGAATAACTACTTATTTTATAGGTCTGTATCTCATATTCTTCTTTACAATTTACAGTGCAGTTTTCCAGTGGGTGGCAATTTCAGAGAAAAAAAGCACTAATTTATTACATTATATACATATATTTTATGGGCCTATATATCATATTCGTCTTTGCAATTAAAATTCTGTAATATTTCACTTTTCATTAAATACAAAATTTCACAAATAAATAGACCCACATTATATATATTATAACATTTTATATACTTTTCTCTATTTTCACAAATAATTTTATTTCTTTGGTATTTTAAATAAAATTATGAGCGATTCACATATAGACCTACATATAATATATGTCTAGCTGCTGTTATTATTTAAATTTATTTAAATTGGTAATAAATACAAATGAACAAAATCTGATCAATATATATATATATGTAACAAGAGAAAAAAAAATGGGGGGGGGGATTTTTTTTTCTATTCTGTGTTCTGTTAATATTTTGGAAAAGTTGGTGTTTACATCTATGCTTGAATTGGAATATTTTGTGTAAGTCACTTGATTATAAATGTTTATAAATTCGCTTGCTCTAACCAGTTCCTGTGGGGAAGTATGATCATGATCATGATCTGCATTGTGTTCTGAGTTAAATGTTATTTCTTCAGGCGCGGATCCAGATGGGGGGGGGGGAGGTCCAGGGGGTCCGGGCCCCCCCCCCCCCCCCCGCTCAGGCTTGAAAATTTGAAACTTAAATCTATGCGATTTTATTGGCGATTTTTAGACCTGTAATTTTGGAATTTACCTTCCAGAAATACATCAGAATGTACACTGTGTCACTCACACTGTCCACATCCGGCTAGCAATATTTCAACTACCAATTACCTACTGAGTGAGCGGTTTTTCTCTATAAGTTTACTGAGAATATTATTGCTACACAATTATTATGTCTGATCAGGTACATATTATTTTACTAATTGTACGAAATAAGTAGCCTACGGTATATTTTTGCTCTAAAAGTATGGGGAAAAATTTGCTTACCCCAAACAAACAACAAATCTACCGACATCATCCAACCATGTTTATTCTTATTTCTTGAAAGGTTTTGCACAACAGCGTAGAAACACCAAATGATTTCTAGTATTATAAAGTTCAGTATTATCGTTCCAAAATATATCCAAAGCAGCAATAAAACAACTGTTCTCTCCATCGAAGAAGTATGTCTTCACTTCAAAATATTTTTCATCTTGTTGCTATTTATGACGATCAAGGGACATAGGTGGTTATGTCCCTTGATGTTATGTCAACAACATAGATTTGTTGTTGTTTTGGAGTAGTTTTCTTTCATTTTTAGAGCAAAGGTACTGTGACGGAAAGGGTTAAATTATGTGACGTCATTTTACTGTATACACTGCCTCCCTCGCCCTCGGTGATTCGATTTTCCTTACGGTGGACATATATTTTATGTTCTAAATGAATACAATTTGTAGTTTTACATTCTTCTTTTTATAAGTATAAATATTGTTTGTATAGGCTGCTTAGGGTTGGCTGGCCGCGTTATATTTGTTACCATATGTTTATAATGGAAGTATATGGGTTGATTTTATTATGTGATAGGCACATATTTATTGTATAACTTACTAAAGTTTTTACATGATTTTTGTATAGATATATGGTATTTGTGATTGTGCCTATTGCTACTTTCAGTGTGCCGACTACGTGCCGATATTTATAAGCAATTTTTGTTAATTGTTTCAATCTGTTCGGCATGGTATCTCATTTCTTCGGAAAATAGGTAAAATGTTTATTTAGTGAAGATTTGATATTTTTGAAAGTATTTGTAAGTATTTACGAAAGGTTATGTTATGTTCAAAATCGGTAAATGAGAGTCTGGGTGTACGAGTGTGTCTGGTTGAAAGAGACTGAGTGGAAGCGCGTGTTGCTAGGGTGATTGAATACTATAGGATGTAAAGCAGACGCATGGTGAACGGTGAGCCAGGCCCGCGTGTGTGTGTGTTGCGGGGTTTTGATATCGTTTTTCACGATGAATTTGGTGTTGACACTTAACTTTCCTTTATTATAATGGTGAATTGTTAACTCAATATGTATTCTGTGTGAATGAATATACATGGTGAATCTTCTATAACTTTATAAAGGTGAATTTACTTGGTCATTTGTGTGATGTGATCAAACCGTGATGTGAACTCTTTACTTTTCGCTGAACATTTTCTTATTTGTTTGTATGACATTTATTTAATATAATATATCATCGTACGAAAATAATATTGGATTGTTATTGTTGATATCGAATCACCAGTGATACAGCAAAACTACGCCCTTAATACGACCCACGGCTCGCCGGTACTATAGGTTATTTTTAGATATTTTTGTTTCTGATATTGTTAGAGACGTCCACAAAACGTCCCGATTTCACACCTATTACCCAAACCGCTGTAAACATCCCCAACCGTATATTACATAATAAATATTGTTTTGTTTGATGGTGTTTTGTGAAACTTCTTGGTGCGCGGGTAACAGTACACCGGACTTTACTTATTTCTTCTAATTTGTAAAATAATATGTACCTGATCAGACATAATAATTGTGTAGCAATAATATTTTCAGTCAATTTATAGAGAAAAACCGCCCAGTCAGTAGCTGGTAATTGGTAGTTGAAATATTGCTAGCCGGATGTGGACAATGTGGTGGCCAAAGTGTATACTGGATGTGGGCGTGGCCTGCTTCTGTCTTCGTATACCGTACAGCGGCCATACTTGTTCTGCAAATTGAAAACAAGTATGGCGATTATGTTTGGCAGTAATTGTTTTTTATTTGATCATTTCTGTAGTTTTGTAATCGGAGTTCAGCTTTAATATATTAGACTCACAGAAAGTACACAGTTGAGTTTATTTTGAATAATTCATCACTTGTGAATATAATCCTATGGAGATATTTGTATGCAAAGTATTTGTTTGAAATGACTGGGGTGGTGGCATGGAGCGTGGCTTCATTGGCCCGTGCCAGTTGCACAATAGCAATATGGCGCGGTTGCTGCTCACGTCCAATTAAATAGATAGTTTTCAAACATGCCCAACACCCCCTCTACGACATACATTCAATTGAAATGAGTATGATGACTAAGCAATTGTTCATTGTATGCGTACGTAACCAACGTTCGAAAATTAAATGGTAGCTGGCTTTCTCTGTAGGTAGGATGAGTCCGTCGTTCAGATTGCATTGTATAATGTATACGAACAATGTCGACCATGGTGACGGAAAGTAGCGGCGAGGGATGTTCACACTCGGCTAATCTCGACAGATTCCGTAAACTACGTAAACTACATCTAGTCTCGGATGTATGACAGTAAGTGATATGTACCTACGCCCATACATTTGGGATGCGGCTACCGGTTTACTTTAACAGGAAAACTTGAAGCTATTACACAAATTGGGAACCTATTCGGCTAGCGACCTATTCGACCGATCGAGCTGCAACCTGTTCGTTGGAAACCTATTTAGAGTAAAGACAACAGTCTCTATTTATCAACCAATAAAATCCAACGTTATGTCTATCAAATGAAAGTAGAATATATTATTATTTTTTATCCATTCCTTCAGCTCAGAATAGAAGTGTAATTTCGTCATTATCTTACAGCTGGATCGGTCGAATAGGTCGCTAGCCAAATAGGTCGCCAACTTGTGTTTGGAATGGGCGCAGCCATGTTTCATCCGGGACCTTTAATACAGCCGAGTTTAGATTCCCGAAATCTTCCGAGGTTTGCCGAGTGGGATGTTCATACATAAAATCTATAAATAGACTTGGCTGTCCTACATATTTCTATAGTGATTACTCAGTTTTACATGATCAATAGAGACCCTGCCTTCCCTTACCTAGCTTGCAGTCACATACTATACAATGTTTAGACGATCGAGGTAAAAATACCGTCTGACCCAATTTCGCAATAAAGATAAAATCACAAGGATACAGTGAGTGTGTGGGTTTGAAAGTACACAACATACCTGTAAAAGTACATAACACACCTGCATGGAAACAGCTTATCATCATATTGCAAATGTCTTTGTGTAACGGGTCTTGCGATTATTCATGAGTGATTATAAATTGGGAGACTAGATTATAAATTGACAGACTGCATAGCTATCAGAATCAATAAATGGAAAACGATTCGAGATAACTAGACGTAATAATATACTGGTGTGGAAATACGCGGCCATTTCTAATTCATTTGATAGTTTTATTTGTATTTTAAGTTACTACAAGTGTGGATCAATATGTTAATTACGTTTACCTGGTTTTTACCTGTAATTGTGCTGTTTGTTACACCTGTACATACGGCTAACGGTAAGTTAGTATACCTGTTTAATCTATAAGGGGGGTTGGATGGCCAGCAGGTGCGTGCTGTATTATAAAGCCTTTCATTGAGTTAATCGGCGTTGTTTCGAATACCCGGTTGTGCGTGACAAAGAGTGGGGTCGTCTGTCCAACCTCGTGGGTTTTCTCCGGTTTCCTCCCACTGCTAAAGACCCCTACCCGCAAACGAAACATTGAAATAAAATTAAACAATATGCAAGTTCCAAAATGACCTAGTTTGTGTCGAGTGGACGCTAAACCACATTTCCCCCTCTCTCTCTCTCGGACAATGTACAACGTATGGGACGAAAGTTCAGGTCCGTTCTAGCCAACAGATTGACCTATACGTAAAAGATCCGTATTGGCAGTCGGAGTTCGATGTAAGAGTAGAGGCCTTAGAGCCGCTGTTTGTCCAAATTACTTCACTGCATTGCCTATGCCTGTCTTCATTAACAGTACTCAATTTTTTTGGAAACAATCACTGGTTTTATTGTAAAAGCACGACGTTTCGACAAGTATCCTCTTATCGTTATCAAGCACAATGCCATTTAGTGAACTTGGGTTTAATATAAGAGTTCATGATGCCTGTCTTCATTAGCCCTTTTTGAGCAAAGCAGTAAGGCGTTAAACCCCATTTTATTTAATTTTCAATTAAAATAGCATTATGCAAGAGCAAAACCTGCTTATTACAGGTCTTTCTTTAGGCCTGAAATGTTATCTAGATAATCAATTAGACATTAATTAACATATCCAGACCATAATAAACTCTTGATGTCAAGGCTAGCCTTCGATGTTGGCGCATTAAAATCCTATATGCCGCTTAATGGCCGTTGATTAAATCAATCAAGTGGATAATCGAGACTATGCTGTTTATATTAATGATTTGAACAATGATGACCGAGGCTATGTGAATATTTCAAACGCTTTTTTCTCGGCTAATAGTGGATCAATTTGACTGAAATTTTCAGCAAATTACCTTTACACTATCTAGTGTTTAACTATTATAGTGCGAACTGCCATCTCTTTATGTTATCTCCCCTAATGTAACTTTAAGCCTGTTATTGTAATCAAGGGACAGACGTCCCGTATTTGGAATTATACTATCAATTATTTGTCCGTTGTGTTCAATGTTAAATGGCTGTAATATCACAGGCTGTAGTTTTTCCCTCAAGATCCCGTTGGTTCCAATCTTTGTTGGCACAAGGGGGCCACATTTGGCGATCTGTTTTGTAGGGGATGGGAGGTGGCTTTTTAGATTTTTAGCTACAGGGATTAGATGTTGATTGGGGTGTAAATGTCACTTCCGACACAATTAAGGACGTGCACTTTGCTGGTGCCTGACTGAAACTCGCAAGCTATTAGTCAGCGTCCTTACGTAAGCAGGGGTTCCTAAAATAGTACAGGAACACAGTTAACTGATATGAACATAGGCGTACGAGGCTGAACTTGTTTGGGGGGCCAGCATATTTTCCCGACGAGGGGTTTGGAAAACCAGACGGCCGTAGACGCGATTTCCAGGCATTTCGAATTCTTTCTAGTAATTTGGAGTGGGCAGTAAATTATGTCAGTTGCAGCATAAAAAACTGGTAAAAAGTCATCTTTAAAATACAAGCTCTATTACTACGAAAACAAGAACAAGTTGAACGATTTACTTTTGCCACATTTTTCATTTTATGAGACTTCACATTTTTTTATCCAGATCTCAGATGTATAGAAGACTTGTATATTTAACATCTACATCATAGTGGTTTTGGAACTTTTTCCTGGAGAGATTTATAAGTAAAATAAGCGTTGTTCAGCACATTATCTTTGTATAACTCTTGCCAGTGGCACTTTACATTCACCTATGAATATTTATTTTCAAAGAAAAGGGCTCAATATCGAATTATTTACGGCCTATTGAGCCATCGTACATGTGTATTATATGTGACTATAAGGTACAATATTATTACAAACGCATCAATTATTATTAAAGAAAATTTTCAGCTGCTCACTGGGCTCGTCCGGTGCATGGATGCCAGTATACAGGAACACAGTTCTCAAGAACTGAGAAAGGCCATGTGTACGGGCTAGTTCCATTCAGATGGCGTACGTGTTCGTCATTGACTGGACTGCTTTCTTTCCACTTCCATATTATCAAAAATATTCAAAACCCGATAGACGGCGCGACGCTTCCCGACAAACTGTGCATTCATTCCCGACAAGACCATAGCCTTCCCCGAAAGGCCATAACCCTACCCCCACCCCGTTTTCAAAAACTCCTCGGCTAATGACCGATCTCACAATTCTGAGCTCTTTTCAGATTTCTATTTTTTTTCATGAGCCCCCCCCCCCCCGCCTCGTACGCCTATGGATATGAAGTATTTAATATCCAGAATAGAAGTGATGTCTACATACATATAAACATACAATTATAAATGTGATAGTTATATATATTACACAATATATTACATTGATATATAATTCAATAATTACATAGTATTGTAAAATTAATACACGAGAGTGACTCACCTAAAATAGTACAGGAACACAGTTAACTGATATGAAGTATTTAATATCCAGAATAGAAGTGATATCATATTCTGGATGACTGGGGTATATATACTAATTTTGGTTACCATGTACATAAACTATTTAATCGTATAGAATAAAGTATGCTTATCTATAAAAAGGATTATAGAGATTACCCAGTCAAAACTTCATTGCTAACTGATATCCTCGGGATTAAGTCATAGTTTAACTAATTGCTAATCCTTTGGAGTCTGGTCTGATCATGAAATGTAAATCAATCACTATAACACAATGATTGCTTTGCAGAAAGACACTTTACACCCCTATCCCTCCGCTGCAAAATCATCTGTGTCCTTGTATGTGTAGTAATTACTAGACTGAGTAATATCTATCATCAAATATGGACATAAATCAAAACGCTCCGCCATTTTGCTAAATTCACACAGATGGAATAGCAAAGTAGGGCGTAAAACACCATTTTATGTCACCGAATTGATTTAATTGCAAAGGACATGTTTCGCATTTATCGTCAAATATTGTCAAAAAATGTCAAATGTTTCGAACTCCATTCCATGTTACGATGCATCCTTTACACCCACGTCTTCATTAGCTTCGATGGAACAGAAACAATAAGACATAAACCCTTTCGAGTACCCTTCTTTTCCTTTTCAATATAATAATATCAGTAATCCGGCAATTATAACACGAATAATTTCAATTCATATTCCTTTTGTGATCGAATTGAAGGTAATATTCACGACCAAAATGGCAACATTTTATGTAGCTTAAACATATTGCTTGTATCAACTACGATTTATTGACTGGCATTAAAATTGATATAAATAAGAGAAAATGAGGGTTTATGCAGTCAAGAGAAACTAAGTTATTTTCGGGAGTAACATGCATGGTACAAGAATATTTCAATAATTTGCTTAAAGATACATTATGGGAGATTAGATAAAGATAGTTAAAAACAAGATAATGTAAAGGAAATTTGCTGAAAATGTCAGTCAAATGATCAACTTTGTATTTTGAGCCTCACCCCGATCATCATTGCTTAAGTCGGTACGATGAAAAAAAAAACATTTCAGGCCTAAAGAAAGAAGTGCTAACCATTCACCCCCCACCCCCTCCAATGTATTATAATTATAATTACCTTACTCCTTGTCACGTTCAACCTGGGATTTGAAAGCACACAGTTGACTCAATGACAGTTTTAGTGATACAGCGCGCACCTGCTAACCATTCACCCCCCCCCCCCCCTCCAATGTAATAATACTCTCTCTCTCTCTCAATTATAATAATTGGGAATCGCGGGAGTAGGTTGGTGTCTACCACGTTCAGTTGGGTCCATGAGGTACGTCATCGTACCGATTTAAGCAATGATGATATGGGATAGGCTCAAAATTCAATCAATCTCGGATCAAAGTGGATCATTTTGACTGACATTTTCAGCAAATTTCCTTTACATTATCTTGTTTTTAACTATCTTTATCTAATCTCCCATAATGTATCTTTAAGCAAATTATTGAAATATTCTTGTACGATGTTAATCCCGAAAATAACTTAGTTTCTCTTGACTGCATAAACCCTCATTTTCTCTTATTTATATCAATTTTAATGCCAGCCAATAAATCGTAGTTAATACAAGCATACAACTATATCCTTGGAAAACTCAACGACCTGGCAAAAATTGCCCAGTCGCGTATTTTAAGCACTACCCAGATATCTTACAAGCTAGAAATGCGGTTGGGTCTATTTCATTAAGCCAACTTCAAGTTAGGTCAAAGGTCACGAGATCTAAACAGGGCTAGCGCTGATGCAAGCCCTAACCCTAACCCTGGACCTAGTCCTAATGCTTACCATAACCATAACCCACAATCCCGGCAACAATCACGTGCTCTAACCTCATTTACATCTTAGCGACCATGACGAAATCTTGAGTTGGCCTTAAGAAATAGAACTAGCCCCAAGAAGGAGTTGACTTTTTCACTCTCGACTGGATAATCTTCACGTGATGATGCCTTTCCTCGTATTGACAATGACCATAATATTTGGATCATGACTTCCTGCCTTCATTAGGCAAGGTAAGGAGCAAAACAGTAGGACATTAACCCCTATTACATTTCATTTTATTTGGGTCAAGACCAATAAATAGAGTCCATTGATATTTCTAATGTGTTTTATTTTTGCTTTTTACAGTTCAATTAAATGGTGGTTTTAATGCCAATGAAGGAGCCATACAAGTGAAGCGTAACGGTGTTTGGAAATATCTATGTGATGAAGAAACACCTTATTTCTATGAGTCACTAGCAGGAGATTTGGTATGCAAGGAACTGGGCTATATATCGGCTGGTTTCTCAGATGCTATCGTAGATCCTTCAATAGGATATTGGAAATCTAACATAACGTGTAGTCCAGACGATGTTAGCTTGATGAGTTGTAATAATACAGGGTGGTCAGAGACTGAAACCTGTGAAACAAAATCTTACACTACAATAATTTGTTTTAAAAATGGTAAGTAATAACCAATCTTTATTCTTTATTTCACCAGGTCATTTCGGGACTAACGTATGTTTCAATTTTATTTCAATAATTTGCTTTCACGTAGGGGTGTTGAACAGTTGGAGGAAATCAGAGAACTCGAAAAATAACATGAAGCTGAACAGAGGGTTAGGGTTAGGGTTAGGGTTTAGGGTTGGGTTAGGGTTAGGGTTAGGGTCTGCGGAGTCGAAAAAGCGCCATTTGACGCAATAACAGACTTCACGATACAGCGTCTGATACCGACATTCAGATTTGATCCGATTCCAATTACTGTAACTGTGATATTTGATAATCGTATGTCCGATACGACGGCTAATGTACCTATTAAATACACTTATTAGATAATTATTGTTGATTGTGTCCACCTATTTGTCCCATATTTTGCTTCCAATTCGACATTCGCTCTAAAAGTCCTATATTATTGTACACAATGTCATATATCAGATTTTTAGAGCCACAAATTACAATATAGTTTTAAGTCGCCTGTTTTATAGTCAGCCACCGTCGCTCCCTTAATAAGTTTATGTTTAGAGTTTAAGTTATGGGGGAGAGGCGGGGGGGGGGGGGAGAGGAGGTGGGGGGGTGGTGAACAGTCCATCGTAAGGCCTGGCCTTATTTCCGGCTTGTATATGACAGGGAGTTGGGTCGCCTGCCCAACCCCGTGTTCCAGAGGCGGATCCATGATTTTCAGAAAGGGGGAGGGGGCGTGCTGCACCAAGTTGGGAGTGCGAATCTCGGCCTGTGATTTTTGAGTGGATGAAAAAAGGCCCACAAGGACTAATGTCATACCAGTACTGTAAATTACGATTTCCAACCTAAACGGTCTTTGTTCTGCTTTCCCGCGAGAAGAAATGGAGCTAAAAATTGTTCGCCACCGCAAAAAAATAGAGGGTGTGTGCGCCGGGTGCGCCCCCCTCTGTATCCGCGCCTGTGTTCGCCCTGGTGCTTAGGATTATCACGTCTCTACATGATATAGATTGAAAGACATGAATGGAATTAAAATAGCATTTTGCAAGAGCAAAATCTGCTTATTACAGGTCTTTCTTTAGGCCTGAAATGTTATCTAAATAATAAATTAGACATTAATTAACATATCCAGACCATAATAAACTCTTGATGTCAAGGCTAGCCTTCGATGTTGGCGGATTGAATTCCTATATGCCGCTTAATGGCCGTTGATAATTAAATCAATCAAGTGGATAACTATGCTGTTTATATTAATGATTTGAGTAATGATGACCGAGTCTATGTGAATATTTCAAACGCTTTGTTCTCGGCTAATAGTGGATCAATTTGACTGAATTGTTCAGCACATTACCTTTACACTATCTAGTTTTTAACTATTATACTGAGAACTGCAATCTCTTTATCTTATCCCCCATAATGTAACTTTAAGTTTAACGTCCTAATTCTCTGGCCCAATCACCATAATGGAAACGGGCATACAGTGTACTTCTGAGGAAACATACCTGGTTTACATGTTTTAACGAACTTGGGTTGCTTACGAATAGGATTTCTAATTTCAGTTAAATTTGTAAACACTTATCATAGAGCGAATATTGGATCTGTATCTGTCTACAATGGTAACCAGAAGAAATATCAGACATTGTGCCAGGAAGGTTTCACAGACGCAACAGCCCAGGTATTTTGTAAAGAGTATGGTTTTAAGAGCGGAAGAATATCCTCTTCATCTGATTTCAGCAATGATACTATGATGGCCACAATCTATGGTTGTACTGGAAGTGAGTCACGTCTTAGCGATTGTCCGACAGTTGCAGCTTCTGTTAGTTGTACTAATAGCCACCCCGTTGCTGAAGCCGTATGCCAAGGAGATCTTACTATTACTGATAAAGGTGAGCCAGTCATTTATATTACTCTTACGTGAAGACAACTTCTTTGCGTTCAAATTTAATTCAGCAATTTGTGTTCAATTTTACATAAACAGCAATGCTAGTTATTGTATATGTATATAGTGTGTAAATGTATACGTGACTCACGAATAAAGTATTTTTTAAAACTAAATTACTCAAAAAATATTCATAAAGTTTAAAATTATTGATGGTCACGTTAAACTGAGAGTGATGATTCAACACATCCTGGCTCTTCGCTACATTATAATTTACGCCTGGAAAATAGACTAGTCACATAGAATGTAGATTAGAACAACGGATTTGCATTATACGATATTATAAGAGATACAAGATTTGTATTATATGATGTATCATTGGCATTAAATTTGCATTATATATCAGTGACATCGTATTTGCATGATATGATATATCAGTGACACCGTATTTGTATTATATGGTTTATCAGTGATACATGATTTACATTATATGATATATCAGTGACACAGGATTTGCATTATATGATATATCAGTGACACAAGATTTATATTAGAGTATATGCTAGGGACACAGAATTTACATTCTGATGACATAAGATCTAATTCATTTATGACATTCGTATTTAAAATGTTTGCCAATTTTAAATCTTTAGTCGGCAGGTTAAGAGCTGGATATGGAGTTGTTAAAGTTTATGATGATGAAGGTGAAACTATGACGTTATGTGCCGAAGGTTTTAATGAAAACACGGCCAAAGTAGTGTGCCGGGAACAGGATCATGGGGAAAACGGTGCTCTATTTCCGTATCCTTTAAATTTGGACGATATTCGAACTGCTTATAAAGACACACTGAAAAAGTCATTTAATTGTGTCGGTACAGAAAGTAAATTGAGAGATTGTCCTTCCACTACAAAACAGTTTTGTCCGAATGAAATAGCAGCATCTGTATTGTGCAAGCTGGATTCTAACTCTACTGGTAAGTTGACGTCTGTTTTAAAAACAAAGCCACGGTTCGGATGATTTCGACAATTTTCCCAAAATGGAACGCTGTACCCATACATCTCAAAACTTTGCAATACTTTGAAATCAAATCTAAAATCTCATCTTTTTGAACACTATTATGAAATATAATGAAATCGAGTTTAACGTCCTACTGTTCTGCTCCGACTGGGCTAATGAAGACGGGCATACGACATACAGTGTGCTCTGGGGATAATTTTACCTCGGTCTACTCTTACATCGAATTCCAACTGCCAAGGGATCTTTTACGTTCACGCCATGCAAACAAATGAGGCTTTATATCGGTAATCATTTGGTTATGTGACCGAGCACCGCCTAATAATGCGCTACAGGCTAAACAAGTGATGTAACGATTTGGGTCGAAATATATAATCTCACACCAGTGTTTTTTTCCGGTTTCTCCGGTATTCAGTATAATATAACATGGTGTTTTCCGTTATTTTTCCGTTGTTTTCCGTTATTTTTCCGGTATTTTGCGGTGAAACATATGTTCTATATTAAGTTCTAACCTCGTGGGTTTTCGTCGGCCCCTCCGGTTTCCCCCACTGCTAAAGACCCCTACGCGCAAGCGAATTCTGGAAATAAAATTGAACCACAATGCTAGTCACGAAATGACCTAGTATGTGTCGAGTGGATGTTAACCCCCAGTTCTTTATCTCTATTACATTAGGAGATGGACGACGTGATTGAAGAGATTGAGGGTTTTGTTTTGGTTTTTTGGTGGGGGGGGGGGGGCTTTTGACTATTACACAAGATAACATATTGGATATTGTTTATTTCAGCAGATGGAGTTACAAGAATTAATAACTTCTTTGGTGGTAGACAATGGGGCGGTGTGGAGGTCATGTATCACGGTATCTGGGGATCCATCTGTGTAGATAGGTGGAATGATAATGCGGCAAAAGTTATCTGTGGAACAACTTCAACACATGCCAAGGCCTTAACTAGATTTCTAGGTTTTACTGACGTGACGTGGATATATGATGTTAATTGTACTGGAAAGGAGGAGAACTTAAATTCCTGCCAGTTTTCAACAGATGGAACCAAGTTTAATTGTAGTTCAAATCAACAGGCAGTCGCCTATTGCTACAATGACAGTAAGATATATTTATGTCTTTTTTACAGGGCAGTAATGATGATACTACCTTGTTTCATTGTCGATTTTATTGGATTGTTTGGATTAAATGACCTGCTGCAATGAGAAATATTGAACAATAATACACCCCTTTAAATCATCGCTGAAAACGTTTTTTTTTTAAAGAGTATGAACATCAGTTTTTATATGTTTAGCAATGTTGAGAAAGACAGAGAGAGAGAGAGAGACAGAGAGAGAGAGAGAGAGAAAGAGACAGAGAGAGAGATAAATTGCACAAAGTATAACATCTATTCCCTTGCTATACTTCAATGACCTAGTTTGTGTCTAATGAAAGTTAAATCTCCCTATCTCTCTCTTTTCTTGGCCCTGTCTCTCTCTCCCTTTCATTTTCTCTAACGTGTATACTTATTGTTGTAAATAATATGAATTTCAGCTTTTGAATATTCTTTATCCGGCGGTGGAACTAACTACGGATATGTCCAGGCGACGAAGGATGGTAAAACAGGTTATGTTGTTAATTCTAATGGCACAGATCCATATCAAATGGCTGAAGCTGCATGTAATAGTCTTGGCTTTCATGGTGGTCTACCTTACCAGGTGGATGAAACATCTGCTACATATTGGTGGACTGTTTTAATTAATCAACAGTATCCTAGTTTCCCTCGTCTACAACCGGGCAGTGCAACGACAAAAGCTTCACCAGTTCAACAGAAATATCTCGCTGTTTATTGCCATGGAAAAGGTTAGTGAACAGAAAACATGCAGATAAGATTAGTTATTTTTTACTGCATAAAAACGCCCACGGAGAGCAGTATGCAAAAACATAAACCACGTTTAGCATCACAAACAAAGCATAAACATACATATGTCACATTAGTACCCACAAACATAGCATACAATTACATAAAACACTTTCAGTACCACAATCATAGTATGCAAGTACCGAAAACACATTCCGTATCACAAACATAGCATACAAGTACCAAAAACACTTTAAGTACCACAATCATAGCATACAAGTACTGCAAACATATTCAGTACCCCAAACAAAACATAAATCAAATTAGTATCACAGCCATATCATACAAATATGCAAGTCACACATTTGTACCACAAACATAGCATAGGATTTCATCGCATTTGTACCACCAGCATTGTATAAAATTCCCAAACCACATTTGTACCACAAGCATTGTATAAAATTTCCAAATCACATTTGGACCACAAGCATTGTATAAAATGTCCAAATCACATTACTATCACAAACAAAGCATAGACAGGATATACAAATACATCAATCACATTTAGTACCACAACATACACAAAAAGAACAAACAAACGCTTGTATAGGCATGTATACATAAAGCTAGTTATTATCCGTCCGGTAACTAGGGGAGGGGTGTAGTGGGGGATCCTTCCTAAACGCCCCCCCCCCCCCGCTTGTGCGAAAATTATCGACCATAGATATACATTGTTCGTTAATTATATAGCACCCCTGAGAACACTTTCCAACCCCTCTGAGCTAGATACTTAGATCTAGGTTACATTATGCATTTTTTAATATTTGCATTATATATGTTCGAATATTTCGTAGAAATAATAGCGCTCGGTATCGCTATCCGATGCCATGTTGAGACTGTAGTTATTAGAGATTTCCATATTGGGTCTCTCGTTGTAGTAGCATTAGTATCCAGGACAGACTATTAGTCTGCTTGATGTAGCAATAGTCCATTTCAGTTGCATTGTATTCTTTATTGAATCTTTAAGGTATAAGTAACAATTGTTTTGTTATTGCAGTGAAACTTGATGGAAGTTACAGTAAACCTCTAGAAAGGGGAGATGTTGTACAGTATAAATATAACAAGTTCTATGCCATCTGTGCTGATGGCTTTACAAAGACCGAAGGGGATGTCGTATGTCGACAGTTGGGATTCCCCCAAGCTGTCAAGGTTAATGATTTACTATTCGGTAGTGCTTTGCCTGTGGGGTTTCACGATTTTAAATGCCCGAAAGCGGCCAACTCTACAGCGGATTGTACATCACGATTTACTGGTACTGGTGTTGGGTGTACTTCAGGAAAAGCTGATGTTGAATGTGATGATGGCTCAACAGAAGGCGCAAATGGCGCAAATGGTCGGGAAATACAAGGTTTGTCAAGCATCTTATTTTCAATTTACAACTTGTAAATATTGGAGCTTGATAAGTTTGAAATTAGAGCCGGTCATCATATATGGGAAATAATCTCCGTCAGGTAGAATATAAAAACTACAATGTGTGTGTGCGTGTGTGTGTGTGTGAGAGAGAGTGAGAGAGAGAGAGAGAGAGGGAGAGAGAGAGAGAGAATAATGGGGTTTAACGTCCACTGTCCACTCGACACAAACAAGGCCATTTCGGGACTAAAACATGGTTTAATTTTATTTCTATAATTCGATGCGCGTAGGTGTCTTTAGCAGTGGGAGGAAACTCTATGACTCGGAAAAACCCACGAGGCTTGACTGGCGACCATACTTGTCACGTACAACCGATTATTCGAAACCACGCCAGATGACTCAATGACGGGATTTATGTGCTAACTATTCGACCACCCAGTCCCTCGAACTATATCGTAACACAATTAATATGTTATTGTGTTCTGTAGATGTTCAGTATAACGTCATCAGATAAATAGAAAAAAATACAGATAAAATTATGCTATGCCCGATTTAACACGAAAAGTATAAACAGAGTTATTGCCCTTCCTTCTTAATAATTGGACAGTAGTGATAGGTGCGATAGAATAGGCCTAATAATCAGCTATTGATTATGATATTATTATTATAATGTCAATTTTATTTTTTGTTTCAGTTTCTGTGATATTTGTTATGATGTGCCTTGTGCAGATTGTTTTGATGTAGCTTCAACACATGCACGAAAGTTTATAATCAGTTTTATTTTGACCAAATTCCAACTAAAGATTAACATAAAGTAGATATTTATTGTATCTTATTGTAAATTAGAAGTCACATTTCTAAATTGTAGTACATGTGATGATAATTATGACATGGCCATAATTAACTATCTGAATATCTAACAAAATAATGCCGCTCCAAAACTTCAAACTGTGATATGTTCACTCCGAATCAAGAAATTTGAATGAAATCAGGGGCGGATCCAGGATTTTCAGAAAGAGGGGGCGTGCTGCACCAGCTTGGGAGTGCGAAGTCCGGAACCGTGATTTTTGAGTGTAATAAATGCCCACAAGTACTGTAAATTACGATTTCTAACCTAAACTATTTTCGTTCTCCTTTCTCGCGAAATTAATATGGAGCTAAAAAGTGTTCGCCAACTCAAAAAATAGAGGGGGCGTGCGCCGGGTGCACCCCCTCTGGATCCGCGCCTGGAAATATTCAACATATAGATTTTGTATTATCAATTTCCTAACTTATTACAGCAAGAAGGACCAGTTCTGTATTTAGATCTTTAATTTTTACTTAAATATGCTATTTTTCGTCACTTAAATAATTGGATAGTGTACGTTGAAATTATGATAAAGGTAAACTTCACATAGTTTTTCTTTTCTTGATACTCAGATATGCAAAACATATTTCATTAATGTATTTAACCATGCTTGAATTATGCATTAGAATAACTCGACAAATGATTCAAGTATGGTTAAATGGACAATAAACCCCCTCTAAATACATAACAGGAAGTGTTATCTCCTAATTCGATTATGATTATTTGTTTATATATTGAAGATGGCGTTGTAAAACGTGTGTCTTATCCACTTAATAGACAGAACAATAAAATATGTCTAAGTAAGATATCTGCCTTTACTATGCTGTAAAATATTTTGAATATTTGTTTATGTTATATTGTATACTGCTTTTAATGACACCTTGCCACATTGGTGATAATGGCATATTTGGGACGGATGTTTCGTTTTGGATCTTGGACTCTATACTACATGGAAAATAAACGATAACACGTGTGTTTGAAGGATGGGGTTCAAAATCATATCTTGGATGTCTGAAATCAACATTTTAAAGTAGTGGATCTTTCAATCATAATTTTGCCATATATTGATGTTTTAACCACATTTATTTTTGTTTTTTATATACTGTTTTAACCACATTTGTTTTAGTTGTTTTTTTTAAAGTAACTTTTATGTTTGAAGCTTATTGTGTATGTATTTTATTATAGTTTTTACCTGTACATATATAAACCAACCGTTTAACTATCAATATAAGTATTATGTTGTTGTTCAAAACTTACCTCGGGGTGTTACTCAAATTGAGTCTGCAAAGATACATTATGGGGGATTAGATAAAGCGCTTGTAGTTCTCACTATAATAGTTAAAAACTGGATAATGTAAAGGCAATTTGCTAAAAATATTTTATCCAGGAGAAATTTTAGATACATGTTTATTTTATACATTTTCTGATATCTGTGTTTCCGATTTAAGGTAGTTAAAGATACATTATGGGATATTAGATAACGATTGAGCAGTTCTAACTATAATAGATAAAAACTAAATAATGTGAAGGCAATTTGCTGAAGATTTCAGTCAACTTGATGCTATATGAACCGAGAATTAGGCGACTGAAATTTCCGCCTAGCCTCGATCCTCATTACTAAAGTCATCACGATAAAAAGCACAGTCTCGATTAACCAATTATTGATTTAATTGTGAATGGAAGTTATGCCGTAAATCGGATCATAATCCACCAAAGGTCGCAGGCTATCGGCCTAGAGTTGATTATGGTCTGGATAACTTAATTAATGTGTAATTAATAATTGAGATAACATTTCAACCTTAAACAAAGGGCGATAACCCCAATATTTAATGTCAAAACATAACACGAAATATGCAAGTATTTTCCTGGTCCTTCTGTATTTTGGCGCTTAAATTTCAGACATAGTCGGACATTTTGTTTGAGACCTTGTTGAAATTGGGATAGTTCCTTTAATGTTTTAACTTTGCTACTAGTTTGGATAAATATAATAGATAGTAATAAATTTATTCCCTAATAAGATATGTTGAGCTTGATATACCCTGAAGCCCCTCAACAGTTACAAAATCATACAGACGACACGTGCCGCCAGATATGCTAAAGGAGCGACAGTTTGTAGTTTCTAAGCAGGCACGTGCACAAGTAATCTTTGATCGTACACTGAATGTTTGGATTGAATGTAGCTGAGCGTGTGGGGCAGATTTAGATTTGTGACCTCGATTTATCATTTCCCTACTAGCAGGTGTCGCGGTGCAGCTGGCATCACCTGCAAAAGAAAGAAGGGGTAGACTACAGGGTAATAGGTCTACTATGATTACACTTTCATAAACACGTACGTTACTATTTTGATTAACACACTCTAACGCTTTAATTAACACACGCACACGTTCAATATCACACACACCCCTTCGTAAACACGTTACCACTTCAGTAACACGTTATCATTGATACCCACAGTGGAGCTATGTCCGACTCTTGTATTGAATTCCTATTACCAATGGGTATTTTACCTGCACATCAATATGTACGCGGGACCTCGCGTTTTCGTCCCATCTGAAAACCTATGGAGTGCACTCTATTCCGCACCACTGACAAGGGAGAACCACGTCGGAAAAATTACGATGAAATTTCTCAGCTAACACAGTGATCGAACTCGGGACCTCTACGTTAGCGAGCCAACGTCTTACTCACTGAGTCACCATGGTCTTAAACAAGAAATTGAATACCTACCAGAAACATCATAAGTTAGGATACTTCCATCAGTAAGTTTGCTGACCGCCAAGGTAGGATACAGTGGAGAATCAAAGAGTGCAAGGCATCGCATGGAACCAAGAAAACGATCATTTGTGGACGACCTGCCGCCAAGGTTTAAAGTCAGCTCTTCTAGTGGTAGAAAAGGAGCTGGACAAGTGTCCGGAAATTTGAATTCTTCGGCATTTACTAGAATAGATATTGTCCTGGAGAGATGGAATCGTTGAATAGCCAATAAATACCAGATTTGTTTCCTGAGGACTGTGGACGTCGGTACCATTCTGTCGAAGCATATACTTCCATTTGAGGACACAGCAATCCGTAGTTTTCCCTCGGCTTCAAATGTGACGTGGAGACTATGTCTGCCGCTAAAACTGAACACAGATAAGACACCAGAACTGTTGAATACTTCAGAATAGAAAAAGAGCGCCAAACTGAAATCTTTCTGCAATAAAGTCTGGTTCAAGTTTAGATCTATATTTGAATAAATTGAACCGTCAAAGTACATTGCCTTGTTTGGTAAACTTGAGTACACGTCATTAAATCTTGGGCAGGAAGCTGACTTAATAACTGGTGCTGTGTCTGTTTAGCTTCATTAGCTTTACTAGAATTGTCCAGGGGCCAAATTCTCTGAACAACTGGATTGGTCGGACTAGAAAAACATTTTGGAACTGAAAAAAAACCCCAATAATCCGCCAGTATGAAATGACTGTTACCAAACGAAATAAAATTCAACTCACTAGTGTGCTGCACCAACTGGGCGATTCATTCACTGGTGTGCGCACAACTGTGAATCCGCCTTATGGTATAAATCTTTATGATTAAAAATGACGGCCATTTTCAACATTCAGAAATAAAGAGATTTTAAGCAGGAAATAAGGTTTAACGTCCTAGATGTACTTTGCTGCTCTGACTGGGCTATGACGAGGAGCATACGTCATATACAGTGTCCATTGGGGGGCAAAAGGGTCACGTTGGTCGTTGGTTTCGTATTGCGACCAAAGGAAAGGGCACCAAAGGCGCCCATTGGGTTCCATTGGTGTAACCGATTCCTTCCCCATTGGGTAAAGCCACCCATTGAGTGTCCGATTTGTTCCAGGACAGGCGATTGCCTCTCTTGCCCCCACCCCACTAGGTAGGTACCCCGAGGCTCTGCTTTGTCAGATGACCTATAAAGCTGTTAATACGACTCGATCTGTATTTATAATTCACCAAAACAAGTTATTTATGTACACTTGAACGAAAAAGTGGGAACCCCCGGTTGTCTTGAAATGTAGACAAATTTACAGATGAGGTTTAACGTCCACTAAAAACAAATTAGGTTATTTCGGGACTAATGATTCAATATTATTCCAATAATTCGCTTGCATGCAGCGGCCTTCAGCACCGTTAAGAAATCGGAGAACCTTAAGAACACCCACAGGCGGCCACACTCATTGTAACATACAATCGGGGAATGGAAACAGGCCAGTTGACTCAATGACAGACCTTATGATACAACACGGACGCGCTAACAATTCGGTCATTCAACCCAGCTATCCTAAACGAAACAACTGATTAACAACAATCAACAATCTACTGACCCTCCGAAATAGTGTCTTAATCACGGCTCGTATTACATTCTAAAACAAATGCTGACATTCCATTTCGTACGAGTTTTGCAAAGCTATCATATCATCTATATGATACATCACAGACACTTGTAAAAGTGTACTCGGCATGTCCTTGTATCATTACTGACCAGTGTAATAAAAGCAGGAACTAATATGGGATTGAGTTTAACGTCCTACTTGCCTGCACTGACGGGGCCATTGAAGACGTGCCTACGTCATACAGTGTGCTCTTATATGGAGTATCAAGAGTTCTTTTACGTGTGAGTGGGATCTTTCTTTTTCGTCAGTACCAAACGACAGCCCAACCCCACAAAAAGAAAATATTCTTCTTACCAGGTGGTATGAAAGTCCAGGCTGCTCTACAATCCCAATCCACTAATTCAATCTCATCAGTAAAACCAGACCCTACACCATACATCATTAAACATCGAAGAGCTCCAACGAGATGATCGGTTTTAGCCAAATCGGCACCCATCCGTATTACACCTGGAACTTTCAGCAAAATGGCAGGCGATAGTGTTGTTGTTGATTCAAGATCAAACTGGTGGTACAGCTCAACTGTTCCAGAATTGTGGTCGTAACCTAAGGCCATGCTACTCCACGTCGATGCTGTAATGGCCGAAGGGAGATACAGATACACTTTCTCTAACCCCAATCCATTCTTAAAGTAAACGTGTAAGTCACTGAGGATAAGGTTTATTATAATCTCAGAAATTGTGTTATCCTCTGGAACATCAGCCTGGTAATGAAACAGCGTCCCAGTTGTTGTTACAGGATAAAACAAAAAGAAAAACCCAAAGGAGTCGATGGTGACATTATCAACTACTACCATATCTGTGTATGATTCTCTTGTTCCGTCGACGTACAATGGATGATTACTCCAGCCTGGGTAAGGAATCGGACTTCTGAGAAAGCATTCGTTAATCTTTGGGTGTAGATCATCAACTCCAGCCCCGTGCACCTCATAGCTGAATGCTCTGTTATTTAAGGGCCATAGAAAATGTGGTTTGGGTATATTTCCAAACACGGCTAAAGTCTTGATAGCTGAAATGAGAATTTTTAGAAAAT
Source organism: Patella depressa (assembly GCA_948474765.1). Taxonomy (NCBI): domain Eukaryota; kingdom Metazoa; phylum Mollusca; class Gastropoda; family Patellidae; genus Patella; species Patella depressa. Next base: position 79,806,079 of record OX419717.1, read on the forward strand.
CTTTAAAAACGTGTTCCTAATTACCAATTAGACAATAATTAACTTATCCGTACAATAATCAACTCGCGGTGGCATAGCTCACCTGCGATCTTGGGTGGATTATGATCCGATTTACTACATAACTTCCCAGGGCTCACACTGTCGGTCGCCAAAGTCGCAATTTGCGATTAAATTATGAAAGTGGCGATTCTTTTTTAGAATTGGCGAAAATTTTTGCGATAAAGTTTTGGGGTACTGGCGATTCTTTTTTAGAATTGGCGATTGTTTTTTTATAAAATTCTAACCGTATTTATCCTTGACTAACCATATAGCGGCATACTATAAATCAATCAACTTGTTGATAATCCCGAACGTGTCTTGAGTAACACTAAACACTTGTCTAGGATTAATGGTTTCAACTGATTGATATTTGTCTATCATAAAGCCTATATCTAGCCATTGTTCATCATTAATTAACCCTAACAAATAGATTAGCGGTGACTTTTTGATGTTGTATAATGAAAACAAAGGGGAGTAATCAAAATGGCTGATCATTGCCGGCAACTCTTTTGAAGGAGAGTTACATGATTTGATAGTTGAATTTCGGTTACTGTACGTGGCTCCATACATCATGTATAAATATTACAGCATGGCTAATTGGATATTAATATTCCAAATTATATATCGCAATGGGTCGAAAACGAAAGAGCGAGTTGAATAGCGACGATTCTGGAGTGAGAAAACTGTCTGCCTTTTTTTTTCGTTACCGCCGCCGAAGTGTTCTAAAGTTAACGAAGAGTCTGACGTCGGCTTCTCTAGACGAAATGAACTTGATGCTACGATTAACGATTAAGATGCTGATACCGTGACCGTACCCGAAATCAACAATAGGAAATTCAAAGAAAACTGGAAAGTTGGCAACCCTTGGCTTGTCAAATTTGATGTCAATCACATTAACAAAAAACCAACCTGATCTCAAAACATCATAAAATGGGCTAATGTAAAGCAAAGGAGTATCTTGTAAATATGGTTGTTAAAGAATGTTAAAGAAATAAAAAAATATTATGTTATTACAACATGTGTTTTTTTTATCATATATTTTTGGCAGATAAAATATTCAAATTGGCGGGAAAAAAATATCATCATTTTTTTAAGTAAAAATTAGGATCCATTTTGGCGGAAAAAAAATGAAAGCCAGTGTGAGCCCTGTAAACTTCCCTTCTCGATTAAATCAATATATGGATAATCGAAACTATGCTTTTTATCGTACTGACTTTAGTAATGATGATAGAGGCTAGGTGGAAATTAGACAATAATTAACTTATCCCTACCATAATCAACTCGAGGTGGCATCGCTCACCTGCGATCTTGGGTGGATTATAATCCGATTTACTACATAACTTCCCTTCGCGATTCAATTAATAAATGGATAATCGAAACTATGCTTTTTATCGTACTGACTTTAGTAATGATGATAGAGGCTAGGTGGAAATTAGACAATAATTAACTTATCCCTACCATAATCAACTCGCGGTGGCATCGCTCACCTGCGATCTTGGGTGGATTATAATCCGATTTACTACATAACTTCCCTTCGCGATTCAATCAATAAATGGATAATCGAAACTATGCTTTTTATCGTACTGACTCTAGTAATGATGATAGAGGCTAGGTGGAAATTTCAATCGCGTAATTCTTTGTTCATAGTGGATAAATTTGACTGAAATGATCAGCAAATTGCCTTTACATTATCCAGTTTTTAACTATTATAGGGAGAACTGCCAACTGTTTATCTAATCTCCCATAATGTATCATTGTAAGCTTTAACTATGACCTTTTACAATATGTTACAGAAAATTATAGGGACCGTAGAAGTATATAATAAAATATTAAAAATTGGAAAAACTATCGATTTTAAAAACCGTTCAGAAATATTGCCGTTAAACCACAATTTCGTGAAAATTGGACCGCGAATACTCCTCTGTATGCAAATAGTATAAGCATGTAACGCATGCACTTAGGTTGTGGATATTCTAGGGTGTCACATGTTTTATCATATTTTGATGAGAATTAAAAAAATGTTTTATTTTGAGCATGTTAGACCATTGCACGCTGGATTATGGATCATTGTACGAACAATAGCTCTTTCATCTCTTGTTAAACGTAAATATATCTTGCCTGGCAACTGTTTAATTCAACAATTCGCTTGCGCGGGGGTGGGAGATCTTTAGCAATGGGATGAAAAAAAAACCCAAATGTGTGTACAGTGTCAAAGATCATCAGGCGATTCTTATGCTTTAAAATATGCAAAATGAGACAACATTTCTTATAAGTTGGAACCTTGAGCAGAAATGTCCACAGCAAAATATTATGCGCCTCACCCCGATCTCACCCCCTTCATGTTAACTTGTCTGTAGCCTGGGGGAATAATGTGGACCAGGACATCAAACGACTAGGGAATAATGTTATTGGAGCTTTATCCCAACTAACTAACTACTAAACAACTACATCCTTATCATACATACCTGAACGATACAAGAGAGAACTGGCCTGATTGTTAAATCAATTGTCCTAACCCCTTCCCAACTATTGTTTCGGTCCAGGTTTCGGAAGTCGAAGGCGAGGGTACACGCTAAGCCTCTGGACGTAGGCCAACATCAATCACCATCCCCAGACGAGTAACAAGAGTCAGTAAAAACTCCTTAGTTAATAAAGAACATTTTTTGAGCAAATAGCCTCAGCCCCCACCCCCATCCTACTGAAATTGGACCCCTATTCACTCCCCTTGCACTAGTGCAAGGAAACCGAGTGAATAGGCATTTCTAAGGAAAGTCGATGTCAGCTCACTGGTCAACCCGGAGGGGGAATTTCAGTGGTGGATAATATACCAAATGGGTACGACTACGACGCTATAAGCTAACAGCTTACATAGAATTAGATTCAGAAACCTGTAAATAAGAACCACAATTACATAAAGGACGATAATGTGTTTACAAAACGTTCCGCCATCTTGGAAATGTGCTAAATTGGTGAACACACACTCATTTTATGCAGTTGTATATGGTAGAAATCGAATTGGTCCCTCGGAAAACATACATATCGACACCAAAGACGACTACTCAATCCAAATCAGCACATCGTCCATTTTTCGAGCCACAAATGGCAGCCATATTGGAAATATGCTACATATATGAACATGTAACTATTTTACAAGGTTGTAAATGTCAGAAATGGAATAGAGGGCCTACATTTTGTAATTTCATTATTATAAATATATCATTACATGATCCGGTTATACATGTTCTAATAATTTACAACTATAAACTTCAAATAAAATTACTTGGTAACTGTAGGCATCGTTTAAAATGTGCATAGATTTATTTTAAACCCCCTGTTATTAAATAACTATGTTTTAACTTCTTTGATTGGCATTTAGTAATTGAACATATTAACACAAGGTACAATTTTATAGATACACAATTACTGAGTTTGATACTAAGCGACGTTTCAACGAGGATACTTGATAAAGACGAGAGTATCCTCGTCGAAACGTAGCTTAGTATCAAACTCAGTAATTGTTTATCCATAAAATTGTACCTTGTGTTATCTTTTAACTGTGACGTTAATGGCGATTTATATTTTAAAAAGACGTTGAATTGCTAACCTGGAGGTTCCGTTTCCGTTCCCAGCTAAGTCCGAGAAAGTTCATTTTATTCGGTGTGTGGGTAAGGGTGCGTTGGGGTCGCACTGTCCCTCTAAATGCGTCTCTCTCGATACTCTCAGCTGTATCATGTTATAAAGAGTTTTCATTATTCCATAAATCAATGGGTATATCTACAAGTAACTCGTGGACTGGTATTGACTCTTCTTCACTGTGTAGTGGGTAGCCATGGTGGGTAAGTCGGTAAGACTCTGGCTCGCTTGCCTAGAGTTCGCATGTTCGATCCCTGCATTGGCTGAGAATGTTCATCGGGACTTTTCGACGTGGTTTCCCTTTATCAGTGGTGCAAGACGGAGAGCCTGACAAGGACGAAAAACCGAGGTCCCGTATACACATTGGCGTGTACGTAAAAGAACCCATGGCAGTTGGAATTCGATATAAGAGTAGACCATAGTGCCGCTGCCTGGGCAAAATTTCCCTCCATCCCATTTCATTTCCCCGATACGTAGTATTGTAAACAAATCTACACGTTGACGGATATTGGCGATTATTCAATTGATATTGTTTTTAATGCGACTATGATCTCAATTATCGACTGCGCTACTTGCATGACAATATTGACCAATAATACGTAACAGTCGGTGCATATCAATTTATAAGCATATACACAATTACATCACAAATCTAGGTAACAGATGTCTTGAATAATCGACCGACAATATGGTTGACAGCTGTTTCGAAAGACGTTATATAGTATGTTAAATATCTTAAACTTTAGAATTTGTGAACTACTAACACTAGTCATAGGTAGAGTAAATATATCATGATTATTCCAGAAAAGGCTCTACTTTAGTATTCATGAACCATCAATACAGTCACAGGTAAGACATAGTCTCCTCATAAACAAATCTATCAAGAGTATCCCAGGTAAGATATTTTGTTACATTTTCATCTCTCTCTCAGGTAAATTTGACGTAAGTGACATTCCAAAGCATAAACATTTTAACATCGTGTTGCTGACAACACACTTTTTTTTTAGGTTGGAGGCTTACTATTGGGAACTGTACCAACCCCATTCACGGCCAATTTAAACATTCCTGGATTGGATATTTAAAGATAAATAACAGTGAATTGAAATTGACTTTGAAGTTGTAAAGTACCCACCAATTTATTTAGAAACATACGAGATTTAAATATATATATATTACCAGTTCCGGGTCATTGTCCAAGGCCCACACAAGTACGCGGCGACGGCGTGTGAGCGTCCGACGAGGGCCGGCGGAGGGGGGGGGGCTCCACCAGGAAAATTTTGAAAATTGACAACGCAAAACCATTTCCAAGCATTTCAGAAGAAAGCTTCCCATCTTTTCTTTCCCCGTCCTGAGGCCTCCAATACGTAACGGTAAATAATTGTTTTTTCTAGAATAAGATCTGTTATCCTATGATTGTTTTTCACAATTTTCATTGCAGGCCCTGGACTGTACAGCGCAGTGATGACAACTTACAAGTCCATTTATTTGATCGTAATAACGTGTGTTTGCAGTAAAATTGAATGTAGGTTGAGGTTTCTGTGACGATGATTAATACTAATAGTCCCTTTATTTATTTTGATTAATAGGCAATATAACAGATTAGATAACGACCACTTGGTATACTACATGGCGAATTGAGCAAAAGCTTAACAAGATGGATCCAGTGAGGTTCGTATATCAAATAGATTGAGGTTAACTGGGGTACGATATACTTTGGTGGTAACCATCTTGGATTTCAAAATCATTTCATTTGTTTTCCGTGAATAGTAAGGGTGTTATCGTGAAATCGCTTTGATTTTTTTTTAAACTGTGGTATTGATTTCCTGTAGGAGCACACCAGATTTGTTGGGTTTAGAGGTCAATATTATTTACACTTTATTGGGAAATTGTTGCTGTCGAACGTGATTGGAAGATTTCAAAATTCAAAATGACGCTAAAAAGGGGGAATGATAGCTAAAGTCATGGAGTACTGCACCAATACTAAGCAAGAAGCACCCCCGCCCCTTAATCCCGGGAATTCTGCGATCCGACCGTGCCACGATCGCTCCTACTAAATTTCAGCAATTTTCGTCATATCACGATCTGTATTGAATTCACATGCATAAGTTAGATTATTAAATCGTGTTGGCCCATTGATTGTCAGCAATTTCCGTTAATTAATTCTAGAGTAGTGGCCCTCGTTTCACTTTTTTTGGAAATTTGTGATCCGTATTAAATTTACATCATGATCAAATTAGTAAAAGGAAGAAACCTATTGAAAAGTTATCATCCGATCTATATTAGATTTATATGCATTATTTAGATTAGTAAACGGATGAATACTATTAAATATCAGCAATTTCCGTTTATTAATGACACCTACTTGACTTTGTTGAAAACCTGGTGAAAGCTCAAGCTACATATTTTATCGTCCAGTCTGTAAAACGAAATGACATGAAGTGGGGTTTACTGTTCTACTCTGACTTGTCTAATTGAGACGGGATTAGTAAAACAAAAAAAATCCTGTTGAATTTCAACAATTTCTAAGAAAAGTTTATGAAAAATCTGTCGTAATGTTGTTGAAAATGGTATTTTATTCTTAAATAAGCTATATTTTGCAATGTGTATCAAAATCAGAATAATTTGAAATTACAACCATTAAAGGGTTTAACGAAGATTCCTACTGAATTTCCACAATTTCCGATAACAACGTCTACATTTATGGCCCTTGTTTCACTTTGTTGAATCTTGTTAACGCTCTAATGAAAAAAGTTAACAGTATCTTGCAAATGCTTCGGTTACCTGTCACATAATAAATATGCGACAACCCTGTTGATTGCACGCACGATTGAGCTGCTATGGGTTACAGTGTTACTTGACAAACTATCTTTATTTAATTGCTGTTGACACATAAAATACAGGTATAATACATATAATTATTTGATTTGGATTATAATCGGGCTAATTTCCCGTTAAAATGCAAATAGTAGCGAATCCAACGCCGGATTAACCACGGGACACCATTGGGCCCAGGGCCCCCACATTAGGGGGCCCCCTACAAAAATCTCAGTTGCGGGCCTCGAACATGGTCGGACCGAGGACGGTTACCTATAGTGACGGGGCCCCTCCGATGCTCCGAGGGCTCTCCATCGGAAGCCCCTTGGGCCCCCTCAATCCATGGTGTGTCGCGATCGACATCCGAGAATTCGGTGGAATCCGGTGATGCCGCGTCATATTTTCGACTGGTATCCGTTTAACGTTACGGCCTTCATTCGTCAAATCATCGTGGGTGATATAATATGATTCCGAATCAAGTGACCCCGTTATTTATTACTGAGCGACTTCAAAATTAGGTTTGATGTAGCTCTGCTCACTTACAGTGGCGGATTTAACGGACTCAATGGGCTCCAGCCCCCTCCTCTAGAATGCGCTAATTTTGTGGCAGAATTTTTTTTTTTCTGGTGGGGGGTACTTCTAAATAGTTCTGCTTTATATCAATGTCGTGAGTTCTCTCGAAAATAGAGGAGAAGCACATAATACATATACCAACGATCTTGGGTGAGTTTACAGATGTGGTGATACAACCCCTTAACCCACCGACAACTACTGCCTCCGCCAATCCCTAGTTGACAACTGTAAAGGCTACGATGTGAGGAATTGTGACCTTAAGGGGACAAACTCTACCGATATTAAAACTACGACGTTCCAATGGTATTCCCCCTCTTTTTGGAACCCTTGCGACAACGATAGCAGTGATTATGTAGCGGGGTGCAGGGGGTATATTGCACTCCCAGAAAAATAAGGCTCTTAGGCTCAGTCGGTCGGTTTTAAGGCCCACGCGTCAATGGTTACCTGATTCGTTTGCCGTGATCCAAACTTTCTTATATAACTTATGTGAAGACTATGTGGCGGCACCACCGGAGTGGGTCCAAGGGGAGGGGGGGAGGAGCAAATGCCTCTCTTAAAAAATCTGCCGCCCCTGAAATATGGCGTCCCTGAAAAAGAATCCACCAAATAAAATACAAAATCTACTCTTAGATAACTTGAGTGTTGCCCCCATTGGCGAAGTCCCCCTCCTATCATCCCTTTGTGTTCAGCGCCTGCCCCACCACGAGACATTTTAGGGTTCATTTTGGTCGCCCTATCCACACTCGATAAGGCTTTATCGGCCCTAGGGGTCGCCGCCACCAAATGACTCTTGTTCTGGTCGCCCTATTCACATGGGCTTATTTGTGCTTCCGACTAGTTTAAAGGACAAGAAGTTTCTCATTTTGGTGTGTTTAACAAGATGAGGGCTTTCCAGAACCCCCCCCCCCCCCCCCCCCTCCATCAACCACTGCCACAGGCGCTGGCGGGAACCAGGCTTTGCCGGTCGCCACTCCACGCTCATTAACTCGGGGGAATTATATTGGTTCCCCCTAACACTCTGCTGCATCCCCACTTTTAAAATCCTACAAAGATGGTAAGAAGAATTTAGAATGGTAGTATGAGATATCCCTCGTCTCCGAAACCCTTGTGAACATCATATAGGCTACAGTTTTCAAATTTGATATGAAGTATTGCGGTCATAGAATGACGAACCAAGTCAACGTTTCGTTCCGCAGTTATCCTCGCTTGTGAACGCGATAGAGGCTATATCTTTTAAAGACATCTTTCAAATTTGACGTTCCAGAGTTATCACCGATTTACCAAACACCTTGCAACCGCGATAGAGGCTATAGATTTTAACGGATTTGGTGTAAAGCATATTATGAATCATGACAGGGTGAACTCTTTCGAAATTCATATTAATTTAGTGTTCCGAATTCGTAAAATTTGCACAACATCCATGTTTTCTTTCGGATAAGCTGACATTGAGACAAAGCTGCTACGCGGGCATAGCTATCATTTTTCAGTTTGTTATTTAGTACATAGAGACAAATGTATTGCGACACTCTAATGTATATTCCCTCAAAATAAATTCATTTCGAAATAAATATCTGAGAAAGTGAAATGAACCTTTTGGTGTATCCTTACCTCTAAGTACCAGTGAAAGCTGCCAATGCAGCACATAAGATGACAGTAACCCCTTACTTGTGTCACGTAAATCATGTTCGGGGACAGTTTTAAATTAATGTCGGCAAAATCGGCCTTGAGACGGACAAAAGCACCAAATTGTCCAAAAAATGCTACTTAGAACTCAGACAAGTCCATAGGTTTAGAATCCTGACGACAGGCTATGGACCACTTGAGCATGAAGTACAGGATTTCTTTCCTTATGACCTGTATCAGCCAGAATATTCGTTCTCTGTGATTTAACTAAACGTAATCACAATAAATTATCTACTTAAGCTAATGTGTTTGTCAGTGTTTCCTAGTCAGTTCAGAAGTACTGGATACCCCACAGAACGTAAAATAGCTAACATCTCCGATCAACAAATGAAATGAAATAAGGTTTAACGCCATACTATTCTGTTCCTAACCTGGGCTAATGAAGGCGTGCATACGCCATACATTGTACTATGAGGGAAAATTTGCCCGGAGAGCGGCGCTATGGACTACACTTATATCGAATAACCACCAATGGATATTTTACGTGCACGCCAATGTGTACACGGGACCTCGGGGGGGGGGGGGGACTACGTCCGAAAAACATGGATGAACTTTCTCAGCCAGTGCAGGGATCGAACATCCGACCTCTAAGCTAGCGAGCCAACGTCTTACCCAATGTGATCCCCATACCACCAACAAACACTAGCACTAGATTTAATAGGAAATGTTGCAATACTTTTTTCGATGTGTATGTTTATACAATCTTTAAAACCTAAACGACTTCTTTAATATTGCAGGTCATATATAGCTGGTAGATTGCATAAATCTTTGAAACGTCTCTTAAAATATGGAGTGGATTTACATTATGTTGATAGTCAGCAGTACAACCAGATACACACATTTTTAAATATTTATGACAATACATGTAGACATGATTTGTTGTTACAATGCGTTATTAAATTAGTTGATGCTGGTGTGGACGTTAACCAGGTGAATAAATTTATAGAGACAACTATATGTACAGCTGTTAGTGAAGGGTTGTATCACGTTGTGATACATCTCTTAGAAAACGGTGTTGATGTGCATTATGTGGATAGCCACGAGAACAACCTTATTCATACACTCTTAGATAGCTATGCCATTTATGACACTAAGGGTAGACATGATTTGTTGTTAAAATGTGTAATCAAATTAGTTGAATCTGGTGTAGACGTCAACAAGTTGAATGCATTTAAAGAGACGCCTATATCTAAAGCTATTAGAGATAGGTTGTATGGAGTTGCGTTATATTTGTTAGAACATGGTGTTGATGTACATTATGTTGATGGTTTTAAATGTAACATTCTTCACCATGTGTTAGATGATATGTATTCAAATGTGAAAGATGAAGAGAAATACGTACTCTGCGTAAATACTTTAATAAGAATGAAATTAGACATAAACCAACCTGACTTTGCAGGTAATACCCCGTTGTTCTATGTGGGTATAAATACAGATTCATTTCCAAAAAAGCCCCCGTTCTATCTGGATAAATTATGCGGAATAGTATTAAAATTAAGGACAGGGCATGATGTCCATGTTATATTGCAGTGTAAATTGGTCAAAGCTTTAATAGAAGCTGGTTGTAATGTGAATCATCAAAACACTGAAAAGCAAACAGCTTTAATGCACCATATAAAACACCAAGCTGATATCTGTATATTAAAACTATTAATTCCATATTCTGATGTAAGTTTAACTGATAATAATGGTGATACAGCAATTAGTTTTTGTGTCCAATATCACATGATCAAGTCTACTGCCGTCTTTAACTTTTTAGTAGATTCTGGTGCAGATCTGATGTCGCGTAACAACGGGGTTAAGTTATTCCATGATATTTTAAAATGTAAGAGGTTTTGGATGTTCAATTATTACATTAGGCTAAAGTTGATTGTTAATGGTGTTACAGCTGAAGAAGAAAATATGCTTCATCTTTTAGCTCGCGTTAACTATGATTATTCTGTAAGCAAGTTTAAATGGTTGTTAAATAACGAGCTAGACATCAACCATTTCTCATCTAAAACCAACACACCGACTATGGTAGCTGCCTTTTTGTTAAACAATACATATTTAGAGTTGTTGACACGTCATCCTAGACTAAAGATCAATGCACAGAATAACCAGGGTCACACAGCTCTACATCTTTGTATCATTGGATTTACGATGGTTAAAGATGGCTTGAACAAGAGACAGGTAAATGACGTCGTTAACAATTACTGTAAACAGATATATCCAATATACATGGCTTGTATTGACACTTTACTTGGTGTTGATGGAATAGATGTAAATATTCCGGACAATGGAGGTAGAACTACTTTAATGATGGCTGCTATGAAAAACGACAGAGTTCTGACAAGGAAACTACTTCAAGCTGGTGCCATAGTTAACACGTTAGATTATTCGGGGAGATCTGCTCTACAATATCTTGATATTTATCAGAGTATGTTTGATTTGACTTGTTTTAAATTACTTCTATCTAATGGTAATTTTGGTCTTCTTAACACATCCTGTATTGATGGTAATACTATTATTCAAACGGCTTTATGTTTCCCATTCTTCTGGGAACCGTGTCGCGTTGTTGGTTTGATTAGGTATTTAGTTGCTGAAAACTGTTGTCTTCAGAAACTAGTAACTTCTTCGGCTGGAAGTAGCTATAACCAAATTGATCTTACCGAGTTAAGCCTTATAGAAAGAGATAAACTAAGAAAACTCTTAGTGGCTCCCAAGGGGAGGAAATTATGAGAACATTAAATTTTGATGAGGAAGATAAACAATATGAAGACAACGAAACAATTCGCTCTCGCGGCAGAGGAGAATTCATTAGTTTCTGTAGGAGTATATCTCTCAAGTCCCTGTGTAGAAGAATCATCAGACAGAATCTGGGATTGGGAATAAAGGAGAAGGTTAATGATCTAGCATTCCCTTTAAAATGTAATGATTTTCTTCTACTAAAAGATGTTCTTCGGCCACAAGATTACAACTTAGACCATATTGATGATGGCTGCAATGATTTTGATGATGATGATGATTATGATGGTTATGATATAGATGATAGAGATGATGATTATAGCCAATATAAATATAAGTATTTTACCCTCAATACAGATGATGAACTTGGAGAAGATTTCATGAATACCTGGATGTTTCCTAATGGTGTCAATGATAATCATCAGCTTTTTGATGATGAAAATAATCGTCGTCTTTTTGTTGATGATCGTCATTATTTTGATGATGAAGATGATGATGATGATGATGATGAAGATGATGACGAAGATGATGATGAAGATGATGATGATGAAGAGGAAGCTTGAGATGATGATGATGATGATGATGATAATGACTACGACGATGATAAAGACAAAAATGATGATACTAATACTGGTGATAAAGATTGTGATGATGGTGATGACGATGATGACGATGATACAGTTAGAGATGATACTAATGCTGGTGGTACCATTGCCTATGGCATTTCCCATCAGTGATGATGAAGGCAAATAATACATTCAGTTATATACATCATCACAAATATCCAGTGCACGAGTACAACCGCTGCTAGTAAAATAGTACTCGATACCACATTTAATAGAGTATATTTTACCACCACTATTTACATCTACGCATTTGTTCTCACGGCTACTTACCCTACAATTTTACACCGTAAACATCATTTTATGAAAACTGTCATTCATAATCTTCTTCGACTGAGACTGATTGTTAATCTGACATTCTGTTTTACAAATAATTATTATATTACATGTTTCTATCAAAGCTGTACTTTAACTGGTGTAACTTCATCTAACTAGCCACCAATTGCGCAATAGTGTATGTTTAAATGCATTAACACGCGTCGTAGACGAAGGCGGCAATTTAATGTAAACTATTTCCGTTTATTTCTTCTGGGGTATGGCCCTTGGTTCCCTTTGTAGAACCCTGTGATCCCTCAAAGGACAAAAGTTATCATCCTATCTGTATAAAAAGTGTGTGCATTATTTGAATTAGTAAAACTTAAAAACTTATCGAATTCCAACAATGTCCGTTAAATAATTGTGGCTACTCTTTTGCATATTTTAAAATAGTAAAAGGGAGCGACTTATCGCGTTTCAACAATTTCCGTCAATTACTTCTGGAGTCATGGCCCTCGTTTCACTTTGTTGAACATTATGATTGCTTGAATAACAAAAATTACAAAATGTAATTTGTATGCATTATTTAAATTAAAACGCTTATATGGATATTTATTTCTGAATTTATTAACATGCTACGTTTCGATACACATAATCCGCCTATCGTTATCAACCGATACGCATACAGATATCGTTATAAAGCTTGATACATATCTGTATGTGTATCGAAACGAAGCATATTTATAAATTCAGAAGTAGTATATCGTATAAATGTTGTTAATTTGTGAACTTTACTTATATATGTCTTATTATTTAGATTTGTAAAATAGAGACATCTATTGACCTTCAATGATTAATATTGATAACTTATGACATTATTGTCCGTGTTTTGTTTCTTTGTAGCTTCGTGTGAACACTCAAACTACAACTTTCAAATTCCCGGTTGTACGTGGCAAGGAGTAGGGTCGCCTGTCCAACCTAGTGGGTTTTCTCGGGGTCCTCCGGTCCCCCCCCCCACTGCTAAAGACCCCTACGCGCAAGCAAATTATTGAAATAAAATTAAACCATATGTTTGTCCCGAAATGACCTAGTTTGTGTCGAGTGGACTTTAAACCCCATTTCTCTCTCTCTTTCGAAAGACAACAAAAGTTATCCAAACTGAATTACAATAATATCAGTATATTGTAAAGTACCCTGTATAAATATGAGACAACAAATATCGACTGTTCGGACGATTCAGATGCCATGGGCCTATATAACGTTGTCTGGCAACCTGTCTTTTATGTAAAACACTAGAACATTTTATTGTTCCCAATTTGGTCATAGGAATTAGTTCTAATCTACTGTACACGATTCGTGTACATATAAAATATAGTGTAGCCACAACTACCTTGTAATGGATGCACAATATAAGTATGCATGTGAATATAAAGTATAGTAATATCTTCCTTGTAATGATTACACAATATCCCAAATAATGTTTATTACTCTTGTATGCAAATTATAGTATAATAACATCTACCTTGTACATGGTACTTATTTTAATAACACACTTATATGGATATACTATTTCTGAGTAAAATGTAGAAGTTGTACACCCATATAAGTGTGTTAATTTTAGTGAAATCTATTTCTATTATGTCTTATAAGGACTAATATACTTATTGTAAATTATTGTATGCATGTAAAATTCTAATAATGAAATGGATCTATGCCTGTTCATTAAAGAATAGATACGCACGTGGCACAGGTGTAGAAATAGTCGACCACTTCAGCTCAGATTGTCTCCCTTTCCACTACAACGAATAATTGTCAGGACAATGCGGCACTCGGCAAATCTCGACAGATTCCGGAACCTACATCTAGCCCATACATTTGCGATACGACTGCCGGTTTACTTTAACAGGAATACTCGATGCTATTGCAAACAAACAAGACACCATGGGCGCAGCCATGTTTCATCCGGGACCTTTAAAGTAGTTCCAAGACACCATGGGAGCAGCAATATTTCATCCGGGACCTTTAAAGTAGTTCCAATATGGCGGAATTCGTTATAAAGCCGAGACTAGATGTAGGTTCCGGAATCTGCCGCGGATTGCCGAGTGGACACTGTGGCACGAAATGTGTATACCAGTTTAATTAAACACTTAGGTATAAATGAAAAAGAATTCGACATTGTTAATTTACATATATTATTATCAAAATAGCATATCTATTTATTGAGACAAGAGCTTCGCTAACGCTGCAATACATATCCACATTCCTGCTTCGATTGATATGGTACATTGGGCTAGCTTACCCGGTAGTAGTTCATCGGAATTAACCGGCGAGGTTCCACTTTGTCACTGGTGCAGGACAATTTTATCAAAATATCATACCTATTCATTAAGAACAAGGGGGGGTGGCTGGCTGAACCCATTTTAATAGTCCCCTGCTTTATGCGAAAGGCGGGGGACAAAAACAAAGTGAAATTGGTGTCATTGCTCCGCATATAATACTTTAACAATAATGTAAACAATTGTCTGAATTTAATGATAGCGCAGCTATTGAAAGGGGTATTTGTCATAAAAAAAAACCCAACTGTGATTATATTGTAATGAAATCGACATGCAAGGCGATTTCATTTTTCATGGCACACGCATTTGGAAGCTAAAGGGGATACTGTAAGTAATTTTAGCAATCTTTATTAAAAAGATGATTATACAGACAGAGTAATACGAAAAACAAAATTAGAGACTTTTGGCAAGCGTAAATTCCTAGTGCGTATCGCGTATCCGTATGGATTTTGTGTGCGACGTCATCAATGTGTGTGTATTTCTCATACGTGAAACGGCACACGGATACGGCGGCCCGTATCGAACAGCTGTCATACGGAGAAGATCCGTATAACATTGTTGTCTTTTTAGTGGCGGCGGGACGATTTACCCGATACTACCCAATACCACCGTAGTTTACCCGTATGTGTTCCGTAAATACCGTGACTGTTCCGAAGGTATTCCGAGAGCGTGTGAAATGGACATTTTCCGTGGATTTTTTTCCCCACTTATCCGCGTAAAAATGCCGAAGCTCTTCCGCAAAAGCCATTCCGCGGAAGTACGTGAGTACCGCAGCTTTCCGCAGCTCAGTGAAATGGGGGTATATTCTACATGTATTACATTTATATTAAAGAAAATTTGCCCGGAGAATATATTTTTATTTGGTTGTTGGTTCTAATACTCATAAAATAGTTCCAAACATTCATTTAGAACGATAAACATCCAAAAGGAATATTCTCCCACCAGATTCATTTAGGGAAAATTAACCGCAAAACGTTGTATGCACGAATATTCAACCCGATGAGCGCTTAATTGTTTTTTTCCGCTTTTTGACGTTTTCTTTGACCGAGTTTTTTGCCACATGTTTGTTTAGGCTTTGGACAAGCAAATTTTACACCTGAAGCCTGAACAAACTTGTCATCCGACAATTTAAAGTTCTTTTTTGTTTTTAAAAATTTTTGAAAATGTTTCTCTTTTTGGGCATTTGACTTTTCTTCCCAGCAACACGGGTCCAAATAAAAATATTTGCATGATTCGGTTAGTTTAAAATTGCTTGTACCATGCATTGCACGACGTAAATCTAAATGTTGAATTTTTGATACTTTAGAAAGTTTGTCTACTAAGTCTGGAAGTTTGTGTTGTTTCCATTCGGCAATCTGTTTAAGTCTATTGTTCATTGACTCTGCATTATTATTTGTCCAGACGCCAGAAATTTTATAGACGGCGTCAATCATAATTGGCGCGTTTTGCTCAATTACATTATGAAGAGTCTATACACAACATAAAGAGGCTAAAACCAATATTGACAAAAGAAAATCGTCATGTGTATTATTTGGTAGCAGTTTAATCGAGAGATAAAATACATAAAGCAGAACTTGATTACCCAATCAATAATCTTAACCCCGTTGATTAATTGTTAAGTAAGGTGGAATGTATATACGAGTAGAGCATTATACATTCGTAATTAACAAATTACGTTTATTTTCAAATGACAGTAAATATGCAATAACTTATTAGCTGACATGAAAAAATAAATATAAACATGAGCAGTTGTTTTTTGTTTGTTATTTGTTAAAGGACATACCTCATGGCGATACCTATAGAGGGGTTGAAATAGTTATTTATAGACTGCTAGCCATCTTAATATAAAACAATAGTTAATTACACATAATGATTAAAATATACACAACAAAATACTTGTTTTTCTTATTTTAACTTCGTCGACTTGGAAGCCATCTGCAACACAAAAGAAGACGATTAATCTGCATAGCAATCTTAAATCTATTTATCGGTTGTAAATGGAGATAACTGCATATTCATTTCCATTCTCTGCGAATTATGGAATATTCGTCGCAGTAATTAAACTAATGTGTTGATATTTGACAATATAAGGTTGTTATTTGATGATAGTGGGTAGTATGTGATAAGTGTTTGATAGTATTGGGTCAGTTTTTGCTTGTTTTAGGTGATATAGGGAGGCAAATGGAACAGCCAGACATCGGTAATCGCATTTAAAGTACAATTCCCACGGTATATCTAATTATTTTTGAAAAAATCAATTGATATATACATTTTGCAGTATTATGTTGTAGTGTTGGGTAGTATGTGGTGACATGAGGCGGTACTGAGGTGGTATTGGGTAGAATTGGGTATTATTGGGTAAATCGTCCCACCCCCTAGTGGTCTAGAGTGCCGCGCTTCGACCTTAGCTGGCCTGTCACCTCTGGCTTGCGGCTGTGGTTTCGAGCCCTGGTGTGAGCGTATGTGGCATGGAGATAAGGGCGGCTTCTCAACCTCATCGGTTTCCTCCGGACGCTCCGGTTTCCTCCCACTGCTAAAGACCCCTACGCGCAAGCGAATTATTGAAATAAATTAAAACCATATGTTAGTCCCGAAATGACCTGGTTGTGTTGAGTGGACATTTAAACCCCATCTCTCCCTCTCTCTCTATAATCTGGATGCCCTGTCTTATCTATTTACCTTTTCTGAACATCTAACTTAAAATAATTTAATATTACTTAACATGCATCTTTGTCACTGATTTAGTATGTACCATTGTTTGAGTTACGTCTCAGTATAGTAACTATGTTAATTTATATCACCAATTGTATTATATGTTTAACCCTTGTCATGTATATGTTCAAATATTTCTAGTTTAATTATTATTAAGATATTAAGTTGGCGATAGCGCCTGGGTATAAATATAAGAGACGAAATACGGACAATTATGTTCATTCGTTAATAAACCCAGTTCGACATCAATTAATTAGTACTTATGTTTCTTATAGGTGAGTTAGTTTGTAATTGTGTCGCCTAATAATTCATTTAGTACATATTGTTAATTTTATGCCTTATATTATGATTTGTAATAGTTTACTATACTTATTCACATAATATGTTAATACTTTATATTTGCTAATTGATAAATGTATGTTTCTTTTTGCATAATATACTCTGCCAAATTAAAAACTTGACACTCGGGATTTTTGGGACTAGATTTTTAATATTTGGTTTAAGGCAACTATTTTAGTGTTATGTTGTGCACAGACCACATTGACATCAACAGAAAGCAAGAATACGTCTCGCCGAAAGTCCTTGACATTGATAACGTTCGTGATGTCACAGTACCCCCCAAAATGAAATTCACAGACTTGGAGAACAATCGGAATAAAGTGTTTAGTAACGGTTGTGGCCTCCTCTAGCGTCTCGTACGGCCATACAACGTCTTCTCGTGGATCTCAGAAGATTAGTAAACTCTACCCGAGGAAGATGTCGCCACTGCTCAGCAAGAGCATGTTGAAGGTCCTGCAACGTCAATGGTGGATTCACTTGCTGACGAACACGTCGACCTAGTTCGTCCCAGATGTGTTCAATAGGATTAAGGTCGGGGCTAAGCGACGACCAATCCAGGACTTGGACACCGGCATTTCTTAAAAAATTCTGGGTAGCAATTGCCGTATGGGGTCGAGCATTGTCTTGTTGAAACGTTAGTCCAGGACCATGTCTAAACGGAAGAAGAACAGGTTGCAAAATCTGATCCCTGTACTGGACAGCATTTAAGTTCCCTTAGACAACAACAAGAGGAGAACGTCCATGTGCACAAAAAGAACCCCAAACCATGACGCTGACGCCATCAAATAGGTCAACTTCCCTGACGCATACTTGAGCGTTACGTTCACCTCGTCTGTGGTTCACTCGGACCCTGTCATCGGCAAATCTCAAAGTGAATCGAGATTCGTCACTAAAGACAACCGAATTCCACTGTCTTTGAGTAAATCTTATGTGTCTTGTGGAGCACAAGTCGGTTACGGCGATGAAGAGGTGTCAATATTGGTCCATAAAAACTAACCAAGAGGTCCTTTGGGTGAGGTTAGGAATATTGTTGCTAAAGGTGATATTTCCCCCCGTTCTAATTCATTAATCGCTGTAATTAAATTGGGATCTGTTTGACGAAGAACATCTTTTCGGTTTAGACGATGGGGAAATTCCCTTTCAAATACACCACTTTTTATACATGGGTCTCCATTACACTTATTTCTAGATACTGTATCATTTGCTTCTCATTGAAATTGCATCTATTAGTTAATGTGTCTCTATTTACTTTTGTTGTTGAAATTTACACGATGAGGAAAGTTTTAAAATACACCATTTTTATACCTAGGTCTCCATAACACGTATGTCTGTGTGAGGGGATTCTGCACATGCTGTCGCACAACTTGGCGGCCATGTCGCCTTGTGGTAACTCTTGGTCAACCAGTCCGGGGCGATCATCCGTGGTGTTGGTGGCCCGAAAGCGTTGCTTAAGCCTGTGGATGGTCCGAACATTGACTTGAAAGTGATTGCCATTGGCAACGGCTTGGGCAGTGTGGCTGCGTAGAGTCTTCCAAGCGCCTGATTCCTGAGTAGTGAATAGTGGCATGCTGCTGACGTTGTAGTGTGAATATTTCAACCGGACATGGGGGTGCATTTAATTTAATAGGACTGGTTCCGGCGAACAGCACGTGCAGCACGATTTACATGAAAATCATTGAGAAGACATTACCATCTCCGAAGTCGGGCTGCGTTTTTGAGAACATTTCCTAGGTTCAATTCTGTGTTTGCTGTTTGGGGGGGGGGGGGAGCCTTATTGCTCAGTTAAAGTTGGAGATGTGGTCACAAATATACAATAAATACATTTGACAAGTTCTATGCAACGCGTCTTTATAATTCAAAGTAACATGCCAACCTGACGTTTCTTTTGCTCTTGCACTACAGGAAACGAGAATGGAGACGTTCACGTTGTTTATCAGCACCGGCAACCTGATTGCCTTACAACAGAAAATAAAGCATTTTCGGCCAATAAAATCGCTTGTTACACGAAGGCAGGCCACGTGGCCATTATTAACAGTCATAATATATACTGGATTGTCTAACTAGCGAAAATTAGTGAGTATTGCGACTGGTTGGCGGAATCTATAATTAAGAATTTGGATCGCAATGTTTGTATCACACCCGTTTCTCATCTTGGTATTAGTATATAGACTGAAAGAGAATTGATTTCAGGACAGTTATTTCCCCTTGAAATAAAAATTGCACTCAGACGACGCTGTCGTAACGGACTTTAGACATATTGCACTTAGTCATATTAATGCATTTTTACGACTTTCACGTCCATTTATAGAAATAAATGAAAAGTGGAACTTATACAGGAATAATTCATCAATAATTAAGCAAGTTTTGCATGCGCCGTAACCTCGACCTTAAAACTGTTGTTGGTTGAATGGAACCGAAACGAGACCGTAATAGACTACTTTTCGCGAAAAAAATGTGCCATAGTTGTGACAGCCAATTAAGAAAAACGAGTTACATCCCTTTTTCGGTTGGCAAACGCTTACTATATCAAAAGAAACCAAGGTATTTGGGATATAAACGTATAATTTACATTTCAACAAAATCGGATAAAGTTGTGACCCGTAGGTGACCGACAGGATACAAATGGGATTATTCGTACAAGATGGGGCCATAATCCATCAGAAGGAATATCAGAAGGAATCTCGAGACCTTTGGGATATAAACATATATATTTAAGTTTCATTAAAATGAGATACAAATTGCAACCTTGGTATTACATACTTCAGGACTATTTGCGTAAATAGGCAGCCATGTTGTCGGACACTTCTGGCTTTATGATATGGTGTAACTTGCGATATATTTGAACATTTGTTTTTAATTCGGATAAAAAAATTACGACTTCTAGTGGGCCAACACATAATAACCTGATTTTATCGTGCAATTAGGGATCATGGTCTATGAAGCTAAGGTCAGCAATATGCAAACATCGACAAGAACTAAGTTCATTGTCAGATAAACCTATATTTCAAGTTTCGTCAAAATCAGATACAAAATGTGACCTTCACAAACAAAATCCGAACGGGTGCGACAATCTACGCCCACATGAAAATGTTGGCATATAGAAATGCTAATAAACAAGATGCCGCAAGTCCAGTTTAAACATACAGAATTAAGCTGAATAAAACCGCGCAGAAACAATATTAGGCCACCTAAATTCCGTTGTTTCTCCGGCAACTGACAGTTGAAAATGTCGGTGTGTGTGTGGGGGGGGGGGGGGGCTTCTCTGGATTTGGTTTTACCTCACTGCTGGCTGGAGGATGGTGTAAAATAAAATTTGCCTATTGCTGAAAATTGTATGGGCGTTTTTATTCTTATAAACAGAACATTACAGGAAGTCATTACTTGTCTACTGTTCTGCTTGCTTTTATTTTACATACTTAGAGCATAAATCCAAAAATCAAGTCGACGAATACTTTCATATTTATTTCACGTACCGGCTTCAAGTTCACGTCATTAGTTGGCGCCCCGTGACGCCCCTAGTCTTTGCTAGAAGGGGCGCCTCGATCGCGCACCTGACCCAAAATAAAATTGTCGTCGAAAACTTGGTTTACGTTTAGGTACGGTATATTATCAGCTACTACCCGTTTAACGGTATTGGTTGAAATTGTGCCCTAATTATTTTTGACTAATCAAAACAACTTGTCTTATGCTCTCGCATTACGTGATCTAAAATTTCGACCCTCCCGTGTATTTATTTATTTTTTATTTATTCATTTTTCCAAGAGGCATATCAAACATGACAATAGAGGTGGTAATATGAAGTTACATGATAATAAGATGATAAGATGTGAAAGTTTTGATGAGATAAAAAGTAATGATAACCGATAAACTGGGATCTCAAGGCTCAAAATGGATTTTGCTGGCGATTAAGGGCAAGGTAAAGTGACACCATTTTGTCACAACACCTAAAATGGGGGGGTTCCCAAAAAGGGACTTACACAAGATTTAATGCTGATATGTTGGTATCTAAATGTGCCTGAGATGATACAGAACAATAAAAAATGGATGGAAATAAAAAAAAATGACTTTGAAATAAGATATTTACCAAATAATAAAGGAAATTCCTAAGTCAGGGCTGCGCAGCTACAAGCTTTATAAAAAAGAACACAGGAAAACTAAACCGGCCAAAAGTTGCTCAGATAATCAAACTCCAACCATCAAGACTTGAAATCTGAAAAAAAATTATCAAAACTTAGTTATAGGACCTCAAAGTTTTCAAATATTTTGTAAACAAAAGGCCATTTTGTTTCATGCACTACTTTCTCTGCAGATGTATGGTGTACCACTAGTGGCACAGTGAATAGCAATATTGGCCCTATGATATGAGTTTCACAAAGATATGAATGTGAAGCATTTACCAGTGTTCTACATTATATACATAGCTTTCATATTCCTGATATAACTTCTAATTGCAATAGAAGCAGCCTTTTTTGGGGGTATGTGTGTGTGTGGGGGGGATTTTCATGAATTTGATAAATGTATTATTGTGAGTGACAGAGAGACAGACAGAGAGGTTTAATGTCCTTTGGATACAAACTAGGGACTAACTCATGGTTTAAATTTATTTCAATAATTTGATAACATGTAGGGGTTTTTAGCAGTAGGAGGACTGGGAAAAAACCCTTTAGGTTGTACAGGTGACCCTACTACCTGTCACATGCAAGCAGAGAACTTAAACTATGCCACTTGACTCAATGACAGACCTTGTGATCAAATGTGCACGTTAATCTTTCGGATACCCAATTTACTTAAAAAGAAAAAAAATGGGGTTTAACATCCACTCGACACAAACTAGGTCATTTTGGGACTAACATATGGTTTAATTTTATTTCAATAATTCGCTTGCCCATAGGGGTCTTTAGCAGTGGGAGGAAACTGGAGGACCCGGAGAAAACCCATGAGGTTGGACAGGCGACCCTACTCCTTGTCACGTACAACCGGGGGTTCAAAACAAAGCTAGCTGACTCAATGACAGGCTTTATGACACAGCACGCACATGCTATCCATTCGGCCATCCAACTCCCCTTACTCAAAAAGCATTCATCTAGTAATGTACAGGTATGTACATCAAATGGAATAATCCACATTATTTACAATTTGTTATACGCACCTGTTATTAAAGTCAACAAATCCTAAATCATATCTCAGTTCCTGGCATTCATTAGACAAGTATTCCTATATTTCGGAAAAATAAATAATGTAAAGGTGTATTTTTCAATTAATTTTCTAAATCCAACACATACACAAATTCTATAATCAAACATTAATATACATGTACATGTGTAAAGCATTCAGCATTATTTGCAAACTTCCAATGGGAGGTGATATCAGATGTTCTAGTTAATTAGATGCTGACAGAAATGAATCACATCCATTCACAGATGTACAATGTACACGTCTTCTAGAAGGGTTGGTACGTTGTATCCTGCCCATGCACAACACTCATCATGTTGCAAAAGTGTAACTTTACTGTCAAGATAGGAAATTGTTTTTATTGGCATGATGGTTGCTTTAGGCCTTCTAGATTTAAAAAAAGACAGCCACCATATACATTTGCCATCAGTTTGGAGGACTTTAAATCCACACATATTCACATATTTTATTTGAATAGGAATGTTTATTTTGGAGGGGGGGGGGTGTTCATATTCTTATCTGGAGACCAAATGTACAATAAAAACTATCATTGTAGCCTGGAATAAACAGACGCTAGCTATTGCCATTCAATTGAGACATATGGCATATTTCGCAAAATAGAATTGATTTGAAATTTTAGTAAATCAGTTTATATACATTCATATTGCATTATTATATACGGTGTTACCAATTTGTGTCAATTTCTAAGTCTCAAATATTTATCTCCTGTAATTAAGGCAACACGCCCGCCATAATCTGCGTAGATTATCTTGTTGAATTCTGTAAAATAAGAATAAAAATGTACCAGTGGTTATATCAATGAAGAGTAAATAAACAACACATAATTATATAAGAATTTTAAACATGAAAACCCTACAAACCATGTCTTAAAAGTATACCCAAGCCACAGAAAATAAATTAGGCCTAATTAGTAATAATATAGGCAATATAGGCTAAAACATGATAATTTTGACATACACAAAACCCACAAAATGTAGCACTAGAAGAAATTGAAATTATCCAACAATTAATTTTGAAGTTGACAATATGAATAAACCTAATGCAAAGGTTTAATTTCAAAAAGCTTAGTAAAATGATTAGTCAAATAAACTGAAGACTGTCGTCTTTGGCACGTGCTACCTATGGCGTTCGGTAGTCCCAAACTAAATACAGGACAAGCCATTAAAAACTATTATTTTCTCAAATGGATATCACCACAATATAAGTTGCAATGCAAGAATGCAGTGTGTACTTACCAATATGAAAATAAAATTTATTCAACGAATTTGAAGTCACTTGACGACGAAACCACATGTACAAACTTTTTTGACAGTTCATCCCACCCTTCGAAAAAAACCCACATCTCCAGAGATCGGCTATCCGATTACAAGTGACATCCATGCAACATGATGCTACATTACCTTTCAATTTTTCTCCTTAAAAATCATTTCTCTCAAAATATTCACAAAATAAAGTTTTTGCCAAATTTCATAATTGTTGACATTTGGGGGCCAAATGGCATCTTCTGGAAGTGCTGCAGCGAATGGCAATAGTCCGATGCAGCCAATGTAAATTCCCAAAGTTAAACTTCATCAACAAATTGTAATAGATGCAACATACTCTCAATGATATGTGCCAAACATTATAACACATAATATGACACATACAAAAGCGAATTATAAAATTAAGACAGAAACTCACTGAACGCGGAGTAATGTCTGTATAAGGTGAAGGTCATTTGCACTGTTTTCGGAACTATGTATTGTATTTAATGGGTGATCAGAAAGGAAAAGAAAAGGTTAGGGCTTTAAAAAATACATAGGTATGTAAATAATTGATCCCCCACGATTTGTATTCGGTCCGGAGGTTTGATCAACCTGGCAATTTTTTGTGCTTCAGTGATATGTCAACGGAGGGTCTCTTGAGACGAAGGTGGAGACGAAATAACAAAATGGCTAAAGCACATGCGAGTATGTACCTAACGAGATGAAATACGTATTACATGAATAGAGAGGGGTTAATTGAAAAAGCGAGTCTTGACGGTTGTTGTACACACCATGGGACAATAGTTGAGTGTAATAAGTAACGTCAGAAAGTTAAAATAAATGTTGTAGCTGTAACCGCGTTTGTTGGACATTTTGCGATATTTTCACCATAAATTTAGGCCTCAGTGATCCTAGAATGAGTTTAAAGGGCCAGTGGTAGTAAAAAAAGGGTCTGTGAGTAATGTTTTTTATTTTAGACTTTTGTATCCAAGGGCCCTTGTTTTGGTTTTTGAAATAATTTTTTCATCATTTCAGGTGTTGTGACAAAATGGTGTCACTTTACCTTGCCCTTAAGATCGAAATGTGCGCCCCCATTCCCCCTGCGGATAATACTTTCGGTCATATCGCGAACACATTTTATCTGGCGTGATTTTAAGATCAAGGCCTGCTATTCATTCGTAGATCTATAGAAGACATGGGGCACAACATAAAATGACTACCGTAATAGACATTGCTTTGAAATAAAATTCTGTACGACTATGTTATTGCCATTAATAATAATAACGAAACTATTTTCTCTAGAATTTATTTTCAATTCAGTGTAACGGGAGTGTAAATAAACACATTACTAGGCTTGGTGAGTTTATTTATTTACTTCTTAATAAAGTCAGGTCAAAATACAATTTAACCCCCAAACAATTGCAACAATATGTTTCTCAACTGATTCTGGCCGGGTTTAGTGGGCCAATTAACGACCACCGGAAACATTGATTTGAACTTTATGCGATTGTTTAATCAAGTATTTTAGTTAGTTACGTTCAGTATACTTCTTGAACACATACAAATAATATTTTATTGGCCACATCACAGAATTTTCATGCAGTATAATAAATAGTTTTATTAATATTAGTATAATAAATAGTTTTATTAATATAGACGAGATCATTTATAAATACATGTAATTAGATAAATAAATACGAGGTTTACCAATATCTGGCAATTGAGAATCGACCGTGGGTCGACAACACTGAAAGACCTGTCTTTAAATCTGTTTACCCTTAGTGTTAATAACTGTTTTGTTTATGGTAATTTTACCAGTTCAGACATTTATTCGGTTCATTCCTTCACTGTGTTTAAATGTTTATCGTGTCGTTGTTATTTTCATCTTTTAAAGATATCTTATGTAGATAGCGCTCTTGAGCAACTAGTTAGTTGGATATTCAGCACTTTATAAATAGGTTATTATTATTATTAAAATGTTTTTCTTTTTGTAGCTGGGACGTATTGTGAGTGGCTGTGTCGAAAAACGTTTCGAATATCGGTTGGGATTTAAGTAAATCTATCAAATACTGTGGAGCAAGGTTATTTGAGCACTTATGTATAAAAAGCAATAGTTTATATTATGCACTGTTTCAGATCATCTGCGGTTGAACTTGAATATTTTGACTGTCCGAGGGTCATTTTTGCTGTGAGGTTTTGTATTCTTTGAATAAGTAACACGGTGACTTTTGGTAGATTGACATAGAGGCTATTGTTGTAATCCAGATGTGAAACAACCAGAGCATTAGCAAGTTTTAAGCGAGAATTTCTATCAAGGTAGCGGGTTATTTTCATGATATCAAATAGTGATATTGAAGTTGTGCGAGATTTTATTGCGATATGTCTTTTTAAGATTGAGGTTTTCGTCCATTGAGACACCGAGAAGTTTAACACGGTTTGATCGTGTGACAGACACATCTCCAATCTTTGTTGTTGAACATTTTTGTAGGAGTTTGTTGCTACGAAAAACTATAAATTTAGTATATTAGTGAGACGTGTTATAATCATCCTAGTAATAATTAGCTTCAATAATGAATCCAGAATATCAATTTGAATTGGCATTAACGAGTCACCATATTCTCGTTATTTGCCAATAATTATACTAGTCAAACGATCCTCCATCCCTTGTTCGATAACGTAGGCCATACTTCAATTTTAAATTGTCCTTCATAACTTTGAATGAAGTAAAACAAAGAGAATTTCTGTCATACAAATTTCATTTAAAACATCCAACGAACACGATCTCTTTGACAACAAAAACTCAAAATCAAATTATTTTGAATTCTTGTAATAAAATATTCAATATAATAACATTAGAGAAATATTGTTAACCACATCTGTTGTCAGCTGGTTCGTATAACAGACGCCTCGAATGTTCAAATCTGCACAATTCAACCTTACCTCTTATACCTGGTATATCGATATCTTCCAGAAATCAAAGATGCGGTTTCTGATTGTTTTCATGTTGGTTGCTGTAACTTTAGTCAAATGCATGTCGGAGCCAGACGAACTGAAACGATTCAGACGATCCGTCTCGGATTCAGACTTATCGTACACAAAATCAGCGACGACTAAAGCTAGAAGTAGAAACACTGATATTAATAGTAGAGGGGATATATGGAGTAGAGATAGGAGTCATAAGAGTAAAGGCTGGAGTAGAGCTAGGAGTACTACAAGTAGAGGAGATGATATTAGTACTAAGATTAGAGGGGATGGGTGGAGTAGAGGCAGTTACACGAGTAAACGAAAACAGGAAGTAAAAACCAACGAAGGTGAGACTTTGTTATTTTTTTGTTAACTAAATTTCCAATAACGGCTGAATTAAGCTAGCTCAGCCTCACTCGGCAATCCTCGACAGATTCCGGGACCTACATCTAGTCTCGGCTGTATTACGAATTCCGTCATATTGGAACTACTTTAAAGGTCCCGGGTGAAACATGGCTGTGCCCATGGTACATTGGAACTACTTTAAAGGTCCCGGATGAAACATGACTGCGCCCATGATGTCTTGTTTGTTTGTAATAGCGTCAGGTTTTCCTGTTAAAGTAAACCGGTAGCCACATCACAAATATATGGGCCTAGGTACATATCACTTACTGTCATACAGCCGAGACTAGATGTAGGTTCCGGAATCTGTCGAGGATTGCCGAGTGAGTTCCACCAAATCTGCATTATGTTAGTCCAGCCTTTTGTAGGTTTTTATTTTGAGCTACAGGCGATTTTTATATTAAGGATTTTTAAAAATTAATGGAGACAACAAAGGTGTTTTCGACCCGGCTCTTTAAGAGAAGAAGAGTAAAGGCCAACCCAACCACATCACTTGTGTTGCCTGTTACAAGTTCCACGATATCTTACTTTATATATTTATATATGTATTTATTTATATACTTATTAAGTGGCAAGAGGCGTTTGTGCTATATCTAGCTGTGAACTTGGTAAAATCTGTGCAGTAGAAGAATGTGTCGATGCAGGTAATGTGAACGACTGAATGGAAGGGGGTGAATGTCCTAAATTTCTATTCTAACAGGGCTAATGTCATCTCCGGTTTATCCAGTGTACACATTTCGCTTTACTCCACTATATCCTGGGTTAATCCATAGGGTTTCCACGATTTTAAATTATCTGCTTTGGCATTGACTGTAGCTATGGTCAGGTTTGTAAACTGGTTTTTGACATGACCCATGGAATATGTCCAGCCACGTTCTTCGAGTACCTTGTTACAGATGACGCTGAAACGCATTGCGGTATACAATTCGTGTACCAGTGGTACAATGTTTATCTTGTCTTAAATACTAGATATCAGAATTCAGAAACCCATCTATTTCTGATATAATCGCAACATCAATGTTGATTTAGATTTGCAAATAATTCGTGTTTTCAATGTCAAGGACTTATGGTGATATTGCGCCTAAAAATGGACACAAATGGGTCGCAACGCATTTAATAATGTAACATGAATGTATATAAACTGATTTACATTCAATCGTTTCTGTTGTTACTCTTACTTTCAAATCAGTTATGTACGGTGAAATACTCCACAAGTCTCAGTCGAATGGCAATCTCTAGCGTCTGGTCATTTCAGTCTACACTGATCGTATTTATTACGCATACTTTCCAGATAAGAAAATGGCTTCACCATTTGACAAGACTTGTAGAATGTGTTTAGCTTCGTTCTTCGATTCCATTGTTACAAATGGCGCTCAAATGCAATATTAGTAAGCCCCCTGATTAGTGAGCCAGCGCCTTAGTCACTGAGCGAACGCAGCTTTCGATATATTATAGAGACTGAATAACTGAGATTTTAGATGGCCAGCTGCTCGGTAAGGACATTGATGGTTGTAGTCTTGGTCGGAGATGTTCAGAAAACAACTGACAATTCTTAACGAATTTGTTTCTTCTTGTTTATTACAGGACTGCGGTGTGGACAAGAGCTCTGTGCTGAAGGTGTATCGTGTAATGATAATCGTTGTCAAGGTAGCTAACTCTAAATATCAAAAGTAATGATTTTGGGGCGTAATATTCATTCCAGAACATCCATAATCCTGTATTAAAGCCATGACAGAATGGCATTCTAATGTTCTTCCTCTCGAATTGTTTTATCTTAACCCAGGGGAAAGACTACCTCAGTGTGTATTAAAGCCTGTTAAATAATATTTCAGGAACTAGATGTGGTATTGTGGATTGTGAAGATGGAAGAGACTGCCAATTGAGTATGTGCAATGGTCCAGGTAAATGTCTATATTTTTATCCAATACACTGCAGATCACTACCCAATGCCATAAAAGGAGATGGAGTTTTAACCAATGAATTAATGAAGACGGGCATACGACATACAATGTGCTATGAGGGAAATTATGCCCGGGCTGAGGCCCTTATTCGAATACCAACTGATAACGATTATTTAACGCTCTACGGGGATCACGTCGAAAAATTCCAAATAACCTGTTCGACCAACACTGGACGCGGACCGATACTTCTTGGCTAGCGAGCCAGCGTTGTACTCACTAAGACTCTTGTCATACGGTAAAACAGGTGGAATCGTTATTATGTTTGGCCTTAGTTTACGCCTCTGCTGTCTGCTAAAACGAGGAATTACCCGGTCAAGTAAAACAAATCTAATAATTTTGCTGTGTTAAAAAGAATATTAAGACTGAACATTTTAAACGTGTTTTTAAACTGTGAGCATGTTGACTTTTATTTTTTTTTTTTAATGTTTTGAAATTATTTTTTACTTTACATGTATTTTGTTTGTAAAGAACGCCCTGTGGCAGCTTTAGCTGGAACATTCAGTGCTATACAAATTGTTTATTATTATTATTATTATTATACTAGGAATAATATGTGGACAAACTAACTGTTCAAGTTATGAGAGATGTTTCAAGGGAGTTTGTTATGCTAAGTAGTCGTTAAATGAACTATAACACGTATTTTGATTTGTCTGTAAGTGAGGAGTGACCTCGAAACGTGTTCTCGTGTTCTATTTTCCGAACCGATTGATTTACGAAAATGATCAGCAATATAATCTCCCATACGTTGTTGCACTGTAGCTATAACTATGACAACGCACCGACAAAAACTTATGACAGTCTTAAAATAACACTCGACAGTCGTAAAATATCACTTGACAGTCACAAAATAACCATATGTCAGTTTCAAAATAGCCGTTTTCATCATAAATGAATGACCTCCTTTGACTTTTGACCCCGAATATCACGAAAACGACCAAAGGCGGACTGATTACCACCCCACACTGTGCCTCGGATCGGCAGTGCCTACATGCGTCTAGCAATATTTCAACCACCAATTACCCCCTGACTGATTGGATTGACGTTTGTACATTATCAGTTTACTGAAAATATTATATCTGATCAGGTACATATTATTAGACGAAATAAGTAAACCACGACGTACTTTTGATAACAAATCTACCTTTGGAATGATCATAATTATTTTATGTGCAAAACGAGTAGTACACACATAATGTTTCGATACACTTCACACACATCAGTAAAACGGTTTGATCATTATTATGATTTTTTATTTTTTTTTATTTTACAAAAGATCGATCATGTAAAGAACCTTACTGTGTTTCCCACCCTAGACGTAAGTTGAATTTATAGTTACGAACTGGTAGTTGCGTCTATAGTCCTAGATATGGAAAACTTTATATAATAGTATAGCATATAAAAATACCACCGATTTGCTTCTACATCTGATGAAACTATATTAAAACACGTCAATGGCTTTCTGATGAAATTATATTGAAACGTGTAGAAGCAAATCGGTACATTAGAACAACCATTTACTACTGCTACAAAACGTTATATAAAGATCTGTAGCACTTAACGTCGTCGGTCGAACATGAAAAGCGGTGCCACATCCGACGTGTAGTATATTCCATGTACAAATGCTTTGTTGGCCTTGTGATCGTCTAGATTTGTCTCTGTCATATATTTAGGAGATAAACACTTCCTGTTACGTATTTAGAGCGGGTTTTCGACCAATCAGAATCGAGGAAATTTCTAATTTGTGCTACAATATAAATTTGACAGCAATCTAATTAAAATACATATTTATATTTCATTTCGTTTTTTTATGCTCTCCATGTCCTACAATTGTTTCGGGAGCTCGTGTCAGGGGTCTTACGAGCGGCTTTTGATCCAACAACGTCAGACATTATGCAATTGTGTCTTTTTATAATTTATAAAGAGGGTAGACTAACAACTTCTACAAGATACACCATAAAAAATGTCCTAAGACCAAAGGCAAGGGATTATTCAGGCTCAAAGCCATTTTCCCAAGTGGAAGAGGGATTCAGAGACCGGCAAGTACTCCGCCGTTATACAGACCTCGATCTCATACTCCGTACGAATCGTGGTGGATTAGACAAATCAAGAACACGATCCAGAGCGAGCAAAATGGATGAAAATAATATAAAGAAAATATCAAAACAGGAAGAAATAATCAATGAAGGTAAATTGTAGTCACAGGAATATCCAAAAATTGCTCGTTATATATCGCGACAGAGACTAAGGTTTTTGACAGATTTCTTTTAAATATGATATGGTGATTGGAGACCTTTAGACGTTTTGTACCGTGGCTATTCCAGACTGGCTACTAAAATCATTATGAAGTTATCGCCCCTGTCCGTCGCTTGCGTGTTATGGCAAATGACACAAGGGTTTTTGACGGATTTCTTTTACATATAATGTGATGATTGGAGATCGTCAAATTTTTTGGTACCAGAGTTATTCTCCACCCCCTTTTATTCTGTCAACAACAATTGACAAACCAACTATAAACCAATCAATCGATGACGACCCGTGGAGTCGTAGCATGGTCCGCCGAGGCCTCCCTGTCATCATCACCTCGTGATCGTCCTGTCTTGATACCACTCGTGCTCAGGCCCGGATCAAGAATTTTGTAGAGGGGGGGGGGGCATACAAGGGTAATACATGTACGTTGTAACCTTCGATTGCTTGGGCGGAGACAATGCGAACTACAACAGAAACGAAAATGAAAATCAACTATGTCACTGGGCCCTGCGTGCTGTACATAACTGCTGTGGGGCGTGTTGGTCAACTGTCACTGAACACGTGTACTCGCTCATCACACCAACGTTCTCGCGGCTTCTCCCTTCAAACTTGAATCTCAAAAAAGTAAATTTGATGGATGTGTAGCTAAAGAAAGTCTCAAAAATGATTAAATCGGTGATCTAAAATGAAATAGATATCAAAAATGTGGATGCCTGAGCAGTAGATACACATAAAAAATGCCCTTTCTCCTTGTTTTTTGATATTGGCGAATCTCGAAAAACGACCTACTCGTTATTCGATATTCAAACTTGAATCTCAAAAAGCAGACTTGATGAATGTATTACTACAGAATGTCTCCAAAACACATTTTATTATTAAATACGTTTTCTAAAACGAACTAAAGATGTCGTTAATGAGGGTGCCTGAACAGTGGATTCACATAAAAACTGTTCTTTCTCGTTGTATCAAAAAAGCAGATTTGATAGATTTTTTTTTAAATCAGTGATCTAAAACGTACTAAAAGTACTATAACTGAGGATGCCCGAGCAGTGGATTCACGAAAAACTGATCTTTCTCCGTATTTTTTTATATTCGCCAATATCAAAAAAAAACCAAGGAGAAAGAGCAGTTTTTATGTGAATCCACTGCTCAGGCATCCTCAATTATGATGCCTTTAGTACGTTTTAAATCACTAATTTAATCAAATGTGTAATGGAGACATTCTGTAGATAAACATCCATCAAATCTGTTTTTTTTATATTCAAGTTCGAATATCGATTCGAGATTCGCCAATATAAAAAAACCAACGAGAAAGTTTTTATGCGAATCCACTGCTCAGGCATCCTCAATTATGATATTTTTAGTTCGTTTTAGATCATTGATTTAATAAAATGTGTTTTGGAGACATTTTGTAGATATACATCCTTCAAATCTGCTTTTTTTAATATTCAAGTTTGAATATCGAAAAACGAGAAGCTCGTTTTTCGAGATTCGCCAATATCAAAAAACAAGGCGAAAGAGCAGTTTTTATATGAATCCACTGCTCAGGCATCCTGAATTATGATATCGTTAGTTCGTTTTAGAAAACGTATTTAATAAAATGTGTTTTGGAGACCTTCTACAGATGTACCTCCATCAAATCTACATTTTTGAGATTCAAGTTTGAATGTCGAAAAACAAGTAGCTCGTTTTTCAACATTCGCCAATATCGAATAACGAGCTAGTTGTTTTTCGTTATTCGCCAATATCGAAAAACGAGTAGCTCGTTTTTCGATATTCACCAATATTGAAAAACGAAAAACGAAAATCGAGCTAACTTCACACTGCCTCCCCGGCGTTTCGAGACGTCCGGCTTACTCTGCCCCTCCAAAAAATTCCGTAGCCTTACCAAATTTTATGGGCTGGCTACGGACCTGACGAGAAGACATACCTCTTTGCATACTAAATATATTTAGATCTACATACGTGGTACACAAGGTATTAAGGCATACACGTCGACAGAAACATCCTGTACATATACATACATAAGTGGAATTACACATTATTTTATCGTAAGAATTTATGTACTATAATACTGATCAATTAATATTTTACAGCTGGGGTATGTAATAAAACACTGTGTGATATGAATGGTGGTACATGTGAAGTAGTGCTGTGTAGAACAATGGGTATTCCTTTGCTTCCTTGTATTCAGTTTTTTTTTGTTTCTGTGACGGTTGGAATGTGTGCACTAAATGCATTCAATGTAATTCAATCCTCTTCTTTAGCATGATTTAGTGCATTTAGCTTTTTGAACTACTTCTCTGATACATTTACCGGTGTGGTTACTTGTATAGCGAAATTAATACAATATGCTTGCATTCGCATTTCTTGCAACAAATGACAGATCATGACTCATGCTGACATTACATAGTTATTTCTTTGGGTTGTATTCCCAATTGTTTTCAAATATGAGTGTTACCACAGGCCCGGGACTGTTCAGCGCAGTGGACGCTCAGGGCTAGCCCCCGGATCCATTCACTCTTTTTGAATTGTTTTTGTTTGTGGTCTCTGAGTATGATGTCTTGTCTGTATATTTGTCTTTGTGTAGAATGGGGTTTGGTGCAGCCCCCCTGCGCTTACTATTAGTTTTCAGTATAGCATTCTATCATCTGTATTAACCAGCTTATTTTAACTATTTAACACATTTTGTATTAAAAAAAATATCATCGATTATTATATTATATATTTTATCATATGGGAGCAGTGTCATTTAATAAGGCAATTGTCATGCAGTGTCTGTAAATTGATGACGTGTAATCGCCATACTATTTTGTTATTGTGTTAACCTTACAGTCAGTAACTATATATTATATATGCTATACGTGGTTGTAATACCTGTATATAGAATAATATTCCAGCTCTGTCCCCAAGGTGCTTATATGTCTATAATGATAACATGACAACATACAATATGTTGGGTGCTTATTTCTGTATGTTTTCTGTCTTTCAGCATCAGATTGTGCAGGTGTTGCCTGTAATGATGGTCAAATATGTTTCAATAATACGTGTACAGACAGAGGTACGTGTATTTTAGTATCCATTATTTACACATTTTCAGCAGGGCTTGTTTTAAGGTTTTATTCCTCCCACCCCCTGGTATTTACACAATTTTTTAGCAGGTATTTCACTAAACAAGGGCGAATCTAGGAATTTTGAAAATGAGGGCACGCCGCTGAGAGGAGGGTTGGGGCGAGGTCCCCCGAGAAAATTTTCCGTCATTTCCTTGCATCTGTAGCCATTCCAAGAGCTATTTGGCGGATATTTTCGTCTAAGTAAACGTTCGGAACGGACATATTTGGGTCTGGTAAAAAAGGGCACTGTCGAAAATTGGGGGGGGGGGCGCCCCTTTCGCCCCTATTGAATCCGCCGCTGCTACAAGCCCCACACCCCCTTTTGGTTCCGACACAATATCCAAAACGTAATGCACGATTTCCCACACAAATCTTGATATGCCCAAGTTAAACGTCTTCCAACCCTTATATCAGCTCTACTATGGGTTTTTCGTCTGATAATTCCAATGTCTCACACCAAATTTGAGAGCCCACAAACTGTGTTACGCTGTGTGTATCTAAGGCATAGCTCACGAAGTTGTACCAAAAATCGAATTCAACCAAGATCTCTGGACCCTGATAGTATATAGTATCCTGTAGGTATATAGTAGACCGTCAGTATACAGGATACTGTCAGTATATAGTATACTGTCAGTATATGGTGTATAACCTATTGTCATAGTATCTGCAGTGTCAGTATATAGTATATGATGTATAAACCTATTATCATATTGTCTGTATTGTCAGAATATCCTTTTTGAATTTCTATGTTTGCCCTTATAGTGTAATTATCCAAGACTGGAGACAATATCAGTTACGTGTAATGTCGAAAATGAATTATAGGCCGGAAGCTCAGATATAACAATGTAGGCATCATGACAGTTGTTCTACACTGAATATTCCGTTGACTGACAAACTATGTTTTAATTCTGTTTTTCAGTTACAATAGAAAATACTGCATTATGTACAGCCCTTGATTGTATTTTTTATGAACAAGGTATGCTAGATCTGCATGTTTGTTTACAATAATATATTA
This sequence comes from Patella depressa, assembly GCA_948474765.1. NCBI lineage: Eukaryota > Metazoa > Mollusca > Gastropoda > Patellidae > Patella > Patella depressa. Next base: position 79,841,952 of record OX419717.1, read on the forward strand.
AAGATGCAGTATGTAAGATTTAGATGAACAGCTAGCTGGTCACACTATACCAGATTATAATTTAAACATATATAATAAAAATGAATATATTGAAAATTGCAGTACCAAATTACATTATTCTTGGCGAAGTTATTGTTAACAACACTTTCAATTGACATGTTAAATAGGCCTTTTGACATAACTTAAAATAACTGTAGTCTTTCAAACTTTCTCTCGATGTCAGTTTATTCGTCCGTTCTTGTAGGTTGACGTCTTTCAGACGTTGTTTGAAAGACACCATGAAAAGATAAACATTCCCAATACTTTCGTTTTGGAAGGTGAAGGCGAATTCAAGAGAAAATAATATTAATCTGACATTAGTTACCTAAGTTGTGCCACCAACTTCGTCTAGTACTGTAACAACACTTTCGATTGACATGTTAAATATACCTCTTAGTAGGTTTGTTTAGGATACCTTGGTATTGCCGTGTTATTCAGTTCGCACCAAAATTTGACAGAAGATGATACATAGTAAACATTTAGGTTGAATCTACAAATTCTCCCAAAGACCCAGCATTGGATACAGATTTGTGAATATAAATTTACAATAATTGTTAGAGAATTGCTACCTTTGTTATGATAATGAACATGGTTTCTGATCACGTAATTATCCCAGGGCAGTGATGTTGTACTAAAGTTGAAAATTAAAACTCTGTTAGGATAGGGTATTATTAATCCAACTGTTCTAACAGGATTGTGTTTGTTATTACTGCAGGTGTATCGTGTGTTTCTGGACATTGTCCTTCTGGTCTCAAGTGTGTTGATGACGCCTGTAGAGGTCAGTAAATTGTAATCTTTCAGCCGTTGGGTCTTTGTGCTGGGTTTGTTAAGCTCATAATGTCGATATTAAAATAACCCATGCTGTCGATATTAAAATAACCCATGCTGTCGATATTAAAATAACCCATAACGTACTATCATAAACGTTGTAGTTTCCTGTAACCAATATATAATAACACAGTGTGCTAGAGTTATTTGATCATTGACATTTTATACACTACGTGGAAGTCGGCGTTAATTCATTACTGACACATTTGGAAAATACCGTTAGTGTCACATTAGCGTTGTACGTAGAAGGTCCCTTGCCTTTCATGTCTAAAAGGAACGAGGAAATCTAGACATTCTCATAGTCCAATACCATTGTGTTTGGATATTAACTTTAACGTACCTTACTGATATAATAAAATTGAAACCTTAGCCCCAAGTATATAAACTTCAGTTTATCAAATGTGTGTCACCCCCTTATTCATACAAAAATATACACACTCACAAATTGCTGGTAGATTGTATATATATTTGCTTTTATGACTTGACATGGTAGCCAACGTATGGTAATTTTCTATGGTTACCAGTGTGGGCGGGGTCACGGTGGCTAAGTGGATAAGGCGCTGGTTCGCTAGCCTGGAGGTCGAGTGTTCGATCCCCGCATCGGCCGAGAAAGTTCATCTCGATTTTCCGGCGTTTTTCCCTTGTCAGTGGTGCAGAAGGAGGGCCTGACAAGGACAGCTGTCTAGTCGTTCGGATGGGACGAAGAACCAAGGCCCCGTGTACACATTGGAGTGCACGTAAAAGATCCCTTGGCAGTTGGAATTCCATATAAGAGTAGGCCGTAGCGCCGCTGTCCGGGCAAAATTTTCCTCATAGCACACTGTATGGCGTATGCCCGTCTTCCATTAGCCCAGGTTAGGTGCAAAAGAGTAGGACGTTAAACCCCATTTCATTTCATTTCATTTCACCAGTGTGGGAGTGAGGACAGTCGGTATTGACAAGCATAATATTTAAAGCTACAATTTCATATTTTTAAGTTATATTTTTAAAATGTATTAAAATAAAGCCCTAAAATAGATGGTACGGTATCTATAAACAGTCCTACCTTGATAAAGAATAATCCTATAATTCACTATTGCCAGTTGCGAAATTGGCAAAAATATCATTTGCAACTTCAAATTTAAACGTTTGAAGATAGCTATTCCAGTGGGGGGGGGGGTGTGGTATGAAAAAAAAGGGAGGTAATTGTGTTATTATTTCCGATGTGAATGAATTTCAAGTGTGGGAAATAATGCCTATGATCGTATAATAGTGAGTTGACAACCTTTTGAACATAAGCCATAGAAATAATTATGTTTTGACTTTCTTAGAAAATATGAAATTCTCACTTTAAGTATATTGGCATGAACAGACTGGCCAAATTTATAAAGATTACTTAAAACTTGCGGCCATGCAATAGACGCCCATCGTATCACATTCCAAGCAGATTAATTATCCCGGTGAAAGCTATTTATAGCAATAACAAGTAGTCCAAATGATTCAATAGGTTGAAATGTATTATAAAAATCGTTAGAACTTACACAGTCTTATGTAATTACATGAACTACTGCTTTGTGGGTTTACATTAATTTGTATAGATTTCATATCACTATATGTTTTCTGTTTCAGAATTGTGTGATAATGATACATGTCTAGATGATGGTATTTGTGACACAGAAACATACACGTGCAAATGTAAATACACCAGTTTTTTTTATTATGTCACAGACATGTGACAATAAGATATATACCACATAAAATACAGAAGCGCAAATATGATGTAACGTTATATATTTTCACTTAGTTGGAATTCGATAAAAGAGTAGACTGTAGCGCTGTCCTGGCAAACTGAGCTAATGAAGACTGGCATACGCCATATAGTGTTCTATGGGGGAAATTGTGCCCGGGCAGCGGCGCTACGACCTACTCTTATATCGGATTCCAACTGCCCGTCTCCATTAGCCCAATCGGAGCACAACGGTAGGACGGGCACAACAGTAGGATGTTAAACCTCATTTCATTTCATTGTTGTCATGCTAACCTCACTGCTGAACCTTATCATAAAACTATTTAACATCTGAACGCGTCACCGTCTTTATAGTCGAATTGTTTAAAACAATAATTGTGTGAATGGGCGCTTAACTTAAATTCACCATAATGTAGCAATAAGAGTGATAGAGAATCTAGATGCACGGCATACCATGACGACGAAATATCAGAAGTGTCCAGCTTTGTTCCTCGAAGTGTTCTTGTCAATAAAATAAACATGGGGTTTGATGTCCTACTGTTCGTTTCTGTATGGACTGGGATAATGACGGCAGTACGTTCTAATACGCACTACCTTGAATCAGTTGAAAACGTAACCTACTGACTTCTTGACCCTACCGACACAATTTCATTATTTCACCTTAATCCCTCTCTCAGCCAATTGAGCATAGGCACATTGTACCCCCCCACCCCATCTGTATAATCTCAGTTGAGTTAGTCTCGTAGGTTGCACTGTCTTTGAGTTCATTTTACCCCTTTACGATACGACTCTTTAATATAATTGGTATCAAGATGTTGCTTTGTTGATATAAAGTACTGATTAATATTTACAGTTCCATGTAAAACTAACGCCGAATGCCATGGTGTTACATGTACCGGCGGTACCTGCTCTAGTAAGTATACAATATTGTAATCATTCCAGCAATCCACTGCTTTGATTAAAAGTCATGTAATTGCAATTAATAATCTGCTCGATTTAATGAGTGGTAGTAGTACAAAATGGTTCTTCAGTTATCCTCCACCCCCACCTCACCCGACGTACCAAACAATGGCACGTCTTTTTTTTCTACCTGTCTTGGTTCTAAATCATGAGAGGGAGAGCGAAAATAGGCTTCACGTCGAATAACAACGCCATTTCGGGACTAGCACGTGGACCAGTAGCATTACGATAATTCACTTGCGCGTGGGGTCTTTAACAGTAGGTGAAACTTTTCATAAAAACCGGAGGACTCGGAGTAAAGCCAGGAGTTTGGACAGGAGACACTACTCCTTATCACTTACAAGCGGGAACCGAAACCATGCCACTTGAAACGCCTTATTATCTAAATCCGACAGAGTACCTCGAGGTCTTAGTCGGTCTTTACCATCCTTGATCTCGTTCTAAAATTTGAAATTATCATCGTTTCATTTATATAGCGCTACATTACATATCAAAATGTTCCTAAGCGCTTCACAAGATTAATCATAACACTGTCCGAAAAGATGAGTTTTAAATTTACGCCTAAATATATAATATGAATTTGATAGTCTCGTGGTTACAGGTAGGTTGTTCCAGAGTTTGGCAGAATTACAGGGGTACAAGAATAGGCCCACTCGTTTGTTAAATTTTGGGATCGAAAGGCGAGTTCTGTCATCGGTTGATCTCAGATTAGATCGTTGGTTGGAATAATATGCGTGAAGTTCTTTCAGATAGACTGGATGGCCATGGGAATCAGAGTATAGCGAATTGTATGTGTTTCACGGTATTTTAAAAGAGATGCGGGATTCTATCTTTCATATAGGGTGCGATGTGTTCCCTTTTCCGAGCTCCACATATAATACGAGCAGCATTATGCCATCAACCTGCAGTCTGTGTAAATCTTAGTCCGGTGTTCTAGCTAATAATGAATTAACGTAGTCTAGATGGGAGGTTACAAGAGCAGTAACTACGCTGATGGCACAGTCCCTATTCAGACACATTCTGATCTTAGAAATATTTCTTACAATACAGTGTATTTGAGGAATGTTTGAGAGGTGTTTTTCAAAGATATACCCCAAGTTCTTTGTATTATCATTCAGTGTGATTACCACATCACTAATTGTGATGACAATGAATTTAGTCTTTTCATCATTAAGTTTTAAACTATTGACTGTCATCCGTGAACGAATTTCTGGAAGGCAATTTTCTCAAGGAATAGTTAAAACTCTCGGGGACACAATTTGCTTGTGGACACTCTACGGGTCACTATTTTTATCCGATTTCAACGAAACTTGACTGTATGTATGTGTGTGTGGGGGTCGCCTACAGGGCGCAATTCTTACTGGATTTTCTTCAAACTTTGTATACTTATTCCGTATACCCTAAGGACGATCTCTATTGTTTTTGGTACATGCCCGACCCCCAGGGGCAGAGCCACGCTCATTTCTTGTATTTTTTTGTCATTTACAGGCCACATTTCTTAATGTATCATTTTGAAACTTTGCATACTTATTTTTTGTACCCTAAGGCACATCCCTATTGTTTGGGGTGCATGCCCAACCATTTTCTTTTAGTGTGTCTGTGTGTCGCCTACAGGCCAAAATTCGTAATTGATCATCTTGAAACTTTACATACTTTTTTGTTATACCCTAAGGATGATCCCTTTTTTTGGGGGGGGGGCATCCCTGGGACAGAGCCACGCCCACTTCTTGTATTTGTTTGTTTCTCGTCTACATGCCACATTTCGTAACGTATCATCTTGAAACTTTGAATTCTTATGCTTTGTACTCTAAGTAACATCCCTATCATTTGGGGTGCATGCCCAACCCCCAGAGGCAGAGCCACGCCCATTTTCTTTTTGTGTGTCTGTGTGTCGCCTACAGGCAACAATTCTTCTTCGATCATCTTGAAACATAAAATAATTATTCCTTATACCCTAAAGATGATCCCTAAGGACGATCTCTATTGTTTTTGGTGCATGTCCGACCCCCTGTTTGTCGTCTACAGGCTGCATTTCTTAATGTATCATCTTGAGAGAGAGAGAGAGAGAGAGAGAGAGAGAGAGAGAGAGATGGGGTTTAACGTCCACTCAACACAACCAGGTCATTTCGGGACTAACATACGGTTTTTTAATTGTATTTCAATAGTTCGCTTGCGCGTAGGGGTCTTTAGCCGTGGGAGGAAACCGGAGTTCCCGAAGGAAACCCACGAGGTTGTGAAGGCGCCCCTATCTCCATGCCACATACGCTCACACCAGGGCTCGAAACCACAGCCGCAGGCCAGAGGTGATCGGCCAGCTAGAGGTGGAAGCGCGGCACTCTAGACCACTAGGCCAACCCAATCCCCGTATCATCTTGAAACTTTATATGCTTATTCTTTGTTCTTTAAGGAAGATCCCTATCGTTTGGGGCGCATGCCCAAACCCCAGGGACAGTGCCATACCTATTTTTTTGTGTGTCTCCTACAGGCCCCAATTCTTAATCTATCGTCTTGAAAACTTTTATATACTTATTCCTTATACCCTAAGGCTGGCCACTATTATTTTTGGTGCATGCCCGACCTTCTGGGACAGAGCCATGCCCAATGTTTGTGTGTCTTGTGTTCGCCTACAGGATGCAATTCTTAACAGATCCTTTGCATACCTATTCCTTATACCCCAAGGATGACCCCTATTGTTTTTTTGGTGATTGCACAACCCCCAAGGGCAGAGCCATGCCCATTTTTACTTGTGTCTGTGTGTGTTGCATACAGGCCACGATTCTTAATGGATCGTCTTTAAACATGGGATATATATTCCTTATAGCCTAAGGACCACAATTGCATGTCCCGACCCCCAGAGACGCCCAATTTTTGTGTTTGTCGTTTATAGGTCGCAATTCTGAATGAATCAGCTTGGTACTTGGCATATGTATTCCTTATAGCCCGAGGGCGTCCACTATTGATTTTGGTGAATGTCCCGACCCCCAGGGGCAGGGGAAGAGCCACGCCCACTTTTTGCCTTTAGCGTCAGAAAGGCACAATTCTCAAAATGAAATCAAATGAAATGGGGTTTAACGTCCTACTCTTTTGCACCTAACCTTGGCTAATGGAAGACGGGCATACGCCATAAAGTGTGCTATGAGGGATATTTTGCCCGGGCAGCGGCGCTACGGCCTACTCTTATATCGAATTCCAACTGCCAAGGGATCTTTTACGTGCACTCCAATGTGTACACGGGACCTCGGGTTTTCGTCCCATCAGATCGACTAGGCAACTGTCCTTGTCAAGCCCTCCTTCTGCATCACTGACAAGGAGAAATCACAGTGATGCAGAAGGAGGGTTTGACAAGGACAGCTGCCTAGTCGTTCGGATGGGACAATGGATTATCTTAGTATAATTATTCCTTATACTCGAAGGACGGCAACTATTGATGTTGATGCACGACCCTCAACGCTAAACAAATCAAACGTCTAGCCTTCTTGACAAAGTACCATATCAATGAAAGCCGGGAATGTGGACGTATAATGTAGCGTTATGTTTTAGCTTGTGAAGGTCACAATTTTGAACCAATTTTGATGAAACCTGAGATGGATATTTATAACGCAAAGATCTTGGTTCCTGTCGATATTTGCGCATATCGGATCGTAACTTCCTGAATTGTGGCCCCTGATTGTACGAAAAATCGCCTTTTTTAGCTCGTGGTCTTTCTAGATGTCATAGTTATCATTCGATTTACAAAACCGTCCGATTATATCACTGTTACACTGTAATGATGGTTAAGTTCGAATTTCGTGACAATCGGACCAAAATTGCCAGACAAAATGGCCGCCGCTTGTACCCGAATAGTATAAAAATATGGTATATCAAGGTTGTGGGCCCTCTGGAGGTCACAGTTTTAATCCGATTTTGATTGCATGTTTTTTATCCAAAGATCATGGTTCCTTTCGATATTTGCGCATATCGGTTTGTAACTTCCTGAATTGTAGCACCTGATTGTACCCAAATCGACCTTTTTTTTTAGCTCGTAACTTCCTGAATTGTGACCCCTGATTGTACGAAAAATCGCCTTTTGTAGCTTGTGGTCTCTCTAGAGGTCATAATTATCATTCGATTTACAAAACCGTCTGATTATATCACCGTTACACTGTAATGAAGGTTGCGGTCGAATTTCGTAAAAATCGGACCGAATCTGCCGGACAAAATAGCTGCCGCTAATACGCGAATAGTGTAAAAACTTGATATATAAAGGTTGTGGACCCTGTAGAGGTCACATTTTAAATCTGAAATTTGAAATGTAAGCTTATAACCCAAAGATCGTGGTTCCTTTCGATATTCGCGCACATTGGACCAAGACTTTCTGAATTATGGCCCCTGATTGTACGAAAAATCATGTTTTTCACCTTGTGGACCCTATTATGGAGGTCATTCTGAATTAAAAAATCGCTTAACTATATCCCCGGTACACATTAATAATGGCTGAGTTTGAATTTCTAAATCCATATTATTAAATGTTTTGAATACTAAACGTTAGCGTGGGGCAGAACTTTATGGAAACCAAACAAATTCTAATGATTTTCTGATAATTACTCAACTCTTGTTGACTGCCTGGACGATTTAGCTGCTGGTGGGGGTATGTTTCGGTGCCTGGCAACCTATTGTATGACAATTCTTCTGGGTTTTTTATTTCCACTATTTTTTGTAATAACTTTCTATTTGAGTCCAATTAATATTCTATTGTTTTTTGTTTTAATTTTCTTCAATGGCAGATCCATTATGTGGAGAACAATATTGCCGTAAGTAAATATACATCTGATTGTTTTTCTCTAATTTAAAAAAAACCCAACCAATTATTAGAGCAATAGTGGTGGTTATCTACCCCAGGGCATCTTATACGCGGTTACATATAAAGTCCACTACCATACCTCCCCAGAACATTTTATACAGGGTTATGTGTACAGTCCACTGCCATACTTCCCCAGAACATTTTATACAAGTCCATCATTATCTACTAGTTACAATGTCCGTGAATGTATTTTGTATTTTCTTCTTGTCCACGGCTTTCTATCATTTGGGGATGTTGGCGTTTTATAAAATAAATATATATGTTATAAATCAGTAATTGGTATGATAACATTCACTATTAGCGAAGTGAACTGGCTGTATCTTATATATCAGCAATTGGTATAATCACGTTCACTATAAGGAAGGGAATCGGCTGTATTCTATATATCAGTAATTGGTATAATCATGTTTACTATAAGGAAGGGAATCGGCTGTATTCTATATATCCGTAATTGGTATAATCACGTTCACTATAAGGAAGGGAATCGGCTGTATTCTATATATCAGTAATTGGTATAATCACGTTCACTATAAGGAAGGGAATCGGCTGTATTTCATATATCAGTAATTGGTGTAATAAAATTCACTATAACGAAGTGAACCGGCTGTATTTGAAAGTTATAACACCCTGTGAAGTAACGTATAACGTTTTAATTTCAGACGGGGTTTGAATTCAGATGGAAGTACAAATGGGAGGATTATTAACCAGAACGCAATAAAGAAACAGACATTTTAGTTTGTTATTCCTTTGTTGTTTGTTACCTTTATTAACTTGCCACCATGCATCCTTGTATTGTTATTGTTAAACACGTGATCAAGTCGAATATATATTGGCCTTCGTCTATCAGTCCCCCCCCTCTCCTGGATCGTTTTATTTAGATAAGTTTATTATTGTTATTACAGAATTACAATAGTACTCCTTTGACAGATGTGACAAGGGTACTCCTCCAAAAGTAAAATATACCAAAAGATAAAACAAATATTTCTAAAAACCTCATTTCATTTCAACTTCAACATTAGACAGGCACAGAGGTCGTTAAATTATTATTTTACATTTTAATGAGAGCTAACTTAACGTAAACAAAAGAAAGCCGCAATAAACTTTCGAAAGGCAAGCATCGATCTTGGGATAAAATCCCCCACTGAATTTCATTGAGTAAAATGGGCGTTATCCAATAAGGAACGTGGCACTTTGATTTTTCAAAAGGCTCGTATTAAGACAAATGTAAATTGCATTTCAAATCAAGGTATTGGGACAAAGGGGATTTGGTAGATTAGTTTTAAATTATTAAAAACTTTAAAAAATCGACAATATCGTCTATTTAAACAATATCGTAACTCATGCGGTCTTTATTCTTCTGCCCGGGAACGGACCATTCACTACCTTGCTATGTATATTTTAAAAATAAATCACGTTTTATAAATCTTTGAAACACGCAGACAAATATCATTTAAAAAAAGTTATGCACAAACAAAGTTGAAATAAAGTCATGGCGCGATTGTCGCCGAACTTAGGAAAATATTATTTTTCACACCAAATATAATTTAAACTGTTACCCAAAGTTGACTGACTGCCGTGTACAGCTAACTTGCTGTCTGTTCCAGGCGACACTATTACTCGAAAATTGCCGGCTATTTCTTCAACTTTAAATAATAATGGTTAAAACATAACAACCTACCTGGAATTGTCACCCCATTACTTTCTTCGTCAAACCTTAACGCCAATATGTTCGATAAAATCATCTATTCTCTTGTAAATTTTACATTTTTGGACATTAGTCAGTTTCACAGAACATAAACATTACCACTGCACCTATGTAAATTGGATCACTCGTAAATCATGTAGGGGTATACGGTATTCCACCAATCGGGTGCATTCGCACGGTCATTTTTGTGCAGTAATACTTATTTTCGATCATTTTCAGTGCTGTTTCTAAACGTTTCATACAAAATAAATCCATTCATTGTTACAATATCAACAAATTGTGTGTGCGTGTGTTTTGGTTTGTTTTATTTGGTTACCGGTATTTTAATATTCCTTGCATATCTTCTAAAATGCCTAAGATATTCCTCACAGAACACTTATTTTCAACATTAGATAGTTTGGTAACCTTTCGGATAAAGTGTAAATATTGTACAATATCTTATAATTTTATGGACTAGTATCGATTACCGGTATCCATTTTTATTTATTTTTGCGTTCGACAGGCTACTACCCTGTTCCGTTTTGTGTCTTGTATCACTTGCTTAGAGGCATTTCAAAAAAAAAAAAAAAAAAAATGAAAAAAAATTGAATAAATTAAAAAAGAAATAGACTGGGTTATCTACAAAAATATCTAATTAGCGTTCCCCTTTTTCAGTTAGATTAAAAATTTTAAAATGTCCAATAAGACCACGATTTAGTGGTCTGACAATTGTAATAAAAGTCGTACAACGACCAAAAATCCCCCGACAGTTGAATTGCCATTTAGCCTACTTCCAATACTTCCAAATTTCCATGACGTGTCACTACAATAGGACCAGGTTCCACTTTGTACGTAGTTTATATCAATGGGAACATCTCACTGTGCCACCTGCTATTGTTCTCATGGGGGGATTAATCAAGCCAGGGGATTATCGAATACAATGGTGTTAAATGTATAGTCCGCTTTTTAAAACTACTAGGTTTAAATTAATTAACAACTTTATTCACAATAAATAACAACAAATACATGTATCAAACACGAATCATAACCTTACTAAATGTGATATGACGTTAGTATATTCAATAGCATTTTTTACTCCATTTAACAATTCGATTTTTAGATCATTAATAGATGTTTCTACTCTTTTATATTTTCGCCTTTTAGGGGACATTCGTCCCCTATGGAGCGGCATTTCCCCCGTAATTCTTAATCCTAACCTAGTAATGCGTATGCTAATATGCTTACTTCTATTCATGTAAGTTCTAACTAACAAATGTTAAATTGGCTGTTTACACTTGTAAAAATGCTAATTTATATGACTTATTTCTTAAATATTACAGTTCGAATACGTATTTTGTTTTTTTTATCCATTATTACTTTTAATTTATTGTAGTCTGTTTAGTTTCGTTAACATTTTGACATTTCACAAATGTTACGCGGTAAAGCTGTCATAATTCTAAGCCAAATTTTGCTAACAGACGGAGCTGTTTACAATTGTATGGAGGCTGATTGGGGACATGCAAAATCTCGTCCTTTTCATAACCCGACATAGACCAAAATCATAAAGAATTCTCAGTCGTGCATTTATCATAATGATACTGCTAAATCGATCCAAATTTTCATGATCCTCGGTGGCTCGGTGGGTATGTCCCAGACCCGGTCTTGGGTTCGCTGTAGGGGGTGGAAGATAAAGTCCATCAGGTTTTCCACGGCCAATGTGTACACGGGACCTCGGTTTGTCGTCCCTTCGGTTCCTAGTCGTTCTTATGGCTTGCACGTAAATGAACCCTGGAGGTTGGATTTGAAATAATAATGGGCCGTAGCGCCTCTGTCCGTGCAAAATCACCTCACACTACACATTTCATGGCGTGTTCACGCCTTGATGCTGAACGACGGGACGTTAAACTCGATTTCATTTAAAGATAAATTAAGGAAGAATAGACTGGCCCAAAAAAGTTGACTAATTTAAAGGGAATTTGCTGAAAATTTCAGTTTCACTCTGAACGAGAATTTAGCGATTGAATTTTGCGCATATCCTCGATCATCATTACTAAGGTCGGTAAGATACACCCCCCCACGTAGTCTCGATTATCCATTTTTGATTTAATCATGAATCAGCGTTGAGCATCAGATCGGATCTTTATACAGTAAACATCGCAGGCTAAAGGTGGCATCGACGATTGGTAATGCAGATTCTGCTCTTGCATAATGTATGTTTAATTTCCAAATCACCGGGTTTTCTTATGAGGTAGAGGGTCTCTTTGGGCATTGGGCGAATGATTCGCCCCTTAAATTGATCTTATTAATCTCATATCTGAATTGTCATTTCCTGTTTCTCAATCCAGTCTCAAATAAAATAAAATATTGTTTATAAACCAAAAACAAACACAAAATAGCTTTTTTCTACCGGTGTATTTCTATATTATTTAAATAGTATAAGAATAATTTACTTTTGTACATATTTTATATATCTTTAGCCTATTACTTCTCTCAAAAATATTGAGAACGAATACTGCAAAAAAAGGAGGCTAAATCAATCGATAAAGCCGTATCGGGGGCAAATGCACGAAAAGGTATCATATTTATTCATTTGAAAAATATGTAGAATAATTTGCCTTTGTACGTAAAGAATTTTAGTATTTTTGACATAAAAATGTCGTCATGTCTGACGGGTAATGAAAAGAGCGATATTGTACATGTCCCCAATGAACTACCATATAGTACACAGCGCCACCTGTTAGCATAATGGGTGTTAAAATTATGACTCCCTTTTAACCCGTTAGGATAAGTCATAATTCTAACTCTCATTATGCTAACAGGTGGCGCTGTTTACTATATGGTGGCCCATTGTGAACATGTATATGTATTACATGCTTTGTAACTGCATGTATTTGCGTAAAGTGCGGAGCAATTTTAACGAGAATTTACGGACCGATTTCCTCCAAAATCGAATTCACCAGTGATTGTTGTTTATGTTTAAAACATATTATATATAGCTAATCAAAATTATGATCTCTTCGAGGCGCACAAGCTATGTACGCGATTTTCGCCCAACCAGGGGTTAAATTCCAGGAAAATACGGTCCGAACGCGCCAGAATTGAACCTAATCGAGTTCCTCGTTTATAACATACAATTTTAGTTTTAAAGAAATTGAATAAAAATTGTGATCCACAAGCTATGTGTGCGAATATCGTGCGATCAGGAGCTACACTACTAACTGTTATCGAAATCTTTGGGATATCAATATAAAATTTAAGTTTCATCAAAGTCGGATAACAAATTGGGATCTGTAGATACACGCACGGACAAGTGTGATGGCATAATACGTGCACGTGAAAATATAAATGGATGCAAACTCTTGAAAGAATAATATTTGCCTATACTACCCTGTCTAATCAATTTTAATGTTATGTACCTGTCTGTTATCATTGGTATAAATTTATTGATTCTAAATAATTTACAGGCATGGCAACATAAATTTGGGGGGGGGGGGTCACGGTGGCTGAGTAAGTAGGACGCTGGCTCGTTAGCCTGGAGGTCGAATGTTCGATCCCTGCGTTGGCCGAGAAAGTTCATTTAGATTTTCCGGGGGGGGGGGAGGCTGGCAAGAACAGCTGTCTAGTGTACTTAAGAGATCCCTTGACAGTTGAAAGTCGATATAAGAGTAGACTGTAGTGCCGTTGTCCGAGCAAAATTTCACTCATAGCACACTGTATTGCGTATTAGCTTAGTTCGGAGCTGAACAGTATCATGTTAAACTCCATTTCATTTGGAAACATTAAAACATAAGAGGAGAGGGGCGGTGGCAATTACCCCGGAACCCCTCAACGGGCGCATAATATAGAAATTTGAGAGGGTGTAAACAATGTAGAACTATACCATTTTTAAATTCGTTTAGTTATGACACCATAGAATGGAATCAATAATGGCCCAATCACCAAAACCCCTACCCCAAGACACAACATAAAGTTTAACACTCTGCTATGCTAATGAAGACGGGGAAACGTCATGAAGAGTGCAATTTCTGGGGAGTTTGTACGGACAGGGGCGCTATGGCCTACTCTTGGTGTACGTAATTGGGTTTTCGTCTCATGAAGACACAGTTCCTCGTCAGGCACTAACATGTGGAAAGCGACACGGAAACCCGAGATCTCCTGGTTACCGAAGCAGTGACTTACTCACCGAGGCACAGCGACACCGATGGTTTGGAAGCCTGGCCCAATATAAGTGACTTCAATAATATCATAAATACTTTGTTTGTGTGCGTATATTCATAATTTTGAGGGGAAGAGATAAGCTAAACTAAGCATGACCGATTTATAATTATTTATTCATTTTGATTCATGAAGTTATGAGTTCTTGCTTTATATTATTCTTTTAGAAAACAAATAAGCCAAAACAATCGATAGTGCATTATTTGTGAAAATTCACGATAAAATAGCCTATTTATTTATCGGGTCATTTTTACGTGTTGTGATTTTGCCCTGTAAAATACAGGTGTCCGTCAGAATAACCGGGACTACTTCCACCTGTCCACGGAGTTCCGTACTACCAGCGGGATTTAATCTAAAAATATTGCTGTTTTTCCGTGACAAGTGGGATTTAGAGAAATACCCTTGCGATCATCATAGTATGTTAAGTGCTGATATGATTCGAATGCAAATTCTAGGCTGTAACGTCCCGCAACATATATATGTTAAGTGCTGATGTGATTCAAATATAAATTCTATGGCTTGTCTGTAACGCCCGGCAACATATATATTCTGTTTGACTTCTTTAAAGACTTCTTCATAGCCTTTTATCATGAACAATCTTGCAGTTCTCTGATGGTAATATTTCTTCCCCACTTCCAATGGCGAGTCCTGACATCTTGCAAGTCAAACAGGGGAGATAAATCCATTTAAGTTGGTCAAGACTACTAATTATATTCCCCATTGAAGCTAAACATTTTTGAAAAAAAAATACATTTCGATGTTTTTAATCTACAAAGATCAAAGAGTATCGCATACAGCTAATCAAAATAATGAAGGTGTTTTTTGTTGGGGGGGGGGGGGGGGGTGTAGATTTTTTCAGGCCTGATATGAGGGCCAATTTAATGACGAAAATGTTGTAAGGGCCAAAGTGGTGGGAGGGCAATATATGCTTTGATGGTCAAACTAAAAAAATAGCCTGTTGTCTGAAACGATCTAAGAACAATCAGACCTCCCTAATTTCAGGGCACTCAGATTTTTCCTGCAGAAGAAAATCAGAGCCAAACTTAAGATTTTAGCCTAGACCCTGTGTTTCGTGTAATTGTCGGTTGTTTTCATATTCAGTAGAGACTGCTGTTGAGCTGTGCCGCTTGAATTCCCAATATTAAATTGTTACTGACGACACGTTCTGAGACTGGGACTTCAGAATGAAGAAAGGCGATTTTGTGTTTACATTCCACCATTTAATTATTGATCATGCGATGGTCTAGAGTCAATGTTGCCTATAACCAATGATAACGAAAGACCTGGAATATGCCGATTTAGCTCTTACCTAGTTATTATAATAACGGATTTGTCAGAGATAGATATCTCTGTCCGTTATTGGTCTTCTCTATATGCAAGTAGTATGAAAATAAGGCTTTTCTCCATCTCTGTTCTAAGGCTATTATAGAATCCTTACCGTCTATTTTTCACCGTGATTCTGCTTTGGTCGTCAAAAGGGATCATTTCTTGCCATATCCATCACAAATTTATATAAATCCAACTCCATTTTCATGTCGAATCGTGCGATACAAATACAAAAACAACATTCATTGGAATAGAGCCGCCATTTTCAAACTAACGCTCAGCCACTCTTGCAAATTTGGGACTGGAATTTTACTGTAAACGAAAATTCGTGCTGTACACGGTCAACATACATGAGTAATTATTAAATAAAATCTATAAAATAGAACAACGAATTATATTGACGTTCATAAATATTTTAAATAGTCTATATATTATTCTCGTGTACAGTGAGAATTTTCGTTTACGGTAAAATTCCAGTCCCAAATTTGCAAGAGTGGCTGAGCGTTAGTGTGAAAATGGCGGCTCTATTCCAATGAAAGTTGTTTAGGCATTTGTATCGCACAATTCTATATGAAAATAGATTTTGATTTTTATAAATTTGTGATGGATATGGCAAGAAATGATTCCTTTTGGCGACCAAAGCAGAATCACGGTGAAAAATAGACGGTAAGGATTCCAAAATAGTCTTAGAACGGAGATTGAGAAAAATCCGGGAAAAGCCTTATTTTCATACTACTTGTTAATAAGGCTAACCAGTAACGTGATGGAGAAGCGGAGCGAAAACAAATTTACGTTACTTGAAGTAACTAGCTCTTACCCAATGTATCTTGTAGCCGGATTTCGAATCAAGCCACATGAGATCGATCCCACGTGGCCATGAACGGGTTCTCCCCTTTTCCCATGATCCCGCTCCTGCACTATCACCACAATAAAATCGGTACCCCACGGCTGAACACACATCCAGCCCACTGCTAAACCCGTACCCCACTGCTAAACAGCCACCAGATTTCTACCCACCCTTTCGGCTGATAAACTTCCACTACATCACTGAACACCCACTCCACTGCAAATCAGAAATATAAGCACAACTGCGACGATGAACTACTTTGTTTCACCATAGATCGTATATAATAGTACAGTTCTATGGTTTCACGGTACACGATGCTAAGGCATGCTGACACAAACTGACTATAACATTGGTTTAATAACATTTTAACAATAAAGTTTTTTTCGTCCGTCCGACTATTCATATATAATGTCATTGTATAAAGATGGACAGTATAGTGTATCAATACATATTTACATAGTAACACTGTGGTTTTAATTGGCTATAGTTACCATTGTCTATATATGGTTACATTGTATATCGTAAACTCATAGAAAACATGTACACGCGTATGTTAATATTTCTGATATCTCACGTTGTGTATTACATTCTCCTCTGTTATTTAGTTTATGGCTACATACAAAAATAACAATACCACAGTTGTTTTTTTACATCTTATGTGAAACACGCGATACATACGGTTACAGGCAACGGTTACAAAGTCATTCTTTCAGACATCACGCCTGCATGAATCTAACTGCATGGTTAGACTCGTCTAACCCCTGGTCTCTCCTCTAGGAATATACATGGTTGCCTACAACAAACTATGCTCCTCCCCTCTAGAATTTACATGGTGGTCTACCGAGGCGAACTGATTCGGCCGATTTTATACCGGTGGACTTCTACTATCTTTTTAATTGGTTCAACATTACGTAATTAATCACACTGATGCTTCGTGACGTGAGTACCATCCTTAAAGGGACAGTACATGTAGTAATATTCCTCTCGTGAATATTCTAGACAATAGAATTTAGCCTTACACCCCTTCTCCTGTTATTTCACAATATTTCATAAACAATTTAATTTGCCTTTTAAACCAACCCATACCTAAAGCTAATATTTCGACAATGGAGAATAATTAGTTAAGGCCATAATATTATTAAACATGCATTATGCAAGAGTAAAATCTATCTATTGTGGGTCTTTCGTTAGGCCTGGAATGTTATAAGAACTATTAATTAACTTATCAAGACCATAATCAGCCCTCGATGTCAAGGCTAGCCTGTGATATTTGTTGGATTATAGTCCAATTAACACACAAAACATTCCTTCATGATAAACGATTAAGTGGATATTCGAGACTATTGGTGTTGTCTTACCAACTTCGGGGCTAAGCGGAACTTTCATTCGCTTAGTTCGCGGTTCATGGTGGATCACTTTGACTGAAGTTTTCATCAAATTACCTTTACATTATGTAGTTTTTAACTATTATAGTGAGAACTGTCAACTCGTTATTTAATTTCTCATAACGTATCTTTCAATTGCGTCTCATCTAAACACGTATTTCCCGCTATTATTCCATTATCCCATAAATCCTCCACTGTCATTGTTACACATCACTATGACCATACTTGTATTAATCACCACCTTCGTCATCATCTATCTTGCCATTAGGAAATAATGATGTTTTTAGGAAACATTGAACTACTTCAGGATCCGTATGGAGAGTAAAATAGTTGTATTTGTATTGACTGTAATCATCGTCTCTATCATCTATATCATAGCCACCATAATCATCATCATCATCAAAATAATTACAACCATCATCAATATGGTCTAAGTTATAATCTTGTGGATGGAGAATATCTGTCAGTAGAAGAAAACCATTTAGTTCATAGGGTATATCTAGATCCTTAACTTTTTCCTTTATTCCCAATCCAAGATTATGTCTGATATTTCTTCTACACAGAGACTTAAGAGATATATTACTACAGAAATTAATGAATTCTTCCCTGCCGCGCGATTGATTTGTGTTGTTGTTTTCATATCGCTTATCTTCCTCATCAAAATTTAATGTTGTCATAATTTCCTCCCTTTGGGCGCCACTAAGATATAAAAGTTTTCTCAGTTTATCTCTATCAGAACTACTCAGTTCAGTCAGATCAATTTGATTATAGCTACTTTCACCTGAAGACGTAATGAGAGTCTGAACACAACAGTTTTCAGCAATTAAATATCTAATAAAACAAATGGCTTGACATGGTTCCCAGAAGCGGGGAAAACACAAGGCTGTTTGTATAATCGTGTTACCACCAATACAGGGTATATTGAGAAGACCAGCACTACCATTAGACAGCAGTAATTTAAAACAAGTCAAATCAAACACACTCTGATAAATATCAAGATATTGTAGAGCAGATTTTCCTGAATAGTCTAACATGGTAACTATGGCACCAGCTTGAAGTAGTTTCCTTGTAAGAACCCTGTCGTTTTTCATAGCAGCCATCATTAAAGTAGTTCTACCTCCATTGTCTGGAACATTTACATCTATTCCATCAACATCAAGTAAAGTGTCAATACAAGCCATGTATATTGGATATATCTGTTTACAATAATTGTTAATAACGTCATTTACCTGTCTCTTGTTCAAGCCATCTTTAACCATCGTAAATCCAATGATACAAAGATGTAGAGCAGTGTGACCCTGGTTATTTTGAGAATTGATCTTTAGTCTACGATGACGTGTCAACAGTTCTAAATATTTATTATTTAATAAAAAGGCAGCTATCATAGTCGGTGTGTCGGTTTTAGAACAGGGATGGTTAATGTCTAGCTGGTCATTTAACAGCCATTTAAACTTCTTTCCAGAATAATCATAGTTAACACGAGCTAAAAGATGAAGCATATTTTCTCCTTCAGCTGTAACGCCATTAAAAATCAACTTTAGCCTAATGTAATAACAGAATACCTCCAACCTCTTACACTTTAAAATATCATGAAGTAACTTAACTCCGTTGTTAACTGACATTAAATCTGAACCTGAATCTACTAACAGTTTAAAGACGGGTGTCGAATTGTTCATGTGATATTTAACACAATAACTAATTGCTGTATCACCATTATTATCAGTTAAACTTAAATCAGAATGATGAATTAATAATTTTAATATATTGATATCAGCTTGGTATATTATATGGTGCATTAAAGCCGTTCGCCCCAGTTCGTTTTGATGGCTCACATTACAGCCAGCATCTAATAACATGTTAATCAATTGACATTTCAGTCGAACGTGAATGTCCCGTCCTGCCTGTAATGTCAAACATATTCTGTATACTTTAGCCGCATAGGAAGGGTGGGTGCCTTCATAAGTGTCGAGTTTACCGACATAGAACAATGGAGTATTACCTTTATAGTCCGATTGGTTTATGTCTAATCCCGTGTTTATTAAAGTATTAACGAGTTGTGTATATTGCTCGTCATAATTCACAAAGGATCGCATATAACTTAAAACGTAGTGAAGAATGTTACGTTTAAAACTATCAATATAATGTACGTCTACGCCGTGTTCTAGCAAATACATCACAACATCATGCAGTCCTTTTCTGGCTGCTATAACTATAGGCGTATCTTTATCTATATTCATCTGGCTGACGTCTACTCGAGCTTCAACTAATTTAGCAACGCATTGTAATAACAAAACACGTCTATCTGAAGTATCCTCAATGTTATAACAATATAAAAGTGTGTGCAGAAGGGTGTTCTGATTGCTATCAGCATAATGTCTATCAACACCACGGGCCAACAGATATAGCACAACCTCATACAATCCTTCCCTAGCAGCTATAACTATAGGCGTATCTTCATCTGCATTGAACTGGTTGGTGTCTACACCAGCATCAACTAATCCAACTACACATTGCAATAACAAATCATGTTCACCAGCATTGATATATCTGTTTTGTAAAAGCGTGTGCAACAGGTTGCTCTGAAGTCTATCAGCATACTGTATATCAACACCGTGTTCTAACAGAAATAAAACAACTTCATACAACCCATCTTCAGCAGCTATAACGATGGGTGTTTTTCTATGTATATTCGTGTGGTTGACGTCTACACCTGCATCAACTAATTTAACTATACTTGGTAATAACAAATTAGGTGTACCTGTATTGTCATGTCTATTATAGCTATATAAAAGCATGTGCAGCAGGGTGTTTTGAAGGGTGTCAACATAATTTATATCAACACCACGCGTCGACAGATACATCACAACTTTATACAATCGTCTTCTAGCAGCTATAGAAATAGGTGTATCTGTATCGTCATTCTCCTTGTTCACATCTACACCAGCATCATCTAATTTAACCACACATTGCAAGAGCAAATCAGTATTGTCATCTATGTGGTGGTTATATAAAAGTATGTGGATTAGATTGTTCTGATAACTATCAATATACAGTACATCAACTCCATGTTCTAACAGATACATCACAACGTGGTACAGTCTGTTTCTAACGGCTATAAGTAAAGCTTGCTTCTTATCTTGAATTGATAATGTTTCTACCACGTCTCCTATATTCCCATCGTTTTCAGCTTGGCGTAGTTTTGACTCCAGTACCCTAAAATATATTGAACATTTTATTTTGAAGATAATATAAACACAATAAGAATAATCAAACACTAGCATAAAATATATCAATTCCAATTTTTGAAAAGTGTAACTTCCTGCACAGACTGTTTAATTGGGGTGTTATTATAATCTGTTCGGGGGATCACGTCGGCTAAGTGGGCAAGACGCTGGCTCGCTAGTCTGGAGGTCGGGTGTTCGATCCTGCATTGGCGGAGAAAGTGTATCCAGATATGCCGGCGTGGTTTTTCCATTGTCTGTAGGATGGAAGGGCTGACAAGGGCAGCTGTCTAGTCGTCCGGATGGGACGAACGCCGTGGCCCCGTGTACACATTGGCATGCACGTGAAAGATCCCTTGGCAGTTGGAATTCGATAGACATGTAGGCCGTAGAGCCGCTGTCCGGCCAAAATATGCCTCATAGCACACTGTGTGGCGTATGCCCGTCTACATGAGACAAGGTAAGAAGCAGAACAGTAGGGCGTTAAACCCCATTTCATTTCGTTTATAATCTGTTCACCGAATTTATTTTAAACCCACGTGGGTGGACAGGCGTATCTATTCCGTATCACGTACAGTTGGGGATTCGAAACCACACCAGATGATTCAATGACAGGCCTAATGATACAACACTAACCATTCGGCCATGCCCCCCACCTCCACCCCCGTATAGTAAATATAAAGCCTTGTCTATTTAATATACAATGACAGGCCTAATGATACAACACTAACCATTCGACCAAGCCGCCACCTCCACCCCCGTATAGTAAAGCCTTGTTTATTTAATATACGAACCTCTCTGCCTCCATCGTGTTTAGATTTCGGTCTATATCAGGCAGCCGTTATTATCTCAAGATCACTAAAATACAAAAAAAAACAACCCCAAAAAACGATTATAAATTATGTGTGATTTAATGTAGCTAAGTCTATAACTCAATATCATCCAAAATCTTCAGCATTGAAAACGCGAATTATTTGTCAATTTGAATCAAAATTGATGATGTGATCTTACCGGAAAAAGATGGGCTTCTGATATTCAATATTTAAGACAATATAAACATTTTACCATTGGTAGACGAATCGTGTACCATAATGCGTTTTAACAGCCCCAGTTCTAGCAAGAGACTCGAAGGACATTGCACCAAATCAAACGCCGCATGTAGACTGGAATAACTAGAAATTTGCATTGACACTGCTGGCTCATTTCGCCGAACATAACTGATTTGGAATTAGAGTAAACACGGAAACCAATGAATGTAAATCAGTTCATATACATATATCAGATTGTATTATTATATGCGTTGCGACCCACTTGTCGTAAGTTCGAGACCAGTAAACAACTTAAAATAAAGAAACTCGCATGTGATTTGCAATGGAATACGTCACACGGGTCGAATATTTTAACAAGTATAAATAATGAAACGCCAACATCAAAGAATGACGTTAAATTTACTTCCGCACGTTTCGTTACCATACTTAAAGTTACATTATGGGAGATAAGATAAAGAGATGGCAGTTCTCACTATAATCGTTAAAAACTAGATAGTGTAAAGGTAATTTGCTGAAAAATTCAGTCAAATTAGTCCACTATTAGTCGAGAAAAAAGCGTTTGAAATATTCACATAGCCTCGGTCATCATTACTCAATTCATTAATATAAACAGCATAGTCTCGATTATCCACTTGATTAATTTAATTATCAACGGCCATTAAGCGGCATATCGGAATTCAATCCGCCAACATCGAAGGCTAGCCTTGACTTTAAGAGTTTATTATGGTCTGGATATGTTAATTAATGCCTAATTGATTATTTATATAACATCTCAGGCCTAAAGAAAGACCTGTAATAAGCAGATTTTGCTCTTGCATAATGCTATTTTAAGGTATCTACGGCGGGAGTGGGTATGGTGTGTAGTAATATGGATGGCGGGATTTGTGCCAAAGAACACATATGTAAAACAACAATATAGCCTTGCTTAATTATTTTCTATTGTAAATAATATTAGCTATTGTGTAAGATTGTTTAAAACGCAAATTAAATTGTTTGTGAAATATTGCGACAAAAACAAGACATGGGGTCAAAGACAAGGAATGGAGGAATATGATGGCTGAAACAATATTGTTAAGTTCACAAGTTCATAACCATAAATATAGAAGGTATGCTGGTTACTTTGATACATTAACAGAGCTCTGGTTTAGTAAACATGTTGACCATTTACATTTTTCCAGGATACGTTGTCATTGTTTGAATAATTTGCATAAAATTGCATTTATCTTAGTTTTGTTGGGCCATACAATCAACTGGTAAATTGCATACGAGTAATTAATGAGTGACGTCATCCTTTGGGTACCATTATTTCCAAAAATGTACGGGCAACTAGCCAACAGTACATTGTTTGTACTACATACAATATTTTCAGTTTTCGCATCGGTTTTAGCATTTGTTGTTTTTCCAACTTCTTTGATTTTTTTCGAGAGGAGGCTAGCGCCTCAGCTATAAAACGCTTTTGAATAAACACCAACGAAACATTGCCTTGCAAGAGAGGGGTGAAAATAAATACAAAACAGGGGCGGATCCAGGATTTTCAGAAAGGGGAGGCATGCTGCACCCACTTGGGAGTACGAAGCCCGGCCCGTGATTTTTGAGTGGAAACAATGCCCACAAGGACTAATTTCCTACCAGTACTCTAAATTACAATTTCAAACCTAAACTGTTTTGTTCTTCTTTGCAGCGAAAATATGACTATGGAGCTAAAAATTGTTCGCCAACCAAAAAATAGAGGGGGCGTGCGCTGAGTGCGCCCCCCCCTCTGGATCCGAGACTGCAAGAGTACGATGGATCAACAAATACTATATTTAAATCGGCGCTACCATTCGTCAGTGATTATCTTGTCGTTTTCAACAAGCCCAATACTGACACCGACAGAAGGAACGAAATATATACTGTTCAGGAAATTTGACAATAAAGTTGACAATGGGCGATGCCAGCATCGTCTCTATATCATACATACGCTGAGCGTTGTAAAGAGAGAAAATTGTCGTTAGTTTACTACTATGAATTAATAGGATCACATTGCGATTCAATTTCATTGACGCAAAGCATTAATTATGATATCTCATTTGTAAAAGAAAAAACACATAAATAAGTGTTGTTTGAATTTTTCTTCGTGGGCCGGGGTGGAAGGGGGGGGGAGTAGAATCCTCCACCCACAAATCTAGATCCGTCCTTTAGTATGTATACAGTCTACAAGACCCGATCACAATGTCGCTACATGCTATATACATGTACATGTATATACAAATGAATAAAGGCCTTGATGACAGTAGCTGAAAAATGGTTTTCCCCTTTCCATAAATAGATGTGAGTCACACATCAGACGTTTCAATGTATTAAATGACACCGATTTAGAAATTGTTCTATTAATTATCTAGGTTATATTTTCCCTTGTTTCCATCGACTTCTCTATGAGACAAGACATACTTCTTCTTTATATAACATCTGATACCACTTCTCTAAGAGCTGACAACAGGTTTTGTGTGTTGTAATTGATGACAATTGGTGTCATTATTATTTGAAAAATCGATTCGTATCTGTAAATTCTAAACCATGTCCGAAACGCGTACTTACATATTCTGTTTGACCTCTCAGCAGTCTTTTATCATAAGAACTCACCAATTTACTGGAACAATCTTGTAACTCTCGGACGAAACTATCTCTTCCCCTCTGTGGCTATTTCTTCCTTGTTTCGGTATATGCAAGGGAGATAAATCTATTGTAATGCTTGCGGGAGAAGACCACTAATTATGTTGCCCATTGGCGCCAGTCATTTTTTTAAAAACAAAAAGCAACATTCCGATGATTTTAATCTAAAAAGAACCCAGGATGCCAAAACAGATAATCAAAATAAATAAAGTGTTCTGGGGATTTTGAATTTTTCCAGACCTTTTCTAAGGAATAAAAAGGGTGTGACATCCTTCAGCGTTAATACCCGATAGTACAAATGTCGTGTAAATTGAATAAGGAAGAAATTAGTTTCAAAATATAATAAACAAATGTCGTGTAAATTGAATAAGGAAGAAATTAGTTTCAAAATATAAAAAAAAAATTGAATAACAAATCTGTTTATTTTAACGAACATGTTTTTTTGTATCAAACAGCACTCTTAAATAGCAAATATATGTAGTAGCATTATCATAATTAGCAAATAAATGTAGTAATAAAATTACCATAAGCAAGTAGCATTACCCTATATAGTGCATATATGTGGTAATATTACCAAAAATAGCAAATATATGTGGCTACGGTGATATGTACGGCACATAGATACATTTTTTTAGTACCCTTTATCAAGTTCTTGTATCTCAAAATTTTGGTGTTCAACCTCATACAAGTTTTAGTGCAAACACATGGCCATTTGTTCCTCTGTCTATAGTGAAAAACATTCCTCCCATCGAAAATTTGGGGAAAAGTTTGAAGTGGGCAAAGAGTCCAGAATTATCATTGAAGTCAATGGGGAAATTAATGGTGGTCTGCCTCCATTTATACAAATTTAGAGTTCTTTCCACAGGATAAGTGTATCTGGATGCAGCCCACGTAAAACCCAAAGCTATTTTTAGCCATTCTCCCCCTATCCATTTTCCCCTCTTTGCACGGCGACCATTCTTGACTTTTTGGCGTAGAATTGAAGAAAAAGGTTTGAATATACATTTTCCGTCTGGTTTTGATGAATATTGATTGGTTGGTTAGGTTGAAATGTAAGGCGGAAAATTGCATGTCTCTACTTCCAAGTTTTTCATGATGAAGCTCATACGCGCTTTTGGTCAATAGGTTGCCACGTGGTACTCCATCTGGAAGAAAGCGTTATCCAATGAAGTTTTTGGGAAAAGTTAGGGTCGATCTAAGAGACGAGAATTAACATTTTAAAGTCAATAGGGAAATCATTGGTGATGCGTCCATCTCAGACAAACTTAAATAATCTTGATTGATTTCAGTGAACATTCAACATATCACAATCTTGATGAAAATATGGTTATAGTAGTTGTCGTTTTGTCAATTGTTCAAATTAACTTTATAAAGTAATGTGATGTGTGTGTGTAAGAGAGAGAGAGAGAGAGAGGGAGAGAGAGGGGGTCCACTCGACATAGAATAGGTATTGTCGCGACTAACATATGGATCTGTTTTATTTCAATAAATTGCTTGCACAATGGGGTCTTAAGCATTTTGTGAAAACTTGATGACGGGAAAGAAGAAACACGAGGTTGGAAAGGCCACCCGACTCCTTGTCATACATAGGCCTATGTCTAATTGTAAGTTTAATTCACACCACTTGACACCATGACAGGCCTTATTATTGACCTATAGCCCAAACTGATCAGAAATGAATATTCGC
Source organism: Patella depressa (assembly GCA_948474765.1). Lineage (NCBI taxonomy): Eukaryota > Metazoa > Mollusca > Gastropoda > Patellidae > Patella > Patella depressa. The sequence goes on from OX419717.1 coordinate 79,868,411, forward strand.
TCGGACGTTACAATCAATGGAATGAACGAGATCAATGCCAGTTTATAAGCTCTCAATATTTTTTCTGTATATTTATTTCTAAATTTGTTTTTAAATTATGAAGAAAACAAGTAAGAACGACCTTTTTTTCGCATATCACCTTTGTGAGAAGTAGGCTGTTCAACCCAATTCAATCTCTTTTCATCAACCTTTGTCGTGAGTTTAAATTAGTATTTATCTCCCAGGAACCAGCAGAAAACAATATATTACATATAAAGAATTCACGTATATATAAACTATTTATTATTACGTGTGTATATAAACTATTTATTAATACGTGTGTATATAAACTATTCTTTTATACGTGGGATATAAACTATTTATTATTACGTGTGTATATAAACTATTTATTAATACGTGTGTATATAAACTATTCTTTTATACGTGGGATATAAACTATTTATTATTACGTGTGTATATAAACTATTTATTAATACGTGTGTATATAAGTTATTCTTTTATACGTGGGATATAAACTATTTATTATTACGTGTGTATATAAACTATTTATTAATATCTGGGTATATAAACTATTTATTAATATCTGGGTATATAAACTATTTATTAATAGTGTGTATATAAGCTCTTTATTAATACGCGTGTATATAAACTATTTATTAATACGTGTGTATATAAGCTCTTTATTAATACCTTTGTATATAAACTATTTATTAATACCTGTGTATATAAATTATTTATTAATATATCAATATGCATATAAACTATTCGGGAAACATAGCAAAAATATGTTAGATAAAAAAAAAAATCCTGACTGAATAGACATCATAACATTGTAAAGCTTCTTATTATTTGCGCGAACATATTGGGAATTACATTCCTTAATCCAAACTCTCTCTAGGTAACTAAAATATTTAAAAATCAAAATATAATTGAACTTTAGTGAGAAACTAGACAACATGTATAGAACTTTGATTTATAGAAATTTGTTGACTAAAGTCAAATGCAAACACAACAATTCTAATTAGTCTGAACTTAATTATGGCGATATTGATTGTTGAGGGCTGCAAGCGCTAGATTATCACTATGAGGTAACATCATAGGCACAGATAATGGGAGTGATCTATAGAAGTTTAGAGTGCACTCGTCCCAGCGAGATAGTGTAGAAGGCATTTGAACTTATAAAAGTCAGTCATCTTATAAAAGTTATAAGAAGGCTTTCGCAATACCGCTGTAAATTATAGAACAAATTGTCCCACGTCACATTTGAAGCCGAAGGGAAACTCCGGATTACTTTGTACTCAAATGGAAGTATATGCTTCGACAGAATGGTACCGACGTCCACAGTCCTCACGAAACAGATCTGGTATTTATTGGGTATTCAACGATTCCATCTCTCCAGGACAATATCTATTCTAGTAAATGCCGACGAATTCACATTTCCGGACACTTGTCCAGCTCCATTTCTACCACTAGAAGAGCTGACTTTAAACCTTGGCGGCAAGTCGTCTACAAATGATCGATTTCTTGGTTCCATGCGATGTCTTGTACTTTTAGATTCTCCACTGTATCCTACCTTGGCAGTCAGCAAACTTATAGATGAATGTTCAGAGGGAAGTATGTTAACTTATGTTGTTCCTAGTATTTTCCTGTTTAGGACCACGGTGACTCAGGTATTAAGACGTTGGTCCGCTGACCTAGAGGTACCGTGTTCGATAACTGCATAGGCTGAGAAATTTCATCGTGATTTTTCCGACACGTTAAGGTTGTCATTGGTGCGGAATAGCAACACTCTATAGGTTTTCAGATGGGATGATTTCATTAGTTAACAAACGATACGTTAGCAAGATGCCGGTCCGTTAGAATTTAACAGATCGTTAGAACAATTTAGTTTTGAGCAACCGGTCCCTGATCTTCAATAAATAACACTACATGCTTTAAACATAAAACTACTTAAAAATAAAAAAAAATAAAACAAATGTGGTTAAAACAGAAAATAAAAAAGCTATAACAAATGTGGTTAAAACATAAAATAAAAAAGCTAAAACAACAGAAAAAAAAAAAGTTAAAATAAATGTGGTTAAAACATATAAAAGTCCAACACTCCCGTCGAAAGGCAACACCTAGTAACTCACTTTTTTGTCTTAATTTCAGAAAACAAAGGAAAACGTAATGAATGAATATTAAACCCCAGCTTATCCATTGATTTTACCATTGAGCTACTAGGTTTTTCCGTGGCATACGTCGCAAATGAATGGAGTTGCTAAGGTTGTGTCATGGGTGTAACTGCTTACAAAATCAAAAGATTGGAATATCTAGTACAACAACAGGAAGGACATACCATAGTAACAACATATTTGGTCCTAATTCAATTTTGATAAAAAAAAAGTGATCACTGATGAACAACATACATTGTAGACTAAATAAGCTTCAGAAGTATATGGAACATTATGATTGAAAGATCAACTATTTTAAATGTTGATTTCAGACAACGAAGATATGTTTTGAACCCCATCCTAAAAATACACGTTATACTGTTTATTTTCCTTGTAGTATAGAGTCCAAGATCAGCGAAACATCCCTCAAAATATGCCATTATCACCAAATGTGGAAAAGTATAAAAGCAGTATACACAAATATACAGAATAGTAAAGGTAATATATTATTCAAATAGTCTTAGTTCTAGATAACAGGTGTGTAAGGCACACGTTTTAAAACTTATAACACCATCTTCAATATATACATTTATATAAACAAATAATCATAACCGAACACATTAATGAAACATTTTTTGCATATCTAAGTTTAAAGAAAAGAAAAGCTGTGTGAAGTTTACTTTCATCATAGTTTCAAGATACACTATCCAATTATTTGAGTGAAGAACAAATAACATATTTAGGTCTTCATTAACGATTTAGATACAGACCTGGACGTTCTTGATGTAATGAGTTAAAAAATAGATAATACAAAATGTATATATTGCATATTTCATTCAAATTTCCTCATTCGAAGTGACCATATCACTGTTTGAAGTTTTGACAAGGCATAATTTTACTCGGAGTGAATATAATCACTGTTTGAAGTTTTTACAAGGCATAATTATATTAGAGACTCGGATAGTTGATTATGGTCATGTCATACAAATGGATGTTTTTATTATAGCGTATACAACCTATTTGGGTTTCGAATCCCCGGTTGTACGTGGCATGGACTAGGGTCTACTGTCCAATCTCGTGGGTTTTCGTGGGGTACTCCCGTTTCCTCCCATCGCTAAAGACACCTACGCGCAAGCGAATTATTGAAATAAAATTGAACCATATGTTAGTCCCGAAATGACCTAGTCTGGGTGGACGTTATCAAACCCCATTACGCGCGCTCTCTCTCTCTCTTTTCTCTCTTTCTCTCTCTCTCTGCCGAAATACAAAACGTTCTTAATGTCCCGGGGTAGACAAATTCTCAGGAATATAATCTCCAACCAGTGGTGTAGACTGTAGATGCATTACAAATGTTATAAGATGGTCAAGAAGGGTAAGTATGTATACGAACATCGGTCTGAGATCCATGTCGAACTAGACACGTGTCACCAATTTCAGTGTCCTATATACATATATTTAGAATCGTTGAAGGAGGAATGTTGTCACGTGTTGAGGAAGAAGTAAGTACTCACTGGCTTGTGTATAATACCAGTCACAATGTTAACAATATCATCAAATGTTCTACAATAACGAAATAAGACCTCTAATTTTACAATAAGATACGATAAATATCCACTTAAAGGACAATATTGGTGCCAGTCATTATCACATATGTGATAGAACTGATTAAACACTTTCCAAATATAATATTAACACAGAGATCATCGCTACCATAGAGGAGTAATAAAGGATTCATGAATCGGAAGTGACGAACGCCAAAGGAAAACACGAGTTATCTCTCTATGTGAATGACTGAAGTGACGAATGATGACAGATAAACGGCCGAATTTCTGCTCACTAATAATTCCTTCGAAGACAAAAAGTTGTTATATGGGACCGCAAGAGGATATCTGACGATTCAATAAGTAATTAAGTGTCATAAGATAAGAGAACACGGGAAAAATAGAAATACTCCGTACAGCCCCTTGTTTTTATTCATTCTATAGGGGAGACCGGGGCACATTGAACCACTTTGTTCACATATATGTTTGTCCTCATTTCATATCAAATGTTTTTATTAGAAGATCTCTTTATTTCATGATCAAAATTTAAGAAATAAAATCAATATGTCCTCTTATATGGATCAAACCCCGGTTTATCTGGATTGTATAGATTAGACATATATGAACTTAAGTACAAGAATATCCTAGGTTAAGAAGTTAACATGTATTTTCTCTTATAAGCGCTTTTTTGAAAAATTCACCGCCTAAGAAAATAATTGACAGCATGTGGCTTATTGATGGAGAAATGGGTCTAAGAAGTTATCTCACTTCTGTATAGTGTTGGGTTATATAGTATTATTTATAAAGGATATAGCCATGGTGGTTCAATGTGCCCCGGTCTCCCCTACCTTATAAAAACATGGTAATGCACGGACTTTTAATCTGTTTTCTTTCCTGTTCTCTTATCTAGTGGCAGTCAATTCTTTTCATGAATTGTAAGATATTCTTTCACAGCGTCACACAGCAACTTTAGGTCTTCGAGGGAATTATTAGTGAGCAGATATTCGCCCATGTATCTGTTATCATTAGTCACTTCAGTTAGCTATATAGAGGATTAACTCGTGTTTTCCTTTGGCGTTCGTCACTTCCGATTCGTGAATCCTCTATTACTCCTCTATGGTAGCGATGATCTCTGTGATAATATTATATTTGGAAAGTGTTTAATCAGTTCTATCACATATGTGATAATGAATGGCACCAATATTGTCCTTTAATATTAATCCTTGGTTGGAATCTGGTCAAAATAAACTGATTTTAAACTTTCGGTCAGGTGTCGAAGTTACATCAAAACAATATGAACAAGGTGCATCATAACAAATATCACAGAAACTGAAATAAAGAATACAATTTACATTATAACGATACTATTATCAACAGATAGTTATATTCTATCGTAACTATCACTGTGCAATTATTAAGAAGGAAGGGCAATAACATAATTTTCTGTATTGTTTTCTATTTATATGTTATCCCTACATCTAAGCAACACAATAACATGTTAATTGTTTTACATTATCAGGCGCGGATCCAGAGGGGGGGTTTTGGGGGGTCCCCCCCCCCCCTGCTCAGCTACATAAAAAAAAATAATGCCTTGATGCCTATGTAATTTAGAGACGATGATGGCAGATTTCCGTAACAGAAACCTGGCCAACCCCTTCCTGCAAAATTTCCTGGATCCGCACCTGATTATAGTTTGGGGGTTGGATGGCCGACTGGTTAGCACATGCTCGGTGTATCATCAAGCCTGTCTCACTGAGGCAACTGGCGTGGTTTCGAATTCTCGGTTGTACGTGACAAGTAGGATGGCCACTCAAACGTGGGTTTTTACGAGCACAAGCGAATTATTGAAATTAGTCCCGAAATGACCTAGTTTGTACCGAGTGTACGTTACCCCCCCCCCCCCTCTGACTCTCTCTCTCTATCTCTATCTCCCTCTCTCTCTCTCTCTCACTCTCTCTCTGTCTCTCTCCCTCTTATACCCTACATATGATGACCGGCTCTAATTTCAAACTTAATAATCTGCACTATTTACATGTTTTAAATTGAATAGTAGATGTACAAACCGTGTACTCCCTGGCCATTTGCGCCATTTGCGCCATCTATTGGAACATCACCACATTCAACATCAGCTTTTCCTGATGTACATCCAGCACCAGTACCAGTAAATCGTGATGTACAATCCGCTGTAGAGTTAGCCCCTTTCGGGCATTTAAAATCGTGAAACCCCACAGGCAAAGCACTACCGAATAGTAAATCATTAACCTTGACAGCTTGGGGGAATCCCAACTGTCGACATACGACATCCCCTTCGGTCTTTGTGAAGCCATCAGCACAGATGGCATAGAACTTGTTATATTTATACTGTACAACATCTCCCCTTTCTAGAGGTTTACTGTAACTTCCATCAAGTTTCACTGCAATAACAAAACAATTCTTACATTGAAAGTATGTCTAAAACTTTGATAGCGTCGGACTAGATACATTTATACCATAAAGAATTCAATTCAGTTGAAATTGAATATGATTAAGTGGTTTATGTACATGTAATTGTATACTTTGTGGTACAGAAAATGGTTTATGGATTTATGCATATACTATGTTTGTGGTACTGGAAATGGTTTATGTAATTACATACTATGATTGTGGTCCTAATGTGACTTATATGTATGTTTATGCTTTGTGTGGAATACTTAATGTGATTTATGTCTGTGTAGGCTTGCCCCCCGTGAGCTTTTGTATGCAATAAAAAATATTTAATCTTATATTCATGATGTATGTACACTTACCGTTTCCATGGCAATAAACAGAGACATATTTCTGTTGAACTGGTGAAGTTTTTGTCGTTGCATTCTCTAATTGAAGACGGTGGAAACTATAGTGCTGGTGATTAGTAGAAACATTCCACCAATATGTAGCTGATGTTTCATTCATCTGGTAAGGTAGACCACCATGAAAGCCAAGGGTATTACATGCAGCTTCAGCCATGACCTTCGGATATGCTCCATTAGAATCAATTACAAAACCTGTTTTACCATCCTTCGTCGCCTGGACATATCCATAGTTAGTTCCGCCGCCGGATAAAGAATATTCAACAGCTCAAATTAATATCAATAACAACCTCTTGCTGAAAAGTATGACGTTAATACCTACGGCAAGTCTTGGTCAAACTCAAATTGAACGATTCCACACATTGAGAGGATATATATATGTACTTTATCTACTTTAATATATATTAAACTAGGTCATTTCAGGACAAACCTATAGCAAGGGCATAGCTGTTATACTTGGTTTAAATTATATTGGCCTAGTGTTAAATCTCTCTCTCTCTCTCTCTCTCCCTGGCTCTCTCTCTCTCTCTCAATCCCTCTTTTATTGTTTTTTCTCATATAGCGCATTACAATATTATACAAATAAAATCTAAGCGCGCTTTACATTGTTAATACTCTAAAAAAAAAAACACAAACGTTTTCGACGATGATTTAAAGGGGCGTCTCTTTCAATATTTTCTCATTGTAGCAGGTAATTTAAGGACAATATTGGTGCTAGTCATTATCACATATGTGATAGAACTGATTAAACACTTTCCAAATATAATATTAACACAGAGATCATCGCTACCATAGAGGCGTAATAAAGGATTCGTGAATCGGAAGTGACGAACGCCAAAGGAAAACACGAGTTATCTCTCTATGTGAATGACTGAAGTGACGAGTGATGACAGATGGGACCGCAAGAGGTTATCTGACGATACAATAAAGTAATTAAGTGTCATAAGATAAGAGAACACGGGAAAAATAGAAATACTCCGTACAGCCCCTTGTTTTTATTCATTCTATAGGGGAGACCGGGGCACATTGAACCACTTTGTTCACATATATGTTTGTCCTCATTTCATATCAAATGTTTTTATTAGAAGATCTCTTTATTTCATGATCAAAATTTAAAAAATAAAATCAATATGTCCTCTTATATGGATCAAACCCCGGTTTATCTGGATTGTATAGATTAGACATATATGAACTTAAGTACAAGAATATCCTAGGTTAAGAAGTTAACATGTATTGAAATTTTTCTCTTATAAGCGCTTTTTTGAAAAATTCACCGCCTAAGAAAATAATTGACAGCATGTGGCTTATTGATGGAGAAATGGGTCTAAGAAGTTATCTCACTTCTGTATAGTGTTGGGTTATATAGTATTATTTATAAAGGATATACATGTAGCCATGGTGGTTCAATGTGCCCCGGTCTCCCCTACCTTATAAAAACATGGTAATGCACGGACTTTTAATCTGTTTTCTTTCCTGTTCTCTTATCTAGTGGCAGTCAATTCTTTTTATGAATTGTAAGATATTCTCTCACAGTGTCACACAGCAACTTTAGGTCTTCGAGGGAATTATTAGTGAGCAGATATTCGCCCAGGTATCTGTTATCACTATAGTCACTTCAGTTAGTTATACAGAGGAATAACTCGTGTTTTCCTTTGGCGTTCGTCACTTCCGATTCATGAATCCTTTATTACTCCTCTATGGTAGCGATGATCTCTGTGTTAATATTATATCTGGAAAGTGTTTAATCAGTTCTATCACATATGTGATAATGACTGGCACCAATATTGTCCTTTAAATCCAAACAACCAACAACAATCCAATAAAATGGATTAATTTAACAAGCTCTGGTAGTATTACTGCCCTGTAAAGAAAGACATAAAAATATCTTACTGTCATTGTAGCAATGGGCGACTGCCTGATGATTAGAACTACAATTAAACTTGGTTCCATCTGTTGAAAACTGGCAGGAGTTTAAGCTGTCTTCCTTTCCAGTACAATTAACATCATATATCCAGGTAACGTCTAAAGGACTCCCCAATAAACTTGTTAAGGCCTTGGCATGTGTTGAAGTGGTTCCACATATAACTTTAGCCGCATTATCATCCCACTGATCTACACAAATAGATCCCCAGATACCATGATACATGACTTCCACACCGCCTAGGTTAAAGAACTCACTAATTCTTGTTACTCCATCTTCTGAAATACACAATATCCAATATGTTATCTTGTATAATAGTCAAAAGGCAAAACCAGAAAAAAACCTCAGTCTCTTCCGTTACGTCGTCCATCTTTTAATGTAAGAGAGAGAAAGAAATGGGCTTTAACGTCCACTCGACACAAACTAGGTCATTTCGGGACTAACATATGGTTTAATTTTATTTCAATAATTCGTTTGCGCGTAGGGGTCTTTAGCAGTGGGAGGAAACCGGAAGACCCGGCGAAAACCCACGCGGTTAGAATCTAATGTAATACAAATGTTAATAACATATTCATATATAAATATAAAAACATAATTATTATGTATAAATCTCTATATGTATACATTCTGCTATACATCTCAAAACTGAAGCCCATTTGTTCTCAGAAAACAAATTTTCCTATTTCTATGGTTCCGCTCGCGGGGGAAAAACTGAATACTGACGAACTGTACCACCAATTAAAGAATTATGAATATTTATGAATATTCATGAATATTCATAGCCTCATTGATGTGGAATTCTAAATTTCGACCAAAAATATTTATATTCAGTGTGATAATCATTTTCAACTGCACTCTTTCAACGGTTGCGTTACTTTCTCGGCAATGTATAATAATGAAAGTCGATATATAAATTGCGTGCATTCCATCTAAATAGTATTCTCATGGCGCAGTTTGTTTATCTCTTCAATTTTATAGTTCACTATTTATAATTGGATTCGGGGCCACGGTGGCTCGGGAGTGGCCCCGAATGCTATTATAAATAGCGTGGAGGACGCGTGTTAGATCCCTGCATTGATCTTGTCAGTGGTGCAGGAAGAAGGGCCTCGCGAGAAAATCTGTCTAGTCGTTCGGATGGGACGAAAAACCAAGGAACCGTGTATTTATTTGACATAAGAGTAGTCTATCGCACCGTTTCATGGGCACAATTTCCCTAATAGCACGCTGTATGACGTATACCCGTCTTCATTAGCCCAGTCGGAGCAGAATAGTAGGACGTTAAACCTCATTTCATTAAATGTCATAATAGGGCTCAAAGAGATGATCAACCTCGTGAGTTTCTTCGGGACACTCCTGTTTCCTCCCACTGCTAAAAAAACCCCTACGCGCAAGCGAATTATTGAAATAAAATTAAACCATTTGTTAGTCCCGAAATGACCTAGTTTGTGTCGAGTGGACGTTAAATTCAATTTCTCTCCTCCCAAAGAGGTGAGATGATAGTTTTGATTTAAAAGTAGTGCGAAGTTTTGAGATGCATGGGTAAAGCGTTCCATTTTGGGAAAATCGTCGAAATCATCCAGACTGTGGCTTTGTTTTTAAAACAGACGTCGACTTACCAGTAGAGTTCGAATCCCGCTGACACAATACAGATGCTGCTATTTCATTCGGACAAAACTGTTTTATGGTGGAAGGACACTCTTTCAATCTACTTTCTGTACCAACACAATCAAATGACTTCTTCAGCGTGTCTTTATAAGCAGTTCGAATATCGTCCAAATTTAAAGGATACGGAAATAGAGCGCCGTTTTCCCCATAATCCTGTTCCCGGCACACTACTTTGGCTGTATTTTCATTAAAACCCTAGGCACATAACGTCATAGTTTCACCTTCATCATCATAAACTTTAACAACTCCATATCCATCTGCTAACCTGCCGACTAAAGATTGATTTAAAATACACACACATTATAAATACAAATGTCATAAATGAATTAGATCTGATGTCAACAGAATGTAATGTAAATCATGTATCACTAGCATATACTCTAATATAAACCTAGTGTCACTGATATATAATACAAATCTTGTGTCACTGATATAATACAAATCTCGTGTCACTGATTATGTAAATGCAAATCTTTTGTCACTGATATAAAACACATAAAACAAACCTTGTGTCGCTGATATATATCGTACAATGCAAATCATGTGCCACTGATATATAATATATGCAAACCATGTATCACTGATATATAATATAATACAAATCGTGTGTCTCTGATATATAATATAATGCAAATCGTGTGTCACTGATATATCATATATAATGCAAACCCTGTGTCTCTGATACATCGTATAAAGCAAATCGCGTGTCACTTATATGCCGTATCATGCAAATCGTGTTATAAGAAATATTATTTGGTGTTCCAGAAATGTAAACATTATCTTTCATGCAAACCCAACATGCATGATTGTTTATAGATAACTTAATGGACGAATGTTAATATGTCAGTTCCTAAATGGTTCTGTTCTATTCAGTATTCAGTGTTTCAAGCGAAACACGATTCTGACATCTTTTATTGGTAGCGTGTAGCACCATGGGCCTTTTCGTCTGACGTGGAGAGCGTGCGTTGTCGGTCCGGTCGCCACATCCTACGTATGACCCATGCATCTTTTCTTACTACATATTGTCGTTAGCCCTGTGATCGTCTAGGATTTATCTCTAGCTGTCTTTGCTTCTCTTTAACGTTGTGTTTACTTCTTACTGGCTTTTTAAGACGTTTGTCTTCTTCAGTTATAACAATGCAACAGTTCGTTTTTACCTTTTATGTAGCATAGGAATACATACAAGCATATTACAATTACAGTCAATGCTAACTAAACTCTTCTCAACCTAGATACCTCGCGGTGTCTAGGACTCTTAGATGGTAACCCTCTGGAATCTAATCGAAGTCTGCTGAATACTCACGGGTATCCTAATTTTGTATCAACTGGTTTTGGACATTCAATTATCTAATTGGTCAAACATGATGTAAATATTAAGAGAGATTGGTTAATTGAGCCCAATGACGTCAAAACCCACCCTTATATGGTTATGGAAATTTACTCTAGAAATTGCGCATGAGATATCTGTTATCATGTTGTTGACATAGAACCAGTATGTTTTGTTTCTATAACCCTTTTTCATATACCAATATGTCAATCAACTGTTAGTTGATATTTGATACCAGCAACGGAGAAGATATTATTAATACAAAACCCTACAATGGCCAGATTTCATTGGAACTTCATTTCTAAATGCTGATTCTATCTGCAATAAAATAAAACCAAGTACGAACAATCCAAACCATTAGTCAAAATTCAAAGTGTAATAGTGTAATCAGCAAATGGACTGTTCAACACCCAGCTATAGCACGATAGCTATTTACCACGACAGAAGATCTAAGTCTTAAGTGGTCTCAGAATAGATCCATCCCAGAATATATGTGACATATGCTTAAACATAGGATCAATGACAGATCGATCTTATAGTACCATATAAGGTAATTTATTAATAAGAACTATATATCTCTCATAAATTGAATTAGCAAACAATGCTGGAGCTCACGGCAGCCCTGTCAGTATATTACACTTGGTTTGGATTCAAACGGAATAGTCTCTATTGGACATAAACCGACAGCCCGCACCTTCGAACGCGTTCTATTAATTATTCGATTGGTTAATTACGCCAAACATTACCCAAAAATGAATACTGACATTATAATTAAAAGAATATCTGGTAAATTTCCATCACAATTGTATTTTAAAACAATCAACAAATTAACCTTGACTATAGGTGGATACAAACCCTCGTGTCCTATTATCTTTCAAATAATGAAAACAACTCTATTACGATTCATAATATTCGCCTGGCGTTATTAGTTATATAGGATATATTCCCAGCTATATTACAATATGCTGTCTCGCTAATGTCAATATGCATTGATTTGCTACAATCGTAGCCCCTCATTAGTCCGCTGTTATCTACCTAACGTGTTTCACTAAATAATAACAAATAATGGTTAAAGATAGCGGCAAAATACCAACAAGAGAGAGAGAGAGAGAGATATGTGCTTAACATGTACTTGCCACAAACTAGATCATTTCGGGGCTAACGTGTGGTTCAATTTTGTTTCAATAATTCGCTTGTGCGCTGGGGTCGTTAGCAGTGGGAAGACCCGGAGATAACCCACGAGGTTAGATAGGCCACCTTATTTCTTGTCACGCACAACCGGGAAGTTCAAACCACACCAGTTAACTCAATGATTGAGCTTATGATACCGCTTAACACTCGGTCACCGCAACGCCGCAGATAAGTCCACTGAGGGATATTGGATAGGTACAACGCATGACAACATTATATGACCCCTCATCAGCACACTGCCACAAAAAATCTTTTAACCAACTTTTATTCAGTATATTGGTGTCCTGTGATATAATCATTCTAGTGATAGTTAGCTTCAATACTAAGACCAGAATATCAATTTGAATGGTCATTAAAGCTGAGACAGTTTCTGTCATAAACATTTCAATTTAAAATATCCAACAAACCCGATCTCTTTGAAAACCAAATTATTTCCAATCAAAAATATCAATTTGAATGGCCATTAACGAGTCACCATATTCTCGTTATTTGCCAATAATTATACTAGTCAAACGATCCTCCATCCCTCGTTCCATAACGTAGGACATACTTCAATTTTAAATTGTCCTTCATTTTTTTGAATGGAGTAAAACAAAGAGAATTTCTGTCATACACATTTCAGTTTAAAACATCCAACGAACACGATCTCTTTGACAACAAAAACTCAAAAGGAAATTATTTGCAATTCTTGTCATAAAATATTCAATATAATAACATTAAGCATATAATATAAACCACATCTGTTGTCAGCTAGTTCGTATAACAGACGCCTCGAATGTTCAAATCTGCACAATTCAACCTTACTTATCATACCTAGTATATCGATATCTTCCAGAAATCAAAGATGCGGTTTCTGGTTGTTTTCATGTTGGTTGATGTAACTATAGCCAAATACCTGTCGGATCCAGACGAACTGAAACGATTCAGACGATCCGAAGATTTGTTGGACAGCGACCACGTTTCGGATTCAGAATTATCGTACTCAAAATCAGCGTCGAATAAAGCTAGAAGTAGAAATAGTGATAACATGAGTAAAGAGGGTGCATGGAGTAGAGCTAGGAGTACTACAAGTAGGGGGGATGAATGGAGTAGAGATAGGAGTACAATGAGTAAAGATAGTCGTACAAATAAAGCTAGGAGTACTATGAGTAAAGATAGTCGTACTAAGATTAGAGGGGATGGATGGAGTAGAGGCAGTTACACGAGTAAACGAAAACAGGAAATAAAAAACAACGAAGGTGAGGCTTTGTTATTTTTTTTCAATCGGATTTTAACTAAAATTTCAATAAAGGCTAGCTAGTTCAGCCTTACTCGGCAATCCTCGACAGATTCCGGAACCTACATCTAGTCTCGGCTGTATTACGAATTCCGCCCTATGGGAACTACTTTAAAGGTCCCGGGTGACACATGGCTGTGCCCATGGTGCCTTGGAACTACTTTAAAGGTCCCGGATGAAACATGACTGCGCCCATGGTGTCTTGTTTGTTTGTAATGGCGTCAGGTTTTCCTGTTAAAGTAAACCGGTGGCCGCATCGGTACATATCACTTACTGTCATACAGCCGAGACTAGATGTAGGTTCCGGAATCTGTCGAGGATTGCCGAGTGAGTTCAGCCTTTTGCAGGTTTTTATTTTGACCTATATTTATTAAGACATTATTCACATGACAAACCCGTTACCAGGTTCCACAGGCGATTTTTATATTAAGGATTTTAAAAATTGATGGGGACTACAAAGGTGTATGTTTTTGTTCGACTCGGCTCTTTAAAGATATGTTATGTAACATTTAGATAAAGAACTAGCCATCTTGTTATTACAGTTCAAACACAGATAATGTAAAATGAATAATTTGAAAATTTCATTCAAATTACTCTATTGCAAGCGAAGATATTAGCCTTTGAAGGTTTGACAGACGTGTGCAATACTTTCAACCACCGTACTGGATGATCGAAGCTAAGTCTCGGTCCTCCATATTTGATTAAATCAAAGTTTCGCGGAACCGTTCCAATCTATTTAATATCGGAGAAATCTGATGCCATCTAGGGTTGATTAAGGCCTGGGTCAGTTAATCAATGCTTTAGAAAGCATTTCAGACCTTAAGAAAGACCTGCAATAGGCAGATTTACCTCTTGCATAATGTATGTTTAAGAGAAAATTAAAGGCCAACCCAACCACACCACTTGTGTTGGCTGTTACAAGTTCCACGATATCTTACTTTATATATTTATATATTTATTAAGTGACAAGAAACGTTTGTACAACATCTAGCTGTGAACTTGGTAAGATCTGTGCAGTCGAAGAATGTGTCGATGCAGGTAATGTGAACGACTGAATAGAAAGGGGTTAATGTCCTAAATTTCTTTTCTAACCGGGCTAATGTCATCCCCGGTTTATCCAGTGTACACATTTCGCTTTACTCCACTATACCCTGGGTTAATCCATAGGGTTTCCACGATTTCAAATTATCTGTTCTGGCCTTGATTGTAGCTATGGTCCACGAACCAATCAAAAAACAGTTTACAAACCCGTCGTTTCGCCTTCGTTTTATAAGGTTAGATAACCATATTCATGTCCATTTACTGAATGATTTATTAAATAATGTATATGTTTACCCTTAATTTCAAATCAATTATCAGGCCCGAATCCAGGATTTTGTCGAGGGAGGGGCCATACATTGGAGCAAAGGTTAATAATCAGGTTTGGTGTAGTCCCTAGTGGAGATAATGCGAAAATGAAAATCATGTTTATATCATCTATTAAAGAGCAAATATGTGAACTACAACAGTAACAAAGCAAACGAAAACGAAAATCAACTATGTCACACTGGGGCTGACGAGGGGGGGGGGGGCTGTCCACTGGGCCTCCCCCTGGATCCGCGCCTGCGGCCTAATACTCAAGCAGTCTCAATCGAATGGCAATCTCTAGCGTCTGGTTATATCCAAGCTACATCGATAGTATTTATTACGCATGCTCCCCGGATAAGAATATGAATGAAATGTAGTTTTATGGCACTTCAGCACCAACCGGGCTATATGGTGCCAAACATGGTGATATTGACAAGACTTGTAGAATATGTTAAGCCTCGTTCTTCGAGTCCCTTGTTACAAATTGCGCTCAAATGCATTATTAGTGAGCCTCCTGGTTAGTAATCCAGCGCCTTACTCACTGAGCGAACGCAACTTAGATGGTCAGCTGTTAGGTAAGGATATTGTTGGAAATAGTCTTGGTCAGCGATGTCCAGGAAAGAACTCACAATTCCAAACGAATCTGTTTGTTCTTTTTGTTTTTTTTACAGGACTACAGTGTGGACAAGAGCTTTGTGCTGAAGGTGTTTCGTGTAATGATAATCGTTGTCAAGGTAGGTAACTCTAGCACATCTTAATCTGATGAGCAAGACATAAAATTGGTGTCCATATCACTATGTATCCATAACACTGCGGGCCAATCCTGTATTGAAACCATGACAGAATGACATTCTTATTTTCTTCCTCTCGAATTGTTTTATGTTAACCCAAGGGAAAGACTACCTCAGCGTGTATTAAAGCCTGTTAAATAATATTTCAGGAACTAGATGTGGTATTGTGGATTGTGAAGATGGAAGTGACTGCCAATTGAGTATGTGCAATGGTCCAGGTAGATGTCTTTTATTTTTATCCAATACACTGCAGATCACACTACCCAATGAAATGAAATGCAATGGAGTTTGAATCAATGAGTTAATGAAGACGGGCATACGACATACAGTGTGCTATAAGAGAAATTATGCCCGGACTGAGGCGTTAATTCGAATACCAACTGTCAAGGGTTATTTAACGTGCACGGGGCACCGGTTTGTAGTCCAAATAGACATCTCCCATGTCAACCCTCCGTTCTACGCCACTGATACGGGGACCACGTCAAAAAATTCCGAATAACCTTTTCGACCAAAACTGGGAGCGAACCGATATTTCTTGGTTAGCAAGCCAGTGTTGTACTCACTAAGACTCTTGTGAAACGATAAAGCAGATGGAATCTTTATTATGATTGTCCTTAGTTTACGCCTCTGCTGACTACCAAATCTAATAATTTTGCGATTTTAAAATTTTTTCTTAAAACTGAACATTTTAAACGGGTTTTTAAACTGTGAACATGTTGACTTTTAATATTTTTTTTTAAAATGTTTTAAAACCATTGTTTTACTTTACATCTATTTTATTTGCAATGAACGCCCTGGGGCAGCTTTAAGCTGGACCCCCCCCCCTCCTGGGGTTTAGGGGGTGATAAGAATATACCCTTCGTATGTCCTGCGTGTCGTAAGAGGCGACTAAAAGGTCCCCGTAATGGGGCAACGTGTTTGCCGTGCGTTGCGACCGGTGTCGGTGGAGAGTGGAATCCTGGTAATTGAGTGGGGATTTGGCTTGCGAGCCCTTTCTCTGCAACACATTACTTTGGCCCATGGTTCACCTAGACGGGAGTTCAGAGTGGCCCACTCTGATCAATCGGCTTTGGTCGTTTTTGTTCTCCATAGGGTGATATATTACCCTCTTGTTTGCTTCGTTTTATACTCAGCAAACCAACCTTTGTGTCCTAATCCCCCCCCTGGGGTGTAGGGGGTGATAAGAATATACCCTTCGTATGTCCTGCGTGTCGTAGAAGGCGACTAAAAGGATCCCTATAATGGGGCAGCGTGTTTGCCGTGCGTTGCGACCCGTGTCGGTGGAGGGTGGAATCCTGGTAATTGAGTGGGGATTTGGCTTGCGGGCCTCTTTTCTGCAACACATTACTTTGGCCCATGGTTCACCTAGACGGGAGGTCAGAGTGGCCCACTCTGATCAATCGGCTTTGGTCGTTTTAGCTCTGTAGAATGTACCGTTTCCAGTTAAATGCTCTGTTGGTTATTCACTCAGCATACTACTTACCTTTGTGTCCTTAGTACATTCTGCAGGGCGGCGGCTTGGGTCAATCAGGTTGGATAGTTTTTTTACTTCTGGCTTGAGTATAGCCCTCGTCGAGCCCCGAGGCCACGCGCAGGTTATCCGTGCTAGTCCTCCCCTTAGTAGGCAGGGAAGTAACCTGGGGGACGACGAGGGGTGAATCAAAACAATATACGTTCATGGATTCCCTAATCCCCCCCACACCAACAAATGAACGATTAAAACAGAAACGTCTTAATACAGAAGACGTTTCTAATATATTTGAAAATAAAATGGCCGAGGTTTCTCTTGATTGAGAGCCCCTCTACTGACTTATCGAAAGTCTCACCTTTTTTGATTGCTAAGGGCATTGCCGGCTTGGCCGGTGAACCCAAAGCCATTAAAAAATTGAAAAATGGAACACTCTTGATAGAATGTGTCAAGGAGCAGCATGCTACCATGCTTCTCAAATCAACAACTTTGGCAGACATTCCTATCAAGGTGTCTCCACACAGATCATTAAATTCTAGTAGAGGTGTCATTCGCTGTCGGGATCTTGAAGGCAGCAGTGAGGATGAAATGGTTGAATACCTTTCTTCTCAAGGCGTCCAACAAGTTAAACGAATTAGTGTACGCCGAGGAGATAAGGTGATTCCCACAAGCACCTATATCCTCACTTTTAATCGTCCCGACGTACCGAAATCAATCAATGGCAGGTTATTTAAATATACCTGTTGATTCCTATATTTCCAATCCTCTTCGCTGCTATAAATGCCAGAAATTTGGACACAGCAAGACCGTCTGCAGAGGCAAAGATACCTGTGCTCGTTGTGGCCATGATGGCCACGAGAGCGTTGCCTGCCAGGCTGAGTTTTGCTGCGTGAATTGCAAGGGTAAGCATTTTGCTTACTCTCGCGAATGTCCAATATGGCAGAAAGAGAAAAGAATTCAACAGGTCATGTCTGAACGGAAGATTTCATATTTTGATGCTAAAAAGCAAGTAGAACTAACTTCACTCATTCCCATTGCACCACAAGGGAAAACATTTTCGAGTGTAGTTAAAGTTTCTACTAAATCAATATCTGTTCAGACAGACATAACCTGGCCAGAGAAACAAAAAATGAGGACTTTGCCTACAACATCAGATCATGTAAAAGAGGTTTCGAGCTCTTCTCAGTCACGAGAGAGCTCGATTCAAACAACTTTGCCCTTGCCTGATGAGGGTTCATCTTCTTTGCCCATAACTGGAGATATTGGGACAATTCCTAATACTTCCTCTCAGAATGGCAAGGAATCACATCAATTGTATAAACCGAAAGCTGCAGCTCCTGATCCCATGTTCACTGGACAAGGATCGCTGTCAACGGTTATCCCACCCTCACAGGAAAGAGTTTATTTATCTTCAAGACAAAAGAAGTTAGCAAAGTTGCGTGAATGGGGAAAAAAGGGTTCACAAGACCCTATCGTCCATTTCACGAAATATGGGGTTGATCTGATGGACGGTATTACAGTAGAGGGGGCCAATAATGACCCCGTCGGCGGTAAACCGTCAAAAATAAATTATCCCTGACAATGGTAAATTCCATTATTCAATGGAATTGTCGTGGTTTAAAACCAAATTTTAATGAAGTCCAACTTTTAATTCAAAAATATAATCCTTTAGCTATTTGTTTACAGGAAACTTTTTTGAGGAATTCTGACACTTTGTCCTTTAGACATTTTGTTGGTTACCATCATCATGCAGTTGGTGATGGTAGAGCTCATGGGGGTGTTTCTGTTATTCTTAATGGAGATATCCCTCAGTCAAGTTACTCTGAACTCGCCTTTGCAGGCAGTTGCAGTTAGAGCGACTTTACATATTCCTATAACAATCTGCTCTGTATATCTTCCACCAAGTTTACATCTTAATCCCAGAGATCTTGATGACCTTGTTGCACAACTTCCTCTCCCGTTTATTATTACGGGAGATTTCAATGGTCATCATTCACTCTGGGGTAGTCCAGATGATAACAACAGAGGTAAACAAATAGCGGACTTCATTAACATTAATAATTTGTGTTTATTAAATGATGACTCGCCTACTTATCTACATCCTGCCACAGCTTCTTTTTCTTCCTTAGATCTCACCATATGCTCTCCGGTCCTGTTTCAGGATTTCACATGGAGGGTAAATGAAGATCTTTGTGGTAGTGACCACTTTCCTATCTTGATTGATAATAATGGTCCCTCTCCGGTCGAAAGACCCCAGAGGTGGAAGTTGCATAAGGCTGATTGGGCTCTATTTGAATCTTTGTGTCTCTTCTCTTTTGATGCAAAGGAGTTAGAAGATGCAGATGAGCCTATGGCCTTAATTCACTTCAATTCTCCAAGATGTAGCTGAGCAGGCGATTCCAAAAACCACGACAGAACCAAAACGTTTCAATAAACCATGGTTTAACGACGATTGCAAATCCGCCCTAACAGAGAGTGATCGTATCCTGAGACGATTGAAGAACCATCCTTCCATGGAGAATATTGCGGCCTTCCAAATGGTCCGGGCAAAGGCCCGTAGAACCATACGTCAAGCAAAGAAATCTTCATGGCAGGGTTATGTCTCCAGGATCAATTCCCGTACCACATCTAAGTCGGTATGGGATAGGATTCATAGGATTAAAGATAAAAGTAGTGCATTATCAGTTAACCATCTTAATGTTGATGATGATATATACCACCTTAACAACATTTCCTGATATTGCTAATTCTCTGGCCAGTACTTTTTCATTCAATTCATCATCTAATTTCTCCTCTGATGCCTTTCGAGGCATTAGACAACAACAGGAGAAAAGGCGACTTAATTTCAAGTCCCGTAATGATGAATGCTATAATGATCGTTTTTCCATTGCAGAGCTTCGTGATTCACTAAAACGTGCTCGGGACACTGCAACTTGTCCAGATGAAATACACTACCAAATTTTAAAAACATTTACCTTATCCAACACTTCTAATTTTACTGGATCTTTTCATCGGATTTGGGTTAATGGGAATTTCCCTCCTTCGTGGCATGAAGCCACAATAATTCCCATCCCTAAACCGGGAAAAGATCATACGAATCCTACCAACTATCGTCCGATCGCTTTAACTAGCTGTATTTGCAAAACCATGGAGAGATTGATCAATCGAAGGCTTGTTTGGTACCTAGAGTCCAACAACCTCATTACTGACCTCCAATGTGGATTTCGGCCCCAAAGGAGCACTCTTGATCATCTCGTCAGATTTGAAACGTTCGTCAGGGACGCTTTCATCCAGAAGCAACATTTAGTTGCAATTTTTTTCGATCTGGAGAAAGCTTATGATACAACATGGTATCATGCGCGACCTCCATAACCTCGGCCTGCGAGGTCGCTTACCTGTCTTCATTAAACATTTCCTCGAAGATAGGTCATTTAAGGTACGACTGAGATCAATATCCACATGGAAGCATTTTGTCTCCTACTCTTTTTGCCATAAAAATTAACACGATACCAGCGTGCCTTAAACCAGGTACAAACGGCGCTCTTTATGTTGATGACTTTCAGATGTGCTATGGTTCGACAGACATGCGGATAATCGAACGTAAGTTGCAGCTTTGTTTGAATTCACTTCAACAATGGGCAACCGAAAATGGATTTCGTTTTTCGAAATCCAAGACTTTCTGCATGCATTTCTGTCAGAAACGAGGTTTGCATCCAGATCCAGAACTTTATTTGGATGGCAATCGCCTTCCAGTTGTGGATGAAACCAAATTTCTGGGTCTGATATTTGATAAGAAATTATCATTTATCCCCCACATTAAAAACCTAAAGAAGAAATGTCTGAAAGCCCTCAACATATTGAGAGTCTTATCAAATACTGACTGGGGAGCAGACCGTAAGGTTTTGCTCCGATTATATCGAGCATTAATTCGATCAAAACTCGATTATGGGTGTATTGTGTATGGGTTTGCCCGCGAGTCCTATCTCAAAGAGCTCGCCACCATACACAACCAAGGACGTAGAATCAGTACAGGAGCATTTCGTACATCTCCAGTGGACAGTTTATACGTCGAGGCGCATGACGTGATAAACTGGCCCTGCAGTATGCTACGAAAATTGCATCACTCCCGAATCATATTTCATTTAACACCATATTTAGACCTCGCCATGAGCATTTGTATCTGGTGAAGACTAATGTTGTTCCATCATTCGGTATTCGCATACAACCCCTTTTGTCTGAGGCTGGCATCAGCCTCGACAGTATTGCGAATACCCCTGTCTTTAGGACTCCACCGTGGGCTATGTCTCCCCCAAAGATCGATTTCGATCTTACTCAACATAAAAAGAGAGATACTAGCTCAACGGTGTTCCAATCTCTCTTTAGAGAGTTAAGGTCTAAGTATGGTGATTATGCTCCTATATACACAGATGGTTCTAAGGATGGCGATCGGGTAGCTTCGGCTACTGTGACGCCATCTGAGACCATATCCGTGTGTCTTTCACCTGCTGCTTCCATATTTACAGCTGAACTCCCTTCTTCAGGACTTGGAGTTCATTCAGTCCTCTTCAGCTTTAAAGCATATCATCTTTACTGATTCTCTGTCCTCTTTACAAGCAATTAACAATAAACAGCTTGAACACCCATTAGTAGCAGATGTCTATCGTCTGCTACTATCGTACGAGCTCAGCAGCAAAGACGTCGTCTTCTGCTGGCTCCCCAGTCACGTCGATATAAGGGGGAATGATCTAGCAGATTTTGCTGCCAAAGCTGCTTTAGATCTTCCCCAATCACACTTTTTAATTCCTTATAAAGATTTTAAATCTTTAATAAATCATTTTATTTATGACCGCTGGCAACGGTCTTGGGATCTTGCAGGCACAAACAAACTTCATCACATCAAGCCTCTCTTAGGAGATTGGCCAAGCTCCTATCGTACGAGCAGGAAAGATGAAGTTGTCTTGTGTCGCTCTCGCATAGGTCATACTTTTTAACACATATTTTCATCTTAAAGCGAGAGCCTCAACCAGAATGTCAACACTGTCATGTTCCTTTGACAGTGAAGCACATTTTGATTGAGTGCAAGCATCACAAGAATATTAGATCTAAGTACTATCGTTGCCAGTCAGCACGTCAGCTATTTGCACAACCGGAGCTTTATGATAAATTGCTAGCATTTTTACGAGAGACAAATTTTAATTGTATATATTTATCGTATACTGCATTTTAAATATTTATATATGTAATGCAATTGATATATTTATTTTTAGTTATATTTTCTGTGATATTTGTTTTTATTTACATATATAAATACATCCCTGTGATATTGTTTTAATTTGTCTCGATAATTTCATCATGTTTGGCGCAATATGGCCCGGTTGGAGCTGCCGTGCCATTAAACAACATTTCATTCATTCATTCATTGTGTCCTAATCACCTTATCGGAGAGCAACGGCTCGGGTCAATCAGGTTAGATATATATTTTGCTTATATTTCTGGCTTGAGTATACCCTTCGTCTATCCCTGGAGCCACGCACTGGACATCCGTGCTAGCCTCCCCCATCGTAGGCAGGAAAGTAACTTGGGGGACGACGAAGGGTGAATTTTTATTCTTATTTTCATGGATCCCCAATCCACCCCCACATCAAACAAGTCGTTAAAAAGACAATGATCGATAGATGATGATGCTGCACCTCTGAAGTTGATTTATCTAAAATGTCACCCTTTGCATTTTTTAAAGGTACCACTGGCTTGGCCGGTGAACCAAAATCAGTCAAGAAATTGAGAAATGGAACACTTCTGGTGGAATGTGTCAAGGACAAACATTCTGATTTACTCTTAAAATCCGAATCCTTGGCTAACATTGCCATCAGAGTATCACCACATAAATCATTAAATTCTTCAAGAGGTGTCATTCGATGCCGGGACCTAGAAGGCAGTAGTGAGGACGAAATGGTGGAAAACCTATCATCACAAGGCGTCACACACGTCAAAAGAATCAGTGTGAGACGTAACGATATGGTTATCCAGACCAGTACTTACATTCTCACTTTCAACCGTCCCGATTTGCCGAAATCTATCAAGGCAGGTTATTTAAATATACCTGTTGATCCGTATATCTCAAATCCACTCAGATGCTTTAATTGTCAAAAATTTGGACACAGTAAAAATGTCTGCAAAGGTAAAACTACCTGCGCTAGATGTGGCGTTTCTGGTCACGATAGTGCTACCTGCTCTGCAGAATTTTCCTGTGTCAGGTAAGCACTTCGCATATTCTAGGGAGTGCACAATTTGGCAAAAAGAGAAACGGATCCAACAGGTAATATCTGAACGGAAAATTTCTTATTTTGATGCAAGAAAACAAGTGGAACTTACATCTCTGATTTCGACCCCGCAAGGCGGCAAGTCGTTTTCTAGTGTGGTAAAAGTATCCACCAAACGTATATCCGTTCAGACAGATTATAACTGGCCTGACAAAGAGTAACATCCAAAACTATTAAAAGATCAGCAATTAAATAATGGGATTTCGAGCTCTTCTCAGACACCTGAGAGCTCGAAGATAATATTAAATGAAATTAACAATTCATCTCCCCCCTCTTCATCCGCAACACCTTCTGGGACTTCTTCTCCAAAGGAAAAGTCTGTTACTCCCAAAGGGAAGGGCGGACGTAGAACAAGTTCTTTGCCATCTTCACAGACATCTGATGGGGGAAAGGGCAGGCCCCTCGCCTTCATCAAAAGAGAAAGAAAACGCTGCTAAAAAAGAAAAGAACAGATTGGCAAAGTTAAGAGGGAGGGAGAAAAAGGGTAGTAATGACGCTATTTCCCTCCACAATAGATATGGGGATGCTGATCCGATGGACGGTGTTGGTAAGCCGTCAAAAATTAATCATCCGTGACAATGGCTAATTCCAATATTCAATGGAATTGTCGTGGTTTAAAACCAAATTTTAATGAAATCCAACTTTTAATTCAAAAGTACAATCCTTTAGCTATTTGTTTACAGGAAACTTTTCTGAGGAATTCTGACACTTTGTCGTTTAGACATTTTGTTGGTTACCATCATCACGCAGTTGGTGATGGTAGAGCTCATGGGGGTGTTTCTATTATTCTTAATGGAGATATCCCTCAGAGTAAAGTCACTCTCAACTCGCCTTTACAGGCAGTTGCAGTTAGGGTGACTTTGCACATTCCTATTACACTCTGCTCCATATATCTTCCACCGAGTTTACATCTGAACTCCAGAGACCTTGATGATCTTGTTGCACAACTTCCTCTCCCGTTTATAATTACGGGAGATTTCAATGGTCATCATTCCCTCTGGGGTAGTCCAGATGATAGTAACAGAGGTAAACAAATAGTGGACTTCATTAACATTAATAATTTGTGTTTATTAAATGATGACTCGCCTACTTATCTACATCCTGCCACAGCTTCTTTTTCTTCCCTCGATCTCTCCATTTGCTCTCCGGTCCTGTATCAGGATTTTACATGGAGAGTAAATGACGATCTATGTGGTAGTGACCACTTCCCTATCTTGATCGATAATAATGGTCCCTCACCGGTCGAAAGACCCCAGAGGTGGAAGTTGCATAAGGCTGATTGGGCTCTGTTTGAATCTTTGTGTCTCTTCTCTTTTGATGTGGAGGAGTTAGAAGATGCAGATGAGCCCATGGCCTTATTTACTTCAATTCTCCAAGATGTAGCTGAGCAGGCGATTCCAAAACCACGACAGAACCAAAACGTTTCAATAAACCATGGTTTAATGACGATTGCAAATCTGCTCTCAAAGAGCGTGATCGTATCCTGAGACGACTAAAGAACCATCCTTCCATGGAGAATATTGCGGCTTACCAAGTGGTCCGGGATAAGGCCCGTAGAATCATACGTCAAGCAAAGAAGTCTTCATGGCAAGGTTACGTCTCGAGGATCAATTCCCGTACCACATCCAAATCGGTATGGGATAGGATTCGTAGGATTAAAGGTAAAAGTAGTGCATTATCAGTTAACCATCTTAATGTTGATAATACCACCTTAACAACATTTCCTGATATTACTAATTCTCTGGTCAGTACCTTTTCATCCAATTCATCATCCAACTTCTCCTCCGATGCCTTTCGAGGCATTAGACAACAACAGGAGAAAATGCGACTTAATTTCAAGTCTCGCAATGATGAATGTTATAATGATCGTTTTTCCATTGCAGAGCTCCGTGATTCGCTAAGGCGAGCTCGGGACACTGCAACTGGTCCAGATGAAATACACTACCAAATTTTAAAACATTTACCTTATCCAACACTTCTAATTTTACTGGATCTTTTCAACCGGATTTGGGTTGATGGGAATTTCCCTCCTTCGTGGCATGAAGCCACAATAATTCCCATCCCTAAACCGGGAAAAGATCATACGAATCCTACCAACTATCGTCCGATCACTTTAACTAGCTGTATTTGCAAAACCATGGAGAGATTGATCAATCGAAGGCTTGTTTGGTACCTAGAGTCCAACAATCTCATTACTGACCTCCAATGTGGATTTCGGTCCCAAAGGAGCACTCTTGATCATCTCGTTCGATTTGAAACGTTCGTCAGGGACGCTTTCATCCAGAAGCAATATTTAGTTGCAATTTTTTTCGATCTGGAGAAAGCATATGATACCACGTGGAAACATGGTATCATGCGCGACCTCCATAACCTCGGCCTACGAGGTCGCTTACCTATCTTCATTAAACATTTCCTCGAAGATGGGTCATTTAAGGTACGACTGGGATCAATATTCTCTGACCCATTTCCTCAGGAAATGGGAGTTCCCCAGGGAAGCATATTATCTCCTACACTTTTTGCGATAAAAATTAATACAATCCCAGTGTGCCTTAAACCAGGTACAAATGGCGCTCTTTATGTTGATGACTTTCAGATGTGCTATGGTTCTACAGACATGCGGATAATCGAACGTAAGTTGCAGCTTTGTTTGAATTCACTTCAACAATGGGCAACCGAAAATGGATTTCGTTTTTCGAAATCCAAGACTGTCTGCATGCATTTCTGTCAGAAACGAGGTTTACATCCAGATCCAGAACTCTTCTTGGATGGCAATCGCCTACCAGTCGTGGATAAAACCAAATTTCTGGGGCTGATATTTGATAAGAAATTATCATTTATCCCCCACATTAAAAACCTTAAAAAGAAATGTCTGAAAGCCCTCAACATATTGAGAGTCTTATCAAATACTGACTGGGGAGCAATTATGGGTGTATTGTGTATGAGTCTGCCCGCGAGTCATATCTCAAAGAGCTCGACACCATACACAACCAAGGACTTAGAATCAGTTTAGGAGCATTTCGTACATCTCCAGTGGACAGTTTATACGTCGAGGCGCATGAGCCCTCACTGCACAACAGACGTGATAAACTGGCCCTGCAGTATGCTACGAAAATAGCATCACTTCCAAATCACATTTCATTTAACACCATATTTAGACCTCTTCATGAGCATTTGTATCTGGTAAAGACGAATGTTGTTCCATCATTCGGTATTCGCAAACAACCCCTTTTGTCTGAGGCTGGCATCAGCCTCGACAGTATTGCGAATACCCCTGTCATTAGGACTCCCCCGTGGGCTATGACTCCCCCAAAGATCGATTTCGATCTTACTCAACATAAAAACAGAGATACTAGCTCTACGGTGTTCCAATTTCTCTTTAGAGAGTTAAGGTCTAAGCATGGAGATTATGCTCCTATATACATGTACACAGATGGTTCTAAGGATGGTGATCGGGTAGCTTCGGCTACTGTGACGCCATCTGAGACAATTTCTGTGTGTCTCCCACCTGCTGCTTGCATATTTACAGCTGAACCCTAGGCCATTCTTCAGGCCTTGGAGTTCATTCAGTCCTCTCCAGTTTTAAAGCATATCATCTTTACTGATTCGCTGTCCTCTTTACAAGCAATTAACAATATACAGCTTGAACACCCATTAGTAGCAGATGTTTATCGTCTGCTACTATCGTACGAGTTCAGCAGCAAAGGCGTCGTCTTCTGCTGGCTCCCCAGTCACATCGATATAAGGGGGAATGATCTAGCAGATTTTGCTGCCAAAGCTGCTTTAGATCTTTCCCAATCACACTTTTTAATTCCTTATAAAGATTTTAAATTTTCAACAAATCATTTTATTTATGACCGCTGGCAACGGTCTTGGGATCTTGCAGGCACAAACAAACTTCATCACATCAAGCCTCTCTTAGGAGATTGGCCAAGCTTCTATCGTGCGAGCAGGAGAGATGAAGTTGTCTTGTGTCGCTCTCGCATAGGTCATACTTTTTTTAACACATATTTTCAACTTAAAGCGAGAGCCTCAACCAGAATGTCAACACTGCCATGTTCCTTTGACAGTGAAGCACATTTTGATTGAGTGCAAGCATCTCAAGAATATTAGATCTAAGTACTACCGTTGTCAGTCAGCACGTCAGCTATTTGCACAACCGGAGCTTTATGATAAATTGTTAGCATTTTTAAGAGAGACACATTTTTATTCAAAATTTTAATTGTATATATTTATCGTATACTGCATTTTAAATATGTATATATGTAATGTAATTTATATATTTATTTTTAGTTATATTTTCTGTAATATTTGTTTTTATTTACATATATAAATACATCCCTGTGATATTGTTTTAATTTGTCTCGATAATTTCATCATGTTTGGCGCAATATGGCCCGGTTGGAGCTGACGTGCCATTAAACAACATTTCATTTCATTTCATTTTAAGCTGGAACACCCAGTGCTATACAAATTATTTATTATTATTATTATACTAGGAATAATATGTGGAAATACTAACTGTTCAAGTTATGAGAGATGTTTCAAGGGGGTTTGTTACGGTAAGTAGTCGTTAAATGAACTCTAACACGTATTTTGATTTGTCTGTAAGTCTGGGATATGTCTTTGGTGTATTGAAGTGAGGAGTGACCTCGAAACGTGTTCTCGTGTTCTATTTTCCGAACCGATTGAATCACGAAAATGATCCGCAATATAATTTCCCATACTTTGTTGCACTGTAAGTATAACTATGACAACGCACCGACAAAAACGTATGACAGTACAGTCTCAAAATAACCATTTGTCAGTTTCAAAATAGCCGATTTCGTCATAAATGACCTCATTTGACTTTTGACCCCGAATATCACGAAAACGACCTAAAGGCGGACTGCATGATTACCACCTTGCACTGAGCCTCGGATCGACAGTGCCTACATCCGTCTAGCAATATTTCAACCACCAATTACCCCCTGACTGATTGGATTGACGTTTGTACATTATCAGTTTACTGAAAATATTATATCTGATCAGGTACATATTATTAGACGAAATAAGTAAACCACGACGTACTTTTGATAACAAATCTAACTTTGGAATGATCATAATTATTTTATGTGCAAAACGAGTAGTACACACATAATGTTTCGATGCACTTTACACACATCAGTAAATTTGTTTGATCATTATTATGATTTTGTTTTTTTTATTTTACAAAAGATCGATCATGTAAAGAACCTTACTGCGTTTCCCATCCTAGAGGTAAGTTGAATTTATAGTTACGAACTGGTAGTTGCGTTTATAGTCCGAGATATGGAAAACTTTATATTATAGCTATGGAATATAAAAATAACACCTATTTGCTTCTACATCTGATGAAACTATATTAAAACACGTCAATGGCTTTCTGATGAAATTATATTGAAACATGTAGAAGCAAATCGGTACATTAGAACAACCACTTTATTCTGCTTATAATGAAATAATTTGAGTGACATATCTTTAAGAAATAGAACGTTCCAACAAAGACATCCAGGATGACATATTGACAGTATGGTACTTTAACTTTGTAATACTGGACTAAATTCTAGAGTATTATTAATCCTTTATTTTTATATACTGCACTAAATGCTGATCATTATGACACTTTAACTGTGATACACTGTACTAAATCGGGTCCATAGCCACGGGGTGGAGTCGGGCAAATATTTCGCCAACAATAATGATTTCTTAGGAGTATTCTTAGCCGGCCACATCCTCAGTCCCTCCAAACACTTTTTTTTATAATTTATAAAGAGGGTAGAATAACAACTTCTACAAGCTATACCATAAACATTGACATGAGACCAAAGGACAAAGATAATCCAGGTTCCAAACCATTGTCCAGTACGAACGTTGATGGATTAGAAACCCCAAGACCACGATCCAGAGCGAGCAAAATAGATGAAAATAATACAAAGAAAATATCAAAACAGGAAGAAATAACCAATGAAGGTAAATTGTAGTCAAAAGAATATCCAATAATTGCTCATTATTGCGACAGAGACTAAAGTTTTTGACAGATTTCTATTAAATATGATATGGTGATTGGTGACCTTTATGCGTTTGGTATCGTGGCTTTTCGAGATTAGCTGCTAATATCATTATGAAGTTATAGCCCCATGTCCGTCGCTTGAGCGTTATCGCGAAAGACGCTATGTTTTTGATGGATTTCTTTCAAATATGATGAGATTGGAGATCGTCAAACTTTTAGTACCAGACTTATTCCCCATTCCCCGTTCATTGTTCACCAATCATTCGGGTACGGTCCATGGAGACGCAAACCTAAGGAGACAAATTTGAAAATTCAACCTCGCCATCACACGCGTTTTCCCTGCTATGCCAGTCCGTAAAACGGTTGTTTAATCATATATTAGGAATTACACATTATTTTATCGGTAAGAATTTGTATACTATAAGGGGCCTGTATCCAGAGGCTGTTCCCATAGGATTTACCACGGGAACATGTGACGTGGCGCACGAAATTGTGGTCTTGTGGCCGGGAACACAGACAATGAACTTGTCAATTGTTTTGCAGCTGCACAAAGGGGAACACGTCATTACGAGTATGATATTGTATGGAGATACATCTACATTGTTGAAATTCGTTACCACCGTACATTGCACACGCCACAAGGGAACAGCCTATGGATACGGGCGGGTACAGTGTCAGGTCACAAGATCGCAAGGCCACAAGGGAACACGCCACAAGGGAACTGTCTATGGATACAGGGCCAAATAAAGACTTTTAGCAAGCGTAAATCCCTCTTGCGTATCGCGTATCCGTATGGATTTTGTGTGTGACGTCATCAATGTGTGTGTATTTCTTATACGTGATATAGCACACGGATACGGCAACCCGTATCGAACAGCTTACACATTGTCGTCTTTTTAGACACTGAAATGTTGTATCATAGCGTTTTTTATGAATCTATGTGTATCTTAGACCAAATAGGTATATTTGATGTGAATTTAATCATAATAAAAACTGGAATTTAATCATAATATTCGATGAGTTATTCTCGAAATTTTTTATACTTTTCCTGTCTGCACGCTCGTTGATCTATGCGAAGCTAGATTTAGGAAGATATGGGACCTTGCAAATCTGTAAATGATGTGATTCTATG
This sequence comes from Patella depressa, assembly GCA_948474765.1. Taxonomy (NCBI): domain Eukaryota; kingdom Metazoa; phylum Mollusca; class Gastropoda; family Patellidae; genus Patella; species Patella depressa. Next base: position 79,899,399 of record OX419717.1, read on the forward strand.
GTAAAGGGGTGTAAATGATAAATAAGTGAAACCAAAATTTCCTGTCGAGTCAACGTCAAAGATTTTTTTTTTAAAGATGTGACATTCATTTTTTTAATAGCTCAGCAGTCGGCGAATGACTTCACGCACTCCCGAGAAATTGTAGGCAAGGCACTTGACTATTACTGATAGTGATCTTGGTAGATAACTGGGATCATGCTGTACATAACTAAGCTTAGCTCAGTGATGCATACGTACGCGGTGCAAGAATCTGCCAAAACTACTTTGACGCAACGTGTGACGTATATGATACGGATAGGGAAAATCCCACTTGCAAATAGTCTCTAATCAATCTATATTTTACAGTTGGGATGTGTAATACAACACGGTGTGAAATGTTAAATCGCAATTGTCTTTTAATTATCTGTACAACAAAAGGTTGGTAAAAACTCTTAGTCTTTAGTCTGATATTCATTCCAGGCATATTTTTACTTGTACTGAACAAATCGTCATTTTTTATATTTTATATTTTATCATACCGGAGCAGTGACACATAAACATCAATCCCTTATAACGCAATAGTTGGGAAATACAACTGTTTAAATTTTTGTTAAAATTCCTTAAAATCTTCTATCCAAGGGCCGAGGAACTCACGCTATGTCATACGTTTTCAAACCTTAACCTCGTCAGTCTTCACCTGGAAATGGAGACCCGCGTCTCAAGATGTATTATGTGGTGTCTGGATAAAACCAGACTTTTATTTTATAAAAACATTGTGTAGGTGACATTTACATTTCATTATCAATTACAACACGTGGGTCATTAACACTATGATCTATAAAGGAACGGGAATCGATTATCAGGTCACCCAACGAAACAAATGACCCGAAATCTTTAAAAGGTTACGTGTCCGGATAAGTAGTTTTGACGTTCAATATTTTGAGATGAAAGTTTTAGACAAAGTAAGTACACCATTGCTCTATATTTTGGCGCTTACATTTGATAAGTACTCCTACTTTTAATTTTTGAGAGTGTGTTCTGTAATTATTTATAACCCATACGTAATACCTTTACAGTGAAATCCATCTATCAAGACAACCTCTTGGACTGTCCAGTTGTGGTCTTAATAGTGAGATAGTCTCATTACTGAGTGAGCATGCTTGAGGCAATTTCAGTGTTAGGTAAATTATATAGACATGCACTTTATTACCAATAAGAGATTTAATGTTACAACACATTATGAAAACATAATAATAACTAGACCTGCACGCAGGAATGACGGGTTTCACTGGTGCCACGTTAACTTTAAACTTGTGTCGCTTTCGATCCCATGTTGACCTTGAACCAATGGCACCGATAAACATATTTTCATATAAACAGTGCACACATCAAATAAAAGGGAAACAGAATCAACAAAAATCCAGCAATATCAATTCATTTTATACATTTGTAACATGTAAGTGATCCTGACCATGGGGGGTTGGGATGGCCTAGTGGTCTAGAGTGCCGCGCTTCGAACTCTAGCTGGCCGGTCACCTCTGGCTTGCGGCTGTGGTTTCGTGCCCTGGTGTGAGCGTATGTGGCATGGAGATAGGGGCGCCTTCTCGACCTCGTGGGTTTACTCCGGGCACCCCTACGCGCAAGCGAATTATTGAAATAAAAATTGAACCATATGTTAGTCCCGAAATGACCTAGTTTGTGTTGAGTGGACGTTAAACCCCATTTCTCTCTCTCTCTTGATCCTGACCATATCACGGTACTTTCCGCGATAATGAAAATATTAAATTAGGATCTTAAAATCAGAAATAATAATCACATGGTGAAAATTTTATGTAAATCGAATAAGAATTGCCACTTTTATAGACCCCAAACCTTGAAAAGTGACTTGTAGGAAATCGACTATTTCTCTGCAACCATACAAGTGAGAAACCATTTTGTGACATCTGAATGATCGCATGGGTTCATTCTATTAGTTGATGCGAACTAAATATCCTAATTTTAAATATATTACAAATCAGACTCATTTGAAAAAAAATATATCTGTTTTGAAGGCTAAAAATCCTCGAAAAGTGACTTGTGGAAAATCGCCCATCTCTCTACAACCGTACAAGTTAGAAACCGTTTTGTGATATCTGTATGATCGTATGGGTTCATTCTATTTGATGAATAGAATCAAATATTATAATTTGAAACAAATAACAAGTACGACCCATTTGAATAAAATATTGTTTTTAAATGCTAAATATTAAGTTTTGAGCAAATGACGTCATTTCCGGTGGCAGCGTATGGGGTAGAATGGTTTGACCTTATCCACTATGGCATTAGGCATCCAATGGTGAAAGAAAATTGAAAATCACATAATAATTGATTCTTTTACAGCCAAAATAACGTGAAAAGTGACTCATGCAAAATTGACTTTTTCTCGGCAACTGCGCATATTACAAATTAATTTTCACACACATTCTCTTCTTATGGGTTATTGCTACGAGATTATGAATGTTACGAAGATATATTTTTTAATATGAAGACGCTGGATGGGTTGTAAATAGCTTATTTTGACACTTTTTTTCACCCTTTTATCCAAATTGCCCGAAAACGAAATCGAAATTAAAAAACTGAGCCCTATGTTTTGTGTGCCTTTATATGGCACATCTTTTCAGTCACATTAGATTTGAAAAAAATAATTTTTACTTTCAAAAAGTGGTACCGAACTGTTAAAATTGTAGTTTTTGCTAAATTTACGTCACTTACGGTGCCGACAGGAAACTTTGCCGGTAACAAAAAAATGACATTTTGGACCATGAATATAATCTTTGTTTTATACAAATCGGACAATTAATAATTTATATAGAACCGATAAACTGAATTAGCCAATAGCGACCAAGGAAAATTATCCAGAAAAAAAATGTTCACATTTTTGCCCAAATCAGACGACCCTTTAACCCTTAGTGAAAGGTCATTAAAAAATATTCATTAATAAAAAAGATTTTTGTCAAAATTTAAATTTTCAAAATTTGGCGCCTTATTGTTCCGAAGATTCGGCAGAATTTAAAAATCTAAAGACCCGTAACTATGTGCCATGTCTCTGGCTATGTCAAAAACTATCAAACAATAAAATCCAACAATTGTTGTTAATATTACGGCAATATTTCAAAAAATGACAACTTCGGTGATTTCGCATTGTTGCAGAATGCCGGAAATAGCTTTAATCTCTAAGTCACACCCACTTTCGCAGTAAAACTAAAGACATTGCATCGATCCGACAAGTAGTTCCTGAGATATAAGCAAATTGGAAAAAATAATAATAAGAAGAAGAATAATAAGAAGAAGAATTTTAACAAAAACAATAGTGTTTCACACAAGCTACGCAGTGTGAAACCCTAATAAGAAGTATTTTAACAAAACCATAGTGTTTCATACAAGCTACGCAGTGTGAAACCCTAATTATATACATAAATAATAATTTTAAAACACATGAAAACAAAATAATAATTTTATACGTAAAAAATAATTTTACATGTACAACAGTAAATTTACTTAAAATATATCCGAAGAGTTGCCTGGGTATTGGTACACTTAATCTGTACTGATTCAGCCTCTAAATATGCGTCAAATGATTGCATTTGCTTCAAAAGTTTTTGTAATGTTTTCGACGCACAAAAGCTCTTCAGTTTATAAACACATTATAGGAGTGCTTCTTTTTGCGAAATTAGCTTTACATTGTCCTCGATATATCATCTTGCCTACACTAATTTCACCATGTTTGATTTTATTGGCCTCGTCTATTACCGTCTTTCTCAGTCATCCTTAAATTCTTCACAAATGGGTTAGTCACTGTCCATTTCAAGATATTAGTCCACTGTCATGAGTTCTTTCAACCCCAGTCGTTCTTGTGTCATTAACATTAGGTCTTTTAGTTCACTTAGGGGCCTGCCATCTTCATCTTCACTGTCCATGTTGTCAACGTCTGTCAAAATTCCACATTTCCTAAAGCTGTTGCACTCACGACGGACTCTGTCACATATTTAACGGCATCTAAAACATTAAGGCTTTTCACACTTGCAGCATCAATCGTATCGTCATTATTATCAATTTTGTCTAGCACAGATCTGATCAACCCCTTAGTGTAATGGGACTTGAAGCTTTAAATAATTACATGGTCAAGTGGTTGGAGTTTTGAAGTTGTGTTGGCAGGCAAGAATACGACGATCGTGACATTTGATAGTTTCATATCCCGGTGGCCCAGGGCATTGTCCATGAATAGCAAAATGTTTCTTTTATTTATTTTCATTTTTCGATTAAAATCCAGCAACCATTCTTTAAACAAAAATGTTGTCATCCATGCTTTTTTATTGGATCTCCGCGTAACCGACAGACGAGAAAATGTTCAAATTTCTAAAGCACCGTGCTTTCGCAGCCTTGCCTATAACGAAGGGCTTTTCAAATTCTCCCAGTATGTTGACACAAAGCACAACAGTAAGTCTGAATTTTGATCTTTTGACACCAGAACAAGTTTCACCACAAATAGAGAGCGTTTATCAGCTCTCCAAAGTAATTATTTATGTAATGTAAACAGAACAATATATACGATATGGTTGGTACTTATTTCTGTATGTTTTCTGTCTTTCAGCATCAGAGTGTGCAGGTGTTTCCTGTGATTATGATCACATTTGTTTCAATAATACATGTACAACGTCAGGTACGTGTATTTAGTATCCAGTATTATTCAGTTTTCAGCAAGGCTAATTTTCAGGTTTAGTTTCTTTCATCCCTTATATTAGTTCTACTATGTCAGAATAAACTCTCTGCGATCGTGATCAATTAGTCGTGACCATTAAAGCTCACCAGAAGTGGAATAAAAACTTCCCGAATTATCACCAAGCTTATACTTTCATAAAGAAACAAGCGACTGCTATACACGAGATTGTGTAAGAGATGCCCAAGCGCCTCACATCGAATATGAATCTGAAACGTAAATCGCATTTTGGGAAAAGTTTGTTAACTCGAAAAAGTCTGGAACTGGAGGTCGCTGAATGTTGATAATCGATAGGATTCATGATCTCAATTCATCACACTAGAAATCTCACCAACTTTGTTATGCTTTGTTAATGTAAGGCTATAGCTCAAGCAGTTGCACCAAAAGAAATGAGTTCAAGAAAAAACTTTGGACCCTCAGCAGCTAAAACGACCAAATTGTGAATACGAAACTGTGATCGTAAGAATATTAAGATAATTTACAGCTTTGTATTTATAGCTGCGTCGGTATCATCGACAGTCTGGAAATGTATCGTCATCACCCCCACCCCACCCCAAACCGTATGGTCCTACTCAACGAATAATGCATTTGCAGAGAATGAACAATGAGCGCAACACCAAGCTATTGTGTGACGTTCACTGCGAAGATGGCAATCCGCCAGAACTTGAATGCTGGTTGAAGGATACTTAAAAATTTAGAACAATACAACAAGCCAATCTACTCCGGAGTTTGTCATGTTACGGGTGCAAAAGTGACACGCTATGTAGTACGCTTACTTGCAGTCGCACTAGGGGTATTTGTGTTGTCGCAGGTTGCAGCCAGAAACACGACTAAACAATTAATCTGAATATTGCTAAGTTTTGTGGGGTATTATTGTCGTGTTTTGCGGATAGGATTTGTTTTTAAATATTCACAAAACCGCTTGTGTCCCTCTTTCCAGGGCTAGTCCATGTGACCCTGAAACCCCTGTATAGGCATGTGTGTGGTGTTATGATTAAATGAGAACAATTAGTCAACGGTATCAGATTACCAGTGTATGTTATATCGTCAGTTTATATATAGTATATATATATATATATTATATTGTCAGTATATATTATATTGTCAGTAATTGTCAGTATATATTATATTGTCAGTATATAGTATCATGTCAGTATGTAATATTATATTGTTAGTATATAGGCCAGCTGCATCTTCCACAATTGTGTTAACAATGCAGGCGCCATAACCAAAATAGTAGCTACACAGTGAGGAAATTGTTTTTTACACTGAATATTCCGTTGACTGACAAATTATGGTTATATTTTCAGCTTCTTTTGAGGATACTGCATTAAGTGCAGGCGTTATTTGTACGTTCCTTGACCAAGGTACGCTAGATTTGCATTGTTTTAGTTTGTTTACAAATAGTTACAATAATGTATTAAAGACGCAGTATGTAAGATTTAGATACACTAGTTTAGAAATTAATGGTACGAATACCAAAACTAAAACGTTATAGATTTGTGTTTATTTGTGACGTGATTCCGTAATGAGTGTTCGCAAGGGAAAAACGTTACGCATATGGAATTTCAACCATTTTGCAGGCCTTGTGTATATTGTTGATTGTTCATGATTTGTAGAATGCGCCCAAATGCAATATTGTGCTTGATTTGTTGTATATTTGCGTATAAACACCGATTGAAATAAAATCTTTGTCTTGACCGAGAGGTTCATGGAGTGGAAATTAACTCCATCTAGCTATTATCGTACATTGTACTGCGTGTTAGAGATACGAAAACGAACATCTAGCTATTATCGTACGTTGGACTGCGTGTTAGAGATACGAAAAGGTCCCTAAATATAGGAAAGACGCGGGATGTAAGATTTAAATAAAGACGAAAATTACAACTCTGTTTTGATGGGGAGGGTTGGATAAGGCATATCCTTGAGTCAACGGGGGTGGTTTCGATTATTCCCCGGTTGTACGAGATGCGATGTAGCTAGGGCTGCCTGTACAACCTCGTGGGTTTTCTCCAGGTCCTCCGGTTCCCCCAACTGCCAAAGACTCCTACGTGCAAGCGAATTATTTAAATGAAATTCAACCATGTGTAAGTCTCTCTCTCTCTGTCTGTCTGTCTCTCTCACGGATGTTTTTGTTATTACAGGCGAATCATGTGGTTCTGGACATTGTCCTCTTTATAACAAGTGCGTGAATAACGTCTGTAGAGGTCAGTAAAATGTGAAAATATTAACAGTATTTCGGGTTTATGAGTGGGATGTTAAACATGTAAAATTAATGTTCTTGAGAATGGGTTTGTTTTATACGTCGTTGAGGCTATAAATAGCCATAGCTAGCGGAAATGTTCAACATACTATCAACTATTACAGTCGTAAAAAATCTATTGTTGACGATTCTGGATAGCAATATTATTTAACTTGTGGGTTTTTACGGCATCGTTAGAAATTACGCTCGTTTTATTTTTTAAATTGCTTTATCATTAACAAGATCGTTAGGAGTGGCATATTTTGGATTAGTACAAATAATATCTCTGAATAACTCGGGTTGGGCACGAATAGATACCAGCAGTAGTTCCAACTTTCTATCATATGTTTCGTACAAAAAGTAGTCTTGATTATCCAGGCCTGTCAATCAGACGGAGAATGGTCGATTAGCTGGTTAAGTGAGACTAATTTCAAAACCAGGGCACGTAACCTATCTTTTACTCAAAAGTGTCTGGATGTTATGGACGACACTCCAAACTATTTTACAGTATTATTTATGTATGGTTAAATGGTCATAGCTTATTAAGTACAACATGTTCGTTTATTTAGTGACTATAAATGTGTGAAACAGATTTAAGGGTTGGATATATATAAATATTGGGGTGTAATTATTGAGCTATTTGGAGATATTTATTTATGGTGGGGCATCCTACTACATCAGATCATGTTAAAGTGGTCTCGACCTCCGTCTTCCATTAGCCCAGGTTAGGTGCAAAAGAGTAGGACGTTAAAGTTAAACCCCATTTCATTTCATTTCCACTAATTGCTCGACTCAAAACACTACCTCTACAACTTATGTGGTTGTATCCGCCTTGCCTGCATCAGGAGTTTTCAGACAATTCATAATACTCCAATCCAAAACCGCAAGAAGGCTGATCTGTTGTCTTCATCTGGAGCTGACACTTCAGATTAACGTTCCACTGGGGTGCAACTTAAGTGTACTCCATCCATACAAGGTTCTATAATACACTCTATTTAATAAATGTTCTGATGGGCGACGGTTTTACCGTAGTGGATATCCACGTGGACCAACTCAGTAACCCGCCAAAAATTACATTTCCCTTACAATGCTTAATTACATTATTTAATAGAATTGTCTAAAACTAAATTTTACGGAAGTTCAATTTTTAATTCAAAAGAGCAATCCATAGCTATTTGTTTATAAGAAACTTTCTTAAAGAAATCTGACACTTTGTCTTTTATACATTTTGTTGGTTACCATCCTCACTTAGTTGGTGATGGTAGAGCTCTTGGGGTGTTTCTATTATTTATAATGGAGATATCCTCGGAGTAAAGTAACCCTCAACTTGCCTTTACTGGCAGTTGCAGTTAGTGTGATTTTGCATATTCGTATAACTTAACACTCTGCTCTGTATATCTCCCACCACGTTTATATCTTTATCTCGGAGATCTTGAAGAGCTCGTTGCACACCTTCCTCTCACGTTTATTATTACGGGATGACTTCAATGGTTCAAAATATAACAGAGGTAAACAAATATGGTACCTTAATAATATTAAATGATGACTCGCCTACTTATCTACATCCTTCCACAGCCTCCTTTTCTTTCCTCGATATCTCACCATTTGCTCTTCGGTCCTGTTTCAGGATTTTACATGGGAGACTGGTACCAATATTGTCCTTGAAATGATGATTAGTGTTGTATCGACCGCTTCCCTACCTTGATCGGTAATAGTGGTCATCCTCCAGTCGAAAGCCCCCAGTAGTGAATAGTGAATAAGGCTTACTGGGCTCTATTTGAATCTGTGTTTCGTCTCCTTCGATATAAAGAGGAGGAATCGGCTTGAAACTATATTGTCACTAACACACGAATTACCATGTCAGATGTCATTTTGATCTCATATTAGAGGAAAATTATGAAGAGTAATATAAGTTTCTTCACACTCTGAATCTTGTTCTCGTTTCATAACAATTCCATGCTAACATATCACATTCTAAGCAGATTAATTATCCCGGTGAAAGCTATTTATAGCAATAACAATATTTATTTCAAGTAGTGCAATAAGAAGGCGTGTTAAATGTTTCAATAGGTTGATTTGTAACTTAAAATCGTTAGAACCGATAAAATCTTATATTAACTACTGCTTTGTATGGCTTACATTAGTTTATATAGACTTCATATCGTTTTATGTTGTCTATTTCAGATTTCATATCGTTATGTTTTCTATTGCAGACTGGTGTAATAATCTTACATGTCGATATGGTTCATGTGACACAGTAACAGACACGTGCAACAGTAAATATACCAGTTCTTAATATGTTACAGATAGGTGACACCAAGATATATATTTAGTCCTGTTTAAACCAATAATTGTGTGATTGAGCGCTTAACTTAAAATCACCAATATTGAGGCAATGAGAGTGATAGAGAATCTCGATGCACGGCATGCCATGACGATGAAATATCATAAGTGTCCAAACTTGTTGCTGACAACTGTTCCTTCGTTTTCCGTGTTGAGTTCTTGTTATGGAATAATTTGGAATTTAACGTTGATGAGTTTAATGTTATCAAAATACCCAGTAGTTTTTGTTTTTCATTTCGTTCTGTTTTGTCTTGGTGACGTTCAATTTGAGTCCGATTAATATTCTATTATTATTTTTCAATTTTGTTCAATTACAGCTGCAGCATGTGGAGAATATGTTTGTGGTAAGGAAATTTAGGTTTCGTTGTTTTCGCTTATTTAGAAAACTTAATTATAAGAACAATTGTTATCTCTCAGAACCTTATATACAGGGTTACATGTAAAGTCCCACTACCACATCATTGTTTGGCAAGAACATTTAATACAGGGTTACACGTAAAGTCCTACTGTTATATTTTCATCACTGTCCACTACTTACAATGTCCTTGAATGTATTTCGTGTTTTCCTCTCGTTCATGGCTTTCTATCAGACCCCCAAAATGTTGGCGTTTTATTAAAAAAATATATTTTTTATATGCCAGTAATTGGTATAATAACATTCACTGGTTGTATTTTATATATCATTGGTATAATAACATTCATTATAACGAAGTGAACTCCCTGTAGTTTGTATAATAGTAATTACCGTATAAAAACATTCATGGTGAACTTCCTGTAGTTTATATAACAGTAATTATGGTATAATAACATTCACTGTAACGAAGTGAACTGACAGTAGTTTATATATCAGTAATTGGTATAATACCATTCACTATAACGAAGTGAACTTTCTGTAGGTTATATAATAGTAATTACCGTATAAAAACATTCACTGTGAACTGGCTGTAGTTTATATAACAGTAATTACGGTATAATAACATTCACTGTAACGAAGTGAACTTCCTGTAGTTTATATAACAGTAATTGCGATATAACAACATTCACTATACCAGTATTATTATACCAGTAATTGGTATAATACCATTCACTATAACGAAGTGAACTTGCTGTATTTTATATATCAGTAATAGGTATAATAACATTCCCAACAGCCAAGTGAACCGGCTGTATTTGAAAGTTATAACACAGTGTATGACGTTTTAATTTCAGGCCAATGATGAAATCCGATTCAGGCACATTTGAAAGGACTATTAACCAGAACGTAAAAAATGAACAGACATTTTAGTTTGTTATTCCTTTGTTGTTTGTTATATTTATTAATTTGCCACCATGCATCCTTCTAGTGTTATTGTTAAACACGTGTTGAAGTCTTCAAATATATATTGGTTTACGTTGGTCGGTCACCCCCCCCCCCCCCCAGATGGTTTTAGTCAAATTAGTTCATTATTGTTATTACAAAATTACAATAGTGCCACTTTGACAGATGTGTCCTGGTGCACTTCATAGAGTACTATTCCGAAAGAAAAATATACCAAAAGATAAAACTGCACTAAAAACCAAATATTTCTAAAAACCTCATTTCATTTGAACATTAGACGGGCACAGAGGTCGTTAATACAGTACATGTCACTGAGATCTGTTTATTGTAAAATGTTATAGGCCTATTTGAAATTTAAATCATTATTTTACATTTTAACGATAACTGAATTAACGTAAACAAAAGAAAGCCACAATAAGTTCTCGAAAGGCAAGCATCGATCTTGGGGATAAAACACCCCAATGACTTTAATTGAGTAAAATAGGTGTTATCCAATAAGGGACTGCCGCTGACGGTGATGATCCCGTGCACTTCTACTACTTCTCTTAGTCTTAGACGACGGCTTACGGTGTTGGCACTTACTGGTCCATGTCTTCGGACGACTGCTGCACCTGTTCGAGTCGCTGGGCGGAATCCGTCACGCAGATGAGTGACCCGGATGTAGCGATCTTGAGCCTTGGTTGTAAAGCGTTGTGGACCAGAACGTTAACGGTCATGTGTGGATCCAGTAACTCGAACACGTTCCACCAACCTTACAATAGCGGACTGATGACAATTGAAGTGTCTGGCAATAGCACGTGTAGACATGCCAGCCCTGGACATTCCCAGAGCTTCATTCCGTTGATTTACAGTAAGTCTCGGCATCTCTAGCTCGATTCCTTCACACGTTCAACAACCAATTACGACAGATTGACGCTTCACAGTTCATGCCACTAGGGACCGGGTATCATTCAGATTTGATGAAAAAAGGAAAGAAACCGAGCCTACTCAAATAACACACTTTTATGGAATAACAATTACTATGGTTTATTTCACTGCGACGTTTCAACAAGATTTCACAAGTCGTTATCAAGCATTATACACAAATACATAAAGAATGAGAAAAATATGAATATATATATATATATACAAACATCAGTGTGGACCATCCAATTAAATGTAAGGAAAGTGAGCATGATTAGCTATTACAAGCTATTAATAAAACAAAGGTGCACAGTTGTATATATTAGGATTATACAATTAAAAGATGAAACAGAGGATTAACAAGATCATCAAAAATTGAAACCATACTCATTATACCATGGTTGAAACCAGTATATACTGTGAATAACTAAATAAACATTCATGAAGATGAACCAAAGGATTTATGGATTTATATTAAAGCCATAATCTTTGCATTGGGTGACAACTGTTTAGAAATATAAGTTTTAAGTAAATGTATAGAAAATAATAGATACATAAACATTTATCATATTGCGAAAGTTACAGGGTTCTAAATATGAGAGGTGTGGTATAGAATATACAATATTTATAATTGAATCATGCAAGAAGTTGAATATGGTTTACATGGGGAATTACTGGGAATGAACTGTGTTTACAATTTAATTATGCGGTCATATGCTCTGGGAATATAAACGCCTGGGTCTCGGTTCAGTTTTGGTTCGTGTCTTCTAATGTTGATCGCCTCGTGTATTCTTCGGTTTCGTTTGTTGGTCCAATCAACTCGGTGCCGTGGGTTCTCGTTCAAATGTTCAGCAACTGCAGATTGGTTGGTGGGGGCTTTTGACATATGTTCTTCCAGACGGATATCTAATGGTTTTTGGATTCTCCAATGTAAATTTCCTGACAGCTGCAGTGGATTTTATAAACATAGCCTTTTGGTAAGAATGGTTTGATGGGATGTAACTTTCCATTCGCCTTTACTATGTCTTTAGTTGTTGCGCCCTTCATGAAGGTGGTTTCAATATCTGCTTCGGTTTCCAGTAATCTTCTAATTTGATGGGAAATGTTGCCGTGGAATGGTATGAAAATTCTAATTGGGGGTTTATCGTTTTTGGGTTTATCAGGTTTTGGTAGGTCGGAAAGACTAGCATTGATGATCATTTTCTCTGTGTTAATGAATGAATGAAATGTTGTTTAATGGCACGTCAGCTCCAACCGGGCCATATTAAAACAATATCACAGGGATGTAAATAAAAACAAATATCGCAGAAAATATAACTAAAAATAAATATATCAATTACATTACATATATAAATATTTAAAAGGCAGTATACGATAAATATATACAATTAAAATTTTGAATAAAAATTTGTCTCTCTTAAAAATGTTAGCTCCGGTTGAGCAAATAGCTGACGTGCTGACTGGCAACGGTAATATTTAGATCTAATATTCTTGAGATGCTTTCACTCAATCAAAATGTGCTTCACTGACAGAGGAACATGACAGTGTTGACATTCTGTTTGAGGCTCTCGCTTTAAGATGAAAATATGTGTTAAAAAAGTATGACCTATGCGAGAGCGACACAAGACAAATTCATCTCTCCTGCTCGTACGATAGGAGCTTGGCCAATCGCCTAAGAGAGGCTTGATGTGATGAAGTTTATTTGTGTCTGCAAGATCCCAAGACCGTTGCCAACGGCCATATATGAAATGATTTATTGAAGATTTAAAATCTTTATAAGGAATTAAAAAGTGTGATTGGGGAAGATCTAAAGCAGCTTTGGCAGCAAAATCTGCCAGATCATCCCCCCTTATATCGACGTGACTGGGGAGCCAGTAGAAGACGACGTCTTTGCTGCCGAGCTCGTACGATAGTAACAGACGATAAACATCTGCTACTAATGGGTGTTCAAGCTGTTTATTGTTAATTGCTTGTAAAGAGGAGGACAGAGAATCAGTAAAGATGATATGCTTTAAAGCTGAAGAGGATAGAATGAACTCCAAGGCCTGAAGAATGGCCTGGAGTTCAGCTGTAAATATGGAAGCAGCAGGTGGAAGACACACAGAAATGGTCTCAGATGGCGTCACAGTAGCCGAAGCTACCCGATCACCATCCTTAGAACCATCTGTGTATATAGGAGCATAATCACCATACTTAGACCTTAACTCTCTAAAGAGAGATTGGAACACCGTAAAGCTAGTATCTCTCTTTTAATGTTGAGTAAGATCGAAATCGATCGTTGGGGGAGACATAGCCCACGGGGGAGTCCTAAAGACAGGGGTATTCGCAATACTGTCGAGGCTGATGCCCGCCTCAGACAAAAGGGGTTGTATGCGAATACCGAATGATGGAACAACATTCGTCTTTACCAGATACAAATGCTCATGAAGAGGTCTAAATATGGTGTTAAATGAAATATGATTGGGAAGAGATGCAATTTTCGTAGCATACTGCAGGGCCAGTTTATCACGTCTTTTGTGCAATGAGGGCTCGTGCGCCTCGACGTATAAACTGTCCACTGGAGATGTACGAAAGGCTCCTAAACTGATTCTAAGTCCTTGGTTGTGTATGGTGTCGAGCTCTTTGAGATAAGACTCACGGGCAGACCCATACACAATACACCCATAATCGAGTTTTGATCTTATGAGTGCTCGATATAATCTGAGCAAGACCTTACGGTCTGCTCCCCAATCAGTATTTGATAAGACTCTCAATATGTTGAGGGCTTTCAGACATTTCTTTTTTAGGTTTTTAATGTGGGGGATAAATGATAATTTCTTATCAAATATCAGCCCCAGAAATTTGGTTTCATCCACAACTGGAAGGCGGTTGCCATCCAAGAAAAGTTCTGGATCAGGATGTAAACCTCGTTTCTGACAGAAATGCATGCAGACAGTCTTGGATTTCGAAAAACGAAATCCATTTTCGGTTGCCCATTGTTGAAGTGAATTCAAACAAAGCTGCAACTTACGTTCGATTATCCGCATGTCTGTAGAACCATAGCACATCTGAAAGTCATCAACATAGAGAGCGCCGTTTGTACCTGGTTTAAGGCACGCTGGGATAGTATTAATTTTTATTGCAAATAATGTTGGAGATAAAATACTTCCCTGAGGAACACCCATTTCAATGACATATCTTCCAGGAAATTTTTAATGAAGATAGGTAAGCGACCTCGTAAGCCGAGGTTATGGAGGTCGCGCATGATACCATGTTTCCATGTAGTATCATAAGCTTTCTCTAGATCAAAAAATATTGCAACTATATGTTGCTTCTGGATGAAAGCGTCCCTGACAAACGTTTCAAATCTAACGAGATGATCAAGTGTGCTCCTTTGGGACCGAAATCCACATTGGATGTCAGTAATGAGGTTGTTGGACTCTAGGTACCAAACAAGCTTTCGATTGATCAATCTCTCCATGGTTTTGCAAATACAGCTAGTTAAAGCGATCGGACGATAGTTGGTAGGATTCGTATGATCTTTACCCGGTTTAGGGATGGGAAATTCTCATCAACCCAAATCCGATTGAAAAGATCCAGTAAAATTAGAAGTGTTGGATAAGGTATATGTTTTAAAATTTGATAGTGTATCTCATCTGGACCAGTTGCAGTGTCCCGCGCTCGATTTAACGAATCACGGAGCTCTGCAATGGAAAAAAGATCATTATAACATTCATCATTGCGGGACTTGAAATTAAGTCGCCTTTTCTCCTGTTGTTGTCTAATGCCTCGAAAGGCATCGGAGGAGAAATTGGATGATGAATTGAATGAAAAAGTACTGGCGAGAGAATTAGCAATATCAGGAAATGTTGTTAGTGTGGTATTATCAACAATGAGATGGTTAACTGATAAAGCACTACTTTTACCTTTAATCCTACGAATCCTATCCCATACCGACTTAGATGTGCTACGGGAATTAATCCTAGATACATATCCTTGCCATGAAGACTTCTTTGCTTGGCGTATGGTTCTACGGGCCTTCGCCCGGACCATTTGGTATGTCGCAATATTCTCCATGGAAGGATGGTTTATTAGTCGTCTCAGGATACGATCACGCTCTTAATGAGCGGATTTGTAATCGTCATTAAACCATGGTTTATTGAAACGTTTTGGTTTAGTCGTGGTTTTTGGAATTGCCTGCTCAGCTACATCTTGAAGAATTGAAGTGAATAAGGCCATGGGTTCTTCTGCATCTTCTAACTCCTATGCATCAAAAGAGAAGAGACACAAAGATTCAAACAGAGCCCAATCACCCTTATGTAACTTCCACCTCTGGGGTCTTTCGACCGGGGAGGGACCATTATTATCAATCAAGATAGGAAAGTGGTCACTACCACATAGATCTTCATTTACTCTCCATGAAAAATCCTGAAACAGGACCGGAGAGCAAATGGTTAGATCCAGGGAAGAAAAAGAAGCTGTGGCAGGATGTAGATAAGTAGGCGTGTCATCATTTAATAAACACAAATTATTAAGGTTAATGAAGTCTGCTATTTGTTTACCTCTGTTGTTATCATCGGGACTACCCCAGAGTGAATGATGACCATTGAAATCTCCCGTAATAATATACGGGAGAGGAAGTTGTGCAACAAGGTAATCAAGATCTCTGGGATTAAGATGTAAACTTGGTGGAAGATATACAGAGCAGAGTGTTATAGGAATATGCAAAGTCACACGAACTGCAACTGCCTGTAAGGGCGAGTTGAGAGTGACTTTACTTTGAGGGATATCCCCAATAAGAATAATAGACACACACCCATGAGCTCTACCATCACCAAGTGCATGATGATGGTAACCAACAAAATGTCTAAAAGACAAAGTGTCAGAATTCCGTAAAAAATGTTTCCTGTAAACAAATAGCTAAAGGATAAATACTAACGATTGGGCAGACCGTGTTCTATCTGTTGCTTCACGGGCCTTTAGAGAATGTTCCGATGAACATATAACTAGTCAAGTTGTCTTGAGATTTTGTCACGGTAGTATAGATAAAGAAGCTGGACAGTACGCCTGTAATATGCGCCCGAAAACTCTGGGTGAAGCCATTCAATCTATTAAGTGGTACAATCATAATAATATTGCGATTTACGGTCGAAATTTCCGCAGAGAAACGCGCAGCCCAGCTAGGGAATATGAACCTCCGAGGGAAAGGTCTGTTAATGCAACTGCAAAAGAAAGCAGTTCACCTAAGTCTTCTAATATAGACTCTCGACTCCAAAGTTTAGAAGAGCGAGCCATTAAATCCGACAATAAAATGGAGAGTGTTTTAAAAACAATGGGAGAACTTTCAGATAGTGTTTCCAAACTCAGCTTGAATATGTCAAGATTTAGACCGCTCTCAAGATCGCCAGCTAGGTCGCCGTCACGTGAACAATCCTCATGCTTTCATTGTGGTAAGTTGGGTCACTTTAAACGAGAGTGTCCAAGTTTTGTAACCCCAAAACAAAGTACGCCTAACCCAACTATGGAACAGAAACATGTCAGTTTTGTCCGCGACGAAGAGCAGGGTTTAAACTACCAGGGGTCGAACGAGGAGGCGAGCGTTTGATCTATTGTGCTTTACCATCGCCGATATTATTTTCAGAAAGTGAGGCGTCGAGCGAAGCTACGGGCGTAAATGAAAGTGGAACCGTTAGCCGTTCGACCGGTTCTAAATCCACCGTTACCGTCGGTGATGAGCAATATATCACCACCCCGGGGGGTGATCAAAAGTTCCTGGATACCGTTACTACTGGTGTCATTCCAAGAATCGACTCAATCGATTCCGCGAAAATCGAGGAAACGTGCGTATTAGCTTCGACGTCTATCCGTGGGGTATCTTCCGATTCGATGTATAAACTTAATGTCAAAGTTCAAAACATGGCAATTTTGACCGTTTTAGATACTGGTAGTCAAGTCACCATACTTTGTGATCGTCGGTACGATGAATTGCCGGAAAAGCCACCTAAGATTAGGGATGTGCGCCTACATACTGCAGGTCGTAAATTAGATTTTCCAGGTTTTATTGTAGGGCCGGCTAAATTAAAAATCGGTAATTTCGAAATAGAACTTAGTCAGTTGTATGTCCCTCCAATAGAGGATGACATGTTATTAGGACTTGATTTTATGCGCGCTAACAAAGTGCATATCGATATGTTAAACGATAGAATGCAAATAGGCAACGATGTTTTCAATTTATTTTATGGCGATGTTGATGGGTACTCCAATAATGCCAATATTTCCGTAGCTAAACGGATAGTCATTCCACCATTATCAGTAGCTAGGGTACGGTGTAATTTAAATAGAAATTTATCTCACTATCTGATATTGAGACAGAATTCCCTCGAATTTGTTTAATAAACCCGTCTGAAGAAAGGGTAATACTGGACACGAACGAACAGATAGCTAAGGCTATTGAGTTTAGGGAGCAAGATATCATTAATCCGTTACAAGCCGATGGCACCGACAATATAGATTGCGCAAGTTTTGAGAATATCCCTGAGCATTTAGTTGATTTATTTGAGAGCTCTAAGACATTATTAACAGAATCGGATCAGTTATTAATCGATTATCAAGAAGTCTTTGCAAAACACCAGTTTGACTTAGGAAATTTTACGGCCATGGAATATGTGATCCAAACCAATGAAGCCAAACCGATTAAACAGAGTTTAAGGCGTACCCCTATTTGTTTTGCGAGGGAGGAAGAAGAACATTTAAAAAAGATGTTAGAAGCTAAAGTCATTCAGCCGTCAAATTCTGATTGGGCTTCCCCACCGGTTTTAATACGGAAAAAAGATGGCACGGTTCGATGGTGCATAGACTACCGGAAACTTAATGCGGTAACCACTAAAGATGTATTTCCCTTACCCTTGGTCGATGAATGTATGGACGCCCTATCGGGAAATAAATGGTTTTCAAAGCTTGATGCGAATTCCGCTTATTGGCAAATTCCTCTGAGACAGGAAGATAGGAAAAAAACGCCTTTATAACAAAATACGGTTTATTTGAATTTACTAAACTACCATTCGGTTTAACGGGAGCCGTTTCAGGGTATTCCAGGAGTATTGGATTAGTACTTAATGGACTTAGTTGGGATATAGCATTAGCCTTTTTAGACGATACGATGGTCATGGGAAAAAATGTAGATGATCATTTGGGCAATCTAAAATTAGTATTAACTAGATTTCGGGAATATGGGATGAAATTAAAACCTAACAAATGTGTACTATTTCAACAGGAGGTTGAGTTTTTAGGTAGAATGGTTAGTCAGAATGGACTCAAGGCGGGTAATAATTTAACTAAAACCGTAGAAAAATGGACGGTTCCGACTTGCACAAAAGAAGTCGAATCTTTTCTAGGCTTTGCTAACTATCATAGAACGTTTATAAAGCAATTTGCTGAAATAGCTTCACCGTTATATTCGATTACGGGTAAAAAGCAATTTATGTGGGGTGACAAACAACAATTTGCTTTTGATAAACTTAAACATCTGCTTGTGACAACTCCTGTACTGGCTTTGCCCACGGAACATGACACGTTTATTCTGGATTGTGATGCTAGCATGAACGCCGTTTCTGCGGAATTATCACAAATACAAGACGATAAAGAGCGGGTTATTGCATATAGTAGTTTTTCTTTAACGCCAGAGCAACGTCGCTATTGTACGACAAGACAAGAACTTTTAGCAATTATACATTTCACTCGACAATTTAGACATTATTTACTGGGTAAACCTTTTATAGTGAGAACCGATGATGCTAGTCTCACTTGGTTGTTAAAGTTTAAACATCCGACCGGTAAATTAGCACGTTGGTTGGAGGAATTGGGTCAGCATTATATGACCGTAGTTCATCGGAAAGCACGTTTGCATATAAATGCTGATGCCTTAAGTCGAATGAAATTGCCAGATAAACCTTGCGATGACTTTAATATAGACGTACAATTGGCTGATTTGCCGTGCGGTGGCTGTCGTTATTGTGAAAGAGCACATAAAAATTGGATAGAATTTGCGACAAACGTGGATGACGTCATACCTTTGCCCTTTAAATCCGGTATTAAGCGGAATTTATTGTTAGAAAAAGAGTCGGTTTTTGAACCCGTTAGCATAGCGGTTACAGGGTATCCGAATGATCCGCGGGTAAATATTGTGACTATAGACGAGGTTGAAAACGATGACGTAGATGGTGATGGTATTTCATTAAGTAGCTTTTCTCCCGAACTCATTGAAACTGCACAGGCAAATGATGAAGATTTAGAAATAATTATGATTTGGTTAACATCGGGGGTTGAACCGGAACAGGCACAGCTAATGCTACAGAGTCCCGCCGTAAAACATTACTGGATTAATCGGAATCTGCTTGTTCTAGACAAGGGGATTATACGAGTTAAACGTCCGAGTAATTTATCGGAGACGCAGTTGTTGGTACCGGAGGAATTAAAAATTGATATTTGTCGATTATGTCATGATATACCCTTGTCGGGTCATCAGGGAATTCAAAGAACAAAAAGTCTCATTAAACAGCAATTTTATTGGTACGGCATGACCGAATATGTGCGCGCATACGTTGCCTCTTGCGCCATATACAACATTAACAAGAATACCCAGGCCAAGCCTCGTGCTAAATTAACCCGTTACCATGCCGGGTCACCCATGGAAAGGGTGCATTTGGATTTCCTAGGCCCATTGCCCATTACGCCAGAGGGAAATGAATACATATTAATGATGGTTGACCAATTTACTAAATGGGTTGAATGTATCCCTCTGCCGTCGCAAACCGCAGAAATTACAGCCCGGTCTGCAGTTAATGAGTTTTTCTCGCGTTTCGGTTGCCCATTTCAGGTTTTTACCGATCAGGGAAGGAATTTTGAGAGCAAACTATTTACTGCGTTGTGTGATGTACTACAAATATATAAGACCCGTACGACATCCTACAGACCCTCGTCGAATGGCTAATCTGAGCGGTATAATCGGACATTAGTAGAAACCATTAAATGTTATATTGTCGGTTGTCAGAGTGATTGGGACGTGTATTTTTCACAACTTGCGAGTGCGTTAAGGTCAAGTGTGAACCGACAAACTGGGTTTACGGCAAATAAACTAATGCTAGGTCGTGAAGTAAATCACCCCGCAGACTTAATGTTCCGTTCACCCGTTGAAAACGATGGTGATGTAGACTCCTTTGTCGAAAAATTAGAAAAAGCTATGACCGAAACGCATAGGTTGGCGCGAGAAAGGCTAAAAACAAACCAAGAACGAATGAAGAAAGATTACGATCTACGTTCAAATGTTAAAAAATATAATGTAGCAGACGCCGTTTACATTTTAGATACCGCTACTAAAAAGGGTAAATGTAAAAAGTTATCCCCATCCTGGAAGGGGCCGGGGATTATTACGCAAGTTATCACCCCTTATCTTTTCAGAGTTAAAACCCGTAAAAATGAGTCTGTTCTGAATCATGATCGTATTAAGCTTTGTCGAGACAGGGAATTGCCAAATTGGATTCTTAATTTCCGTCGCCGTTCGGATTCTGATGTGTCTTTACCGACTGTTACGAGGAATGCAGAAGTTTATTGCATTTGTAGGAAACCGGATAATGGCACACCGATGATTTGTTGCCACAAATGTGACGACTGGTTTCATTATCATTGCGTTAATATAGCCTTGGATTCCGATTGGGATGATAAAGAATATATTTGTCCCAATTTTTCTGAATAGTTGTTTCATTCCGGTTCTGATGCGGAGCACAGAGGGTGGGGTTAGATAATGTTATATTTCGTTCCGGTTCTAATGCGGAGCTCAATGTGGGGTGATTTGAGTAATGTAGTTACTGTCTTCACCGTTTTTTTCGGTGGAGGCAGTGCGTTGTCATTTTATTTTTTTAGGTTACATAATGGAGAACGATCTTATGAATGAGCATTGGACCATTTGTCCCGCTAGGACGTCCCGGAATGTCTTTCCGGGTATAACGGGTAGAGCAGGCCGTGGGACTCGGAGACAGGGTTATCAGGTCCCTGTGGGAGACATTGGCTTTCATACCCCTGCCTCACATCAAATTCAGGTGCCATATATTGTAAGGCCAACAGGGCCCCAAAATTCTATTCAGCCCATAGCAGACACACTCCAGCCAGAGCCAGTTATGAGGACAAGACCAGCCCCTCCGCTGCCTGTGGCACCCAGGGATCACGTTCCACGATTCTTCCCACAACCACGTGTCCGAAGGGTAATTAGAAGGTTGCAGGGACGTGAACAGAAATGTCCAATTATGGGTTGTCCCATTCGCAACCGTAAGATAAAGTTCCATGTATACTCGTACCATTTGCCCCCGTACTTTACCCGGGAGTGGGATTTTGCCCCCGATGCCATTGACAGAAGGGTGGAGGCTCTGAGAACTCTATATAGAATGATGGGGGAAACCCCACATTCTATGATGACCAGAATTAACAGAGAGGCTTGGCTACCCGACGGCTGTCGGGTAAGAAATTGCCACCGACCCGCTTTAACTGCACTTTGTGAAAGGGTTGGGTGGATGGTGCCCCAGGGAAACCGATTCACGTTAATTCCCCTTAATTCGCCCGCAGGTTTAACATAGTGGAGGTGCTTGGCGATGATTCTGAATCATTTAACCCCAACTCAGCAAGGTGCCTTTGCGGCGTTTCTAGTTGTGAGGGACATCCCTCTTCCCGGAGAGGAGGTGCCCACGGAGAATTGGGAGTCGGACAGCGATTGGGACCGGGATATAGAAATTGTTTTAAGCCCTCAGTAGAGTAGATCTAACGGTTTAAACCGTATTGTCACGGGGTTTGAAAGGATGTGTATGTTCACGGTGTAAAGTATATACCGATATCTGTGTGACTGTGCGTGAAAGTTTTGAATGAGAACCCGATGTAAATATTGTAAATTTGTTTTAAAATGTAGTTTTGTTAGAACAGGTAGTTCCTCCCGTAAGAAAAATAGGAGACGATTGTAGTGGTTTTTCACCGTATTTCCGGTATTGGTCCGGATGGGCGAGGCTATGCCCTATCACATTTAGTGGATCCCTCCGCCGTGAGGATATATAAACAGTCGGCAACTAACTAGTCCTCCTTGTCTACGATATCACCTTAGGTGGAAGTGGACGTTAAACCCCACGAACGAACGAACGAACTAGTCCTCCTACAGTTTTGCTACAGATGTTACAAGGTAATTACATAGTTTGATAGATTGCGGACACGCCTTAGTATTCCAAGTGGGACTTGGAGTAAATAAATATATATATATATATATATATACGCTCGACACAATATTACATTGGTTGTGTGAAATCAAGTGTGTAGAATGAATGATTCTATATTATGATTTTATGAAATATACTATTCAAAAAAAGTAGGGGATATTTGATTTGGGGGGCATAATACTAAAATATGCAAATATAACAACAAAGGAATAACAAACTAAAATGTCTGTTTATTTTTTACGTTCTGGTTAATAGTCCTTTCAAATGTGCCTGAATCGGATTTCACCATTAGCCTGAAATTAAAACGTCATACACTGTGTTATTACTTTCAAATACAGCCTGTTGGCTGTTGTGAATGTTATTATACCTACTGACATATAAAATAAAGCCAGTGAATGTTATTATACCGTAATTACTGTTATATAAACTACAGGAAGTTCACCGTGAATGTTTTTATACGGTAATTACTATTATACAAACTACAGGGAGTTCACTTCGTTATAGTGAAAGTTATTATACCAATGATATATAAAATACAACCAGTTCACTTCGTTACAGTGAATGTTATTATACCAATTAATGACATATAAAAAATATATTTTTTTAATAAAACGCCAACATTTTGGGGGTCTGATAGAAAGCCATGAACGAGAAGAAAACACGAAATACATTCACGGACATTGTAAGTAGTGACAGTGATGAAAATATAACAGTAGGACTTTACGTGTAACCCTGTATTAAATGTCCCGGGGAAACAATGATGGACATGTGGTAGTGGGACTTTACATGTAACCCTGTATAAAAGGTTCTGAGAGATAACTATTGTTCTTATAATTGAGTTTTCTAAATTAGCGAAAACAATAATAACTAAATTTCCTTACCACAAATAGATTCTCCACATGCTTCAGCTGTAATTGAACAAAATTAAAAAATAATAATAGAATATTAATCAGACTCATCAACGTCACCAAGACAAAACAGAACGAAATGACAAACAAAAACTACTGGGCATATTGATAACATTAAACTTATCAACAAAGAGAATTTAATAAATAGAGCAGTGTCCTTAACGATTTATTCAAATATACAACAGTCCCGTTCAAGTTGATAATGTTTACATGTTATATGTAGCACCAAGTACTACCGTAAATTATCAGAAGCTACATGGTGCAAATTATTTGCATGATAAATGTTCATCAGCACATCAAAATTTTCAGTAGCCCCCCGCACCCCCCTCCCCCAATTTAATGTGCTGGTTACAGGCCCAAAGCACCCCTTCGTGCTACTACTAGTAATTAAATCGATTGAATTAGTAATTGCAGCCACATCAAACAAAGATGAATTTTAATCAAAACAGTGGGTTGTAGTGTTGTATTACAAAATTGTGTACTTACCAGAGCAGGTACCGTCGATGCATTGCCTTTCGCTGCAGTCAGCGGCAGTTTTACACGGAACTGTAAATATTAATTATTATTTTATATCAACAAAGCAACGTGTTGATATCAAGGAATTTAAAATAATGAAATAAACAGCTAAGTTTCTGTGTCAGTAGGGTCAAGATTTTGGTATGTTTAGATTTCAACTGATTCATGGTTGTGGGTGTATAAGAACCTACCGCCGTCATTAGCCCAGCCGATGCAGAACAGGACGTTAAATTCCAAATTATTCCATGACAAGAACTCATCACGGAAAACGAAGGAACAGTTGTCAGCAACAAGATTGGACACATATGATATTTCATCGTCATGGCATGCCGTGCATCGAGATTCTCTATCACTCTCATTGCCTCAATATTGGTGATTTTAAGTTAAGGGCTCACTCACACAATTATTGGTTTAAACGAGACTAGATATATATCTTGGTGTCACCTATCTGTAACATATTAAGAACTGGTATATTTACCGTTGCACGTGTCTGTTACTGTGTCACATGTACCATATTGACATGCATGATTATTACACCGGCCTGGAATAGAAAACATAACGATATGAAATCTGAAATAGACAACATAAAACGATATGAAATCTATAGAAACTAATGTAAACCACACAAAGCAGTAGTTAACATAAGATTTTATCGGTTCTAACGATTTTCAGTTACAAATCAACCTATTGAATCATTTAACACGCCTTCTTATTGCACTACTTGGAATAAATATTTGTTATTGCTATAAATAGCTTTCACCGGGATAATTAATCTGCTTAGAATGTGATATGTTAGCATGGTATTATGATGAAATGAGAACAAGATTCAGAGTGTGAAGAAACTTATATTACTCTTCATAATGTTCCTCTAATATGAGATCAAAATGACATCTGACATGGTAATTCGTGTGTTAGTGACAATATAGTTTCAAGCCGATTCCTCCTCTTTATATCGAAGGAGACGAAACACAGATTCAAATAGAGCCCAGTAAGCCTTATTCGCTATTTACTACTGGGGGCTTTCGACTGGAGGATGACCACTATTACCGATCAAGGTAGGAAAGCGGTCGATACAACACAAATCTTCATTTCAAGGACAATATTGGTACCAGTCATTATTACATATGAGATAGAACTGGTTAAATACATTCCAAATATAAATTGAACACAGAGATCATGGGAGATGTGTAACAAACTCTTAAATATACGGGAAGTGACGTCAAACATGAGTTGTCCTTCTATATAATTGACTGAACTAACGAGCGATAGCAGACACACAGCATTTCACTGATAATTCCATTGAAGATGGAAAGTTGTTTTATAAGACGATAAGAGGTATTTTTCACAATTCAAAAATAGAATTGGCTGTCACTAGATAAGACAAAGCGAAAAAAAAATTGGAAAACCCTGACAGCCAATTCTTTTTGTGAATTGTTAGATATCCTCTCACCTTCTCATATAACTTTTCATCGTCAGTGAAATAAAATTCGCCCGTGTGTCTTTTCTCGCTCGTTACTTCAGTCAGTTATATAGAAAGACAACTCGTGTTTGCCATGTTTGACGTCACTTCCTGTATATTTAAGAGTTTGTTACAAATCTCCCGTAGCAATGATCTCTGTGTTCAAATTATGTTTGGAATGTATTTTACCAGTTTTATCACATATTTAATAATGACTGGAGCCAATATTGTCCTTTACCTCCCATGTAAAATACTGAAACAGGGCCGAACAGCAAATGGTGGGATATCGAGGAAAGAAAAGGATGTAGATAAGTAGGCGAGTCATCATTTAATAAACACAAATTTTTAAGGTACCATATGTTTTTACCTCTGTTATATTTTGGACCATTTAAGTCTCCCGTAATAATAAACGTGAGAGGAAGGTGTGCAACGAGCTCTTCAAGATCTCCGAGATAAAGATATAAATGTGGTGGGAGATATACAGAGCAGAGTGTTAAGTTATACGAATATGCAAAATCACACTAACTGCAACTGCCTGTAAAGGCGAGTTGAGGGTTACTTTACTCCGAGGGATATCTCCATTATAAATAATAGAAACACCCCCAAGAGCTCTACCATCTCCAACTAAGTGATGATGGTAACCAACAGAATGTCTAAAAGACAAAGTGTCAGATTTCTTTAAGAAAGTTTCCTATAACCAAATAGCTAAAGGATTGCTCTTTTGAATTAACAATTGAACTTCCGTAAAATTTAGTTTTAGACCACGACAATTCTATTAAATAATGGAATGAAGCATTGTAAGCAAAATTTAATTTTTGGCGGGTTACTGAGTGGGTCCATGTGGTAACACCGTCGTCCATCAGAACATTCCCACATTTATCAAATAGAGTGATGAGTTTTGTTGAACCCTTTATGGATGGAGTCCATCAGAACATTCCCAAATTTATCAAATAGAGTGGTGAGTTTTGTAGAACCCTTTATGGATGGAGTACACTTAAGTTGCACCCAAGTGGAACGTTAATCTGAAGTGTCAGCTCCAGATGAAGGCAACGGATCAGCCTCCTTGCGCTTTTGGATTGGAGTATTGGGAATTGTCTCAAAACTCCAGATGTTGGCAAGGCGGATACAACCACATCAGTTGTAGAGATAGTGTTTCTAATCGATACTGGAGGTCGAGATCACTTTAACATGATCTGATCTGATGTAGGTTACGTGCCCTGGTTTTGAAATTAGTCTCACTTAACCAGCTAATCGACCATTCTCCGTCTGATTGACAGGCCTGGATAATCAAGACTACTTTTTGTACGAAACATATGATAGAAAGTTGGAACTACTGCTGGTATCTATTCGTGCCCAACCCGAGTTATTCAGAGATATTATCTGTACTAATCCAAAATATGCCACTCCTAACGATCTTGTTAATGATAAAGCAATTTAAAAAATAAAACGAGCGTAATTTCTAACGATGCCGTAAAAAACCCACAAGTTAAATAATATTGCTATCCAGAATCGTCAACAATAGATTTTTTACGACTGTAATAGTTGATAGTATGTTGAACATTTCCGCTAGCTATGGCTATTTATAGCCTCAACGACGTATAAAACAAACCCGTTCTCAAGAACATTAATTTTACATGTTTAACATCCCACTCATAAACCCGAAATACTGTTAATATTTTCACATTTTACTGACCTCTACAGACGTTATTCACGCACTTGTTATAAATAGGACAATGTCCAGAACCACATGATTCGCCTGTAATAACAAAAACATCCGTGAGAGAGACAGACAGACAGAGAGAGAGAGACTTACACATGGTTGAATTTCATTTAAATAATTCGCTTGCGCGTAGGAGTCTTTGGCAGTTGGGGGAACCGGAGGACCTGGAGAAAACCCACGAGGTTGTACAGGCAGCCCTAGCTACAACCGGGGAATAATCGAGACCACCCCCGTTGACTCAAGGATATGCCTTATCCAACCCTCCCCATCAAAACAGAGTTGTAATTTTCGTCTTTATTTAAATCTTACATCCCGCGTCTTTCCTATATTTAGGGACCTTTTCGTATCTCTAACACGCAGTCCAACGTACGATAATAGCTAGATGTTCGTTTTCGTATCTCTAACACGCAGTACAATGTACGATAATAGCTAGATGGAGTTAATTTCCACTCCATGAACCTCTCGGTCAAGACAAAGATTTTATTTCAATCGGTGTTTATACGCAAATATACAACAAATCAAGCACAATATTGCATTTGGGCGCATTCTACAAATCATGAACAATCAACAATATACACAAGGCCTGCAAAATGGTTGAAATTCCATATGCGTAACGTTTTTCCCTTGCGAACACTCATTACGGAATCACGTCACAAATAAACACAAATCTATAACGTTTTAGTTTTGGTATTCGTACCATTAATTTCTAAACTAGTGTATCTAAATCTTACATACTGCGTCTTTAATACATTATTGTAACTATTTGTAAACAAACTAAAACAATGCAAATCTAGCGTACCTTGGTCAAAGACCATACACATAACGCCTGTACTTAATTCAGTATCCTCAAAAGAAGCTGAAAATATAACCATAATTTGTCAGTCAACCGAATATTCAGTGTAAAAAACAATTTCCTCACTGTGTAGCTACTATTTTGGTTATGGCGCCTGCATTGTTAACACAATTTGTGGAAGATGCAGTTGGCCTATATACTAACAATATAATATTACATACTGACATGATACTATATACTGACAATATAATATATACTGACAATTACTGACAATATAATATATACTGACAATATAATATATATATACTATATATAAACTAATATATATATATATATACTATATATAAACTGACGATATAACATACACTGGTAATCTGATACCGTTGACTAATTGTTCTCATTTAATCATAACACCACACACATGCCTATACAGGGCTTTCAGGGTCACATGGACTAGCCCTGGAAAGAGGGACACAAGCGGTTTTGTGAATATTTAAAAACAAATCCTATCCGCAAAACACGACAATAATACCCCACAAAACTTAGCAATATTCAGTTTAATTGTTTAGTCGTGTTTCTGGCTGCAACCTGCGATAACACAAATACCCCTAGTGTGACTGCAAGTAAGCGTACTACATAGCGTGTCACTTTTGCACCCGTAACATGACAAACTCCGGAGTAGATTGGCTGGTTGTATTGTTCTAAATTTTTAAGTATCCTTCAACCAGCATTCAAGTTCTGGCGGATTGCCACCTTCGCAGTGAACGTCACACAATAGCTTGGTGTTGCGCTCATTGTTCATTCTCTGCAAATGCATTATTCGTTGAGTAGGACGATATGGTTTGGGGTGGGGTGGTTGTGATGACGATACATTTCCAGACTGTCGATGATACCGACGCAGCTATAAATACAAAGCTGTAAATTATCTTAATATTCTTACGATCACAGTTTCGTATTCACAATTTGGTCGTTTTAGCTGCTGAGGGTCCAAAGTTTTTTCTTGAACTCATTTCTTTTAGTGCAACTGCTTGAGCTATAGCCTTACATTAACAAAGCATAACAAAGTTGGTGAGATTTCTAGTGTGATGAATTGAGATCATGAATCCTATCGATTATCAACATTCAGCGACCTCCAGTTCCAGACTTTTTCGAGTTAACAAACTTTTCCCAAAATGCGATTTACGTTTCAGATTCATATTCGATGTGAGGCGTTTGGACATCTCTTACACAATCTCGTGTATAGCAGTCGCTTGTTTCTTTATGAAAGTATAAGCTTGGTGATAATTCGGGAAGTTTTTATTCCACTTCTGGTGAGCTTTAATGGTCACGACTAATTGATCACGATCGCAGAGAGTTTATTCTGACATAGTAGAACTGATATAAGGGATGTAAGAAACTAAACCT
Organism: Patella depressa; assembly: GCA_948474765.1. Lineage (NCBI taxonomy): Eukaryota > Metazoa > Mollusca > Gastropoda > Patellidae > Patella > Patella depressa. Next base: position 79,928,968 of record OX419717.1, read on the forward strand.
GAAAATTAGCCTTGCTGAAAACTGAATAATACTGGATACTAAATACACGTACCTGACGTTGTACATGTATTATTGAAACAAATGTGACCATTATCACAGGAAACACCTGCACACTCTGATGCTGAAAGACAGAAAACATACAGAAATAAGTACCAACCATATCATATATATTGTTCTGTTTACATTACATAAATAATTACTTTGGAGAGCTGATAAACGCTCTCTATTTGTGGTGAAACTTGTTCTGGTGTCAAAAGATCAAAATTCAGACTTACTGTTGTGCTTTGTGTCAACATACTGGGAGAATTTGAAAAGCCCTTCGTTATAGGCAAGGCCGCGAAAGCACGGTGCTTTAGAAATTTGAACATTTCTCGTCTGTCGGTTACGCGGAGATCCAATAAAAAAGCATGGATGACAACATTTTTGTTTAAAGAATGGTTGCTGGATTTTAATCGAAAAATGAAAATAAATAAAAGAAACATTTTGCTATTCATGGACAATGCCCTGGGCCACCGGGATATGAAACTATCAAATGTCAAGATCGTCGTATTCTTGCCTGCCAACACAACTTCAAAACTCCAACCACTTGACCATGTAATTATTTAAAGCTTCAAGTCCCATTACACTAAGGGGTTGATCAGATCCGTGCTAGACAAAATTGATAATAATGACGATACGATTGATGCTGCAAGTGTGAAAAGCCTTAATGTTTTAGATGCCGTTAAATATGTGACAGAGTCCGTCGCGAGTGCAACAGCTTTAGGAAATGTGGAATTTTGACAGACGTTGACAACATGGACAGTGAAGATGAAGATGACAGGCCCCTAAGTGAACTAAAAGACCTAATGTTAATGACACAAGAACGACTGGGGTTGAAAGAACTCATGACAGTGGACTAATATCTTGAAATGGACAGTGACTTACCCATTTGTGAAGAATTTAAGGATGACTGAGAAAGACGGTAATAGACGAGGCCAATAAAATCAAACATGGTGAAATTAGTGTAGGCAAGATGATATATCGAGGACAATGTAAAGCTAATTTCGCAAAAAGAAGCATTCCTATAATGTGTTTATGAACTGAAGAGCTTTTGTGCATCGAAAACTTTACAAAAACTTTTGAAACAAATGCAATCATTTGACGCATATTTAGAGGCTGAATCAGTACAGATTAAGTGTACCAATACCCAGGCAACTCTTCGGATATATTTTAAGTAAATTTACTGTTGTACATGTAAAATTATTTTTTACGTATAAAATTATTATTTTGTTTTCATGTGTTTTAAAATTATTATTTATGTATATAATTAGGGTTTTACACTGCGTAGCTTGTATGAAACACTATGGTTTTGTTAAAATTCTTCTTATTAGGGTTTCACACTGCGTAGCTTGTGTGAAACACTATTGTTTTTATTATTCTTCTTCTTCTTATTATTTTTTCCAATTTGCTTATATCTCAGGAACTACTTGTCGGATCGATGCAATGTCTTGAGTTTTACTGCGAAAGTGGGTGTGACTTAGAGATTAAAGCTATTTCCGGCATTCTGCGACAATGCGAAATCACCGAAGTTGTCATTTTTTGAAATATTGCCGTAATATTAACAACAATTGTTGGATTTTATTGTTTGATAGTTTTTGACATAGCCAGAGACATGGCACATAGTTACGGGTCTTTAGAGTTTTAAAGTTTGCCGAATCTTCGGAACAATAAGGCGCCAAATTTTGAAAATTTAAATTTTGACAAAAATCTTTTTTATGAATATTTTTTAATGACCTTTCACCAAGGGTTAAAGGGTCGTCTGATTTGGGCAAAAATGTGAACATTTTTTTTCTGGATAATTTTCCTTGGTCGCTATTGGCTAATTCAGTTTATCGGTTCTATATAAATTATTAATTGTCCGATTTGTATAAAACAAAGTTTATATTCATGGTCCAAAATGTCATTTTTTTGTTACCGGCAAAGTTTCCTGTCGGCACCGTAAGTGACGTAAATTTAGCAAAAACTACAATTTTAACAGTTAGGTACCACTTTTTGAAAGTAAAAATTATTTTTTTCAAATCTAATGTGACTGAAAAGATGTGCCATATAAAGGCACACAAAACATCGGGCTCAGTTTTTTAATTTCGATTTCGTTTTCGGGCAATTTGGATAAAAGGGTGAAAAAAGGTGTCAAAATATGACTGAAAAGATGTGCCATATAAAGGCACACAAAACATTGGGCTCAGTTTTTTTAATTTCGATTTCGTTTTCGGGCAATTTGGATAAAAGGGTGAAAAAAAGTGTCAAAATAAGCTATTTACAACCCATCCAGCGTCTTCATATTAAAAAATATATCTTCGTAACATTCATAATCTCGTAGCAATAACCCATAAGAAGAGAATGTGTGTGAAAATTAATTTGTAATATGCGCAGTTGCCGAGAAAAAGTCAATTTTGCATGAGTCACTTTTCACGTTATTTTGGCTGTAAAAGAATCAATTATTATGTGATTTTCAATTTTCTTTCACCATTGGATGCCTTATGCCATAGTGGATAAGGTCAAACCATTCTACCTCATACGCTGCCACCGGAAATGACGTCATTTGCTCAAAACTTAATATTTAGCATTAAAAAACAATATTTTATTCAAATGGGTCGTACTATCACAGAACGGTTTCTAACTTGTACGGTTGTAGAGAAATGGGCGATTTTCCACAAGTCACTTTTCGAGGATTTTGGTCTATAAAAGTGTCGATTATTATTCAATTTTCATAAAATTTTCACCATATATCTTATGTCATTTATGATTTCATAGACCTAATTTAACATTTTCAGTATCACCGGAAGTAATTATATTTTGGCAAAAAATGTATTTTTAGCCTTCAAAACAGATATTTTTTTTCAAATGAGTCTGATTTGTAATATATTTAAAATTAGGATATTTTGTTCGCATCAACTAATAGAATGAACCCATGCGATCATTCAGATGTCACAAAATGGTTTCTCACTTGTATGGTTGCAGAGAAATAGACGATTTCCTACAAGTCACTTTTCAAGGTTTGGGGTCTATAAAAGTGGCAATTCTTATTCAATTTACATAAAATTTTCACCATGTGATTATTATTTCTGATTTTAAGATCCTAATTTAATATTTTCATTATCGCGGAAAGTACCGTGATATGGTCAGGATCAAGAGAGAGAGAGAGAGAGAGAGAGAGAGAGAGAGAGAGAGAGAGTGAGAGAAATGGGGTTTAACGTCCACTCAACACAAACTAGGTCATTTCGGGACTAACATATGGTTCAATTTTTATTTCAATAATTCGCTTGCGCGTAGGGGTGCCCGGAGTAAACCCACGAGGTTGAGAAGGCGCCCCTATCTCCATGCCACATACGCTCACACCAGGGCTCGAAACCACAGCCGCAAGCCAGAGGTGACCGGGCAGCTAGAGTTCGAAGCGCGGCACTCTAGACCACTAGGCGATCCCAACCCCCCATGGTCAGGATCACTTACATGTTACAAATGTATAAAATGAATTGATATTGCTGGATTTTTGTTGATTCTGTTTCCCTTTTATTTGATGTGTGCACTGTTTATATGAAAATCTGTTTATCGGTGCCATTGGTTCAAGGTCAACATGGGAGCGAAAGTGACACGAGTTTAAAGTTAACGTGGCACCAGTGAAACCCGTCATTCCTGCGTGCAGGTCTAGTTATTATTATGTTTTCATAATGTGTTGTAACATTAAATCTATTATTGGTAATAAAGTGCATGTCTATATAATTTACCTAACACTGAAATTGCCTCAAGCATGCTCACTCAGTAATGAGACTAACTCACTATTAAGACCACAACTGGACAGTCCAACAGGTTGTCTTGATAGAGGGATTTCACTGTAAAGGTATTACGTATGGGTTATATATAATTACAGAACACACTCTCAAAAATTAAAAGTAGGAGTACTTATCAAATGTAAGCGCCAAAATATAGAGCAATGGTGTACTTACTTTGTCTAAAACTTTCATCTCAAAATATTGAACGTCAAAACTACTTATCCGGACACGTAACCTTTTAAAGATTTCGGGTCATTTGTTTCGTTGGGTGACCTGATAATCGATTCCCGTTCCTTTATAGATCATAGTGTTAATGACCCACGTGTTGTAATTGATAATGAAATGTAAATGTCACCTACACAATGTTTTTATAAAATAAAAGTCTGGTTTTATCCAGACACCACATAATACATCTTGAGACGCGGGTCTCCATTTCCAGGTGAAGACTGACGAGTTTAAGGTTTGAAAACGTATGACATAGCGTGAGTTCCTCGGCCCTTGGATAGAAGATTTTAAGGAATTTTAACAACTATTGCGTTATAAGGGATTGATGTTTATGTGTCACTGCTCCGGTATGATAAAATATATAATATAAAAAATGACGATTTGTTCAGTACAAGTAAAAATATGCCTGGAATGAATATCAGACTAAAGACTAAGAGTTTTTTACCAACCTTTTGTTTTACAGATATATAAAAGACACATGCGACCTAACATTTCACACCGTGTTTTATTACACACCCCAACTGTAAAATATAGATTGATTAGTATTAGAGACTATTTGCAAGTGGGATTTTCCCTATCCGTATCACGTATCCGTATCATATACGTCACACGTTGCGTCAAAGTAGTTTTGGCAGATTCTTGCACCGCGTACGTATGCATCACTGAGCTAAGCTTAGTTCTGTACAGCATGATCCCAGTTATCTACCAAGATCACCATCAGTAATAGTCAAGTGCCTTGCCTACAATTTCTCGGGAGTGCGTGAAGTCATTCGCCGACTGCTGAGCTATTAAAAAAATTAATGTCACATCTTTTAAAAAAAAAAATCTTTGACTTTGACTCGACAGGAAATTTTGGTTTCACTTATTTATCATTCACACCCCTTTACCATAGAATCACATCATTTACAGATTTGCAAGGTCCCATATCTTCCTAAATCTAGCTTCGCATAGATCAACGAGCGTGCAGACAGGAAAAGTACGAAAATTTCGAGAATAACTCATCGAATATAATGATTAAATTCCAGTTTTTATTATGATTAAATTCACATCAAATATACACCTATTTGTTCTAAGATACACATAGATTCATAAAAAACGCTATGATACAACATTTCAGTGTCTAAAAAGACGACAATGTTATACGGGCCTTCTCCATGTTTAAGCTGTTCGATACGGGTTGCCGTATCCGTGTGCTATATCACGTATACATTGATGACGTCACACACAAAATCCATACGGATACGCGATACGCAAGAGGGATTTACGCTTGCTAAAAGTCTCTATTTGGCCCTGTATCCATAGACTGTTCCCTTGTGGCGCGTTCCCTTGTGGCCTTGCGATCTTGTGACCTGACACTGTACCCGCCCGTATCCATAGGCTGTTCCCTTGTGGCGTGTGCAATGTACGGTGGTAACGAATTTCAACAATGTAGATGTATCTCCATACAATATCATACTCGTAATGACGTGTCCCCCTTTGTGCAGCTGCAAAACAATTGACAAGTTCATTGTCTGTGTTCCCGGCCACAAGACCACAATTTCGTGCGCCACGTCACATGTTCCCGTGGTAAATCCTATGGGAACAGGCACGTTAAAAAAACAAGGGAACAGCCTCTGGATACAGGCCCCTTATAGTATACAAATTCTTACCGATAAAATAATGTGTAATTCCTAATATATGATTAAACAACCGTTTTACGGACTGGCATAGCAGGGAAAACGCGTGTGATGGCGAGGTTGAATTTTCAAATTTGTCTCCTTAGGTTTGCGTCTCCATGGACCGTACCCGAATGATTGGTGAACAATGAACGGGGAATGGGGAATAAGTCTGGTACTAAAAGTTTGACGATCTCCAATCTCATCATATTTGAAAGAAACCCATCAAAAACATAGCGTCTTTCGCGATAACGCGCGAACGCGCAAACGACGGACATGGGGCTATAACTTCATAATGATATTAGCAGCTAATCTGGAAAAGCCACGATACCAAACGCATAAAGGTCTCCAGTCACCATAGCATATTTAATAGAAATCTGTCAAAAACTTTAGTCTCTGTCGCAATAATGAGCAATTATTGAATATTCTTTTGACTACAATTTACCTTCATTGGTTATTTCTTCCTGTTTTGATATTTTCTTTGTATTATTTTCATCTATTTTGCTCGCTCTGGATCGTGGTCTTGAGGTTTCTAATCCATCAACGTTCGTACCGGACAATGGTTTGGAACCGGGATTATCTTTGTCCTTTGGTCTCATGTCAATGTTTATGGTATAGCTTGTAGAAGTTGTTAGTCTACCCTCTTTATAAATTATAAAAAAAAAGTGTTTGGAGGGACTGAGGATGTGGCCGGCTAAGAATACTCCTAAGAAATCATTATTGTTGGCGAAATATTTGCCCGACTCCACCCCGTGGCTACGGACCCGATTTAGTACATTGTATCACAGTTAAAGTATCATAATGATCAGCATTTAGTGCAGTATATAAAAATAACGGATTAATAATACTCTAGAATTTAGTCCAGTATAACAAAGTTAAAATACCATACTGTCAATATGTCATCCTGGATGTAGAGGGGTTGTAGAGTTATCTTGGTTGTAGCCCCGTCTTTGTTGGAACGTTCTATTTCTTAAATATATGTCACTCAAAGTATTTCATTATAAGCAGTAGTAAGTGGTTGTTCTAATGTACCGATTTGCTTCTACATGTTTCAATATAATTTCATCATGAAGCCATTGACGTGTTTTAATATAGTTTCATCAGATGTAGAAGCAAATCGGTGTTATTTTTATATTCCATAGCTATAATATAAAGTTTTCCATATCTCGGACTATAAACGCAACTACCAGTTCGTAACTATAAATTCAACTTACCTCTAGGATGGGAAACGCAGTAAGGTTCTTTACATGATCGATCTTTTGTAAAATAAAAAAACCAAAATCATAATAATGATCAAACAAAATTTACTGATGTGTGTAAAGTGCATCGAAACATTATGTGTGTACTACTCGTTTTGCACATTAAATAATTATGATCATTCCAAAGTTAGATTTGTTATCAAAAGTACGTCGTGGTTTACTTATTTCGTTTAATAATATGTACCTGAATGAATGAATGAAATGTTGTTTAATGGCACGTTAGCTCCAACCGGGCTATATTGCGCCAAACATATGGTGAGCTTTCTCGAGACAAACTAGAAAAATATAATCACAATATTATCTATATATACATAAATAAAACAAATATCACAGTCAATATCACATAAAAATAAATCTAAACTTTATGTATATATATTTAAAACATGAAAGGAAAAATCAGATATATACAATTAAAATTTGCGATAAAAATTTGTCTCCTTTAAAAAGTCTAGCGCTTTACAATACAGTCCCGGTTGGGCAAACAACTGATGCAATGATTGACAACGGTAATGCCGTAATCTTGTTTCATTGAGATATGTACCTGATCAGATATAATATTTTCAGTAAACTGATAATGTACAAACGTCAATCCAATCAGTCAGGGGGTAATTGGTGGTTGAAATATTGCTAGACGCATGTAGGCACTGCCGATCCGAGGCTCAGTGCAAGGTGGCAATCATGCAGTCCGCCTTTAGGTCGTTTTCGTGATATTCGGGGTCAAAAGTCAAATGAGGTCATTTATGACGAAATCGGCTATTTTGAAACTGACAAATGGTTATTTTGAGACTGTACTGTCATACGTTTTTGTCGGTGCGTTGTCATAGTTATAGTTACAGTGCAACAAAGTATGGGAAATTATATTGCGGATCATTTTCGTGATTCAATTGGTTCGGAAAATAGAACACGAGAACACGTTTCGAGGTCACTCCTCACTTCAATACACCAAAGACATATCCCAGACTTACAGACAAATCAAAATACGTGTTATAGTTCATTTAATGACTACTTACCATAACAAACTCCCTTGAAACATCTCTCATAACTTGAACAGTTAGTATTTCCACATATTATTCCTAGTATAATAATAATAAATAATTTGTATAGCACTGGGTGTTCCAGATTAAAGCTGCCCCAGGGCGTTCATTACAAATAAAATAGATGTAAAGTAAAATAATGGTTTTAAAACATTTAAAAAAAATATTAAAAGTCAACATTTTCACAGTTTAAAAACACGTTTAAAATGTTCAGTTTTAAGATTTTTTTTTAAAATCGCAAAATTATTAGATTTGGTAGTCAGCAGAGGCGTAAACTAAGGACAATCATAATAAAGATTCCATCTGCTTTATCGTTTCACAAGAGTCTTAGTGAGTACAACACTGGCTTGCTAACCAAGAAATATCGGTTCGCTCCCAGTTTTGGTCGAAAAGGTTATTCGGAATTTTTTGATGTGGTCCCCGTATCAGTGGCGTAGAACGGAGGGTTGACATGGGAGATGTCTATTTGGACTACAAACCGGTGCCCCGTGCACGTTAAATAACCATTGAGAGTTGGTATTCGAATTAACGCCTCAGTCCGGGCATAATTTCTCTTATAGCACACTGTATGTCGTATGCCCGTCTTCATTAACTCATTGGTTAAAACTCCATTTCCTTTTATGGCATTGGGTAGTGTGATCTGCAGTGTATTGGATAAAAATAAAAGGCATCTACCTGGACCATTGCACATACTCAATTGGCAGTCTCTTCCATCTTCACAATCTACAATACCACATCTAGTTCCTGAAATATTATTTAACAGGCTTTAATACACACTGAGGTAGTCTTTCCCTTGGGTTAACATAAAACAATTCGAGAGGAAGAAAATAAGAATGTCATTCTGTCATGGTTTCAATACAGGATTGGCCCGCAGTGTTATGGATACATAGTTATATGGACACCAATTTTATGTCTTGCTCATCAGATTAAGATGTGCTAGAGTTACCTACCTTCACAACGATTATCATTACACGAAACACCTTCAGCACAAAGCTCTTGTCCACACTGTAGTCCTGTAAAAAAACAAGAAGAACAAACAGATTCGTTTAGAATTGTGAGTTCTTTCCTGGACATCGCTGACCAAGACTATTTCTAACAATATCCTTACCTAACAGCTGACCATCTAAGTTGCGTTCGCTCAGTGAGTAAGGCGCTGGATTACTAACTAGGAGGCTCACTAATAATGCATTTGAGCGCAATTTGTAACAAGGGACTCGAAGAACGAGGCTTAACATATTCTACAAGTCTTGTCAATATCACCATGTTTGGCACCATATAGCCCGGTTGGAGCTGAAGTGCCATAAAACTACATTTCATTCATATTCTTATCCGGGGAGCATGCGTAATAAATACTATCGATGTAGCTTGGATATAACCAGACGCTAGAGATTGCCATTCGATTGAGACTGCTTGAGTATTAGGCCGCAGGCGCGGATCCAGGGGGAGGCCCAGTGGACCCCCCCCCCCCCCCTCAACAGCCCCAATGTGACATAGTTGATTTTCGTTTTCGTTTGCTTTGTTACTGTTGTAGTTCACATATTTGCTCTTTAATAGATGATATAAACATGATTTTCGTTTTCGCATTATCTCCACTAGGGACTACACCAAACCTGATTATTAACCTTTGCTCCAATGTATGGCCCCTCCTTCGACAAAATCCTGGATCCGGGCCTGATAATTGATTTGAAATTAAGAGTAAACATATACATTATTTAATAAATCATTCAGTAAATGGACATGAATATGGTTATCTAACCTTATAAAACGAAGGCGAAACGACGAGTTTTTAAACTGTTTTTTGATTGGTTCGTAGACCATAGCTACAATCAAGGCCAGAACAGATAATTTGAAATAGTGAAAACCCTATGGATTAACCCAGGGTGCAGTGGAGTAAAGCGAAATGTGTACACTGGATAAACCGGGGATGACATTAGCCCGGTTAGAAAAGAAATTTAGGACATTAACCCCTTTCTATTCAGTCGTTCACATTACCTGCATCGACACATTCTTCGACTGCACAGATCTTACCAAGTTCACAGCTAAATGTAGTACAAACGTTTCTTGTCACTTAATAAATATATAAATTAATATATAAATACTATTCAAAAAAAGTAGGGGATAATTGATTTTTAAGTGTTATTAAAGTCACCTAATGAAACTGACGAAGAAACAAATATATAAAGTAAGATATCGTGGAACTTGTAACAGCCAACACAAGTGGTGTGGTTGGGTTGGCCTTTAATTTTCTCTTAAACATACATTATGCAAGAGGTAAATCTGCCTATTGCAGGTCTTTCTTAAGGTCTGAAATGCTTTCTAAAGCATTGATTAACTGACCCAGGCCTTAATCAACCCTAGATGGCATCAGATTTCTCCGATATTAAATAGATTGGAACGGTTCCGCGAAACTTTGATTTAATCAAATATGGAGGACCGAGACTTAGCTTCGATCATCCAGTACGGTGGTTGAAAGTATTGCACACGTCTGTCAAACCTTCAAAGGCTAATATCTTCGCTTGCAATAGAGTAATTTGAATGGAATTTTCAAATTATTCATTTTACATTATCTGTGTTTGAACTGTAATAGCAAGATGGCTAGTTCTTTATCTAAATGTTACATAACGTATCTTTAAAGAGCCGAGTCGAACAAAAACATACACCTTTGTAGTCCCCATCAATTTTTAAAATCCTTAATATAAAAATCGCCTGTGGAACCTGGTAACGGGCTTGTCATGTGAATAATGTCTTAATAAATATAGGTCAAAATAAAAACCTGCAAAAGGCTGAACTCACTCGGCAATCCTCGACAGATTCCGGAACCTACATCTAGTCTCGGCTGTATGACAGTAAGTGATATGTACCTAGACCCATATATTTGCGATGCGGCCACCGGTTTACTTTAACAGGAAAACCTGACGCTATTACAAACAAACAAGACACCATGGGCGCAGTCATGTTTCATCCGGGACCTTTAAAGTAGTTCCAAGGCACCATGGGCACAGCCATGTTTCACCCGGGACCTTTAAAGTAGTTCCAATAGGGCGGAATTCGTAATACGGCCTTTATTGAAATTTTAGTTCAAATCCGATTGAAAAAAAATAACAAAGCCTCACCTTCGTTGTTTTTTATTTCCTGTCTTCGTTTTCTCGTGTAACTGCCTCTACTCCATCCATCCCCTCTAATCTTAGTACGACTATCTTTACTCATAGTACTCCTAGCTCTACTCCATTCATGCCCTCTACTTGTAGTACTCCTAGCTCTACTCCGTGCACCCTCTGTACTCTTAGTACTCCTATCTCTACTCCATTCATGATCTCTACTCTTATTACCATTGTTTCTACTTCTAGCTTTAGTCGTCGCTGATATTGTGTACGATACGTCTGAATCCGAAACGTGGTCGCTGTCCAACAAATTTTCGGATCGTCTGAATCGTTTCAGTTCGTCTGGCTCCGACAGGTATTTGGCTATAGTTACATCAACCAACATGAAAACAATCAGACACCGCATCTTTGATTTCTGGAAGATATCGAAGGTTGAATTGTTCAGATTTGAACATTCGAGGCGTCTGTTATACGAACTAGCTGACAACATATGTGGTTAATATTATATGCTTAATGTTATTATATTGAATATTTTATGACAAGAATTACCAATAATTTGCTTTTGAGTTTTTGTTGTCAAAGAGATCGTGTTCGTTGGATGGTTTAAACTGAAATTTGTATGACAGAAATTCTCTTTGTTTTACTTCATTCAAAGTTATGAAGGACAATTTAAAATTGAAGTATGTCCTACGTTATCGAACAAGGGATGGAGGATCGTTTGACTAGCATCATTATTGGCCAATAACGAAAATATGGTGACTCGTTAATGGCCATTCAAATTGATATTTTTGATTGCAAATAATTTGCTTTTCAAAGAGATCGGGTTTGTTGGATATTTTAAATTGAAATTTTTATGACAGAAACTGCCTCGGCTTTAATGGCCATTCAAATTGATATTCTGGGGCCTATTTCACAAAATTTTATCTAAGATAAGATCTGAATTTTAGTTATTTGATTGGACAATATTAGCGGCAGCCATTTTTTCAGTCACTTTTGGTCCGATTGTCACGAAATTCGATCTCAACCTTCATTACGATGTAACGGTGATATAATCAAACGGTTTTTAAATGGGATAATAATTCTGACCACCAGAGGGACCACAAGCTAAAAAAGGTCATTTTTCGGACAATCATAGAATATCGAAAGGAACCAAGATCTTTAGGTTATAAACATGCATGTCAAGTTTCATCAAAATCAGTTCAAAATTGTGACCTCTATAGGGTCCACAAGCTAAAAACATGATATTTCGTACAATCAGGGGCCATAATCAAGGAAGTTCCGATCCGATACATGCCAATATCGAAAGGAACCGAGATCTTATGGGGATAAACCTATATTTCAAGTTTCGTCAAAATCGGAACTTATGGGGATAAACCTATATTTCAAGTTTCAAAATCGGATAAGAATTGTGACCTGTAGAGAGTCCACAAACAAATTGTGGACGGACGGATGTCCGGACGGACGGACAGGGGCGACGACATAATACATCCACATGATAATGTGGGCGTATAAAAATTGAACGACACGAAATGATCTAGTTTGTGGCAAGTACAGGTTAAGCACATCTCTCTCTCTCTCTCCCTCCCTCTCTCTCTCTTGTTGGTATTTTGCGGGTATTATATGTTATTATTTAGTTAAACACGTTAGGTAGATAACAGCGGAATAATGAGGGATACTAGTGTAGCAAATCAATGCAGATTGACATTAGCGAGACAGCATATTGTAATATAGCTGGGAATGTACCCTATATAACTAATAATGCTCAATCGTAATAAAGTTGTTTTCAATATTTGAATGATAATAGGACACGAGGGTTTGTATCCACCTATAGTCAAGGTTAATTTGTTGATTGTTTTAAAATACAATTGTGATGGAAATTTACCAGATATTCTTTTAATTATAATGTCAGTATCCATTTTTGGGTAATGCTTGGCGTAATTAACCAATCGAATAATTAATAGAACGCGTTCGAAGGTGCGGGCTGTCGGTTTATGTCCAATAGAGACTATTCCGGTTGAATCCAAACCAAGTGTAATATACTGACAGGGCTGCCGTGATCTCCAGCATTGTTTGCTAATTCAATTTCAGTGACAGATATATTGTTCTTATTAACAAATTACCTTATATGGTACTATAAGATCGATCTGTCATTGATCCTATGTTTAAGCATATGTGACATATATTCTGGGGTGGATCTATTCTGAGACCACTTAAGACTTCGATCTTCTGTCGTGGTGAATAGCTATCGTGCTATAGCTGGGTGTTGAACAGTCCATTTGCTGATTACACTATTACACTTTGAATTTTGACTAATGGTTTGGATTGTTCGTAGTTGGTTTTATTTTATTGCAGATAGAATCAGGATTTAGAAATGAAGTTCCAATGAAATCTGGTCATTGTTGGGTTTTGTATTAATTTCATTTCCGCTGATGGTATGAAACTTATCCAAACATAACTTGATTTTCGGGGGATTCGCAAGATTGCAACCGGCCTTTCTTGCAACTTAGGGTTGGAGACGATATGTTCCGAAAGGTGACAGCCAAAAGAGATGCATTCCAATAGTCCCTGGTGGTATTATGTAATGGTATATGCAAAGTTTCACCACTGTCAATCAATTAGAATCAAATTTGTCGAGCTCCAAGGTCTCGACCAATCATTTATTTTAAGTTTCATCAAAATCAGATTAAGTCGTGGCCTCTATAGGGTAAACCTGCTAAAACACGATTTTGCATACAATCTATGTCCATAATACATGTAGATGAAGTCGCGGTTAAATATGCGGGAATATCAAAAGTTACCAATATCTTTGCGATATAAACATAAGTTTCATCAAAATCGGATTAAATAAGTGTTGATCTCTCGTGGGAAAACCTGCTAAAACACGATTTTGCGTACAATCTGGGTCCATAATACATGAAGCCGCGGTTCAATATGTGCGAACATCAAAAGTTACCACGATCTTTGTGATATAAACATAAGTTTCATCAAAATCAGATTTTGATCTCTAGTGGGTAAACCTGCTAAAAGACGATTTGGCGTACATGAAATTACGGTTCAGTATGTGCGAATATCAAAAGTTATCACGATCTTTGCGATATAAAAATATATACTAGAACTGGTTAATTGACTTGTTTCGGTGTGTTACACCAGTTAACGTCAACAATACAGTTACACCATGAACTATTGGGCATAGTAACATCCAATACCTATTAAAGTATAAAAACCAATCATTTTGAAATTGATAGTTCCATCGAATCCAACAATATCTACTGTAGGCAGAATATTTGCACTGTTTTAATTTGTCTCGTTAAATTCACGATATGTTTGGCGCAATTCCATTGTGACCTATCATATCGAAATAGGTAATAAGTAGCAATATTCTGTGGGGTTTAAACTTTATTTAGGTGCGATTCCTGGTTCAATATCATGTTCAATGGCTGAGATATGTCGAGGTCAATTGGAGAGAATTTCAAAACCAGATTTTGAGACAATCAAGGTTACACGTGGTAATATTACAACCACTATATCAGGGTATAATTAAAGCACGTTATAGACGTCATATGATGACGCATTTGATAATAAGGATAAACGATTGCAGCAAAGCCAGCGATTTGGTGAAGGGTGACTGACATCTGCCCATTAACAGAGGCGGATTCAATGAGTGGCGCGCCCCCCTAATTTTCGACAGTGACCTTATTTACTACTACAAGTGCCTATCAACTAGCTTTTTTGCTCGATTTTGAGGCTCTTTTCTACGATTTCCGAACGTTTAGACGAAAATATCAGTCAAATAGCTCTTGAATTGCCTACAGATGCAAAGAAATGACGGATAATTTCCTTGGGGCCCCCACCCCCTCTCAGCGGCGTGCCCCGCCTCCGTGGTCAGTGCCCTCATTTTGCGGCCCCCCCCACTTTTCAAAATTCCTAGATCCGCCCCTGATTAACGTAATAATAATAATAATAACTTTATTTAATGAGGATAGTCCCCTTAGCACAAGTGTACTAATTTTCAGGGGGTTCCTCCTACTCTACAATATATATTATATATAGATATATAGATATATAGTAACATGCAAATACAAAACAGATAGAGATCCCCCCCTCCAAAGCAGAAACAACAAAAATAAAGTAATAATCATTATGAAATAAAATATGCAGCTATGTTATACACAATCTACTGCTCCCCTCCCCCTTCACCCTACCTCCAAAACAAAAGCAGCAAATGTAATAATAATTATATAATAAAGCATGCAGCCGTATTATACACAATCTAATGCTCCCTGCCCCATACCCGCACCCCCCCCCCCCCAAAAAAAATGTAGGATAATAATTATATAATAAAACGTGCAGCTGTATTATACACAATCTAATGCTCCCTGCCCCCACCCACCTTACCCCCCCCCCCCCCGAAAAAAAAAATGTAAGATAATAAGTATGAAATAAAACATGCAGCTACATTATATACAATATACATGGTAAATCTACGTTTCTTTTACAAATTTATTTCAGTATTTATTAAAGGTAAATGTTGATGTATCTTGTTTTATTTGAAGAGGTAAGGAAGATAAGAGGCCGAAAAATGAAAAGTGCGCGTCATTGCGTGTTTTTTGCACTTTGGGGTGTTGAGTTTCTTTTGAGTTTCGGATCTTAAAGTTAACTCGGTGATTTTTCTTTCATGATTTTAAAGGTTAGCATTCCAATATTAAATTTAATCCTTTGATATATATTTAGCCAATTTAGTTTTTAAAATAATTCATCTAAAATTGTTCTTGCATCGCGTTTCTGCAATTTATGCAGGACATCAAGTTTCGACTTAGTAGCATTACCCCCAACTGTCGAGCAATAATCAAACTATGGCAATATACAACTATTGTAAAATATACTATTCAAAAAAGTAGGGGATATTTGATTTTGGGGGCATAATACTAAAATATGCAAATGACTACGAAAAAAGTCACTATAGAACCTAACAGAAGAAACATTTCCAGTTACATGTGACGCCCAAACGCACCAATAGCTACCGCATGGAATGCAGGTGATGCTTGGGATCATCATGGGGGTCCAACCCAAGATTTGCACGACTCTGACTTTGAATGTTACAGTCATTGTGGCATTGAATTCCAGGGTGGAAACATCAGTTTAATTGTTTTAGTGACCAGAAAACAAATTTTGATATGCGTCGGCTTACCCAAAATGAAAGGTTACGTGCCCTTGGCATGCTACAGATCGGCACAACACAGGCGGTTGTGGCGCGGACGATGAATGTTTCTCAGTCGGTCATAAGCAGGCTATGGTCCAGATTCCGTGATACACAATCTGTACAGGACAGACCACGCTCAGGTCGACCAAGGGCGACAACTCAAGCCCAGGATCGATTTATCCGTACCTTGGCCTTGAGAAATCATTTCATCACAGCAAATCAGATCAGCGCTCGTCTTCAAACAGACACTGCTGTGAGAGTGAGTGGCCAGACGATTCGGAATCGACTGCATAGGGGTCACCTTCGCGCCCGTCGTCCTCGCGTGATCCCTTGTTTGATGTAGGGATCGTCAACACTGTGATAATCGACGCTGGAGCAATGTGATGTTTTCAGATGAGTCAAGGTTCACTGTTGATTTTTTGGACAGACGAAGGAGGGTGTGGCGTCGTCGAAACGAGCGCTTCCAAGACGTTAACGTCATCAGACATGATCGATTTGGGGGTGGTTTTGTTATGGTGTGGGGAGGCATCACTGTTGCTGGAAGAACGGCTTTACATGTTGTTGCAGGGCGTGTTACAGGCCAGTACTACCGGGACAACATCTTGGCAGTCCATGTTGTGCCGTTCGCACGACGTCGTGGCCGCCGTTTCATCTTCCAGGATGACAACGCAAGATGTCACAGGGCCAGGATCGTTACAGGTTACCTCCAACACCAGAACATCACCACATTACCTTGGCCAGCACTGAGTCCCGACCTCTCCCCCATCGAGCATGTCTGGGACATGCATGGACAGAGGTTACGTCAACGTCAACAACGTCCTGCCAATGTCCAAGAACTTGCTGCTGCGTTGCAACAGGAATGGGACAATCTGGACCAAAATGACCTTAGACGTCTCATTAGGAGTATGCCACGTCGGATCAATGCTTGTTTGGCAACCAGAGGAGGATTTACCCGTTACTGACTTTGTTGTGATGCTGTGGTAACTTTGCTGTTTGACCCCGGGTATGATTTTACCCTTATAATGGTCAGTCTGTGCCTTACTTAGTCAAACGATCATTTGGAATAAATCGATGAATGTGAACTTCATTTCATTTTGTCATTATCATTAGGTGACTTTAATAACACTTAAAAATCAAATATCCCCTACTTTTTTTGAATAGTATAGTAATGATATTTACAAAGTACATATATACCATATTATATAAGCTTATAATAATTGAGAAAAAAAATCAAACAAACAATAAGGAGAGAAAAGAAAAGCAAATAAACATACATTAAGAGGGCAAGAGTAATTAACAAGAGTTCAAAGATTTAACGTGTTTTACTAACTCCTTTTTAAAGATAACACTTGAAGACTAGTGAATTCCAGAATACAGAGGCGGTATATTGGAATGTTCTTGTCATTGCCTTTTTCTTACTTTTTGGAATTGCTAATTTATTTTGACTTTCTGATCTCAATGTCATGTTAGTTTCGGTCAATTTCGAATTTTCACAGAATGTGTTATATAAATATGATGGCAATTTGTCTCTTAGAATTTTGAAGGTGATCATTCCTTGATTTTATTGAATGCGTTGGTAGATTGTAAGCCAATTCAAACGAAGGTGCCGAATGTGAATCAGGTTTTTCATCCAAAATGCTCCTTGCCGCACGCTTTTGGAGTTTATACAGGACCTCTAGTTTACCTTTATTGGCACTGCCCCAAACTGTGGAACAGTAATCTAAATATGGTAAAATATAGCCGTTGAAAAATAAAATTCTAAGATGGTGTGGTAAATAAGGTTTCAACTTTGTCAGGAGGTAGAGTTTGGAGGATATAATCTTGGAAACTTTGTTAATTTGGAGATTCCAATCTAAATTTTGGTCAACAGTAAGTCCTAATAACACTGCTTCAGATACATATTCTAATGTTTCTCCATTAATTTTTAGTCATAAGCTGTTTGTGTTTGTTTGGTGTTTTGAAGCTATTAACATGGCTTTTGTCTTTTAGCATTAATTGCCATACCATTATCATTACACCAATTAAATACATTTAGTAAATCCTCTTGAAGGACAATCTCTATATTGTTGCTAGAGAAATGAAGGGTACTGTCATCAGCAAATAGATCAGTATGACATTTACTGACATGAAGTGAGCGATCGTTTATAAAAATCAAGAAAAGTAACGGACCAATATTTGATCCCTGTGGGACCCCACATTTAACATCAGTAATATTTGAATGGCAGGCCCCTAAGACTACTTGTTGCTTTCGTAATTCCAGATAAGATGAGGTTAGTTTAAGACATTTCAAATCAAATTTGTATAATTTGAATTTTTGGAGGATTAATCTGTGGTCTATAAGATCAAAAGCTTTACTAAGATCAAGATATACAACTCCGGTCATATTACTTGAGTCTATTTCTCTCAGCCAGATATCTGTAATTCGAAATAAGGCTGTTGAACATGAATGATTTTTTCTAAAACATGATTGGAATTCATAAAATAGTTTGTTCTTTTCAAAATATTCTATAATTTGAGAACTAATATGTTTATCAAATATTTTTGATATTGTGGGTAAGACAGAAATCGGCCTATAATTATTTGGTAGATCCTTGTCTTCCTTCTTATGGATTGGAATAAGTTAAGCAAATTTTAATTGTTCAGGGAAAATATCTTTTGAGATGCATAAATTTATTATATAAGTTAATGATTCAAAAATATAGTAGATTACAAACAGTTATTGGGTATTATTGTGACTACAATTTATCTTCATTGGTTATTTCGTCCTGTTTTGATATTTTATTTGTATTATTTTCATCCATTTTGCTCGGTCTGGATCGTGGTCTTGATTTTTCTAATCCACCAGTTAGTATGGGATCGAGGTCTGTATAATGGCGGAGTAATGGCCGGTCTCTGAATTCCACCTGCTCTTAGTACGATGAACTAGAGCCTGAAAAATCTTTATATCTTCTGGTGTGGCTTGTATACGTTGTTGGTCTTACCCCTTTATAAATTATAAAAAGAAACAATTCGGATAAAAATTGTGACCTCTCTGCAGTGTTCACAAACTCAAAACGTGATGTTTCGTACAATCAGGGGCCATAATCCATAAAGGTACAGCCCGATACATGCCAATATCGAAATAACAGTAAGAATAAATTGAATATTTTATGCACATAAATATTTGAAATACAAAAATGAATTGATAAAAATGCAATTAAAATTTGCGGTGAAAACATTTCTCTTTTTAGATTGTCTAGTGTGTTTGCACTCAACATGGCAGTGTTCACATTCTGCTTGGGATCTCGCTTCAAGACAAAAATATGAGTTTAAAATATATGGCCGTGAATGAGACAGCGACACAAAACCACTTTATCCCTCCTGTTTATTCTATGGGAGTTGGGCCAATCTACTAACAGGGGCTTAATGTAGAGTGGTTCAGAGACACATATAAAAACTGACCCACTTATCAAATTAAACTTTCACAATAGCAACCTCCGTTAATAACTACGGAGCATCGGTCTGTCATAACTGTACGTGTAACGCGTGCTCGGTTTTGCATGTGTATTTTTCATATTTGTCTGCTATAATTATAAGAAATATAATATGATTATTAAAAAGGATATTTAACGTCTACAATGCGTATTGTTTGGGTTTATAAGGTTAACTGCCAATTTCTCCTTATATTGCGTTTATAAGATCAACTATCAATTTAAAATGTTTTGGCTAGGGTCAAGTGCATTGATAAAAATCAGACGAAAATATAACTGTTAAATGTAACTGATAATTGGAGTTGTTTAGTTTCATTTCTCTCTTTTTGCCTCTTCTGTTCAAAAACTAAGAACTGTGCATACGTAGAAGTGTTAAATGTAATCGTTATTTGAACGAAGTCTAAAAACCTAAGAATTCCGAATTAATTATTATCTCAAGAGAAAAGTTTCAAACTTTATTGTAACCAAGAAGCATAACTCGTTTTGTCACTAGGAGTTAACTCCCTTGAGAATGGGAACCGAAATTTTTTTTTTTATCAATTTAAAAACACGTCCACATGGTAATATATTCGAAAATCGAACATGACACGACATTCGTTGTTGACGAATGAAACTGTTATGGTAAGCCTTATCATATGTTAAAAAAAAACCCAAATATTTTCTGTAGGATAAAATTTCTTCTAAACCACCCTACTTTATTTGCTGAGGTGGTGAAATGATTAATGCAAGATTTAAAAACTGAGATATAGTTTGATTTAAAGCAGACTTTGCGTTCAAACCTGCTTGCGGTCTTTCGTTTTGATATCAGTGTGATTGGGGAGCCAGCAACGGACAATACCCTTGCTGCCCAACTAGTATGATAGTCTGCAACTAATGAGTGTTCAAGCTCCTTATTTTTTATTGTTTGTAAATAGGACGAACTTTAGCTCTGTAAAGAGCGACTGTAACACCGTATGGCTAGTATTTCTTGTTATGTTGAGTAACACTGAAATTAATCTTTGGAGGGAGATATAGCCAACGGTTGAATAATAAAGAAAACGGTATTGGCATACCAGTCTCAGAAAAAAGGGGTTTGTATGCGAATACCGAGTGGTGGATTTACTTTATTCTTGTGCAGATATAAATGCTGATGATACGGTCTACATATGGTGTTAAATGAAATATAAGTTGTTTTATGTGCAAAATAACTGTTATACTGTAGGTAGTATTATTGAATTGAATAGTGTACTATGTATTTAACACTGATATTGTGGAGCACTGGTAATTTCAAACTGTAAAACTATAATACGTATTTTGAAATGCTGATATATGTATTTTATACAGTGAACGTTGAAATAGTATTGGCAACGTTTTCCTTCCATAGATAACCACCATTATTGTTCTAATAACTCAGTTTTCTAAACAAGAGAAATGAAATGTAATGTAATGGGGTTTAACGTCCTACTGTTCTGCTCCTTAACTGGGATAATGAAGACGGACATAAGCCAAACAGTGTGCTATGAGGGAAATGTTGCCCGGGCAGCGGCGCTACTGCCTAATATTTAATATCGAATTCCAAATGCCAAGGGAATTTTTACGTGCACGCCAATGTGTACACGGGACCTCAGTTTTTCGTCCCAGCCGAACGACTAGGCAGCTCTCCTTGTCACGCACTCCGTCCTGCATCACTCACAATGGGAAATCAAGCCGGGAAATATAGATGAACGTTCTAGGCCAATACAGGGATCGACCACCCGACCTCCAGGCCAGCGAGTCTAAATTAGAGAAAACAATAAAATGTATATTTACTTACTGCAATACTGTTCTCCACATACTGGAACTGTCATTAAACAAAATAAAAATATTAACCCGACTCCAATTTTACGTCACCCAGACAAAACAGAAGGTTATCAGAATTATCATAAAAAATTTGTTTATCGTCAACTTTAATGGATTGGGCTTCATTTAATCAAAACAAAAGTGATACCGGGTATTCCATCTCGAGAGAGAGAGAGAGAGAGAGAGAGAGAGAGAGAGAGCACAACATTACATGAGATAGTGTGTACTAAATATGAAACTGAGAGTGTTTTAATAGATGTATTCACATTAAGCAAAATAACTATTGGAAGGTAACCAGAGAGACAATAATCTACACCAATACGATCATATTGTTTATATATAAAGTACAGCTGCTACTAGGTATACTGATTAAATTAAAGCCATTAGAAAGTGAACTAAGAAAACAGAGCATTTTCCTTAAAGTGAGATTGGCTAACCTTTTCAGGTCCTAAGTGTCCTTGTCCGCCATACTTATTTCTCAAATTGGAAACAAGTATGGCGGCTTGAGGGCGTTAACGTTTTTTTGTTACATTATTTCGGTATTTTTGTAACCGGAGTTCAGCTTTAAGGTATATTTCAGAGTAATGAAGTCAAATCTACATGCCGAAAGAAAGACGCCGTGATAAAGGATCGTCGTTTACAAATGGCATTTCAATAATGTTGGACTTTTATGATAATTTTACATGGCCACATCACTGTACTCCTGTACTGGGTGACATTAGAATAACAATACTCGTCTGACGGAAATATATCTCGAATCGTTTGGACAGCACAGGGTGGTAGAGAGACTCTATCAAAAGGTCACTTTAAAACACAGTTTTATAATCGCTGTCGTTAGAAAAGAGGGCGGGACATTATGAAAGTGTCCTTGCCCATCTTATGTGCCTTTTAACGATTTATTGAAATATAAAGTCATGTTCAAGTTGGTAATGTTTACATGCAGCACTCGGTATCGCCGTAAATTATCAAAGAATACATGATGGCAAAGTATTGGCATGATAAATGATCATCAGAAAATTAGGCACCAAGTTGGCCGCCATTCTGAGAGCATTTCAAATTCTTGAAAATGCATAGACGATCAAGGATGGTATCGGATTTAAATCAAAGGTAGCATTAATTGGCATTGTTTCGGTTCTTTTCTTGTAAGTGACAAGGAGTTAGGTCAATTGTCAAAACTCGTGGGTTTTCTCCAGGTACCCCGGTTTTCAACTACTGTTAAAGACCACCCCGCGAAATTGAATTACCGAAATAATACTGATCCATATGATTGTTCCGCAATTCTGCATGAAGCCCATTTATTCCTCTCGGACCCATGATTTAGATCCAAAGTGACGTAAGGACAAAGGCTCACAAGACAGTCAGAAAGATAATAGATCATTTAAACAGTTTTTTCAGTTTTCTTGGGTTGATTTACAAAATTGTTTACTTACTATTGCAGTTACCGCGGATGCATTTTTCACCTTGACAGTCAGCGTTAGTTTTACAAGGATCTGTAATTATTAATCACTATCTGATATCAACAAGCCAACAGTGAGGCTGATGTCCCCCGCCGAAATCCCAAAATAAATAGACGACACATATTAATTAATCGCACGTTTATTTTTTTCAAACGTATCGAGTTATCGTGTCCCAAAGCATCAACCAATCAAATTGCTTATCTCTGCTTACCCTAAGCGGAAAATGCTCATCTTCGAACTCCATCAAGGCATTGACCTAATAAGCATATACACCAAGTTTGAACATTTTAACTCAATTAGAAGGAGAGTTATTGTGTTCCAAAGTCTCGACCAATCAAATTGTGTATCGCTCTGCTTACCCTAAGCAGAAAATGCTCATAATTATCGAACTTATTCAAGGTTTTACTGTAATGAAACTATACACAAAGTTTCACCACTCTCACTTACTTAGAACTAAAGTTATCGTGTCCCGAATCATCAACCAATCAAATTGCTTATCTCTGCTTACCCTAAGCTGAAAATGCTCATCTTCAAACTCCATCAAGGCATTGACCTAATAAGTATATACACTAAGTTTGAACATTTTAACTCAATTAGAAGGAGTTATTGTGTTCCAAAGTCTCGACCAATCAAATTGCGTATCGCTCTGCTTACCGTGAGCAGAAAATGCTCATTATCAAACTTAGTCGAGGTATTACTGTAATGAAACTATACACCAAGTTTCATCACTCTCACTTAATTAGAACTAAAGTTATCGTGTCCCAAAGCATCAACAAATCAAATTGCTTATCTCTGCTTACCCTAAGCGGAAAATGCTCATCTTCGAACTCCATCAAGGCATTGACCTAATAAACACATACACTAAGTTTGAACATTCTAGCTCAATTAGGAAGAGAGTTATTGTGTCCCAAAAAGTGTGACGGACAGACAGACAGACAGACAGACGGACGGACGGACGAACCCATTTTAATAGTCCCCCAACTTTCTTCGAAAGGCGGGGGACAATAAAGCAACATGTTGATATCAAGGATATTAGACGGTCACATCATATTAACTCTGTTTTTCGTTGTTGTTCGCAGGGATTATGGCAGGGATAGAATGAACTATGTTTGTTAGATGATGGGGGGGGGGTACAACAATGTGCTCATGCTGAATTAAATACGATTTAATAAGACGTTTATGTCGGTATGGATTTGAAGATGAACAAATATGTCAGTGTTGGGTTGTAGAGCAAATTAAAATAATGAAATAAAGAGCTACGTTATTGTGTCGGTGGGGTTAAGATGTCAAAAGGTTCCGATTTCAACCGATTCAAGGTTGTGTGTATGGTGACATTAGGCCAGCCGGTGCAGAACAGTGGGGCGTTTAGTTCCATATTATTTCATTGACAAGAACACAAAAAACCAAGGACCAGTTGTCAGCAACATGGTTGGACACATCTGATATTTCGTCGCCATGGCAAACCGTTTATTGAGATTCTCTATCGCTGTCACTGCTACATTATGGTGATTTTAAGCTAATCGTCCATTCACTCATTATTGGTACGTGGCACGTTCAGATGAGAAATGGGGTTCAACCTGCACTCTACACAGACTAGGTCTGGTTTAATTTTATTTCAACAATTCGCTTGCGCGTAGGGGTCTTTAGCAGTGTGTGTGTGTGTTGGGGGGTGACCGGAGGAAATCCACGAGGTTGAGAAGGCGCCCCTATCTCCATGCCTCATACGCTCACACCAGGGATCGAAACCACAGCCGCAAGCCTGAAGTGACCAGCAAGCTAAATATCGAAGCGCGGCACTCTAGACCCCACCCCCCGCAAATGTCTAAATAGCCATATGGTATGGCCTAGCAGTGAGGTTAGCATGACGTTATCTAAATGAAATGGGATTTAACGTCCTACTGTTATGCTCCGACTGGGCTAATGACGACGGGTATACGACATACGTAAAAGATCCCTTAGTAGGAATTCGATATAAGAGTAGGTCGTAGCGCCACTGACCGGACAACTAAGTGGGATAAGAATGTTCTGATTTAAATACCTTTCTCAGTGAAAATGTATAACGTAACACCATGCTGTAATGATGCTAATGGAATTATTTGAGCTCCTGTATTTATTTGGTATATATTTTATTGTTACTTATCCGTAACATATTAACAACTGGTATATTTACCGTTGCACGTGTCTGTTGCCTTGTCACAGGTACCCACCCCACAAAAACCATTAATACACAATTCTGAAATAGAAAACATATAACGATATAAAGTCTATATAAACTAATGTAAACCATACATAAGATTGTATAAGTTCTAACGATTTTCAGAATATCAACCTATTTAAAAATGTGAAATTGTAGCTTTAAACATTATGCAGGTAACTAACTATAACATTTGTGACAGTACGTTATGAGTTACTATGATATCTGCAGCATGAGTTTAAGAAGCAATTGTACTGACCTTTACAGACGCCATTCAAACACTTTGTATCATCAGGACAACGTACAGAACCACATGATTCACCTGTAATATCAACACTAATCCTATTAGTACAGTCGGATTAATAAGACCCTATCACAACAGGGCCATGTTTCACGAAATTTTAACTTAAGATAAAATCCCAATTTTAGCAGATACTTCAATTTTGATTGGCTAAAAACTAAAATCAATCTAATATTGCCCAATCAAATAACTACAATTCAGATCATATCTTAGAATTTTGTGAAATAGGCCCCAGAGTTGTAATTTTCAACTTTAGTACAACATCACTGCCCTCGGATAATTACGTGATCAGAAACTGTGTTGATTATCATAACAACAGTAGTAATTCTCAAACATATTATTGTAAATCGGAAGAATGTGGTGTATGGACATATATCTGATTAACATGTCAATACCAGGGAAAACTAAACAAACCTACTTAATGCTGCAAAAACTAGGCACAACTTGGGTAACTTATGTCAGGCTACTATCATTTTCTCTTGAATTAGCGTTCGTCTTCCAAAACGAAAGTGATGTGTTTTAAACAACGTTCAATCTAATTAAAACACAGATCCAATTTCGTTTCGTTTTTTATAGTTCAAAATTTTTGTTTTTACTTGTCTTTACTACTCTTGGATCTGGAGGACTTGTTATTTAACTCGTGTTCTGCCTGAAACGAGGGGTCAGCCAATCAAATGGTCTGTCGAATCGACCGTTTGACCTTTTCATGCGTGGAACTGTGGGTAGATATTACCAGCGGATAGAAATCAAAACAAAACAAAAGTAGATTTTAAAAAGCATGGCGGTCGCTAATTGGTTAATCGAATGACTGACGTTATCGGGTCAAATGTCCCGTGCTTGATACCTGACGTCATAGAACGTAAGCTCCCACTACAACTCGTTAGATCTACATGAGTGTAGGCCATCGAAAGTATAAAACACGAAACGAAATATAGATCTATATTTTAATTAGATTGAACAAGGTTTGAAAGACGCCAATCTGCAAGTATGGCCGCGCGACTAAACTAACATTGAGCGAAAGTGTGAAAGACTATAGAGTTTGAGGACTAGAGTAATTTTAAGTTTGAGGACTAAAGTAATTTTAAGTTATGTCAAGAGGCATATTTAACCTGTCAACTGAAAGTGTCGTTAAAAATAACTTCGCTAAGTATATTGCAATTTGACTGAAATTGTCAATACATTCATTTTTCATAATTTATTTTTGAACTACACATTCTGGTATAGCGAGAACTGCCAGGTCTTTATCTAAATCGTACATACTGTGTCTTTAATATAATATTGTAACTATTTGTAAACAAACATGCGGATCTAGTATACCTTGATTCCAAACAAGACAATCAAAGGCTGTACATAATGCAGTATTGTGTATTGCAGCTGAAAAACATAATTAAAAAATAGTTTGTCAGTCAACGGAATATTCAGTTTTAGAACAATTGTCAGGCTGAGTAGGTGACTATTTTATTATTATTATGGAGTATTTATAAAGCACATCTTTCACCTATAGAGTGTCCAGATGTTCTTTACAAACTTAAGGAAGATACAATACATACAAATAAAAGTACATTGTAAATAGTAGAAAACAAAAATGAAAATATGAAAACAACATCGTATCTCATTTATTAAAAATCTTTGGTAAATAAAAACGTCTTGAGATTTGCTTTAAAAGTTGAAAGTGGTGTACAGTTCCTTAGGTTAAGCGGTAATATGTTTAACAATTTAGGTGGCTTTATTGAGAAAGATTCCCCCAAACCGATAGTTGTTTTGCATTTCTTTCGATCAGCAAGAAGTTACCCTTACTTGAGCGAACTTGACGAGATGGCTTGTAGAAACACAATAGCTGCGAGGGATATAGTGGTGCTAGGTCATTTAAACACTTGTAGCAGAATTTTGTATTCAATTCTATAAGTAATTGGAAGCCAATCGAGATTAAACTGTATTGGAGTTATATGGTCATATCTAGAACTGTCTAGGATGAGACGAGCAGCTGAATTTTGTAATTTTTGTCGTCTGTCCAGCGATTTATTCGGAACACCTAACAGCAGTGAATTAAAACTATCTAGTCTAGAGATTACTAGGGCTTGTATAAGTGTTTTTGTTGCATCTATTGTTACAAACTTCCTACTTTGGGCAATGTTTCTCAGGTGGAAGTAGCTGAATTGACACACATTGTTAATTTGGGACTTCATATTCATGTTAGAATCGAAGATTGCTCCAATGTTTCGGGCTGTAGTAGAATTAGTGGTGATTCACCAACACGGATGGATATATTATCATCTAGCTTAGAGAGGTTGTGTTTTAACCAAGTACTATGTTTTCGCATCGTTGAGTTTAAGGACATTCTGTAACATTATATCGTCTATACATTTTTCAATGTTGAACTTGGATAGATTAAAACTGTTTGGGTCTAATGGCTTGAAGGATATATACAGTTGGGTGTCGTCAGCGTATAAGTGAAATGCAAGTCCGAATTTGCGAACCAGAGGGCCGAGACGGGATGTATACAGACTGAACAATATCGGCCCCAGTACTGACCCTTGCGGAACTCCGAATTGAAGCAGTGATTCGACAGAGGAGCTGTTGCCAACCAGAACTCTTTGTGTTCTCTTGCTGGTGTATAATTGGATGAGTTGCAGGGCATCATCTTTAATTCCAAGGTCCACTTCAAATCGGTCTAGCAGATCAAGGTGATCCACTGTGTCGAAGAGGCGGCTGATAAGTCTAACAGTATCAGTATCAGTAAAATGTGATCTCTTATATGTGATGATATTTGTTTAGAAATAACACGTTCCAGGGCTTTAGATACAAAACTTAAGTTTGACATGGGCCTATAATTTTTCTCAATTTCGGAGTCTAATGATTTCTTATTAATAAGTGGAAATATTATAGCTTCCTTAAATATATCTGGAAAAACATTTTCCTGAACTGCGGAGTTTATAATGTTGGCGATGACACTGATTAATGATGGTAGACAATCCTTCAAGAACGTGGTCGGAATTGGATCTTATGGTAGAGTGGTTCAGAGACACAATATTTGTCCTTATAAAAACTGATCCGCTTCCGGGCACGTGATTTAGGATGTCGCAGCAAATATACGTCACACGAGGTATTTTTACAAACATGTATTGGTATATAAAGCTGAGTAAAAAAATACACTCATTACGGGCTTCGACTTTCGTGTTTATTTAATAGCGAACGTGCGCAAAAAATTCAATTTCACTCCTTGATTTGATTTTTGATTTTTGCGATTTTGGGTGATTTAAATACAGAGCTAGCTGTAATAGCTTCGTTTCAGTGTTACACGCAACACTAATAAAAACTCTATTTTATTAGATTACGGCCCGAGCGGTTTTACGTAGACATGCGGTAAGGGTGACATCTAGCATTCACCTTCTTATTTGAGAAAGAATAATAAAAACAACTACCACCTTACCAAATTTAATAATACTAATTAACTCATAGATTCTCTATTCTTGTAGTAAATAACTCAGATAATCGATTCGTCTTTGATCTGACTATCTATTTATCTACTACATGCAATCAGAGAATATCAGTGAATCAATGACTGCCAAACCTGCAAAACATAACCGTATATAACAATCATATGTTAAAAATATCAGAATGGTGAAGTCCGTTACTAGATATGATCTAAAAAAATAAACGAACCCACGCCTCACATAAACTAACTAAACTTAGTTAAAACATATATAGTTAAAGATTTTGAAATATAAATGATATCAATATATACTTATTTAAATAATTAATAAGTAAAAATCTATTTTAATCATGAAATAGAGTTAACTCCCCTTAATAACCCTACTTGACATGAAAATTTACTACCTCACCCAGAAACTATTAAAGTATTTCAGGCACATACAAAATATGACCAAGGCAGTGTAAGGCAAATAAAATTAAATGTTTCCCCTACAAATAAACATCACTGCCTACAACATACGACATCATGCATTTGTATGCAACACAATCAAAGTAAGTATAATGAGGTGAGGGGTAAAAGCGGTTAATACAAATTTCGGAATGTGAAACATGTGGCGAAATGCAAATTTGTCACATCATTTCTAACTCTCAACCACATGAGTAGGGTGCCCCACGAGCCTATTGAA
Organism: Patella depressa; assembly: GCA_948474765.1. Lineage (NCBI taxonomy): Eukaryota > Metazoa > Mollusca > Gastropoda > Patellidae > Patella > Patella depressa. The sequence continues at coordinate 79,958,609 of OX419717.1, forward strand.
AAGTTGTTCTTGACACGTTGATTATGCACGCTTCAGTTGAATCACTAACTACTGATTTCTGACAGTCTCGAACACTCATTGAGGCTATAAATAGCAACATGCGGAAATGTTCAAAACACTTTATACTACTACAGTCGTAAAAAATCTATTGTTGACGATTCTGAATAGCAATAATATTTAACTTTTTGGTTATTACGGCATCTTTAGAAATTACGCTCGTTTTATATTTTAAATTGCCTTATAATTAACTGTACCATTAGAAGTTTTATATTTTAAATTGCCTTATAATTAACTGTACCATTAGAAGCTGCATATTTTGGTTTAGTACAAATAATATCTCTGGCTCACGTCCGTAAAGCGCAAGAATATGATACTAGCAGTAGTTCCATTTTACTTTTACAAGGTTCTTAAAAATATTGTTGAGTTGTCTAATGTGTGTGTTTCTAAATTCAATTTCTTGTTCCGTGGTTCGTAAAAAAGTAAAATTAGACGTAGAATGATCGGTAGACTGGTTGAGCGAGACTAATTCTAAAACAAGGGCACGTAACTTATCTTTTACTCAAAAGTGTCTGTGTGTTATGGACGCCACTCCAAACTATTTTTCAGTATTATTTATGTATGGTTAAATGTTCATAGCTTATTAATGTGATAGAGTGATTTTATTTATTTTATGGGTATTTTAATGGGATCACAATACTAATTTAATCTTAGATAATATGTTACACATCACTGCTTCTTTAAACTATCCTGTCCTATACACGCTTCTTAAAGGGGTTTCCAGTGAGTTCCAGTTCACTCAGCTCACTGGTAGTTTATTTCAACTTTGACCTGAGGTTTTCTTAGTTTTGTATCATCATCACTATGGTCACTTCTTAGGAATGATTTCATGAAGGTCAGAGGATATTTTCATCCTCTGTAATTCATGGTTAGTTTGTATTTAATTTAATAGTTTTGTGGTTACGTAGTATAGTTTATTATGGTGATAATCAAGAGCAGTTGTTTTAAGTTGCAGCGATAGAATTTAAAGGTATGTGTTAATATTTGTTTTAATAGTTTTTATATTTCATTGTGTAATTGGTCTTTGTTAAAGTGGCGGCCATGTTAGTTTTATTGGTAAAGTTTTCAAATAAGTTATATTAATTATATTCTGCAAATACATCTTATATATATACATATAGTCAATAACAATAACGCTATTTAAAGCATTTCGCTTTAAATCTACATGTATTACTTTCACACAACTTATATTATTTTATTACAGACTTTATAAGGTACTTCACCTTTGTTAAAGTCTGGTAAGCCAGGAAAACCCCTTTTCAGGGTAAGATATGTTATGATTTTATTAATTAGCTTTATAATAATTAAGAGCCTACGAGTTTCTGCATATGTCATGCGGGTTAACAGGAGGTAGTTTTACCTTTATAGGTTAATATTATAGATTAAGTAGTATTATATAAATAGTAATTAGAAGTGTTTTATCATTAATAGGTAATATATTATTTTAATGAACATGAACGCATTGATTTTCATATGTTGATTGTATTACTTATATTATTAATCTATACTTTCAGGGTTTTTTCTTTACTGGAATAAACAGTTGTTAAACTGAACCCTTGTGTGGTCGTTTATTGTGCAATAATTTGACCCCCTACAACATTAAGTACAACATGGGCGTTTATTTAATGACTATAAATGTGTGAACCATATTTAAGTCTTGGTAAATATATTAGTATTGTGGCGTAATTGTCGATATATTTGGAGATATTCATTTGGGTTGGGGTACCCTAACATGAGATCGTCGGGATAAATTCATTACAACCTTTCGAGATTTACTTTTATGTAGTGGTTACAGCCTTGGTTTACGCGACAACCTTTCGAGATTTACTTTTATGTAGTGGTTACAGCCTTGGTTTACGCGACGATCTATTCTGGTTAGGTAATAAATATTTGCTAGCTCTAAATACGCAGAACTATTTGAGACCGGAAAATAACCGAAACAAACTTTTTATTGGTAGCCTTTATTTTCCAGACACTTTTCGGTAACGTAGTGTAAATTATTTTCATAATCGTAGTATATTATTCAATTATCCTGTAGCCATAGGCTTTGATCGAGGGACTTATTTTTTTCTAAATTTGAAACTGAGCCCTGCAAGATGGCGTCCACCAATGATTTGCTATCCAGTATTGGATTGGACAAGTACCCCTATGATTTGAGCACTCTAACCAAACTACCTATGGCAAAAATAACAAATAGGCTTATACTAGGCATTGCTAATAAATTCCCGACAATTACGGAGCATCGGTCTTATTATAACTGCTTTACATGACGACTGTGTGACATTTGGTGAAAAATACATTCAAACTAGACTGGTCAGACTGAAGACACCGACTGGGTAAAAGTAAGGCAAGTCCAATAAATTTATGAAATTATACGACGATTTTCTTGACACCCCACTTTTTCCAGGGATAGCTGTCGAGATTTCATCGGTAGACACTAGTGAAATTAATTTAATAAATAGAGAGACTCGGAAATCTGCCGATGTGACCTTGACTGATTTAAACAGGAAAAATAAGTATTTGCGGCGATTGTCAAAGTGTCATTAAAGCAAGATCGCCCAGTTAAAAAATCGACTTCGGAAGACTAAAAAAGAAATGATTCGCATGAAGGCTAATAATGAAAATAAAAAACAATTGGCAGGTAAAACAAAAATGGTTGCTAGTTCAAACCTTTTAACGTATATTGTATGAAGTCAAAAATCAAAGATACACCACCATTTATATAGACGAATCTACAAAATTTGGCTCTAAATTCGGCACATACGCAATAACCGCTAACTCGACACATACGCCACTTGTTCTTGGTCTTCGTGAAATGGCTGATAAAACTGCGCAAACTACATTAACGACAGTAACCGAAATTTTGGCAGATCTGTTACTTCACATCAAGGAAATAAACGATATTTTCCGACTGCGATACAGATAGTTCGTTTCAGGGGCGTGCGAAGCTTGGCGTATTTGTTTTTACCACAACCAAGGGAGATAGCTCTTATTCTTACTAAGAGATAACTCCTTTGATAATGGAAGCCGGGAAGATTTTGAGCCATTTATATTATGTTCCCAAACGGTTATATATCCTCAAAAATCAAATGTGGCCAGACTTCCATTGTTGATGAATGAAGTTTTTATAAGTCTTATCATTTAATGTTAAAATAATCCCGAAATAGTGTCTGTTTGTTATAAAACATTTTAAGCCTGAACCACTCTACTTATGGACACGATTTTGAGGAACAGCTTGATAATTTGATAATTCGGATTCACTGAAATTATTAAAGAAATTGATTGAATGAGGAAACAACAATGGTGATATTGCAGAGGTTACCTCAACTTCTTCCAATTTTGATGAAAGGTTGTCTCGAATTGTGGATATTTTGGTCAGAAAGTATTTATCATCAAGTTGTTGATCCTGGCACTGAGTATTAGACCATAAGGGCAAACCAAGAAAAAGGATATTCTGACAATACAGACATTATGACAATAGGTTATATACTGACAAACTACTATATACTGACAATACAGAGAATACGATAATAGGTTATACACCATATACTGACTGGATAGTACACACTGACAGGATAGTACATACTGACAGTATACACTAACAGAACACTGGTAATCTTATACCGTAGACTAATGAAGCTAGGCATTTTAGTAATTACAATTTTTGTCATTAAATTATAACTTTGATGAGTATTCTAAACGTATTTTTAGTATCAATAGAAAGTGGTTAGACATTATGCAGTTATCAAGAAGTAGCAGGTGTCAAATTATCTGTAAAAGATGAAACGACTATTATGGAAGCGTGACTAAAATCAAAGCTGTTGGTGATGCGCAAGTAGTCAGCTCTCGGTCCGTCTACTATTCAACGTTTCTTTGGACTGTCAACGATACCGACACGCAGCTATAAATACAAATCAGTAAATGATCTTAATATTTATTTGACCACAGTTTCATATTCACAGTTAGTCCGATGTAGATGTCGAGGGTCCAAATATTTTGCTTGAATTCAATTTTCCGTACAACCGCCTGATATATGGCCTTACATACACAAAGCGTAATACAATTGGTGAGATTTCTAGTGATGAATTGAGATCACGAATCCTATCGATAATCAACATTCAGAAAATATCCTGGAAGCGATAGATTGTACCATTTTAACCGTGTTGTTTCTTTCTCAAATATGGCGTGATACATTGGAGTCAATATAGGACAAAACCCATCGATAATCAGCGATCGTGACCTTCCGTTCTTGCGTAAATTAAACTTTCCCCAAAACCTTGTGAACGCAATGTATGACAGTCGCTTGTTTGCTTATAAAAGTATAGGCTTGGTGTTCCGTTTTGGTTTATTCTGACATATAGTAAAGCGGATATTGGAGATGAGAGAATCTGTGTGGAAAATCGTGAGTTACGTTTTTAAAATTGTGTCGGAACCCAAAAGGGGTGTGAGGGAATGTAGTGAAATACCTACTGAAAATTGTGTAAATACTAGAAACTAAATACACGTACCGTACGTTGTGCATGTATTATTGAAACATACGCGATCAGCATTACAGAAAACACCTCCACAATCTGATGCTGAAAGACAGAAAATATCATTAAGACATAAGAACCCACCATATTGTATATTGTTTTGTTATCATTACAGAAATATTCACCTTGGGGACAGAGCTGGAAAATTATCTATATACAGAAGACAGAGCTGAAATATTAATCTATATACAGGTATTAGACATTGAATATTGGGTTATTAATGGATTGGTCTTTATGTGTTGACACTGCTCCCATATGATAAAATATATAATAAAATAATCAATGATTTAAAACAATTTTATTATTAGGTAGTTAAAATATGCTTAGCATCAAGGGCGTTAATCCCCCCCCCCCCAGCAAAAAAAAATAGTCGGTCGCAAAACCTACTCACTGTATACGTCACGCTAATCACTCAAAACTTTACTATAAAATAGTCGGTCGCAAAATCAATGAAGTCGGTCGCAAAATAGGATCAGTCGGTATCAAAATAAGTGCTCACTGTATACGTCACGCTACTCACACAAAACTTTAGTATGAAATAATCTTGTCAACTTATCATGTTTGAAAAGATATTGTGTTTCACTCTCATTCTGTTGTGAGTATGTTGATCTAACAACAAAGTTTCACCCATGGAGAAAGATAGTCGGTCACAAAATAAGTGCAGTCACTGCAGTCGGTCTCATAAACAATGCCAGAATAGATCCTAAATACTAAGTAGTTGCGTAAATCCGTGTACCTAAGTTACATACGTCACACAAAACTATAGTATAAAATAACCATGTCTGCTTGTCACTCTTATTCTGTTGTAAGTATGTTGTTCTATGAAACGTTTTCTACCATGACAAAAAAATAGTCGGTCTCAAAAAAAGTACTCATCGCAGTCTCCCACTAAATGAATTAATGGGATAAACAAACAATCACAAAACAGGCGAAATTGATAGATAGGCTTCAAGATTCTGTCCCATGTCTTATCCTCTCGTTAACGAGAATTTGGTTCCATTTGCCATGACATTGATTCAAATTTCCAAGCCCAGTCCCAAAAATTTAAAAGCTCTGTTACATCCATCATAACATTATTCTTCTACTCGGTTACATATCCATTTTAAAATCATTCTTCTACTCCTCAATTGTCTTATACTGTCTCAGTACTATCATATTCACGATTATAGTGAACTGCCCAGTTGTGCTTGGCACTCTCACTGGGAGGTGGGGGTATGTGCATCAGTCGGTAAAAATTTTGGCTAAACACCCCCCCCCCCCAATCGAAATCGTTATGTACGCGCCTACTTAGCATGACAGATGGTAGAATACTAGACCGAAGACTAAGAGCTTTTACGTTTTTACTTACAGCTTGTTGTACATAGCACGACTGAACAACTACCACCAAGCATTTCACACCGTGTTTTAATACATACCCGAGCTGTAAAATATAAATTGATAAGTATTAACCCCACGACTACCGATTAATTCAGATCAGGTCATATCGGACCACACTGAAATTTTACGGACTGTCATTGTGGGGAAAACGTATTTGATAGCGGCGGTTGAATTTTCAAACTTTTCTCCTAACGTCTGGCGATCTTCGATCATCACATCATATTTAAATCAGTCAAAAAATCCTAGCGTATTTCGCGATAACTCCATAATGATTATAGCAACTAGTCTAGAATAACCATGGTACCAAATGACTCAAGTTTAAATCCGTCAAAAACCCTAGCGTAGTTCCCGATAATGCGGAACCGACGGACAGGGGCGATAATTCCATGATGATTTTAGAAGCTAGTCTGGAATAACCATGGTACCAAATGTCTCATGGTCTCCAATCACCATGTCATGTTTATAGTCTCTGTCGCGATAACGAGCAATTATTTGATATTCTTGTGATTGCAATTTACCTTCACTGGTTATTTCTTCCTGTCGTGATATTTTCTTTATATTATTTTCATCCATTTTGCTCGCTCTGGATGGTGGTTTTGATTTTTTTTCTAATCCACCAACGTTCGTAGGAAATTTGAAATCGACGTCTGAACGATAGCGAAGTAATTGCGAGTATCTGAATTTGCCCGCCTCTTTGGTCAATGGCCTGGAGTCTGAATTATCTTTTCCCGTTGGTCTCAGGTTATTTTTTATGGTGTAGTTTGCAGGAGTTGTTAGTCTACTCGCTTTAAAAATTATTAAAAAAATGTTTTCATAATGTCTGATATCGGAGGGTCAAACGCCTTCGTACGACCCCTGACACGAGCTCCCAAAACAATTGTAGGACATGGAGAGCATAAAAAAACCGAAATGAAATATAAATATGTATTTTAATTAGATTGCTGTCAAATTTACCAACACACCAATAGAGTTTAACTGGAAGTCCTGGCTACTAGAGAATTACTATAATATACGACAAAAATTAGACGACCACATTGTAAACAAAAGATGTTTAACAGAGAATATATCACACGTTGGAGATGGTATGCGACTTGGTGGTACCGCTTTCCATGTTCAACGGACCACGTATAGTGCTACAGATCTTTATATAATGTTTTGTAGCAGTAGTAAGTGGATGTTCTGATATCCCGAATTGCTTCTTCATGTTTCAATATAATTTCACCAGGAAGCCATCGATATGTTTCAATATAGTTTCATTAGATGTAGAAGCAAATCGGTGTTATTTTTTTATATGTTATACTTTTATATAACGTTTTCTATATCTCGGACTACAAACCCAACTACCAGTGGGTAAATATAAATTCAACTTACGTCTAGGGTGGGAAACACAGTAAGGTTCTTTACATGATCGATCTTTTGTAAAATAAAAAAAAATACAACAAAATCATAATATAATGATCAAACTATTTTACTGATGTGTGTGAAGTGCATCGACACATTGTGTGTGTATTTTACTGATGTGTGTATATTGTTTTGCATGTAGAATAATTGTGATCATTCCAGTATTTGTCATTTGATACCCGGCATGCAGACACATAGGGTCAATTTTGCGGGTCAAATTAAGTACAACGCTCTAAACGATATACGGCGTAAAAACATAGGCAGGCCACGCCCACACCCATTATATGCCTTCGCAACCACAGTCAGGGGCGGATCCAGGATTTTCAGAAAGAGGGGGCGTGCTGCACCAGCTTGGGAGTGCGAAGCCCGGAACCATGATTTTTGAGTGTAAAAAATGCCCACAAGGACTAATTTCATACCAATACTGTAAATTACGATTTCTAACCTAAACTATTTTCGTTCTCCTTTCTCGCGAGAATATATGGAGCTAAAAATTGTTGACACCTCAAAAAATAGAGGGGGCGTGCGCCGGGTGCGCCCCCCACTGGATCCGCGCCTGACAGTGTCCACATCCGGCAAGCAATATTTCAACTGACAATTACCTTCTGACTGATTGACTTGTTCCACTATCAGCTTACTGAAATATTATTACTGCACAATTATTATGTCTGATCAGGTACATATTATGTAACAAATTAGAATTGGTTCGCGTTGCCTGATCAGACATAATAGTAAACTGATAATGAACAAACACCAATCAGTTAAATGGAAGTTGAAATATCGCTAGCCGTATGTGGGCACTTTAGATCTGAGGCTCAGTACGGGGGGGGGGGGGGGTCCATCTAACGAGCACAAAACGTTTCTATTGTAATATTATGTTTAAAATACGATGCCGAGTGGTAATCAGTCTGCAGTTAAGGCGTTTTCGTGATATTGGGGTCAAAAGTCAAATGAGGCCATTTATCACGAAACGGCTGTTTTGAAACATGGTTATTTGGAGACTGTCAAATGTTATTTTAAGACTGTCATAGGTATTTGTTCGTGATGTCATAGTTATAGTTACAGTAGATTACGTCTCGTAGATTATATTGCTGATTATTTTCGTAAATCGGAAAATATAACACGGGAACATGTCGTTAGGTCATTGATCACTCCAAAACACGAAGGGGGTTTGGGTGGACTAGAGTCACCTCTGGCTTGCGGCTGTGGTTTCGAGCCCTGGTGTGAGTGTATGTGGCATGGAGATAGGGGCGCCTTCTCAACCTCTTGGGTTTCCTCCGGGCACTCCGGTTTCCTCCCACTGCTAAAGACCCCTACGCGCAAGCAAATTATTGAAATAAAATTAAACCATATGTTAGTCCCGAAATGACCTAGTTTGTGTTGAGTGGACGTTAAACCCCTTTTTATCTCTCTCTCCAAAACACGAGCATGTCAATCTGTGATTGGTTGATTCCATACTTACAGACGTGTTCTAGTTGATCTAACGACTACTTACCATAACAAACCCCCTTGAAACATCTCTCATAACTTGAACAGTTAGTATTTCCACATATTATTCCTAGTATAATAATAATAAACAATTTATATTGCACTGGGTGTTCCAGCTAATAGCCACTCCAGGGCGTTCTTTAAAACATTATAGAACAATAATAAAAGTCAATATGTTCACAGTTTAAAAAGTTCAGTCTTATTATTCTTTTTAACACAGCAAAATTATTAGATTTGTATTTTTTTTATGACCGGGTAACCAATTCCTCGTTTTAGCAGACAGCAGAGGCGTAAACATAATAAAGATCCCATCTGCTCTACCGTATCACAAGAAATGTCTTTGGCCTTGACAGTTTGTTCTCGAATAAGGGCCTCAGTCCGGGCAAATTTTCTCTCATAGCACACTGTATGTCGTATGCCCATTTTCATTAAGTCATTGGTTAACAATCTATTTCAATTCATTGGGTAGTGATCTGCAGTGTATTGTATAAAAATTAAAGACACTACCTGGACCATTGCACATACTCAATTGGCAGTCTCGTCCATCTTCACAATCCACAATACCACATCTAGTTCCTGAAATATTATTTAACAGGCTTTAATACACGCTGAGGTAGTCTTTCCCCTGAGTTAAGATAAAACAATTCGAGAGGAAAAAGATAAGCTGGCACTGCCAGGCAGGATACGCCCACATTTTCGAGAGATGGATAGAGAACAAGCAATACCGAAAGTGATTTTTCCTACATCATTAAGTCCTGTATTTCATACTGTATTGGGAGCAGCCATTTAGTTGGTCAGTCTGATATTCATGAAATTCGAAGCCGACAATGATTATGGTGTGACGGTACACAACCTAGAAATGTGACTTTTCATCAAAATCGGATAAGAATTGTGACCTGTAGAGCGTCCACAACCATGATATACCATATTTTTTTACACTATTCGCGTACAAACAGCGACCATTTCGTCCGGCAATTTTGGTACGATTTTCACGACAATTAGAACTCAACCTTCCTCGTCAAAATCGAATTAAAATTGTGACCTATACAGGGTCCACAACCATGATATACCATTTTTTTAACAGTATTCGCGTACAAACGGCGGCCATTTTGTCTGTCAATTTTGGTCCGATTTTCCCGAAATTCACACTCAACCTTCCTTACGGTGTAACGGTGATATAATCAAACGTTTTTTTTTAAATCGGATAATAATTGTGACCTCCAGAGGGACCACAAGCTAAAGAAAGGGGGATTTTGCGTATAACCAGGGGCCATAATTCAGGAAGTTATGATCCGATATGCGCAAATATCGAAAAGAACCAAGATCTTTGGGTTATAACCATGAATTTCAAGTTTAATCAAAATCGAATTAAAATTGTGACCTTTACAGGGTCCACAACCTTGATATACCATTTTTTAACAGTATTCGCGTACAAACGGCGGCCGTTTTGTACGGCAATTTTGGTCCGATTTTCCCGAAATTCGAACTCAACCTTCCTTACGGTGTAACGGTAATATAATCAAACGGTTTTTTTTAAATCGGATAATAATTGTGACCTCCAGAGGAATCACAAGCTAAAAAAAGGCGATTTTGCATATAAACAGGGGCCATAATTCAGGAAGTTACGATCCGATATGCGCAAATATCGAAAGGAACCAAGATCTTTGGGTTATAACCATGAATTTCAAGTTTCATCAAATTTGAATTAAAATTGTGACCCCCACAGGGTCTACAACCTTGATATACCATTTTTTAACAGTATTCGCGTACAAACGGCGGCCATTTTGTATGTCAATTTTGGTCCGATTTTCCCGAAATTCGAACTCAACCTCCCTTAGGGGGTAACGGTGATATAATCAAACTGTCTTTTAAATCGGATAATAATTGTGACCTCCAGAGGGACCACAAGCTAAAAAGGGTGATTTTTCGGACAATCAGTGGCCATAATTCAGGAAATTACATTCCGATAGCCGCAAATATCGACAGGAACCAAGATCTTCGGGTTACAAACATGCATATCAAGTTTCATCAAAATCAGTTCAAAATTGTGACCTCTATAGGGTCCACAAGCTAAAAACGTGATTTTTCGTACAATCAGGAGCCATAATCCATGAAGTTTTGATCCGATACATGCCAATATCGACAGCAGCCGAGATCTGTTGGGGATAAACCTATATTTCAAGTTTCGTCAAAATCGGATAAGAATTGTGACCTGTAGAGAGTCCACAAACAAATTGTGGACGGACGGACGGACGTCCGGACGTCCGGACGGACAGGGGTGACGACATAATACGTCCACATGAAAATGTGGGCGTATAAAAATAAGAATGTCATTCTGTCATGGTTTCAATACAGGATTGGCCCGCAGTGTTATGGATACATAGTTATATGGACACCAATTTTATGTCTTGCTCATCAGATAAAGATGTGCTAGAGTTACCTACCTTGACAACGATTATCATTACACGAAACACCTTCAGCACAAAGCTCCTGTCCACACTGTAGTCCTGTAAAAAAACAAGAAGAACAAACAGATTCGTTTAGAATTGTCAGTTCTGTTCTGGACATCTCTTACCAAGACTACTTCCAACAATATCCTTCCTTACCTAACAGCTGACCATCTACAACCTCTGTTATTCAGTCTCTATAATATATCGGGCTCTCGCTCAGTGGGTAAGGCTCTGGCTCACTAATCAGGAGGTCCGAGGTTTGCCGAGAACTTGGTCCGTAGTGCAGGACGGGTGGGTGGGGGTCGCCAACGAACGGCTTCTGGTGATTTGTATTTTATAAAAAAACGAGGTCCGATGTAAATCGTGGCTTGTAAGCAAACGCACTCTTGACAGTTGACATCCAATTGTTGTGCGAGCGAAATTACCCGCATAACACACAGTACAACGTATGTTCATCGACCTCAGCCCAATTGGTACAGAAAAGTGGAACGTTTCAACCCAATTAAAGTAGCTGAGTCTCTATCGCAATATCACCCAAATTCCTCGACATTGAAAACACGAATTATTTGTCGATTTACATCAACATTGATGTTGTGGTTATACCAGAAATAGATTGGCTTCCGATATCCAATGTTGAAGACAAAGTAAAAATTTACCACTGGCACACGAATTGTGTACCACAATGCGTTTCAGCGCCATTTGTAACAAGGTTCTCGAAGAACGAGGCTAGACATATTCCACAGGTCATGTCAAACGACGGAACCATATTCTGGAAAGCATGCTGAATAAATACTATTGATGAAGCCTGGAAATAACCAGACGCTAGAGATTGCCATTCGATTGAGACTTCTTGAGTATTTCGCCGAACACAATTGATTTGAAATTAAGAGTAAACATATACATTATTTAATAAATTATTCAGTAAATGGACATGAATATGGTTATCTACCCTCATAAAAGGAAGGCGAAACGACGGGTTTGTAAACCATAGCTACAGAGCAGATAATTTGGAATCGTGGATTAACCCAGGTTATAGTGGAGTAAAGCGAAAGGAGTACACTGGGTAAACCTGGGATGACATTAGTCCGGTTAGAATAGAAATTTAGGACATTCACCCCCTTCTATTCAGTCGTTCACATTACCTGCATCGACACATTCTTCTACTGCACAGATCTTACCAGGTTCACAGCTAGATGTAGTACAACCGTCTCTTTTCACTTAATAAAGATATAAATACGAATATACATAAAGTGAGATATCATGATGTGGTCAAGTTGGGTCGAAAAGAAGACATATACATTTGTATTCCCCGTTAATTTTTAAAATCTTTGTGGAACTTGAAAACGGGCTTGTCGTGTGAATTAAAATAGATATACGTCAAAATAAAGATCTGCAAAAGGCTGACATAGCATAATGTAGCTTTGATGGACATTTTAGTTAAAAATCCGATTGACAAAAATAACTAAGCCTCACCTTCCAAAAAGTGGTCGCGGTGAAATGGTTGTTTGCTTTGGTGCAATAGCGCATCTTGGTCCAACAAATCTTCGGATCGTCTGAATCGTTTCAGTTCGTCTGGCTCCGACATGCAGTTGGCTATAGTTACAGCAACCAACATGAAAACAACCAGAAACCGCATCTTTGATTTCTGGAAGATATCGATATACCAGGTATGATAAGTAAAGTTGAATTGTGCAGATTTGAACATTCGAGGCGTCTGTTATACGAACTAGCTGACAACAGATGTGGTTAACAGTATTTCGTTAATGTTATTATATTGAATATTTTATGACAAGAATTGCAAATAATTTGCTTTAGAGTTTTTGTTGTCAAAGAGATCGTGTTCGTTGGATGTTTTAAACTGAAATTTGTATGACAGAAATTCTCTTTGTTTTACGTCATTCAAAGTTATGAAGGACAATTTAAAATTGAAGTATGTCCTACGTTATCGAACAAGGGATGGAGGATCGTTTGACTAGTATAATTATTGGCCAATAACGAGAATATGGTGACTCGTTAATGGCCATTCAAATTGATATTCTTGATTGCAAATAATTTGCTTTTCAAAGAGATCGGGTTTGTTGGATATTTTAAATTGAGATTTTTTTATGACAGAAACTGCCTCGGCTTTAATGGCCATTCAAATTGATATTCTGGGGCCTATTTCGCAAAATTTTATCTAAGATAAGATCTGAATTTTAGTTATTTGATTGGACAATATTAGATAGATTTTAGTTCTTAGCCAATCAAAATTGAAGTATCTGCTAAAATTTGGATTTTAGGGGCATTCCATGTCAAGTGTACACAAAATTTGGGCGATTTTGACATGACCATCAGATATTTTGATGATTTTTGGTGTGCAAGTTAACCATGACGAAAAAACATGATGTGCAAAATTTTAGCGCTGGGGGCCCCATGGGGTCCCTTTAGGGACATCCCAAAATTTTGGCCTTTTCGGCTGACCTTCAAACTTTGAAAATCCATAACTTCTCCCCTAGTCATCCTACTTACATGAAATTGGTACCAAATTGTTCAGAAAACATGGATCTTTCTAATGACCAGGAACACAAACTCGACAGAACAAAATCCAGGCAGATGTTGTTGACCTTGACCTTGGAAACCACGGCTATGAAAAGGGGCAGATTCGATTTGGCCAATTTTTCGTGTGAACATTGCCCCACCTATATATTACGAACACACAAAAAATCAAAGTGGGATCTCCATGGGAACAGATTTGATGGACATGAAGTCCATCTTGGTCGCTATTACAGACGTCGATTTTATTCGAATTCACTGTAGGTTGTTTTGTGCAAGCTGACTTCTGATCACTAATTTCACTATGATAACTTGTAGCCCCTTTATTTATACGCCCACATGGAAATGTGGACATATATTGCCGTTGCCCCTGTCCGTCCGTCCGTTTGTCTATCCGTCCGTCGTCCACACTTTCTTGTGGATACTCTAGAGGCTAAAGTTAATATCCGATTGACTTTATTCATACACAGTGTTTAAGGTCATGAGACAAAGAATCCTATTGATTTTCAGCGATATCCAATAATTATTGTCACAATTATGGCACTTGATCACTTTGAAAGATCTTGTGGAAGTTTTAGAGGCCAAAGTTAATATCTGATTGTCTTTAAATTTATACACAGTGTTTAAGGCCATTAGATGAAGAAGCCTATTTTCAGCAATATTCGATAATTACTACCAGAGTTATGGGCCTTAATCACTTTGAAAAAACTTGTGGATGCTCTGGCGGTTAAAGATAATATCCGATTGACTTTGAATGTATACACAGTGTTTAAGGTCATCAGACGAAAAAACCTGTCGATTTTCAGCGATATTCGATAATTACTGCCAGAGTAATGGGCCTAGATGCTCTAGATGCTAATGTTAATATCCGATTGATTTTGAATTTATACACAGTGTTTAGACGAAGAAGACTTGTGATTTTCAGTGATATCCGATAATTACTGCCGTTGATCCCTTTTAAATTTATACACATTGTTTAAGGTCATAATTACTGCCAGAGTTATGGTCCTTGATCACTTTGAAATATTTTGCGGACGAATTCTAACCATTACTTAATGGGCTATTACGAAATCAGGTTCGCTGAGTTGTTGTTACGACGTCATGTCATGGTGATAAGGTCGTGTGCACTTGAATAACTGTGTAGCACCTGACTTGACCGGCTCCTAAAATCTGTTCCCATGGAGATCCCATTTTGATTTTTTGTGTGATCGTTAATCATAGGCAGGGCAATGTTCACACGAACAATTGGCCAAATCGAAGCTGCCCCTTTACGGGGGCGTGGGTTCCAAGGTCAAGGTCAACAATATCTGCCTGGGTTTTGTTCTGCCGAGTTTGTGCTCCTGATCTTTAGAAAGATCCATGTTTTCTGAACAATTTGATACCAATTTCATGTAAGTAGTATTACTTGGGACGAAGTTATGGATTTTTAAAGTTTGAAGGTCAGCCGAAAAGGCCCAAATTTCGGAATGCCCCTGATGGGGCCCCATGGGGCTCCCAGCGCTAAAATTTTGCACATCATGTTTTTTCGTCATGGTTAACTTGCACACCAAAAATCATCAAAATCTGTGATGGTCATGTCAGAACCTTGTGTACACTTGAATGTGGGCGTATAAAAATTGAACCACACGAAATGATCTAGTTTGTAGCAAGTACAAGTTAAGCACATCTCTCTCTCTCTCTCTCTTGTTGGTATTTTTCGGGTATCGTAAACCATTGTATATTAGAATTTAGTTAAACACGTTAGGTAGATAACAGTGGACTAATGAGGGATACTATTGTAGAAAATCAATAGACAGAATGGAGAATGGAGAAACGAAAGATGAATATGTTAAAGAAGATTACAGTGAACGTGTAAGAACCTGCAGAAAGTATCTTGGCGCGATAATGCTGGAAATCAAAAAGAATCAACCAAATGATAAAATATCGATGAATTATGATAAACTTACATATCAAAATAGAACATTCATATATGATTTAGTCAAACGATGTGTTATTGCTAGTGATGGGAAAAGTGTACCAAATATCTTTACAAATTTAGCATAGGGATTTGGCCAAGAGAACAACATCTATAAAAGCATGCTGCTGTATTATAAAAGACTTCTCGCATTGCAAAGCACCATAAACACTACCCACCCCCTCCTCGTTGCAGCACTTAAGGCGGATGCCGAAATTGCTAAATCTAACTTTAAAATGTCTTGGCTAGCTTCCATTACCGAGATATTGCACTATTTTGACATAGATAAAAATCAATTAACAAAACCTTAATTACAAATGTCACTTGAAACTAAATTTAACTCACTGCTAACAAATGCATGTTCTCCACTCAATGATAATCATCACAAATTAAGAACCTATACGCTAGTTAAAACCTCAATCGCAAACCCTCCAGACTATCTTTTCTCTGTTACTAACAAACACCACAGAAGTGCCATGTCATCTCTCCGACTAAGTTCACATCAGCTAGAGATAGAAAGAGGGAGGTACAAAAATATACCCGTTCCACAAAGGTTATGTAACCAGTGTACCCTTTCTGTCGTAGAAGATGAAAAACACTTCCTACTTGAATGCACAAAATACGAAAATCTTCGGAAGCAAATTGTCTACCCAATTCTCTCCCAAAATAGCCTACAGTTCTCTTTTATCAATCTATTTAACCCCCCAAGTTGTATATCTCGCGAAATCTGCCGTTTTGTGTTTTCTGCTCTTAACCTAAGAAATGTTACTTGACGGTACCTTTCCTGATATATATATATATATCACTAAATATATTTGAATGCTCTAAGATATTCTACATGTATCCGCATATATTCTAGTCGTGCTTATTTTTTTCTCTCTTGTTTGTTGTAAACGTACCTTCAAAAGTACATTGTAATATTGAATTGGGTATTATGCTCGATTTAAACATCTTTACATACAGCCCTTGAATCAGTAGTGAACAAGGCAACGTTTATTTGTTTATGTTCTAATGTGATTTTCTTTCATTTTTGATAATTGTATGCTGCTCCACGTGGGCGTTTTTATGAAATAAACTTGTCTATCTATCTATCTATCACATGTATTCGAGCATTCGGTTAAAACTGTGTGGCGACGACTCAAATGGAATGAGCTGCTTGCGGATGAATTTCAACATAAACTCAACAGTGAACAATTAGCTGAACAATTTGACACACTAGATAATTTACTACGTATAGATGATATTGATAGTTCTGTTGGACAGATTTCAAATATTTTAGCTAACGCAGCAAGCAGAATGGTCAAAAGAGAACGCCGTCATAATTATTCCATACCAGAACAACCTCCTTGGTGGGACAGTGATTGTGAAAAGTTAAAATTTGAAAAGTTTTCTGCGCTAGATATATATCGGTTGAGTAATCTAAATGTTGACTTAGTGAAGTACAAAAATTCCAGGAACAGTTTTAAGTCATTATGTTCGACTAAGAAGCTTAAACATGCTGATAGAAACCATGATGATTATGTTGGTGCCTGTAAGGATACAAATGGTTTATGGAAACAAATAAAATACTTTCTTCGAAAAAGCTCTACCTCAGAAAGTGTCAGTGCAGCGGAATGTTCAATTATTTCCGAGATCTCTATAACACATGTGATGTAAATCTAGATGGTAAATTTGAAATGGAAATTCACGATTCACTACTAAATTGTAGTGACCCATTGTATTTATCTGAAAATCAGAATCATATTTTAGATTCCCCTATCACTAGCAATGAAATATTGTCAACAATCAAATCTTTGCCCACTTCCAAAGCCCCGGGACCAGATGGTATCGTAAATGAAATATATAAACACTCTATTGTTAAGATGTTACCATACATAATAACATTGTTTAATTTAATATTTGATAAAGGTGTCTTTCCGACAGACTGGGGGACCGCTGTTATACACCCTATCGATAAGAAAGGTGACAAAAATCTCCCGAATAATTATCGTGGTATCTCTCTAACCTCATCACTCGGCAAAATATTCACTAAGATACTGAACACACGCCTTGTGAAATGGTGTGAACAAGAGAACAAACTCATAGAAGCACAAGCTGGTTACAGAAAAGGTTATAGCACAGTAGATCACATTTTTACACTACAAGCGTTAATTCAAAAATACTTATCAAAAAGAAATGGTAGATTTTACTGCCTATATGTAGACTTTAGTCGCGCTTATGATGGTTTATAACATCATCTTTTAAAATATGTTCTTCAAAAAAACAATATCAACGGTAAAGTTTTTAAGGTTATAAAATCTATGTAAGAGAATCTCAAATCATGTGTACAGTGTAGTAATCTTAAGTTAACAGAATACTTTGATTGTAAAATAGGAACTAGACAAGGTTGCATGCTCAGTCCTTTGATATTTGTTTTATTTCTTAACGAGCTCAATGAAATGTTCACTCAGTATGATTGTCAAGGTATATTTGTAAATACTGATATTGATAATATTGTTTCCTTAATGTATGCCGATGACATTGTTTAATTACATCAAAGACAAATTACGTTGAAGACGAAATTCATTTTCTGATTGTTTGTCCATTATATAATCATTTGAGGTTAGAATTATTGCCTAAATTAAAAAATGTTGATCAGAATAATATGTTTATACGTTTAATGGTCGACAGTAATTGTAATAAACTTGCTAAGTTTATATATAATGGAATGAGATTAAGATGTAAATACCATAAAACATTGACAGTCTAAACAAGTTTTGAATAAATGTCATGTATTTGATAAATATGATTTTCGATTTATATTTATTACTAGCATAATGTGAAATATTATTTAAATTATTAGAATGATTATTATTTTTTGTTATTACAATATTAATTGAAAATTACAATTGTAAATATATTTTTGAACACAATGTACTATGGGCCGAAGGCCTTGAATACTGAATAAAGTTATTATTATTAAAAAACATAACGCTAACGCTACAATATACGTCCACATTCCTGCTTTGATTGATATGGTACTTTGTCAAGAAGGCTAGGCGTTTGGTATGTTTAGCGTTGAGGGTCGTGCACCAACATTAATAGTTGCCGTCCTTAAAGTATAAGGAATAACTATACCAAGATAATCCATTCAGAATTGTGCCTTCCTAACACTAAAGGAAAAAAGTGGGCGTGGCTCTGCCCCTGGGGGTCGGGACATTCATCAAAATCAATAGTGGACGCCCTCAGGCTATAAGGAATACATAAACCAAGTACCAAGCTGATTCATTCAGAATTGCGGCCTGTAAACGACAAACACAAAAATTGGTCGTGTCTTGCCTGTGTGTGTCGGGACATGCAGTTGACGTCCTTAGGCTATATGGAATACATATCCCAAGTTTAAAGACGATCCATTAAGAATCGTGGCCTGTAGACAACACTCATAGACACGAAGTAAAAATGGGCATGGCTCTGCCCCTGGGGGGGGGGGGGTAGGAAATCACCAAAACAATAGGGGTCATCTTTAAGGTATAAGGAATAGGTTTGTAAAGTTTTAAAAGGATCTGTTAAGAATTGCATCCTGTAGGCGAACACAAGACACAAAAGCATTGGGCGTGGCTCTGTCCCAGGGGGTCCGTCATGCACCAAAAATAATAGTGGTCAGCCTTAGGGTATAAGGAATAAGTATAAAAAAAGTTTTCAAGACGATCGATTAAGAATTGTGGGCTGTAGGTGACACACAGACAGACAAAAAAAGGGCGTGGCACTGTCCCTTGGGGTTGGGCATGCACCAAAAACAATAGGGATCTTCCTTAAGGTACCAAGAATAAGTATTCAAAGTTTCAAGATGATACATTAAGAAATGCAGCCTGTAGACGACAGACAAACAAATACAAGAAATGGGCGTTGCTGTCCCACGGGGGTCGGGCATGCACCCAAAACAAAAGGGGTCATCCTTAGGGTATAAGGAATAAGTATTTTAAGTTTCAAGATGACCGATTAAGAATTGTGGCCTGTAGGCGACACACAAAAAGAAAATGGGCGTGACTCTGCCCCTGGGTGTTGGGCATGCACCCCAAATGATAGAAATGTTCCTTAGGGTACAAATAATAATCATTCAAAGTTTCAAGATGGTACGTTAAGAAATGGGGCTTGTAGACGACAAACAAATAAATACAAGGAATGGGCGTGGCTCTGCCATTGGGGGTCGGGCATGCACCAAAAAACAATACGGATCATCCTTAGGGTAAGTATACAAAGTTTTAAGAAAATCCAGTTAGAATTGTGGCTTCTAGGCGACACAGAGACACACAAAAAGAAAATGGGCGTGGCCCTACCCCTGGGGGTTGGGCATGCACCCCAAACGATAGGGATCATCCTTAGAGTATAAAGAGTAAGTATACAAAGTTTTAAAGAAAATCCAATAAGAATTGCGGCCTGTAGGCGACACAAAGACACACGATAAGAAAATGGGTGTGGCTCTGCTCCAGGGGGTTGGGCATGCACCCCAAATGATAGGGATGTTCCTTAGGGTACAAAGAATGTGTATGCTAAGTTTCAAAATTATAAGTTAAGAAATGTGGCCTGTAGACGACAAACAAATACATACTAAAAATGGGCGTGGCTGTCCCTGGGGGTCGGGCATGCACCAAAAACAATAGAGATATTCCTGAGGGTATAAGGAATACGTATACCAAGTTTGAAGAAAATCCAGTAAGAATTGCGCCCTGTAGGCGACACAAAGACACACGAAAAGAAAATGGGCGTGGCTCTGCCCCTGGGGGTGGGGCATACACCCCAAAGGATAGGGATGTTTCTTAGGGTACAAAGAATGTGTATGCAAAGTTTCAAGATTATAAGTTAAGAAATTTGGCCTGTAGACGACAAACAAACAAATACTAGAAATGGGCGTGGCTCGGCCCCTGGGGGTCGGGCATGCCCCAAAAACAATAGGGATCTTCCTTGGGGTATAAGGAATAAGTATACCAAGTTTGAAGAAAATCCATGAAGAATTGCGCCCTGTAGGCGAACCACAGTCACACACACACATACATACATACACACACATGTACTTTTCGAAAACCTGGGAAAAAAATAGAAATTGAAATAATGTTCGATTCCAGCCAGAAATTCATCAACAAGAAAAAGCAATGGATTGATATATAAAGGGGAAATAACTCTTCATGTACTTACAATGGATCCCAATTGTTAGCTCACCATTTCATCTCTCCCAACAAAACCTAATGAAAGAAAATGAAATGGGGTTTAACGTCCTACTTTTTTGCACCTAACCTGGGACAATTGAAGACGGGCATACGCCATACAGTGTGCTATGGCGGCAATTTTGCCCGGGCAGCGGCGCTACGGCCTACTCTTCTATCGAATTCCAACTGCCAAGGGATCGTTTACGTGCACTCCAATGTGTACACGGGACCTCGGTTTTTCGTTCCATCCGAACGACTAGACAACTGTCATTGTCGGCATCGCCGACAATTGGGAACCACGCCGGCAATCGAGATAAACTTTCTCGGCCAATGCAGGGATCGAACACCCGACCTGAAGGCTAGAGAGCCAGCGCCGTACCCGCTTAGTCACGTAATCCCCTCACGACCGGATGAAATGAAATGAGGTTTAACGACCTACTCGTCTGCACCCTGGACTAAGCAGAATAAAGTAAAACATTACCATGTCATGCATAAATATTTTATATATAGGGATGTTCTATGAATCAATTGGAGAGAAATCACATAGGCCTTGACGTGTTGTTCAGTCCAGGTCAGTTTATTGAAAAACTAATTATATTATTATATTTATTGGTCTAATGATATGTTTTTATTGAACAATAAACTATACAATGGTACATATAAAAGTATAAGTGATGCCTCACGATGTATAACAAACTGTTTTACAAAGGATTGCGAAAGTCTTCTATGACGCGTGCATTGTTTACATTGGCGTTACTGATTCGGACAGAATAATGCCTTTTACTTATTTCAATACCCATTTACACTAAATAGAAACAATTCTTACCTACAAATACTCCAAACGTCTTTATTTATTTTCTTAGAATTTAATCTCTCGGAATAAAAAAGAAAAGATTTAGGACTCATTAAGACACATCGGTTTCATGCTTATCAGTGATATTATAGCGGCCTAGCGAATATTCACAGCGGATAAGTGTTATGTATTGAATTGATGTTATAAAATTTGTAATAGGGTAAAACATAATTCACTTGTATGTATTTGCTTTAAGAGGACGTATGTTAACATGTGTTTTTTCATATAAATTCTCATTATGCAGAAATATTCATATAACCTTAATTATTCCATCATCAAACCGGTAGCGTTATTGGCTCTAGGCACCTATCACAGAGAAGGGAGGAAGGGGGATTTAATATCTGTAGTTATCGCAATCAAAGTTGTTGTGTGTACAAACTGCACTCCCTTTCTCACATTTCCGAATACAGGCCCAATACTTGAGTCTAGTAAGCATACAATGTGTGTGAAATAGCTTTATTTAACGTCCGCCTCCACTGAGGTGATGTCGCTGACAAAAAGGCATACAAACAATCAGTCTGGCTTATGTAGTACCGGGATAGTCAACACTAATTATATTTATTTATTTAAATTTATTATAGCGATTCTTTATATTTGTTTCAAAATACTATGGTAATTGTTCCAGTCCTACGCTCTAAAATACATCTTGTCCTGTGTAGGGGGGTCACGGTGGCTAAGTGATCAAGGCGCTGGTTCGCTAGTCTGGAGGTCGGGTGTTCAATCCCTGCATTGGCTGAGAAAGTTCATCTCGATTTTCCGGCGTGATTTCCCCTTGTCAGTAATGCAGAAGGAGGGCCTGACAAGGACAGCTGCCTAGTCGTTCGGATGGTACGAAAAACCGAGTTACCGTGTACACATTGGAGTGCACGTAAAAGATCCATTGGCAGTTGGAATTCGATATAAGAGTAGGCCGTAGCGCCGCTGCCCGGGTAAAATTTACCTCATAGCACACTGTATGGCGTATGCCCGTCTTCCTTTAGCCCAGGTAAGGTGCAAAAGAGTAGGACGTTAAACCCCATTTCATTTCATTTCATGTCCTGTGTAGGGAAGCCGCGGTGGCTCCGTGAATAAGATGTTTACCTTGGGGTCATGTATACGATCTCTATGTTAAACGAGGGAATTTATAGGTATTGCTCGACGCGCCCCTCCTTGTCAGTGGTGCAGGTCGGAAGGTTTGGCAAGGAACGGTGTCTAGTTGTTCGAATGGGACGATAAACCTGGGTCTCGTAAAAACATTGGCGTGCGCCTAAAAGAACCATTGACAGTTGGAATTCGATAAAAGAGTCAGCCCAATGCCACTGTCCGGCAAAATTGTTCAAATCGCACACTGTAAGGTGTATGCTCGTCTTTGTTAGCGTGGGGTTAGAACTGTAAGGCTATATATATAACTAAGTTAAAATAATTAAATGATAAATGAAGATCCATTTAGTAATATTTATATAATAGGATTTGCTGATTTGACCTTTGTATCAATGCGATCTAAGACAGTTAATATATTAGAGAGGACTGGGATGGCCTAGTGGTCTAGAATGCCGCGCTTCGACCTCTAGCTGGCCGGTCACCAGCGGCTTGCGGCTGTGGTTTCGATCCCTGGTTTGAGCGTATGTGGCATGGAGATAGGGGCACCTTCTCAACCTCGGGCACTCCGGTTTCCTCCCACTGCTAAAGACCCCTACGCGCAAGCGAATTATTGATATAAAATTAAACCATATTTTAGTCCCGAAATGACCTAGTTTGTGTCGAGTGGACGTTCAACCTATTTCCCCCTCTCTCTCTTTCTCTCTCTCTCTCTCTCTCTCTCGCAATATATTAGACACACAGAAAGTACACAGTTCAGTTAATTTTGATTAATTTTGATTAATTTATCACTTGTGAATATAATCCTATGGAGATATTTGTACATAAATAGGGGGACTGCACCACACATTATTTTAAAAAAACCCAAATATATGGAAAAGACATCATACTCAGAGACCAGTATTTATTGTTGGAAATTGTATTTTTCTTCATCTAGGTCGCTCCATCCAACGTTTCAATAGCGTTTGATCAACTAGACTTTGCTTTTATCCGGCTGTCATAAATATATATTTTGAATCAACATTTCTTATCCGATACGTAAAAAAAAGGAACCCGTTCAAAACCGTAGTTATCGTACATTGGTAGCTAGGGTAGTGGGGTGTGGCTTCATTAATAGCTGCCAGTTGTGCAATATAGGCCGGTTGGTACTCACGCTCAATTAAATAGATAGTTTTCAAACAAACCAACATCCCCGCCTACAACTTACTTTCAATTGAAATTAGTATGATAACTAAGCAATGTGTTCATTGTATAATGAACACGGACAATGTCGATCACAGTGCTGTAGCGACGAGGGATGGTCTTATAACATTTATAAATAGATTTGACTGCCCTACATATTTCTATAGTGCTTACTCGGTTTTACATGATCAATAGCGACCCGTCTTCTGTCAACAAGCCTGTAGTCACATACTATACAATGTTAACACGATCGAGGAAAAATACCAGCTGACCCATATTCGCCATACAGATTAAATCACAAGGATAGAGTGGGTGAGTGTAAAAGTATATAGGCCCTAACACACCTGTAGTGTGGTTGAGTGTAAAAGTACATAACACACCTGTCTGGAAACTGTTCATCATCAAAACATTGCAAAATATTTTTGTGTAACAAATACATGTATTGCTATTCATGAGTGATTATAAATTGAGAGACTACATAGCTTGTAGAATCAATCAATGGAAAATCATTCGCAATAACTAGACGTGATAATATACCGGTGTGGAAATTCGCGGCCATTTCTAATTCATTTGATATTGTAATTTGTATTTTAAGTTACTGCAAGTGTGGATCAATATGTTAATTAATTTCACCTGGTTTTTACCTGTATTGGCGTTGTTCGTTTTACCTGCAAATACAGCTAACGGTAAGTTAGTACAACTGCTTGATTTATAAGGGGGGATGCCGAATGATTAGCACGTGCGTGCTGTAATATAAAGCCTGTCATTGAGTCAATTGGCATTGTTTCGAATAGGGCCGCTTGTGACAAGGAGTAGGGCCGCTTGTCCAGCCTCGGGGGTTTTCTCCGGGTCCTCCTGTTTCCTCGCACTGCTAAAGACCCCTATGCGCAAGCGAAATATTGAAATTTAAGTAAACAATATGTTAGTCCCGAAATGACCTAGTTTGTGTTGAGTGGACGTTAAACCCCACCTCTCTCTCTGTACTAGACATATACTTCGACTGGGTTACCTGGGGGTCTCGTGTTGGACCCCAACGTTGGTCCAGACGTGCTACCCCCTTGGCTGAAAATGCAAAACGTATGGGAAGGAAATTGAGGTTCATGGTGGCCTACACATGGACCTGTACGTAATAGATCCGTTGGCAGTTGGAATTCGATGTAAGAGTATGCTGTAGTGCCGCTTTTTGGCTAAATTAGTTCACTGCATTGATGCCTGTCTTCATTAGCCCTTTTTGGGCAAAACAGTAGGACGCTAAACCCCATTTCATTTAATTTTCTTATAATACTGAAATGAATTGAAGTGAAATAGTCTTTAACGTCTTATAATTTGCTCCGATTGGTCAAATTTTGACGGGCATACACCATGCAGTGAACCATGAGGGAAGAAATTAAATGAAATGGGGTTTAACGTCCTACTCTTCGGCACCTAACCTGGGCTATATGGAAGACGGGCATACGCCATACAGTGTGCTACGTACGATGTAAATTTTGCCCGGGCAGTGGTGCTACGGCCTACTTTTATGTCGAATTCCAACTGCCAAGGGATCTTTTAGGGGTACACGGGTCCTCGGTTTTTCGCCCTACCTCAACGACTAGACAGCTGTCCTTGTCAGGCCCTCCGTTCTGATGACAGGAAATTATTTAGTCACGTACGTCGACTGGTAGCAATACATGTTGCTTTGTTGTATTCTATATTGACAATTATATATTGACAATTCCAGTCTTTAGTCTGTTATTGTAATGTAATCAAGGGACAGGCCCATGTTTGGACTTCGACTAGAAATTATGTGCCCATAAATGGCTGTAACATCACAGGCTGTAGCTTTTTGCTCAACATTTCGTTGGTTCCCATCTTTATAGGCACAATGGGGACCACATTTGGCAATCTCCTCATCATAAATTTGTAGGAAGGTTGACCCTTTAGATTATTTGCTACGGGGATTTGAAGTTGACTGGGATGAAAATCTCATTTCCCACACAATGATTGCTCTGGAGAAGGACACTTTATTTCCCTAAACTGCTATGAAACTGCAAATTTAAACCCTTTTCTCCAATTCTAAACCAATAAGTCAACCAAAAAATGCAGAAAGAGGGGATAAAAAAATAAGGGAAAAAATGCCCGTTTATAACTCGCACGACATTCGTCATGTAATAAGGGGAAATAACTACTATTCTTAGTCCTTATCATCAAATATGGTCATTAATCATGACGCTCATTTCAGTTCAAAAATTTGATTCATAATTAATATTCACACAGATAGAAGGACGTAAACACTTATTTTCATTTTAGACTGGATAATCTTCACTCGATTTTCGTATTGACAATCAACACAATTAAGACCAGTAAATAGAGTCCATCTATTTATAGAAGATATAGTTTTAATGTGTTTTCTTGTCTGCGATATCACTTATGTGGAAGCGGACGTTAAACACTAAGTAGTAGTAGTTAATGTGTTTTATTTTTACTTTTTACAGTTCGTTTAGATGGCGGTTTTAATGTCAATGAGGGAGCCATACAAGTGAACCGTAGTGGTGTTTGGAAATATCTATGTGATGAAACACCTTATTTCCTGAAGTCACTAGCGGGAGATTTAGTATGCAAGGAGCTGGGGTATATATCAGCTGGTTTCTCAAATGCTGTCGTAGATCCTTCAATAGGATATTGGAAATCTAACATAACTTGTAGTCCAGATGATGCTAGCTTGATGAGCTGTAGTAATACAGGGTGGTCAGAGACTCAAACATGTAAAACAAAATCTTACACTAGAATATATTGTTTTAAAAACGGTACGTAATAACCCATCTTTACTCTTTATTTCACCGGGTCATTCCGGGACTAACATATGGTTCAATTTTATTTCAATAATTCGCTTTCGCGTAAGGGTCTTTAGCAGTGGGAGGAAACCGGAGGACCCAGTAGAAATTCACGAGGTTGGATATAAAACCCTACTGCTTGTCACGTACAACCGTGGAGTCTAAACCGCGCCAGTTGACTCAATGATAGACCTTACGGTACAACGTCTAATATCGAGGTTTAGATTTGATCCGATTCCAATCAGTCGACATTACTGTAACCGTGACCTTTCCTAATCGTATGACCGATACGACGGCTAATGTACCCATTTAATACACTCGTTAAATAATTACTATTGATTTTATCCATATATTTGTCCAATATTTTGCAGCCCAGTCGTCGACATTTTTTCTAAATGTCCTATATTGTTGTCCACAGTGTCATATATCGCATTTTAAGCAGGCACTGATCCAGGATTTTGTCGAGGGAGGGGCCACACATTGGAGCAAAGGGTAATAATCAGGTTTGATCTAGTCCCCAGCGGAGACAATGCGTAAATCATGTTTATATCATCTATTAAAGAGCAGATATGTGACTACAACAGTAACAAATCAAACGAAATCGAAAATCAACTATGTCACACTGGGGCTGACGGGGGTGGGGGTGGGGGGGGGGGGCACGGCTCCCTGGGCTTCCCCATGGATCCGCGCCTATTTAGCTCCACAAATTACAATCGTTTTTACGTTTAACGCTATCATATGGGCGAGGTGGGGGTATTGATAAGTCGCATGTTTTATACTCACTCAGTGCCATGTCATCAAGCCACCGTCGCTCCCTTCATAAGTTTATGTTTACAGTTTAAATGACGGAGGAGAGAGGCTCCTGAATCGAAGATCACAAGGTCATATCTCTACATGTTATATAGATTGGAATGATATTGGGTTTAACGTCCCCATTTTCTGTTCCAACCGGGCTAATGAAGACCATACCCCTCTGGCCATTGCTGGAATAGCGTCTGTTTCTTGAACTTATGTGGGAGTGTGTCTATTCTTTCCGTTCAATGAAAGCTATCACTCAAGTACAGCAACATGACAGTCCTTTGTTTAATCCGGGTCTTCCCTAAAACTTTGGACAGCGATTTAAGGTATTAAAAACGATGAAAGTATGTTCGTTTCAAAACAGTATTGTTTACATTTCATTCGACTTGATAGCCTCGTTTGTCACGCAATTAGTTTTACTGCAGTATTCTGCTATGCACGGGTTAATTAGGCATAATAAAATCGTGCGCCATGACGTAACGTTATGTAAACATATTTGATCCAGTATTGGCACTCGTTTTAAATGTAAAGCTTTTGTAGGGCAACTAGTGATTGGCTGGTAGACGGACTACTGACCCATCAAAATTTAAAATAACAATATCCACTCATAATAGCAGTGTGTAATGGGATTACCTCTAATCAAACGAAACGCTGCGCAGAGTATGATGAAGACGGGTATACAGTGTGTTATGAAGGAAACTTGATACACCTCGACCGTGGTTAGTTATATCGAACTTGATTTGTTTACGAATAGGATTTATAATATAATTTCAGTAAAATTCATAAATAAATATAATAGAGCAAGTATTGGATATGTATCTGTCTACGATGCTAACCAGAAGGAATATCAGACAGTTTGCCAGGAAGGTTTCACAGACGCAACAGCCCAGGTATTTTGTAAAGAGTATGGTTTTAAGAGCGGAAGAATATCCTCTTCATCAAGAATCAGAAATGATACCATGATGGACACGATCTATGGTTGTACTGGCAGTGAATCTCGTCTTAGCGATTGTCCAACAGTTGCAGCTTCTGCTAGTTGTACTAATAGCCACCCCGTTGCTGAAGCTATATGCGAAGGAGATCTTACTATTACTGATAAAGGTGAGCCAGTCATTTATATTACTACTACGTGAAGACAGCTTTTTGTGTTCAAATTTACTTCAGAAATTTGTGTTCAAATTTAATTCAGAAATTTGTGTTCAAATTTTACATAAGCAGCAATGCTAGTTATATATAGTATGTAAATATATACTGTGGCTCATTAAGAAATAAATTACTCAAGAAATATTCATAAAGTTTAAAATTACTGATGGCCACGTTAAACTGAGAGTGATTATTCACCATATCCTAACCACCGAAGGTTTCTCCGCTATCAATAAAAGATGTCGGTATCTTGTTTCGTTTGAACGACACAGATCGATGAGATTTCAATGAGTCATAACTGCGTAAATACTGAACAGTATAGAACCATTTGGGAACTGGCATATCTATAAATGATGCTTAAACTGGATACCAATGGCATAAATAACATTCGTCCATTAAGATAACTATAAACAATCATGCATGTTGGGTTTGCATGAAAGATAATGTTTACATTTCTGGAACACCAAAAAATATTTCTTATAACACGATTTGCATGATACGGCATATAAGTGACACGCGATTTGCTCTATACGATGTATCAGAGACACAGGGTTTGCATTATATGATATATCAGTGACACTAGGTTTGTATTATATTATATATCAGAGACACACGATTTGCATTATATGATATATCAGTGACACTAGATTTGTATTATATTATACATCAGTGACACATGGTTTACATATATTACATATCAGTGACACAAGATTTGCATTGAACGATATATCAGCGACACAAGGTTTGTATTATGTGTTATATCAGTGACACAAGATTTGTATTACATATCAGTGACACAGGGCTTGTATTATATCAGTGACATGAGATTTGTATTATATATCAGTGACACTAGGTTTATATTAGAGTACATGTATATGCTAGTGATACATGATTTACATTCTGATGACATCAGATCTAATTCATTTATGACATTTGTATTTATAATGTGTGTGTATTTTAAATTAATCTTTAGTCGGCAGGTTATCAGATGGATATGGAGTTGTTGAAGTTTATGATGATAAAGGTGAAACTATGACGTTATGTGCCGAGGTTTTTAATGAAAATACAGCCAAAGTAGTGTGCCGGGAACAGGATTATGGGGAAAACGGCGCTCTATTTCCATATCCTTTAAATTTGGACAATATTCGAACTGTTTATAAAGACACGCTGAAGAAGTCATTTGATTGTGTTGGTACAGAAAGTAGATTGAAAGAGTGCCCTTCCACCATAAAACAGTTTTGTCCGAATGAAATAGCAGCATCTGTATTGTGTAAGCGGGATTCGAACTCTACTGGTAAGTTGACGTCTGTTTTAAAAACAAAGCCACAGTCTGGATGATTTCGACGATTTTCCCAAAATGGAACGTTGTACCCATACATCTCAAAACTTCGCACTACTTTTAAATCAAAACTATCATCTCACCTCTTTGAGAGGAGAGAAATGGAATTTAACGTCCACTCGACACACACTAGTTCATTTCGGGACTAACATATGGTTTAATTTTATTTCAATAATTCGCTTGTGCGTAGGATTTTTTTTAGCAGTGGGAGGAAACAGGAGTGCCCGGAGGAAACTCACGAGGTTGATCATCTCTTTGAGCCCTATTATGACATTTAATGAAATGAGGTTTAACGTCCTACTATTCTGCTGCGACTGGGCTAATGAAGACGGATATATGTCATACAGCGTGCTATTAGGGACATTGTGCCCATGAAACGGTACAATAGACTACTCTTATGTCGAATAAATACACGGTTCCTTGGTTTTTCGTCCCATCCGAACGACTAGACAGATTTTTCTCGCGAGGCCCTTCTTCCTGCACAAATGATAAGATCAATGCAGGGATCTAACACGCGTCACCGTGGCCCCGAATCCAATTATAAATAGCGAACTATAAAATTGAAGAGATAAACAAACTGCGCCATAAGAATACTGTTTAGATGGAATGCGCGCAATTTATATATCGACTTTCATTATTATACATTGCCGAGAACGCAACGCAAACGTTGAAAGAGTGCAGTTGAAAATGATTATCACACTGCACATAAATATAAAAGTAAAAGCGGATATTTAACGTCCTACTATTCTGCTACTAACCTAGGCTAATAAAGATGGGTATACGCCATACAGTTTTCTATGAGAAAAATTGTTACCCGGACAGTAGTGCTACAGCCTACTCTTAAATCGAATTCCAACTGCCAAGGCATCTTTAACGTGCCCGCCTTGAAAACAAATGAGACTTTATCTCAGTGATAATTTGCTTATGTGCTTCTAGACCACCTTATAATGCGCTACAGGCTAAACAAGTGATTTTTTTTTTGGACGAAATTTAGAATTCCACACCAATGAGGCCATGAATATTCATGAATATTCATAAATATTCATAATTCTTTAATTTGTGTTACAGTTCGTCCGTATTCAGTTTTTCCTCCGCGAGCGGAACCATAGAAATCAAATTTTCCAGTAAAATAGGAAAATTGGTTTTCTGAGAACAAATGGGCTTCAGTTTTGAGATGTATAGCAGAATGTATGCATATCGAGTTTTATACATAATAATTATGTTTTTATATTTATATATAAATATGTATTGAAATATGTATTAGATTCTAACCTCGTGGGTTTTCGCCGGATGTTCCGGTTTCCTCCAACTGCTAAAGACCCCTACTCGCAAGCGAATTATTGAAGTAAAATTAAACCATATGTTAGTCCCGAAATGACCTAGTTTGTGTCGAGTGGACGTTACAGCCCATTTCTTTCTCTCTCTTACATTAGAAGATGGACGACGTAATGGAAGAGATTGAGGGTTTTTTTCTGGTTTTGCCTTTTGACTATTATACAAGATAACATATTGGATATTGTGTATTTCAGAAGATGGAGTTACAAGAATTAATAACTTCGATGGTCCAATTCAATGGGGCGGTGTGGAAGTCATGTATCATGGTATCTGGGGATCTATTTGTGTAGATCGGTGGGATGACAATGCGGCTAAAGTTATCTGTGGAACCACGTCAACACATGCCAAGGCCTTAACTAGATTCATAGGCTTTACTGACGTCACGTGGATATATGATGTTAATTGTACTGGGAAGGAAGACAGCTTAAACTCCTGTCTGTTTTCAACCGATGGAGCCAAGTTTAATTGTAGTTCTGATCATCAGGCAGTCGCCTATTGCTACAATGACAGTAAGATAGTTGTATGTCTTTCTTTACAGGGCAGTAATACTACCAGAGCTTGTTAACTTAAAGAAAGACACCAAAATACTAATTTGACGGTTAGCTCTTTCTGTTCGTACTGAACATCATCAGACCATTTTTATTTATGAAGAATTACGTAGAACATATATATATATATATATCCTCTCAATGTATGGAATCATTCAATTTGAGTTTGACCAAAACTTGCCGTAGGTATTAACGCCATACTTTTCAGCAAGAGTATGATCAATAATTGTTATAAATAATATTAATTTCAGCTTTTGAATATTCTTTATCCGGCGGTGGAACTAACTATGGATATGTCCAGGTGACGAAGGATGGTAAAACAGGGTTTGTACTTGATTCTAATGGAGCATATCCGAATGTCATGGCTAAAGCTGCATGTAATAGTCTTGGTTTTAATGGTGGTCTACCTTACCAGATGAATGAAACATCAGCTACATATTGGTGGACTGTTTCTACTAATCTGCAGTATCCTAGTTTCCCTCGTCTTCAGCCGGTGAGTGCGACGACAAAACCTTCACCAGTTCAACAGAAATATGTCTCTGTTTATTGCCATGGAAACGGTAAGTGTACATAAATCATGCATATAAGATTAAATATTTTTTATTGCATACAAAAGCTCACGGGGAGCAAGCCTACACAGACATAAATCACATTTAGTTTTCCACACAAAGCATAAACATACATATAAGTCACATTAGTACCACAATCATAGTATGCAATTATATAAACCATTTTCAGTACCACAAACATAGTATGCAATTATATAAACCATTTTCTGTACCACAAAGTATCCAATTACATGTACATAAACCACTTAATCATATTCAATTTCAACTCAATTGAATTCTTTGTGGTATAAATGTATCTAGTCCGACGCTATCAAAGTTTAAGACATACTTTCAATATACGAATTGTTTTGTGATTGCAGTGAAACTTGATGGAAGTTACGGTAAACCTCTTGAAAAGGGAGATGTCGTACAGTATAAATATAACAGTGTTCTATGCCATCTGTGCTGATGGCTTTACAAAGACCGAAGGGGATGTCGTATGTCGACAGTTGGGATTCCCCCAAGCTGTCAAGGTTAATGTTTTACTATTCGGTAGTGATTCGCCTGTGGGGTTTCACGATTTTAAATGCCCGAAAGGGGCTAACTCTACAGCGGATTGTACATCACGATTTACTGGTACTGGTGCTGGATGTACATCAGGAAAAGCTGATGTTGAATGTGATGATGGTCCAACAGATGGCGCAAATGGACAGGGAGTACACGGTTTGTACATCTTCTATTCAATTTAAAACTTGTAAATAGTGCAGTTTGATAAGTTTGAAATTAGAGCCGGTCATCATATGTAGGATATGAGAGGGGGAGAGAGAGAGAGAGAGAGAGATAGAGATAGAGAGAGAGAGGGGGGGGTAACGTACACTCGGCACAAACTAGGTCATTTCGGGACTAACATATGGTTTGATTTTATTTCAATAATTCGCTTGTGCTCGGAAAAAACCCATGTACAATTTAAACCACGCCAGCTGCCCCAGTGACAGGCTATATGATACACCGAGGACGTGCTACCCAGTCGGCCATCCATCCCCCGAACTATAATGTAAAACAATTAACATGTTATTGTGTTCCTTAGATGTGGGGTATAACAGATAAATAGAAAACAATACAGAAAATTATGTTATTGCCCTCCCTTCTTAATAATTGGACAGTGATAGTTAACGATACAATATAACTAACTGTTGATTATAGTATCGTTATAATGTAAATTGTATTTTTTGTTTCAGTTTCTGTGATATGTGTTATGATGTGCCTTGTTCGGGTTGTTTTGATGTAACATCGACACCTGCACGAAAGATTAAAACCAGTTTATTTTGACCATATTCCAACCAGAGATTAATATTAAGAGGATATATATCGTATCTTATTGTAAAATTAGAGGTCATATTTCGTTATTGTAGAACATGTGATGATATTGTGACGGGTATTGTACACAAGCCAGTGAGTACTTACTTCTTTTACAACACATGACAACATTCCTCCTTGAACGATTAAAAATATATATGTATATAGGACACTGAAATTGGTGACATGTGCCTAGTTCGACATGGATCTCAGACCGATGTTCGTATACATACTTACCCTTCTTGACCATCTTATAACATTTGTAATACATCTACACCACTGTAGTCCCAAAATGACCTAGTTTGTGTTGAGTGGACGTTAAACCCCATTTCCCTCTCTCTACACCACTGGTTGCAGATTATGTTCCAGAGAAGTTGTCTACCCCGGAACATGAAGAACGTTTTGTAATTCGGCATGCCTTATTTGAGTTTTTTGAGAGAGAGAGAGAGAGAGTAATGGGGTTTAACGTCCACATAAACTATGTCATTTCGGAACTAACATATGGTTTCAATTTTATTTCAATAATTCGTTTGCGCGTAGGGGTCTTTAGCGGTGGGAGGAAACCGCAGTACGCCACGAAAACCCACGAAAACCCACGAGACTCGACAGGAGACCCTACCCCATGACACGTACAACCGGGGATTCGAATCCCAAAAATGTTGTATACGCTATAATAAAAATATCCATTAACATGACATGGCCATAATCAACTATCCGAGTCTCTAATATAATTATGCCTTGTAAAAACTTCAAGCAGTGATTATATTCACTTCGAATGAAGTAATTTGAATGAAATATGCCATATATACAGTTTGTATTATCTATTTTCTAACTCATTACTACAAGAACGGCCAGGTCTGTATCTAGATCTTTAATTTTGAACCAAGTATGCTATTTGTCTTCACTTAAAAAAATGGATAGTGTACGTATCTTTAAACTATGATGTAAGTAAACTTCACATTGCTTTTCTTTTCTTGAAACTCAGATATGCAAAAAATATCTCATTTAATGTATTCCATTATGATAATTTGTTTATATAAATGTATATATTGAAGATGGCGTTTTAAGTTGTAAAACGTGTGCCTTATCCACTTATTATTTAGAATAAAAAATTTACCTTTACTATTCTATTAAATATTCTGTATGTTTGTGTATACTGCTTTTAATGACACTTTTCCAAATTTGGCGATAATGGCATATTTTGGAGGAATGTTTCGTTTAGGATCTTGGACTCTATACTACAAGGAAAATAAACATTAACACGTGTGTTTGGAGGATGGGGTTCAAAAACATATCTTTGATGTCTGAAATCAACATCTAAAGTAGTGAATCTTTTAATCATAAATGTATATTGTATATCAAAATTGAGTTAGGACCAAATTTGTAGTTACTAGGGTATGTGCTTCCTGTTGTTTTACTAATTATTCCAATATTTTGCTTTTGTAACCAGTAACACCCATGACACAACCTAGCAACTGCGTTCATTTGCCGAGTATGCCACCGAAAAACCTGTACCTCAATGGTAAAATCAAAGGATAAGCTGGGGTTTAATATTCATTCATTACGTTTTCCTTTGTTTTCTGAAATTAAGAAAAAAAGTGAGTTACTAGGTGTTGCCTTTCGACGGGAGTGTTGGACTTTTATGTTTTAACCACATTTATTTTAGTTTTTTTACATTCTGTTTTAACCACATTTGTTTTATTTTTTTTTATTTTTAAGTAACTTTTATGTTTGAAGCATATTGTATATGTATTTTATTATAGTTTTTATCTGTATGTACTTACATAAACCACCCGTTTAACTATCAATGTAAGTATTATGTTGTTATTTAACTAGTCTCGGTTTGTATATTACGATGTAGTATTATTTATTGAAGATCAGGGGCCGGTTGCTCAAAACTAAATTGTTCTAACGATCCGTTAAATTCTAACAGACCGTTATCTTGCTAACGTGTCGTTTGTTAACTATTGAAATCATGATAGTCCCATTAATGTTTTGTCTTTGCTACTAATTGGGTTCGATCTGTTTCCCCAAAGGTAAATACACACGACAAAGGTTGCTGGAAAGAAACTGAAATGGGTTTAACAGGGATTAATAATCGGAATTCACATATAATCACCGGAATTCACTTCGAAAACCCTCGATTCCTCCCACAAAACTAATTTATTTTAAATGCACAGTACATTATAATGTAACGAATAACTACTTGATCTCTCCACGGGCCAGATGACGGCGCTTTGGGTATATTTATTTGAAAGACGACCGTGGGAAGTCATTGATTATGATAACCTAATGCGCGTCGAATTACCCAATAAATCCAAAACACCCAGTAACTGTGCAAATACAAAATAACGATTTAGTTGAGTTTAAGAAGCCCCACTGTTTGTACCCAAATGGGAGGTTCATGAGAGATGATTCGTGTATGTGGTATGTGACTTTTGTTGACACGAAATTAATATGTAGAAAAACAAATGGGAGACAGATATTCGTCTCGTGTAATTTCGATCGCACAGGGGAATAATTCAGATATTTCACTGCAATAAACAATTCTAGATTTAATACGTTTTCTCTCCCCCACCCTCCTTCTCTCTCTCCCTCCCCTCTCTCTCTCTCCTTTTTTCTCTCTCCCCCCCCCCTCTCTCGCTCTCTCTCACACACGTCACATTAGTTTATAAAGTCAATTTGAACAATTGACTATAACCATTTTCATCAAGATTGTGATATGTTGAATGTTCACAGAAATCAATCAAGATTATTTAATTTTGTCTGAGATGGACACATCACCAATGATTTCCCCATAGACTTTAAAATGTTAATTCTCGTCTCTTAGACCGACACATTAATTTTTCCCAAAAACTTCATTGGATAACGCTTTCTTCCAGATGGAGTAACACGTGGCAACCTATTGACCAAAAGCGCGTATGAGCTTCATCATGAAAAACTTGGAAGTAGAGACATGCAATTTTCCGCCCTATATTTCAACGTAACCAACCAATCAATATTCATCAAAACCAGACGGAAAATGTATATTCAAACCTTTTTCTTCAATTCTACGCCAAAAAGTCAAGAATGGTCGCCGTGCAAAGAGGGGAAAATGGATAGGGGAAGAATGGCTAAAAATAGCTTTGGGTTTTACGTGGGCTGTATCCAGATACACTTATCCTGGGGAAAGAACTCTAAATTTGTATAAATGGATGCAGACCACCAATAAATTCGCCATTGACTTCAATGTCAATTCTGGACTCTTTGCCCACCTCAAACTGTTCCCCAAATTTACAATGGGAGGAATGCGTTTCACTATAGACAGAGGAACAAATGGCCATGTCTTTGCACTAAAACTTGTATGAGGTTGACCACCAAAATTTTGAGATACACGAACTTGAAAAAAAACCTACTAAAAAAATGTATCTATGTGCCGTACATATCACCGTAGCCACATATGTTTGCTATTTTTGGTAATATTACCACGTATATTCGCTATATAGGGTAATGCTACTTGCTTATGGTAATTTTATTACTACATTTATTCGCTAATTATGATAATGCTACTACATATATTTGCTATTTTAAGAGTGCTGTTTGATACAAAATAAACATGTTCGTTAAAATAAGCAGATTTGTTATTCAATTTTGTTTATTATATTTTGGAAATAATTTATCCTTATTCAATTTACACATTTGTAATATCGGGTATTAAGGCTGAAGGATGTCACACCCTTTTTATTCCTTAGACCAGGTCTGGAAAAATTTAAAATCCCCAGAACACCTTAATTATTTTGATTATCTGTTTTGGCATTCTGGGTTCTTTTTAGATGAAAATTATCGGAATGTTGTTTTTTGTTTTTAAAAAAATGACTGGCGCCAATGGGCAACATAATTGGTGGTCTTCTCCCGCAAGCATTACAATAGATTTATCTCCCTTGCATATACACCGAAACAAGGAAGAAATAGCCACAGAGGAGAAGAGATATTTTCATCAGAGAATTATTACAAGATTGTTCCAGTAAATAGGTGAGTTCTTATGATAAAAGGCTGCTGAGAAGTCAAACAGAATATATAGGTATGCGTTTCGGACATGGTTTAGAATTTACAGATACGAATCGATTTTTCAAATAATAATGACATCAATTGTCATCAATTACAACACACAAAACCTGTTGTCAGCAATGTCAGCTCAGTAGAGAAGTGGTATCAGATGTTATATAAAGAAGAAGTATGTCTTGTCTCATAGAGAAGTCGATGGCAACTAGGGAAAATATAACCTAAATAATTAATAGAACAATTTCTAAATCAGTGTCATTCAATACATTGAAACGTCTGACGTGTAACTCACTATCTATTTATGGAAAGGGGAAAACCATTTTTCATCTACTGTCATCAAGTCCTTTATTCATTTGTATATACATGTATATGGCATGTAGCGACATTGTGATCGGGTCTTGTAGACTGTATTGGGCTTGATAACGACAAGATAATCACTGACGAATGGTAGCGCCGATTTAAATATAGTATTTGTTGATCCATAGTACTCTTGTATTTATTTTCACCCCTCTTTTGCAAGGCAATGTTTTGTTGGTGTTTATATTGTCGTAGCCCCCGTCCGTCCGTCCGTCGGTCCGGCGTCCACAATTGCTTGTGGACGCTCTAGAGGCTAAAGTTAATATCCGATTGACTTTAAATTTATACACAGTGTTTAAAGTCATGAGACGAAGAAGCCTATTGTTTTTAATAGATAATAACTACCAGAGTTATGGCCCTTGATCACTTCAAAAAATCTTGTGGACGCTCTAAAGGCCAAAGTTAATATCCGATTGACTTTAAATTGATACACAGTGTTTAAGGTCATAAGACGAAGAAGTCTATTGATTTTCAGTGATTTCTGATAATTAGTTGCAGAGTTGTGGCCCTTGATCACTCCAAAAAATCTTGTGGGTGCTATAGAGGCCACAGTTAATATTCGATTGTCTTCAGATTGATACACAGAGTTTAAGGTGTTGATACGAACAAATATGTTGATTTTCAATGAATTTTGATAACTGAACAGCTAAATCCATCATATTAAATGTTTCCTATACTAATTGTCTGTGTGGGGCAAAACTTTATAAAAAGCAAACAAATTCTAATGATTTTCTGATAATTACATAATGAGTTGTCACTCTTAATCAGATTTTAGTGTATTATAAATGTTTCATTACCAAAAAAAGTAAAAATATGCGACAACTCTTGTTGACTGCCCGGACGATTTAGCTGCTGTGGGCGTATGTTTCGTTGCCTGGCAACCTATCTTCGAAAATAATGGTACCCCAACACCAAAGGATGACGTCACTCATTAATTACTCGTATGCAATTTATCAGTTGATTGTATGGCCCAACAAAACTAAGTCCTAAGATAAATGCAATTTTATACAAATTATTCAAACAACGACAACGTATCCTTGAAAAATGTAAATGGTCAACATGTTTACTAAACCAGAGCTCTGTTAATGTATCAAAGTAACCAGCATACTTTGTATATTAATTGGTTATGAACTTGTGAACTTAACAATATTGTCTCAGCCATCATATTGCTCCATTTTAGACCCCATGTCTTGCTTTTGTCGCAATATTCCACAAATAATTTAATTTGCGTTTTAAACAATCTTACACAATAGCTAATATTATTTACAATAGAAAATAATTAAGTATAGAGTTAACGAAAGGTGCGGAAGTAAATTTAACGTCATCCTTTAATGGTGGCGTTTCATTATTTATACTAGTTAAAATTTTCGACCCGTGTGACGTATTCCATTGCAAATCACATGCGAGTGTCTTTATTTTAAGTTGTTTACTGGTCTCGAACTTACGACATTGCGTAATATACTTCATTATATCACATAATGTCTCCCTCTCGACCATTAAAGGCGCTAAATCGGTAACATTTGGGACTAGACCACATGATCAATTTTGATTCAAATTGACATATTATAATTCGCGTTTTCAATGCTGAGGATTTTGGATGATATTGAGTTATAGATTTAGCTACATTAAATAACACATAATTTATAATCGTTTTTTTGTGTGTATTTTAGTGATCTTGAGATAATAACGGCTACCTGGTATAGACCGAAATCTAAACACGATGGAGGCAGAGAGGTTCGTATATTAAATAGACAATGCTTTACTATACGGGGGTGGGGGTGGAGGTGGGGGCATGGCCGAATGGTTAGTGTTGTATCATTAGGCCTGTCATTGAATCATCTGGTGTGGTTTCGAATCCCCAACTGTACGTGATAAGGAATAGATACGCCTGTCCAACCACGTGGGTTTAAAATAAATTTGGTGAACAGATTATAAACGAAATGAAATGGGGTTTAACGCCCTACTGTTCTGCTTCTTACTTGGGCTAATGTAAACGGGCATACGCCACACAGTGTGCTATGAGGGATATTTGGGCCGGACAGCGGCTCTACGGCCTACATGTCTATCGAATTCCAACTGCCAAGGGATCTTTCACGTGCATGTTCGTCCCATCCGAACGACTAGACAGCTTTCACATGCATGTTCGTCCCATCCGAACGACTAGACAGCTGCCCTTGTCAGCCCATCTGTCCTACATCACAGACAAGGGAAAAACCACGCCGACATATCTGGATACACTTTCTCCGCCAATGCAGGATCGAACACCCGACCTCCAGTCTAGCGAGCCAGTGTCTTGTCCACTTAGCCACCGTGATTATAATAACATTCCAATTAAACAGTCTGTGCAGGAAGTTACGCTTTTCAAAAATTGGAATTGATATATTTTATACTAGTGTTTGATTATTCTTATTGTGTTTATATTATCTTCAAAATAAAATGTTCAATATATTTTAGGGTACTGGAGTCAAAACTACGCCAAACTGAAAACGATGGGAATATAGGAGACGTGGTAGAAACATTATCAATTCAAGATAAGAAGCAAGCTTTACTTATAGCCGTTAGAAACAGACTGTACCACGTTGTGATGTATCTGTTAGAACATGAAGTTGATGTGCATTATGTTGATAGTTATCAGAACAATCTAATCCACATACTTTTATATAATCACCAAATTGATGACAATACTGATTTGCTCTTGCAATGTGTGGTTAAATTAGATGATGCTGGTGTAGATGTGAACAAGGCGAATGACGATACAGATACACCCATTTCTATAGCTGCTAGAGAACGATTGTATAAAGTTGTGATGTATCTGTCGACGCGTGGTGTTGATATAAATTATGTTGACTCCCGTCAAAACACCCTGCTGCACATGCTTTTATATAGCTATAATAGACATGAGAATACAGGTACACTTAATTTGTTATTACCAAGTATAGTTAAATTAGTTGATGCAGGTGTAGACGTCAACCACACGAATATACATAGAAAAACACCCATCGTTATAGCTGCTGAAGATGGGTTGTATGAAGTTGTTTTATTTCTGTTAGAACACGGTGTTGATATACAGTATGCTGATAGACATCAGAACAACATGTTGCACACGCTTTTACAAAACAGATATATCAATGCTGGTGAACATGATTTGTTATTGCAATGTGTAGTTGGGTTAGTTGATGCTGGTGTAGACACCAACCAGTTCAATGCAGATGAAGATACGCCTATAGTTATAGCTGCTAGGAAAGGATTGTATGAGGTTGTGCTGTATCTGTTGGCCCGTGGTGTTGATAGACATTATGCTGATAGCAATCAGAACACCCTTCTACAGACAGTTTTATATTGTTATAACATTGCGGATACTACAGATAGACGTGTTTTGTTATTACAATGCGTTGCTAAATTAGTTGAAGCTCGAGTAGACGTCAGCCAGATGAATATAGATAAAGATACGCCTATGTCTATAGCAGACAGAAAAGGACTGCATGATGTTGTGATGTATTTGCTAGAACACTGCGTAGACGTACATTATATTGATAGTTTTAAACGTAACATTCTTCACTACGTTTTAAGTTACATGCGATCTTTTGTGAAATATGACGAGCAATATACACAACTCGTTAATACTTTAATAAACATGGGATTAGACATAAACCAATCTGACTATAAAGGTAATACTCCATTGTTCTATGTCGGTAAACTCGACACTTCTGAAGGCACCTACTCTTCCTATGCGGCTAAAGTACACAGAATATGTTTGACATTACAGGCAGGACGGGACATTCACGTTCGACTGAAATGTAAATTGATTAACATGTTATTAGATGCTGGTTGTAATGTGAGCCATCAAAACGAACTGGGGCGAACGGCTTTAATGCACCATATAATATACCAAGCTGATATCAATATATTAAAATTATTAATTCCACATTCTGATTTAAGTTTAACTGATAATAATGGTTATACAGCAATTAGTTATTGTGTTAAATATCACATGATCAATTCGACACCCGTCTTTAAACTTTTAGTAGATTCAGGTACCGATTTAATGTCCTGTAACAACGGAGTTAAGTTACTTCATGATATTTTAAAATGTAAGAGGCTGGCGATGTTCAATTATTACATTAGGCTAAAATTGATTGTTAATGGCGTTACAGCTGAAGGAGAAAATATGCTTCATCTTTTAGCTCGTGTTAACTATGATTATTCTGGAAAGAAGTTTAAATGGCTGTTAAATGATCAGCTAGACATTAACCATCCCTGTTCTAAAACCGACACACCGACTATGATAGCTGCCTTTTTATTAAACAATAAATATTTAGAACTGTTGACACGTCATCCTAGACTAGAGATCAATGCACAGAATAACCAGGGTCACACAGCTCTACATCTTTGTATCATTGGATTTACGATGTTTAAAGATGGCTTGAACAAGAGACAGGTCAATGACGTTATTAACAATTATTGTAAACAGATATATCCAATATACATGGCTTGTATTGACACTTTACTTGATGTTGATGGAATAGATGTAAATATTCCAGACAATGGAGGTAGAACTACTTTAATGATGGCTGCTATGAAAAACGACAGAGTTCTTACAAGAAAACTACTTCAAGCTGGTGCCATAGTTACCATGTTAGACTATTCGGGAAGATCAGCTCTACAATATCTTAATATTTATCAAAATGTGTTTGATTTGACTTGTTTTAAATTACTGCTATCTAATGGTGATACTGGTCTTCTCAATTTACCCTGTATCGATGGTAACACGATTATACAAACAGCCTTGTGTTTTCCCCGCTTCTGGGAACCATGTCAAGCCATTTGTTTTATTAGATATTTAGTTGCTGAAAACTGTAGTGTTCAGACTCTCATTACGTCTTCAGTTGAAAGTAGCTATAATCAAATTGATCTGACTGAACTGAGTAGTTCAGATAGAGATAAACTGAGGAAACTTTTATACCTTAGTGGCGCCCCAGGAGAGGAAATTATGACAACATTAAATTTTGATGAGGAAGATAAACGACATGAAGACAACGATACGATTCGCACACGAGGCAGAGAACAATTCGTTATCTTTTGTAGTAATATATCTCTTAAGTCTCTGTGTAGAAGGAATATCAGACAGAATCTTGGATTAGGAATAAAGGAAAAAGTTAAGGATCTAGAATTACCTTATGAATTAAATGGTTTTCTTCTACTAACAGATATTCTCCATCAACAAGATTATAACTTAGACCATGTTGATGATGGCTGTAATGATTTTGATGATGATGATGATTATGATGGCTATGATATAGATGATAGAGATGATGATTACAGTCAATACAAATACAACTATTTTACTCTCCATACGGATCCTGAAGTAGTTCAATGTTTCCTAAAAACATCATTATTTCCTAATGGCAAGATAGATGATGACGAAGGTGCTGAAAATTACAAGTATGGTCATAGTGATGTGTAACAATGTAAGTGGAGGATTTATGGGATAATGGAATAATAGCGGTAAATACGTGTTTAGATGAAACGCAATTGAAAGATACGTTATGAGAAATTAGATAACGAGTTGACAGTTCTCACTATAATAGTTAAAAACTACATAATGTAA
This sequence comes from Patella depressa, assembly GCA_948474765.1. Taxonomy (NCBI): domain Eukaryota; kingdom Metazoa; phylum Mollusca; class Gastropoda; family Patellidae; genus Patella; species Patella depressa. The sequence continues at coordinate 80,002,581 of OX419717.1, forward strand.
AGGCAATTTGCTGAAAATGTCAGTCAAAGTGATCCACCATGAACCGCGAACTAAGCGAATGAAAGTTCCGCTTAGCCCCGAAGTTGGTAAGACAAAACCAATAGTCTCGATTATCCACTTAATCGTTTATCACGAAGGAATGTTTTGTGTCTTAATCGGACTATAATCCAACAAATATCACAGGCTAGCCTTGACATCGAGGGCTGATTATGGTCTTGATAAGTTAATTAATAGTTCTTATAACATTTCAGGCCTAACGAAAGACCTACATTAAACAGATTTTACTCTTGCATAATGCATGTTTAATAATATTATGGCTTTAACTAATTATTCTCTATTGTCGAATTATTAGCTTTAGGTATGGGTTGGTTTAAATGGCAAATTAAATTGTTTATGAAATATTGTGAAATAACAGAAGAAGGGGTCTAATGCTAAATTCTATTGTCTAGAATATTCACGAGAGGAATATTACTACATGTACTGTCCCTTTAAGGATGGTACTCACGTCACGAAGCATCAGTGTGATTAATTACGTAATGTTGAACCAATTAAAAAGATAGTAGAAGTCCACCGGTATAAAATCGGCCGAATCAGTTCGCCTCGGTAGACCACCATGTAAATTCTAGAGGGGAGGAGCATAGTTTGTTGTAGACAACCATGTATATTCCTAGAGGAGAGACCATGTAGGGGTTAGATGGGTCTAACCATGCAGTTAGATTCATGCAGGCGTGATGTCTGAAAGAATGACTTTGTAACCTTTGCCTGTAACCGTGTATGTAAAATACACAACGTGAGATATCAGAAATATTAACATACGCGTGTACTTGTTTTCTATGAGTTATACTATGTAACCATATATAGACAATGGCAACTATAGCCAATTAAAACCACAGTGTTACTATGTCAATATGTATTGATACACTTTACTGTCCATCTTTATACAATGACATTATATATGAATAGTCGGACGGACGAAAAAATGTTAAAATGTTATTAAACCAGTGTTATAATCAGTTTGTCTCAGCATGCCTTATCATCGTGTACCGTGAAACAAAGTAGTGCATCTTCGCAGTTGTGCTTATATTTCTGGGCCCTGTTTCACGAAATTTTAACTAAAGATAAAATACTTCAATTTTGATTGGCTAAGAACTAAAATCAATCTAATATTGTCCAATCAAATAACTAAAATTCAGATCTTATCTTAGTTAAAATGTTGTGAAATAGGCCCCTGATTTGCAGTGGAATGGGTGTTCAGTGATGTAGTGGGTGTTTATCAGCCGAGTGGGTGTGTAGCCATCTCGTGGCTGTTTAGCAGTGGGGTGGGTGTTCAGCAGTGGGTACGGGTTTAGCAGTGGGGTGTGTTCAGCAAGATGCGTTATATAAGAGCTAAATCGGCATATTCCAGGTCTTTCGTTATCATTGACTATAATCAACTCTCTAGATCAAGAATTAAATGGTGGAATGTAAACACAAAATCGTCTTTCTTCATTCTGAAGTCCCAGTCTCAGAACGTGTCGTCAGTAACAATTTAATATTGGGTATTCAAGCGGCACAGCTCAACAGCTGTCTCTACTGAATATGAAAACAACCGACAATTACACGAAACACAGGGTCTAGGATAAAATCTTAAGTTTGGCCCTGATTTTCATCTGCAGGAAAAATCTGAGTGCCCTGAAATTAGGGAGGTCTGATTTATCTTAGATCGGTCCAAACAACAGGCTATTTTTTAGTTTGACCATCACAGCATATTTTGCCCTTCCTCCACTTTGGCCCTTACATCATTTTCGTCATTAAATTGGCCCTCATATCAGGCCTGAAAAAATCTGAAATCCCGCCCCCCCTCCCAAAAAAAACAACAACAAAAAAACACCTTCATTATTTTGATTAGCTGTATGCGATACTCTTTGATCTTTGTAGATTAAAAACATCGAAATGTATTTTTTGCTCCATGAACACTTAAATAGATTTATCTCCCCTGTTTGACTTGCAAGAAGGCAGTACTCGCCATTGAAAGAGGGTAAGGAATAGTACCATCAGAGAACTGCAAGATTGTTCATGATAAAAGGCTGTGAAGAAGTCTTTAGAGAAGTCAAACAGAATATATAGGTTGCGGGGCGTTACAGACACGCCCTAGAATTTACATTTGAATCACATCAGTACTTAACATAATTTTGTAATCGCAAGGGTATTTCTCTAAGTCCCACTTGGTGTTCTAAGGTGTCTACAAAGTCATTTTTCACGGCAAAACAGCAATATTTAGGTTAAATCCCGCTGGTTGTACGGAACTCCGTGGACAGGTGGAAGTAGTCCCGGGCAAAATCAAATGATTGGTTTCTGGTTCTGAAAAAAAAAATCCTTCTCTTCACACTCACACTTTCAATCACACTAGCAAGGATATACCGGTAGGGGGAAGCGGGGCACAGTGGATCAAGGGGCACAGCGAATCACATATTAATTGTAGAAAACTTTTTGTTGGAATTTCCTGGTGATGTCATCACTTTATGTGCAGGGCGGTCCCCTAACATCATTGCCTGGCTCACATGGTTAGACATCACTTTTGTAGATTTTGGTAAGTAAATTTCAGTGCTCCAGGTGTGGGTAAGGCGTTGGCTCGCTAGCCTGGAGCTCGGGTGTTAGATCCCTGCATTGGCCGAGAAAGTTCATCTCGATTTTCCGATGTGGTTTCCCCTTGTCAGTGATGCAGTACAGAGGGTCTGACAAGGACAGCTGCCTTGTCGTTTGGATGGGACAAAAAACCGAGGTCCCATGTACACATGGGAGTGCACGTAAAATATCCCTTGGCAGTTGGTGTTCGATATAAGAGTAGGTCGCTTTTCCGCTGCCCGGGCAAATTTTCCCTCATAGCACACTGTATGGCATATGCTCATCTTCAATTAGCCCAGGTTAGGTGCAGAAGAGTGGGAGGTTAAACCCGATTTCATTTCATTTTGGCAGTAGGAATTCGATATAAGAGTAGTCCATAGCGCCGCTGCCCGGGCAAAATTCCCTCATAGCACAGTGTATGACATATGCCCGTCTTCATGCCCAGGTTAGTTGCAGAAGAATAGGAAGTTAAGCCCCATTTCATTTCAAACATGTCGGTAGGGCCCAATCCATTACAATCAGAAATAGGTAATCCATGAATTGGCTGAGAAAGTTTATTGGGATTTTCCCGCGTGAAGCAGCTTGTCAGAGATGCTGGACAGAGGTCTTGACAAGGACAGTTGTTGCGTCGTTCGGACAGTGTGTTCTTATGAGTTCCAGTGTGTTCTTATGAGTTTCAGTGTGTTCTTACGAGTTTCAGTGTGTTTTTACGAGTTTCAGTGTGTTTACTATACACTTTTTTAAGAAACATACTTCATGGCCAACTGTGTCCCATAGTGTGACCCAGTGTATCTGGCTATACAATGATCTACACAAAAACGGTTTCAATTTATTAACTTCATAACAACACTGTTGTTTCAATTTATTAACTTCATAACAACACTGTTAGATCGAACACATGACTGGCTTCAACTGAGTACATAGTTTGATTCTTTGTAGGATTTCACTTCCGGTCAATTTACTAAAAACAAGAAATCATGCCCACCAGGCCCTGCTCTCCCCTACACATTGCCATGCACGTAAAAGATCCCTTGACAGTTGGAATTCGATATATAGGCCATAGTGCTGCTGCCCTGGCAAAATATCCCTCATGGCACAATGTATGACCTATGCCTGTCTTCATGAGCCCTGACAGTGTAATGGCCAATTCCGTATCATGACTTTAAAGGAGTTAGGAGTGGCCCTATGGGACAATAAGTAAACAATTCAAGTAAACGATTCAAAAAAACTAAATGCACTACATGTTGTCTCTTTAATACAATAAACTTAAAGTACATCATCTTAGCATTGTCTTTATACAGAACATCAAAAGTTAAGTAGTAGATTACATAATGGTGTAATGACATCAGTGTTTGTAGACTAGTGATGCCACATAGTTGACTTTAGTGTCCTTAAACATGACTTTATTGATTATGCTGACTTTATATATATAATGACTTTCCTGAAGTGACATCAGTGACTGATGACTTAAGTGATGTGACATAAGTGACTGATGACTTTAATGACTTCACTGACGTAACATTAGTGACGGATGCCTTTAATGACTTCACTGACGTAACATGACTTTAATGACTTCACTGACGTAACATTAGTAGTGACTGATGCCTTTAATGACTTCACTGACGTAACATTAGTGATTTCTGAAAAAACATAAACCTAAATTTGTCTTAATGTACATAAATGTAGAAAACAAAAATGTGACATGCAGCAATTAATAATGGCATGTTAACAGAAGGTTTTTTCATTAGAATCCGTGACGAAAACGCGCCTTGGGTCCTAATGATCTCCTGGCATACCCATTGGACAATAACACCCCTTTAAATGAGAAACAGGGGGTGTTCTCCCAATTGTAATTAGTATTATTGAATTGTGGTTATACTTATTAAAATTGTTGTTATAATTACTATAATTATTGAAATTAAGGGCTGTATCTAGCGGGGGTACATCATTATGTCGCCTATGTGGAAGCTATGGCCGCCACCACAGATGCGGATCTAAGGGGTGGGGGTAATAGGAGCAACTGCCTCTCCTAACACATCTACCGCCCCTGTATAAACAACGTCCATATAAAAAAAAAATCGACTTTTAGATATCACCAGAGTGGCAGAAACAAGAATTTCCAGCAGCTCTATACCCCCTTTCTTCGTCAGCGTCTATCCCAGCACATGGCATTACAGGTTGCCCTATCCACATGGCCTTATTGGTGTTTCGGACAAGTTCTAGTTTAGAAGACCAGAAGTTTCTTATTTTGGTGTGTTAAAACATAAAAATGAGAAATAGCGCCACTGAAATTGACACACGTGATTGCTCCGCGCTCAGTAACTGGGGCATTATATTGGCACCCCCTCCCACCTCTCTGCTCCCCCACTTTTAAAATCCTACATACGGACCTGTTGAAGTAATATCAAAATTGTAGTGTAGATACAAAATTTGAGTTATAATTATTAAAATTTTAGTCATATTTATAACATTGGAGTCATATTTATAAAATTGTAGATAGAACTATAAAATATAGTTACGAATATACATATTTATAAAATTTTAGGTAGAAGTCTAAAATATAGTTATGAATATACTATAAAAACATAGTTACGGATATACATGTTGTAGATACAAAATTTTAGTTATAATTATTAAAATTATAGTCATATTTATAAAATTGTAGATAAAATATAGTTACGAATATACTATATAAACATATATTTGTTGCATGTATGTTGTTTTAATAACGATGAATTATTTGATCATTTATGACAAATAAAATATCTTTAAATGATGTCACCTTCATTTGAGTCAAAATTGTTCACCTTTTTTAACTAAAATATAGTCCTTTATTACACATAATATATTGTTTTAATGTATACTATACACTACATCAATAAGAAACCTTTATATTATTAATAATAAATGCTGCATTACAATTACAGTTGATTTATTTGTTTGAATTGTACTTTTAAAAATATTTGATTGCAAAATGTGATCAGGTAAGTCTATTGACAATTGATGGATACAAAATTGATAACATCCACCCAATTTTTGAACCCAGATGAGCTTGTTTGGTGTCCAACATATATTTGTCTCAAAACTTAAATCATGAAATTCTTGGGTAATAGCCCCCAGACCAGTGTATAGCAGTCTTGTCTTTAGCAAGTGGAATGAAATACGGAGAAAACCCATGAGATTGGACAGGTTACCCCACTCCTCGACATGTACAAGTGTGGGCTTGATACCACTCTACATAACTCAATGACAGGCCTTATGATCTAAATGGACACACCCCTTCACGTGTTGGGAGTTTTCACAACTTGAAAATATTTTGAATTTCGCCTAAAAATGAATATATAGACCAAAGATAAAGTTATTCATATTTTGCAATGCATATAGGTTAGAGCCATACACGCAGTTGAGCTGTGGTCGTCTTTTATATCGAATTCCAACTGCCAAGGGTTATTTACCTGCACATCATTATGTACACGGGAGCTCGCGTTTTCATCCCATCTGAAAACCTATAGAGTGTAGTCTATTCCACACCAATGACAACGGGGAACCGTATCGGAAAAATCACGATGAAATTTCTCAGTCAACACAGTGATCGAACACGGTACCTTTAGGAACCAACGTCTTGATACCTGAGTCACTGTGGTCCTAAACGGGAAAATAAATACCTACTAGGAACATGATAAGTTAAGATACTTCCATCTGAACATTCATCAATAAGTTTGCTGACCGCCAAGGTAGGATACAGTGGAGAATCCAAAAGTACAAGACATCGCATGGAACCAAGAAAACGATCATTTGTGGACAACTTGCCGCCAAGGTTTAAAGACAACTCTTCTAGTGGTAGAAATGGAGCTGGACAAGTGTCTGGAAATGTGAATTCGTCGGCATTTACTAGAATCGATATTGTCCTCGAGAGATGAAATCTTTGAATTGACAATAAATACCAGATCTATTTCGTGAGGACTATCGACGTCGGTACCATTCTGTCGAAGCATATACTTCCATTTGAGCACAAAACAATCCGTAGTTTCCCTTCGGCTTCAAACGTGACGTGGAGACTGCTGCTAAAACTGAACACAGATAAGACACCAGAACTGTTGAATACTTCAGAAAAGAAAAAGAACGCCAAACTAAAATGTTTTTGCAATAATTTTTGGTACAACTCTAGATCTATATTTGAATAAATAGAGCCGTCAAAGTTCGGTAAACTCGAGTACACGTCATTGAATCTTGGGCAGGAAGCTGACGTAATAGCTGGTGCCGTGTCTGTTTTAACTTCATTAGCTTTACTAGAATTGTCCAGGGGCCAAATTCTCTGAACAACTGGATTGGTCGGACTAGTAAAACACGTTGGAACTGACAAAACAAATAAACCCCAAATAATTCAATATGTTACCAAATGATATAAAATTAAATGGGGTATTCTGGTAAGAAGAATATTTTCATTTTGTGGGGTGGGTGGGAGTGTTGTTTGGGAGGGACGAAAAGGAAAGGTCCTGCGTACACGTTGGTGTGTGCGTAAAAGATCCCTTGACCGTCGATATAAGATAACACTGTATGGAGTAGGCCCGTCTGCAATGGCCTCATCGGTTCAGAAAAGTGGGGCTTCTAATTATCTTCATCTAAAAAGACAAAATAAAATTGGTTAGAGTTTAACAGATCGTTAAAACAACTTAGTTTTGAGCAACCGGCCCCTGATCTTCAATAAATAATACTACATCGTAATATACACCCCGAGTCTAGTTGAATAACAACAGAATATTTACATTAATAGTTAAACGGGCGTTTTATTTACGTATAAAAGTCCAACACTCCCGTAAAAAAGCAACGCCTAGTAACTCACTTTTCTTCTTATTTTGAGGAAACATTGATATTACTATTGGGGTACTAGGTTTTTCTGTGGCATACTCGGCAAATGAAGGAAGTTGATAGGTTGTGTCATGGGTGTAACTGCTTACAAAATCAAAAGATTGGAACACCTAGTACAACAACAGGAAGTACATACCCTAGTAACTAAATATTTGGTCATAATTCAATTTTGATAAAAAAAAAGTGATCACTGTTGTACAACATACATTGTAGACTTCAGAAGTATATGGAACATTATGATTAAAAGATTCACTACTTTAAATGTTGATTTCAGACATCGAAGATATGTTTTTGAACCCCATCCTCGAAACACACGTTATACTGTTTATTTTTCTTGCAGTATATAGAGTCCAAAAATCCCCCAAAATATGCCATTATCACCAAATGTGGCATAGTGTCGTAAAAAACAGAATACACATATGTTATACACAAATATACAGAATAATTAATAGAATAGTAAAGGTAAATATATCATTTAAACATATTGTTTGTTCTAAATAACAGGTGGATAAGGCACACGTTTTAAAACTTAAAACGCCATCTTCAACATATACATTTATATAAACAAATAATCATAACCGAACACATTAATGAAATATGTTTTGCATATCTTAGTTTAAAGAAAAGAAAAGCTGTGTGAAGTTTACTTTCATCATAGTTTCAAGATACACTATCCAATTATTTGAGTGAAGAACAAATAACATATTTAGGTCTACATTAAAGATTTAGCTACAGAGTGGCCGTTCTTGGTGTAATAAGTTAAAAAAATAGATAATACAAAATGTATATATTGCATATTTCATTCAAATTTCCCCATGCGAAGTGAACATATCACTGTTTGAAGTTTTGACAAGGCATAATTTTACTCAGAGTGAACATATCACTGTTTGAAATTTTTACAAGGCATAATTATATAATTAGAGACTCCGATAGTTGATTATGGCAAATGGATATTTTTATTATAGCGTATACAACATTTTTGGGTTTCGAATCCCCAGTTGTACGTGTCATGGAGTAGGGTCTCCTGTCCAGCCTCGTGGGTTTTCGTGGGGTACTCCGGTTTCCTCCCACCGGTAAAGACCCCTACGCGCAAGCGAATTATTGAAATAAAATTGAACCATACGTTAGTCCCGAAATGACCTAGTTTGTGTGGACGTTAAACCTCATTTTTCTCTCTCTCTCTCTCTCTCTCTCTCTCTCTCTCTCTCTCTCTCTCTCTCTCTCTCTCTCTCCCAAAACTTAAATAAGGCATGCCGAATTACAAAACGTTTTACATGTCCCGGGGTAGACAACTTCTCTGGAACATAATCTGCAACCAGTGGTGTAGAGAGAGAGAAATGGGGTTTAACGTCCGCTCAACACAAACTAGGTCATTTCGGGACTACAGTGGTGTAGATGTATTACAAATGTTATAAGATGGTCAAGAAGGGTAAGTATGTATACGAACATCGGTCTGAGATCCATGTCGAACTAGGCACATGTCACCAAATTCAGTGTCCTATATACATATATTTAGAATCGTTGAAGGAGGAATGTTGTCATGTGTTGTAAAAGAAGTAAGTACTCACTGGCGTGTGTACAATACCCGTCACAATATCATCACATGTTCTACAATAACGAAATAAGACCTCTAATTTTACAATGAGATACGATAAATATCCACTTAATATTAATCCTTGGCTGGAATCTGGTTAAAATAAACTGATTTTAAACTTTCGGTCAGGTGTCGAAGTTACATCAAAACAATCTGAAGAAGGCACATCATAACAAATATCACAGAAACTGAAACAAAAAATACAATTTACATTATAACGATACTATTATCAACAGATAGTTATATTCTATCGTAACTATCACTGTCCAATTATTAAGAAGGAAGGGCAATAACATTGTACATGACAAGTAGGATCGCCAGTCAAACCTCGTGGGTTTTTTCCCAGCACAAGCGAATTATTGAAATAAAATTAAACCATATGTTAGTCCCAAATTGACCTAGTTTGTGCCGAGTGTACGTTAAACCCCATCTCCCCCCTCTCTCTCTCTCTCTCTCTGTCTCTCTCCCTCTTATACCCTACATATGATAATAATAATAATAATAATAATTGTAACCGGCTCTAATTTCAAACTTATCAAGCTGCACTATTTACAAGTTTTAAATTGAATAGTAGATGTACAAACCGTGTACTCCCTGTCCATTTGCGCCATTTGCGCCATTTGCGCCATCTGTTGGACCATCACCACATTCAACATCGGCTTTTCCTGACGTACATCCAGCACTAGTACCAGTAAATCGTGATGTACAATCCGCTGTAGAGTTAGCCCCTTTCGGGCATTTAAAATCGTGAAACCCCACAGGCGAAGCACTACCGAATACTAAATCATTAACCTTGACAGCTTGGGGGAATCCCAACTGTCGACATACGACATCCCCTTCGGTCTTTGTAAAGCCATCAGCACAGATGGCATAGAACTTGTTATATCTGTACTGTACAACATCTCCCTTTTCTAGAAATTTACTGTAACTTCCATCAAGTTTCACTGAAATCACAAAACAATTCGTACTTTGATAGCGTCGGACTAGATACACTTATACCATAAAGAATTCAATTCAGTTGAAATTGAGTATGATTAAGTGGTTTATGTAATTGTATACTTTGTGGTACTGAAAATGGTTTATATAATTGCATACTATGTTTGTGGTGCTGAAAATGGTTTATGTAATTACATGCTATGATTGTGGTACTAATGTGACTTGTGTATGTTTATGCTTTGTGTGGAATATTAAATTTGATTTATGTCCGTGTATGCCTGCTCCCCGTGAGCTTTTTTACGCAATAAAAAATGCATGATTTCTGTACGCTTACCGTTTCTATGGCAATAAACAGAGACATATTTCTGTTGAACTGGTGAAGGTTTTGTCGTCGCACGCCCCGGCTGAAGACGAGGGAAACTAGGATACTGCAGATTAGTAGAAACAGTCCACCAATAAGTAGCTGATGTTTCATTCATCTGGTAAGGTAGACCACCATGAAAGCCAAGACTATTACATGCAGCATTAGCCATGACATTCGGATATGCTCCATCAGAATCAAGAACAAACCCTGTTTTACCATCCTTCGTCACCTGGACATATCCATAGTTAGTTCCACCGCCGGATAAAGAATATTCAAAAGCTGAAATTAATATTATTTACAACAATTATTGATCATACTCTTGCTGAAAAGTATGACGTTAATACCTACGGCAAGTCTTGGTCAAACTCAAATTGAACGATTCCATACATTGAGTGGAGATATATAAATCTATCTCGCTCTCTTTCTCTCTCTCTCTCTCAATCCCTCTTTATTGTTTTTTCTCATTTAGCGCATTACAATATTATACAAATAAAATCTCAGCGCGCTTTACATTGTTAATACTCTAAAAAAAACAAACGTTTTCGACGATGATTAAAAGGGGCGTCCTTTTCAATATTTCTCATTGTAGCAGGTAATTAAATCCAAACAACCAACAACAATCCAATAAAATGGATTAATTTAACAAGCTCTGGTAGTATTACTGCCCGGTAAAGAAAGACATAAAACTATCTTACTGTCATTGTAGCAATAGGCGACTGCCTGATGATTAGAACTACAATTAAACTTGGCTCCATCGGTTGACAACTGACAGGAGTTTAAGCTGGCTTCATTCCCAGTACAATTAACATCATATATCCACGTGACGTCATTAAAGCCTATGAGTCTAGTTAAGGCCTTGGCATGTGTTGACGTGGTTCCACAGATAACTTTAGCCGCATTGTCATCCCACCGATCTACACAAATAGACCCCCAGATACCATGATACATGACTTCCACACCGCCCCATTGAATAGGACCATTGAAGTTATTAATTCTTGTAACTCCATCTTCTGAAATACACAATATCCAATATGTTATCTTGTATAATAGTCAAAAGGCAAAACCAGAAAAAAAACTCAATCTCTTCCATTACGTCGTCCATCTTCTAATGTAAGAGAGAGAAAGAAATGGGCTTTAACGTCCACTCGACACAAACTAGGTCATTTCGGGACTAACATATGGTTCAATTTTATTTCCAGAATTCGCTTGCGCGTCTTTAGCAGTGGGAGGAAACCTGAGGGCACGGCGAAAACCAACGTGGTTAGAATCTAATGTAATACAAATTTTAATAACATATTTATATATAAATATAAAAACATAATTATTACATATAAAACTATATATGCATATATATTCTGCAAAATATCTCAAAACTGAAGCCCATTTGTTTTCAGAAAACAAATTTTCCGATTTTACTGGTCAATTTGATTTTTATGGTTCCGCTCGCGGAGGAAAAACTGAATACTGACGAACTGTAACACAAATTAAAGATTTATGAATATTTATGTATATTCATGGCCTCATTGGTGTTAAATTCTAAATTTCGACCAAAATCACTTGTTTAGCCTGTAGCGCGTTATAAGGTGGTCCAGAATCACATAAGCAAATTACCACTGAGATAGAGCCTCATTTGTTTTCAAGACTTGCACGTGTTATTTTATCTTATATACATGTACAGTAATTAATTTTGGACACAAATAACTGCCATTAGTATCCTTTATATAACATTACATTTCTATAATACCCATATTATGTGTTATATTTTAAATCTCTGTTCTAAATTTAAATTCTGGTGTGAATGAATGACCTCGTGCTGTCTGCAGATAGTGCACTATTACAGTTAAACAAACGATGACAGGGTACTGATAACGATGTGGATATGGTTTCCGTTATTTACATCAGTTGTTTTATAGGTTCTCTAGTGTTGTATTACTTATAGTATGAACATTCCTTGACATTTATACAGACAGAATTAATATGAGAATACCCGAAGACCAATATATTGGCAGGGGGGGGGGGCGACTCTGCTTGGAGGCGAGGGGGGGGGGGAATTAACTAAGTGCTCACCTTGGAGGCTGAGATAACATCAAGTAGAGGGGTAGAATTATGATTTTTCCAAGACATATTATAGTGTTTTTCGATCAAACGGAGAGTTGACGGGAAAATAGATATAAAAAATTTAATAAATTTAATAAATAGTTATTTAGACAAGGTGTTAAAAATATGAAAGATGACATTTTAAAAAATTTTTGATCATCATAATTCAACCGAGCGAAGACATTGAACAAAGCCGTTACAGTATGCAATGGCTGGGTGTGGGGCGTCATTGAAACGTTTGCCCTGGGCGCCACATAGGCTTGTGGGGGCCCTGCTAGTAGCTGTCTGTGTGACTATATGTTAACTAGTGCAGACGTGAACTTGGATTCTTTCAAGCTCGATCTAAACCCGATTTCTTTGGGGTAGCTAATATATTCGTCGTGGAATATCTACAATAAAACAATTCTCGTATTAATTTTGTCGTGAGAATCTATAAAACAACTGATGTAAATAACGGAAACCATACCCACATCGTTATCAGTACCCAGTCACCGTGTGTTTAACTATAGTGTATTACTTTATCTGCAGAGAACAGGCCACTCTTTCACAGTAGAGGACACGATGCCACTCTTTCGCAGTAGAGTTTAAAATTTTAAGTGATTTAAAATATAACACATAATCTGGGTTTTATAGAAATACAAAAAGGATAGTAATGGCAGTTACTTGTGTCCAAAATAAATTATTGTATTGCAGATAAAATACCAAACGGCAAATAAACTGTAAATGAATTCTCCTGGTACATGCGCATTTCATCACCTTAGAAAAGACGACGCGTCGCCTTTTTAAGGGCGACGTCGTAATAAATACTTTGCGTCGCTTTTTTCTCCCTATAGCTTAACATTGAAAAAGGCGACGCGCGACGCACGACGTGGCCGAAATAGCACACCATAGTATTCACATGGCGCAGTGTGTTTATCTCTTCAATATTATAGTTCGCTATTTATAATTGGATTCAGGGTTACGGTGGCTCGGGTAGTGGCCCCGACTGCTATTATAAATAGCGTGGAGGACGCGTGTTATATCCCTGCATTGATCTTGTCAGTGGTGCAGGAAGAAGGGCCTCGAGAGAAAATTTGTCTAGTCGTTCGGATGGGACGAAAAACCAAGGAACCGTATATTTATTCGACATAAGAGTAGTCTATCGTACCGCTGCCTGGGCACAATTTCCCTAATAACACACCGTATGATGTATACCCGTCTTCATTAGCTCAGTCGGAGCAGAACAGTAGGACGTTAAACTCAATATCATTTAATTTCATAATAGGGCTCAAAGAGATGATCAACCTCATTTTCCCCGGGTCTTCCGGTTTCCTCCCACTGCTAAAATAAAAAACCTATGCGCAAGCGAATTATTGAAATAAAATCAAACCATGTCTTAGTCTAGTTTGTGTCGAGTGGACGTTAAACCCCATCTCTCTCTCTCTCTGGCTCTCTGTTTTTCTCCCTCCCAAAGCAAAGAGATGAGATAATAGTTTTAATTTCAAAGTAGTGTGAAGTTTTGGGATGCATGGGTAAAGAGTTCCATTTTGGGAAAATCGTCGAAATCATCCAGACTTTAAAACAGACGTCAACTTACCAGTAGAGTTCGAATCCCTCTGGCACAATACAGATGCTGCTATTTCATTTGGACAAAACTGTTTTATAGTGGAAGGACACTCTTTTAATCTACTTTCTGTACCAACACAATCAAATGACTTCTTCAGCGTGTCTTTATAAACAGTTCGAATATTGTCCAAATTTAATGGATATGGAAATAGAGCGCCGTTTTCCCCATAATCCTGTTCCCGGCACACTACTTTGGCTGTATTTTCATTAAAACCCTCGGCACATAACGTCATAGTTTCACCTCCATCATCATAAACTTCAACAACTCCATATCCATCTGTTAACCTGCTGACTTAACATTTCAAATACACACACATTATAAATACACATGTTATAAATGAATTAGATCTTATGTCAACAGAATGTAAATGTTGTGTGTCACTAGCATATATTCTAATATAAATCTAATGTCACTGATATATAATACAAATCTTGTGTCACTGATATATCTATAATGCAAACCCTATGTCACTAGTATGTTATATAATGCAAATCTTTTGTCACTGATATAACACATAATGCAAATCTTGTGTCGCTGATATATCGTAAAATGCAAATCGTGTGTCACTGATATATAATATATGCAAACCATGTGTCACTGATGTATAATATAATACAAACCTAGTGTCACAGATACATCATATAATGCAAATCGTGTGTCTTTGATACATTATATAAAGCAAATCGTGTGTCACTAGGTTTGTATATATATACAATAACTAGCATTGCTGCTTGTGTAAAAATAGAAGACAAATTTCTGAATTAAATTTGAACTCAAAAAGCTGTCTTCACGTAGTAGTAGTATAAATGACTGGCTCACCTTTATCAGTAATAGTAAGATCTCCTTCGCATACAGCTTCAGCAACGGGGTGGCTATTAGTACAACTAGCAGAAGCTGCAACTGTTGGACAATCGCTAAGACGAGATTCACTGCCAGTACAACCATAGATCGTGTCCATCATGGTATAATTTCTGATTCTTGATGAAGAGGATATTCTTCCGCTCTTGAAACCATACTCTTTACAAAATACCTGGGCTGTTGCGTCTGTGAAACCTTCCTGGCAAACTGTCTGATATTCCTTCTGGTTAGCATTGTAGGCAGATACATATCCAATACTTGCTCTATTATAGCTATTTATGAATTTAACTGAAATTATCAATTCAGATTATAAACAGACAAAGTTCGATATAACTAATCATGGTCGAGGTATATCAAGTTTCCTTCATAGCACACTGTATACCCGTCTTCATTAGCCCGGTTGGAGCAGAAAACGAGGACGTTAAGCCAATACCATTCCAATCTAATATCATCAGCAACAGGAAAAATCAAATTCAACACTCTCGCCTTCGACTCTCTTGCAGCGATTTAAACGGACATCGTTGACTCAGGCATATTTCTGACAGCCCTATATGCGATTGTGGTCACTCCTTTGAAGATTCCGAACATTTTCTTTTAATCTGTCCCTTACGTTCAGATGCACGATCTGCGACTAAATCAAAACTTCCAAAACTTTTTCAAAATTCTTATAATTTATTATTCGGAACTGAAAACAAAAACACTTCTGAAGAATATTTTTCTTTAGTACATAATTTCCTCGAGATCTCCAAACGCTTTTAAAAATTTCCTTATGAAACTGTTTCAAATATAGACATTTTGATTGTGGTTTGTACATATCGTGTATATAGCCATCTTATAATTTACTTGTTCCTCTCTACTTTAGTTTACCTTACTTTACTTTTCAATATATATTTATGTTTGTATTTTTATGGAGAGGGGGTCTATAGGCTTCTGCCTGTTCTCCAATCCAGCTTCTGTGAATAAATATTGTTTAAAGAAAAAATATAGAGATATGATAATATCAAATGTCACAATTACAGGCATGTCGACTCGATTGGAATCTGATCAAATCTGAACCTTGGTATTAGACGCTATATCATACGGTCTGTTAATAAGTCAACTGTCGCGGTTTCGACTCCACGGTGGTATGTGACAAGCAGTAGGGTTTCATATCCAGCCTCGTGGGTTTTTACTGGGTCCTCCGGTTTCCCCCCACTGCTAAAGACCCTTACGCGAAATCGAATTATTGAAATAAAATTGAACCATTTGTTAGTCCCGAAATGACCCTGTGAAATAAAGAGTAAAGATGGGTTATTACGTACCATTTTTAAAACAATATATTGTAGTGTAAGATTGTGTTTTACATGTTTGAGTCTCTGACCACCCTGTGTTACTACAGCTCATCAAACTAACATCGTCTGGACTACACGTTATGTTAGATTTCCAATATCCTATTGAAGGATCTACGACAGCATTTGAGTAACCAGCCGATATATAGCCCAGTTCCTTGCATACCAAATCTCCTGCTAGTGACTCATAGAAATAAGGTGTTTCATCACAGAGGTATTTCCAAATACCGCTACGGTTCACTTGTATGGCTCCTTCATTGACATTAAAACCACCATCTAAACGAACTGTAAAAAGTAAAAATAAAACACATTAAAACTATCAATTCTATAAATAAATGGACTCTATTTACTGGTCTTAATTGTGGTGATTGTCAATACGAAAATCGAGGGAAGGTTATCCAGTCTAAAATGAAAATAAGTCATGTCCTTCTTCAGAGCAATCTACGGAAGCGTAATAGGGCCACATACCTTTTTTTATTATTATTCTATTTTCAATTTTTCAAGTTAGTAACTTGAATTTTCAAGATACTAACTTAAATTTTCAAGATACTAACTTGAATTTTCAAGTTACTAACTTGAATTTTCAAGATACTAACTTGAATTTTCAAGATACTAACTTGAATTTTCAAGTTAGTAACTTGAATTTTCAAGATAGTAACTTGAATTTTCAAGATACTAACTTTAATTTTCAAGTTTACTATCTTGAATTTTCAAGTTTACTATCTTGAATTTTCAAGTTAACTAACTTGAACTTTCAAGTTACTAACTTGAATTTTCAAGTTAGTTTCAAGTTACTAACTTGAATTTTCAAGTTACTAACTTGAATTTTCAAGATATTAACTTGAATTTTCAAGTTAACTAACTTGAATTCAAGTTAACTAACTTGAATTCAAGTTAACTAACTTGAATTTTCATGTTACTGTTATATTACAAAATAAGCGTTTTGATCTAATGATATAATATGTCATGCAATGCTTTAGTCAATGGGTGGCACGGTTATAGACCTCAATGACAAGGTGCGGGAGTAGTCTATTCGATCACGCAGGTTTCCCCCCTGCAGTGAAATGAATCCCCGCGCATTAGGCAAATCATCTCCGATAGCACATAGATTGGCGCAAATTGACCAGATTATTATGGTGTCGACGTGCCATAAAACA
Source organism: Patella depressa (assembly GCA_948474765.1). NCBI lineage: Eukaryota > Metazoa > Mollusca > Gastropoda > Patellidae > Patella > Patella depressa. The sequence goes on from OX419717.1 coordinate 80,019,994, forward strand.
CCATTTATTCATTCATTCATTCATTTTAACAGTATTGAGCCCTATAGAAAACCTTTTTGAATTCAAAAAAGAAATTAAATGACCAAGCAAACGTCCCAGTTCCCAGTTCTAAAAATAGTCTTTAGTGACGTAATACACGACATCCCCCCCACCCTCTCCCCCGCCGGACATACCCCCTCCCTCCTTTTTAGGACTTTTACTCCGAGGACATTTCCTGCTGAAGACATCTTCCTTCCTAGGACATCTCCCCTCGGATTTTTAATCACCGTACATCTGCCCCGCTGGGACATCTACCCCCACCCTCTAGGACATCTACCCCGAGAGTTTTACCCCTCCCCCTCCGACATTTTTCCTCTGGAACATCTGCCCTCTAGGACATCTCTGCCCCCGCCACTCACCCTTTAGAGAGAGAGAGAGAAATGAGGTTTAACGTTCACTCGACACACACTAGGTCATTTCGGGACTAACATATGGTTTAATTTTATTTCGATAATTGGCTTGCGCGTAGGGGTCTTTAGCAGTGGTAGGAAACAGGAGTGCCCGGAGGAAACCCACGAGGTTGAGAAGGCGCCCCTATCTCCATGCCACACACGCTCACACCAGGGATCGAAAACACAGCCGCAAGCCAGATGTGACCGGCCAGCTAGAGGTCGAAGCGCGGCACTCTAGACCACTAGGCCATCCCAACGCCCCACCCTTTTAGAACACTGGACGTGTAAAAAAATTATACTTCTTTTACATTGTTTTACATTGTTTTACATCGTAACACCCTTTAGAACCCTGCATTATTTTACAGGTCAATAGTACAGAGTTAGATAGTAGAATGCGTCCATCGCCCCATTCCTAGCGTGTCGTAAAAGGCGACTCTTGGGGCGAGTGTAAGGTGGCCGATAAGCTACACCTTGGTCTTGGTCAATGATGTCGAGGGTTCGAGTCCCATTCTCTGCTATCTTAGTGACAAGCCTATCACTTAGGGGTACTCCCAGAACATAAGCAGATTATCGGCGATAACACGTAGATTGACATGATTTACGGTGTCGACGTGCTATAAACAACATTCATTCACTCATGCATTTATTTAGGTCAATACTGACAATTTATGAAGAGAAGACATTTTGTTTTATCAGAGCTGAGTATAAACGCAATGCGCTTTCCATCCCAGTTAATTCTACGGAAGCGTAAAAGGGACATTAATTTATTCTCCTCTAAATTTTAAGGCCTGTTAGTCAATAACTTGACAATTCCGGGTAGTAAAATATCAAACAAGAAAGATAATACGCCCACACAGCAACCTTGACACAAATATAGGCTACCAGAAATGTAACGGATATGTAACGGATAAAAGCCTGGACCAAATATACATCACTAAAGCATTGCATGACATACTATATGATTAGATCAAAACGCTTATTTTATAATATAAGAGTAACTTGAAAATTCAAGTTAACTTGAAAATTCAAGTTAGTATCTTGAAAGTTCAAGTTAGTAACTTGTAAATTCAAGTTACTGACTTGAAAATTCAAGTTACTGACTTGAAAATTCAAGTTACTGACTTGAAAATTCAAGTTACTGACTTAAAAAATTGAAAAAATAAAAATAAAAAAAAGTGTGTGGCCCTATTACGCTTCCGTAGCAATCATTGTGTGGGAAGTGAGATTTTCACCCGAGTCAACTTCAAATCCCCGTAGCAAATAATCTAAAGGGTCAACCTTCCTACAAATTTATGATGAGGAGATTGCCAAATGTGGTCCCCATTGTGCCTATAAAGATTGGAACCAACGGAATGTTGAGCAAAAAGCTACAGCCTGTGATGTTACAGCCATTTATGGGCACATAATTTCTAGTCTAGTCGAAGTCCAAACACCGGACGCCTGTCCCTTGATTACATTACAATAACAGACTAAAGACTGGAATTGTCAATATATTGTTCTATTGCAAATCTTAAAGTTACAACCAGACTCAGTCCGATAATCTAGAATACAACAAAGCAACATGTATTGCTACCAGTCGACGTACGTGACTAAACAATTTCCTGTCTCATCAGGACGGAGGGCTCGACAAGGACAGTTGTCTAGTCGTTGAGATAGGAAGAAAACCGAGGACCCGTGTACCCCTAAAAGATCCCTTGGCAGTTGGAATTCGACATAAAAGTAGGCCGTAGCACCACTGCCCGGGCAAAATTTACATCGTAGCACACTGTATGGCGTATGCCCGTCTTCCATTAGCCCAGGTTAGGTGCCGAAGAGTAGGACGTTAAACCCCATTTCATTTCATTTCTTCCCTCATGGTACACTGCATGGTGTATACATTCCCGTCAAAATTTGACCAATCGGAGCAAATTATAAGACGTTAAAAAGACTATTTCACTTAAATTCATTTCCGTATTATAAGAAAATTAAATGAAATGGGGTTTAGCGTCCTACTGTTTTGCCCAAAAATCGCTAATGAAGACAGGCATCAATGCAGTGAACTAATTTAGCCAAACAGCGGCACTACAGCATACTCTTACATCGAATTCCAACTGCCAACGGATCTTTTACGTACAGGTCCATGTGTAGGCCACCATGAACCTCAATTTCCTTCCCATACGTTTTGCATTGTCAGACAAGGGGGTACCACGTTGGGGTCGAACACGAGACCCCCAGGTAACCCAGTCGAAGTTTATATCTAGTACAGAGAGAGAGAGAGAGATGGGGTTTAGCGTCCACTCAACACAAACTAGGTCATTTCGGGACAAACATATTGTTTACTTAAATTTCAATATTTCGCTTGCGCATAGGGGTCTTTAGCAGTGGAAGGAAACCCTACCCCTTGTCACGTACAACTAGGGATTCGAAACCATGCCAGTTGACTCAATGACAGGCTTTATGATACAGCACGTACGACCCCCTCATAAATCAAACAGGTATACTAACTTACCGTTAGCTGTATTTACAGGTAAAACCAACAACGCCAATACAGGTAAAACACAGGTGAAATTAATGAACATATTGATCCACACTTGCAGTAACTCAAAATACAAATTACAATATCAAATGAATTAGAAATGGCCGGGTATTTCCACACGGGTATATTATCACGTCTAGTTATCTCGAATCATTTTCCATTTATTGATTCTACAAGCTATGTAGTCTCTCAATTTATAATCACTCATGAATAATAGCAATATTTGTTACACAAAAATATTGTGCAATGTTTTGATGATAAACAGTTTCCAGACAGGTGTGTTATGTCCTTTACACTCAACCACTCTACAGGTGTGTTAGGGCTATGTACTTTTACACTCACCCACTCTATCCTTGTGATTTAATCTGTATGGTGAATATGGGTCAGTTGGTATTTTTCCTCAATCGTGTTAACATTGTATAGTATGTGACTATAGGCTAGTTGAGAGAAGACGGGTCGCTATTGATCATGTAAAACCGAGTAAGCACTATAATAATTATGTAGGGCAGTCAAATCTATTTATAGATTTTATAAGACCATCCCTCATCGCTACAGCACTGTGATCGACACTGTCCGTGTTCATGTATACAATAAACACATTGCTTAGTTATCATACTCATTTCAATTGAATGTAAGTTGTAGACGGGGCCGGTGTTGGTAATGTTTGAAAACTATCTATTTAATTGAACGTGAGTACCAACCGGCCTATATTGCGCAACTGGCCAAGGGGCCAATGAAGTCCAGCTGCATGTTTTATTATATAATTATTATCTTACATTCTTTTTTTTTTGGGGGGGGAGGGGGGGTATGAGACAGGAAGCATTAGATTGTGTATAATACAGCTGCATGTTTTATAATATAATTATTATTACATTTGTTGCTTTTGTTTTGGAGGTAGGGTGAAGGGGAAGGGGAGCAGTAGATTGTGTATAACATAGCTGCATATTTTATTTCATAATGATTATTACTTTATTTTTGTTGTTTCGGAGGTGGGGGGGGTCTCTATCTCTTTTGTATTTGCATGTTACTATATATCTATATATAATATATATTGTAGAGTAGGAGGAACCCCCTGAAAATTAGTACACTTGTGCTAAGGGGACTATCCTCATTAAATAAAGTTATTATTATTAATATTATTAACCCAGTCAACTATTCATGAAGCCACACCCCATTACCCCAGCTACCAATGTACGATAACTACGGTTTTGAACGGGTTCCTTTTTTACGTATAGGATTAGAAACGTTAATTCAAAATATATATTTATGACAGCCGGATAAAAGCAAAGTCTAGTTGATCAAACGCTATTGAAACGTTGGATGAAGCGATCTAGATGAAGAAAAATACAATTTCAAACAATAAATACTGGTCTATGAGTATTTGTGTACAAATATCTTCATAGGATTATATTCACAAGTGATAAATTAATCAAAATTAACTGAACTGTGTACGTTCTGTGAGTCTAATATATTGAGAGAGAGAGAGAGAGAGAGAGAGCTGGGTTTAACGTCCACTCGACACAAACTAGGTCATTTCGGGAGTAACATATGGTTTAATTTTATTTCAATAATTCGTTTGCGCGTAGGGGTATTTAGCAGTGGGAGGAAACCGGAGTGCCCGGAGGAAACCCACGAGGTTGAGAAGGTGCCCCTATCTCCATGCCACATACGCTCAAACCAGGCATCGAAACCACAGCCGCAAGCCGCTGCTTGGGGCGCGTCGAACAATACTATAATCTCCCTCGGTTAACATAGAGATCGTATACATGACCCCAAGGTAAACATCTTATTCACGGAGTCACCGTGGCTTCCCTACACAGGACAAGATGTATTGTAGAGTGTAGTACTGAAACAATTACCATAGTATTTTGAAACAAATATAAAGAATCGCTATAATAAATTTAAATGAATAAATACAATTAGTGTTGACTATTCCGGTGGTACATAAGCTCGACTGATTGATTGTATGCCTTTTGTCTGCGACATCACCTCGGTGGACGCGGACGTTAAATAATGCTATTTCACACACATTTTATGCCTACTAGACTCAAGTATAGGGTCTGTACTCGGAAATGTGAGAAAGGGAGAGCAGTTTGTACACACAACTTTGATTGCGATAACTACAGATATTAACCCCCCCCCCCCTCCTCCCCTCTCTGTGATAGGTGCCTGGAGCCATCAACGCTACCCGTTTGATGATGGAATGATTGAGGTTATGAATATTTCTGCATAATGAGAATTTATATGAAAAACACCCACATTTTAAGATGCGTCCTCTTAAATCAAAATACGTACCAGTGAATTATATTTTGCACTATTACAAAGTTTATCATATCAATTCAATACATAACACTGATCAGCAGTGAATATTCGCTAGGCCGCTACAATCACTGATAAGCATGACATCGATGCGTCTTTATGAGTCATAAATCTTTTCTTTTTTCTTCCGAGAGATTAAATTCTTAAGAATAAATAAAGACGTTTGGGGTATTTGTAGGTAAGAATTTTTTCTATTTAATGTAAATGGGTATTGAAATGAGTAAAAGGCATCATTCTGTACGAATCAGTAACGCCTATGTAAACAACGCACTCGTCATAGAAGACTTTCGCAATCCTTTGTAAAACAGTTTGTAATACATGGTGAGGCATCACTTATGCTTTTATATGTACCGTTGTATAGTTTATTATACAATAAAAACATATCATTAGACCAATAAATAAAAAAATATAATTAGTTTTTCAATAAACTGACCTGGGCTGAACAACACGTCAACGCCTATGTTAGTTCTCTCCAATTGATTCATCGAGCATCCCTACATAATATAAGATATTTATGCATGACATGGTAATGTTTTACTTTATTCGGCTCATCAGGGTGCAGAAGAGTAGGACGTTAAACCCCATTTCATTTCATCAGGGTGTAAGGGGGTCACGTGAGTAAGAGGGTACGGCGCTGGCTCGCTAGCCTCAGTTCGGGTGTTCGATCCCTGCATTGGCCGAGACAGTTCATCTCGATTTTCTGGCGTGGTACCCCTTTTGTCAGCGATGCCGAACTGAGGGCCTGACAATGACAGTTGTCTAGTCGTTTGGATGGGACGAAAAACCGAGGTCCCTTTTACACGTTGGCGTGCATATAAAAGATCCCTTGGCAGTTGGAATTCGATAGATGAGTAGGACATAGCGCCGCTGCCCGGGCAAAATCACCGCCATAGCACACTGTATGGCGTATATGCCCGTCTTCCATTGGTCCAGGTTAGGTGCAGAAGAGTAGGACGTTAAACCCCATTTTATTTTATTTCCTGTGGTTTTGTTGGGAGAGATGAAATGGTGAACTAGCAATTAGGATCCATTCTAAGTACATGAAGTTCGTTCGTTCGTTCGTGGGGTTTAACGTCCACTTCCACCTAAGGTGATATCGTAGACAATTGAAGAGTACATGAAGAGTTATTTCCCCTTTATATATCAATCCATTGCTTTTTCTTTTTGATGAATTTCTGGAGGTATTAAACTGAATGGAAAATAGCCTAGAGACCATATGGTCCGATAGGGACGGAAAGGGGCGGGGTTTATGCTTTTTAACCAATCGGATGTGAGAAGTAGTTATATCTGCGGATCCTCGCGGGTTGTTTCAAAACATAAATAAATAAGTATAAAAGTTTGAGATATTTTACTATTTATCCGACGTTAAACTTCAACGAGAACAGAAGGCACTGATATTTAATTATTCTGAGTGAACAGGGTGAAACCAGTGAGTGACTTTACATTACTGGCTTATTTTTAAATAACAAATTGCTCGTGCTGGAACTCAAATCTCCAACTAAAAAGTAAAATGTTTCACAGTGTACAGGGAATGGGATAGCCTACAATTATAACTTATAATTAGAGATTCTTTTCTGAGCGTTCGCCGCAGTCAACTATTATAATACCAGTATTTTTGTTTGATCTTTTTAAATTGAGTTTTTTTACTATGGCCCCTGGTTTTAGATGTACGTGTATCGGTGTTGTTTGGTATAATTGTGACAGGCTGTCATCATGGATTCTTGATCCTGATGTTATTTTTCAAATTTTGTATTCACATGAAATGTTTTATTATTAATTATCGGTATTACATGAGACCATATCCAAAAACACAAGAGACCATAATGTACCTTGATGTTTTTTTTTAATAGTTTTAATACATGAGACCATACCCTTTAACATACGACCACATGATAACATGGTGGTCTCTTTAATAGTTTTAATACATGAGACCACCATATAACAGTAGATAGATAGATAGATAGATTTTATTACATAAAACACCCATTTCGGGCAGCATGTAAATAATACATATTATGCATGAAAACAGAAATACATAAAAAGTGAATGAAAAATAGTAAAAAGAATGAAAAACATAAAAAGTGGATGAAAATTACATAAAGATGAGATGTACATTTACATAGCTTGAACTTAAAGTAAAGAGCTCAACGAATTGTTGATTATTATTATTATATTTTTTTTGTTTATATAGAAGAGGGTGCCACATCCCTTTTTTAAAAGCATGTTGCACAAAGGTGCACACTGTTTTTGCGAAAGCAAATAGCGGGTTGAACATGTTTTCAAAAGAAAATGGATAGTTTTGGATCATGAGACCATATAAATTATACTTTTCTGATCTCATGGTGTTCATTGTCGTACTACTTTTCTGATTTCATGGGGTTAATTGTCGAACTACTTTTCTGCACCAATCGGGCTAATAAAGACAGCAGAGAATTGTTATCGACGCATCGCAATCAATGCCTAAAGTTTTTGATTTTGGTGTTCCCCAGGGATCCGTATTGGGGCTGGTTTTGTTCACAGCATACACTGCGCCAATTGGAGATACCATTCGTGAGATGGGTCTTGATTACCACCTCTATGCGGATGATACCCAGTTATATGTTGAACTCGATCCTTCACCAGATACCACTACATCAGAACTTGAAGCATGCATTGAACGAATTAGAATCTGGATGCACTGCAATTTTTTGAAATTGAACGACAAAACAGAAAATATAATAATCGGGAATAAGAAGAACATTGACATCAACCATGTGACTATTGGAAACACAGCAATAACCCCAACCAACTGTGTCAGGAATCTTGGTGTGTTCTTTGACTCTTCCTTCGATATGAAAACCCATGTATCCATGGTGTGCAAAAAGGCGAACTTTCACTTGTATAACATTGGCAAAATTCGATCCTATAATGACTTTGATACCACTAAAATGTTAATAAATGCTTTTGTTATGTCATCCTTAGATTATTGTAATTCATTATTGTGTTGACATGTAGTTCCCACAAAGTATTCTTGAATCAATGGGAAGTTAAGACCTTTGTACCTCTTGTTCATTATTTATATACCTTACCTTTTTATTCAGAAATCTCATCAATATCAATGAATCAGTTTGTTCAACTGTTGATGGTTGGGTGGTAAATGGTATTCCTCACCCCAAACAGCCTGATAGTATTTCTTGTGGAGTGCTATGTCTAAAGGTTTGTATTATGTTTGCCAATCATTTCTATCAACTATGGTTTTGTAGGTACAGATATAAAACATATTCAACTGAAGAAATTTGTATTGGTTGAGGCATGTTGCTAGCATGTTGATAATTAGCGGTCTTAATTTCTGAAAATATGAAATAATCTATTCCTAGTTTGCTGAAAAGATAATTAGCGGACTTGAAGTGTCATTTTCTGTCACTGATAATGATCTATCCACTTATAGAATGGAAATTTTAAAAACCATTTTTAAAATTCAAGGTAAGTTTTGGAACAAATCTCTGATTTGTCTAGATTTGTTTGCAATTCTATTTTAGTATTACATTCTATTTTAATGATATACTGATATCGTTCTACACAGAGTTAAAGTTAAACAGTCCTGTATTTTATTTCGAGATGTGTAAAACCTCTACCAGACATTGTGTCTCTAACCAAGATATCATCACACTATTTGGCTGTAAAATTTTAAATAGAAATTTCCATTCCTTGATTAGGAAAATCTGGGTTTTCTGGAAAAAAGTTCATTAAGTATGCAAATTTCAAACCAAATGTCAAAATGTAAAGAAATAGCCTACTTACCAAGTTTGACGGTTTCAGTTCAATTATTGAGGCATTTGAAATATTGCCAAAACAATTAACTCGTTTAGTTAGAATACTTGCCTCCAATTATTTTACATTGATTTAACTTCACTGGAGATTTCTGTGTGTGAAAATAACTTTATTTAGCTTGGTTTCCATGATTGCAATTGAAATTTGCCATTTGATTTTCCAGGAAGCACCGTTTCAGATATCTGTAGAATCTGCAGTACAAAATAACCAAAAGGTCAAGTTAATAATATATAGTGGGTAAGAAATATTAATCATTCTTGTGCTCTTTGGGGGGAGGAATGTATATTATGATGCCGCATTACACGAACCCCATGTGGCTTAGTCATTGTAAGAAATAGAAACTTTCCTATAGTATTATATTAAATACCGCTTCTTCATTAGCCCAGTTGGTGCAGAAAAGTATTACATTAAACTCCATTTCATTTCATTTATACTTGCATACTAATACACCTCTAGTTTTAAAAGTACTCAGTTTCTTTAAAATGTTAAATTATGATAGAACAGCTTAGACCAGCACTCAAAAAGCTATCTAGAGGTTTTGTGTGTTTAAAGTATTCTAAATCTCATTCACATTTAAGAATTATGATTTTTATAGGTTGTTAAATTTATTATTTTAATGTTGACTTTTGTGGGTTTTTTTTATAGATTGGCTGTGATAAATGCATGGTGTTTTGGGTTCACTATAAATGCATGAGAACACTGAAACCATTCTCTGGGCTTTCTACCTTGGTATATATATTAAATGCATTATGTCCACTTTAAATCTCGAGTACCAACAGGAAATTTGTCATGATGTTCTTGGTTATGATCCATCAGTAAGACCCAATCATTCTTCGCCAGTTACTAGTGCAGCTCCACCATACAGATACATTCCTGGTAATTACAGTTTCACTCCACAACCGATTCTTCAACCTCATTCTACTCCTTCTAGTTCTACGGTCACTGATGTTAATTCATATAGTATCCCTCCGTCATTTCAACCTGTTTATTCAAATCCACCTAGTTCTACGGTCACTAATGTTAATTCATATAGTATTCCTCCATCATTTCAACCTGTTTATTCAAATTCACCTTGGCGTTATACTTCATATTCTCCAACATATGTGACATCTGCTTTTTTGACACCTAGATTGTCTATTTTTTCTGGGGATGGTAATAAGGGGGACGTTTTATATAATCAATGGCGGTTAGAAATTATTGGTCTACAGCAAGAAGGTTCACATTCCGTGCCTGTAATAATTAATACCATTCGCAGAGCCGCACGGGGTACAGCTGCTGAATTTTTAATTGGTATTAATCCGCAAACAGTTGATGAGGTATTTATGCATTTTGATCCATTATTTGGTGATACTTTATCAGTAGAGGTTTTAATGAATAAATTATATACATCAAAGCAGCAGGAAAATGAATCTATTTCTTCATGGGCATGTAAAATCAAACATATTGTTTCCAAATTAATTATTGCTGGTATTCTAGTTGAACCTGCTTCAAATAAGATATTGAAGGACAGATTTTGGCATGGCCTGAGCAATTCACAAGTCAAATCTAATACTAGGCACATTCTTGATGCTGATGTATCATTTTCAGTTTTAATGACTGCTGTTAGGAAAGCTGAAGAAGAGATGCATATATTTCGAACCATTTCTAATTTCGCTAGTTCACCATTTAACTTAACATCTACAACTTCAAATTCTTCAGACACTTTTCAAAATAAAATTCCTCAACAGATTTCCGGTTTGTCAGAGCACTTGAAGACAGTTAATTCTCGTATATCTGATATGGAACACCAAATGCAGCAACCACGACAGAGGTATTATAGACAGCCACCATCACAGTTTAATTCGTCAAATATAAGAGATCCACATCATCAAGTTCACGTTCCTCCTTTTCCTTTATTCAATCCTGCATTTCGCCCACCGAATCAATTTTCAAATACAAGCAATTATCGTCCTAGGGTAACTCCTATTTGTTACGCTTGTCAGCAACCTGGTCACAGAAGAGGGGATCGAGAGTGCTCTTTAAACTCGCAAGGACTTATTCCACGGGGCGGTCGGTAAGTCTGTCTGTCCGTCAAAACTCCTGCTACACAAGGTTCTTAAAAATATTGTTGAGTTGCCTGATGTTGGTGCTTCTAAATTCAATTTCTTGTTCCATGTTTCGTAAAAAAAGTAGTCTTGATTATCCCGACCCGTCAATTAGACATAGAATGATCGGTAGACTAATTAAGCGAGACTAATTTCAAAACAAGGGCACGTAACCTATCTTTTACTCAAAAGTGTCTGGATGTTATGGACGCCACTCCAAACCATTTTTCAGTATTATTTATGTATGGTTTAATGATCATAGCTTATGAAGTACAGCATGGTCGTTTATTTAGTGACTATAAATGTGTGAGACAGATTTAAGGCTTTCTAAATATATTAGTATTGTGGTGTAATTGTCGAGATATTTGGAGATATTCATTTAGGGTGGGACACCCTACTTTAAAGCTGAAGAGGACTGAATGAACTCCAATGCCTGAAGAATGGCCTGGAATTCAGCTGTAAATATTGAAGCAGCAGGTGGAAGCCGAACAGAAATGGTCTGAGATGGTGTCACGGTAGCGGAAGCTTCGCGATCCCCATCTTTAGAACCATCTGTGTAAATAGGCGCATACTCACCATATTTAGACCTTAACTCTCTAAAGAGAGATTGGAACACCGTAGAGCTAGTATCTCTCTTTTTATGTTGAGTAAGATCGAAATCGATCTTTGGGGGGAGATACAGCCCACGGTGGAGTCCTAAAGACAGGGGCATTCGCAATACTGTCAAGGCTGATACCAGCCTCCGACAAAAGGGGTTGTAAAGCGTATGCATTGCACATGGACGTGCTTTTCACTGGTATATGTAACGTAATATCGTATTCGGACTTGGGTTTTGACACGACATACCCCCCTCTCCGTAATCATGGTAATGTAGTTTAGTACCATCTAAATTTGACCGTGTATTTCTTTCAAGGTAAATAAAATTTTTATAGTGTGCATAACGCTATCGTGTGCTGGCTTACTCTATGCCAGGTTGATCTCGGCCACGTTTCCGTATATGTTAATAAGTCACGTGATATCTATATTTGCATCTCATATAGTTCATGCTCTGCGTAAGATGATATGTAGAAAGCGTAAACGACAAATGAGAAGTGGCAGAGCGCAAATGTTTATGAGGGAAATGTCTAAAGTACACTCGTCAAAAACAGCATTTTCCAATAAAATATTTGTCATTTGACACATTGCATTTAACGTTTTACATTTAACTTTGACCTTACCGATATTACGACTTTGTACTTGTGCTCTTTGCGCGTAATCAATGGAAAAGACATTTTAGCAGAGCATTTAATATTGGCAGCGATACCCTTCCATAAACGTGTGGTTCAATTTTGAATAATTCGCTTGTGCGCTGGGGTCGTTAGCAGTGGGAAGCCCCGGAGATAACCCACGAGGTTAGATAGGCCACCTTATTTCTTGTCACGTACAACCGGGAAGTTCAAACCACACCAGTTAACTCAATGATTGAGCTTATGATACCGCTTAACACTCGGTCACCGCAACGCCGCAGATAAGTCCACTGAGGGATATTGGATAGGTACAACACATGACAACATTATATGACCACTCAAGAGCACACTGCCACAAAAAATCTTTTAACCAACTTTTATTCAGTATATTGGTGTCCTGTGTTATAATTCTTCTAGTGATAGTTAGCTTCAATACTAAGACCAGAATATCAATTTGAATGGTCATTAAAGCTGAGACAGTTTCTGGCATAAAAAATTATATTTAAAATATCCAACACACCCGATCTCTTTGAAAAGCAAATTATTTGCAATCAAAAATATCAATTTGAATAGCCATTAAAGAGTCACCATATTCTCGATATTGGTCAATAATTATACTAGTCAAACGATCCTCCATCCCGTGTTCGATAACGTAGGACATACTTCAATTTTAAATTGTCCTTCATAACTTTGAATGAAGTAAAACAAAGAGAATTTCTGTCATACAAATTTCATTTAAAACATCCAACGAACACGATCTCTTTGACAACAAAAACTCAAAAGGAAATTATTTGCATTTCTTGTCATAAAATATTCAATATAATAACATTAAAATTCCAATTTCACTTTTTCTAAGAAAGTCAAAATATAATTATTTCTATGTTTTTTACTCAAAAGGTTGTCAACTCACTATTATACGATCATGGACCAAATTTTTTTTTTTTTTGGGGGGGGGGGTTAGAAAGGGTGACACTGGTTGATTGAGGAAATAGTTACTCAATTACCTCCCTTGTTTTCCTATTCTTCTCCATGGACGGCCATCTTCAAACGTTTGAATTTGAAGTTGAAAATGATATTTTTGCCAATTTCTCAACTGGCAATAGTGAATTTTAGGATTAATAGGATTATTCTTTAACAAGGTAGGACTGTTTATAGGTTCAATCTATTTTGGGGCTTTATTTTAATAAATTTTAAAAATATAACTTAAAAAAATGCTATTGGAACTTTAAGCATATAATATAAACCACATCTGTTGTCAGCTAGTTCGTATAACAGACGCCTCGAATGTTCAAATTTGCACAATTCAACCTTACCTATCATACCTGGTATATCGATATCTTCCAGAAATCAAAGATGCGGTTTCTGATTGTTTTCATGTTGGTTGAGGTGACTACAGCCAAATGCCTGTCGGAGCCAGAAGAACTGAAACGATTCAGACGATCCGATGATTTGTTGGACAGCGACCACGTTTTGGATTCTGACTTATCATACACAAAATCAGCGACGAATAAAGCTAGAAGTAGAAATAGTGATAACACAAGTAAAGAGGGTGCATAGAGTACTACAAGTAGAGGAGATGATAGTGTAACAAAGTTATCTGAACATTCATTTAGGTGCAAAGAACTGTATGACCTCTGTTAGTTTTGATATTTATTATAGTGGACGTTTCTTTTACTGTCTAAACTTATTTAAGGCACGATCTTATTAACTATATAATTTATTCCATATGGTATTTACAAGCTACATACAAACGTAAACACGCCATAGAACTTCCTTATTTGATGATCCCTCCTGTCCATCTTCCCTAAGTGTTGGAAGCTTTATATACAGTAGTATACGCACAGTTGGAGTCAAGACAAGAGAAGTGAAGACAAGACAACCAGAGAGAGAGCAGAGAGCTGACCGGTCACCTCTGGCTTGCGGCTGTGGTTTCTAGCCCGGGTGTGAGCATATATGTGGCATGGAGATAGGGGCGCCTTCTCAACCTCGTGGGTTTTCTCTGGGCACTCTGGTTTCGTCCCACTGCTAAAGACCCCTACGTGCAAGCGAATTATTGAAATAAAATTAAACCTTATGTTAGTCCCAAAATGACATCGTTAGTGTCGAGTGGACGTTAAACCCCATTTCTCTCTCTCAAACTAGTCCTAGTAGTTATGATGATTTGTTATGATTTTCACTTTATTTTCTAGTTCGACTGAGTAACCGAATGGTAAACAAATTTGCGATGGATCGGAAATAAAATGAGGATTTAACGTCTTACTGATGAAGACCGGCATACGCCATAAAGTGTACTATGATGGAAATGTTGCCTGGACAGCGGCACTATGGCCTACCCTTACATTGGATTAGACGGTCTGTCATCGAGTCCAGTTGTGTGGTTGCGTTAACAACCTATGCACAAGCGAATTATTAAAATAAAACAATCAAAGTATGACTTTGGAGCTGGCTCACGAATCATGGGGTCCAAGAAAGATTTTCTACATCATCAATCCCGGTGTTTCTAGGGTCAGCGATACAGGAAAGGGGGGGGGGGTATGAAGGCCTATACCATTAGCAGCATGATATAGATCTCCTGACAATTAAAATTTCACTCTTCTGACAATTTCCCACACATAATTACACTGCATGACATATGCCCATTGCCTTTAATCTTTATAATTCATTTATTTTTCAGATATAAAAAAAAATACTAAAAAAGTTCGGCAATATGTCAGCGGTACCTTTAATTTTAATGCCACAGAAAACATACCAATATATATCCAACTTCATAAAACACCCTGGGACAGTTATACCCAAACCCAGCCGATTCAACTAGAATACAAAGATCCCTTGCTCCAGCAAGTCCACCCCATTCTAGAAGATATTGTGAAGAGACAGGCCACAAAACTTAACGAATACTGCAGAATATATATTCTGACCAAAATTAACTACACAATATAAAACAGGAATATGTTTAATAGCATCAAGATTTATTAAATATGCATTATGCAATATAAACCAGGAATGTGTTTAATAGCATTAATATTTCTTAAACATGCATTATGCAAGTAGTAACTGTGTGTGCCTATTACAGGTCTTTCTTTTGGCCTGAAATGATATAAAGTATTAATTAGACATTTATCATAATCAACTCTTGATGTCATCTTGTTTGATTTTCATCGGATTTGAATGTGAGCTGCAATTCAACATCTATTGATGATTAAACGCAACAATGGATAATCAAGACTTTGTTAATTATCGCTACAGCGGCAACATTGACAATTGAAGCTGCAGTCATTTGTAAAATATGGTTTTCTCGGCTTAGAATGAAGCAATTTGACTGAAATTCTCAGCATATTCCATTTACTCTGCAGACTATACTGCTTGATATTACTTGTCTGAATATCTCTTCCATGGCGAAACCTTTTCTGATCATGGTCATCGGGCTTGTCATCTCTTGTTTGTAATGCGATTTAAGCCTCCTCATCTAAACAATACTGATCAATTTCCTGAAAGTAAAATGTTAAAATATGTAAAATGTATTATAATTTTATATAGCTATTAGTTTTTTATGGTCAAATATTTCTTTGTATTTTTAAAACAGAGATTACCTGAATGTAAATACATGTATTACAAGTCTCTGAGTAAACCAGTTGTTGATGTGATAATTATTTGGCTGTCATCAAATCCCAAGTTATGATAAAGAATTTAATTACCGATATTCCAACTATAAAAGTTAACACTGCATAAAGTTTTATATTGTATACATCACATGTACTTACCCGTCTTAGAGATAAGCAATCTGGAGACAAAGTCTATAACATAGATATTTTGTTGGTGGTGGAATAGTCAAACTGTCGCAAACATCAAGCCAGCGACTCCATTCTTTTTATTATCATCCAGCTATGGTATTAACATCTGTAAATATTAAATGTAATCTTGATGTAATGAAATATTTAATTTTATTTTGTGATTATATAATAAATAAGCTCACATGACAACCAAGAGATTGGAATGATTTTGTTGTTTTTATACATATTTTCATGCTATGAAATGTTAATGATATAACTTGTCACTTTTCTAGCTGTTTGTAATCGTTTGGCACTGTAATTATAAACAAAATCATTTTAGGTTTGTTGCAGGCGCTACACAGCCCTGTCATCTACAGTAAAAATAACACAGCATAAGGGTTGTAGTAAAGAAATTAATGATATTTTATACCTTTAATCCATTAATTACTTGTGATCTCAATCTTGCCATCCTTTCTTCTGTGGTCTGTTTGACATTTCTGGATGCCTCACAACACGTCTGTGCACAGTTTTCCTACGCTTTGATGGAGAGAAAGGGTCTAGCTGTAGATGAGTCAGTCATAGCTTTTTCTGGTGTTGGCAAATCCGTCAAACTTTTAATATTATCAGAACTTAAGAGTGGTGGGTGGATTGCTGTATCACCAAGTCTTTCAACAAAATATACAAGATATTGTACGCCAGGAACCCTGTGTGTCCACTGATCCCATTTAACATGACACTGCCTATTGTTTTTTTCTTCACTGTCTTACTACATTTTACACACTTCTCAACCATTTTGAATGACAGTTTTTCAATTGACAATAATTATCAGCCATTCCTTTTATGAATAACGAGACTACCTGCTATCGCTATGAGTATATAACAGGCCATTCCATCATAGATAGAAATTACAAAGAATCCATTCTGTATTTTAGTATACAATACATCATTTGCTGGTCGAAAGTCAAGCTAATTAGTATCTATTTGATCACACGAAAATATAAAAACTACAACCTATCCTAAAGATTGATCAAAAAAGCAGGTGTCAAATTGTTACTTGTGTAGATCAAACAGGACATCGTCTAAGTGAAATTGAAACCTTCCGAGAGACATGAAACAGGATCTTTTATACTTTCACGGCATATTCAAATGTTTTATTATGTTGTGATTATGTCTATAATATCCATATTTCGCACATAAATGTCGAATACAGTCCCCAAAACAACCAAACGTAATCAACATGGAGCCATGAACGGCCAAACTAAAACTAAAAGTAAACCGGAAATGTCACGGCGCATGCGCAGCACATAGTCGCGTGTTATCCAGGCACTTCTGTATAATGCAAGCAGAACACAAGTCTTCCAACATGGAGCGATACCGCCGATTGAAAGTTGTTTGAAAACGTATCACGTGGCTTGAAGCAGTAGCTGTGATCTAAGTTAGAGGTTATCTAGGGCTTTTCACTCAAAGTTAAACAGTTTTATTCTCCAAAATCTATCTGGGATTATTCCTTTAAACTCGCAGCCATAATGCAAGAGGCAAAGTTTTATGAATTAGATGCCCTCCTAGAATTCACAAAAGAAAAACTAAGCGAGTATTAATTATTATTATTAAGATGTTATTTCCAATATCATAATATTACAAATGTAATTATCATTGTCAAAATGTATCCAAACTAATTATAATTCTCAATGTAAGTTTCAACATGTTAAACTTTAACATATGAAATTATATGTACTAATTACTATTTTTTTTATATCATCACCCCGGATATTAATGTTTATAAATGTAATGTTATATTGAGCCACTGCACCTTTAAATAAAAATAATCTTGTGGCAATAATATCCACGTTTACCACTGCATAAGTGAGTTGTTCTTTCCTTAAGTGGTGGACACACTAGCCGAATGATTCGGCCGAATCAATCGGCGTCAAAATTCGCTTAGTGTGTCCACTGTCATTCGCCCGAATCAAACATGTTTGATATATTCGGCCGAATCATATTCGCCTAGTGTGTTCACTTCGCCGAAGCATTCGGCCGATTACAGAATTCATTAGCCAATCACCACTGATGTCGAGGATCACGTGATTGAAGACAAAATGGCGACTGTCACAGAAATTTGGAATTGTGATAAAGAATCTGAACTCCTTACTTTATGGGAGGAGAAGGTTTGCCTCTATGATACCTCCCTGCCCGAGTATAGGGGTCGCATAATGAAGGAGGCTGCTAAAAGATCAATTGCAGAAAAATTAGGAGTAACCGGTAAGTCACACTATAAATAACCCGATCGGGCGAGCGACGCTATTATTAGTATTATGATGGCTATGGCGTTCGACTAGCTAGGCCTATCTTTCCCTTTTTTTTAAGTCTAGTCAACTAGTAGTAATACGCATTGTTGATTTTAGTCGACTTGTTTTCATTCACCATAAAATTTCAAAGTTGTATTGAATAAAGAAATGTCTGTGTACCACCGATTTGTGTTGAGCATTTAATTCTAAATTTTAGGCCTACGCCTACGGCCGTAAACTTTAAAGGGGCAATAACATTCTTGCTGGCTTGGTAGCTCCAGAAAATAAATAATACCCTTATTCTAAGTACTAGATGTTTAAATGTCATACCTGTTGTGTAAATTATCCATTACAACCTATTTTATTTGTCCAGAGGGTTCGAAAATATTTTAAAATCCAAGTCACATTTGAAAAGGTTTACGTTAGACTTTTCAAATCAATTGGTTGAATTTTTCCAATTTTTTTAAATTAGGTGTGTTAAGATGAAATTTATATCATCATTTAATTGGAATATTCTAAAATAATACGATTTGTTGACCAGAATGAAGATTGGGACATATTTTTCAGTTACAACAAGAGTGTTATTGGGGCTTTAATGTCAGTACTGCAGTAGTACTAGTAGTATTAAGGCTCTTTGAATTTGTATCAGGCGTCATGATAATTTTGGTTTCGTATCTAGGGAGCGATGATAAGAGATAGCGACATATCATACATGTTTGTTTAGTTGGATATTTCTTCTTAAATATAAAGTTGTATTATTATTCAGTTTGTTGGTCACGTAAACAATCTGGATTGGATACAAACCATAAATTCCATAACCTTAGTCATAGTAAGTAGGCCTACTCCACTATGCATTAGTTACAAAATTAAAATAGCATTATGGAAGAGCAAAATCTGATTTTTACAGGTCTTTCTTTAAGCCTGAGATGTTATCTAAATAATCAATTAGACATTAATTAACATATTCAGACCATAATAAACTCCTTATGTCAAGACTAGCCTTCGATGTTGGCAGATTAAAATCGTATATGCCGCTTAATGGCGGTTGATAATTAAATCAATCAAGTGGATAATCGAGACTATGCTGTTTATATTAATGAATTGAGTAATGATGACCGAGGCTATGAATATTTCAAAACTAAAAAATAGGTTGCCAGGCAACGAAACATACGCCCACACAGCAGCCAAATTGTCCGGGCAGTCAACAAGAATTGTCGCATATTAAGGAATTATCAGAAAATCATTAGAATTTGTTTGGTTTTTATAATCAAACGTTTTTTTTTAAATCATATAATAATTGTGACCTCCAGAGGCACCACAAGCTAAAAAGGGTGATTTTTCGTACAATCAGGGGACATAATTCAGGAAGTAATGACCCGATGGGCGCAAATATCGAAAGGAACCAAGATCTTTGGGTTTAAAACATACCTGTCAAGTTTCATCAAAATCGATTCAAAATTGTGACCTCTATAGGGTCCACAACCTTGATATAACATATTTTCACACTATTCGTGTACAAACGGCGGCCATTTTGTCCGTCAATTCTAGTCCGGTTTTCACGTAATTCAAACTCTCTCTTCATTACCATGTAACGGTGATATAGTCAAACGTTTTTTTAAATCGGATAATAATTTTGACCTCCAGAGGGACCAAAAGCGAACAAAAGCGATTTTTCTGACAATCCGGGGACATAATTCAGGAAGTTATGATCCAATGGGCGCAAATATCTAAAGGAACCACGATCTTTGGGTTATAAACATACATGTCAAGTTTCATCAAAATCGGTTCAAAATTGTGACCTCTATAAGGTCCACAACCTTTATATAACATATTTTCACAATATTCGCGTACAAACGGCGGCCATTTTGTCTGTCAATTTTGGTCCGATTTTCACACAATTCATACTCAACCTTCATAACCATGGAACGGTGATATAATCAAACGGTTTTTTAAATCGGATAACAATTTTGACCTCCAGAGGGACCACAAGCTAAAAAGGGCATTTTTTCGGACAATCAGGCGCCATAATTCAGGAAGTTACGATCCAATTGGCGCAAATATCGAAAGGAATCAAGATCTTTGGGTTATAAACATGCATTTCAAGTTTCATCCAAATCGGTTCAAAATTGTGTCCTCTACACTGTTCACAACCTTGATATAACATATTTGCACACTATTCGCGTACAAATGGCGGCCATTTTGTCCGTCAATTTTGGTCCGATTTTCACGAAATTCGAACTCAACCTTCATAATCATGGAACAATGATATAATCAAACGGTTTTTTAAATCGGATAACAATTTTGACCTCCAGAGGGACCACAAGCTAAAAAGGGCAATTTTTCGGACAATCAGGGGCCACAATTCAGGAAGTTACGATCCGATTGGCGCAAATATCGAAAGGAACCAAGATCTTTGGATTATAAACATGCATTTCAAGTTTCATCCAAATCGGTTCAAAATTGTGTCCTCTAGACTGTTCACAACCTTGATTTAACATATTTTCACACTATTCGCGTACAAATGGCGGCCATTTTGTCCGTCAATTTTGGTCCGATTTTCACGAAATTCGAACTCAACCTTCATAACCATGGAACGGTGATATAATCAAACGTTTTTTTAAATCGGATAACAATTTTGACCTCCAGAGGGACCACAAGCTAAAAAGGGCGATTTTTCGGACAATCAGGGGCCATAATTCAGGAAGTTACGATCCGATTGGCGCAAATATCGAAAGGAACCAAGGTCTTTGGGTTATAAACATGCATTTCAAGTTTCGTCCAAATCGGTTCAAAATTGTGACCTCTAAACTGTTCACAAGCTAAAAAACGTGATTTTTCGTACAATCAGGGGCCATAACCCATGAAGTTACAGTCCGATACATGCCAATATCGAAAGGAACCGAGATCTTAGGGTGATAAACCTATGTTTTAAGTTTCATTGAAATTGGATAAAAATTGTGACCTGTAGACTGTTCACAAACAATTGTGAACGGACGGACGTCCGGACGGATGTCCGGACGGACGTCCGGACGGACGGACGGACGGACGAACAGGGGCGACGACAATATACGTCCACATGAAAATGTGGGCGTATAAAAAATATAATCACAATATTATATATATATATATACATAAATAAAAACAAATATCACAGTAAGTATCAAATAAAAATAAATATAAACTTTATGTATATATATTTAAAACATGAACGTGAAAATCAGATATATACAATTAAAATTTGTGATAAAAATTTGTCTCCTTTAAAAAGTCTAACGCTTTACAATAAAGACCCGGTTGGGCAAACAACTGATGAAGCGATTGGCAACGGTATGGCGTAATCTTATTTCTTTGAGATGCTTGCACTCAATCACAATGTGCTTAACTGTCAAGGGAACATGACAGTGTTCACATTCTGGTTGAGGCTCTCGCTTTAAAATGAAAATATGTGTTAAAAAAGAATGACCTATGCGAGAGCGTCACAAGACGACTTCATCTCTCCTGCTCGTACGATAGGAGCTTGGCCAGTCTCCTACGAGAGGCTTAATGTGATGAAGTTTATTTGTGTCTGCAAGATCCCAAGACCGTTGCCAACGGTCATAAATAAATGAATTAATACTTGCTTTAAAATCTTTAAAAGGAATGTAAAATTCGGATATGGGAAGATCTAAAGCAGACTTGGCAGCCGAGTCTGCTTGATCATTCCCTTTAATATCCATGTGACTGGGGAGCCAGCAAAGGACAATGTCCTTGCTGCTCAACTCGTATGAAAGTAGCAGACGATAAATGTCTGCTACTAATGGGTGATCAAGCTGTTTGTTATTAATTGCTTGAAGACAGGACAAAGAATCAGAAAAGATGATGTGTTTTAAATTTGATGAGGACTGAATGAACTCCAAAGCTTGGAGAATAGCTTGGAGCTCGGCTGTAAAAATAGAAGCAGCAGGTGGTAAGCGAACAGAAATGGTCTTGGATGGCGTCACGGTAGCCGAAGCTACTCGATCACCATCTTTCGAACCATCTGTATAAATAGGAGCATAATCACCATACTTAAACCTTAACTCTCTAAAGAGAGATTGGAACACCGTTGAGCTAGTAACTCTCTTTTTGTGCTGAGAAAGATCGAAATCAATCTTTGGCGGAGAAATAGCCCACGGTGGAGTCCTAAAGACAACTAAATGTTGCTTCTGGATGAAAGCGTCCCTGACGAACGTTTCAAATCTAACGAGATGATCAAGAGTGCTCCTTTGGGACCGAAATCTACATTGGAGGTCAGTAATGAGGTTGTTGGACTCAAGGTACCAAACAAGCCTTCGATTGATCAATCTCTCCATGGTTTTGCAAATACAGCTAGTTAAAGCGATCGGACGATAGTTAGTAGGATTCGTATGATCTTTTCCCGGTTTAGGGATGGGAATTATTGTGGCTTCATGCCACGAAGGAGGGAAATTCCCATCAACCCAAATTCGGTTGAAAAGATCCAGTAAAATTAGAAGTGAGGTAAATGTTTTAAAATTTGATAGTGTATCTCATCTGGACCAGTTGCAGTGTCCCGAGCTCGCCTTAACGAATCACGGAGCTCTGCAATGGAAAAACGATCATTATAACATTCATCATTGCGGGACTTGAAATTAAGTCGCCTTTTCTCCTGTTGTTGTCTAATGCCTAGAAAGGCATCGGAGGAGAAATTGGATGATGAATTGAATGAAAAGGTACTGGCCAGAGAATTAGCAATATCAGGAAATGTTGTTAGGGTGGTATTATCAACATTGAGATGGTTAACTGATAAAGCACTACTTTTACCTTTAATCCTACGAATCCTATCCCATACCGACTTAGATGTGGTACGGGAATTGATCCTAGAGACATATCCTTGCCATGAAGACTTCTTTGCTTGGCGTATGGTTCTACGGGCCTTCGCCCGGACCATTTGGTATGCCGCAATATTCTCCATGGAAGGATGGTTCTTTAGTCGTCTCAGGATACGATCACGCTCTTTAAGAGCGGATTTGCAATCGTCATTAAACCATGGTTTATTGAAACGTTTTGGTTCAGTCGTGGTTTTTGGAATCGCTTGCTCAGCTACATCTTGAAGAATTGAAGTGAATAAGACCATGGGCTCGCCTGCATCTTCTAACTCCTTTGTATCAAAAGAGAAGAGACACAAAGATTCAAAAAGAGCCCAATCCGCCTTATGCGGTCTTTCAACCGGAGAGGGACCATTATTATCTATCAAGATCGGAAAGTGGTCACTGCCACACAGATCGTCATTTACCCTCCATGTAAAATCCTGAAACAGGACCGGGGAGCAAATGGTGAGATCGAGGGAAGAAAAAGAAGCTGTGGCAGGATGTAGATAAGTAGGCGAGTCGTCATTTAATAAACACAAATTGTTATTGTTAATGAAGTCCGCTATTTGTTTACCTCTGTTGTTATCATCTAGACTACCCCAGAGGGAATGGTGACCATTGAAATCTCCCGTAATAATAAACGGGAGAGGAAGTTGTGCAACAAGGTCATCGAGATCCCCTGGGTTCAGATGTAAACTAGGAGGAAGATATATAGAGCAGAGTGTTATAGGAATATGCAAAGGCGAGTTCAGAGTAACTTGACTCTGGGGTATCTCCATTAAGAATAACAGAAACACCCCCATGAGCTCTACCATCACCAACTGCATGATGATAGTAACCAACAAAATGTCTAAAGGACAAAGTGTCAGAATTCCTCAAAAAAGTTTCCTGTAAACAAATAGCTAAAGGATTATATTTTTGAATTAAAAGTTGGACTTCATTAAAATTTGGTTTTAAACCACGACAGTTCCATTGAATAATGGAATTTAACATTGTCAGGGATAATTTATTTTTGGCGGTTTACCGCCGACGGGGTCATTATTGCCCCCCTCTACGGTAATACCGTCCATCAGATCAACCCCATATTTCGTGAAATGGACAATAGGGTCTTGTGAACCCTTTTTACCCTTCTCACGCAACTTTGCTAATTTCCTTTGTCTTGATGATACATAAACTTTTTCCTGTGAGGGTGGGATAACCGATCGATATCTGCGATCCTGACCCAGTCGACCTGGGATCAGGCGTTGCAGCTTTCGGTTTATCCAATGGATGTGTTTCCTTGCCATTCTGGGAGGAAGTATTGGGAATGGTCCCAATATCTTCAGTTAGGGGCAAGGAAGAAGAACCCTCATCAGGCAAGGGCAAAGTTGTTTGAATCGAGCTCTCTCGTGACTGAGAAGAGCTCGAGACCCCTTTTACTTGATCTGATGTAGGCAAAGTCCTCATTTTTTGTTTATCTGGCCAGGTTATGTCTGTCTGAACAGATATTGATTTAGTAGAAGCTTTAACTACACCCGAAAAAGATTTCCCTTGTTGTGCAATGGGAATGAGTGAAGTTAGCTCTACTTGCTTTTTAGCATCAAAATATGGAATCTTCCGTTCAGACATTACCTGTTGAATTCTTTTCTCTTTCTGCCATATTGGACATTCGCGAGAGTAAGCGAAATGCTTACCCTTGCAATTAACGCAGCAAAACTCAGCCTTGCAGGCAACGCTCTCGTGGCCATCATGACCACAACGAGCACAGGTATCTTTGCCTCTGCAGACGGTCTTGCTGTGTCCAAATTTCTGACATTTATAGCAGCGAAGAGGGTTGGAAATATAAGAATCAACAGGTATATTTAAATAACCTGCCTTGAATGATTTCGGTATGTCGGGACGATTAAAAGTGAGGATATAGGTGCTTGTGGGAATCACCTTATCTCCTCGGCGTACACTAATGCGTTAAACTTGTTGGACGCCTTGAGAAGAAAGGTATTCAACCATTTCATCCTCACTGCTGCCTTCAAGGTCTCGACATCGAATAACACCTCTACTAGAATATAATGATCTATGTGGAGACACCTTGATAGGAATGTCTGCCAAAGTGGATGATTTGAGAAGCATAGTGGCATGCTGCTCCTTGACACATTCTATCAAGAGTGTTCCATTTTTCAATTTTTTAATAGCTTTGGGCTCACCGGCCAACCCGGCAATGCCTTTAG
This sequence comes from Patella depressa, assembly GCA_948474765.1. NCBI lineage: Eukaryota > Metazoa > Mollusca > Gastropoda > Patellidae > Patella > Patella depressa. Next base: position 80,045,485 of record OX419717.1, read on the forward strand.
CTATTAAAAAGGGTGAGACTTTAGATAAGTCAGTAGAGGGACTCTCAATCAAGAGAAACCTCGGCCATGACTTTGCCATTTTATTTTTAAATATATTCGAAACGTCCTCTGAATTAGGACGTTTCTGTTTTTGTCGTTCATTAATTGATGGTGTGGGGGGGATTAGGGAATCCATGAACGTGTTTTTTTTAATTCACCCCTCGTCGTCCCCCAGGTTACTTCCCTGCCTACTAAGGGGAGGACTAGCACGGATAACCAGCGCGTGGCCTCAGGGCTCAACGAGGGGTATACTCAAGCCAGAAAGTACAGAATACATATCCAACCTGATTGACCCAAGCCGTCGCTCTGTAGAATGTACTAAGGACACAAAGGTAAATTTGCTGAGTATAAAACAACAAAGCATTAAATTGGGAGAGGGTACATTCTACAGAACTATAACGACCGAAGCCGATTGATCAGAGTGGGCCACTCTGACCTCCCGTCTAGGTGAACCATGGGCCAAAGTAATGTGTTGCAGAGAAAGGGCTCGCAAGCCAAATCCCCACTCAATTACCAGGATTCCACTCTCCACCGACACGGGTCGCAACGCACGGCAAACACGTTGCCCCATTACAGGGATCCTTTTAGTCGCCTCTTACGACACGCAGGACATACGAAGGGTATATTCTTATCACCCCCTACACCCCAGGGGGGGAATTAGAAGAGGAAATCAAACAAGGCCAAAAGAATGATTCGGATGTGGCGATTTTGTTAAATTGGATGATACATAAAATAGAACCAGGGGAGGGTGAATTATTTATAGCTAGTCCTGCCTCTAAAAGTGTATAGGAAAGATGTGGACGATCATTCTCAACTAGTAGTGCCCAAACCTTTAGTCTCGGAACTGTTACGATTAAACCATGATGTACCGCTGGCGGGTCATCCAGGTAGAGATCGAACTAGACATAGAATCAGAACAAAATATTATTGGTATGGAATGACCCAAGAAATCAAGTTATACGTTGCATCATGTATGAAATGTAATCAAATTAAAAAGGCAACTAGGATAGCTAGACATAATTTAGTCAATTATCACGCAGGAGCCCCTATGGAAAGAGTTCATATGGATTTCTTAGGTCCTTTGCCCAAATCCAATCAGGGAAATGAATATATTTTGATGATGGTGGATCAATTCACCAAATGGGTCGAATGTATCCCTTTGCCCTCTCAGAATGCGGAAATAACAGCACAGGCTGCGGTTAATGAATTCTTTTCGAGATTTGGAGTTCCGTTCCATATCTTTACTGATCAGGGACGGAATTTCCAAAGTGACTTATTTATCTCCTTGTGTGATTTATTGAAAATACATCGAGCCCGCACCATCCCCTATCGCCCTTCGTCGAATGGGCAGGTTGAGCGATACAATAGGACGCTTTACGCTGTTATATGGGGGATACACAAGCAGATTGGGATATTTATTTACCTCAATTAGCCGGTGCTCTTCGTTCCTCTGTCAACCGGAGTACTGGGTATACGCCCAATAGGTTAATGTTGGGGAGAGAGATCAATATGCCCACTGACCTCATGTTTGGGTCTCCAGCGGAAGAACAAGAACCCCTGCCTGATTTATATTTAAAAAATCTTAAGGAAAATATAGTTAAGTCGCATGAAATTGCCCGTAAAACTTTGCAAACTAGACAAAAGCACATGAAAAAGGATTACGATGTGAAAATATGGAAAAAATCCTATGATATAGGGGATTGTGTATATATCTTGGATACTGTCTGTCTTAAGGGACAGAACAAAAAATTAAGTCCTTATTGGAAAGGCCCAGGGGTGATTGATAAGGTCTTGACCCCTTATCTCTTTAGGGTGAAAACGCGTAATGCCCAGTCCGTTATGTATCATGATCGAATAAAACCATGTAGAGATAGGGAGATTCCCCCCTGGGTAGAGCATTATAGAAATAAAATCCCCAGTGTGTCCTACTCGCAAAATTTATTGTTTGTCGGAAACCATGGGGACGAGGTTTTGGAATTCAATGATCATTGTTTAGAGTGGTTTCACGGAAGGTGTGTCAATTTGACCCCTGAGGAGGCGGAGTGTATAGATATATATACTTGCCCTTATTGCGATTCCTCACCACAAGCAAGATAGTCCGGGAGAAAAAAGGAATGATTTTCTCCCGGAGTATTTTTTTTATTTTTCAGATTTTAAGGATTATAAAATATTTTAAAATAGAAGGTAAGCCTTGGTTATTATTCTGAACAGGAACAAAAAACCGGTGAACCATGTTGGGACGACGAGCTCTATCAGTCCGATATCATGCTAAGTCCTCCTACTCCTCAGGTGTTAGGAGAGAGTACTATTTCTATGAGTTCTGATTCGGAATGGTCGGTGTTATCATCCCCTATTAGGTTGGATGAGTGGTCAAATCCTATTAGGCCTAACCCCATCCCTTCTCCTGTTCCTTTAAGACCTACGTCCCAGGATATTAGAGTATATGATGGTCCTAACCTAGGAGGGGATAAATTGACCCTATAAATTTCACCTACCCAGAATAAGGTTCGGCAACCTCCTATACCTTTGGCTAGTTGGCAAATAAGACCCACTCCTAGAGGGAGTAGTCGGATGCCTGTACCGTTAATGTCGTTAAGGGTGGCACCACCTACCTATTATGCTAGGCCCTCTTTCTTGTCGCCGTTAATCACGGGGCCTAGAAAACCAATAACCATCACGAGGTCTGGGGGGGGGGACTCAGCCGGGTCCGTTGCCGAGAGGTGACTATGGGGTAAATGTTACTGATAGGTTTAGGGTTCTGGAAACGGTTTTTGCTAGTAGAAGACCCCCAACTGTCGCTCAAAGTGGTAAGGGTATGATTCCGGACAGGATTATAGGGGGAGGAAGGTATGGCCAACAGTCATCTGGATATGGATCAATAAGCAACAGGGATAGGTTGCCAGTGAGTTTGCCGGTACCTACAGGGAATTTGCCGGTACCTCCAAAGAGGAAATTAACATATGATGAATATGTCCAGGTAGAACCTGGTTGTAGACCAGTCCCGGAGAGAGGGATTCACCCTTGTCAAGGTTAGGAGATACCTCGGTGTCAGGCATGGGAGAAATGAAATGAAATGTTGTTTTATGGCACATCTGCTCCAACCGGGCTATATTGCGCCAAACATGATGAAATATACGAGACAAGCTAAATGATATCACAAAATTTTACATATGCATAAATAAAAACAATATCACAGTACATCAAATTTAAAAATAAAAAACAATCTTTTATGCATACAAAAATTTAAAATACTAAAACACTAGATAAATATATATATATACAAATTAAAATTTATAATAAAAACCTGTCTCTTTTAAAAAATTTAGCATTTCGCAATATAACCCAGGTTGGGCAAACAAATGGTGTAGTGACCGGCAACGGTAATATCTTGATCTTATATGTTTGAGATGCTTGCACTCGATCAAAATGTGTTTAACTGTCAAAGGAACATGACAGTGTTCACATTCTGGTTGAGGCTCTCGCTTTAAGATGAAAATATGCGTTAAAAAAGTGTGACCTATGCGAGAGCGACACAAAATAACTTCATCCCTCCTGTTTGTTCTGTAGGAGTTAGGCCAATCTCCTAAGAGAGGCTTAATGTGATGAAGTTTATTTGTGTCTGCAAGATCCCAAGACCGTTGCCAGCGGCCATAAATAACCTGATTTATACAAGTTTTAAAATCTGTATATGGTATTAAAATGTTTGATAGGGGAAGATCCAAAGCAGCTTTGGCAGCAAAATCTGCTAGATCATTCCCCTTTATATCGACGTGACTAGGGAGCCAGCAGAAGACAACGTCTTTACTGCTGAGCTCATAAGATAGTAGCAGACGATAGACATCTGCCACTAATGGGTGTTCAAGCTGTTTATTGTTAATTGCTTGAAGCGAGGACAGAGAATCAGTAAAGATGATATGCTTTAATGATGAAGAGGACTGTATGAACTCCAAGGCTTGAAGAATCGCCTGGAGCTCAGCTGTAAATATTGAAGCAGCAGGTGGAAGACACACAGAAATGGTCTCAGATGGCGTCACAGTAGCCGAAGCTACCCGATCACCGTCTTTAGAACCATCCGTGTAAATAGGAGCATAATCACCATATTTAGACCTTAACTCTCTAAAGAGAGATTGGAACACCGTAGAGCTAGTATCTCTCTTTTTATGTTGAGTAAGATCGAAATCGATCTTTGGGGGAGATATAGCCCATGGTGGAGTCGTAAAGAGAGGGGTATTCGCAATACTGTCTAGGCTGATACCAACGTCAGACAAAAGGGGTTGTATGCGAATACCAAATGATGGAATGACTTTAGTCTTTAACAGATATAAATGCTCGTGTAATGGTCTAAATATGGTGTTAAATGAAATATGATTTGGAAGAGATGCAATTTTCGTAGCATACTGCAGGGCCAGTTTATCACGCCTGTTGTGCAGTGAGGGCTCATGCGCCTCGACGTATAAACTGTCCACTGGAGATGTACGAAATGCTCCTAAACTGATTCTAAGTCCTTGGTTGTGTATGGTGTCGAGCTCTTTGAGATACTACTCGCGGGCAGACCCATACACAATACACCCATAATCGAGATTTGATCTTATTAACGCTCGATATAATCTGAGCAAGACCTTACGGTCTGCTCCCCAGTCAGTATTTGATAAGACTCTCAATATGTTGAGGGCTTTCAGTCATTTCTTTTTTAGGTTTTTGATGTGGGGGATAAATGATAATTTCTTATCAAATATCAGCCCCAGAAATTTGGTTTCATCCACAACTGGAAGGCGGTTGCCATCCAAGAAAAGTTCTGGATCAGGATGTAAACCTCGTTTCTGACAGAAATGCATGCAGACAGTCTTGGATTTCGAAAAACGAAATCCATTTTCGGTTGCCCATTGTTGAAGTGAATTCAAACAAAGCTGCAACTTACGTTCGATTATCCGCATGTCTGTAGAACCATAGCACATCTGAAAGTCGTCAACATAAAGAGCGCCGTTTATACCTGGTTTAAGGCACGCTGGGATAGTATTAATTTTTATTGCAAATAATGTTGGAGATAAAATACTTCCCTGAGGAACTCCCATTTCCTGAGGAAATGGGTCAGAGAATACTGATCCCAGTCGTACCTTAAATGACCTATCTTCCAGGAAATTTTTAATGAAGATAGGTAAGCGACCTCGTAGGCCGAGGTTATGGAGATCGCGCATGATACCATGTTTCCATATAGTATCATAAGCTTTCTCCAGATCAAAAAATACTGCAACTAAATGTTGCTTCTGGATGAAAGCGTCCCTGACAAACGTTTCAAATCTAACGAGATGATCAAGAGTGCTCCTTTGGGACCAAAATCCACATTGGAGGTCAGTAATGAGGTGGTTGTACTCTAGGTACCAAACAAGCCTTCGATTGATCAATCTCTCCATGGTTTTGCAAATACAGCTAGTTAAAGCGATCGGACGATAGTTGGTAGGATTCGTATGATCTTTACCCGGTTTAGGAATGGGAACTATTGTGGCTTCATGCCACGAAGGAGGGAAATTCCCATCAACCCAAATCCGGTTGAAAAGATCCAGTAAAATTAGAAGTGTTGGATAAGGTAAATGTTTTAAAATTTGGTAGTGTATTTCATCTGGACCAGTTGCAGTGTCCCGAGCTCGATTTAACGAATCACGGAGCTCTGCAATGGAAAAACGATCATTATAACATTCATCATTGCGGGACTTGAAATTAAGTCGCCTTTTCTCCTGTTGTTGTCTAATGCCTCGAAAGGCATCGGAGGAGAAATTGGATGATGAATTGAATGAAAAAGTACTGGCCAGAGAATTAGCAATATCAGGAAATGTTGTTAAGGTGGTGTTATCAACATTGAGATGGTTAACTGATAAAGCACTACTTTTACCTTTAATCCTATCCCATACCGACTTAGATGTGGTACGGGAATTGATCCTAGAGACATATCCTTGCCATGAAAGGCATGGGAGAGGGTAAACAGATCGAGATTAGTGAAGGCCTCCTTATGTCCAGTTCCGGGGTGTGGTTATAAGACTAATTCCTTAAAAATACATGTATTTGACAAACATCTACCCCCTTATTTTAGGATTCCCCGAGGGGGGATGTCAGTAAGCGGGTATTGGCAGTAAGAGCTCTGGCAAGAGCGATCCCCGAGGTAGGAGAATCTTTGTGGGAAGTCATAGATAAGCTTAACCGGGACAAATTAATACCCGCAGACAGTAAGGTGGATCCCGCAACCTATGGGGCGTTCCGGGAATTGGCAAGGCAATCAGGGTGGGTCCCCATTAGGGATTTTTCTCTTCACCCCTTGACACATCCAGCCCTATTGACGCATTGGAGGGTTTTGGCTACATTACTCGGATATCTTTCCCCAGGGGATCAGAAAGTTTTCCGGGAGAGATTTGTGTAGAGGGAAGTGGGGATAGGATAAGGGAAGCATCCCGGGGAAATTGGTGAATGGAGTTGTAGGAGATTCTAATAAAGGAAAATTAAGAGAAAAGTCGGAAGAGAAGGAAGGAAAAAAAAATTTGGATAAAGTAGAATAGTTAGATAATTGGTTATGATCTCTATTTTTTTCAGATGGAGGAAAGAAATCAATCGCCTATTCCCCCGCACCCCCTAAGGGAGGGGGGTAATACAACACCACCGGAGTCTTGCACCAGGTCCATCCTTGACCAGTTTGAATGGTTTGGGGGCCTGGGGAGAGACCCAGGGACTGCAGGGGGCAGACCCTGGCTTCTCCCGAAAGGGAGCAGGTCCGTGGGGTGGGGAGATTTCGTGCCTTCCCCCGGGCTAGGGGGAGAGGCCGAGGTCGGGCAACTCAAACTGGATCTCCTCTACCCGCCGCTCCAACCCCAGGAGCGGATGCCAGAGGCCATGCCCCGGCGGGCTCCAACTGTATCTGAATCTGCTCCAGGGCAGGTGAGGGTCCGCCGAGGTTTTGGCCTCCCTCCTATCCACCCTAGCCCTCCTGACTATGTAGAACGGACTGGGGAGGGTAGGGGGCCGGTAGTCCCCGAGGGATCCACTACTGATCCGAGGGGACAACCAGTTCCGCTGATGTCACTAGTGCTTCCTCGGCGTGAGTTGTTGGGCCGGATTAGCTCTCGGGAGAGACAGATAAATGTCTGTTGTCCCCACTGCTGCCGCCCTACCCCTCTCAGTGTTGAGCCTTAGGGGATTATTTTTTTTGTATGTTTAGTTCTTTTTCCTCTGGTCCTTGTTTTTTTTTTGTTGTTAATTTCGGTTTATTTAGTTTGGGTGGGTGGTTTTATGGTATTTTTTATTATCTTTAGGGAAGGCCGCTCTTACTGTCATTTTCTATCTTCCCCTATAATCTTTCCTAACTCTTTGTTTCATTTTCCCTAGTGCTTTCCTGTTTCTTATCTTTGAGCTAATTTCTAGTCTAGATTCGAACTTTTGATATTCTTCTGTCCCCTCTTTTATGTATGGATCAACCTATCCTAGGGATGGGGGTAAGGGATTTATTTTTGGAATTGGTTATATTTTTATTTTCCCTAGGGGGGTCTCCTTTTATAAAATTGGGGGGTGTGTTGCAGACGTGAGCTGATCTCCCTTAGGTCAGAATGGATCAGCCCGTCTGTGACGTTTATTAATTTAGCACGTGCATGTTTTTTTGGGTATAAAGGCCGTGGTTGGTCCATATTTGGCCCTCTTAGATTTCGTGAGACGTCTTAGACTTCTCCAACATGGATTGCTAGATTATAGTTACTTCGATACTCATTAGGATATCTGGAATACGATATACACTCTGGACTGCTTAGATTAAAAGCACTCGGATACTCATTAAGATTAAAATATCTGGACTACGATAATTTGGATCACTTAGATTATAGTAAGTAGAAAGCTTTTACTTATATTTATTTTATAACTGCAGTAGTGGTTGTGCATGTTGCATGCTGCTTGTAGAATAGCTGTGTAATGCTAAGCATCGTTATTAGTATATAATATAGTTACCTGCCTGTCGCCCTGTCATAACCCCTCAACCCATCCCGCCTATTTTCACTCAGGCCATCACAGACTAGGTGGGTAAACCCTGAGGGTTTAATTCAGAGATAATCACCCAATTCTACCTTAGTATTTAAGATTTTAGGGTGCTAGAGCCAGTGTCTTAAAAAGTAAAAACAAGCCAACAGTGAGGCTGATGTCCCCCGCCGAAATGCCAAAATAAATAGATGACACATATTAATTAATCGCACATTTATTTGTTTCAAACGTATCGACCAATCAAACTGAACACGAAGTGTCATCCAAAAATTGCTTATCTCTGCCTACCGTAAGAAGAAAATGCTCATCTTCGAACTCCATCAAGGCATTGACCTAATAAGCATATTCACCAAGATTGAACATTTTAACTAAATTAGAAGGAGAGTTATTGTGTTCCAAAGTCTGGACCAATCAAATTGCGTATCGCTCTGCTTACCCTGAGCAGAAAATGCTCATTATCGAACTTAGTCAAGGTATTACTATAATGAAACTATACACCAAGTTTCATCACTCTCACTTAATTAGAACTAAAGTTATTGTGTCCCAAAGCATCAACCAATCAAATTGCTTATCTCTGCTTACCCTAAGCGGAAAATGCTCATCTTCCAACTCCATCAAGGCATTGACCTAATAAGCATATACACCAAGTTTGAACATTTTAACTCAATTAGAAGGAGAGTTATTGTGTTCCAAATTCTCGACCAATCAAATTGCGTATAGCTCTGCTTACCCTGGGCAGAAAATGCTCATTATCGAACTTAGTCAAGGTATTACTATAATGAAACTATACACCAAGTTTCATCAATCTCACTTAATTAGAACTAAAGTTATCGTGTCCCAAAGCATCAACCAATCAAATTGCTTATCTCTGCTTACCCTAAGCGGAAAATGCTCATCTTCCAACTCCATCAAGGCATTGACCTAATAAACACATACACCAAGTTTGAACATTCTAGCTCAATTAGGAAGAGAGTTATTGTGTCCCAAAAAGTGTGACGGACAGACAGACCCATTTTAATAGTCCCCCAACTTTCTTCGAAAGGCGAGGGACAAAAAAATAATTTCAACACATACCAGTGGCCAGAAATCTGAGGGTTATTGCCAGTCTTTGCTGAGAGCTAATAGCCAGTCTGCATCTTGTGTCGTTCTTCGATATTGAAGGACCCACCATAGCCAACAACTGCTCGAAATTCGCTGGCGACATCCGCATATAGGAATAATAACTGTCAACGTCTTCCTCAGCCAATTCTCGTACGAGGTTGTTAAAAATACCCTTAGTGTCTCGGCGACGGATCCAGGTCTTAGCCCAGGCATTCCTATTTTCCCACCTCTTTCGGCGCCGTCGAGTACGGCGTAAAATTAAAAAAATTCCCAAAGCTGCAGCTAGCTTCTTCTTTTTGTTGGTCGTCGCCATGGTTAATCATGTGACTTATCACGTGAGAGATGATGCAATCGATTGGTAAATCGGGCGAAGCATTCGGCAAGCGTGTCCACTCATTCGGCCGAATCATTCGGCTAGTGTGTCCACCGCATTATTTCCAGTTGCCACATGGAAGATAATATTGGCAAAGTCAATCACATCAGTGTGTGTTGGATAATCGTTTTAGCGTTCCGGACGAAATTCTCCGAGGAAGGGGGCAATGTAACGGTCCTGGCGATGATACTCTAGTCTTTATCAAGCAATGTAATTTATTAGCGTTTTACAAATTCTCACTTAGCAAGAAATGATTGATAATGAAATGAAATAAAATGGGTTTAACGTCCTAAAGTTTTGCTCCTAAACTGGGCTGATGAAGACGGACATGCGCCATGAATTGTGTTATAAGGGGAATTTTGCTATGACAGTGGCGCTACGATTTACTCTTATATCGAATTACACCTGCAAATGGATCTTTTACGAACGAAAACAACAAATATTGCGGTAAACCGTTATCAGGACTTCTTCGCGTACGAAGATTAAGAGTTGCCGGGAAAAAGGAAAGATGTGGTAATAATTAATCCAATGTTACCATTAGACGTGCTAGAAACTCGGGTGAACGAATGCCTAGACTAAGCCTAGATATAAACAAACCAACAAATTTCTATCGAACTGGGAATTGTCTATCTTTGTGTACGTAATTCGTTGAAGTTATTGTTTCTCATACCGGTTATAATTTGTACAAGCCAACAGTGACGGTGGTGTATATCGCCGTATCTCGAAATAAATAAAGGATATAAAATTAATTAACTGCATGTATCTTTGTCATAAGTTGCGTCACAATCTATTAGATAGAATCAACCTAAGGAACATCATAATCAACTTTAAGCATTCTACCTCAAATAAAAACAGAGTTGTTATGTTCCAAAATCTTGACCAATCAAATAACCGGTAATGACTTTAAGATATTGTTTTGCAATTTAATTTGCAGAAAGAAGTTAATGTTGGGAGCTAATTACCTCGCCCCAGTGTCACCCCGCACTGTTATAGTTGCCACCAAGTGACTATTTGCTGCTGCGGCATCTTTTCTGCTTTCGTTTTCTACATAAACATATCCTTTATATCTAGAAAACATTTGTATTTCTTTTAGGTAACTAATATAACGTAAACAACTTCGAATGCTTGGCCAGAAATGAAAACGTCTACAAAATTACAAAGTGGACATAAGCAGTGATCCATCAAACTCCGTGTGAATGTTGAGTAGGACAAGGCTCATTGTAAGCATGTTGGTAGTGTGAAATGCACATCTGGTAGCATTCTAACAGAAGTAACATGTACACATGTAGATATATTGTCTCTAAGTAGGATGTGCCATATTGATTATTTTTTGTTGACTGGTTTGCCTTTCAATACTAATACTGGCCCCTACTTTGGTGTAAAGTATTGAGGTATGGATCATATTGCCTTAATTAAAGTTACATTATGGGAGATAAGATAAAGAGATGGCAGTTCTCACTACAATTGTTAAAAACTAGATAGTGTAAAGATAATTTGCTGAAAATTTCAGTCAAATTGATTCACTATTAGCCGAGAAAAAAGCTTTTGAAATATTCATAGCCTCGGTCATCATTACTCAAATCATTAATATAAACAGCATAGTCTCGATTATCCACTTGTTTGATTTAATTATCAACCGCCATTAAGCGGCATATACGATTTTAATCTGCCAACATCGAAGGCTAGTCTTGACATAAAGAGTTTATTATGGTCTGAATATGTTAATTAATGTCTGATTGATTATTTAGATAACATCTCAGGCTTAAAGAAAGACCTGTAAAAATCAGATTTTGCTCTTGCATAATGCTATTTTAATGTGTTGTTCTAGTTAACACCTAGTCATGTGCACCCCGGAAATAAGTAGAAAAATTATAACCTTTAGCCTAAATCCTCAATATGATCACAGCCCCGTCGAGATCGGATTCCCTTGGATAAACGCTGGTCTTCGGCATCACCACAGGTGTGAACAGACCTACTGTCTGAGATAACGATCAAAGCCCCAGATAAACTGGCATTGCAAGTTAAACACATTTTTGTGACCTTCCACTATATTTGTCACACGTTGCATTTCATTCCAGGTTTTACAAATATTTCGCATAAGAAGCCCATGAAAGATGGTAAATTGAAATCAAGTGGGGTCAGAGGGAATGTGAAACCTGCTATCTATGATTTTAGGGCAGTGCATACGAGAAATCCTTCAAAATATGATCAAAACTTGAGAACCATGGTACATGTACTTAACTGGCAAGTGAGCTAATTGTTGTTTGTCATTCCCATTTGATCTACTATTTGTTGAGTGATTTATAGCATTATGAAAACTGAATCATCCTGTACGATGACCGTCTTTTCTATTTCAGGGAAAAGCAAACAAAGCAGCTTGTGAGACAAATGTATGAATCAGCCAACATAAGAGCCTTGTCAGCAGCTGACCATGAGTGAGTGCATGAAGCTGGTTTTTTTTTCAGGTTTTGATGACATCACTGCTACATCTACAGTTATTGGTTGCATCGTTTACATCCATCTCTAATACGTCATACGCCGTCTGTATTATAGGTCGCTTAACTCTACACAAAAAGCAAGCTGTAGCTTACGCATTCAAACACGAAATTTACCTGAAAAACGTTTGCATACTGTTTCACAGAACGTGGCCAATATAGTTATATAATCAACACTAGGCAGAACAAACTATCCGCAAATAATCAAATATATAATTTTTTGGTAGCTCGTCGATTCCGTTAGATAAGACACTGTGGAGCACGAAGTTGGAATTTAACCATATAGACCGATTCGGCCAATAACAAGGTTTAGTAGCAAATTTGATGAAAATTAAGCCCGAAATTTTTTAAAGCCAATGTATGCATAAAGATGGTTCCGGATTAAATAAATTGTGCATGTTTGGCCACAAATGCCAAAAATATAATGCCCGTAAAGAGACAAACTTAGTCAAGTTCTATTATAGCCATACTCCGCACAGTGTTGGGTTTGATTAGAGGTAATCCTACTGCACACTGCTACTCTGAGTGGATATTGTTTAAAATTTTGATTGGTCAGTAGTCTTTCTACCAACCAATCACTAGCTGCCCTACAAAAGCTTTACATTTAAAACGAGTGCCAATATTGGACTAAATATGTTTACGTTACGTCATGGCACACGATTTTATTATGCCTAATTAACCCGTGCATAGCAGAATACTGAAGTAAAACTAATTGCGTGACAAACGAGGCTATTAAGTCGAATGAAATGTAAACAATACTGTTTGGAAACGAACATACTTTCACCGTTTTTAATACCTTAAATCACTGTCCAAAGTTTTAGGGAAGACACAGATTAAACGAAGGATTGTCATGTTGCTGTATTTAAGTGAGAGCTTTCATTGAACGTTTTAATAGACACACTCCCGCATAAGTTCAAGAAACAGACGCTACTCCAGCAATGGCCAGAGAGGGATTTCTCGGGCCATTGCTTCAGGAATATGTATTATAGTCTACAGTTGCAATTATATATTATATTTACGTTCTGGGGAAACAATCAGTTCACCTTCACCGAAGTATTCCCGAATAAACTGAATTAATTTCATCTTTTTTCATCACTCTCCCTCACTTCCCTCTACTGTCATTAGTTTTAAAACCAACCATTATTTCTGTTTGCAAATTCGCCACGATTTTGACCTAAGAAAGTCAAGAAATAAAATAAAACCAAGTAAGAACAATCCAAACCATAAGACAGAATTCGAAGTCCTAAAAAAAACGTTAATTTTTATAGGCAAAATAGTGTAATGAGAAATGGACTGCTCCCCGTGTACGATTTTGACTTAAGAAAGGTACAGTATTTCTTTACTCAAAGAAAAGGGAATTGGCTTTAAACATTATTGATGGCCTCGAAGATTGAGCTGACGTATTCCGTTTCAGGGAGTATGTATCATGCATTGACTCATCGGGAAATAAATGCTCACTAGTCCGCGGGTGCACTAGTACACTGGTATCTATTATTAGGGTTAAACTTATTGACACCAATATTTATAGCATTTCTTATAAAGACAGACTATAGAACCCCCATCGGTTCGTCGACACCATCATGGCCATGTTCATATGTGGTTGTAGGATCCCACTTGTTTGAACACATCTATACGATTAATACATGAGTTTCTGATTTCCTTGTATTATTGGTGTATTGAACAGTTCCTTTTTTCTGTTTATGTTATTCAGCCTTTCACGCATTTGATTCAGCAAGCTGGTGTAGTCAGTTTCAATGCATGACACACCCCGCTTATTATGTCGGCAAATGCATCCTGTATTTTTCAATTATTTGTGCTGAAATGACCTACGGACCTTTGGTTGAAGGTCGTAAATTGTCAAATAGATTCAAACCATAGCTCTTTTATTGGTCTCGCATTCATTTTTACACATATCCCGTAGTGTTTTAAGGGAACTTTCCCATGTAATTTAGTATTCATTTAGCCAGTAAGAAGTTGTTGAATTATGAAATGCTTGAGCTTAATGTAGGACAGTTGATGGACATGAACTCTCAGTCAGTATAGAGGATGAACTCTCTTTCCAGCTACTTATAATATGACTACTTCCAGAAGAAACTGGCGCAGAACAAAATCATAAAATGAATATATCAATTGACAAGCGCTTGTCATGCTAGATAAACGCACAAGCTAAATGGTTTTATTTTGTCGTACAACCAAGGGACAGTATCAATGATGTTACGGTCCGACAAGTGCGTTCATATTTTAAGGGGGGCTTATGTCGACCTTGCAACTGAAATCAACTGAAAAAAGTCGACCTGAGCACCTCTTACAACTAGTTGCAATCAGTTGCACATGTTCAACTTTCTGCAACTAGTTGCAGTCGACACGAGCGTTCTTGCAACTGGTGTCAACTCGTTTCCATGGAAATAACATCACGTGATAAGAGATGTGTTATGTGACTTTATAAAGAGGCAAATGGAAGTGAACGAAGACACCTACTTTTCAAATGTTGTTGATGTCGACAATAATATACTAATAGAATTGTAGTAAGACCGACCATGCCTTTGTTGCTTCTTTTAAGTTATTCGCCATTTTGTTGATCACTTGATGAATAAATTAACAGTCACGTGTTAGGTGTGATCGCTATCAGTTCCGAGTCGACATAAGCGCTCCGAATTCAGTTGCTCTCAGTTGCTGATATGATCGACATAAGCACTCTTGCAACTGACTGCAACTAGTTGCTTTGAGTTGCAAAGTCGACATAAGCCCCGCTTTAGTCCCAAAATGGCCTAGATTCTCTATTTCTTGAGTGAACGTTAAACCCTCTCTCGTATTTCCTTTGCTAGTTGTTTGGATGGGACGAAAGACAGATGTCCCGTTTACATCTGGGCGGGAACCTAAAGGATCCTTTGGAACTTAATGGAAGTTGGAATTCGATATACGAGTAGGTCGTAGCGCCGCTGCCCCGGCAAAATTTCACCTATGGCACTGTCTGTCTTCATTAGCCAATTTAGAAGTAGAACAGTGGGACGCTAAACCCCATTTCACTCTCTTTAGCTGGATGTTTTTACTGGATCGTTTTAATTCGTGGTTCATTCTACGGCGTGGTTCAATAAATAACAACGGATCGACTGACATGCGTCAAGATAATATAAGCTATCTTAGTATAGAATCTAATACTAATTACGTATCTATTGTATTTGTATTTATTCTAATTTGTGCATCGTGTATATTTCCCAATAGGTAGAGAACAAGCTATAAAAAAAAAAAAAACAATGCGAATTTTTGTACCATCAGGGGCAATAATCCAGAAAGTTTTGATCTGAAATTCACAAAGATCAAAAGGGAGTGAGATCTTTGGGATATACAGATTAAAATTTTAAATAAATATTATACAAGTTTCAAAATAGGAATACATTAAACTAATGTTAAAGGTATTTTAAGGAGACAATATGTCAAAATAACTACTTTATTTAAAACAGTCTAGGAAAGAAAAGTTAATATGATTGCAAAAGTATCGATAAAGATGGCGTCAGAAAATGTTGGGTAAACTAAAAATGGTGAACTAGGTAAGTCAGGTTTAAATGGTCAGACCAGACCAAAATATCCAATAGAATAAGGACCAACATGTTTGGTAAGAGTATTTCTATTCGAAGACCTTCGACGGACGATTGATAAAGAATGTATTAAGGTGCAAAAGTTGAGATACATCTGTGAAACAACAGTTGATGAGACAAAGCAGTCAAAATACTTTTGTCTAATTAATAATATTCAAATAGAGACGTATGGGTATATCGAATATGTTCAAGTTCAACATGTAAATAGATCTGTCTCCTTCCACATAGTTGGACCTGAACATAATCAGAATATTTTATAAAGGCATATTGGTAAAAAAAATATTCATATCATTAATCCTGTCGTTAGTATGACCATTTGAAGTTTACATTAGTTTTTGGTGTATTTTCCCCTTGCCATTGAATTTAAATTTTGGCTTGATCTCTTTATTGTTGCCTCTTTAATCAGTATATTTTATAAAGGCATATTGGTAAAAAAAAAATTATTCATATCGATTAATCCTGTCGTTAGTATGACCATTCGAAGTTTACAGTAGTTTTTAGTGTTTTTTTCCCCTTGCCATTGAATTTAAATTTTGGCTTCATCTTTATTGTTGCCTTTTTAATGGAAATTAAACAATCGAATAATATGTTCAAGTTAAACTTGTAAATAGATCTGTCTCTTTCCACATAGTTGGACTTAACAAAAGGACAATAGGCATATTGGTAAAAGAATTATTCAAATCGATATGGCCATTTGAAGTTTTTAGTGTATTTCCCCCCCGTCTTGGATTTTTAATTTTGGCTTGATGTTTATTGAAGCCTCTTTAATTAAACAATAACTGCATCTTATAACTGTATATACATACATACATAAATACAAAATACGCCTCCTCTGTATTCTTAAAACAAAGGAATATTTGCAAACATGTTTTTCTTCTGGTTGTTTTTTTCCCTGCAATAATTCAACGAAAGTACGATTCATCTCTCAGAACAGTTACGTACAATCTCCATATATTGGGGTTTTTTGTCCCCCGCCTTTCGAAGAAAGTTGGGAACTATTTAAATGGGTTCGCCCGTCTGTGTGCTTAGGGTAAGCCATTTGATTGGTTGATGCTGGGACACGATTATTTGAGTTATGATTAAGTGAGAATTTAATTACATCAATATCTTGCCTACGTTTGATAATGAAAACATTTTCCGCTCATTGCAAGCAGAGCGATAAGCAATTTGATTGGTAAAGACTTTGGAGCATAACTCTACTTCTCGTTCAGTTAGTAGTTTCAAACTTGGTGTAGGTGTGTACTAGGTTGCTGCCTTGACGAACATTTTCTGCGTAGGGTAAGCAGAGGCAAGCAATTTGACTGGTTGATGCTTTCGGGCACGATAACTTCAGTTCTAATAGAATGGTGTAACTTGGTGTGTAGTTTCATTGCCTTGACTAAGTTCGATCATGAACATTATTGACAGAGGGTAAGCAGAGCTATAAGCAATTTGATTGGTTAAGAATTTGGAGCATAATAACTCTCCTAATTGAGCTAAAAATGTCAAACTTGGTGTAGGTGTTTATTAGGTCGATGCCTTGATGGGAGTTTAAAGATGAGCATTTTCTGCGTAGGGTAAGCAGAGATAAGCAATTTGATTGGTTGATGCTTTGGGACACGATAACTTTAGTTCTAATTAAGTGAGGTTGTTGTAACTTGGTGTATAGTTTCATTACATCAATACCATGACCAAGTTTGACAATAAACATTTACTGATCAGGGTAAGCAATTTGATTGGCCAATACTTTGGAACACCTTACTCTCATTCTAACTGAGCTAGAATATTTAAACTTGGTGTAGGTGAATGTCTTGACGGAGTTGGACGGTGAACAGTTTCTGCTAACAGTAAGCAGAGATAAGCAATATGATTGGTTGACGCTTTGGGGAACGGTAACATTGGTTATAATACAGTAAAAGCGATGAAACTGTATGAATAATTTACGCCACAAGTTGTAGTAATCTCCTCTCACGCCGCCATTTATAATTTAATCAATCTATGAAATCATGTTTAAATTCAAGCCATCCGTGGGTCTACAGGGTTGATTTTATGCTTGCTGTTTAAATAAAGATCTAATTTATAATTTCTATGACATCTGAAGCCTAAATCAGATTTAGCTCTTGCATAATGCATGTTTAATATGTCGACTTATTTTAAGAGAAGATTTAACAAAAGACTTAAGTCCAGTTTCCACAAACATTTCTGCACTAACAACTAAAAATAACGTACGTACGTATACGTAATGATATGATATATTATTTGATCTTAATTGATTGGGGTGAATTTGAGTAGATATTTTTCTAGGTTGGCAAATCATTTGTAGTTATGTTATATCAATTAGACCTATACGTAGTTTAATTGCGGGTGTGGTTTAGTTTTAACAAATGGAATTTTACCTAGTCCCAGTCACCCAGAACCTCTAGTCTTCAACTTACGGAGGGTCTGGGAAAGTTTTCTGTATTTGACGTAAAGTCCATTGCCCATCTGAACCAGGAGTTTGTTTTTTTTTAATGTGGTTGATTATCCAGTATCTTCTGGCCACGTCAAGTAAGCGTTGCGCCCCTTCCCGCAATAAATCCCATAATTATTGCATAACATAAACAAACATTAATCGTGGCGACGATTTAGTATTAAATTTTAAAAAAAACAACATAAATAAGGCACATGAACTACATGAAAAGGAACATTTTACAATGAAAAAAATAAGGGTGTTGGATATTGAACTGGCATGCAATCAAATGGATAATTTGAAATGACACTCTTAAAATGATTTCATGGGCGTCATCATCTTGTTTAAGGACGAATTACCTCCATAGAAGACCGGATAAGCTAGTCAATGACCGATTTTTCTCAACTGTTGACAACTTATCCAGACTAATATTCTTAGAATATTTTTCTGGATGATAGAGACTAAATTTTACCAGGTGTAGGTGTTTCTTCTCTATCTTCTTGGACTTCTGTTAATGTTTCGGGATAAAATATTTAAGTAGCAATTGTGGCTACTTAAATCCCAAAACAAATAGATGACACATATCAATTAATCGCACAGTATCAAGCAATCAAAACATACTGTAAGTTTCACCACTCTCTATCAGATAGTATCAGGGTTATCTGTCCCAAAGCATCGGCCAATGAAATTGCTTAGGTTTAGTTCGAAATGTTAATCATTGACTCAGTCAAGACATTTACCCGATGAACATCTACATCAAGACGAAACCGTCTACCTCAATTAAAAGCTGTTCCAGAGGCTAACCCCAACCCCGAGAAATGGTCACAGATCTGGGGGTTGTGACCCAACTAGCTCCAGTAAATTTGACAATGCTTCAAATTTAGTTATTTCTGAAGCAAAATTTACCACTTTTCTTCTTGGCTTTCATCTTCAAAACATACCTGAAAAAATGACGATGACCTTGTAGGTGGTCAAATTATGAAGTAAATAACCACACCAAGGGTTCAGTTTTACAGCAAATTTATTACTAATCAGCAAGAAAAAACCACGAAAATATACAGTTGCAGTATAAATAACGTAAACATGTGATCTCAATTCACTCATATTCATTAAAATAATCATATATTAATACTAAAACTACTACTTGTATATACTTAATCTATAAATATCAATACTTTAAAGGGAAACTACCTCCTGCTAACCAGTATGAATTATGCAGGTTGAGGTCGAATTTCGTAAAAATCGGACCGAAATTGCCAATGGCTGCTGCTAATACGCGAATAGTGTAAAAATTTGATATATCAAGGTTGTGGACCCTGTCCGACTTTAATGAAATTTGAAATGTAAGTTTATAACCCAAACATCGTGGCTCCTTTCAATATTTGTGCACATTGGACCAAAACTGCCTGAATTATGGCTCCTGATTGTGCGAAAAATCATGTCTTTTTAACTTGTGACCCTATGGAGGTCACAATTTTATTCTGAATAAAACCGCAAACTGCGAGGCTGATGTCCCCCGCCGAAATCCCCGAATAAATAGATGACACATATTAATTAATCGTACATTTTTTTTTTTTCAAAAATATGGAGCAATCAAACTATACACTAAATTTGATCACTCTCTATCAGACAGAATCAAGATTATTTTGTCCCAAAGCTTGACCAATGAAATCGATTAGCTCTGCTTAGCTTGATCAGTCAAGACATACACCTAATCAACATCTACATCAAATTTAAACGGTCTGCCTCAATTAAAAGCAGAGTTGTTATGTTCCAAAGTCTTGACCAATCAAATTGCTTATCGCTCCTTAGTCTAAACAGGAAATTCTCACTATGAAACTTAGTCAAGGTAATGATGATATAATAAGTTTATAATAAGTCTAAACAGGAATTCTCACTATGATATAATGAAAAATCTATATTCTAAGTTTCGTAGCTCTAACTTCATTATAACCAAGGTTACCGTGCCCCAATGCATCAGCCAATTAGATGCTTATTTCTGGTTACTGTAAGCAAAACGTGTTCATCGTCACACTCCAGCAAGGCATTCACCTAATGAACGTCAACACCAAGTTTGAACATTCTAGCTCAGTTAGAAGGCGAGTTATTGTGTTCCAAAGTTTCAGCCAATCAAACTGCTTATCGCTAGACTTACCCTGAGCAGAAAATGTTCCTTATCGAGCTTAGTCAAGGTATTGATGTTTTGGAACTATACACTAAGTTTCATCACCCCCACTTAATTAGAACTAAAGTTATCGTCTCCCAAAGCATAAACCAATCAAATTGCTTATCTCCACTTACTCTAGGGAGAAAATGCTCATCTTCGAACTCCATCAAGGCAATGACTTAATTAACACATAAACCAAGTCGGAACATTTAAACTCAAATAGAAGGCGAGGTATTGTGCTCCGTAGTTTTGACCAATCAAATTGCTTATCGCTCTGCTTACCCTGGGTAGAAAATGCCCATTATCGAACTCAGTGAACTGATGTATTGATGTAAGGAAACTATACAACAAGTTTCGTCACTCTCACTTAATTAGAACTAAAGTTATCGTGTCCCAATGCACCAACCAATCAAATTGCTCATCTCTGCTTACCCTAAGCAGAAAATGCTCATTTTCGAACTCCATCAAGGCATTGGCCTAATAAACACATACACCAAGTTTGAACATTCTAGCTCAATTAGGGGGAGAGTTATTGTGTCCCAAAGAGTGGGACGGTCAGACAGACGGACGAACCTATTTTAATAGTCTTCGAAAGGCGGGGGACAAAAAAAAGTTTTGACTATATCACCGATACACATTAATGGTGGTTGAGTTTGAATTTTTTGAAAATCGATAATTGAACAGCTAAATCCATATTATTAAATGTTTCGTATACTAATCGTTAGCATGGGGCAGCACTTTATTAAAAAAAACAAACAAATTCTAATGATTTTCTGATAATTACTTAATATGCGACAACTCTTGTTGACTGTCCAATCGATTTAACTATGTGTATGTGTCGTTGCTAGGCAACCTTTTTTCCCCTTTTTAAATAAAGCTATGATTTTCTGATAATTACTTAATATGCGACAACTCTTGTTGACTGTCCAATCGATTTAACTATGCGTATGTGTCGTTGCTAGGCAACCTTTTTTCCCTTTTTAAATAAAGCTATGAGGTGGATCCGCGCCTGAAAAGCCTGAGTAGCTTTATTGGGTAATGAGCAAGCATCACTGATCCATCGTGTATCTGAAACATGAAAATTATTTACTAATGGTTGATTTCAATTGTTTCTACATTAAATCATACCTTTGTATGGCCTCTAGTGAATTGATCACCTTTTTGGGGGAGCAGATTCCAAAAATAAAAAAAAGCTGCAAACTGAATAGAAAGTGCAGTGGCCATATCTTTAAACTTCCATAACAGGCTCTGTATCAGCATATACTGTACACCTAAATTCACAAAGGCAAGAATAAGCTAAAGAAACGGTAAATTGTATTTAAATGGACCAGTGAATCCATCGGGATAAAAAGTTGTTAAATAATCAAACAAGCTTCTGATGTGCTAATTTGTCTAGTATAATTTTTAAGTTGAACATTCCTTGGTAATTGTAACGAGAAAACTCACGGGGTTGAACAGGCGGCCCTAGTTCTTGTCACATACAACCGGGGAATCTAAACCACGCCAGTTGACTCAATGACAGACCTTATGATACAGCGCGGACCTGCTAACCCCCCACCCCTGCAGAAGACCAAGGAATACTATTGATATATACATTTACTTTATTTATTATCGTTGCCAATCATTAAATCAATTATTTGCCCAACCGGGTCTATATTGCAAAGTACTATACTTTTTAAAAGAGACAAATTTTTATCGCCAGTTTTAATTGTAAATAGATAATTCACCTTATTTTTTCACTTTTAACTATTTATGTACATGAAGTTGACTTTTATTTTTAATTATTTAATATACTGTGATATTTGTTTTTATTTGTGTACATAAATACCTTATGTGATATCATTTAATTTGTCTCATAATATTCACCATGTTTGGCGCAATATGGCCCGGTTGGAGCTGATGTGCCATAAAACTCTATTTCATTCATTCATTCATTACATTTACTTTATCAATATCTAACCTTCATAAAACAAAGAGTTTTATAATATATTGAAGCTTCAATTTCATATTTTTAAGTTATATTTTTAAAATCTTATTAAAAGAAAGCCTTAAAATAGATGATATCTATAAACTGTCCTACTTTGTAAAAGAATAACCCTATTAATCCCATAATTCACTATTGCCAGTTGAGAAATTGACAAAAAATGTCATTTTCAACTTCAAATTCAAACGTTTGAAGATAGCTATTGCATGAGGGCAATAGAAAAACAAGGGAGGTAATTATGTTATCATTTCCTGTGTTAGTGAGTTATCAGAGTGGCAAATAATGCCTAGGATCGTATAATTGTGAGTTGACAATCTATTGAACAAAAGTGAGAAATAATTATGTTTGGACTTTCTTTGAAAATATGAAATTATCGCTTTAACAATGAACACATTCGCTGTATTTTAAAACAGTTCAAATATCTGAAAACCGAAACCTATTTGAATTCAGCAGTATTAGGTTTTAATGTGAGATTTGGATATTAAAATCTCTTCATTTAATGTCACCGTATCAGATGTTCATTAATATTTGTTTGAAATTAATAATATATGATACATCACAGATCTTCATTCGATGTCAAGAGATGACGTGGTTTCACAGTTTTCTGATTTTCTGTATCTTTAATGCAATGTTAGTAACAGGTAGGCAACAAATTATGCTTAATTTTTATCCCATGCCGAACGAAGTTCGGAATTGATATCAAAATCGAGCACGTCCGTCCGTTCCGATTTTGTTTCCAGGGCATATTTCAAAAACCGAGCAAGATAATTATATTTTTTATAACTGTACTAAGCAGCACAAGAAACGTCAAATTGGTTTGTTTCGCTAAATAGACGCATTCCATAACAGATTTTTACCTGAGCAATAAGGCTCCTTCCCAAACACAGAATTGAACCCAGGAAATGTTCTCAAAAACGCAACCTGAGATGGTTATATGCTCTCCATGATATTCTTATAACTCATGCTGCACGTGCTGTGAACCCGGGCAAGCTCTATAAAATGCACCCCCATACCTAGTTGAGTCATTCACACTACAACGTCAGCAGCATGCCAACATTCACAACAGCTCAGAGAAACCAGGCGCTTGGAGGAGTCAACGCTGGCCACTGCCCAAGCCGTTCCCAATCCAATCACTTCCAGTGCTGCGTTGGGGCCATCTACAGGCTTCAGCAATGCTTTCAGGCCACCACCAAAGATGATCGCCCCCCGAACGGGTAGATCAAGGGTTACCACAAGCCAAGACCAAAATGTTGTGCGACAGCTCGTACAAAATCCCTTCACAAAGGCACCTGAGACAGTGGGAACACATGGAAGACCCATCCGTATCGATACAGTGCGCCGACCGGTCATCAGAGAAAACATCCATTGCCGTAGACCTTACCGTGGACCGATCCGCCCCCCCCCCCCTCGCCATCTACGTGAACTTTCCAGCCCTTCGTACTGACACCAAACACAGACAGTGGATTGCTTTTTGTGGAAAAAATTGACTTAGTTGTTGATGTACAATTTTGTTTCTGGAGAATATCTCATGTACCATTCAAGATATCTTCATGGGCCGTTGTACAACAAAACCTATTATAATATTGTGCCTTGAATAATATTTAAATTATTGTTATGTAACTATTAGTCTAGAGCATATCTCAGAAACTGTTAAAGATATCTTTTTGGCACTTATTGTTTTATTTTCCAATGTCCGCCACTACGTCCCGATTTCGTTTCCAGGGCATATTTCATTATCCATATTTTAGCATTCTGTATTTATGGATATATCAAATCATATTTGAATAAAAGGACCTGTCACCCGTTGACTACGCCCCCCCCCCCCCATCCTGCATACACCTTAACATCTCGCTTCATCTGACCCGGGGGAATCACGATGGCTAAGTGGGTATGGCGCTGGCTCTCTGGCCTGGAGGTCGGGTGTTCGATCTCTACAGGAGGGCCCACAAGGGCAGCTGCCTTGTCGTTCGGATGGGACGAAAAACCGAGGTCTCGTGTACACATTGGCGTGCACGTAAAAGATCCCTTGGGAGTTGGAATTCGATATAAAAGTAGGTCGTAGCGCCGCTGCCCGGGCAAAATTTCCTTCATAACACACTGTATGGCGTATGCCCGTCATCCATTAGCCCAGGTAAGGTGCAGAAGAGTAGGACGTTAAACCCCATTTCATTTCATCTGCCCCGCCCCATCTCCTATACCCCTCAGCATTTTGCTTCACCATCCCCGCTCATCCCACGTACACTTTAGGATCTCGCTCCACTTGACCCGCCCCATACAACATACACCTTAGCATCCCGTCCCACCTAACGTTACACTGTCTACAATTGAATTTCAGGAGAAGTATTGTTCCTGTTCACTGGCAAAGACAATATCTATCGATATAACACGAAGACCAAACAGACAAAGACAATTGCAGAGAATGGTACACAATGATCCTTATTGCTCTGTCACTCATTCGTTCAATTGATCTGAACTTTACGCAAAAGTTTAGGCATGTCCAAAGCTATTTCAGTCAGTTAAATCCAGTACACTTCTTGAAGACAAAATATAATATTCTTTTGGTCACATTACAGTAAAAATACCAGGAAGTATAATAAATTAACAAACATTATTATTCAGTTTGATTCTTATTAGGTTGTGGAAAATGAATATACATCTCCAACACAAAATTATTATTTTCACAGTATACTCCTTGAACACAAATAATGTAGTATTCTATTGATCACATCAGAACGCCAGTTATATAACAACTCTTCCTGATCCTATTGTAGTAAAAACAATTAGTGAAGCGAAATTTTGACCTATAAAAACGAAACGAAATAGGACATATTACAATATCTATTTCTAAATCTACGGGCGTTCTATCCCATCCAAATCCCGACCATCTGATGGTCTAGAGAGTTGATTATTGAATTGTCATTCTAATAAATATCGAAATAATAGTTTATAACATTTGAAGTTAAATAAAGACCTGCAATATCACCTAGCCCCTCGATAATGCACCTTTAAAACGATGTTTTCGTCTAGTTTTTATCGAGCAATGATAAAATACAATTAATAAGTTAGTTTTCCTTCACGTTAATTAACCAAATATTTTTACGTGCATATATTTAGAAGATAAACACTTCCTGTTTCTCATTTAGAGGGGTGTTATTGTCCAATAGACACGCCGCGGGTTCTAATGTTAAATCTCATTGTAAAATGCTATTTTAACATTTTAAAAGAAGTTACTAAAACAGAGGGGAGTTATTGTCCAAGAATCATACGTAAGCATGTTACAATGTCCATGTATATGTTATAAGGGGATTGAATGGTTAGCGCGTGTGTGCTGTATCGAAAGTTCATGTCGTGGTTTCGATTCCCCGGTTTTATGTGACAAGGTGTATAGTCGCCTGTCAAACCTCGTGAGCTTTCTCCGGGTCCACAAGTTTCCTCATACTGATAAAGATCCGTATGCGCAAGTGAATTATTGAAATAAAGTTAAACCATATGTAAGTCCAGTAATAATCCAGTCTGTAGGGAGTGGAAGTTTACCCCCACCCTCTCTCTCATTACCAAGTAGTAATCGTATTGCATAGAATTGCGACCTGTATACTCCAGTACCCCACTAAATGCCATTCAAACAATTTTCGTCCACAACATGCATTTATTAAACAAAGTCCAGGCGCCTGTGGTCTATTACTACAATGGGTTAAACGGTATAAATAACTGTGTTGCGATTAGTTAAATTTCTGTAATTGACAATGACTGGCTTATATTTACAGCTATATTAATGGCATGTGATTATGAAAGAAATTTTTTATACTATACACAACTAACAAAAAGAAATGATAACGTCATCAAGGTTATGCGCATGGATCAGCGCAGTGGAGATATAAAAGCCATATGGTATAAAGGTAATGGTAAAACTAATAAATTCATTTTTTTTTTTATTGAATTATATTTTATTGCAAATTTCAAAGATTAAGTTAAAATTGGTTATGAAGCTGTCTCCAGCCTCATCTTCCCTATAAAATATTATGCTCTAGAGCTTCATTATTGGAATTAACAAAATAAAATATTAAACAGAGACCCAACACCCTTAAATTACATAAAGTCGTAACATCTGACTGCATAGAGATAGAATGTGTATGTTTGATAAAGTGCATTATAATTTATAAATTAAACAAGACTTTCCCGAATGTTTGATAAACTCGCTAGAGTGGAGGTCGCGTGTACCATACCTACATTGGCTGAGAAAGTTCATCGTGATCTTTCGACGTGATTCCAACTTGTCAGTGGTGCAGGACGGAGGGTCTGAAAACAGGGCGGATTGGGGCCGGTAACCGGCCCGGTCTCCCGTGTCGGAACGGCCCCATTTACTGACCGGACGGGGGTCCCCCTCTGGAAATTTTTGAAAAATGAAGCCCAAATATCTGATTATAATCTCTGTCATAAATCTCTTTCATAAATCGATTAATTTAGCCCAAAACCCCGACCTGCAAGTAATTTACAACCATCAACCATCGTCATATTACTAATTAACGTATTATCTATCATTGTATCGTCAAGAGAATTTAACTGGTTAAAAAATGGGACTAGTTGAGAAAATTTTGATCATTTGATTAATCAGTTAGGAATATTGAATAAGTAGGAATATTTTCATTGAAAAATGTTCCATTTTTGTTACTTGTTGATTCCTCCTGTGATGGAAGGCCACGAGACACATGGTACAGAATGACAGAAGTGAAATTCATAAAAGCTGCTTTTTGAATTTTGCATTCTGGCGTATCCCCACAAACAAAGTGCAGGTGACTTAATAGTTGGTAAATTTGCCGGCGACAGTGTCGGGTGAATCCGTCCACACACAACATGATCTTCATCGCTCCATGACCGGCCCAATCCCCCGTCCCCCATATAGTGTTCAGCAGAAAAAGTTTTTTTGGATGAATTGGAGGAAATTATATTTTTCATTTTTTGTCCGGCCGGCTCGATGGCCCAATCCGTCCCTGCTGACAAGGACAGCTGTGAAGTTATTTCGAAAATTAAAATCATTTTTGTTTTTGTCTTTAATATTAGATGACTCCATAATTGAAGCTATTAGCGTCGACCAAGAAACTGGAAACGTCTACTACGCTTCGCCAAAAAGATTTGGATTTCTTTCCTACAGAAAGAATTATAGAAGCAAGACCATTACTATTAATAGGCCAAATAATAACATTGTATGTATAGCAATACATGGCAAGGGGTCTAGAAAAAGGTAATACCATTTGGCATACATAATATATATTTGCATTGGACAATGGAAGCGCAATGATACAAGATAGGATTTACGTCCAGTTAGTGATCGCTCAATTGGGTCTCTATTAGCGTCGAACAATTGCAAGAAACTGGAAACTTGTGACACCTAACGAAATTAAATGTTTTTCTTACACATAGCATTATAGTGACACGATTATTTCTACTATTTTGATGAATTTGTATTTGATATTGGAGTTCAGGATAAGAGGTCCAGCAAAAGGTAATTTTCTTTGTTATAAAGAAAATGAAATGGAGTTTAAAGCCTTAATTTACTTATGTCGATAGAAATGCATCATTGAATTAGAGTTTAATGTATTACTGTTCTTATTTGGACTAAGCGTTAACAAACTATACAATAATGTTTTACTTTATAATTTCAGAATTTACTGGTCTGCATTGTATAGTTTGTATTGGTCAGAAATTAACGCCACAGGTGTTACAGAATTTGGAGAAGCTTGTGCAGTTTTTAGTATTTTAGGTACGTTGTGGGCCTTTTAGATACATTTTGAGTCTTTTAGATAAATTTTGAGTATCCGGATGAACATGTTGGGCATTACGGTGGCTCAGTCAGTAAGACGTTGGCTCTCTAATAAGAAATGGGATCAACGTCTTTCGGTTCTGCGTCGACTGGGAAAATGGAGGCGGCCATGCGCCTGTGTCTTTTAACCAATACATAATGTGACGAAATGAAATAGGACATACTGTTCTGCTCTGTCGGGCATATGAAGACGGATATTCGCAAATTTTAGTAGCACAACGTATCTAGCAGTAAATGATATGAAATGGGGTTTAACCACCTACTATTCTGCTTCGACTGCGCTAATGAAGGCAAGCGTGCGTCATACCGTGTGCTATGAGGGATTTTTTTTTTGTTGCTGACAGCAGCCATACATCCTACTCTCGTATGGAATTCCAATTACCAAGGGTTCTTTTAGGTGAACGCCAATGTCTACCCCCACCCCCGGGGACCCCGGCAGTTCGTCCCACCAGAACGTTTGCTCTTGCCCATCCCTCTGTCCTATACGACTATCTTTCTTGACCAACAACCGGATAGAACACGGCGCCTCCTATATAACAGTAAGTTAGCTGTGGACAAAAAATGAGTCGCGTGTACATTGGAGTAGATTCAGAGAATTCTTTGATTAAAATAAAACCAAGTACGAACAATCCAAACCATTAGACAGAATTCGAAGTCCTAAAAACGTTATAGGCAAAATATTATAATCAGCGAATGGACTGCCCCCCGTGTACAAAATACACGACAAACAGTGGTAACAGGTGTCCGGAAGAGTAAGCTTACCCTGCTGGCGCGCCACACTAATAGGCAAAATGTCGGTAAAATAGCGTGATTGGCCAATGAACCATCGGTATGCAAAATGCACGTGATGAACTGTGTTAACGATGTGGTAGACATAATCAGGGAGATAGTAAAAGTAAACGTGTCAATTAAATATATCTAGAATAATAGCTGAGAGAGACACGTTATATTTACCAATCAAGTCAATGTGACGGCCATAAAACTTGTTAAAGGTTTTTATAAGTTGACTGCGTAACGTATTAGCCGAGACACAGACACTCCATAAGCTGGTGGTATTGGAATGTTACTACTAATAAATGGAAAGTTAACAATCGGAAAGTCAAAGTCGTCACGTTTATCATACAATTTGACACTCAGTTTATGGCAATTGTCAAAATCGAGACGCAGATCCATGTTAAAAGCGTAATTGTCACTGTCAGTGGTGTTATAAGAATGGTTCGTAGTGCCTACTTTCTGGCAAAATGTTCCCCATGACATATTGTATCGCACATAATATCGGCTTTATTAGCGAAGTCAGTGAAGACCTTTAGGAGGTTAAACCCCATGTCAGTGCATTTTATCTAGCAATATGTAATTAAAATACAGAATTTTCCATCCAAATCTTACTATTTTTGGTATAAATTGTAAAGCGCATTTTGCGTGTAGATGAGTTATACAAGTTCATGGATTTCAGATAAACTAATCACATAATAACTTTTAATCCCTTAACTCGACTCAATTTCTCAAGAAGGGGTAAATGAAATGAAATGAAATGGGGTTTAACGTCCTACTCTTTTGCACCTAACCTGCGCTAATGGAAGACGGGCATACGCCATACAGTGTGCTATGAGGAACATTTTGCCCGGGCAGCGGCGCTACGGCCTACTCTTATATCGAATTCCAACTGCCAAAGGATCTATTACGTGCACGTCAATGTGTACACTGGACTTCGGTTTTTCGTCCCATCCCAACGACTAAGCAGCTGCCCTTGTCAGGCCCTCCTTCTGCATCACTGACAAGGGGAAATCACGCCGGAAAATCGAGATGAACATTCTCGGCCAATGCAGGGATCGAACACCCAACCTCCAGGCTAGCGAACCAGCGCCTTATCCACTTAGCCACCATGATCCGAGAAGGGGTATGGCGGTTAACGGTTATAGGATGTACATAACGACGTGTTTGTCGCTTATAATTTTTCTAATTTATTAATTATTTAACTGTTTTAATAACAGATAATGGTATGGTGTTTGGTTCATTTGACCGTTTGTATCTGGCAGATCTGGATGGCGTGGAGATTGAATCGCTGCCAAATATTGCAATTACATCATCGATACTAACAGATATTTATGACAAGTATCATGTAGAAGATATTGAAATAGTTGATGGAAATATGTATATCCTCTGTCAGGAACCCAGACAGTTAGTAATTAATACATTTTGCTAGTGGGTTCGTGGGGGTTTGAAATATAGGTGTTATATATGTGGGTGTGTAGCTATTGGTTAAATGTGGTCAGTCGTGTATGTGGATTAAACTAAGTTGTGGTGGTAATTTTTGATAGAGAGAGAGAGAGAGAGAGGAGGGGGAAAAGGGTGGGTGTGAAGTTCGTGTAACGTCAAATCAAATAAGCCCAGTTCCGGTCTAACACGCGACTCGACTCGATGTCACGTACAAGTGTGGAATCGAAACCAAGCCACATTATTCAATGGTAGACCTTACGATCTAACGCGCACGCTCGGATGTGAAGACGAACAGAGTCGTAGTGTGTGTCCGTCATTGTTTTTTTTAAGGCGAGTGATCACTCTCAAGCGCCTACAGCTCACCTGGATGTCGACCGAGGGGAGTTTTTTTTCCCTCCCCTTAGAATTGAAAATCACTCTCCTTTACAAAGTCATTGGGGGTTTATTAACATTTATCTACCAATCACTCTCCTTAATATCAAATCACTCTCCTTAATTTCTAAATCACTCTCCTTAATTTCTAAAGCATTCCTCTTATCGAAACTGCGAGAACCTTTTAGGAGAGCCATTTTTTTCAGTTTGTTGATTGAGGGGAGCTTTTTTGGGGTCTCCTCTGAAATACAAAAAACAACGACTGGTGTGTTGATTGGTAACATAAAAATATGGGAACCTTCCATTGCGTAGATTGTATTGATGACGTCATATATACCAACAAATATTTTACATTACAGGGTTTTAAAATTGGATTTGAAAACCGGTAACTTTTATAACTTGATTCCTAAGACACCCAGAATTCTACCAGGCGAAGCATGGCTTAATGTATGCCCATTTATACCACCGGAAGTTGTATTACCCGGCCAGAAAGTTGTATCAACCGACCAGAAAGTTGCATTACCCGTACTGACAGGTAAGCTGTTGATTTTCCGGTCTGAATATGATTGTTCTGTCCTGACGCATTCAGTGGATTATGTGATGATAGAAGGTACACAAACAAATACAAATTTTATCTCAACTTGTTATCTCACGTGTTTTCTCAGTCACATAGAGGCGTTCGTCGAGCCAAGGGGGTGGGGAGGTCGGGTAAGTGAGAAAAAAAATACTATTTCATCTAGTTAAAGTCACTCTACTTTGTGCGACATTTTTTCGGACATCGATTTATATTTGCGATTGAAGCAGAAACATTGTGATCCGATGGTTGGAATCCGTTACAAAACGATTATAGAACGTTAGAGTTACTTAAAGGACTAACGAAGCAGATAAACGCATTTGCGGTTGTTGAATTTAAATGATTAATTGGATTGATTGGAATTCGAGTCAGCCATCTTAAGTAGGCTATATTCCATAACTTTTAAGTTGCTGTATTCAAGGGCTGGAATAGCAAGAAAACGAGTCTGGTGCTATCAAATTTTCCAGAATTTTATCGGAGGAGGGGCGCAGAAGTTGCGAGCGGCCGTCTGTAATCCAAAATTATTTTGGAATCGGCCCCCCCCCGCCCTTTAACAGTCATCGAGATCGTACTGTTCAGTCTTCATTGGCCCGAAGGACTAGAACAAAACCCCATTTCATTTCATTATCATTATGTATCGGTTGAAAAACCAGGCGCAGGAAATTTTAATCAATGGAAAAGCAGGGGCGGTTCCAGGAATCTTTGCAGGAGGGGGTTTGCCAGGTTTCGGTTACGAAAATCTGCCATCAAATTGAGCTTTTTAAACAGAGAAATCGTTTTCACACTGATGTAGGATCACTTTGTGATGTAATTTCATTGATGCAAGGCATTTTGTTTTATTTAGCTGAGCAGGGAGGGGGGGGGGGGGTCTGGATCCGCCTCTGGGAAAAGGGTCGTTTCCAGTGTCTAATATAATCAGTATTGTATAACGCTCGTCGAACACGTAAATCACGAAGAACGTGTGAATATTAGTAACGGCTTAAAATACACTAATGTACTATATTCTATTTTTTAGCATCCATGCTACCAGTTTCTACAATTGCGATGATAGTTATTGCTGTAGTTATTGGTATTGTCCTGATTCCAATCCTCGCAATCGCCATCCTAAAATATAAGAAACGCGATAATATGCCAAAAAGATCTGACAATCAACCTAGTGAAGAACAAGAAGAAGCACAGTCATCCATCACACGTGACGACAGACTTAATGAATGTAATGTCTATACCACAATGCCTACAAGATCTAACTACGATCAGAATGAAGAACCGGGATATTCATGTAGCTATGACAACAGGCTAAATGAATGTAATGTGTATACCACATTGCCGTCTATTGAATAATTAGAATTACATTGTCATCTTGAATTTGAACACATTTGACTGCCTTTAAGAAGTTTCTGTGGGTTTGGTTGTCTTTGAGGTTTGAGGTTCCCACCACCCCCTCCTCTCATACGCCTATGGGGGAGGGTATTTAACGTCAAAATACCGGCCATAACACGAAATACAAGATATCGGGTAGCATACCATTAAGAAGGTTCAAATACATTTTAACAATTGTAAAATATTTTCTGACATATAATATACATATTGTCTAACATATACATAAATTAGAAGAGATAAAGTCCTCTTTCGTTGATCCAACGACATATGTCTACTTTCAATTTATTTTATTTAATGCTAGATCATATTAACCAATATATTTATATATAGAATCATAACACGCACGATTTTACTTGTATGTTTGCTCGATTCTTCTTTATTGTATGCCGACTTATTGTATGCCAGTTTGATTGCTAATGTTCCGGTTGAAAAAAATTGCGAGAAATGTTTTTGGAGGAATGTTTGTGGAGAAATTTATTTGGAGAAATGTTTTGGAAGAAATATATTTGGAGAAATGTTTTTAGAGAAATGTTTGCAAGATTTGTATTTTTAGATTTGTATTTTGAAATTTGTTGTTCGATATTTGTTTTTTGTTGTATTTTTCTGATGTAAATATAGACTAATTTTTTGATTTTCTAATAAAAACAATAAATATCTTATATTAAAATATATTTTACAAATCTGATCTGATAAATGTCTGATTTGTGAAAAACATATTGATTTTAAGATACAAATGTTAATTTTAGTGTACAAATGTGGAAATACGACAATAAATGAAGAAGTAAGAATTAGGGACTATGAATTTAGACCTAAAAACTAAGAACATTGAAACGATTCCTAAACGATGTATTCTATATTTAGAATGAAAGACCCAGATGCAAGTCGACATTTACGAATCTCAGAAATGACTCAACGAGCTTGCAGAAAATGAAAACATTTTCGTCATGATAATAATAATCCTTGAGCGTCATTATTCTGCAGACATTTGATTTTAAAGTTTATTGTGAAACTGAAAGCGTTGGTCATATAATACTGCTTTTCTATATCAACAAACACAATTGTCATATTAGATAGAGAATATGAGTACATCGTATCGCGTGATGAATAGAAATACAAGATACGAGTCTCGTACCAGAGACTGGCTCGTCATTAGATAGATGATATGAATAAATCATATACTAGTAACAGAAACAGATAGAGCAGGGGCTGATCCGGGAGCGGGGGGGGGTGCACCCACCCCGCCTGCTCAGCTACATAAAAAAATAATGCCTTGCATCAATGAAATTACATCACAAAGTGATCCTACGTCAGTATAAAATGATGATTTCTCTGTTTAAAAATAAAAAGCTCAATTTGTATGTATGCCTATGTAATTTAGAGACGATGATGGCAGATTTCCGACGGAAATCGGGCAACCTCCTGTAAAAGTTCCTGGATCCGCCCCTGTAGAGAATATGAATACACCGTATCACATGGCAAATATGGCTAGAACAATATTAGTCTGGTACTAGAAAAAGACATGTCAGTATTAGATAGCGAATATGAGTACATAAAAATAAATACACTTATACGGATATACTACTTCTTAATTTGCTTAACAGGCTACGTTTCAATACACATTCAGATATCGTTATCAAGCAAATAATGATTAGTTATCAAAAACGTGGTGAATAGATAGATGCACTTAAGGAAGCCATAAAGCTAAATTTGGCAGAGAGTTTGGAAGTGCCTTTTCGTCCAATTTCGTAAACATGGGGCTGAAACGTTTCAATGGGTGAAAGTCACAAATCTCGGCGGGTAGATCCAGGGATTTTGGGCGCGCATTCATGTCCGATGTAATGAATATCGCACTCAAATCGTCAAACTGTGTGCCCCGTCTGTAAGCGGTGCGTAGTGGCGCTGCTGTCTCAATGTACGGTCCAATCGATTTTAACCGTGTAGAGGCTGCACGTTACTCATGTTACACCGTAAACAGTGGTCTAAAACCTGGTAAGTTAGCTCCCCTTAAACCACAATCCCCAATACAGAGAGAGAGAGAGAGAAATGGGGTTTAAATCATCAAGGTTGAAATCGACCTTTTCTTCATGCAACCAGTATTTTATAGTTGCTATTTGATTATTTTGTATCAATGTTTGCGCACATAATGGTCCGTTTTATAATTTGTATTGACAACTTTGGCTAGCCAGCCAACTTGAGTGTCCAAAAACACTCTTTTCGCCTTTTACAGGTATTATATGACAGCCGTTGCGTTCTTCGTATCCTTCCGTGCAACGGCTTTTTGACATTGCGGTCGGGTGTTCATTCCCTGAATATTGGCCGAGAAAGTTCATCTAGATTTTCCGGGATGGTTTTCCCCTTGTCAGTGATGCAGAACAGAGGGCCTGGCAAGAACAGCTGTCTAAGCGTTCGGATGGGACTAAAAACCAAGGTCCCGTGTACACATTGGCGTGCACGTAAAAGATCCCTTGGCAGTTGGAATTTGATATACGAGTATACCCGGGCGAAATTTCCCTCATAGCAGACTGTATGGCGTATGCCGATCTTCCATTAGTCCAGGTTAGGTGCAGAAGAGTAGGACGTTAAACCCCATTTCATTTCATTTCATTTCTTTGATATTACAAGATCTTAACCTTTCCGACCGTGTCGGTCCAGGCTTCTTTTGTGTTTCCGATCCTACAAATGTCCCTCGCAAGATCTAAACCATCAATCACAATCGTCGACAATAATCACGAAAATATTTGTAACCTTTATTATAGAAAATAACATTTAAAGTTATATTAATACAAAGTATATACAATAGACAAAATACGGGTTATACATCTGTCGATTTTGTGAAATAAAGATGGTCGAGCATTTCAGAAATTGAAATAGCACAGTTTACGAATATTATTGGGATGAAACTATCAAACAATTGCATCGATAATGCATTGTATCGTGTACATATTTAATTAATTGGTGCCTTGAGCTTAATAACACATATTTAGCTCTATAATCACACTATTTATAAAGTTCTTAGACATCCATTTTCTAATTAATCCAAGTTTGGGAGAAGGCTGTGCTCTTTCAGAATGCGGTTGCCCCCCCCCCCCGTGGATCCATGTTGGTGTGTATTGTAGCTTCCAATACCTTACAATCGATATTACAGACAGGTTGATTTAAATAGAACCATCGAATTAGGAAACGTTGAATAACAAAAAAATCACTTTGAAAAACACGGCGTTAAAATTGTTTGTTTTGAGAAGAGAGGATAGGGCATCTCTTTCCAGCTGATTGATGGTAACCAAAAGTACGACATAGATGGTTAATTGTCAATAGCGCGCGTGTCCTCCACTGGCTCTTACGCACGCTGTGCAGCACATTAACCATCTTTGTCGTACTTTTGGTTTTGACCCCTCTGACTTTGTACCGTTGATTACAGATTAAACATCAATAAGTGTACAGATGTGTTGTTATTGATGTGTTCCCATTTAAATACTGTTCACAATAAGAAGTAAAATAAATAAAATATGTTTAAAGGATCATTTTGTTATACGAAAAACTAAGTGATGTTTTTTTTATGGCGCTCAGTATATAACAAGAATCGTGGGAAAAGGAACCCACTTGCTTCATGTGGAAGAGGGGAGCCACGGTGACTCCGTTAGTAGCTACCGTGGTCAAGAATTTCATCGGCATTTTTCGGCGTGGTTCTCCTTGTCGGCAATGTAGGGAGGAGGGCCTGGTAGGAGACAGCGTATTGTCGTTAGGATGGGACGAAAAACTGAGATCCCATGTACACACTGGCGTGCACTTAAATTAACCCTTGACAATTTTTAATTGTATATACGATTAGACCGTGGCTCTGCTGTCGTAGCAAAATTGCTCTCATAGCACAATGCATGTCCGTCTTCCCAGTAGGAACAGAATGGTAGGACGTTAAACCCAATTTTATTTTTATTTTGTTTTTTTAAAGCGACATCTTTGGGCCAGTCCGTGTCAAGGTGACCAGTGCCAGGTGTGCCCATAGATAATTTAAAAAAAAACCATATACATGTAGTATACACAAACTTATGTAAAACTAATCTGGGCCCTGTTTCACGAAATTTTAACTAAAGATAAAATCCAATTTTAGTAGATACTTCAATTTTGATTGGCTAAGCACTAAAATCAATCTAATATTATCCAATCAAATTACTAAAATTGGGATCTTATCTTAGTTAAAATTTCGTGAAATAGGCCCCAGGATTTTAAATGTGTGATATTGCTCGAGGGTACGCTTTAGATCACAAGTAATTTTTTATATATTAGAAGTGAAATAACTCGTACCTGCATTTTTGATGGCCCGTTACTCACGTAATACTCGATCAAATGTGTGATATTGTTCACTGGTACGCTCAAGATCACCAACCATTTGTGATATATTAGAAGCGAGATAACTCTTGTTTTAAACAAGTTTTTGTAAAGGTTTTAGTTGTAAATAAAGTAAAATGTTTGTTGTTGTTTAATGGTAGGATCTATGCTAATCCTTCCACCATTATTACATATCACGTGATTATGAGCCACTGCTGGGTAAAACGTGTAAGTTCTACAAGACAATATTAAATTGTTTTATTGAGAACGTCAACGTTAGGTATCTTCACATCAGTGTTGGCAGAATGGTTTAAACAGTAAGCCCCATCTCATCTCCATTCGCCATTATCCCTTAACTGGTCCCGAAATGACTTAGTTTGTGTCGAGTGGACGTTAAACCCCATTTCTCTCTCTCTCTCTCCACGAGAAAAACATACAAAATCAGACAGAAGTGATAAGTTGAGGGTCGGCTGATTTTATTCATCTTAACCGTGTTTAGTCATGACCTTCAACCATGTGTCACTCAAATGTCGTTCTAGAGATAATGGACTATGTTTGGCTAATTTCGGCCAAATGTTAGTTCATCGATTTTTACATGTATAGTTGTGTGTGGGGGGGGGCATCAAAAGATAGGTTGTAGAGGCGTGAGAGCAGGTCCACCCATAAAAACCAACAAAATAAATTGCAGCTATTCGATTACTGTTCTATATGCGTCTTGTGGGCTACAACGTTCGTTGGGGAAAGTCACTCAAACCTTTGAACGTACTGAATTTGGCCGACCACCACCGACCATTCCACAAGATTCAAGACTCGAATAATTTTTCGTTAATTCCTTTGTAGAGATTATCTCGTAACTTTGAGCTTTTTGAAGTGATGTTATACCAGGATGCCAATTCTAGCAGTTAGTTCACTGTCGTTCGCATATGAAAAGCAAAGCCGCTAACAATTTACCACAGCCTTGCTACTCGTCTGTTTGCATTGGTCGTCTAGGTTAGCTTGGATACTGTTGTGGCTCTCTATTCTTGGACTTTGCCTTATTTACTTAAATACAACAGCCAAATGTTAGATATCGGTGATAAGAGTTTCCTGTATACGTGGATATATACAAACCGGATATTACACACAAAAATGTCGTTCATTCTCGCAACCCCACTACTGCAAAGTGAAGTCAGCACGACGTCATAGTTTTCTCAGAATCTCAGTGAATTATCTTTTCCACTGAATTACGTCACGTCTTAGTCGTTTATGATTTTGTAATCAAAATTAGGCCGTGATATTGTTACAAAATACATCATATTGGTGGGTTAACATAATCCAACGTTGTTGTCTGGATTAAAGTTCATGATCACATAGGATGCAATAATATAAAAATAGGAAATTCATCAATAAAATAGGAAGCACTCCTAAAGCCCAAAACTGAAAATCACAACCTAAGGCACTTAGTGTCAATATATAATTTATAGTAGTTTTACCAGTAGGACAATTTATTCATGTAATTCATTCAATGTGTATGTCTGTCGTGTCATGGTTATTTTCACGTCTTTAGCAACTTCTATCCTAAGGAACATCCCTTAATGGAACGTCTTGCAAACTTTTTTACACTTATTCGTAATACCCTAAGGTTGACCTCTATAAGTTTTGGTACATACCCGACCTCTTGGGACAGAGATACCTCGAATGTTTGTGTGTCGCCTATTAACTGGTCCTATTGAAACTGTGCCTACATCCTTACACCCTAAGGATGACTGCTATTGTTTTTTTGGTGATTAAAAAGTATCATAACAATCAAAGCAGGAATGTGGACGTATATTGTAGATATATCTGACAGTGATGTTGGTACGTTCGAGAACCAACAGTCCAAAATATGTTTAAAGCCCCAATAACACTCTTGTTGTAACTGAATAATATGTCCCAATCTTCATTCTGGTCAACAAATCGTATTATTTTACAATATTCCAATTAATTGGTGATATAAATTTCATCTTAACACACCTATTTTAAACAACTGGAAAAATTCAACCAATTGATTTGAAAACTCTAACGTAAACCTTTTCAAACGTGACTTGGATTTTAAAATATTTTAGAACCGGTTCTCTGGACAAATAAAATAGGTTGTAATGGATAATTTACACAACAGGTAGGACACTTAAACATCTAGTACTTAGAATACAGGTATTAATTATTTTCTTGAACTTCCAAGCCAGCAAGAATGTTATTGTCCCTTTAACAGTTTACATTTAACTAACAATATCATGAGTATCAAATATTCACAACCTTATCGATTTGACGGGAATGTTGGCTGTTAATTATTGCTAGTTTCTACGAGAGACGGACGAAGCATTCCATTAAGGCAATTGGTTCGGCTTTGAAACGGTTTAAAGTTTACAGAAAAAATGTACAAAATGTTTGCTTCGTTTCATGATCTTCTGACAGTTTTTATTTTTCTGTTTCTAGTAAACAAATTAAGATGTAGTTGTCCCGCGTACTGGATGGGATTTACACATGTTTTAGATGACGTGTTACCCAACTCGGCTCTAAAAATGGTGTCGATAGCGTCAAAAGTTGGGTGTATCTTTGTCTGTAGTCGGGAAACTCATTGTGTGGCGTTTGCCTTTCATCAACAAAGAAAAGAATGTCATCTTTATACAAGGAATGTGAACGAACTTACTACAGATCCGGACCCAGGCATCACGGGTTTCTTGGTGATTACTGGTAAGATTTTATTCATAGATTTAATTAAGTTATTTAAATGAAGGAGGAAAAGAAACTAGTTCTTGTAATATAAGAAAGTGTAACATTTAACGTCCACTCAACACAAACCAGGTCATTTCGGGACTAGCATGGGTTAATTTATTTCAATAATTCGGTTGCGCGTAGGGATTCTTGGCAGCGGGAGGATACCGGAGAACCCAGAGAAAACCCACGAGGTTGGGCGGGCGACCCTACTCTTTGTCACGTACAACCGAGAATCCGACACCACGCTAGTTGACTCAATGACAGACTTTTATGATACTGCACGCACGTTGCGCGTAGGGATTCTTGGCAGCGGGAGGATACCGGAGAACCCAGAGAAAACCCACGAGGTTGGGCGGGCGACCCTACTCTTTGTCACGTACAACCGAGAATCCGACACCACGCTAGTTGACTCAATGACAGACTTTTATGATACTGCACGCACGTGCTTACCATTAAAATATTTTTAGTGTTTTAAAAATGTACACCAATTTTACGTTTAAAATCATATAGAGCGTACAGTAATTTAATGTATTTCTTCTAGAGGATGAACACAGAGACATTAGTTAGCTATAAATTGGACCCAGCAACCGTTTAAACATTTATAAGAGTATTCCTTATATCAAATGGTGTTGTTGATAACTGAAATTCCGACCAGAAAACACTGCATGGACGTATGCCCGTCCAAATTACCCCAGTCGGAGCAGAACAGTAGGATTCACAACTCAATCCATTTGTTGCCTATCGTTTACCTATATTTACAGAAGGGAGTAACCTAGCCAGATTACAGATACCATCTACTAGCTCTGTTGGTACGTTACAACCGCTCCCAGCAGCTTTAGATGACAACCCAAGTACCTGTTTTCAAACACAGAAAGATGACTACCAACCCTGGTTCCTTGTCGATTTGATGGACGCATTTCTAATTCGTTTTATAGTGGTGTACAACGAGGCTGAGTATCGTAAGTATGAGTATTGTATGTTAGGTCTTGTACACACAACGGATTAATGGTTTATGACGGTAAAACACGATACCAGGTATATCATGATATGAAAGAAGTTATGATGCAACACCCACGCGCTAACCATCCGGCTATCCAACCCCCGTTAAAATAAACGTATGGCAAAGTTAAAACATACGTCCTCATTTCTAGAAAGTAGAACTCCTTGTAGTGGAGTCACTCCAAAATAAAAGAACATCATAAACAGTGTATGCTGAAAATAATATAGCAGATATGCATATACTGAGCGCCATAGAAAACGCATCAACTTCAAATTCAAACGTTTATAGATCGCCATTGCATGGACGGGAATAGGAAAACAAGGTAATTGTATTATAATTATTTCCGATGTGAAGGATTTGTAAGTGTGGAAAATAATGCCTATGATTGTATAATAGTGAGTTGACCTTTTGAGCAGAAGACATAGAAATAATTATGTTTTGACTTTCTTTGAAAATATGAAATTCTCGCTTTAACATCAGTATGAGTTTGTCAGCCGACATGAACCTCAAAAACAGGTCTCTAAAACATAACGACATAACATCATTGTGTAAAACAGCATATCTTTCGTTTCAGCTGAACGTCTCCACGATGTTAATTATGAAGTCTACGATTCTGATCCAACGATAAACAACTCTTCAGAAGGTAATTGTTGTGCTTCAGTGGTTGATTACAATACAGGTAAAAACATCATCAGGTGTAAAGATGGCGTCCATGGAAGATTTGTCAAGATTTCTATTGAAAAGTCAAATTTATTAACTCTTTGTGAAGTGGAAATATATGGAATCTCTGGTAAGTATTCAAGACGTGTTACTACAGGGATTGTGAGTTTGATAGCGTGGGGTTTCCAGGAGAATATTTGGATGGTTGTCTGGTCAGTGACTGTAATTTAAAACCAGAATGTACCATTTATTACCTTGTCCAGAGAGAACCATATCAGATTTCATTTATTACCTGGCCCAGTAAGACCAAAGACTGGCAATATTTCGACGACTGCTTTGATTGATTTACTGGTTGTACGTGACAAGGAGTTGGATCGCCTGCCCAACGTCATGGGTTTTCCCGAGTCCTTCGGTTTCCTCACACTGCTAAAGACCCCCCTCTCTTTCTCTCCCATTGCGCGAGAGGCTTTCAGATTTATCATGCGATGTTCGTATTTGTGAACTCGTAATACAGTGCATCACTTTTCAAGTAATTCATTGTGGTAGCCTACCTATTCAATTTCACCTGATGCTGAATTGTTAATAGAAGAATCATGCAAGTTCAAAATCAGCCTGAAATGTTATTTGAATTATTAATTAGACATTAAATTTAGAAAGAGGGAGCAATGGGGTTTAACGTCCACTCAGCACAAACAAGGTCATTTCGGAACTAACATATGGTTTGATTTTATTTCAACAATTCGCTCGCGCGTAGGGGTCTTTAGCAGTAGGAGGAAACGGGAGGTTGGACAGGCGACCACACTCCTTGTCAGGTACAACCTGAGTTTTGAAACCATGCCAGTTGACTCAATGACAGGCTTTATGATACAGCACGCAAGAGCTAACCAAAGCCATCCGTCGCCCCACATTATAATAATTTAGGATACATTACGGGAGATTAGATAAAGAGCTAGCAGTTATCACTATAATAGTCAAAAACTAGATGACGTAAAGGAAATTTGCTTTAAGTGTCAGTCAAATTGATCAACTCTGGTCTGAGAAAGTAGCGAGCCACGATCATCATTGCTAAAGTCGGTACGATAAAAGACATAGCCTCGATTATCCATTTCATGATTAAAGCTGCAATTTCATATTTTTAACTTATATTTTTAAAATGCATTAAAATAACGCCTTTAATAGATGGTATCTATAAACAGGCCTACCATGTTAAGGAATAATCCTATTAATCC
This sequence comes from Patella depressa, assembly GCA_948474765.1. Classification (NCBI taxonomy): domain Eukaryota; kingdom Metazoa; phylum Mollusca; class Gastropoda; family Patellidae; genus Patella; species Patella depressa. The sequence continues at coordinate 80,087,987 of OX419717.1, forward strand.
AATATGTAATTCATATTGCCAGTTGAGAAATTGGCAAATATATCATTTAAAACTTCAAATTCAAACGTTTGAAGATAGCTATACCATAGGGGGGGATAGCAAAACAAGGGAGGTAATTGTGTTTTTATTTCCTGTGTCAATGAATTTTAAGCGTGGGGAATAATGCCTATGATCGTATAATAGTGAGTTGACAACCTATTGAGCAAAAGACATAGAAATAAATATGTTTTCAATTTCTTTGAAAATATGAAATTATCGCTTTAAATCAGTAAATCGCATGCTAATCCAGTAAATATCGTCTGGATAAGTTAATTGCTGTCATATTAACTTAACTTTAGACCGCATTTCAGGCCTAAAGAAAGACCTGCAATAGGCAGATTTATCTCTTGCATAATGTGTTTAACGTATCCAGACCATAATCAACCCTCGATGCCATCGCTAGCATGAGATATTTAGCGGATTGGAATACCTTTCTATTCAAAGATAATCAAATGTAAAAAATGGATAAACAAGACATTATTTTTTTTAAGGTACCGACTTAAGTAATGGTGACCAAGGCTAGCCTAAAATTCAAAAGCTAATATACATCTCCGTTTATAGGGGAGGAATTGGGCTGAAATTTTCAGCATATTCTATTTAGATTATCTTTTTTTAAACTATGATAGAGAGAACTGCCAAATCCTTATCTAATCCCCCTTTATGTTTACAAATTGTGTTTATTTCTTACGAAATTTAAGAATGACAAACCACGTCCAGAAATGCAGCAACGCTTCGGTACAGTTTCATTTGTTGATTAATTCATGGTGGTGGTCTACTTGTTTATTGAGAATGTTGCTGGACTCTTACTGAGTTTCCACATTTTACTATTTTGTTTAAATACTATATAGTATTAGTAACTGGCTCATATACTGCATCATTTCATTGACATTATCACCCAGTTTTTGTCTTTAATAACCTCTCCCTGTATTTATTTCTTTGATTACTTCTCTCCAACACTGACTAAATGTTTATTTCCATATATCAGTACTTGCTCCGACCTCGAATTTATTACCCAACTAACAATGTTTTTATATTGTCCATACTTGAACTTTATTTTAGTGAATGAGACGAGTGACACATGTGATCAAAAATATGAATGTAAGAAATTACCAGGTAAGGCAGACATATAGATAAATTAAACGAGCACCTGTTTAAGACTTTTACATGTATATTTTTAAAGTCATGAAAGATATGAATGTAGGAAAGTACCAGGATTACTATATAGATATTTTAAACGAGTACGTGTTTAAGACTTTTACATGTGCATTATAAGATGAATACACGTTTAAATGCCACTGACATCATGTCAGCAATTGCAGGTCATGATTCTCCAGCCTCCATCTGACTATAAATCAAATACGTGACCGTGGAAATCATTCGCTCTATGTACTGCAAGCCTACCAATAATACAGAAAAATGCATTACAGACTAAATATCATGAGATTTTAATCTTAGCCCTGTGAAATCAGCCCAACTCAAACATTCATATTTACTGAATGGTGTTCCAGGCGGTGTCAACATTGCCTTAGGTAAACCAACCAAACAGAGCTCGACAAGATCCAAGTCATTAAAGGCCGTGGACGGAATTAGGAGTGGCGAGCATAGGGTGATTTATAGTTGTCAACACACAGCAGGTGGTGATCACACTCCATGGTGGCAAGTAGATCTGATTGGGATGTATGACATCACTAGTATAACTATATCTAACAGATATGATGATAAATTATGTAAGTCACTAGTTCCTCTCTTTAAAGGGTAAAGTTCAAATCTCACTTAAAACGGACTGGATCTTCTACATATTTATCGTCGTTGCGGTGGAGTGGTCTAGCTCTAGAATATTTCATTTGACTTTAATTTAACACCTTGGTGTGATATGGGGTAAAACGTGGAGGGTGCACTCATGCGGTAGCGTAACTCCTTACCATCGGCGATGGTGTATGCGCGTGCACTCTGTTGGTAGTTTTACGCCTTGCTATCAGTGATGTTATATACACGTGGATATGTGCGCTCTGTCGGTGCTTCAACTCCTTACCATCGGTACTTCCAGTGGTCCAACAACCATCAGGGTTGTGATATAAACGGCGGGGGGGGGGATTTAGCGGGAACACATTGGCGTGTACGTAAAAGATCCTTAACAGGGCAAAATTCACCTCATAGCACACTGTATGGCGTATGCCCAGATCTGAGTAGGACAGTAGGATATTAAACCCTTTTTCATTTCAGTGACCATTTAGCAACTTAAAACTATGGACACACTGTCCCGCACGTTTATTTTAATATCATCTTCACGCGATTCTCATGATTCATCTAATATCAATTATTTTACATAATGGTGCGTTAACATCATAGCATGCCGACACATCTGTATTTGAATACTAAGTAAGAAAAAAAGTAAACCATCTTTATTCTTAGTTGGTCTGGTATCTCTTTCAGTTCTCGGTGAAAGGTTCTCTGATGTGAGTGTACTGGTGTATGATTCAGATCCATCAGTCGGTAATCCAACTTCGAAACTGTGCAAATTTTTACCAGGAGTGTTTGGATGTACCATGAGAACATTTGAATGTGATGAGAAAACAGTCGGCAGGTTTATCAGGATAACCAAACCAACACAATATCTGAATATGTGTGAAGTCGAAGTGACGGGTATAAAACAGTAAAGAACTGACTGATAAAGGGAGCAGAAAAATTGTAATCGCACATTCTGTAATATTAAATCAAAAAACGTATCTGATACTAAATATGGAAATTTGATCAAAAATGTATTAAAGATACATTATGGGAGATTGGATAACGAGTTGGCAGTTCTCACTACAATAGTTAAGGACTAGCTAATGTAAAGGCAATTGGTTCAAAATTTCACTCAAATTGATCACTATGAACCGGGAACTTGCGGATGAAAGTTCCGCTTGGCATTGGTCATCATTACTAAAGTCGGTAAAACAAAACCAGTAGTCTCGGTTATCCCTTTTTATTGGTAACTCGCGAAGGAAAATATTTCAGCGAATCGAACTACAATCCAACAAAAATATCATGCTAGCCTCATGTTTATAACATTTTGAAATGTAGCAATATGGTGGCCCGAACAATATTGTTATCTTTACAAACTATTCATTCTCAGTTCAAAACCAAAATATAGCAAGTATGGTGGTTATTTAAATACGTTAACAAGCACGAGAGAGTAGATGTCGCACGTTGGATGGGGTAAAGGGGTAAAAGATTCGATGACACCGCTTTCGATGTCTGACAGAAACGGTATATATAATCCAGGGGCTGTCCCATTGAATCAATGTCGAAAAAAATTGGAAAACAGTCAATTTTACTGGACAACTTTTCACTGCTAAACGACGGGGTGTCAATCCGGGTGAAAGCTTGTACAATGTAAAGCCTGTACATTTCGTTTCTTCTTGTATGACCGCGATTCCTGCATGTGGACGTTGACCTACAGTTAGAGTGTCATGGCTGTGAAATTGTAATTTGATAGGAGGGGACGTATTTTTAGCAGCGTGTTGTGTGGCTCATACTGACTCTAGCGAAGTAAGCAAGGTCTTATTTTCTCACTAACATGTTCGTTTACTTTGTACATGCGTCCACACGGATTGCCATCCCATCGTTTAGCAGTGAAAAGTTGCCCAGTATAATTGATTGGGGCGCCAATTTTCTTTCGACATTGATTAAATGGAACAGTTTCTGAACGCCCAGGGTGAGTGAATATTGTAATCGGATTAAAACACGGATCTTATTTCATTTCGTTTTTTTTTTTAGTTCAAAATTTATAATTACATTTGTTTTTACGACAAAGGTACCAGAGAGTTGTTATATATATATAGAGAGAGAAAGAGAAATAGGGTTTAACGTCCACTCGACACAAACTAGGTCATTTTGGGACTAATATATGGTTTCATTTTATTTCAATAATTCGCTTGCGCGTAGGGGTCTTTAGCAGTGGCAGGAAACCGGAGTGTCCGGTGGAAACCCACGAGGTTGAGAAGGCGCCCCCTATCTCCATGCCACATACGCTCACACCAGGGCTCGAAACCACCGCCGCAAGCCAGAGATGACCGGCCAGCTAGAGGTTGAAGCGCGGCACTCTAGACCACTAGGCCATCCCAACTCCCCGAATTGTTATATAACATGCTTTCTGGGTGGAGTGAGGACTTAGCCGATGAAACGATGAGTGTTTGGCGTGAGGTGAACGGAACTGTGGGTAACCAACAAGAAACATCAACCTTGATTTGTTAATCAAATGTCTGGCGCCATAGGATCAAAAGCCGCTCGTATGACATCTGACGCGACCTTCCACTAAAACCGGTCAGATGTTAACGTTGTAAAGGCCATCGAAAGTTAAAAAAAAACGAAACGATATATATGTTACGCAGATTGATTGGGTTTATTGCAACACTAGAAGAAAAAAAAATGATTTCTCCAATAACTACTATATAACTTATTTTGTCATTTTAACAGTTAGTCTGTTGGGAGAATTCAGATTCTCCAAATTCCCAGAATGTTGGAAATGGGAATGGTACCAATCCCCTTACAGCTGTGGTATTCGGTTTCAAATAATCATACAGTGTTTTATGGCCGTCATATTGACTTGATTAGTAAATATAACATGTTTCTCTCGGCTATTATTCAAGATAATATAGTATATTATCTCAATTATTATGTCTGTCTACTACATCGTTAACACTTTTTATCATGTGCATTTTGTATACCATTAGTCCATTGGTCAATCCAGCTATTTCACCAAGATTTCGTCTAATACTGTGGATGCAGCTATGGCGGGTGTGGCGCCAGGCAGGGTTAGCTTACTCTTCCGGACACCTGTTACCACTGTTTGTCGTGTATTTTGTATACGGTGAACAGTCCATTTGCTGATTACACTGTTTTGCCTTTAACGTTTTTTTTTAGGACTAGGAATTTTGACTAATGGTTTAGAGTGTTCGTACTTGGTTTTATTTCATTGCTAATGTAATTGGTATGGATGTTTTTACATACTTGGGATAACAAAAAGAGCGGTTTTGAGAACGACCATTACCAACAACACTATTCCCTGGGTTAAAGTAAACAGCCCAGGGGAAATGTTCATTAGTCAGCGGATTCATTAGTCTACCGATATATATTATTAGGGTTAGGGTTAGGTTTATTGATACCCATAATTATAGTATTTCTTATAACGACGGACTAGTGAACCTTTTTTCAACAACCTACAATAGAAACATACGGAATAGTACATTAGTTCAGTAATAGTCATATCGATAGGTGTCCTGTTTGGAAACAAATGCTGGTATTGTGTCCTTACAGAGAATCATTAAATACACATTGTAGAATATAAACATTGTTTTCAAACAAAGTTTTGTTGTGATTTTGTTTTAAAGCTGGTGACGAGTACAATGCTTTGATGTTTTTCCTTATTTTAATGTTGATAGCTCCTGACAGTGCCCGACAATTGTTTGCTGTTTTCCCAATGTTTATGTTTCACGAAGTGTAGAAACTGAATGGGATATTGTGTTCCTGACGTATAATGGACAGCATTCAACTACGATCTGTCGATAAAACTATACAAATTAAAGTTCAGCAGGTATAAGAGAGAGAAGAGAGAGAGAAAGGGGTCGGATGGGGGTAACATCCACTCGACACAAATTAGGTCACCTCGCGACTAACATGGTTCAGTTTTATTTAAATAATTCGCCTGCGCGTAAGGGTCTTACCTGGAGAAACTCACGAGATCGTAACGTACAACCGGGGAATCGAAATAACGCCAGTTGACTCAACGTGCTAACCATTCGGCCACCCAACCCCCCGAAATTGTATAGACACCAAAAATTAGATTTTTATTAAAATGACAGGACTATAATTAACTCTCCGTGTCATCTGTTCGATTCATGTTTCCACAGATTTGAAATCCAATCGGCAGTTTAACGGCCGTTAATGATTAACCACAACACTCCCGTCCAAAGCCAACACCTAGTAATTTCCCCCCCCCCCTTTTTTTTTAATCAAAATTGAGTTACGACCAAATTTGAAGTTACTAGGGTATGTACTTCCTGTTGTTGTATTAGATATTCCAATCTTTTGATTTTGTAAGCAGTCACACCCATGACACAACCTAGCAACTGCGTTCATTTGCCTAATGTAACACAAAAACCTTGTAACTCAATAGCAAAATCATTAACTAATGATTGTAAAGCCCCATCGTCACATGAAATATTTGTTCAGTTATGCAATATAATTACATCAAAGTAATGAATACATGAAATGGAGTTCATTTTTGGGGCACCTCAGCTCGGACTGAGCTATAATGGAGTATGGAACGCCAGTTTCAACCTGGATTTTACCACACTTTTGGCGTGCTCTAAGAATATTTCCCGCCGTTGTACCAACGCAGTTTAACGCTATCCCGGTCTGACGTGGGTGGTATAAGTGTGTAAGACCACCCCACCCACAACTGGACAACAGAAAACTTAGAATTCCCGAAATTCAAGTTACACACAAGCACACAATGCTTGAGTCACATGAAGATGAGATAATCTCATGTAGCCGATGTAAGTGTACATAAATATTGTTTTATTCTCTCTTTAATATCTTTTATTTCAAAAGTCAGTCGCAATATGTTTTGGTTTTGCTTTGAGTTTAAAAAGAATGGGTTGCTTTGCTTCCTCATTGCTGAGTACGAAACGGATTTCACATTGTGAAGGAAAAGCAACGTAACTGCTTTGATTTCAACATGAAAGCCACACATATATGGAAGGGTGCCAATATTAAATGCTCTGCTAAAATGTCTTTTCCATTGATTATATGTAAAAAGTACAATGTACAAAGTCACAATACCGGTAATGATAAAGTCAAAATACCTCTAAGGACAAAGTTAAATGTAAAACGACAAATGTAATGTGTCAAATAACAAATGTTTTAATGCAGAATGCTGTTCTTTGACATTTCTACATTTTACATTTCTCTCATTACAAATTCCATTTGCGCTCTGCAACATCTCATTTGTCATTCACACTTTCTTTTCATCAACCTGCGCATAGCATCTTCAAATATAGTATGCCACGTGACTTATTAACATATATACGGAAACGTCCGATCTTTCTTGAAATAAGAATATGAATTATTTCTCCCAGTTAACGTGCTGCCATTCTTCAGTTGACTTCATGCCATTCATGGGTTCTTATTTAGCTAACAATTAAGTTGACCTCAGTTGTTTGTCCCGTACTAAGAGAAACCTTCTCGGCCAATACAGGTCGATCCGTAAGCCTAAGTGGTTTCATGCGCGTAGAATCTCTTATCATTATTCCACTTTCTAATTTTTTGTTTTCGTAAGATTATATAAAATGAAGTAGGTCAAAGACAAAATACAGTACTACGGCTGTGCCACTATGGACATACAGATCATATATATTCATACATTTATAATGGGGGGTTGGGATGGCCTAGTGGTCTAGAGTGCCGCGCTTCGACCTCTAGCTGACCGGTCACCTCTGGCTTGCGGCTGTGGTTTCGATCCCTGGTGTGAGCGTATGTGGCATGGAGATAGGGGCGCCTTCTCAACCTAGGGGGATTCCTCCTGGAACTCCGGTTTCCTGCCACTGCTAAAGACCCCTATGCGAATTATTGAAATAAAATTAACCCATGTTAGTCCCGAAATGACCTAGTTTGTGTCGAATGGACGTTAAACCCCATTTCTCTCTCTCACACACATTTATAATATAATTATCGATACCGTATTGTACATAATAACACAGGTAAGTGAAAAATTAATACATGTATAGGCCTAATAAGTAAATATTGCCGAGGTCTATATTATGACAATCACAATGGATGAAAAAATTCCCTGGCTTCTCCGTACTTTCATTATCCTGTTCCTGTTAAGTGTCATTAATTATTTTTCAAAATTGCGATTAGTTTAAAGGAGCTAAATCGCTAACATTTGATTTGGGACCTAGAAATTGACATAAGAGAGTCGCAACGCATATAATAATGTAACATGAATTTATGTAAACTGATTTAAATTCAATGGTTTCCGTTTTTACTCTTATTTCAAATCAATTATTTTCGGCGAAATAAGTCAGTAGTCTCAATCGAATGCAAATTTCTAGCGTCTGGTTATTCCAGTCTACACACGCCGTTTGATTTGTTTCTAGCCTCTTTCTAGCAAACTTGGTTTGAAACTCTTTATTGTACACGATTCGTGTACCAATGGTAAAATTTTTATCGTGTCTTAAATATTGGATATCAGAAGTCCATCTTTTCCCGGTAAGACCACAGCATCAATTGCTGATTTAAATTGACAAATAATTCGTGTTTTCAATGTTGAAGATTTTGGATGATATTGGGTTAAAGACTTAGCTACTTTAAACTTTAAACCTTTCACAAACATCAATAAATGTTTACTAATTCGGGGAAGAAATTGGTCAGGATGCTCATATTTTTAGATTCAACAAAAAGTTATATTTTCCTTTTACCAGAACAAATATATATAAATAATTTAAAAAGAAAAACAACAAATGCTGGTACTGTGTCCTTACAGAGAATCATTAAATACACATTGTAGAATATAAACATTGTTTTCAAACAAAGTTTTGTGGTGATTTTGTTTTAAAGTTGATGAAGAGTACAATGCTTTGTTTTTCCTTATTTTAATGTTGAAAGCTCCTGACAGTGCCCGACAATTGTTTGCTGTTTTCCCAATGTTTATGTTTCACGAAGTGTAGAAACTGAATGGGATATTGTATTCCTGACGTATAATGGACAGCATTCAACTACAATCTGTCGATAAAACTATACAAATTAAAGTTCAGCAGGTATAAGAGAGAGAAGAGAGAGAGAAAGGGGTCGGATGGGGGTAACATCCACTCTACACAAATAAGGTTACCTCGCGACTAACATAAGGTTAAATTTTATTTAAATAATTCGCCTGAGGGTAAGGTTTTTAGCAGTGGGAAGAAACCAGAGAAACTAACGAGATTGTAACACACAACCGGGGAATCGAAATAACGCCAGTTGACTCAACGTGCTAACCATTCGGCCACCCAACCCCCCGAAATTGTATAGACACCAATAATTAGATTTTTATTAAAATAACAGGACCATAATCATCTCTCGGTGTCATCTGTTCGGTTCATATTTCCACAGATTTGAAATCCAATCGGCGGTTTAACGGCCGTTAATGATTAACCAGAATACTCCCGTCCAAAGGCAACACCTAGTAATTCACTTTTTTTTTATCAAAATTGAGTTACGACCAAATTTGAAGTTACTAGGGTATGTACTTCCTGTTGTTGTATTAGATATTACAATCTTTTGATTTTGTAAGCAGTCACACCCATGACACAACCTAGCAACTGCGTTCATTTGCCTAATGTAACACAAAAACCTTGTAACTCAATAGCAAAATCATTAACTAATGATTGTAAAGCCCCATCGTCACAAGAAATATTTGTTCAGTTATACAATATAATTACATCAAAGTAATGAATACATGAAATGGAGTTCATTTTTGGGGCACCTCAGCTCGGACCGAGCTATAATGGAGTATGGAACGCCAGCTTCAACCTGGATTTTACCACGCTTTTGGCGTGCTCTAAGAATATTTCCCGCCGTTGTACCAACGCAGTTTAACGCTATCCCGGTCTGACGTGGGTGGTATAAGTGTGTAAGACCCCCACCCCCACCCCACAACTGGACATCAGAAAACTTAGAACTCCCGAAATTCAAGTTACATACAAGCACACAATGCTTGAGTCACATGAAGATGAGATAATCTCATGTAGCCGATGTAAGTGTACATAACTATTGTTTTATTCTCACTTTAATATCCTTTGTTTCAAAAGTCAGTCGCAATATGTTTTGGTTAAATGTAAAACGACAGATGTAATGTGTCAAATGACAAATGTTTTAATGCAGAATGATGTTCTTTGACATTTCTACATTTTACATTTGTCTCATTACAAATCCCATTTGCGCTCTGCAACATCTCATTTGTCATTCACACTTTCTTTTCATCAACTTGCGCATAGCATCTTCTTAAATATGCAAATATAGTATGCCACGTGACTTATTAACATATATACGGAAACGTCCGATCTTTCTTGAAATAAGAATATGAATTATTTCTCCCAGTTAACGTGCTGCCATTCTTCAGTTGACTTCATGACATTCATGGGTTCTTATTTAGCTAACAATTAAGTTGACCTCAGTTGTTTGTCCCGTACTAAGAGAAACTTTCTCGGCCAATACAGGTCGATCCGTAAGCCCAAGTGGTTTCATGCGCGTAGAATCTCTTATCATTATTCCACTTTCTAATTTTTTGTTTTCGTAAGATTATATAAAATGAAGTAGGTCAAAGACAAAATACAGTACTACGGCTGTGCCACTATGGACATACAAATCATATATATTCATACATTTATAATGGGGGGTTGGAATGGCCTAGTGGTCTAGAGTGCCGCGCTTCGACCTCTAGCTGGCCGGTCATCTCTGGCTTGCGGCCGTGGTTTCGAGCCCTGGTGTGAGCGTATGTGGCATGGAGATAGGGGCGCCTTCTCAACCTCGTGGGTTTCCACCGGACACTCCGGTTTCCTGCCACTGCTAAAGACCCCTACGCGCAAGCGAATTATTGAAATAAAATGAAACCATATATTAGTCCCAAAATGACCTAGTTTGTGTCGAGTGGACGTTAAACCCTATTTCTCTTTCTCTCTATATATATATATATACCAACTTTCTGGTACGCTCACACCACCCAGAAAGCACGTTATATAACAACTCGGGGGGTTGGGATGGCCTAATGGTCTAGAGTGCCGCGCTTCGACCTCTAGCTGGCCGGTCATCTCTGGCTTGCGGCCGTGGTTTCGAGCCCTGGTGTGAGCGTGTGTGGCATGGAGATAGGGGCGCCTTCTCAACCTCGTGGGTTTCCACCGGACACTCCGTTTTCCTGCCAGTGCTAAAGACCCCTATGCGAATTATTGAAATAAAATTAAACCATGTTAGTCCCGAAATGACCTAGTTTGTGTCGAGTGGACGTTAAACCCCATTTCTCTCTCTCTCTCTCACATTTATAATATAATTATCGATACCGTATTGTACATAATAACACAGATAAGTGAAAAATTAATACATGTATAGGCCTAATAAGTCAATATTGCCGAGGTCTATATTATGACAATCACAATGGATGGAAAAATTCCCTGGCTTCTCCGTACTTTCATTATCCTATTCCTGTTAAGTGTCATTAATTATTTTTCAAAATTGCGATTAGTTTAAAGGAGCTAAATCGCTAACATTTGATTTGGGACCTAGAAATTGACATAAGAGAGTCGCAACGCATGTAATAATGTAACATGAATTTATATAAACTGATTTAAATTCAATGGTTTCCGTTTTTACTCTTATTTCAAATCAATTATGTTCGGCGAAATAAGTCAGTAGTCTCAATCGAATGCAAATTTCTAGCGTCTGGTTATTCCAGTCTACACACGCCGTTTGATTTGTTTCTAACCTCTTTTTAGCAAACTTGGTTTGAAACGCTTTATTGTACACGATTCGTGTACCAATGGTAAAATTTTTATCGTGTATTAAATATTGGATATCAGAAGTCCATCTTTTCCCGGTAAGACTACAGCATCAATTGCTGATTTAAATTGACAAATAATTCGTGTTTTCAATGTTGAAGATTTTGGATGATATTGAGTTAGAGACTTAGCTACTTTCAACTTTAAACCTTTCACAAACATCAATAAATGTTTACTAATTCGGGGAAGAAATTGGTCAGGATGCTCATATTTTTAGATTCAACAAAAAGTTATATTTTCCTTTTACCAGCACAAATATATATAAATAATTTAAAAAGAAAAACAACTAATGGCACGTTAACTGAGTTATCTTTCCTTTGGAACTCATATTTTTATTTAAAGAAAGATCGGTCTTTTCCGTATTTATGTTAATAAGTCACGTGGTATAATATATTTGCATATTTAAGAAGATGCTATGCGCAAGTTGATAAAAAGAAAGCGTGAATGACAAATGAGACGTGGCAGAGCGCAAATGGGATTTGTAATGAGTAAAATGTAGAAATGTCAAAGAACAGCATTCTGCATTAAAACATTTGTCATTTGACACATTACATTTGTCGTTTTACATGTAACTTTGTCCTTAGAGGTATTTTGACTTTATCATTACCGGTATTGTGACTTTGTACATTGTACTTTTTACATATAATCAACGGAAAAGACATTTTAGAATAGCATTTAATATTGGCAGCGATACCCTTCCATACACATAAAGAGGAAAAGAAATAACAATTCCCACTGTTCTGGGCCCTGTTTCACGAAATTTTAACTTAAGATAAAATCCAATTTTAGTAGATACTTCAATTTTGATTGGCTGAGCACTAAAATCAATCTAATATTATCCAATCAAATTACTAAAATTGGGATCTTATCTTAGTTAAAATTTCGTGAAATCGGCCCCTGTTCATTAACCCAGTTCGGAGCAGAACAGTAGCATGTTAACAACCCCCATGTCATTTCATTTCATTTAGTAGAAAATAATACATATTTCTAACATTCTATAGATTATTTGATATATTATTTGAGTGAATTAGTATTCGATGAATGGGACTCATTGTGTCACGGACTGAACAAGACGGTTTCCGTGTTGAAAAAATGCCCAACTGTGTTTCTATGTTAAACGTAGGAGATAAAAATACAAACTCTTTTATAACGTCTTTTTAGAGGCATTTGCTTTGCGTTTTGAAATGATAACAATATGATGTAGTTTACATTTTATCCTTACAAATTTAGACAAGCGAAAAAAAAAATCCTTTAGAATACAAACATTGATTTAGAACCTTAATAAAAAAAAGATATTTCCGTTGGCATTGATTGAATCTTTATGGATTGGGAAAAACGGAATCAACAAACAATAATGTTTTATAAAACAGATTTTAAAAGCTGATTTGTTGTCCACCCATCTCAAGCGTTACACAAACAATATTGGAGTGCACTCATTACATTGGACATATTCAGATCAAATAATTGTACCACAATCACATGATTTCAATGAATCTAAGGCCATGTTCACATGGTTTGAATGAATCTAAGGCCTCGTTCACATGATTTCAATGACTCTCCTTCTAACTGAGCTACGGACAGGTTGATTTAAATGAAACCATTGAATTAGGAGGCGGAAATAAAATGTTGTATAACAGAAAAATCACTTTGAAAAACACGGAGTTAAAATTTTTTGTTTTGAGAAGAGAGGATGGGCATCTATTTCCAGCTGATTGATGGTAAGTATCATCAATGTCCATAGGCAACACGAAACGTCGGGAAAATGAATAAAATAAAAACCAACCCACTTGCTTCATGTGGAGGAGGGGAGCCACGGTACGGTGACTCTGTTAGTAGCTACCGTGGTCAAGAATGTTCATCCGCATTTTTCGGCGTGGTTCTCCTTGTCGGCGATGTAGGGAGGAGGGCTTGGTAGGAGACAGCGTATTGTCGTTAGGATGGGACGAAAAACTGAGATCCCATGTACACACTGGCGTGCACTTAAATTAACCCTTGACAATTTTTAGTTCTATATTAGACCGTGGCTCTGCTGTCGTAGCAAAATTGCTCTCATAGCACACTGCATGTCCGTCTTCCCAGTAGGAACAGAACGGTAGGACGTTAAAACCAATTTTATTTCATTTCGTTTGTTTACAGCGACCTCTTTGGGCCAGTCCGTGTCAGGTGTGTCCATAGAAGATAATGGTAGGATCTATGCTAATCCTTCCACCATTATTACATATCACGTGATTATGAATCACTGCTGGGTAAAACATGCAAGTTCTACAAGACAATATTAAATTGTTTTATTGAGAACGTTAACATTAGGTATCTTCACATCAATTTTGGCAGAATTGTTTAAATATTCGCCATTATCCCTTAACTGGTCCCGAAATGACCTAGTTTGTGTCGAGTGGACGTTAAACCCCATTTCTCTCTCCACGAGAAAACATACAAAATCAGACAGAGGTGATAAGTTGAGGGTCGGCTGATTTTATTCATCTTAACCGTGTTTACTCATGCCCTTCCACCATGTGGGATATGTTTGGCTGTTTTCGGCCGAATGTTAGTTCATCGATTTTTACACGTATAGTTATGTGTGGAGGTGGGGGCAACCATCAACAGATAGGTTGTAGAGGCAGTCTCAGAATCTCAGTGAATCATCTATTTCCGTTGAATTACGTCAGGTCTAGGTGGTTTATGATTTTGTAATCAGGATTAGGCCGTAACATTATCACACAGTACATCATATTAATGGATTCATCAATGAAATTGCATCACAAAGTGATCCTTTTTTAGTACAAAAATGATTTCTCTGTTTAAAAAACTCAATTTGTATGTATGCCTATGTAATTTAGAGACGATGATAGCAGATTTCCGTAACAGAAACCTGGCAAACCCCCTCCTGCAAAAATTCCTGGATCCGCCCCTGCCTTGTCGTTATCGTTCTGTATTATACATACTTATATATTATCTATGATATTGTCAGAACACAAATAACGGATATCTATAATTACAAAAAACAAAATGGTTTCATTAATGTTTCATTATTCAGAGGACACAAAAATGCTATAGTTTAGTATAATACAACTTTTATGTCACGCCGTTGTAAAATATGTCGATATAGCTAGCATGCCACGATATTCATATAGAGCTTTATTTTCACACATTTATAATGCCTATGATAACGGTCCGTGTTGAATTTTATACGTTGTAATCATTTGAAATACAATAAAAACAAATAGCTGAAGTTTTTGTCCGGATTAACTAAACGATTGCAGTTCATGATCACATAGGATACAACAAAGGAACAAAATTCCTCAATGAAATAGGAAGCAATGCTTAAAACCTCAAACTGCAAATCACGTCCCGGGACACTTGATAGGACTACAGTCTGTGGACCCTAGTGTCAATATCTATTTTGTTTATTTTAATTTTACCAGGACATTTATTCTGTTAATTCCTTCAATGTGTATGGTTGTTTTCAGCTCTTGAGCAACTAGTTTGTTGGATATTCAGCGCTTCATGAATAGATTATTATTATTATCTAAGTTACGGTCGAAATGAACACACAAATTACTACTGATGCCAGGAACTCACCGCATTCCTCTTATGACATCATATCAAAATCCAATGTAGACTTCCTAAGAAACACGCATGCCAAGATTTGTGTCGATGGAGTATTGTACAAGTGCACCTTCTGTGTATTTTCTTGGATGCTCGTGGTTTACGATTAATATAACGAATTTAGGTTATATGCCAATAAGCTCCAATATGGATATGTGAATTGACATAAACTCCAAATATCCAAATACAGGTCTCTTCTTAGGGATGTGATTTAAGAGAGAGGGAGAAATGGGCTTTAACGTCCAATCGACACAAACTAGGTCATTTTGGGACTAACATATGTTTTTAAATTTTATTTCAATAATTCACTTGCGCGTAGGGGTCTTTACCAGTGGCAGGAAACCGGAGTGCCCGGAGGAAATCCACGAGAATGAGAATGCGCCCCTCTCTTCATGTCACATATGTGTGGGTGGAGTGGGTGGCTGAATGGTTAGCACGTACCATTGGGCACCTATGAAATAATCACACATTTATTCTTTGCAAAATTAACACTGAGAACTGCTAAGGAGTTAAAAGGTGCACAGCCCGTATAGAAATCTTAATCCTGGTTGTTATTTCTACGTATGTCGGAAGATAATTAATTTTCAGACTATTACTCGGTATTACCGGTTTAAAACTGTAAAAAGGTGTGTTAATTAACGAGGGTGAAAAACGGTCCGAGAGGTGGGTTAAATAACGCTAGGTGCGTTTTCTGTAGAGGTGTGTTAATTAACCGACCGGTAAAAAATGAATGTCAATGTTGTGTATTGTTTAATTGGCGTGTTTTCTCGCTAGTTGCGATAACTGCACCAAAAGGAGTATAATCAAGGACCAACATGCTTTATCTGACACGTACGTGTTAAATCAAAATTTGAGAAGTAAAACTGTTTAACCGTGCGATTAATCATTCGGCCGTGTGTTTTACGCAGGTCTTTGTAAAATAATGAGGTCTTTAGATAGGCGTGTGTGCTCGCTATGATCTACGTTTCTCTTATGTCTATTGTAGGCCTATTACGTACCATATATATAAAGTTGCATTTTATGAAATAAAAATATGGATTAATCTATCGTATACGGAAAGGCGAATGTAATGTCATTTATAAATACCAAGCAGTCAACGTGAAATAGAGAGTAAATCCAGCAAAAACGGTCCACAATGCGTAACGTGCATCTTACCTTCAATAGCAATATCCATCAAACTGAAATCTCCTTGTTGATAAATATTACGACACAACAACCAACCGAACAGTGGTAATTCCCACGCAAATGGTATTTAAACTGAAATTATTTTAGCTTTTCACTAAATTTACATTGCATCAATCCAACGATCCTCATTCCAGAACTCGTAACTTTCAATAGCCGTTTTTATGCAATTACAGAAGAAACACATACGCCCGAGTTGACACGTAATCATTTTTCGAGACTCCGTAGTAATATTGGATTTCCTGGTTATGTTTTCTTCGTGATCGTAACATATAAAACTACAGGCCAGTTCGTTTCTACAACTACGTTATTAAGCTGGATTGGATTCGAAGAACCCTCGTTCTCCATAAATGATAGCTGCTCGGAATACCTGTTGAGCTCTTATCAGTCTCGCTCAACACCCTCTTTTATAACCCCCTTTTTTTCTGCACGTCCTATAGGCTGACCTTGACTTTCATTTCCAGGCCAAATGGAATAAACCACCCCATTTCCCCAAGACCAGGGGGAGAATATTGCCTTTTTTGGTCTACCGAAGCATATATCATAAACAGATTGAATTGTATGGATATTTTACCAAAATATCACCATTGTTTTACATATAAACATGTCCGCTTTTTTAGTACGTCGGATTTGAACCAACAATTTTTCAAAGACCCAATATAGTAAGTCACGCTACTTATAGATAAAGTTGCATTTAATAAAATAAAAATATTGACCCTAATCTATCGCACGAAATGCAAGAGAATTTAATATTTTGATTGTTGAATTCCCGTCTACTGTGGTTCATTTGGAATGTAAAATATACAACCAATAACGATATTAATTGAAATTATATATTATCGGCATGACCATGGAATGGGTCGGAAACGTGTGTACAACGAACGAGTCGGAATAGCGAAGATTCTCGAGTGAGAAAACGGTGGTCATTTGTTTCATTACTTCCGCCAAAATGTGCTCAGGTGAACGCTGGGTTTATTAAAAAGAATTTAATTATTAAAGTTAAAAACGAAAATCAAAGGTGACAACTTGACATGACCAAATGACAAGTAAAAAAATAATTCTAAAAGTTTACAAACATTTCAACGCCTGACTTAATGGAATAAACTGTAACCAACTATATCAGCTAGTCTGTAAGTGCACGATTTAACTGTGCCTCGTGTCAACATCAAAGAGCAGAGCTAACTGTGTGTTGTCTGACAACATCAAAGGGCAATTCCGTGTGAAAAGCGTGCATGAATCGACAGTATTGTAAAACAAAGGCTGGATTCACAATCACAGAAACCTATGGTTTCTTAGCAGGCTCTGAGATTTGACAATGGAGATTAGAGTATATCAGATAATTAAATTGGAACGAAGTATAAAACACGTTGTATTCATCAAGAAAAGAAATGCGTATAAGAACGCATATTTGTAACTACATGCAGGCCGACACCATGTATAAATCCAAATTAAGACCTACACTTAAAGTTACATTATGGGAGATAAGATAAAGAGCTCTTCATAACTTGTTTAGGGACGCTTTACAAAGTGACAATTTAATCATATAAAAAATATATATTAAAAGCCAATATAATTAATTTGTTTTAAATATCCTTTTATTTAGAGAATAAAGTTATTTGCAACATCTTAAACTAAGTAAATGGTAGATCATTCCATAAAACAGATACACCTGTATCAAGACAGAGTTAGTTACTGGTTGCAGTAATTTTTGCAATACATGCTTCTATATATGTATTCTATTTACATGCCATAAAAGTTTTAACCATAAATTACCTTGTTTTTTATTTTGCACGATCTTTTAAGTTATCGAAAACATTTAATTAATAAATCTATAAACAAAATTAACAACTGTAATTCGGACAGCAAATTCTAATACACATTTTAGTTGAAGTAAATATTCCATGTAGCTTGTTGATTAGTTTATTACTTTATGACACCAATCAAGTGTTACGCAACACCTATGTAGGTCAACGTTTTCAAACATTCTGATCAATCAACCAAAACAAAAAGATGACAATACTTTCCCCCAGTTTGACTGTATATACAAGATACAAGTGCTTTAATATTGTATTTTAGAAAACGGTAAGAAATATAGGCGGTGTTATTGATGAACTATTTAAATGTTCGCAACACATCCCAAGTATTAATATCGTCTAGTTCTATCGGGAGCAGATTTATAATTTTTGCTGGATTAACGCGACAGATACAATACCATGCTGATTTCTATTTTTCATGTTGGCCCCAACGACTCGGCCTTAAATGCATACTATCAATCGTAAGTCAATATGTAAACTTACGGGAACAAGTTGTTTCGACATCGAGCGGATTCGACACCCACTACTGGAGTTGTTTCAACACCATCTATTTGGGTAAGTTTGACTAGGATTTGATTCGATTGATTACTTAGTGCAGTGTATCAATATCCGTTCTTAAACTTTCATACACTGTTATGTATTAACAGTAACAAAATTTCGATTTATAGTATTATTATTAATTTGTTCCCGTTATTTGCAAAACATCTCCCCGATGTTGATAATAAATTTGAGTTGAATTATTTTTCCGTGCCTGCTGGAAACATAATTGTCTAAGGTCTAATTGGACTGTGAAGTTTAAATCAAATATTAAATCGAATTAGGAAACAGGTAAATGTATTTTTGCATAAAATTACAATGCTGTTTGTTTCAAATCTGCATTGGACTAATCATGAGTAGTATCGAGGGCAGACTGGAGCAATTTTGGAATTCCAGACATTCCAATGTCGTGACGTCACACATTCCAAAGGCGTGACGTCAGAGGATTCCACAGGGGTTCTATTTATAGTTTGAATATGGTTATTGTTGACTGAACAATGAGGTTATGAATAATAAAAAAGGTATGCAGGTGTTTTATTCTTTGATCTCCTTTGACTTTTTGTAACCGGGGTATGGGGTCCACGAATTATTTATTGGAGGGTGGGGTGGATATTTCGCTTTATAGGCAGGTGTGTAGGGTTCACGTTCAGGTCGCCTGTAGATAAGGGATAATGACCTCTGCTATTAAAATTGACAGGTGATTTTGGCGGTTTTGTACTAAACCAATAGTTTTAATCTACATATTTGGGGTGGGGGATAGTTAAATTTTGGTTCTAAGTTTCGAAAATCTAGGTATAAAAGTGGTGGGACTACACGTTCAAATGTAGAATTGTTTTATGAAGTTGAACAAGAGGTTAACATCATGAGTAACGACTTGTATCGAAAGGATATTGGAAATGATTATTTGGTTGTAAAATGTATTTGGCAAGAAGATGTGTGTTATCACCTCAGATTGTATGGTTACGGTTTTAAGGGTGATAGATATCCAACCCCCAATGGTATCATGTTTTTCGAGCGGCAATGGCAAACATTGATGAACACTGCCTCGGAGATAGATGAGTATTTACAAAAAAACATTGTAAAGAAATCAGTACCTATTGGTAATGATGTGTACGTAACGATTGACAACAAATACCCTGGAGTCAACATTCGTAAATTTTGGTGGTGTGAAGAGGAACGAATGCCAAAACCTACCCGAAAGGGTGTTCATTTAAACTTGAAACAATGGGAGGCTTTGAAAGCTAGCTTCAAAGAGCTGTGTGAAAATAATTTTACGTGTGAGGAACCACCCCTAGGTGTGGTAGGCTTAGCAAAGGCGGAGACTTGTGTATAATTTCTGTCAAACGTTTTTTTTTTTATTGGTCGGTCTGTGCGATCCAATAATATAACGAGTTGTATATATATATAAATAGATGCCTGACTATTGAGTTATCACACGAAACAACATGGCTTCACCCAAGATATCAGATGTTTCAGTCGGTTTGACATTGAGTTTAGGGGACAATGATAATACAACCCCTGAAATATTACTGAAGGCGGGTTATTTAGGGTTGAAGCGTAAAATGGTTTTTAAGATGACATTAAAAGAATGGAGTCGGGTTGTTGATCGTTTCAAAAGATATTTAGTCTGTTCAAAACCTACGAAATTTGCCGTCAACAGTGACTTAAGCTGTGAACTGGGAACCGCCCGTCAAATGGTTCTGGAGAGAAAAAATGGTAGACAATTGGTGATACCCGAAAAAACCTTTTCCGACCTAACGGTCGTGTCTCGAGTTACAAGATCGTTTAAGCGCGGTCGTTATCAGGTGTATGGTTGCTCGCCTGCCAAGCCGTGCCTCGAGGTAAAGGATTGGAGTTTGTTAAAATCTGGCCAGACGTGGCACAATACTCCCGAGGAATGTGTTTCTGCAGCAAAAAATGAAGGATGGGACCAGCCTGATTGCTACAGCACCGAAGTACGCGTAGAAGGGGTCTACGCAGAAAATCAACTCGTTTTTCACGAGGATCTTGTAGATGAGCCGGAACACGCTACACCCCACGTACCGTGCCCCATGTGTTCAAAACCCATGCCTGTCAATGACGATCATTACTGTCCTGCCGAAAATGTACGTACGTTAGTTGTGCAAATCTTGGGAGACATGATCAACACGGAGATTTCAAAAAGTGTAACCGGTCGTTGTGAAGGATGTCTCAATGGTCGTGGTGGTCAGCTTGAACATACATGCCTGGGGATCGACTATTGGTTCGACGAAATCAACTTTGTGGACTTGTACTTCGAATCCTGTTTTCTAGAGTTGAACAAAGATCGTTTTTTACAGATAGCACGATTCGTCCCAGAGATTCGTGAACAGAGCGAAGAATTGTTTCTACACGCAACAATGTATTGGAAGTCTCAAATCCTAGAGTGTGTTCACAAGTTGACTAAATAACTTTTTTATGATAATAATTTCTTTTTTTCTATATGTATTATATTTGTACTTTGATATAATAAATGATTAAACATTTTTTAAATGGAATTAGTTATTTTTACCCCGGCTAACGAAATGGATGTAAGGCTAAAGTCCCCATTTACATGTATGATATCGGGTCCCACGCAATCGGGCAAGAGCCAATTGGTGAGGCGCTTGATTCTAGAACTACCACAAGTTGTCGATCACCCCATACAACGCATCGTGTGGTGTTACGGTGTTTGGCAACCTTTGTACGAAGAATTAGCGGGTATCGTAGAATTTGTCGAAGGGTTATCCGTTAGTCTAAATCCCAAGGAGAGAACACTATTGATCATCGATGATTTAATGGACGAGACAACGGACAAAGTATCAAAACTCTTTACCCGTGGAAGTCACCACGAAAATACTTCCGTCATTTATATTGTTCAAAATCTGTTTCATAAAGGTAAACATCACAGGACGATCAGTCTGAATGCCCATTACATGATTATATTTAAGAACCCTCGAGACATGTCGGCTATAACTCAATTAGCCAAGCAGATGTACCCGGGGAAAACTAATTTTGTTCGTGAAAGTTACGAGGATGCTACACGCAAACCCTATTCGTATTTATTTCTCGATTTGAAGAGTACAACTCCAGACCTTTTGAGACTTCGGAGTAGTATTTTCCCTAGGGATAACCCCACGGTGTATGTACCAAAGGTATAAAAGCAATTGATTTTCGACGGTACCTACACACAGTTGTTCGAAAATAGATAATGTATGGTCTAGATCGTCACGCCAAGCTATTACAAGCACTCAAGCGGGCCAAACCAAGACAACGAATACATATTATTAAAAACGCAAGTAAACCCGTCATTGACGCATTGTGTGAGTGTTGTCTTAACATCTTGAAAGGTAGAGTTCGACTCACGCCATACCACAAGAAACGATTGTCGAAACACAAACGCAGTCTAAGACATTTAGTGGACCGTAAAGTGGCGCTGAAGCAGAAGAAAAAAATCCTTCAGAGGGGTGGTTTTCTTGGTAGTTTGATAGCACCACTGGTAGGAATTCTAGGGAGTGTGGTACCTAAATTATTCGGATTGTAATGGAATTTACTAAAAAGATGGCTTTAGTACCCGAGAGTTTGTTGGAAAATTTGCAAACACCTAAACCACAGATTTTACAACCACCCTCCGTGAGGAATTAGACGTCGAAATACGACGCATCCTCGAGGATCCCGAAATGGACGATTCGGAAAAGGTCGAAAAGTATGGGCAACGGTTAAGAGAATTTATATTTCATAAAAATCGGGCCATTGAACCACCTACAGTATATGTCAAACAACAAGGGTTAAGTGCTGGTCTTACTACCAAACAATCGGTTATAAATAACAAAGATCCAAACGGGGAGGTACCGCAAGCGGAACCCTCAAGAGTTATTGAGGACCCTCCATTAAAAGCGGACATCCTTGCCACGGTTCCGAAATCAATGAAAACTAAGGCAGATCTATTAATAGAAAAATTATATCAAACCCCAAACGTCACATGGGACAGTAAAGGAGCGGTCACAATAGAGGGACAGCCCATTCCCGGTTCAAATATAATGGACCTCGTCAATGATTTGCTGCGAAAACGTAAATACTTTAACCCTATAGGTTGGCAGGTTTTGAGTCGGGCTCTATCAAACAATAATTTACCTCAAGATTTGATAGGAAATGCAGATAGATATCATTACATAAACAATCCAAGTCTAACGGGGACACCCACTCGTAAACAACGTTCACGTTCGCACTCCGCTGGACACACAACCCAAAGGAACCGATGGGATGGACATGTTGGATCTCACGCCTATATAAACGACACCCCTAAAGTCAGTCGTGACCTTGAATCCACAACCTTGCGGCGTAAAACACGACGAAGACAGACCTCCCCGGACTGGTTACCTTATCGAAACAAATGAGGGCCGGGGTGAACCGTTTGTTGACAACGATTTATTATAACCCCGAACACCCAGCTTCGTATGGTGGTATTTACAAACTGTATCAATTTCTTAGACAGAGCAACCACGCAGTGTCCCTTAAAGACGTTCGTACCTGGTTGTCTAAACAAAGTGCCTATACGAAGCACGTGACCCCCAGACGACGATATAAACGTGACAGAATCATCGCATCAGGAATTGATCACATATGGCAAATTGACTTATCAGACCTGTCCTCATTGAAAAAACACAATAGTGGGCATACGTTCCTATTATGCGTCATAGATGTTTTAAGTAAATATGCTTGGGTGTATCCGATGACAAGTAAAAATGCGCAAAGCGTCGTGCAAGCATTTGCCCACGTTTTGGAAAACTCACAAAGAAAACCCATTACTATACAAACGGACAAAGGTACAGAATTTGTGAACAGATCCTTTCAATCAATGCTCAAGAAACGAGGTATAGGGTTTTATGTAAGTCAAAATGACGACATTAAAGCATGCATCGTTGAACGTTTTCAAAGAACCCTCAAGGGGCGGATGTTCCGTTATTTTACGAAAAACAACACGTATCGATACATTGAGGTTTTACAAAAGATCGTCAACGGCTACAACAAAGCCAAACACCGCAGTATACAAATGGCACCCGCTAACGTACACCCCGGTAATCAAGATCATGTAATGGACATTCTTTACAAAAAACACACAAAGTCGAAAGAGAAATACGCATTTAACACTGGTGACTATGTCCGAATATCAGGGACTAAACAGCCGTTTAAAAAAGATTATTTGGGTTCCTACAGTGAAGAGATATTCCGAGTGTCACGGAGATTGCGTCGCGATCGCCCCTTGTATAAAATAAACGACCTACAAGGTGTCGAGATCAAAGGTACATTTTACCGCGAAGAACTGATTAAGGTTATACCACCTAAACATTACGATATCGAACAAGTCATTTCTAGAAAGACGGTACGTGGTTCAAAATATTTATTAGTTCGGTGGAAAGGGTACGGAAAAGAGTTTGACAGTTGGATAAAAGCATCAGCCGTCCTACAAAAATGACAACGTTAAATCCACAAGTTTACAGCCGTGTCCGTACGTTTTTACAAGAGGCAAAGAGACCCAACTGTGACGGTGCGTTTTGTGAAGTCATTCTGTATACATTCTTAGGGCTCATCACACTGACTATGATAACTGTTGAAATTTTAAATACGGTGCTGCTAAACCAAGAGGTAGCGAATAACAATTCATCGAGGTTGTAATAATTTGTTTTTACTTAAAAAGGCCTGTATACCGACGCAATCCGGATTAGGCGTGCAGGAATTAGACAGTCATGGCCGAGAGGGACGACCAAATATTTCTAACTCTACCCTCTAATAATTCAGTTAATTATTTTCCTAGCAACAAGATCAGTCATTATACAACAAAATTGGCCCGCCCGCTACAACTAGACGGGGCTTGGACATGCGGACTCGTCGAAATTCAATATCCTTGCAGTTGGAACAAAATATACCTCAAAGATTGCTGGTTGTCATACCGTAGTAAAAGGGAAATAGAGGGACCGCATCGTTTACGTTTTTCAATACCGGATGGCTACTATGATACTGGACATGACATAATCAATCATTTCAATAAATCGACGTTGGAGGTTGGGGCATCGTTATCTATCATGAAAGACCCTGAGGGTTATGTCTTATTACTCATAGGTAGAGACGGTCGAAAAGTCCACTTATCCAAAAATTTAGCCAGGATATTCGGGTTTATGAAAGCGAATGAATTTACAAGCAGTGTGAAAAGTGACACAAAAGTCGATTTAGATTCCAATTTTCACAATATCTATATTTACACGGATATTATCGAAAATCAGTTGGTCGGCGATACAAGTGCACCATTGTTACGTGCTATACAGGTTGATCTAGCTAAACCCTTTGGAACGGCTGTATATAAAACGTTTGACAACCCCTATTATATTCCAGTCAACAAACATTACATCGACACGGTTGAACTCGGACTTTACACGGAACTAGGACAACCAGTACCATTTGAATTTGGACACGTTCTTTGTAAACTTCACTTACGTAAGGTGGAATAATGACGTGTCTACAACCCTACAGGTGTGACGACGCAAAGATACGTCGCTATTACCTCAGTCAAACGGGTGATGGATTTCCAATTTTTACGGGTTCCCCGTATCAGAAAGGTTATGGTTTAGGATCGGTTCTCTCAAGTTTATTCCGTGTTGCTACACCCCTCTTAAAGTCGACAGCTAAAACGGTCGGGAAGAAAGCCCTCACCACAGGGGCCCAGATTTTCGGAGACGTTCTCCACGGCAAAAATTTAAAGACCTCGGCTAAACAGCACTTGTTACAAGCGAGTCGCGATCTGAGTACAAGAGCCCTCAAGAACATCACGGGTCCTATAAAGGGTCCTACTCGCCAAGGGGGTGTCAAACGTGTAAAACAAGCCCGTGGTAAGAAGCGAAAGCGACGTACGCAGAACTCATCGGACATTTTTAGTTGAAATTCAGACGTCACTATAGAACCCCAAAAATGATCGATCCCCGTTCCTGTGAATGTTTAAGTAGCGGGTTAGATATTTTCAGCGCTCCAAACACCAAAATAGATATTGAAAGTGGGAAATGGCACGAATATCATCCTATATCTAATCTAGACAGTGGTGCTCCGATCGAATTTTACATGTCGGGGGCCGGCGAAGAATATTTAGATCTAGCGCAGAGTTTCTTTACCGTACGAGCCAAAATTTTAAACTCAGATGGCACGAATATAGCAGATGCCGCTAACGTGGGACCCGTGAATAATTTCTTACACAGTCTGTTTAGTCAAATCGATGTGTCGTTAAACGGCAAGAGAGTATCACAACCAGCGGCCGTTAATCCCTACCGGTGTTATTTGGAGAATCTTTTGAGTTACGGCACGGATGCTCAAAAATCACATTTATTATCTTGTCAATGGCGTTTAGACACCCCCGGGCATTTCGAAAGTTGTGACGTCTCGGATGCTGGCAGTAATAATGGTTTCAAGCATCGAGCAAAATCGTTCAAAGGCAGTAAATCTGTGGATATGCTGGGGAAACTACACCTGGATTTGTTTAGTCAGAGTAAATACTTACTAAATGGAGTTGATATGAGACTTAGATTTGTACGTTCTAAAGATGCCTTTTGTCTCATTGCAGCCACGAATGATTTTAAAGTGGTGATCGAAAAAGCGTCGCTTTTTATACGTAGATTAAAGCTGAATCCTTCCGTTATCGTGGCACATGCCAGTGCCTTGATGAAACGAAATGCGATTTATCCTATTCGACGCGTAGATGTAAAAAGCTTTACTATACCTGCAGGGAATCGAAGCTTGGATAAGGATAATCTCTTCTTAGGTCAAACACCTCGACGAGTTCTCGTAGCGGTGGTGACCAACCAGGCCTTTTCAGGTGCCTCCGATAAAAATCCTTATCGCTTGCAGAATTTTGACATAAACCATATATCGCTCCAGGTTAATGGGGAGGACGTCTTCGGTAAACCACTGAGTCCCAATTTCAGCGAAACCCTAGGTTACGGTTATACACGAGCTTTCAACACCTTATTTTCGGGGACGTCTAGCCTTTTCCAGGACAAAGGACCCACCATTACGCTGAATGGTTATCGAAACGGCTACTGCATATTCTGTTTTGATTACACCCCAGAACTTTCTGACGACAATACTGTACATCTCAACAAAACGGGTAATGCAAAACTCGAAATACGATTCGGGACAGCCTTGGTGTCTACTGTGAACGTGATTCTATACAGTGAGTTTGAAAACAAGATAGAAATAGACAGCGCTCGAAATGTTATAACAGACTTTTGAGATGAATACAAAACATATCACAGTCATGTTAAAAAGCGACCCCCAAATAGCCCCTCATTTTCGAGGTGTTTTTGCCCGTGACAAACTACCCAAGACGTTACAACGTGGACTATATATTTACAATACCCATACCTCCAATAAGAAGGGTGAACATTGGTTACTTCTTTATGTGGGACACCATGAGGTTGAACACTTTGATTCCTTTGGACTTAAACCCCGCCATAATGATGTTATGCTAAGGATTATGAAAACGGGGTTGCCACTCGTATACAGCAGGAAGCATCTACAGGACTTGTTCAGTGACGTATGTGGTCAATATTGTGTATTTTATGCCTATCATCGCTGTAGAGGTAAAAACATGAAAATAATTATAAAAACATTTTCACGAAATCATCGTGAAAACGACAGATATGTCCGGCGTTTTATTGCTCTTAGATTTAAAATGTAAATGTCCATATCTGTATGACCTCACGTATGTTAAAATGTAACTCTGGATGTAGAATAGTTGAATAAAATGTTTTTTTTTAGAAAAAACAAAACAAGGTCTTATTTTTGTATATTTTTTATATCACATATGCACAGGGTTATCAACAAATGGTGTTACAATATACGTAATTACAGTTACAATCATAATATATATATATATATATATATATATATACAGACATACGTATCACTATTCATTTTGCTTGACAAAACCATAAGCCTTTGTATCATAGGAATCCCTAATTTCTACACGTTTATCGTAATTGAATGATAAGGTTTTCGACTTCTCTTTCATAGAAACCACAAACACTTTACTGCGGTGGAAAGCTTTCGGGTATGTGACTTTGACCTTACGACAGTGATCGTGCACTAATTCGACAAACGTTTGAAATTCGATACGTTGGCTGACATCGTGGTTAAACGTAATACCTTTAGATTTAATGGTATAAAAGATTTCACGTGTTTTTTCGTTTTCAATTTTCAAAGCGTAGGATTTGGGGGCAGTGGCGACGTATTCAAGTATGCGACAGTCGGGCGATGTTTCGCTCGTAAATTCACCTAAATAATTTCCGGTTGCAACAGGCGTGTCATTATCGGTCTCTGTAAAAATGATGGAATCAGTATCGAAATACAGAACCCGATGGTTCAATTTATCTAAATATTCGTACAGTTTCATACGGCCGTAGGCCGCAGTGAAAGCCCCTATAGGCACATTCACGTGTGGGGCATTAGCGACAAGATCTTGCCGCTCTGTATACTGAACTAGGACCATTTCTTCACTGAGAATTTCGATATTCCTGACAACTTTAGTACCGTCATAAAGATAATCGTAGAAGACGGTTGGGTCATGTGTGATAACAGATTGTATTCGGGTATCCGACCTTTCAGCGAATTTGCCCCATAAACTATTTAATGCGGTCTTCGACACGTATCGTAGCCCCGGATTTTTAGATATTTTATTTGCATCGAGAGTAATGTTTTCGCGTTGTTCGTAAGCTTTAATATATGCCAAACGTTTTTGTTCGAGAACATGCCAGTCGATATGGCAACACGTATCTAGATTATCACACAAGTTACACGAAGGGTTAAGCTCATTTGGATACCCCGAACTCTCTTGTTTAATTTTTAGAAACATGTTGATATATTCACTGAACAGGTCTTTTTTGGGTAGCTGTGCAAATATATCAGCTTCCGGGGTATCAGTATAGTCGTCACGGATGGTAGACACGTGAATATCGTAGTCTTTCGGATCAATCGGGGCGTCACCGCTGCAATATTGACGTGTGTGTGGGAAATTCCACACCTCGAAGATTTTGAGTATGCGATAACCTTTTTTAATCGCTGCGATAACTTCAAATATAACCCAAGTACCTGTCAGTGACCTATCATCTGCATTGTGAGTACAAACCTTCTGGCTACGATTCAGAGCACATTTAGAACATAACGGAAATAACAGTTTGCCGTTGGACCTAAACGGAAGGACGGGTATGTATAACTCCCTTGGAGGGAGGATTTGACATTTAACAAACCCTACATAACTCTCCAAAGGTAAGAAGTCCCGCAGAATAATCAAGGGGTGACCTACGGGATAAATCGATGTTTTATTGATAAAGGGGTAAAGTGACGTAAAATCCAGATAACGAATTCTTTCGTTTTCACGGACCTTGTGATAAAATTTTAATAAGTTCGTCCTACCACCATAAAAGGCGTCACGTACTTGCAAGGGGGCCGTCAAAGGTGGTGTTCTTGTTTCATAGGCTAAATACGCCGGGGTCTTTGTGAGGCGGCGGTATTCACATTCCCATATACAGCGAACGCGACGGTTCGGGGTCTTCAGGCGTTCCAAACGCGCCAAGTGTTCCTCGTACAACGTGGCCATCGTTTTGTTATTGTATGGTGAAGTTCGATCTCTGTTTTTGATACAGAGACAGCCGTGGAAAACGCAACCCAAGTATTCGATACACACCTCAGTATTATTTTCCATATACCACCCATCTACATACATATTGAAAATGACCTTTTCACCCCCGTTGCGGGCATGTTGTATATGGCGGTTTTCAATGTATTCCAGATATTGTATGTAACGTATACTTGAATTTGAATACTGACGGGCCACTACATACTGACCCTGGGGTGCTATAGCAATCGTAAAGGGGGGTAAGAATTTTCGCCGGTAGACAAGATTACACAAGGACGCAATCGTAATAGCCTTTTGAAAGGGTGAGATTTTGGTCAGCTCTATGAAAAGACTACGAAACCGTGCACATGCCAGCCTGAGGAGGATTACATCGCTAACGCAGTAGTTTGTTAATTCTCTTTTAGTGTCAAAATAATTGTTTTGTAACACGCGTTCATTATACCATTTAATAACCTTATCACGTTCCTGCGAAGACATAGTTGACGTTTCGTAAAAGCTTATCGGAGGCATTACACCCGTGTATTCCAAATTTTCAGGTTTAAGGAATGAATACGGAAATATACCCTTCGTAATCGGTAAATCAAATGTTTTGCTAAAATCTGTAAGTTTCATATGCATAAACGCCAGGCTATCTAAAAAACGTATATTATCGTTTATAGTCATACAAAGGATTTTAGACCCGTTTGCGATAATTTGAGGTACAATTCTAGTATGGGTGACGAAATATCTCAATACAAATAGAGCATCGAAAGCCTGACTATTATGGGCTATGAACCTCGAGTGGCGGTGAGTTAGAACGGTAGTTTTTTTACCCTCGAGGTCGACATTTATTTCGGTCTGAACTATCCAGCGACAAAACTCAGAGACGCAATATTTACCATAAAAAATCCATTCTCTCTGAGGGTTCTTTAAGTTACAACCGTCACAAGGTTCGTTAATGTCTTTCTCCAAACATAAAGGACACACGCGGTGTGCAACGCATAAAATCGCTACATGGATATTATTTTCATCCAAAATAGTCTCAAAGTCGTAAAAAACAAAATATCTGACGGTCTCAACTTCAACATCCTCCGATAATCGTTTCATATAACACCTATGGCTAGGTTTACACAGCTGTTCACAATTACGACATTTGTGCACATCGCATGTGTGCTTATTCATTGCGTCATCTTCGTGTGTGTCTATTGTCGTATAACACTTTAAACAGGCCCTATATTTCACACACGTCGTCACGGTGTATAGTGGGACATTTTGGTTATGTCTCTCCAAACATTTCAACCCTCTAAAATAACGGTGGCAAAGTTCGCATTGTATTCGTGGTCGATCCAGAGGACAAGACCCTAACTGCTTGCAACTACGACATGTCGCTTTACACACATGTTTATTCTTATCAGAATATGGTTTTTCACACGCTGGACAATAGTATGCTCGATTAAATAAGCTGTTGATTTTCTTTATATAATAAAAATGTTTTTCCATTAAATACAGTCTTAAAACGGGTACATTGGGATCCGCAACACCTCTGAATATGACACAATTTGCACTCTGTGCGTCATAGATGACAATTTGATATTTAGCTTTTAAGTGTTCTTGGAATATGCACCATTCAGGACGACCTGCAGGCACTTACGGGTTAACCCCGTACTCTTGATACATTTCCATAGCCATATCAATCTGTAACGGTTTTTTCTTACGTTTGTTTGCTACACGTTTGTAATGTTTAGTTTCTTCGACTGTCGGTGAAATTTTCTTACGATAAGAAATTTCATTTATACCCAGGACGATAGATTGTCCGAAACAAGTTTGATAACCAAAGTTGGCAACTGGTGATATAAATGTTCGTTTTTTTGAACTCATAAAAGACTCGTTCAAAAGAACCTTATTTGTAAAAACACCACCCTCTTTAGAGGCTACATAGGTTACGGATATAGAAGTTTGATTGTCAATAACTAGTGTTTTTTTTGACTGCATAACTTTCGCAATCTCTTCCAAAATTAATTCCAAAGTTAGTTCTTCGTAAGGTCTAAACGCAATATATATGGGGTTGTCCAAATCAGGATGATTTAGTTGTATTCTTACCCTCTCGTTTGGCTGAACATTGAAATTTTCTCTGACGGTCTCTAATATCTGAGTGAATAGCCGCTCTAGCCAGTCAGGAGTGGTAACCGCCTCCGTGTTTATAATTTCGATTCTCATTAATTCGGAATGGATATTAAACTTTCTTGAAAAACGTCGCTCCACCGAAATCAGCCTTACTAAATCTTCGCCACCTCTTCCCACTTGACAAATCTTTAAAAAAAAAAATGGAGATTGGGTTTGGTATGGTATTTAAAAAAACAAATCCGGTGGTGTTAACAAATCAAAAATGTCGACGACTTCGTCGTCTTTTTCGTCACAAACCTTAGCCACTAAAGATTGGATATTAGAAGGCAATGTTATGTCACTCGTTAATAGGGCAATTAACGGATCGATCTTTTCACTTTCTGTCGACGAATTAGGTTTCACATTATTTTGAATATCGTGTAAAGTTTTTTTGCTCACCTGCGACGTGTCAAAGTCGCTATCGTCATCTGAAAATAATATCGGACTAGCCACCTGGCGGGGGCTTTTTTCTAACCTTTCTTCTTCTTCAGAGTCATCCTCGGAGTCGGGGTCAGACAGTTGCCGTTTAACCCCCGGTGTTTCATTATGATTTTCATTCTCGACATGGTCTAGAGCTTCGTTAACGGCCAAGGTTTGACTTGCAGTCCAATATTCAA
Organism: Patella depressa; assembly: GCA_948474765.1. Taxonomy (NCBI): domain Eukaryota; kingdom Metazoa; phylum Mollusca; class Gastropoda; family Patellidae; genus Patella; species Patella depressa. The sequence continues at coordinate 80,120,172 of OX419717.1, forward strand.
ATTCGTCTGTAAGCTGTAGTATTTCATCCCATTGAGTGTCTGTGTAGGTTTCAAACGCATCCATTCTAAGAAAGCAGAAAATTTGTTTTAATAATAATCAAAAGTACATGACTGTAACAATTTTTTTCACTTTTTTTTTTAGATCTAGGTGTTGGGTTTTAAACGGTGTAGTAGGATGGAGCCTTATATACTCTATAACGAGCGGCTGGCCACCTTTGATAATTGTTGGATGCATACGCAACCGACACCTCATAATTTGAGCAAGGCGGGTTTTATCTACATTGGACCTTACGATCGCGTAAAATGTTTTAGATGCAACTTAATATTGAAGTCTTGGAATCCCGGAGACAACCCATTCGTTGAACACGCTAGGTACAATCAAACCTGTAGTTTTATGCAAATGATTAAACCCTGTTTGCCTGGTGGTTTTCGCTGGAAATTCAGAGGTTTTTTCAAACAGAGTGTGATTACCCTAGCGGCTTCCAGAGTTTTGTACAAATCTAAAACCGAATGCATCGAGGCGGCTAAGAAATCGGAATTTAGCTTTATCGATTCAATAGGTGGGCCCTATTTATTCTTGACGGAGTGGAATTCTAAAAATGATAAAGTGAAGGAATATAATATAGACAACATGTGTATAGAATCATGTGATTTTTAAAAAAACAACGACGTCTATTTGTTAAAAACAGGGACCTTACATCGTGACTGCGACGGTAAGTATTACTAACTCATTGCATAATGATTGATGTGTCCAGGAACCGAGAAAGTCAAACTTAGAAAAAAATGTCAATTTGAAGATAATTCATAATAGCCGGTCTGATTCCAATATTTGTTAATTGGGTTACAGGTTGAATGGTGTTGTCTCCCCTTAGGCATACAGTCCACGTCTAAAGCAGTTCTCAAACGGCTGCTCTCTCTCTCTCACACCCCACTCTCTCTCTCTCACCATCCCTTCAAACCCTCTATCTCACTCTCTGGCTGCTTTTTTTTACCCCGTTGGCTAGGCATAGAAATACTTCAACGCCTGATTATGATTTTGCTTACATTGGTAATGTACACTACCGCGAAAAATTAATCCAGGCCTGACGCTGGATCGGACCCTGTCTCTATATTAGAAGCTTGTAGCGTTGTCGGAAACAGCCAGACGTCATTTAGAACCGGTTATCACGACTGTCCAAATATCTCGACACCCTAACCGTAATGCATATGTATTGTGATTATCCAGGAACTTTCTATATGACCACGCCCTAAATTGATAACGTTATTTTTATTCAAATTTCACAATCAAAAACTCTTACAAAACTAACACCATAACATGTTAAGAATTTAATTTAAGAAACGACCGATCGTTTATTACTAATGTAATACTATCACTAATAAAGAATAATCTACTGGGAATGTAAACATCGTGAATGTAAACATCGGGGAGAGGTTTGACAACAGGACTTATAATGTTCACACCAAGCGATAACATAACAGCACTAGTCTTTGCGATTTGCAGATACAATAATATTTTAACTTTTCAAACAGAACTTTCTTGATAAAACTGTCGAAATTGTCTGAATTTTTAACCCTGGCTATAATCTACACTTTGCATTGCCCCAACAAACAACTCTACATAAAAACAAAATATATGTACAAGACCTCGTACTCAGAGACCGCAAACAATTCGAAAAGAGTGAATAATAAAAAAATAATAATAATTATCTTAATCTTAAACAATGTATCTTTAAAGGAAAAAAACTTACCTTATTTTCCGAATTTGTCCAGTAATTGCTAAGAGTATACTAAAAGACAAGGTCTTACGAGATATACACACTCAATGTAGCTTGCTTCGCGTCGAGAGGTAAACGCCCCCCAGACCTCGATGCCTGCTTTGTCAGATAGCTAGACACAAGGCCTTTTAAACCCACTCGTGGCCAGTAGGGGTTTTGTCAGCTACACGTTCTTCGACAGACATCACACGTCTTTTCTAGCAATTATTTCGCGTCACTGGTTATGTCTAGTACTTGATAAAAACACCGACAGTTTATAGAGGTTGTCCGGGTACGATGCATAATTGACCCTTCTTAACCAGCAAAACCGAATGTTAAACTTTATGAACATGTGACAGGCGCGGATCCAATGGGCGGCGTACGAGCCCCTCTATTTTTTGAGGTGTCGAACAATTTTTAGCGCCATATATTCTCACGAGAAAGGAAAACGAAAAAGATTAGATTGGAGACCGTAATTTACAGTACTAGTACGAAATTAGTCCTCGTGGGCATTTTTTACACTCAAAAATCACGGTTCTGGGCTTCGCACTCCACAGCTGGTGCACCACGACCCTCTTACTGAAAATCCGGGATCCGCCCCCCCTGTGTGGCTAGTTTTCATGAATAATATTTTAAGTGGAGATATTTATTTTAAAATTATTCATAACGGAGCATTGTCTAGTTTTAATGTACGATATTTTAAAAGGAATATTTTAGAACAACTCTTCCCACCCAACGATTTATAGTTCATCATAAAAGTATTCACTTTTCTTTATAAGCAGCCAGCTTGTCTGTGACAATTATCAGCATCTCTGAACGAACAAGCATCAACTCTCGTCGACTTTGTAAAAAAAAGAAAACCAAGACCGTCTCAAAATGTAAGTTTTTTATTATTTCTTCAAAATTGTGATTCGAAACCTACTTTTAAAACAGCGTTTCATGTTTACTTTTCAATCCACCCTTGTAGGACGGCCTTTGCAGTGCGTAATTAAAGACATGCGTAAATTAGCTAAATCGCTCTCCTAACAATTGAGATTAATATACGACTTTCGTCTGCTTTGTTTATTTTTAAAACTGTTCATATCTAAGCAACCATATTTGTCAAACATATTCAACAAATATTAGCCCTGTTAGGAGCCTAAGACGCTATATTACCCTGCATATACGTTGAGACCGTGAACTTTATGTTGAAAGCAATGCTTAATAGTAAGTGCAAGAGAAGCCCACTGCGTGGTAAAACCAAGCAAAACCTATAAGCTTAGGGCGTACTCGATTGAACGTTCCGGAATTAAATTCTCTCTATTCCAAAAATAGTGTCAATCGAGTGAAAAGGAAAATTTCAGAGTACAACGCCTGTGCTGACTGCATAAAAATTATCTCAACCTATCATGGTAACTGAAACATATTTGTTACTTAAAATACGTCACGATTCCCCCTCGGCTGTCGGGGCTGGCAGAACTGCGACAGGGCCCAATTCCGTGTCACTCTTTTTTTTTTTATAAACATATTTTATTCACTATGAATGAATGGGAAATTGGGGAACAGGCAAAATGCCTATGTCTGACCCCTATCCCTATTTACAATGATAAGTTATATACTAATAATAAAAAGCAGTATATACAATACATACAACCCTTACTTAGTCGGATACACCTAAAGTATTATAGTATGTAATAGCTGTAATATTAATAACAACAACAATAATGATATAAAATACTTTAGTTAAATAATAATATAAAATAGTTTAGTTAAATTCCGTCAATTCGGGGAGGTTCTATACTGGGAATGGAGCATGACAATATCTACGGTAAATGTCAAATCTGTAAAGGGGAGATAACACCATTTGATCTGTAATGGGAGGTAACTCGAATTGTCCTGTACCTCCATGGCATCAGACCACCCTACTTTTCATCATACTCGAATGTTTCTACTTTTTCACGCTACACACACACACACACACCAAAATTGGCATACATTTATTGGTATTAACCAACCTATTAATATTTTGACTTGAAAATATCTTTAATATAAATTATAATATTATATTTTTTTGTTGTTTAAGGTACAGTATTGACCAGGTTAGATCATATGTACAATGCGTAATTACATTAATGATGTGTACGCTTGCTCCGTGTGTCAGTTCTATTGGCACACCAGCTATAGTCATTCAACTGCGGGATATTATGGCTGACACGGAGAATTTGCTGGCGACGCACAATCCGTACACACCCCCTATACGCCCCACGCCTGTGCAGGAAAAAGAAACGTAAGTTTTTTGGTGATTTTTTTCTACTTGGTATGTCGGACGAAAAAAAAAGGTTATTTATAATTTGGCTTACGGCAACCTGTAGGTCCAATGACCCTGAATGTTGGAAGCCCCTGTCAGGGGAGGGTAGGGGTGGGGGGCTTACCCGTTACACATTCATGGAGGGGTTGGGGTGTGGGGGTCGGAGGGAGGTTGGGGTGGCACTTAGGTAGGCTTGCGGTGGGGTGGGGGGGGGGGTCGGAGGGAGGTTGGGGTGGCACTTAGGTAGGCTTGCGGAGGGTTGGGGGGGGGGGGTGTTATAGCCGACAACACTGAGGGGGTTAAATGTTTCACGCACCGTTTCATTTCTACTCATTTGTAGACAAATACAAACCTAGACAATACACTTCTTTTAATATTAATATTGTTTTATTTTATTGATACTTATCTGTTTTGTTCTTTTCTACAGATTACTAGCTTTTATTGATCACGTCCTGTCTCGTTTGAGAATGGTTGAAGAAACCAACCCCTCATTTAAAAAAATCATCACCATTCTCGACACGTATAGGGAGCTGGCAGATTGGAACCTGCCATCGTATTAAATGTGTGCAGAATAATTAAATGTATTTATGAATAAATAAAAATATTATAAAAAAGGCTATTCTTGGTTTCTTAGTATCGACACTAATTGAAGAGTGTAGACTGGTGAAGTGGGATTTGGGGGAGGGGGATGGTTGGGTAGCGGACGGGTGGAGTGCGGGGAGGGGGAATGGAGCTTGGAGGGGGGGGGGTATAAACAACCATGGATAAACAACCACAACACGATCACCTGTCAAGCTTAATGGCGGAGGTCATTATCCCTTATCTACAGGCGACCTGAACGTGAACCCTACACACCTGCCTATAAAGCGAAATATCCACCCCACCCTCCAATAAATAATTCGTGGACCCCATACCCCGGTTACAAAAAGTCAAAGGAGATCAAAGAATAAAACACCTGCATACCTTTTTTATTATTCATAACCTCATTGTTCAGTCAACAATAACCATATTCAAACTATAAATAGAACCCCTGTGGAATCCTCTGACGTCACGCCTTTGGAATGTGTGACGTCACGACATTGGAATGTCTGGAATTCCAAAATTGCTCCAGTCTGCCCTCGATACTACTATCATGGTCTATCTATTTTGATTCATATTTGATATCTGAGAATGATATCCGACTATCAGAAAAAAAAGTCTTTTAAAAACTGATAACGAGATATATGTTCATTCAGAAAGTATTCAGATATCCTAAATTATTTGCTAGCTATTATAAAAACTTACAACACACACAAACAGGGTAAGCTATATGATCAGCGCTTCCCGAAGAGCTACCAATTTATCAGAATTTTCAAAGAAAAATTGCCAAATGTTATAGTTTATTATTAATATCTTCTCAAAAAAAGCAACCGAACGGTTTTCTAATACGTGCGAATAAGCTCGTACACGCCTCTATAAACAGAAGTGTTGCTTTGATCAAGGAGACGTAATTGAGATTGTCGAATTTGCACAGACAATGCATGAACCGGGGAGACGTGAAGTCTGAAATGCCAATGGATGGGTTAACATTGAATTGAATTATATTATTTTTTTTTGATCATGAACACAAATAATAACTTGTCGGAAGTATATTTACGAGAATATGTATTTTTACATACGGTAAAGTTACAAGTTTAGTTCTGGAATGAGGATCGTTGGATTGATGCAATGTAAATTTAGTGAAAAGCTAAAATAATTTCAGTTTAAATACCATTTGCGTGGGAATTACCACTGTTCGGTTGGTTGTTGTGTCGTAATATTTATCAACAAGGAGATTTCTGTTTGATGGATATTGCTATTGAAGGTAAGATGCACAATTTACGCATTGTGGCCCGTTTTTGCTGGATTTACTCTCTATTTCACGTTGACTGCTTGGTATTTATAAATGACATTACATTCGCCTTTCCGTATACGATAGATTAATTCATATTTTTATTTCATAAAATGCAACTTTATATATATGGTACGTAATAGGCCTACAATAGACATAAGAGAAACGTAGATCATAGCGAGCACACACGCCTATCTAAAGACCTCATTATTTTACAAAGACCTGCGTAAAACACACGAAGGAATGATTAATCGCACGGTTAAACAGTTTTACTTCTCAAATTTTGATTTAACACGTACGTGTCAGATAAAGCATGTTGGTCCTTGATTATACTCCTTTTGGTGCAGTTATCGCAACTAGCGAGAAAACACGCCAATTAAACAATACACAACATTGACATTCATTTTTTACCGGTCGGTTAATAAACACACCTCTACAGAAAACGCACCTCGCGTTAATTAACCCACCTCTCGGACCGTTTTTCACCCTCGTTAATTAACACACCTTTTTACAGTTTTAAACCGGTAATACCGAGTAATAGTCTGAAAATTAATTATCTTCCGACATACGTAGAAATAACAACCAGGATTAAGATTTCTATACGGGCTGTGCACCTTTTAACTCTTTAGCAGTTCTCAGTGTAAGAAGCAATCAAACTATACACTAAATTCATCACTCTCCATCAGATAGAATCGAGGCTATTTATTTGTCCCAAAGCGTCCAGCAATGAAATTGTTTAGCTCTGCTTAGCTAAAGCAGAAAATTCTCATCATCAAACGTAGTCAAAAGTATAAAACCAAGTACTTACAATGCAAACCATTAGACAAAATTCGAAATCTTAAAAATGTTATAGGCAAAATATTGTAATCAGCAAATGGACTGTTCACCGTCTACAAAATACACGACAAACAGTGGTAACAGGTGTCCCGAAGAGTAAGCTTACCTTTACTCACTTAAGAGTAAGCTTACCTTTATACTCACTTAATTATTACCAAAGTATTGTGCTCCAACGAATCAACCAACAAGATTGCTTATCTCTGTTTAACCTAAACAATGAATGCTCATCTTTGAACTCCATGAAGGAAATGACACAATGAACGCCCAAGCCAAGCTAGAACATTCTACCTCCACCAATCAAATTGCTTACCGCTCTGCTTACCCAGAGCAGGGCTTACCGCTCTGCTTACCCAGAGCAGAAAATTATCATTACAGAACTTAGTCAAGGTATATATTGATGTAATGAAACTATACATACGTTTCATCACTCTCACTTAATTAGAACTTAAGTTATCGTGCCCAAAGGCATAATTTACCACAAACAAACAAAAAACAACACACAGGCAGAGTCCGTGTCTATGATATAAGGAATGTTGTTAAATATACATTATGGGAGATTAGATAACGAGTTGAAAGTTGTCACTACAATAGTTAAAAATCTAGCTAATGTAAGGCAATTTGTTGAACATTTCAGTCAAACTGATCCACTATTAAAGTCGGTAAGACAAAACCAGTAGTCTCGGTTATCCATTTTTATTGATAAATCACGAATGAAACTATTTCAGCGAATCGAACTACAATTCAACAAAAATATCATGCTACTAGCATCGACATCGAGAGTTGTTTATGGTCTGAATAAGTTAATTAATGATGCGTGGCTTCGATTGGGTGGTTATATTGATAAGAAATTATTAAGTATAAATCGAATAGGTATACATGTGGAACTAAAAGAAGATAGGAGTTGAAGTTGATTTATAATTGTCCGCACTCATCAACAATTCATATTAATTTCCTTTGTGACTAGAATTTACTTGTTTTGAAGACGTGCCAGACAATTACACAATTACTGTATACATGAGTCGACGAGGATAATAATAGAGACAACAAAGACAAATAAAACAAACTTCAAACTTGACGTGTTTCACACACAAAATAAAATAAATTTAATTTTCAGAAATAATTTCAGCGTAAGCGGGTGCTCTTTATCCAATTTTGAATTTAGGTACAGTTGTAACATAGTGGGCGGTTGGGATGGCCTAGTGGTCTAGAGTGCCGCGCTTCGACCTCTAGCTGGCCGGTCACCTCTGGCTTGCGGCTGTGGTTTCGAGCCCTGGTGTGAGCGTATGTGGCATGGAGATAGGGGCGCCTTCTCAACCTCGTGGGTTTCCTCCGGGCACTCCGGTTTCCTCTCATTGCTAAAGACCCCTACGCACAAGCGAATAATTGAAATAAAATTAAACCATATGTTAGTCCCAAAATGACCTAGTTTGTGTCGAGTGGACGTTAAACCCCATTTCTCTCTCTCTCTCTCTCTGTAACATAGTAATCTGTACCTTTCATAAACTGAACAATCATTCACACGAAGTTCTGTCGTGTGTTATATACAGCTCATGTGTAGCTTGTAAAGAACATATTGAATAAATTAGATAGTTAATAAGATCGTGCCTTAAAATAAGTTTAGAGAGTTGAAACGTCAACTATAATATGTATCAAAATTAACAGAGATCATACAGGTCTTTGCGCATAAATGAATGTTCAGTTTATGAAAGGTATAGATCAGTACAAACTGATTATTATTAGATCAACGTACAGTTCTAGCATGGAACATATTGTGCTAATAAATAGGTTTGTGCAGAGGGGTCAATTATACAGTTGAAAATTAAGGTAAAAATCCAGTATTTTTCTAGTAAGATTGGATATTTTTACTTTCCAAATATACCAACATTGCCATGCTGTTATTGGATATTACCACCCTAGTCAAGCGTCAATCTTTAGACTTAAAGGAGCTAAATCTCTAATATTTGGGGCCGCCTAGAAATTGACACAAATTGGTCACAAGTCATATAATAATGTAATATGAATGTTATAAACTGATTTACATTCAATCGTTTCCGTTTTTACTCTAATATCAAATCAGTTATGTTTGGCGAAGTACACCACAAGTCTCAATTGAATCACAATATATATACAGAGTCTGGTTATTCCAGTCTACATAGTATTTATTGCGCATGCTCACCGTTTGACATCTAATGTGGAGTATTCTTTGGGTCCCCAGCTGAAACGCCGTATGGTACACCATTCGTGTACCAATGGTAAAAAAATTATTTCGTCTTAAATACTGGATATCAGAAGCCCATCTTTTCCTGGTAAGACCACACCATCAATGTTGATTTAAATTGACAAATAATTTGTGTTTTCAACGTCGAAGACTTTCGATGATACTGAGTTAGAGACTTAGCTACCTTAAGATATCCTTTGAATTCGGACCCAGATGTAAATAAATATGTTTACTTAACTGACATCTGGTACATAAAATTGCGTGTGGTCCGTAAAGAGGTGGTAATTTAGACTTGCTTCGCAGATGATGATACAAGGGAACTGGGAATTCACAGTAAAACATTAGTCGATTCTGGTGTGGGCCGGGGGATCCGGGATCACCCACAAGTGTGGACAGGCAACCCTATTTCTCATCACGTACATGCCGGATCCGAAACCTGAACCAAATAGACCTTAATGAATATTACCATCGAGTACATTATCTGATATTCCTGAATAGACTTTTTATATCAATCAAAGCAGGGGTGTGGACGTATATTGCAGCGTTAGGGATGCTTTTGTTATATCTGACAGCGATGTTGGTACCGACAGTCCTAACATGTTTACAGTTAACTAACATTATCAGAACTATCTTATCAAATATTCATCATTTGACTTTATCGATTTGACGGGAATCTTGTTATTTTCTACGACGCACGGGCTATATATTTCATTAAGGTAATCGGTTTGACTTTGAAGCGGTGTGAAGTTTGTAGGAATGTACAACAGGTTTGAACAGTTTCGTGATCTTCTGGCAGTTTTTATTTTTTTATTCCTGGTAAACAAATTAAGTTGTAGTTGTCCCGGTTACTGGTTGGGATTTACACATGTTTTAGATGATGCGATTCCAAACTTCGCTCTAAAAATGGTGTCGACAGATTCTAAAGTTAGGTGTGGCTTTGTTTGTACTCGGGAAACTCATTGTGTGGCGTTTGCCTTTCATCAACAAAGAAAAGAATGTCATCTTTATACAAGGAATGTGGAGGAACTGACTGCAGATCCGGACCCAGGAATGAAGGTTTTCGTGGTAATTACTGGTAAGATTTTATTCAAATAATAGACAGGTTGATTTAAATGAGAGAGAGAGGGAGAGAGAGAGATACGGGGTTTAACGTCCACTCGACATAAACTAGGTCATTTCGGGACTAACATGTGGCTTAATTTTATTGCGCGTAAGGGTCTTTAGCAGCGGGAGGAAACCGGAATGTCCGGGGGAAACCCACTAGGTTGAGAAGGCGTCCTATATCCATACCACATACGCTCACACCAGGGCTCGAAACCATAGCCGCAAGCCAGAGGTGACCGGTCAGCTAGAGGTCGAAACGCGGCACTCTAGACCACAAGGCGATCCCAAAAAGGAACAGAAACTAGTTCTTGTTTGTATGAAAGTGCCACTTAAAACATGGTAATAAAATTTGCTGTCGGGTGATGAGAGGGTGAGTCATCTTCCCCATTCATCGTAAGAAATTCAAGTTAAAACCAGCAGGAGGGGGGGGGGGGCAGCTGATTGTTGCCTGGTATCATTATTGAAGATAGAGAAAGAAACGTGGGGAAACAAATCCGCTAGCTTTATGCGGAAAGCGAAGATCTTTAACTCAAATCCACATAGATGGACTTTTGGATTATTTTCAAATCCGTGTTATTATTTCCAAGTTCGACGTGAGCTCTATAAGGATAAAATATGTCTTTTTCGTTGCAACAGTTCACCAATTTTACTTTTAAAATCATGTAGAGCTGACAAAAATTTAATGACCCCAAGAAATAAAATAGCTGAAAATAGGCATTAGACCCAGCCACTATTTAAACAGTTATAAGATTAAAATATAATCTAAAACAGTATCAAATTTATTGATTAAAGCACTTCTATTAACTGTTTATAATGTTTTTGTTGATTTTTATACTGTTTTTGTTGATTATGGATTTTTATACTGTTTTCGTTGATTTGTATACTGTTTTTGTTGATTACTTGCATAGTTTGTATCTTGAAAGGTCATTATTGTTTGAAGCCTCCTAATGGACAGGAAGATATAAGATTAGGTCGTAGCGCCGCTTTCAGATCCAAATTCCGACCGTAGAACATTGCACGGGATTTGTCCGTATTCATTATCCCAGTTGGGATTTATAACTCATTCCACTTCATTTCCTTTCTTTTATCAATATTTACAGAAGGAAGTAACCTAGCCAGTTTAAAAATACCATCTACTAGCTCTGTTGGTACGTTACAACCGCTCCCAGCAGCTTTAGATAGCAACCCAAGTACTTGTTTTCAAACACAGAAAGATGATTACCAACCCTGGTTTCTTGTGGATTTGACGGACACATTTCTAATTCGTTTTATAGTGGTCTACAACGAGGCTGAGTATCGTAAGTATGGATATTGTATTTGAGGCCTAGTGCACACAAAGGATTGGGCATCACACGATACTGGGTATAAAACCACATTGGGTATAACACGCCACTGGGTATATCATGATACTGGGTATAACACGACACTGGATATAACACGATACTGGGGTATAACACGATATTGGATATAACACAATATTGGATATAACACGATATTGGGTATAGCACAACACTGGATATAACACGATATTGGGTATAACACGACATTGGGTATAACATGACACTGGGTATAACACGATATTGGGTATAGCACGATAACAGGTATAACACGATACTGGATATAACACGACACTGGGTATAAAAGGATACTGCATATAACACGATACTGGATATAGCACGACACTGGGTATAACATGATATTACCGCGCTTGACTCAATGACAGAATTTATGCTACCATCCACCCCCTCAAAACATGAAAAGCGTATGAAAAGCTGCCAAAGTTAATGCAAAGTTAAGTCACTCCCAAATGAAAGAACATAATCAGTATATGCTGAAAACATCAATAAGAGTTTATTTTGTTCAGTCTAAAAGAACTTCAATAACAGGTCTCTATAACACCATTGTGCAAAACAGCATATCTTTCGTTTCAGCTGAACGCCTCCACGATGTTAATTATGAAATCTACGATTCTGATCCAAAAATAAACAACTCTTCAGAAGCTAATTGTTGTGCTTCAGTGGTTGATTACAATACAGGTAAAAATATCATAAGATGTAATGATGGCGTCCGTGGAAGATTTGTGAAGATTTCCATAGAAAAGTCAAACCTATTAACTCTTTGTGAAGTGGAAATGTATGGAATACCTGGTAAGTATTTGAGTCTACCGGGATTGTGAGTGTAATAGCGAGGGGTTTCTCTTAAAAGGTTTGGATGGTTGTTCTACCGGGATTGTGAGTGTAATAGCGAGGGGTTTCTCTTAAAAGGTTTGGATGGTTGTCTGATCAGTGATTGTAATTCAAAACCGGAATGTGCCATTTATTACCTTGTCCAGAGAGAACCATGGCAGAGATTTCATTTATCACCTGGTCTAGCAAGAAAAAAATGTCTATATTTCGATGACTGCTTTGATCGATTCCCTGGTTGTACGTGGGTCGCCTGTCCAACCTCGTGGGTTTTCTCCGGGTCCTCCGGTTTCCCCCAACTGCGGAAGACCCACACGCGCAAGCGAATTATTGAAAAAAAAGGGAAACATGAGTTAATAGTCCTGAAATTACATAGTTTGGGTCTCGTTAATCCCCCACTCTCTCTCTCTCCTCTCTCTCTCCCTCTCTCTCACTTTGACCGAGGGGCTTTCAGATTTATCATGCAATGTTAATAGTTGTGATCAGCTTTGGAGTAATTCATTGTGATAGCCTACCTATTCAATTCCACATTATGCTGAATTGTTACTTGAACAAACATTATGCAAGCGCTAAATCTGCCTGAAATGTTATCTGAATTGGACATTAATTAAAGATGCATTACGGGAGAATAGATAAAGAGTTGGCGGATCTCACAATAATAGTTAAAAACTTGGTAATGTAAAGGTAATTTGAATAAAATGTCGGTCAAATTGATCAACTCTGAACCGAGCAAGTAGCGATTAAATGTTAGGCCTAGCCCCAGGCATCATTACTAAAGTCGGTACGATAAAAACATAGTCTCGGTTATCCACTTTATGACTAAATCATAAATAAGAGTTGATCAGTAAATCGGATCCGAATCCAGTAAATATCGCAGACTAATGTTGACAGCGAAGGTTGATTATGGTCTGGATAATCTAATTACTGTCTTATTAATAATTTAGATAACATTTCAGTTCTAAAGAAAGACTTGCAATAGGCAGATTTAGCTCTTGTATAATGTTTGTTTAACATACCCAGACCATAATCAACCCCCGATGCCGTCGCTGGCCTACGATATTTAGTGGATTCGAATACCTTTTATTCAGAGACAATTAAATGTAAAATTGATAATCGGGACTTTGTTTTTGTTTATCTAGCGCATCGACTTTAGTAAGGTTGACCAAGGCTAGAATAAAATGTAAAAGCTAATATTTCGGTTCACAGTGGATCAATTTGACTGACAGTTTCAGCATATACTATTTACGTCATCATCTATCTACGTCATCATCTATTTACGTCATCATCTATTTTGTAACTATTATAGAACGAACTGTCACCTAATTATCTAATCTCCCATAATCCTCCTTTAAGTTTACAAAATTTGATCGGCTTTTTTTTTCGAGAATAAAAACCTCACTACGAAATTTAAGAATGGCAAACTATGCCCAGAAATGCAGCAACTTTTTGGGTAATTCACGGTGGTAGTCTACCTGTTTACTTCAGAAAGGTGCTTGATTCTGATTGACTTTCCACATTTAACTATTTACTTTAAATAAAAATACATTTCTTAAAAAATATTAAAATGGCGGGGAACCCAGAAATTAGCCTCCCTATTCAATTCAGCATAGTGAGAGATTCTTAACAGGTTTCAAATTTTTAAGAAATTTCAAAATGCCAACCATGTCCAAAATGGGAGGAAACCCACCTTAACACCACTGGATGTTCGTGTGGGGTGGTGGGATTGCACTCGGCAAATCTCGACAGATTCCGGAACATACATTTAGTCTCGGCTGTATGATGAATTCCGCCGTATTGCCATTGGAACTACTTAAAAGGTCCCGGATGAAACATGGCTGCACCCATGGTGTCTTGGAACTACTTTTAAGGTCCCGGATGAAACATGGCTGCGCCCATGGTGTCTCGGAACTACTTTTAAGGTCCCGGATGAAACATGGCTGCGCCCATGGTGTCTGGTTTGTTAAAGTAAACCGGTAGCCGCATCACAAATGTATGGGCGTAGGTACATATCACTACAGCCGAGACTAGATGTAGCTTCCGGAATCTGTCGAGGATTTCCGAGTGGGTGGGTCTGCTGTCGATTACAACTATCCTGGATTTTAATATGACAATACCCGTTTTGACGTAGTTTTATATACATAAATGTTGATTGTGTGCAATGATTCAAAGTGACGGGAAATATTTAAAACTTTACTCAACAGTCTAACGTCACAGGGTGAATCACCAAAAAATCATCCACTGGTTATACGCTTCAATCAGAATCACCCATGGGCTACTACTACTAATACCTGGTGTTTTAACGTCCGCTTCCACAGAAGTGATATCGCAGACAACCTACTGGTTGTAGTGTACTTCATTTTATTAGTGGCGAGCCAATCACATGATTTCTGGCTGGGAAGTAATATAATGTGTAACTATCCGATACACTGCACCATAGATTATAACACCCGGTCTCTCTCTATGTTTATTTCTTTGATTACCTCTCTCCAACACCAATCGAACATTTATTTCCATATATCATATATGCTCCGATCTTGTAACCCAATTAACAAATTGTTTATGTCCATTTTTCAACTTTGTTTTAGTGAACGAAACGAGTGACACCTGTAATCAAAGACATGAATGTCGGAAATTACCAGGTAAGACTTAATATATATATTATTAAGAATTTTACAATACATGTTTATTTAGATGTTATCAAAGATATATATGAATGTAGGAAAGTACCAGATATATTATATAGATATTTCAAACGTAAAAATTTTACATTTGCATTATAAGATGAATACACTTTATTTAAATGCCACAGACATCATGTCAGCAATTGCAGGTCATGATTGTCCAGCCTCCGTCTCAATGGTCGTGGGAATCAGAATCTCTATGTAGGAAAAGCCTGTCTTTGATACAGAGAAATGAATTACAGTTATGAGATTTGAATCGTAACCCTGATAAGTCAGCCCAACTGGACATGTTTATATTTGATGAACCATTTTTCAGGCGGCGTCAACATTGCTTTAGGTAAACCAACGAAACAGAGCTCAACAGTTTCGAGTACCTACCAATCAATAAAGGCCGTGGACGGTATTAGGAGTGGCGAGCATACAACGATTCATAGTTGCCAACACACAAGTAATGGTGATCAACCTCCATGGTGGCAAGTTGATCTAGAATGGATGTATGACATCACAAGTGTAACTATATTTAACAGATATGATCATAAACACCGTAAGTCACTAGTTCCTTTCTTTAAACGGTAACGTTCAAGTTTCTTACCTTGTTATTCCCACTTAATACGTTTGAAATTGAAGTTGACAAAACATAGCATAACATAATACCCAAATTAATACAGCGCAATAAATACTCGCATTAGGAGTTCCAAATGCGCTTGCAAAGTTATACATTTTGGTTCCATTTCATCCATAGTGTTGTATGAACAGGTTAGTTTTCAGTCTTGATTTGAAAATGCAGACATGCTTTGATTTTTTAATATGAAGGGGTAATGAATTCAACAAAAGAGCTGAAGAGTCTTAGCAACTTTATGCACTGATGCACTATCCCACACGTTCATTTCAATTACATCTTAACGTGATTCTAATAGTTCATATATTATACACAGTGTACTGATTGAAAGTTATAATCTAATGGTACGTCAACATCAAAAGTTGCCGCCACATCAGTAATTGAATAGTAAGGATAAATAACATGCCATCATTATTCCTAGTTAATTTGGTATCTCTTTCAGTTGTCGGTGAAAGGTTCGCTGATGTGAGTGTAATGGTGTATGATTCGGACCCATCTGTTGGTAATCCAACATCAACACTGTGTAAATTCATACCAGGAGTGTTTGGATGTACCGTGAGAACTTTAGAATGTGACCAGAAAGTGGTAGGCAGATTTATGAGAATAACCAAACCAACACAAATTCTGAATATGTGTGAAGTCGAAGTAACGGGTATAAAACAGTAAAGAATTGACTGTCAAAGATGAAGTACAGGTGGCAGAGAATTTTTTGATGTACATTGCTTTTAAGCAGGGGCGTAAATGTGGGGGTGGTACACGCCCCCCCCCCCCAGCCAAAAAAATAGTCGGTCGCAAAATCAGTGCAGTCGGTCGCAAAGTAGAAATAGTCGGTATCAAAATATGTATACCTCACGCTACTCACGCAAAACTTTAGTATAAAAATAGTCTGTCGCAAAATCAGTGCAGTCGGTCGCAAATTAGGAGCAATCGATTGCAAAGTTAGGGTAGTCGGTATCAAAATAAGTACTCACTGTATACGTCACGCTATTCACGCAAAAAAAATAGTCGATCGCAAAATCAGTGCAGTCGGTCGTAAAGTAGAGGTAGTTGGTATCAAAATAAGTACTCACTGTATACGTCACGCTACTCACGCAAAACTTGTTAGTATAAATATAGTCGGCTGCAAAATCAGTGCAGTCGGTCGCAAAATAGGAGCAGTCTTAGTATAAAATAACCTTGTCAACTTATCATTTTTGAAAAGATGTTGTGTTTCACTCTCATTCTGTTGTGAGTATAATGTTAGTCTTACAACAAAATGTAACCCAGGGAGAAAAATAGTCGGTCTCAAAATAAGTGCAGTCACTGCAGTCGGTCTCAAACACAATGCCAGAATAGATCCCAAATACTATATATTTGCGTGAATCCGTGAGCCTAAATTACATACGTCACACTTATTCAGTTGTAAGTATGTTGGTCTAACAACAAAATGTCACCAAGGGAGAAAAATAGTCGGTCTCAAAAACAATGCCAGAATAGATCCCAAATGCTATGTATTTGCGTGAATCCGTGTGCCTAAATTGAATACGTCATTCAAAACTATAGTATAGAATAACCATGTCTGCTTGTCACTCTTATTCTGTTGTGAGTATGTTGTTCTATGAAATGTTTTCTACCACGTCAAAAAATAGTCGGTCACAAAAAAGTACTCACCGCAGTCGGTCTCCGACTAAATGAATTAATGAGATAAACATACAATCATAAAACAAGCGAAATTGACAGATAAGCCTCAAGATTCTGTCCCTTTTCTTATCAACCCCAGTCCCAAAAATTTAAAAGCTCTGTTACATATCTGAAATTTTTTTCGCGATTCCATTATAACATCATTCTTCTACTCGGTTACATATCTGAAATTTATTTTTTCGTGCCTGCGGCGCTCGATTCCATTTTAAAATCATTCTTCTACTCTTCAGTTGTCTTATACTGTCTCGGCACTATCATATTCACGATTATAGTGAACTGCCCAGTTTGTAGTACCACTGGTGTGTGGGGCGGTGGTATGTGCATCAGTCGGTCGCATTTTGGCTAAACACCCCCCCCCAAACGAAATCGTTATGTACGCCCCTGCTCTTAAGATATATATTTGACGTACATTACCTTTGATATATATATGGCGTACATTACTCTTGATATTTATTTGACGTACATTACCCTTGATTTATATATTTGACGTTTATTACTATATATTTCACGTACATTACTATATATTTCACGTACATTACTATATATTTGACGTACTTTACTCTTGATATATATTTGACGTACATTACCCTTGATATATATATTTGACGTACTTTACTCTTGATATATATTTGACGTACATTACCCTTGATATATATATTTGACGTATATTACTATATATTTCACGTACATTACCCTTGGTATATATTTCACTTACATTGATCTTGATATATATATATTTGACGTACTTTACTCTTGATATATATTTCACGTACATTACCCTTGATATATATTTCACGTACATTGATCTTGATATATATTTCACGTACATTACCCTTGATATATATTTCACGTACATTGATCTTGATATATATATTTGACGTACATTACCCTTGATATATATTTGACTCCATTAGTCTTGTTATATATTAGTCTTGGTATGTATTTGGCGTACATTGCCCCTTTTCCCCGCCTCGTGTTTAATGTGACGCTATAACGCGTGACTTGTTCACGTCTATATGACTTCGATATTTGAAATCTTCACGTTGTCTGGCTCGCTAGCCTGGAGGTGTTGACACTGATAAGTATCAAGATTTCCTGGCTTGGTTCACTTTGCCAGTAATACACGTGAAAGAGCCGGACTAGGCAGCTGTCTAGTCATTCGGATGGTACGAAAAGCTGAGCTCCCGCGTAAAAATTGGCGTGCATCTAAAATATCCCCTGGCTATTGAAATTCGCTATAACAGATGGCCGTAGCGCCGCTGCCCTGGCAACATTCCCTCATAATACTGCCAATTCCCATGCACCTACAGCTTGTATTCAGTTTCAGATAATCGTACATGGTCTCCTCTTGCTATTGTTATTGATAAAGATGTTTATACATGCTTGGAATAACAAACGGTACACCCACACTATTCCCCGGGATTCAGTAGACAATAATAAAAGCAATTCATTTATTCGTACATAAATAAGTACACTTACAAAGATTTAAAGAGGAATATTAAAATATACAAATAATTTTCAAAAGCTGTTGACGAGTACTGTTTGCTGTTTTTTCCCTGTGTTAATGTTGAATGGTACTGACATTGTTTGCTGTTTTCCCAATGTTTATGTTTCACGAAGGGTAGACTGTTAATGGAATACTGCACTCCTGTCGTATAATTATGGTCCTCTCATGTTAATAAATTTCTAATTAATAAATAGTGTCTATAACATTTCGGGAGGGGGGGGGGGGTGGATGGCCGAATAGTTAGCACGTGCGCGCTGTATCATAAGGTCTGTCATTGAGTTAACAGGCCTTATTTCGATTCCCCGGTTGTACGGGACAAGGGTCGCCTGTCCAATCTCGTGGGTTTTCTGCTGGGTCCAAGTTTCCACAGATTTGAATCCGATCGGCGGTTCAACTGCCGTTGATGATTAACCATAATAATGAATTACTGAGAATGTTACTTATAGTAAGAACGTTAACAATAACAATCGAGACTACGATGTTTGACAGAAATTATCAGCATACCCCCATTCCATTATCTATTTGTGGAGTTGGGATGGCCTAGTGGTCTAGAGTGCCGCGCTTCGACCTCTAGCTGGCCGGTCACCTCTGGCTTGCGGCTGTGGTTTCGATCCCTGGTAAGAGCGTATGTGGCATGGAGATAGGGGCGCCTTCTCAACTTCGTGGGTTTCCTCCGGGAACACCGGTTTCCGTCCACTGCTAAAGACCCCTACGCGCAAGCGAATTATCGAAATGAAATTAAACCATATTATAGTCCAGAAATGACCTAGTTTGTGTCGAGTGGACGTTAAACCCCATCCCTTTCTTCCTATCCCTCATTATCTTCCGTAATGTCGCTTTACTAATGATTCTATAAAATCCATATTCTCACATGTACGGTTGCATTTGTTCATGTATATGTAATATGTACATCCAGATACTAAATGAATGAAATGGAGTTTATTTTTGGACACTTCAGCTCCAACCGGGCTATAATGTACCAACCGGGCTATATGTGTATCCATGTGTATCATTGGCGACTCACTAACAGCGTAAGGTCGTTGAGTTAGACGGTAATCCGATACCCAATTTTGTGTGTACGTAAAAGATACTTTGAATTTGACGAAGAGTATGTATAGTCCATCGTGTCGGTCTTCGTTATCCTGGTTATAGCAGAAACCTATGACGTTAAAACCTAGTTCACAGTGGTTAAGTTAGTAAGACGCTGGCTAAGTGATGCAATTTTAAATTCCCGAAATTCAAGTTACATACAAGCACATAATGCTTGAACCAAATGGAAATGAGAAAATCTGATGGAGCTGATGTCACCGTATATAATTTATGTTTTTATTGTCACTCTAATATCCTTTGTTTCAATCCTCATTTGGATTTTGTTTTTTTTTTTGGGGGGGGGGGGTAGAAACAATGGATTGTTGTGCTTCCCCCTTGCTGGGTTCGCAATACACTCATTTCATATTGTGAAGGACAGGCAACGTAATAAAAAAATATACATATTGTTGTATTTAACTGCTTTGATTTCAACATGAAAGTCACATATACCAGAAAAAAAAATGTGGCTAAACTCCCTACTGTTCTGTTTATTAGCCCATTTCCGAGCAGAACAGTCTGACGTTAAACTCCATTTCATTTCATTTTGTAGAAAATAATACATGTTTCTAACATTCTATAGATTAGTTCACTT
Source organism: Patella depressa (assembly GCA_948474765.1). Lineage (NCBI taxonomy): Eukaryota > Metazoa > Mollusca > Gastropoda > Patellidae > Patella > Patella depressa. Next base: position 80,140,593 of record OX419717.1, read on the forward strand.
TTTAAATCTGTTGAAATATTTTGTTAAAAGCCTTTTTGTTTCTGTGTTGAAAGAAATGCACAAATGTGTTTATGTGGGAAATGCAAAATCTTCCAGAACGGCAGTTCTAAAAGCATTTGCTTTGTGTTTAGAAATGATAATATTATGAAGTAGCTTACATTTTATGCTTACAAACTGAGACGAGCGAAAAAAAAGTCTTTATATTACAAACATGTATTTAGAATTTTAATTAAAAAATAAATATTTCCGTTTGCTAATAATTGGTTGGCCTTTATATTACAAACATTGATTTAGAATTTTAATTAGAAAAATAATATTTCCGTTTGCTAATAATTAGTTGGCATTGATTGAATCTTTATAAATTGGGAAAAACGAACGTATGTCCGAGCAAGTATATCGGGAATTTACGTTGTCAGTGGTTGGTGAGGGGGGGGGGGGGGGTGACAAGGACAGCTGCGTAGAAGTTCGGGTGGTATGGAAATCGAGTCTCCGAGTACCGATTGGCGTTCACACAAAAGATCATTTGGCAGTTGGAACTCACTATAAGAATAGACCGTAGCACCGCTGTCTGGGCAAAAGTTTTCTCACGACCCACTGTATGGTGTATGTACGTCTCCAATAGCCTAGTCGGATCAGAACAGTAGGACGTTAAACCCTATTGCCTTTCATTTCTACTGTTCTATCTATCTTCATTACACCAGCCGGGTGTTTAACACATTATTGTACATATTGGCGTTCATGTAAAAGACTCGGTGACAGCTGATGGGATTTCAAATTACGAGTAAACCATAGTACTGTATGACGTATGACACTGTATGACGTATGTCCGTCATCAGCCCAGTCGGTGCACAACTATAGGACGTTAAACCCCACTTTATTTATATACACAATCTACTTCTTATTTAAGACGAATAAACGAATATAAAATAATACAATTTATTAACAAAAGTATAAGCAAAGCAAAATAAAAATCGGGTCAAAAGATAAACATGGATCAAGTAAAATAAAATAGTGATATAAATAAACATTTGTATTCGTGGATCCAGATTATTACCTATATTGTACTCAATATGATTAACCATAATATTGTATTCGTGTATCTACGATAACCTACTGTTGGATAGTGATTATATTTACATTGTTTTCGTGTATCTACGATAACCTACTGTTGGATAGTGATGATACATACATTGTATTCATGTATCTACTGTTTGATTGTAATGATGCATATATTGTATCCATGTATCTAATGTTGGATTGTAATGATGCATATATTGTATTCGTGTATCTACTGTTGGGTTGTAACGATACATAATATTGAATGCTTGGATCTACAATGGTTGTGATGATATTTATACATAATACTGAATTCATAGATTGTAATCATGATGATAAAATAATAAGATATTGAATCGATAGACCGAAATAATTAATTTTGATTGGTCAATTAGACCCTGTCGATTGGACAATTACACCCCTCTGTTTTAGTAACAAAAAACCACGTTACAGTGTCGATAAACACTTTCTGTTTCGTATTTAGGGGAGGGGGTATTGTGCTATAGACATGTCCTGAGATCATTAGAAAACGCGTTTGCGTTACGTTATAAATTAAATAATACAAATTTTACATAACCGTTTGATTAAGTTTTTATCTGTGAAATATCGATATCAGTAAAATTGCAATCATCTTTATAAAAAACTGGTGGTGTTTGAAGGATTTGATGCTATGCTCCTGGTTTTGTAGGAACAGCAACATTGTCTCCAGTAATCTCTGACTTTCTTGTCTCTGGCAGTGAATAGGATAAATATCAGAAAGCCTTGTAGAGAGTTCAGTACAGTGAAGATATACTGAAACGGCAGACGAGCGTCTGATATGGCCAGAAATCCAAAAACCCAGGTTAATCCTAAAATATAAAAAAAGATATGAATATAGATCCTGATCTGAAATAGCACCCTCGGTGAAGGCAGCAGAAATATAAATAACCCTTGGTGAAGACTATCCTCGATATCCCCAGCATTCCCTTGCCCACCCATGGGGTAGACAGGTATTTAAAATATCTTTTCTTAATGATTGTACTATTTTTTTATCGACCAATACGCTTGATACCATAATTACTTGCCACTGCCTGTTTTGACTAACATTAAAAATATATTTCCCATCTAGGGCATCATTTTGTGTGCATGTCACTTTTTTTATATAACATTTGTTACAAACTTTGTCAAAATCGAGCGAACAAGCCGTCGTATTGTTATAAAGGTAATCAATGAGGCCAGGATCAAAGGCATATAATTTGAATAAGTGAATACTCTATGGAGTGAGAGCACTGGCGATACCGAGTATGGGTGACGGTGGACATTAACCCCATCGAACGAACCGAGAACTAAGCTTGATATTTTGCAATATTTGACTTTGTTGTTCCATGGATGTAGTTTGAATGCAGAAACCCCAAGCTCTTTAAAGATGGGCTGATCTGGTGAAATGCGTCTTCTCTGAAGCATTCTACATTTGTGAGACAATTTATTTACCCAGGGTACAATAGAGTTCATTAATTCTACCCGGGCCATTTGATGGACAACAGTAAAACCTATAAGAGTTGCTGCAGGTAATAACGAATACTGTATGGATTGGGACAAGCCAGAATACATACCTTAAACCTAACCATGGACGTGATTAATAAACATCAGAACCTGTTAGCGCAATCGAATCATGAACGTAAACATTGCTATATGTCAGAGAAAGAATCAAAGATAATTAAACTCCACATCCTTGCATTTTACTCCGCTATGTACATTACAAAAAAACACACTTGTATTGATTGGCGTTGTATTTGATATTAACCAATTAAAGGGCCAATCCCGATAACTTTTTGGGGAATAAAACTGCTTAATTTTGTGTTAAAATCCCTTAAAACCCATTACCTAAGGCCAACCAACTAACATGATATTTGTGATACGCTTGTAAATAACTTAAACCTGACAGTCTTCATCTGGAATTGGAGACCGTTGTATTATGCAGTATCTGGATAAAACCAGACTTTTTTCTATAAAAATAATATGTAGGTGGAATTTCCCCTTTCTTATCAAGTACAGTACATGGGTCATTCACTGTATAGACCTATCAAGAAACGGGAATCGATTATCAGGTCACCCAATGAAAAAATTGACCCGAAATCTTAAAAGGGTTACGTGTCCGGATAAGCAGTGTTGACGTTCACGTCCAAACGACTCAATATTTTGAGCTGAAATTTTGCGACAAGGTAAATACATCACGCGTCTATATTTTGGTCCATAAATTTCATAAATACTCGGACATTAATTTTTGAGACTCTGGTCTTATCGGGAGGGTCCCTTTAACATCTGTCTTTGTTTTTGTTTCTGTCAAGTATAGATTTCAAAACTCACCTAAATAAATGAAACAACAGAACGAAGCTCTGATGTTTATAACTGAGTGCTGGAGGCCTGTTGTGTTCAGGTTGTTTCTGCTACATATATTGTGCGTGACCATGATATAGATGATAATATTAGACACTAAAATCAAACCAAGAGGTAGAGCAAAACCATAATACAATCCTTGTAGTCCCATCCAACAACTGAAACATAAAGGGAGATAATTCACATAATATTATTTCAAGACCCATGTTACAAAACAAGAATAAGCCGCTCGGATGGAAGCAAAACCGAGGTCCAGTGTAAATGGCATAGAACAAAAACCACTGACAGCTGAACTTCGAAATAAGAGTATATAGGCCGAATTGCCGCTGTCTTGGCAACAAATTCTTTTCCTCATATCACCCTTTATCATGGTACACGCCCCTTTCATTAGCCTAGTAGAACGTTAAACCTCATTTTATTTAATTTCATTTACAAAACCAGCTAGATATAACGTATCATCAATAGTACCATATTGCAACCAGCTAGATTTAACGTATCATCAATAGTACCATATTGTAACCAGCTAGATTTAACGTATCATCAATAGTATAACCATATTGTAACCAGTAGACGTGGTACAAGGGTTAATCAGTGAACTGGATGCATGAGATGTGTTGTTGACGTTTGGGAAAGTAGGTCGAGGGGAAATGTGTAGGGAGTGATAGTTAGATGTATTATGAATGGTTAGAGTGGCTGTGGTGTTACGGTGAAATACTATGCCGCTACCGTAACACCACAGCTTTATGATTTGTTAGACAGGATTGATACCGTAAGTCCGACAATAATAAATAAACTATTTCTGATTTTAATGTTGTCTTTTCCCACCGGCACTGGCCGTACGCCAGCAACTGAAAATAGCTGACGAAACAGCTAGGGCGTCGATTGTTAGTTCGCGTACAACTTGAAAAACCGAATGTCGTACGCCATTGTGAAACTGAAAGTAGCTGACGAAGACAGTTAGGGCGCCGATTGTTAGTTCGCGTACAACTTGAAAAAACCGAATGTCAGTATGGTATTTCTGACATAATTGGTTATCGGTGACCTGAAAGCTGGTAATATCGACTCAAAGCGAGTAATCTCGACTCAAACGTATAGTGAATAACCTACTTACTGTCTACAGTCGTCGCTAGTCTTCCTTCATGATTGTTTGTGGACGATTTACTACTCAGTAAGAAAGCCTGTGCCCAAAAATAGTTCTCGTCTGTTGTTATTAGTATAATGACTTCCTCATGTGCGACAGGTTCGTTTGTTTTTAAAAACACTGTTTTTCGTTTCAAAAAATAGAAAAGTAATTTTTTACCAGATGATCATGGTTTTTCACCGAGACTAGATAATTTCTCTCGGTGTAAGGATATTATCGCTTATGGATAAATTCATACACTGTTGAGAAAATAGCCCCATTGGTTTGCTTAGCAGCAAATAGAACGGGAATAAACTCTGTACTGAAAAAATTTCGCGTGATCTATATAAACTGTCTTCACACACTCGATTTATAATTAGCGATATACGGGTACAGTGGCAAGTGTTATGCTTCTCGGGCTAATACCTCAAAAGTACCTCCGCGCAAAACCCTGATTTTGGTACATGCAAAAGAAAAAGAAATAGTGCCCGTGCGCGTGCCAGTAATAGGAAAACTAAGAGTTCGCGCATAAAAATGCACGAACGTACCAGGCGCGATGTCATCCAGCTAGATTTAACGTATCATCAATAGTACCATATTGTAACCAGCTAGATTTAACGTATCATCAATAGTACCATATTGTAACCAGCTAGATTTAACGTATCATCAATAGTACCATATTGTAATTGTGTCCAAACATCGGGGATTCACTTTGTGTAAGAGTTGATACTGATCATTAAATATAACTGGGCAAATCACCTGAAATATGTTATCTTGGTTCTACATCATTAAAAATACTTACTATGTTTCACCACCGTTATACAGTTCTACATCAATAGATAACATGATCACTACTGGTATAACTGGTACACCTGTTATATATAAATATCGTTAGATTTCTACACAAATTATTTATTATTTATGTTAAAATACTATCTTGAACTTACTTCACTAATTATTTATAATATTGAAGGTATCTTAAGATTGCAACACCGACTACAGAAATTATGTCTTGCTTTTGTTTTGCGTGAACTGCACAAATTGTGTTGTAAGTTGTAGTACTGGTAAATGTCACAGTATCAAGCTTGGACACCTTTTCTCCCATAATTGAGGTTTTTGGAATTCTACATTCAATTTTTGTCACTAAAGATACATACAATATAGTTAGTAGCTTATATTTTCTTACCCCAGGCTACAATTGTCGCCTTCACCATAAAATATCTGACATGGGTTCCTAGAACTTTTACAAACAGCAAATATTGTAATATGCCTTCCATTAACATCCACATGAAGGACGCCATGATGAAATAATGTAACAAAACCGCTACAGCAATACAACCCACACGATCACCAGTCTGCTTGGTTCCTGTCAAAAATACGATCCACGAAAACAACATGGCTAATGCTAAATGAAACATGATTTGCTGTGGTCGACTTTCTCGTAGTTTTCTGGAAAATAAATTGAGTGAGAATAGTTACGATAGTATACTCCCAAACCTAGTATCAATACTGGACTGGGTAATACCCCCCCCCCTATTCGGCCTTACAACACAGGGCTTGATTAATAAAATCTCCTCGCGTGAAACTGGTACATCTGGAGTTGTTTCATTACAAGAATACTCTATTCTCCATGAACAGTTCATTTAAATAGACCAATTTTTACAGAATTATTGAGTGCTCAGTTACATAATTTTAAATAAGTGTTATGTTTGAAAAAAAAAAACTCGTTAAGGCGACATATTTAACTGCCATTTTGCTTTATATATTTCTAATTCTATACAAGATAAATTAAAATAAACATACTTAAAGACTAGAAACGTTAAAACTGTTAATCCTAATCCAATGATAGACAGGATTAATCCAATATAGGTGATAATAGTTAGGGCTTGCTGATGACTTGGTTCTACCAGATGATCTTGACCATAATAATCCTGAAAAAAAGTCACAAACGATGTAAATCCTCTTATATCCTCGCCAATCACTGGACAATCATTCAAGCAGAACGAATACCAAGTGCCGCTGCCCGGGCGAAATTTCCACCATAGCACATTGTATGCCCGTCTCCAGTGGCACAGTTAGGAGTAGGACTTTTAACCCCATTTTATTTCTAAATGTTCAAATTGCGTTTTCCAAGTAGTGAATATCCTTCATATTTCTCAACAGGGATATAATAAAACACACTGTTTAAAATTTTCTTACCAAAAGAACAGCAAAGTTTGTTAAATGATCACAAACACAGACGTCTCGTCCTTCTGTTGTGTTCACATAACGACAACCATCATTCGACCAACCACCACGAGAATTATTCAAACTAAAATCCCAAAATACACAGCGACTGTATTTCGCTCTATATTTATCTGGTAAAACCTGGAATATAAACAAGAAACAGGATCGTGTATAGGCTACAATATTATCAGATAAAATTCACAGTGGCTTCAGTGATTGTAATAAATCGCCGTATGTATACATGGGACACCACTTCACATAACAGGAAACTGTGTGTTGTAATTTTGTTTTAGCGAGAATGAAAGATATACCATGAGTTTCATCAATATAATACAAATATCACAATTCATAAACATTAAACTAATTTGATCGAATTACCAAAAAAGTGAGTGGAACATCAGAGTCCGGGGTGTGTGTGTGTGTGTGTGGGGGGGGGGGGGTATGTCGTAATAGTGATTGGGTATAGAACGAGTAAGATATTATATTGTTTTTAAATGATACCCGTTAAATTACTTATTGCTAACCCAGGAAATAGTTTTAACTTGTGGTTTAGGAAGTGTTGATATCTGTTCTAAAAACTGGGTTTCAGATACTGGTGCTAATCTCTGGACAGCAACCAGAAATAAACTAATATCTTATAAATTAAAACTTACTTTTTGTGGAAAGAAAACTGTGGTGACGAATGAACCATTTAAATTTACAACATGTTTTTTATCTACAGTTAATGTAGCTGATATAACTTTACTATTAACTCTACCATTATTATCATTGATAAAAAGATTATTGGAATTTAATACACGCATAGAGAGGCGTATATCACTCGTATTCTTCTCTGGAATAAATAAAACAAGTACAAGTATAATAACAATAGACAAATATAGTACTAAATGATTGAGACTTGATACCAGATATCCAGTTTGATAAAACTCATCTATTAACTCTACCTTCTATTGTTCTTCTAACAAACTGTTTATTCAATAGAATCCCAACAGCCGTTGTTTGGTAAATGAGTTGAATTTCTTCGTACAGTGACGATTGGGTACTGTTGTCAAATATCTCCACGGGATAATAATCCTCGCCATTTACCGACAGACCAATTACAGGGTTTCGCCCTAGTTTGGCCAGATTCCAAACTTCTACAACTGTTTTATTGGTTACTAATCTAAAATGGCCATCATCATCATCTATGGGAATTCTCAGTTCGAGTTCATCTAAGCTAGCAATCAGTCTGAAATACAGAGCAACAGATCTAAGCTAGCAATCAGTCTGAAATACAGAGCAGAAGGGGGGAAGGATGTAACTCAATATTATCCACAGTCTTCGAAACTGGTATCAATATTTAAGGCACGGAGAACAATTTTAAAACCAGTACATGTAGGCGTGTTGTCTATGCTCTTGAGCGATTGTAATAGACAATCGACTGTTTTGATTAGTCGGCAAGGAGTCACCCATAATTACTATCTGGTTAATGTATGAGATTATTATATCTTGAATCGTATTCATCAAATACATGATAATAATTTTAGAAAAGTTTTGTGAAATAGAAAGCACCACATAAGTAACTTGCGCTCCAATGGCGAATCTAGTGTTTAGAAAAGAGTAAGCACAACTACCTTCGAGAGCAACGCAGGCTACTATAATAACAACCAAGTTGGGTATGCCCGTCTTCATTAGCCCAGGTTAGGAGCAGAACAGCAGGACGTTAAACCCCATTTCATTTCACACGCCATGCAGTCACTCGGCTAATCTCGACAGATTCCGTAAACTACGTAAACCACATCTAGTCTCGGATGTATGACAGTAAGTGATATGTACCTACGCCCATACATTTGCGATGCGGCTACCGGTTTACTTTAACAGGAAAACTTGACGCTATTACACAAATTGGGAACCTATTCGACTAGCTACCTATTCGACCGATCGAGCTGCAACCTGTTCGTTGGAAACCTATTTAGAGTAAAGACAACATTCTCTATTTATCAACCAATAAAATCCAACGTTATGTCTATCAAATGAACGTAGAATATATTATTTTTAATCCATTCCTTCAGCTCAGAATAGAAGTGTAATTTCGTCATTATCTTACAGCTGGATCGGTCGAATAGGTCGCTAGCCAAATAGGTCGCCAACTTGTGTTTGGAATGGGCGCAGCCATGTTTCATCCGGGACCTTTAAAGTAGTTCCAATATGGCGGAATTCATCATACAGCCGAGTTTAGATTCCCGAAATCTTCCGAGGTTTGCCGAGTGGCCATGCAGTTTGCTACGACGGTGGATTTTGTTCGGAGAGTAACGCTACTGTCTAATATCAAATCGAATTGCAACTGTCGGGGGTTTATTTTCACGTGCATGCCACAGCGACTTTTGGAAACATAGATGTTTATATTATTTTGTCCATTCATCGGGTAAGATTTAGATAAAGACCTGGGGCCGGTTGCTTTTAACGATCAGTTAACATGGAGTTAACACATCGTTAACTTTAACGGAGAGAAAGGTTGTTGCTGGAAGCCCTGTTTATTTTAACGTGTCGTTAATTTGCCGCTATAGTTAACGGAGATGTTGGGATCCGTTATCTGTTTAACGGTGGCTGTAGTATAAGTCATACATGTAGATTCCCAGTGTAAGTTTATGTAGAACATTCTAGTTCTAGAGGGTTGGGCGGTGTGGGTGGGGGGGGTATTCATTTTCTATACGATAAAATTCTTAAAACGGCAATTTCATATTTTTAAGTTATATTTTTAAAATAAATTAAACTAAAGCCCTAAAATAGATGATATCTATTAACAGTCCTGCATTGTTAAAGAGTAATCCTATTAATTCTATAATTCACTATTGCCAGTTGAGAAATTGGCAACAATATCATTTTCAACTTCAAATTCAAACGTTTGAAGATCGCCATTGCATGGAGGGGAATGGGGAAAACAAGGGAGGTAATTCAAGTAAGTGTGTTATTATTTTCTGTGTCGGGGATATTTATGCCTGTGAAATTTTGCCCATGATCGTATAATACCTATGATCGTATAATAGTGAGTTGACAACCTATTGAGCAAATGACATAGAAATAATTACGTTTTGACTTTCTTAGAAATCTTAGAAATTTCCGCTTTTAATAACAGTTTATATAAAACTTGAAGCCAATAACAAAACTCACAATAGACAGACATAATGCTTCGTTAATAAATATACATTTTCATTTACCTGTTTGAAATGTTAACTTTCTCGTTTGCTTCTGTGACAACTTCTTCTTTAGAATTTTGTATATTGTTGATTATGTTGATGAAATTAATGGCTCCCTGAAAGAAAATATACAGTAAAATTTGCTTTAACATTACAACCACTAATGATATTTGATCCACTGTAGTTTTTACTTGTCTTACAGAACATACAAATATGTCTTGCACCCAGTGGCCACAGATAAAATTAATACAGTTTTGAAGCCTAAGAAAAGGTGTATCGACATCTGTGTTGCAATCAGAAGATTCGTATCAACAACTTGGCATATATAACAATTGTCAAATCGGTATAAATATTTTGTATAACATAAATAAATGGAATATATTTCAATGTATTAATCATTTTAATATGTTTAAATCATATCAGCCAACCCCTATTCTAAATGCCCGTGTAACCACCTACCAATTCATAAGCCAGATTCAGGTTTTAATGCAATGCAAATATGCAAAAAATGAGAAAGCATAGATTCTTTTTAATTTAATTTAAAAAAAAAAATGAATCTTCAAGCCAGTAATTATTTATGACGTGGTAGAATTAGTCAGTTATGAAACAACAAAAAAAATGCACAAAATAAGGACACACAATAGAATGACGTGACTTACCTGTTGTGTAATATTATCTGTTTTAGAAATACCATCTAATATAGTCGCAGTGTTAATCACATCCTGTGGTGTCAATTTATCCGGCACAGAGGTCAAATGGTGGACTTCTACAAGATTTGTCTCGACATTTTGTGTTAAGTTACTCTGAAATTTGTATAACATCATACTATCATTGTATTCTACATGATTGAGGGGAGGCATCGTGTATTCTAAACAGATGGGAAGTGGTTTCAGATGGTCTAGCCACTTGACTAAGCATAATAAGTGATATACGATGAAATTAGTATTAAGTGTGCCAGCCGCCCCAAGAAGAATATAATCTTATCTAGGATAGACTCAATGTTAAATAGTTTTATTGAGGATGGACCCGACCGTAGAAAAGACAACCTTTATTAGGATGTGCTCAACGTTCAGAAATACAATCTTATTGTGGGTAGACATGACATTAAGAAATACAATTCTATTTTGGTGGACATGGCCATAAGAAATACAATCATATTGTGAGTATCATGACATTAAGAATTACAATCTTATTGTGGGTGGACATGGCATTAAGAAATACAATTATCTTATATCGCACAACCCCAACAACTCATATAATATTAAAGGTATTCCAGACAATGATCGTTTGGTTTATGAAATATAACCAACGTAAAAATGTTTTAGGTGGACTTCACAAAGCAATCACGGGGACGAATTACGTGTGTATTAAACTCAATAATTTACTTTTTTATCGACAGACGACGAATAAATCGTTTTATCACCCCAAAACACATTCTACAGTAAATATTACTTATGTGATAACTTTCATATTCTACTCGGTTTTTCATTATCGAATTCTGCTGATAGTTTTTGATATACAAAAGACAAGTAGGTGATTCTCTATAGTTACTCAATCTAAATATAAACAAATAATATGATATTTTACCTGGGCTATTAATGACAGATTTCTCGTAACCCCTGGCATCAAGGATTCTTGGAAATTACAATTTTCATTAAAATTCATCCTACCCCAGGAGGCGTTAAAACATTCTATTTCACCAATAGGAGCGCCATCTGAAAACATAAATATATATTGCCTTACATTCCACGCGAGCGTTATCAATATATAATCAACATATAACACTGGGGTTATCAATATATAATCGATATATAACGCTGGGGTTATCAATATATAATCGATATATAACGCTGGGGTTATCAATATATAATCGCTATATAACGCTGTGGTTATCAATATATAATCGATATATAACGCTGGGGTTATCAATATATAATTGATATGATATATAACGCTGGGGTTATCAATATATAATCGATATATGACGCTGGGGTTATCAATATATAATTGATATGATATATAACGCTGGGGTTATCAATATATAATCGATATATAACGCTGGGGTTACCGACATATAATCGATCATATTTTGTCACACGACATACGCTACACTTGTCTTTCTGAATTACGACCAAGAATCTTTTTACGGAGGCGGTGCTCTTCGAAGAACAGCTTCAGGCAAGATCAACTAGAAACCCTGACATACTGTCATGATGGTTTGGTTCCTGATTCATATTCAACTATCGTAGGTGGTTATTTCTGTATTTGATTAGCTGTGGTAAACGTTCTTAATTTGACGCCACCACCATATATTACATAGAATAAATTAAGATCATATAGCCCCCCCCCCCCCAGTTACTCTGTGAATGAACCACTAATAATTACACCCAAGATTGTTTACTATAGAATGGGTCTCAAGTTATCATTTATTGCTTACCAACAACACAAATATCTTCTGTTTCGTATTTTTGCCCATGAATTGTTTTTGGTATTCTGTATACTACGTTGACACCAGTATAATTACTGATTATAGTCTTCTCTGGACAATTACCTAATAATAAACAGAGTATACGTATTAACAATAACAAAACACAAGTACATGTAGATGTACACCATTCATAATAACACAACTTGATAAAACGTTGCATGTAGTAAAATAAAAGTTAGTAAAGATATATTCATCTCTTGAACAAAATCGATTGGCGAATTACGTTCCCGTCCCGCAGCAATGACAAGGGGAAACCGGAAGCGACACCGGAACTCCTAAGTGAACGTGGCAAATACCCCTATGGAGTGCAATCCGAAGGATAGACGCAGCAAGTGTGTCAAGTTTCAAGACGATCGGTTCAGAATTAGGGACACCAAATATTAACAAAATCTTGGGTGTGGCATTTTCCCTGGGGGGTTGGACATAGACCAATATCGATAAATAGGTACAATCTTGTTATTATAATAATCGATAATGCCAAATGCGCGTCCCTGGTGTCTTTGATGGTTCTATATATAACACAATTCATACAATCTGTGCTATAATAATAAACAAATCGAAAGTTTTGTGTTAAAATATCTTAAAATATAGGATTTTAAACAGACAATATATATATTTGTTTTTTTAAAATGACTATTTTAATTTCTACAGAAATTCAAAACTGACGACGTTTTATCAGATGAGCAAGTACATGCCAGCTCTATAATCGAGATTTGCCAGAAATATATAAGAAAACCAAATTAATTGATATTTAATTGGAGAACCTATAACTATGGTATTACAAACGATTATGACGTAATTATTCATTCTGTTTTAACGAGAATGTGAAACACCAAGACTATATTCAGACCATTTAAACTCTTTCAATGGACGATGTTCTAATTGGAAGACGTGACATCGCTTGTCCACACGATTGTGCATATAATGTCATGTGCCCAGCAACCATGGAATTCAGATGTCAAGGTATCATATTCAATACTTACATCTAACATAGAGTGGAATAGTTTTAGATACAGGTTGACCAATATAATTACTAGCTGTACAGGTATAGTTATCTGTATGTTGACAACTAGCTTGAGGTATGGTATATTGACTACCAGAATAGAGTTGTTCCCCTTGTTGTGATCTAGACCAGGATATTACCGAAGATGGAAGACTGTCAACAGAACAGGTGAAGTTTACAGTAGAATCTTCATCTATGATGTTGTTGGTAGCATCTGAGGTTAGACTTGTGGTAATTGCTGGATCTGTTTTTATAAACAGACACAAATAATAATTCAGTTTAAATCTGTTCACATATCTGCATGGTAATTGAGATGGTCACGACCAAATGTCAACATGCCAAAAGATAGCGGTCGTTTCCTGTGTTATTACAGACAAGAGTGATTGTACAACGTTTCGTGTACAGATATATATTTTAAGCCATACCAAGAAATTCAGGAAATGCTATTCCATGAAAGATTGAGGTTAAATGTATGCACATTAGATCGATGTATTCTCTGCCCAGCTAATGACACGGTTTTCTCAATATGACTCATAACACCATTGTGAATTATTATTATGATCTGATTTTACAAAATTGTATAAAGTTAAAAATTCAAAAAAAATGCAAGTGTTTACAACACAGATTGTTTGGTTTAGAATTTGGTCGCGATCATTGTATTTAGAGTCTCATAAATCAGTCAATATGCTTCAGTGGATGCTTCATTTAGAATTCTTGTCTAACAATGGTGGGTGGATTGTGGTGTCCGATACTCTTAAATGTTCAGTCACTTAAAAGGTGAAACAATAAATGTTTTACAGATACATTGGGCTCTCAGAGAAAGTAATCCTTAAACATACCTTATGGGAGATTAGATAACGAGTTGGCAGTTCTCACTGTAATAGTTTAAAACTAGCTAATGTAAAGGCAATTTGCTGAAAACTTCAGTCACTATGACCGAGATCTAAGCGAATGAATGTTTCTAAACAAGTAGTCTCGGTTATCCATTTAACCGGTAAATCACGACGGAGAATTTTGTAGCAAATCGAGCTACAGGACAACAAATATAGCAGGCTATCGTTGACATCGAGAGTTGATTATGGTCTGGATAAGTTACTTAATGTCTAATTAGTAGTTTAACATTTAAGGCCCAAAGAGAGAGAGAGAAAGAGAGAGAGAGGGGGTTTAACGTCCAATCGACACAAACTAGGTCATTTCGAGACTAACATATGGTTTAATTTTATTTCAATAATTTGCTTGCGTGTAGGGATCTTTAGCAGTGACAGGAAACCCTAATAATGTCATAGATATTGGATGGTAAATTCAAATCAATTTATCAACTTACAATATACTGTAACCATCAGTTGAAGTGAAGTAGGTATCTGTGTATTTGTAACCTGACAGGTGTAATTACCAGCTTGTTGTCTCTGGATGTTGTTCAGTGTGAGAAGTTCAGTAGATGATATCATAGTTGAATCTTTATACCAGTTGATATTACACTGTGGTGGAATACAGTCAGCTGAACAGGTTACAGTTCTACTTTTATTTTCTATCACTGTAATACTAGTACTAGTTGGTGCAAATCGAATATTATCTGTTAAAATACCAAAAATAAGTTTAAACTCCACGCATAGTGAATAGTTTATGGTACTTTTCCTTTTGTGTAACAATTGATATTCTATATTTGGTTGCCGCAGCTCATCATTATTGTAACGTTTTGATGTGGTGGTGTATTGTTAAACTTAATGGTTACCGAGTGAGCTTCATCATCGTCATGCGGCTGTCGTTTATCTGTTCGTCTGTTTTAGGTTGGCGGCTAAACTGGGGCTTAATTGTGAGTGGCATTGGCATGGTGGCTATGTACTTGCAGTTTCTTGATCATGCTACGTCACAATTAGGATTCGGTTAGGATTAGTACGGCTGTAATTCGGGGCAACCCAAGGCAGGAACGGACATATTTTATTCTTAACACCTGCACTTTCTGAAACCACCAAACGTACAGTCACATGATAACCCTATTCTACAGATTGAGAAATTGTCTCTATTAACGAAACATCAGTGGATATATCACCATATGTTGGACATGTATTTCTATAATTCCCTTCTTTAACACCATAATACATGGTGCTGATCCTGATAAACACCAGCTGGGTCATCCGTGTAGTCCATATTGTCGAAAATTCGACATGTACGTTGACGCAACATGGGGAAAACTCACCACACAAACAAGGGTAACGCTAACGCTGCATGATACGTCTACATTCCTGCTTTTGTGATATCGTTATTTTTAAGGGGTTTATAATGGGTGCGTTCAATAGCTGCGGACAAAATAGAATTTAATGGCTAATAACGTGTAGCGTTTTAGCAAGGATTTCTCGTGCTTACAAATAAAAGGGGTCTAGCGTCCAACTTTTCTGAGACGTCTACATACCTGCTTTTCTGATATCGTTATTTCTAAGGGTTTTATAATGGGTGCGTTCAATAGCTGCGGACAAAATAGAATTTACTGGCTAATAACGTGTAGCGTTTTAAATAGCAAGGATTTCTCGTGCTTACAAATAAAAGGGGTCTAGCGTCCAACTTTTCTGCATCGACTGAACTAATGACGACGAACATGTGCCACACAGTATGCAATGTGGCAAATTGTGTCCGGATTGTTGTGCCACTGCTACGGCCTATGGTTATTTCAATTTCCAACTTTCACGGGTTCTTTAACATGCCTGTCCCATCCGAACCACTAGATACTGCCCTTAATTGCCAGGTCCTTTGTCATGTACTACTGACACGGTGGAACTACAACGAAAAATCCCACTCGACACAAAGTAGGTCATGTCGGGACTAACACATGGTTCAATCTTATTTCAAAAATTTACTTTCGCGTGGGGGTCTTTATCAGTGGTAGGAAACCGGATGAATCAGAGAAAACGTAACATTTATTACACAAATCCAAATCAAGTAACTACTTTCATATCTTCAAAATACTTTCAATATAGTCTTACCATTACACATTACATACACATCAACATCCCGATTACAAAAAGATCCGTCATAATAATATTTACAGTCCGCAATATGCTTTTCGTCTCCATTACACAATACAAGGGGTATTACTTTTCCATGCCCCGCTCTTAAGTAGTCTTGTACTTCATCTGTCCTAAAAATATTATTATTCACAAATATGATCAGTTATTACAGGCGCGGATCCAGGATTTCTTGCAGGGGGGGGGGGGGGTCTAGGTTTGATAATTGCTTAACTAATTGCGCTCAACCGATTAACGGTAAATTTGGTAAATTAGATTCAATTTGGTGCATTCTGGCGTATTTCCGGACGGTAAATTCGAAAATTACAGGTCTAAAAATCGCCAATAAAATCGCACAAAAAATTTTCAAGTCTGAGCAGGGGGAGGGGGGGGAACGGACCCCCTGGACCCCCCGGACCCCCCCCCCCCCCTCTCTTGATCCGCGCCTGTATTACACAGTTAATATGTTGTGCGTTATAGTAAAATACAGATAAATAATTTGTACAAATAAAAACATATCAGCCAATGACAATGATGTATTTCAAATACAGCATCAGTTATTGTATGTAGATACTGTGTTCAGACTAGATAGATAAATGTATTCCATGTTTCATATTTACCCACTATATCCTAGTTGTCTACAAACCACAGATGCAATTTTATCGTCCAATGAATTACGACAAACTGTATTCCATCGTCTTTCATGAAATACCTCCAATAGTCCTTTATGTGGCCCTAACCCATTTACAAGTCGCAGTGAAACAGCTGAAATAACAGATAGATCGACCATCAGACATATATAGCCCCAATTCAACTCCAGCAACGTGGACTGAACACTGTAGAAAAACTTAATTGGAAATGACAGATTTCAATATTAATTCTTAATACTGTTATAATACATTGTAGCAAGAGTTCTGTTAACTTTATTATTTCCTTTTGAGAATAAGTCTGGAAGTCATCATCTTTTAGTATTTAAAATATAACTCAAGCACTGTATATGTGTACATGTAGTTTATCATGCGGGCAGATAACTCGAGACAAACAAGGATTCGAAACAAGACCACTTGACTCGATGAAATACGTGCTAATTTAACTAGCACTCGTTATACTATAACCCCCACCATTACACACACATAAAACCGACATGTGTGACTACTGACTGACTTACTACAATGTTTATCATGTACGTTTTTTGATTTCCCTGACTTTTCAACTTATCCCCACAGACACTTTAGGATTTTAATCCGTTTCCAATTAAAAACTGTTATTAATTTTGCCCCGTTTATTTATGCGTGGATACCACTGCAGTCGGCGATCAACACCCGTTTTGTACTAGTTATAGACTTACATTTACAAATGACCGAAGCATCAGATGTACCGCTACAATCTCCGGGTTTAAATTCGGGATCCTTGCAGTCTGTTAGTGAAGACTCGGTTCCATTACAATTAATATTTGACACCAGAACAGGACCTGAACCTTTACCAAAATCAACATTAACATCAGGATCACCGCCATCACTATTAAATAGAGAGATAATACACACAGTGGAGATTATCTATTCGAGATTCCATCCTGAATGGCAATATTATAAACACAGTGGTAACACTTTCTAATCAAATATGATTACATATATATTTTAAAATTTCATCAAAGTAACGAATCTGTAATTTGTGGTGGAATCAGGAAAGTAACGACACTTATCTGTAATTTCTGGTGGAATGTAACCCCTTTGATTTATATTAGTGACGTGACACGCCGTGTATCATTGTGTTGTTTTTATTCAACTGTCGACAGTTAAACACACAATGAAGAATATTATGTCACCGATAAGACATATCAACATAATAAAAAACTTTACTGACTTTTGCCAGATACAACGAACCAAAACATGAAAAGCGATCAACTTTCAGTCGAAAATGTATGTCATTACAGAATTAAATAGGTTTTTTTTAAAGTGGTAAAAATATCGCTATCGTTTATATAGAATAGGAATACATTACAGATTCATACCTGTTAAATCCTAGATGACGACAAACTACTTGAGCTTCATCCTGTCCACAACTATCACTACAAACTCTTATAAATGAACCGTTGTGCCATACCATCACTCGTCCTTCGGCTTCACTGGACCCGCCTACTAATTTTGTAACTGCCGATAAAATAGAAGTCAGTGGCTAATAACGTGTGACGTATAACAAAGAATCTCGCGTACAATTCTTAAGTCATAAGTGTGAAATGTTATAACATAAAGCCTAAAAACACATGTAAAGAATAATCCCATAATTCACTATTCCAGACAGATAATTATGCCATTATGTTTAGTGCTAGAATGGTTCTTATGATTATATGATAGTGATATGACAAGCTATTCGTCAATTGATTGATAAACCATGAGTCACGTCCACAGTCAAATGTATCTGAAATACGTATGGTGCTACAAGATTTAAGTAGCGACAAAGCTTTGGAATTGTATCGAACTGGCGGATAGGTTATCTTCTTATTTCATAAATAACCAAAATTTGTGAGGAATATTAAGTGACTGTCTTTATTTCGGATTTTCATTGCCTAGTATAATTTCAAACATTTATGTGAATATGAAATAGTAAGTGGATCTACATTAGTTTCAGGCTACTTTTAAATCTTTAGTTGTAAGTACAAAGGGTGGTCCTCTGAACACAACCAAAACCGAAAAGAAAAGACAACAACAACACGGTCATAGTAAGCAATAAGCAAGTAGATCCAGTGGACAGTTTTTACTTTTCTTGTTTTTGTACCGATGTTGATTATTATGTGAAAGTTTAGCTATATTAATATACCATGATCATGATAATAATGTATGAATTGTTTGTATTGTTCTGTTAGTAGCACCTGTCATGTTATTATCTCTTTATTTATAAACATAAATCATATTGATTCAAAATTTGAAATTAGACCTACCTTTACAGACCACCGAGGCGTCTTCTTCATGATTACAATTAGTGAATCCCCAACTAGGATGAGAACATTCATCAAGTGCCATCTCGGATGATTGACACTTAACCTCATCTAACCAAATGTGACCAAAACCTCGTCCAAAATAGGCTCTGTGCAATGCAATCGCCTCAGTTCTAAAATAGTCACATATTACATATTTTCAAACGTAATTAATACAAAAATCAAAGCCTCTATAAAGATACCAGACGGGCCATGTGAAGATGGTGCTGAATTAACAACGATACATTTGCATACAAATTATCGCTTTTAAAAAGCAACAACACTAAATTTAATACCTTTTGGTTTGACAAGATGTGTGATAATTTTGACACTGTTTTAAGCTTATCTTACACACACCATACTAGTAAACATCTGACAACATCCCTGCCCCCCCCCCCCCCCCCACCTCGCGTCTATCTATCATTGAGGATGGGGATTGGCCTAATGAAAAATGTGATAAGACATCACGCCAACAGATCAGATTAATTAAGAATCCTGTTTTTTTGTTTTACGAACAGCGGTAAGGATACGCTGTTCTATTCTTGCCATTAATCCGCAATGAATACTTAAGTTTTGGTGTGATACCAAAACATTTTAGAATTTGTAGAAACTATAATTTGCTTTGAGAGTGTGAAACAGCTTTATTTAACGTCCACTTCCACTCAAGTGACAATTATGTTTGGAAAGGTAGACAAATCTTACGGGCTATATCCAAGTTGTCGGCATACCACCGATGCATCATCCTCGTCCCAACCATCATCACAGACTGTACCCCATTTTTTGCCATGAAGCACTTCAACTCTTCCTTCATGTGGTCCAGATCCTCCAACTAGTCGCAGTGGAACAGCTGAAATAACAGATAGATCGACCATCAGACATATATGTAAAAAATTGGCTAAAAACACAACATTAATACTTAATGGAAATGATAGATTTTAATAACAATTCGTATTGAACATGATTAAAATAATTTATCTTAAAACGTTTTCATAGACTATATCGGGAACATATCTAAATATATCAAATACACCATTTTGTCAGCGACTGAACTCGAGTGTGTCCACACGCCGGTCTCTGAGTCTCTCTCGGCTCTCTCTCTTTCTATCTGGCTATCTGCTAACTGTGAGTAAACTCCTGCTTATAAAGCCTCCAACACTTAGGGAAGATGGACAGGAGGGAACATCAAATATGGTATTGTTTACTTATAAAATTATAGTATCTGTAACTGCACTGCATATTTCCTTTGAAGTCACAAAGTTCTGCCGCGTGTATCAAATTTAGCAGAGCTCATGTAGTTCTATGCACCTACATGATTGTTGAGTTTATGAAAGGTATAGATCTCTTTGTCACACTCGTTATATCATGCACGTTCTTTGATTTCTCTGTCTTTTCATCTCATCCACGCATATTTTTTAGGATTTAAATCCGTTATCCATTACTGACTATTATCAAATTGTTTCGCCCGGTGTAGCACTATCGTCGTTGCGACATTGTTTTCAATTTATTGAAATTAATGATGGCATTATGATACATGTATATCCTATTGTTTTGCAAGTTGTGGGATCAAACATATTCACATATATGCAGGTGTGTACTGAAATCAACTAGCATTTGAATGACATATTGTTATATAAAAAAGGGTTATAGAAACAAAACATATCTGGTTCTATATGGCAACAACATGATGACAGATATCTCATGCGCAATTTCTAGAGTAAATTTCCATAACCATAAAAGGGTGGGTTTCGATGTCATTTCATTTAATTAACCAAAAGCTCTAATTGTTTACATCATATTTGGCCAATTAGATAATTGAACGTACAAATCCCGCAGCTAGAAAACTTTGATACTTGCGCGAATTCGTCAGAAGGCATTTGGATTCCTGTGAGTTTGGCTGACTAGTGGTTGAGAATGATTTTTGTATTGTAATATATACCATGCTTGATTGTATCCAGCTTGATATAAAATGTAGAAACGAACAGTTGCATTGTTATTCCTGATAAGACAGACGTCTGAAGAAAACATTAAGAAGAAATACACAACGTGAAAGAGAAGCAAAGACAGTCAGTGATAAATTCTAGACGATCACAAGGCTACGAAAATATGTAGTAAGAAAAGATCATGGGTCGTGCGTAGGATGTGGCGACCGGTTTTGGTACATGTTCGCTCTCCACGTCAGGACCTATGGTACTACACCGCTTATTTTGTATGAACAAAGTTATCAGTATCAGGTACATTTGGTAAGAATAATGTTCCCTCGAATTTTTTAACATCGTTAGTTTATTGGATAGACAGATTGAGAATCACTTTAAAATCTAAATTTAATTCAATAAAACCTATTCGGTTGTTATAGACTTACAATTACAAACTTCCGAAGAATCAGATGTACCACTACACTCTCCGGGTTTAAATTCTGGATCCCTGCAGTCAGTTAGTGAAGACTCGGTTCCATTACAATTGATATTAGATACCAGAAGAGGACCCGAACCTTTACCCAAATCAACATGACCATCAGGATCACCGCCATCACTTTGGATCCATTTAGTAAGTCGTATTCTAGAATGATTTAATTAAAGTGCCTACCTGGTTTTGAAATCGTACGGGCGTTTTGTTTTTTGTTTTTTTTCCTTTGCTGTTTATAGTAATGCTTTAGGTGTATTCAGCTAATATGATAGTCTTAAAACTAAAGTTTAAATCCATTTGTATAATAAAGAGTTATTTATTGGGCTTTATTTTACTACAGAAACCCGATGAATTGTTGAAGTTATAAATAGACACATCCGAGAATTTTTACACACTGTTGCCCAGAAATTAGACACTTTACATACACTTGAACATTAAAGTTCCACTGTGAAAACAAGTTAGCTATGGTTTCCAGTATACATATACCACAACCAGTTCCAAAACGTCTTCATGTCTGATTACTCAAACAATTTACCGTACTCCAGGGAAATGCCCCCCCTCCCCTAAACAAATCTATAGCAGATAGTACCTGATGATCAAGTTTTCTATAGATATTATTATATATTTTTTCTTACCGATCGTCACTGCCCATACCAGTAGATTAATGATCGCAATTGCAAGGAACTCCATAACGGGAATGTAAAATTAATTCAACTGTGAAAATGCAAATCTATATTTCCAAAATATAACCTTCGCGATATGTTGGGCGGGTCAGTGGAACAGAAATCCCATTGGATGAATCGCGTATTTTGACTTTGATCAATGGTACATAAGTGATTCCATTGGACAAATCTATAATCGCGAATTACATGTCAATTGTCAATCATATTATATCCACTTATACCCACTTCGTACGTATGTATGTATATCCGGCAATTCATATTCATAATACATTACTCGTTACAATTATTAAAGTAACACTTTATTAGGCAATTGTCATTTTCCCTATTCAAATATCCGGGGAGGGTGGCCGAATGGTTAGCACATGCGCACAGTATCATAAGGTATGTCACTGAGTCTACTGTTGTACGTGACAAGACGTAGGGTCACCTGTCTAGCCTTGTGCTTTTTCTCCGGGTCCTCAGGTGTCCTCCCACTGCTAAAGGCCACTATGCGCAAGCGAATTATTGAAATAAAATTATAAAATTGAACCATGTGTTAGTCCCGAAATGACCTAGTTTGTGCCGAATGGACGTTACCCCCCCTCTCCCATTAAGATATCCTTATTGAAAAGTTCTACTGCGCCTTTTAGACTGTAATTATTTGGTATACAGGAATTTGAACTATGATTAACACTCTACTGCGCCTTTTAGACTGTAATTATTTGGTATACACAGGAATTTGAACTATGATAAACACGTATTGAAAAGTTCTCGTTCTACTGCGCCTTGTAGACTGTAATTATTTGGTATACACAGGAATTTGAACTATGATTAACACGTATTTTTTTGTCGGAAATATTCTGCCATTTTGGAGAAATTTGTGAGATCCGTGCCCATTAACTGACCTAATTTTAGCTGCAAGTTGCTTGATGATGCAATCATAACGGTATAATGAATAATAATGAGTCACGTGATATTATTGGCACGAACGGAGGAGAAGTAAGGTTTATAACGTACTACTTTGTTCCAGCGACTGGGTTAGAGACGAGCATACACAGTGTGTTGTGAGGGAAATTTGCCTGGACAGCGGCGCTACGGACTATTCATATTTTGAATGTCAACTTTCAAGGTTTTTTTTACTTTGGTACCCGCCAATGATTACACAAGACCTCACTTTCTCGTCCATTCATACGACTATACATTGTTCCTTTAAATAACCGATTTAATAATCCATCAGTATATCGACATTACGTGCATAGCGATCATCTTGCGTTTGAAGTAAGGGGAAGTTTATCATAGTGTGTCATGTCTAAGTGTTTGATATATATATATAATTAAACGATTTAAAAGAACGAACTCTCAGATTTATATACCAAAAAATACTAATATTTGGATGGAATAATCTATATTTAAATAAATTTTACATTAGTGCCAAGATCTTTAGCCTTACGACGTCTTCAGGGCTAATATTATATGTGTACTTTCTTACAGCCCCAATAACACTCTTGTTGTAACTGAAAAATATGTCCCAATCTTCATTCTGGTCAACAAATCGTATTATTTTAGAATATTCCAATTAAATGATGATATAAATTTCATCTTAACACATCTAATTTAAAAAATTGGAAAAATTCAACCAATTGATTTGAAAAGTCTAACGTAAACCTTTTCAAATGTGACTTGGATTTTAAAATATTTTCGAACCCTCTGGACAAATAAAATAGGTTGTAATGGATAATTTACACAACAGGTAGGACATTTAAACATCTAGTACTTAGAATAAGGGTATTATTTATTTTCTGGAGCTACCAAGCAAGCAAGAATGTTATTGTCCCTTTAATACGTGTTCCGGTTAGTTATTCATAAAGGTGTATATCTGATGCTGGGTTCGTAATGTCGTGCGATGCATTACGATATGACTGTCTCATTCAGTCCATGATCTGCTACGTGCAGTTCTGTTCGGATATACGTTTCAACACGATTGTTACGACTGATCTCAATATATGATCAGCCCTGATAGGATCACCACGATTACTCCAGAATTAAAACCACGAATGAATTATCACGGAAGAAACGTACTTGAGTGTGCACGATATTGTCTAACAATGGCAGATATGGTTTACTAACAGGATGAAAAGGTCATGATATATCCGAAACGCCAGAAGTAGAATCCTTTTAGATTCATCTGACGCCCATATCAATACAACACACCCAATGTGCAACAACACACTCTCATATCAAAGAGAAACAATCTGAACATCTTATCCTTGAGTGGTATTTAGCGATTGACCACATCAAAAATAAACCCACACTATGTGTTATATAGGACTGCTCTTCAAAAATAGAGACGCACAGCCCAATTTTCATATTTTTTTTAACGGTGTCGTTGTTTCCATGGATCTTACGTGTTTTAATGTCATTATGTTAGGATTAAAACGATCACTATTGGTCTTAGCTACGGTGGCTAGTGGGTAAGACGCTGACTCGCTTGTCTGGAGTTGGCGTGTTCCATCCCTGCAATGCCGAGAAAGTTCATTGGGCCTTTCCGGCGTGGTTTCGCTAGCGTTCGAGGGTGGTCTGTGGGGGTCTCCCCTTCCCCCAGGAAAATTGTGAAAATTGACAAACGCAAACCCATTTTCCAAGCATTTCAGACCAAAGCAGAAGAAGGCAAATTTTTGATTTCCTGATACAATTAGATAACAGAATGACCTAAGAGCACTAACATTAGCAGCATATCAGAATTCTCTTGAGTGTCAAATACAAAACCCTTTTATTCTTCGTGATGAAAATACCGCAAATTATACTATACAGCCTAGTACACGTGAGTGATAAATTTTAGCGAAAAACTCAAAACTGGCAAGTTTTTGGCGATTATTTCGGCGATAATGACCCATGAAGAACTAAAAGATGAATTACACTGTTCTCGGTATAATGAGGTCAAACTCATCAAGTTCTTTCCTTGTAGTACACTTCTTTTTTTGTGTTGTTTGTCTTTATAGGCTAAGGCCCACTTTTGTAAGTGAGCTTAGGCCCACCTGTGGGCACTGGGTATGGCTACCACAAAAGCAGGAGAATTGTATATTGATGAATCTCCATTTTATTCCTGTATCATGCATGTAATGGTGAAATGATTTTAGCGATCAAATGATGGGGGAAGGGGCATCATAAATATGTTTAGTTCCCAATAAGGTTTCAGTAGTTTGTAACCTGTAAGGGTGGACTGAGGAGAATGGGTGAGGGGCATCAGATTTTTAGTACCCAATAAAATTTGTAAGGGTTGATGAAGAGGGGGGGGGGCAGATGGTTAGTTCAATGGGATAATAAAACCCCACAAGGACGGACAGACAACCCTACGTCTCGTAGTGCGTAATCGCACCGATGGGCGGGTCTCACAGTTACGTGTTTTTTATAATGTCGGTCCTGCTGATGTTTACCTCACATGAAATAAAAATGAAATGGGGTTTAACGTCCTAAGACAGTTTTATGTCGCATAGTATTCTTTAAACAGGTATGTTTTAATAAACTCTTACAACTGCATAATTAACATTTATTAATTAATTGCATTTATTAACATGGCAAGTCAATAATCAACTCCCTGGGTCATCGGATGACACAGATTTAAATGGATTTTAAAAAATAATAAAGATAAATGTATGGTCAAAACTAAGTCTCACGTGTTGAGTACCCTTGCTACGATAATAAAAAAGTCTTAAGCTGCATCTTCTATCATCTTTTTTTCGCACATAATAAATAATTGTAATGCAATTTTCAATATTAATTTGCGAACTAACATAGCAAGAACGCCCAACTTTTTATCTCATTCTCATATAAAGTATCTTTAAATAAAACAGTTGCTTTGGTTACTAGCTTATGCTGGGATGTTGGAATCAAGACAGAAACATCATCAAGGGGATAGTAATAAAAACAGAAACTGAAAAATATAAAAAATGTATTATTTTTAATAAAATGCAAATTAAATATATAAAAACAATATATATATATAAGATAAACATATTGCATTAAACAAGACAATACATGTTGGGGAGGGGGTACATGTTGTAGAACCGTTGGGTTTCTCACAAAGGAATCCACATTGGTACGTGATAAGGAGTAGGGTTGCCTGTCCAACCACGTGGGTTTCTCCGGGTACTCCGGTTTCCTCCCACTGCTAAAGACCCCTAGGCACAGGCGAATTATTGAAATTTAAAATTAAACCATATGTTAGTCCCGATATGACCTAGTTTGTGTCGAGTGGACGTTAAAACCTATTTCTCTCCCGTTCTCTTTTCTCCACCCGAATCACTCCTAAACCATCTATCTGTACTTTATAAATGGAAATCAGAGTAAGTTAAATATGACCTTTGAAGTCCTACCGGGATAATGAAGACGGACTTCCAGAGTTATGTGGGAGAACTGCTACCTGTACAACGTGCAGTATGGTAGTAACAATACCATGCGTTCCTTGGTCATTTGTACATTGTGTAGTACAGTACTACCAATATCGTGTCTTTCTAGGTCACCAGAATCACTGGTATGACAATAGTATTACCCGCCTTACCATTCACGTGCATCCCTCAGTTCACCAGTATCCCAGGTCGTTTAAATACAAGACCTTATGGAGCGAAAGAGAGAGACTGGGGTTTAACGTCCACTCGACACAAACTAGATTATTTCGGGACTAACATATGGGTTAATTTTAGCAGTGGGAGGAAACCGGAGTGCCCGGAGGAACCCCACGAGGGTGAGAAGACGCCCGTATCTCCATGCCACATACGCGCACACCGGGGATCGAAACCCTTATGGAGGGAATAAACTTACACTCCCAACCCTTAAGCATGACCTAGCTTACATCAGCCATATGTTCTACTACTGGTAGAACATTTTAGTAAACGTATATGCATGAGACGTATGCGTTGATTCCTTGTGTTCGGCCCCGTGCAAGATCGCAGACTAGCCGTGGAAACTTTTGTTCCTGCACATATATGTACAATATTTTCACCTGGTTCCTTGCTGTTAGGCTGCGAGCTACTAAAAAATTTTCGTCGTCTTGTCAATTTATTGCCTAACTGAAGACATGTATGTCAACAGTATTCCTCGCCTTATACATGCCTAGCTGAATTACCGGAATATGTCCAATGGTCCAATAGTGAATGAATGATGCTTGCATTGAAAACAAAACTTGCGCTTCCAGATAACGACAGCACACAAATGAGTATGGGTTTAAATATGAAGGTACCAACCTTGCGTTGTCCGCCCGCTTGCACCACTAGTTGGTTTCTCGGGCGTTACACAGACTAAAGAAGCTTTTCCCATCGAGCACCCATCACTGTTACCAGTAAATCTTGATGTGCAATCAGTTGTGGAGTTTGCTCCTTCTGGACAAGTAAAATTATGAAATCCAAGCACACTCAGATCGGCATTAATCTCCTTGTTAACCGAGACGGCTTTGACAAGTCCAAGCTCTTTACACACTACGTCACATTCTCTCTTCAGCACAGACACCATAAATCTTGTTATATTTGAACTCTAAAACATTACCAGCACCCAGTGGATTGTTAAGACTTCCATCAATTTTCACTGTAAAAAGGCAAACGGTTTTGAAACTACCAGGTAAACTGAAATCAACAAGCAGCAATAAACAAGACAGCTAGAAGACGCCTTACTCCATATAGCTGCAGGTCTGATATTATAATGATTGCATGTAATTATAGCAGACCAGGGGACTCTAAAAACATTCCTTTTTAGACTGTTATGTGGAACAGGTGTTCTGGACAGAACACTGTCTATTCTTGAGACTGGTACAATATCCAAATGCAAAATGTCGGGTTAAGCGTCCTACTGTTCTGCTTCTACAGGGCTAATGAAGACGGAATTTCCAAAATATGTACTTGAAAAATAAAGTTTTCAGTTTTGAGTTAAAAATACATGTGGTCCAGTTGTCAGTGAACTTAAAACATTAGGTTACAACCTTTATCACACCACTCGCCGCTACAGAGGCGGAGGCGTTGGAATATTATCCAAAGTTGGGATTCCTGTTGAACTAAAAAAATGCCAATCGTTTAAATCTTTTGAAAATGTTGAAATAACACTGAAAACTAACAATGAATCAATTAGCCTTGTTTGTATCTATAGGCCACCATTATCTAAAAAATCTGTGTGTTCAATCTCTGATTTCCTTTCTGATTTTAGTTCTTATTATGAATATTTGATACTCAAACCAGGGAAACTGCTCATTGCTGGGGACTTCAACATTCATCTGGATGTACCTACAAATTCTCTTGCAATCCAGTTTCAAGATCTTATCCAGTCCTTTGGCTTAGTACAACATGTTATTAACCCAAGGCATAACCTTGGTCATACTTTAGATTTGGTATTGTCACGTTGTGGTGAACTGGCTGTCCAAAATTTATGGATAAATGACCCATTTCTCAGTGATCACTTTGCTATTCATTTTATGGTTCCATGTGATCCAGCTGAGGCAACGGCTCATTCTATCATAAAATACAGGAAGATCAAATGCATTGATCACGCCAAGTTCGCAGGTGATATCAAAGAATCATGTTTGTATACATCTTCATTTTCAACTTTTAGTCTAATTGAACTGCTCCGTATCTATAACAGCGAGACATCCACGATATTGGATCAACACGCACTCATCATCACAAGAAACATGGCGATTAAGCCACAAAATCCCTGGTTTAATGACAAAATCAGGGACGCCAGAAAAATAAGACGCAAGGCGGAAAGAACATGGCGACGGACGAAATTAACAGTTCACAAAGATATATTTAAGGCGGAGTGCAAGCGTGTTGCATCACTTGTAGTTTCTCAAAAAACCGAATTTTACAACAACAAATTGGCACAATCTGGATCTGATCAAAAGAAAATGTTCCAAGTCATAGATCATTTATTAGATAGAAATAAGTTCTCAAGCACACTTCCAGAGAACAGTTCTACACAGGAACTTGCAAATAAATTTGTTTCTTATTTTCATGATAAAATAGTAAAAATACGATCTGATATATTACAAAGAAAATCAAATGCTCAACCTGTACCGTCATATAGAAGGAAATCAACATCATTGTGGTCATCATTCACCAATCTGACTCAAACGCAAATTAAGCTCATCATATCAGAAAGCTCTTCAAAAACATGTGATCTAGACCCTATACCTACACACCTATTGAAAAAACACATCGATCTATTTGTTCCTATCATATCTGAAATTATTAACCGATCCCTTTCATCGGGTCACTTTCCAACGGAACTAGCAAAAGCCCTTGTTAAACCATTCTTGAAGAAATCAAACATGGATCCAGATATTCTGTCAAATTACCGTCCAGTCAGCAACCTGTCTTACATTTCAAAGTTACTAGAAAAGTGTGTTCTACATCAATTAAATGATCATATTTACTCCAATAACCTTGAAAATCCATTACAATCTGCCTACAAACAATACCACAGCACAGAAACTGCTTTGCTCAAAATTACCAACGATATCTACCGAGCTATAGATCAACAGAAATGTGTTATCTTGGTACTTTTAGATCTCTCAGCCGCATTTGATACGCTCGATACCGCGGATCTCCTCGATGCATTATGGTGTGAAATTGGCTTGCGCGGTTCTGTTTTTAACTGGTTTAAGTCATATCTAAGCAATCGCACCCAAGCTGTTAGAATTGGAGATTCAACATCTAACAATAATACAATGCTTTGTGGGGTACCACAAGGTTCTGTACTCGGACCTGTACTTTTTATTATCTTCACAAAGCCTATCACTAAGATCGCTGAAGGTTATGGGCTAAATATTCATTTGTTTGCAGACGACACTCAACTTTATATTGAATTTGACACAGACTCTCAACATTCTACGATACAAAATATAGAGCTTTGTCTCACAGAAATTCTTGCGTGGATGACAGAACATTTCTTGAAATTAAATCCAAATAAAACAGAACTGCTAGTAATTGGGACCAAGCAACAACTCCGAAAAATTGATCAAACTCTTGTTAATTTTGATAAAGAAATAATTTCAGGAACCCATAAAGCTCGAAATATTGGTGCTATATTAGACTCGAACCTATCGTTTAAAGATCACATACAGAGTATTTGTTCTACCGCCTTCTATCATATACATCGAATTGGAAAGATCCAACGCTATCTCAATTATGAAAATAAAGAAAAGCTCATTCACGAATTCATCTCAACTAAACTAGATTACCATAATGGTTTACTATACGGCTTACCAGACTATCAGATTAACAAACTACAACATGTTCAAAATTCAGCAGCTCGACTCCTCACTAAAACTAGAAAACATCAACACATCTCCCCTGTATTGCAATCTTTACATTGGCTCCCAATTCAGCAAAGAATTAAGTTCAAGTTACTACTTTTGGTCTTCAAAGCTTTAAACGGCCAAGCTCCATCTTATATAAAAAGTCTTGTAGAACCCTATATTACCAGTAGAAATCTCCGCTCTCAGAAAAAACATCTTCTCAAATCTCCAGTCATTAACTTACAACTTGGAAAACGAGCCTTTTCTTATGCTGGTCCTTTTCTATGGAATAGACTACCACAGTCAATGAAACAACTACCGTCTGTGGACCATTTTAAATCTCAACTTAAAAATTCTTATTTCAAAACCCTGATCTGTAAATAATCAGTGAATATAAAAACCAACAGCGCCTTAGAAACTGATTTCTTCAGTATTAACGCGCTTTATAAATGACGATATTATTATTATTATTATTATTATCAGATCGCCTTATATCCACTTCAAATGTGTTCCAGAATAATGGAAGCGTGGGAAATTGACCTGCACTCAAAGGTTTTCATATTGTAGCCTGGATTTTAAAGGTTTGTTTCTCGGTTTGGGTGACATGTAGGAATCTAATTGAATATCAGTTTTTGAAGGTAGGAAGGGGATGAATCGTTGACACATTTAACCACTGTACATAGTATCTTATATTCAATCCGTAATTCGATAGGGAGCCAGTGCAATCCTTTCAGAATAGGTGATATGGTTGAATTTTGAGATTGGCGGATTCAAAGCCGAAATGACAACATCGGAATTCAGGGTTGTTGGGCAGAACGGTAAAATTTCCGAACCTTCCATCTAAAATATTGCAGATTCTTCCACCATTTACTCTTTATGACTGGGAAATGTCGAGCTACAACCAGTCAAAGTCTATGATCCGTCTCGCCATTATTTCGTTTACTTACCTCTTCTGAAACAAGACACAGAGAGGGATTGTTGTTCATCACCTGAAGGCAGGACATCCACTGGTTTAAGACGGAGGAAGTCATACATCTGGCGGTTAACCACGACATCCCAGTAA
Organism: Patella depressa; assembly: GCA_948474765.1. Lineage (NCBI taxonomy): Eukaryota > Metazoa > Mollusca > Gastropoda > Patellidae > Patella > Patella depressa. The sequence continues at coordinate 80,172,417 of OX419717.1, forward strand.
TATTTTGAGGATGTTACAGGCATATAGGATGTGGTAGACCACCATTAAAACCAAGACTATTACAAGCAGCTTTAGCAACATCATTAGTCTGTTCTCTATCAGGAATCTTAACAAATCCCGTTTTACCATCCTTAGTTATTTGAACATACCCATAGTTGGTTCCACCCCAAGTCAATGAAAATTTAAACACTGAAATTAAGATAACATAATTTCTGATACGTTTTCCACCTGCGGATAAATATAAGAGAGAGAGAGAGAGAGAGAGAGAGAGAGAGAGAGAGTAGATGATAACTTTCGCCAAGTAAACAAACGCAATCCCCCAAATACTATCACAGAATGAAGGCAGTCCGACAGGGTGACTGTAATTTCTCGTATTATGACAATATTGTTGTTTAATGGTCATATATTAATAATACACGAGGACTTAAAACAATGGGGCTGTAGAAATATATAAAGGATGGAAGGAAGGGGGTAAATAATGTACTCTGACTGTAATAACACTCGCATATGGTTAATGTATAAGGGCGTTAGCCAAATGGGGCTATATCGTCCAATGTCTCCCTCACGACCTTTAAACAACTCGAAATATAGCCTCTATCTCGCATGTAGATTGCAATAAAATCGTATAATATTTCATTGAATAACGTACAACTGGTATGTTGTCCGTACAATTGTTTGCAATAATGGTGCATCAACATCTGTTGATAACGTCAATTTTGTATTTTATGACGTTACTTACTATCAATATAATAATATGACTGGTTACTTACTATCAATATAACACGATGACTTGTCACTATCAATATAACAATACGCCTTAATCATTATAATAATATAACTTTCTATCATTATAACAATATGACTTGTTACCATCAATATAACAATATGACTTACTATCATTATAACAATATGACTAGTTACTTACTATCATTATAACAGTATGACTAGTTACTTACTATGATTATAGCAGTATGACTTGTTACCACCAATATAACAATAGTGCTAGTTACTTACTATGATTATAACAATATGACTTACTATCACTATGACAATATGACTTACTATCATTATGACAATATGACTTACTATCATTATAACAATATGACTGAGTATCATTATAACAATATGCTACTGATTGATCGGGTGATTTACATCTATAACTTTTACCATCTGTTATCAACCAACAGGATGTTAGACTATCTTCCTGTCCAGTACAATTAACCAAAGTTAACTAGTTTGTTTATAATCGTAGAAAGCCGTTTATTATTTACCATGACTCAAACAGTAGCTTCTGATATCAAATATTTAAGACAAAATAAACATTTTACCATTTGTTCACAAATCTTGTACCAGTCGCTAATATTGGATTGAAACTTCTGGCTTATTCCGCCGAAGATACCTGATTAGAAATTACAACAAAAACAAAACAGAAACGATTGAATGTTAATCAGTTTATATACATTCATATTACATTATTATATGCGTTGCGACGCATTTGTGTCAATTTCTATGTCCCAAATACTAGCGATTTAGCCCCTGTAAGTCTGTAAATGGCGATCGTCCTTTGTAATCTTTCATGTTGGAATGGGCGAGACAAATACAATTATAAAGAGCTGATTCAGCCTATTGTCCGGTCTACGTCTTTCTTTTGGCATCGAATGTTATATTAACCATGGACTGAAACACCCTTCTTCTCCGTTGCAATCAAACCGCCCACACCCGTTAATATATAAAGATTTTACCTTCTCCGTACAGTGTGAGATCTCCAGTGCATCGTGCTTTAGCAGAAATAACATTTGCACAACATCCCGTTGAAGTTGCAACTTGGGTCTACAATCATTAAGACTCCATTCATCTCCGGAACAAACATACGATTTATTCATCATGTTAGCACCATTTGGTCCAAGCAATGTGCTTTGATCTGAGCTTCCGTTCAAGAAGCCCATTTGTCTGCAAAACACTCTAGCTGTTTGGGTTGTGAAATCGTTTTGACATAAAGTCTGATATTTGTTCAGATCGGTGTTGTATACAAATGCCACGCCATGATGAACATCGCGGAAAATCCCGACCGCAAATCTCACTGAAATAAACAATTAAAAGACAAAGTGTGAGATACTCTTTCCGGGGGGTGGGGGGGGGGTGTCCGGACCCTCCCCTGCCCACACTAAACAAACGTTTTGACCTTACTCTGCCCTGATCTTATAATGCCTGCGCCAAAATGAGCAGTCAAATGGTCTAAGAGCTTCTGATGCCATGCAATTCTCCAATAATCTCACAGAACTTGACGTTGGCTCAACCATGAACAATCCCGGTTATTTGGGTTTTTTTAAGATATGAAGCAGAGAGAGATTTGTTTTGAGCTAAAACACTCAGTCTTACCAGCTTTGAAGCAATATACTTTTGAATTTACTTGTTTCGTCTTATCGCACGACGCTGTATATGTAAAAGCTGTATGGCTACAACTTAATAGACTGACATCATTTGAACTGCATGTTATATTCTTGTTGGGTAACCAAAATCCTAGACTCGTCTATACCAACACCTGTTAACACAGTTACAGTTGCTCCAGCTGACCTATAGCCTAATTCTTTACAAACAGCATCTCCATCACGTAAATCCAGCCAGTAAACGGTGTCAGCACACAGATATCTCCAAATATTGTTCACTTCCCCTGTATGTTCCCTTCATTTTCTCTGAAACCATCGCGTAAACGAACTGATACATCTGTGAAAAAAAAGAAAAGGTTCTGACCATAACAGCTGCTCTTATAATGGTCCATTATGTTAGGCGTAAGATCTACTTATTTCATGGGTTTTTTTTATTTTGGCCTCCGATGATTTATAAATCATTAATTAGACATTTATTCATATGCCAAGTCCATACTCAACTCTCGCATGTGTTTGATTATCAACGAATATAAACAAGTGTCGCACTACCCGTCCGGCTACATATCACTACCCGTCCGGCTACATATCACTAGCCCCGTCCGGCTACATATCACTACCCGTCCGGCTACATATCACTACCCGTCCTGCTGTACATATCACTACCCGTCCGGCTACATATCACTACACGTCCGGCTACATATCACTACCCGTCCGGCTACATATCACTACCCGTCCGGCTACATATCACGACCCGTCCGGCTACATATCACTCCCCGTCCGGCTACATATCACTACCCGTCCGGCTACATATCACGACCCGTCCGGCTATACATCTTTTAGTTTTGGCCTGGTAGTGTTTTTTTAGGACTTTGGACTAGCTAATGTGGTATCCTTTTTCTTAATGACTTCACCATTGTGATTTCTTACAATATCGAAATCAAATATGTAACAGTACCAACGATATGAAATACGTTTTTATATTACAACAGTTAAACAACAGTCTGCATTACAATTTCTAAAATTAACATCTAGCTTTCTCTCAACCTCAAGGGGGTCACGGCGGCTAAGTGGACAAGGCGCTGTTTCGCTAGCCTGGAGGTCGGGTATTCGCTCCCTGCATTGGCCGAGAAAGTTCATCTCGATTTTCCGGCCTGATTCCTCTTGTCCGTGATGCGGAAGGAGGGTCTGACAATGACAGCTGCCTAGTCGTTCGGATGGGATGAAAAACCGAGGTCCCGTGTACACATTGGAGTGCACGTAAAATATCCCTTGGCAGTTTGAATTCGATATAAGAGTAGGCCGTAGCGCCGCTGCCCGGCCAAAATTTCCCTCATAGCACACTGTATGGCGTCTGCCCGTCTTCCATTAGCCCAGGTTAGGTGCAAAAGAGTAGGACGTTAAACCCCATTTCATTTCATTTCATTTCTCAACCTCAAATCATGTAAAAGTCCAACCTGCGTGGTAAAAATAGGCAAACACTACATCATGCATGATTGTGGTACCACTAATTGGTCCATGACATAATACGGTCGCAATGACAATATTGCTGCACTAGTTAATGATTTCATGAAAAACTTGATAGTCGAGACTAATGGTAGCAATGATAATCGCGAATAAACTGTGGTCTCGTCTAACGCCATTAACTTCCCCCAGACTAAATTTAAACATACCCTCCCTTTATAATCTACATATATGTTAAACTATTCTAGAGAGAGTTATCTAAATGTTAAAGGAGCTAAGTCTCAAACTCAATATCATCCAAAATCTTCAACATTGAAAACACGATTTATTTGTCAATTTTTATTAAATCAACATTGATGTTGTAATCTTACCGGAAAAGATGGGCTTCTGATATCCAATATTTAAAACAAAATATACATTTTACTATAATGCGTTTCAGCCCCAGTTTTAACAAGAGACTAGAGGGACGAGGCTAAACACATTGCACCAAATCAAACGGCGTATGTAGAATGGAATAACCAGACGCTAGAAATTTGCGTTCGATTTTGACTGCTGGTTTATTGTTTTTGGTAATATGGCGTAATTTTATCGTTACCCAGCAAGTGCTGTCGATTGTCACAAATATAGGGTAATTATGTCGAGAAAAGTATATCTCGTGTCTGTTCCAGGAAGTTTTACAGTGTGCGCTTTATCATTTTCGTGTAAAATCAAAAATATCCTTCATAGCGCTTTGCATGGTATAGGCCTATTTCAGTCTTGGTGACAATGAAATACAATAATGCTGTTATAGTGTATCTGTGTATATAATTTATTACTATTTAATTTTAGTCAAACAGCAACTGAACAATGTCCGCATTGATACCTCACTAATCTTTCAAGTTTGGGTTTATACTTAATGTAACGATGTATATGACGTAAGACATAAGACTGATTTCTTTTTATTTCTGTCCAAATTAAAACTTTTTAAAATTATCTTATTGTAGATTTTAACTTTGTAGATATATATCAGTAGACATACGGGTACTTAAATGTCTCAGTTTTTGTTTGTCTCTCCGTTCATTAAGTGTTAATTTTCATACTTTATTTAATATTTCCAAAATAGTATCAGAAAACATACTACCCGGTTTGATTTTATTATTCCATCATGACGAGAAAGACAAATTTCCAAGATCTATAAGTGAATTTTTGTTTTATGAATTTGTTTTATATTGTTATTTTGATTACTTTTCTGTAAAAATATGGCTAAGCCCTCTTTGTATCCATTAAAAGTCATACAATTATTGTTGTCATGGATATTGATTAGACATGTACAGTCTGATCTTGATAAAAGGTTATTAAATCAGTCACAACAGTATTTTATCCCTTTGTCCTTTTCGGGTGGATTTTAAAAAGGGTTATATAAAATCAGCTATAAAATTGAAAGTCGAAAAAAGATTGACGAAAGTATGAAACGGATACACGATACTAAAGTTTAGTTCTAACAATGTGCAAAGTTTCATGTATCTTGCACAATTTGAAAAACACGTTGTCATGATAGTTAGAAGCCAGTAATTCTCTTTATTTCCATTTAATCTGATCACAAAAGGTAAAACATATAGCTTATTAACACTGAAATAACAGGGAAACTTTTCCGCAAAGCACCATTCGAAGATTTGAAAAAAAAACAACAAAACAACGGCTACTCGATATCACGACGACTTGTGCGTATAAAATATCGCTTCAAAAATAAGAAACTAGCTTTGATGTTTTATATTCGTGTTTTGAGATAAGATAAGACAAATTATGATGATATAATGGAACGTATTTGTTTGAGTCTATTTTTACTTACATCAATGACTGTACGGAGGCGATTGTAATGGTGAATACACCATCACTACACTATAACTGCCATGTATAAAATGACTGTACCGATTGTAATGGAGAACACGCCATCGCTACACTATAACTTATATGCATAAAATGAAAGTAGTTGTATATACAGGTGTCAGAAACAGGACGAATACAGGTAACAGAACAATACATCCCCATGTTCACCTTGATAATCTATATCATAAAATATAAAAATACAATCTTTTATAATCATATCTCCCTCCCTCTCTCTCCCTCTCTCTCTCTCTCTCTCTCTCTTACACATGTGATCATGACGCCATACCCGGCCCTCTTGGTTTCCAATTTGTTATAAGCATCACGTGTGTATGAAAAATACTCACATTCCAGCAGGCTCGACTGCATTAAAGCTTTGTTCAATATCAATTCTTATACATAACACGTCAGTTCTTTTGCAATCGAGTTTAAATCAATATTGACGTCTAATACTGTACTGATAGCGTCATACATATTAACTGGTACATTCAATCTGCACATCATAAAAGTAGAGCAAAGTAAAAGTAGAAAATATCGCGGCCCACACAGTGCATTGCACAATCTCAAATAAAATGCAAGGCATGTCAATAATCGAGATAATACTTCATAGCGCACCCACTTGTAATATGAGAGAGATAGAGATAGACAGATGGAATACTTCATAGTGCACCCACCTGCAATATGAGATAAATAGAGATAGATAGAGGGAGAGATAGACAAAGATATAAAGAGAGAACCCAGGCGACCCTACTACTTGTCACGTACAAGTTGGTAGTCGAAACCATGACATATAACTCGATGCCAGACTTTCTGATCTAACACGCGGTTGCTCCAGCTTCCGTCCCCGTTCAGTTCTTCATTATGAACCGAGATAAGGAGCGATTGAAATTTCGGCCTAACCTCGATCATCATTACTAAATTCTATACAATATAAATCATAGTCTCGATCATCCATGGGGAACACGTGGATAAGTGGGTAAGACGCTGGCTCGCTATCCTGGAGGTCGGGTGTTCGATCCATGCATTGGCCGAGAAAGTTCATCCCGATTTTCCGGCGTGCTTTCCCTTGTTAGTGATGCAGAACGGAGGGCCAGACAAGGACAGCTGTCTAGTCGTTCGGATGGGACGAAAACCGAGGACCCGGGTACATATTGGCATACACGTAAAAAATCCCTTGGCAGTTGGAATTCGATATAAGAATAGGCCGTAGCGCCGCTGTCCGGGCACAATTTTCCCATAGCATACACTGTATGGCGTATGCCCGTCTTCAATAGCCCGGGTTACGTGCATAAACCCCACTTCATTTTATTTCGATCACCCATGGAAGCGGACGTTAAATAAAGTTATTTCACACACACGGCATTGATAGCCGTTGATATTCCATATTAAAACAGCGCATAAGACGTGAAGTTATACAAGTACAATGAATATATCTCTTAACAAGCGGTTGGCATGCAGATACGCCCACATATTGCAAGACATGGATAGATAACAGGCAAAAAATCGGGGGTCATAATTTAGAAAGTTACTGTCTGATATGCACGAATATCGAAAGGAAGCAAAATCTTTTGAGTGTTGAGGGTATGCAACCTTGGTATTACATACTTTTGTTTGGATTACTTGTGTGCAAGGCGCGGCCATTTTGTCCGGCATTACCTTTCCGATTTTCGCGAAATTCGCCCCCGTAGAGGTAACAGTTTTGACCTGATTTTGATGCATGTTGAAATGCATTATAACCCCAAAAATATTTGCGCATATCGTATCATAACTTCCAGAATTATGGCCCCTGAATGTACGAAAAAATCGCCTTTTTGTAGCTTGTGATATTTGTGTAAATCGAATTGTAACTTCTTGAATTATGGCTCTTGATTGTAGGAAAAATCACTTTCTTTTAGCTTGTTCTCCATCCATCTCTCGAAAATGTGGACGTATCCTGCCTAGCATCTAGTCGTTGATTTTAGTTTAAACTTTTGTTTTACCCGTCTTTTCTAGTCTACAAAAGAACCCGGAAGAATTGTTACACAACCCACGATTAGCTATTGAAACGGTCTGTTACTGCGAGTTCTTAGGGTAAAGTGCGCCGAATCGTGTGAGCATCCCATTAGAAACACCAGCGCTGATTGGCTAATCAGATGTTTGACTTCATAGGTTCAAAAGCCGCTTGAATGACACACGACGCCACCTTTCACTAAAGCCGGTCAGATTTTCATGTGTAGAGGCTATCCTAAGTATAAAAAAACGAAACGAAATTTAGATGTTTTTGAATCAGGTAGACACAGATCACCAAATACGAATGTAGGCAGGGGCGTAGCCGTGAAATATATATTAGGGGGGTCCGCAACTTCTGAGGGGGGGGGGGGGGGGTACCCCCATATATTTTGTTTAAAGTCTCAGTCTTCTGTAAACATTGTTTGGCATAATTTACGGGGTTAAACTCAAATATCACACGTTTATCATGTTTACAGACAGCGGCACCGGTCTTCCCCGAGAGGCGAAGAAGCGTGGCTTACCCCCTTCTAAGAAAATTTTGGAATATTGAACGGCTGCAAACACTTTTTCCTGCTATTTCAGCCCATGAACAAAGCAATTTCAAATTGGTCTAATATAGCCTAATTAAGGTAACTTGCTGACTCGAATTCCAATCAATCGTTTATATCCACAGCAACTTCAATTTGGTCCAATATAGCCTACCTGGCTGCCCAGAATTCCAAACAACCAATCAATCGTCGCGGGCTATGGGAGTTTCACCCTCCCGGAGAAAATTTTGAAAATTTAACCACCGTAAATGCGTTTTCTGCTATTCTAGCCTTTGTGAGCAAGTCCAAAAGTATCCAATGGTTCTGTAACCGAAATCCGACTCTGAATTCCATTCAATCACACTGTTGCAGTTGCATTCACAAAGTAGAGTGGCACCAGACAAAATGTTTTAATCAATAGTCAACTCAATACAAATTCGTGGTATTCAATTAAAAGAAAAGTGAAATTAGTGTTTTATTAGGACTCGGTGACAGTTAGGGAAGCAAAACTAGAAAAGCCCGAGGCAGGTTTACGGGCTGCGGCCAGTTTTCTTTGCGGGGCGAAGAAGTGGGGCTGACCTTGTATGGATGGACCCCCAAGAAAATTTTTGAATATTTGATGGCCGCAAACGCGTTTTACTGCTATTCCAGTCCTAAAATTAGTGTTTTATGTGATTTCGGGCACTTTACTTTGCCAAATTTTAGGGGGGGGGGGGGGGTCCAAGTATATTCAGACCCCCCAGGAAAACAATTGGGGGGGGGGGGAACCCCCCCCCCCCCCGGCCCCCCCCCCCCCCCATGTGTGACACCCATGAATGTAGGGCGAAAGTTATTTTTAGGCTTTCTTTCTCCCCCCCCCTACCTTTGCATGGCGATTTTTGTTGACTTTTTGGCGTAGAATCGAAAAAAAGGGTTTTGAAAATACATTGTCTGCCAGGTTTTGGTGAATACTCATGATCTTGAGGAGGACGGATACAAGAGTTGTCAGGTTGGTGACGTTGAAAGAGTGGGACGAAAATTGTCTTTACTTCCAGCTTGTGTATCTCAAGTTTTTCATGGTGAAACTTATACATGCTTTTGGGCAAGAGTTTGCCACATGTTGCTCCATCTGTGGCAGAAAACGTTCTACCCAACGAATATTTGTGAAAAAAGTTACAGCCGGTCTAAGAGACGAGAATTAACATTAAAGTCAATGAGGAAATAAATCGTGATCTGTGGCCAGATAGGGTAAAATGTGAAAACATGAGTTGTTTCCCCTTCCATTGACAATACCGAGCCGTAACCTTGCACAAAACACAAAAAGATTAAGGCTGACCTATATTTATAGAAATACCATTTATAATTCCTGTAATGTGTTTGTGTTTTTCCTGGAAACGGTGTGAACCCACAAGTAGTTATGTCCCGTCTACTACAAGTGGTTATTTCCCGTGCAGTACATCTTGTCATTATTTCCCGTACATTAAGTAGAATATTTCACCACGAGAAGCGAAAGAGAGAGTGTGTGTATGAGAGAGAGAGAAAGAGAGAGAGAGTGAGGGAGAGAGGGAGAGAGAGATCATTCCCCAATTGCTCGTGTAATGAAGTCTACTTCCGCGTAAATCACTAAGGCCCCCATCACACCAAATTATATTGAGTCACATTGAAATGCTGGATAATGTCTTCCAGGATCGCGATGGCCGTGTGAAACAGGAACAAACCTTGAGATGCATTATGTAAGAGCTGATTTAAAGCTATATTACTTCAGCTATCATTTTGCACACATAGATCCCTGCCCTATTCCTCAAGAATAGATATATCTGCCCTAAATGGCCGCCATAAAAACAAATTAGTATACTGTTTTGTTATGCCTTTCTACTCCGGTTCTCATCTATCCTACACATAAAGGTGAAATAAAAAAAATTTCATTTTATTAAATGGAAGTATAATAAATACTTAACAACTTTCTTGATGTATTGCTCCATGTTTTCGACCAAAGTCGTCGATTTAGGACTTAAAATGTCGGTCAACTACCTTAGTTTTTATTCTCAAGTGTTGCTAACAACTGTAAACAGACAGCCTAAGTTTAGTATGTTCAGCTACTTTAAAGCTATGTTACCATATCTACTTTTGTGGTTGTAAAAATACATTTCTTTCAAGCAATATTATCATTTTTAGGATCGAACCGTTTGAAAGGAAACGTCGCCTAAATAAATCAGTAGCTGTTTTTGCATAAGTGTGTTTATAGTTTATTTATCTGTCCAGTTACTAGATGCCACTTAAAGAATAATAATTTATTCGTACATACATAAGTACACTTACAAAGATTTCAAGAGGCATATATAAATTTATAAATAATAAGTACAGTGAATAGTAATCATATAATAACTATTCTGTACACAGAAAGTTTATAATAACAGACAAGAACCGTTGTTAGTAGTAACAAGGAACAAAGTGCTATAGATAAAGATATTTGATGCAAATTATTTGATTTTAAAATGAATGAAAATAACCAACCTTGACCTTGGATACCGCTAGAGAGAGAGAGATGGATGGGGCTTAACGTCCACTCAACATGAACTAGGTCATTTTGGGACTTACATATGGTTTCATTTTATTTCAATAATTCGCTTGCGCGTAGGGGTCTTTAGCAGTGGGAAACAACCGCTAGAACAAGGAATATAGTTAGAATGTTGAGGACTGAAGCCATTTTAAATTATCTGAAATATAAATACATGTATTAAATGTTGTATTAACTGCCATTGAGGGACATAAAAAGAAGTGTTATGAAGTAGGGTTTAACGTCCGGGTTGTTTTTATCGACTGTGCTAATGAAGGCTGGCTTACGGTATGCTATGGCGGGAATTCTGAGCGGACACGGACACCACTTAGAATGGAATTCCAACAGTACACGCCTCTCCGTCCTGACAGGAGAAAACCACGCTGAAAAATCCCCCCGAACTTTCGAAGCCAACACTGGGATCGAGCCCTGGACCACATACTCTGTGAGAAACGAAGTGGTGAAAGAGAGAAATTGGGTTTAATGTCCTCTCGAACAAACGAGATCATTTTGGGTTTAAAATATTGTTCAATTTTTATTTCAATAGGGTTTGTAGCAGTGGGAGGAAACCAGAGAATCCAGAGAAAAACCCACGAGGTTGGGCAGACTCTACTCCTTGTCACGTACAACCTGGGTATCAACACCGCGTCAGTTAACTCGGTGAGAAACCTAATGATGCAACACGTAGGCGTTAACCACTTCCCTCCCCCGCCATTATATTTTACTCACGTGGGGGAGATTCTAAGACCAACACAGGGTATCCGCTGATGAACATTTATTATCAAGACAACAGCTTCAAAATAATTCGTTCAGTATAGGGAGAATCTATTGCACTAAAACACTTGTGGATCGAGTGCGATTTTGTTGGATTGAGACCGAATGACGACAGTGTGTGCCTAGCCTTTATGTTATTATTAATACGGGACAATTACACTAATCTTTTTATCTCAAATTACCCCGCGACAGTAAAACAAAAAGACAATGAAGGGATAATAAACTTTCTGTAGAATGTGTATATTAGACACGAGACAGGCTATAGATGGTACCTGAATTGGTGAAGCCATTGACGCATTTCGAAGACCGTAGCCCCAAAATAAAAAGAACTGGGGCCGGTTGCTCAAAACTAAGTTATTTTAACGATCCGTTAAACTAACGGATCGTTATCTTTCATGTGTCCTTTGTTAACGGTCCGAAAAAATTTCTGTTGCTGGAAAGTCAATTTCATTATCCCTTAAAGTTAACGGGGCTTCCAGCAACAACCTTTCTTTCCGTTAAAGTTAACGATCCGTTTACTCCATGTTAACGGATCGTTAAAAGTTGACAGAGCTTTGAGCAACCGGCCCCAGGACTCTAATTTAGAGAAGTCACACACCAAATCAAAATTTGACATCAATTTCGGGCGTATTTCTGTCACGACTGGCTTCGACACGAGAAAACTATCGTAAACTGTTAAAACTGATGGTAGTGATCGTAACTGCGTTAACCTGTCCGACCAGTGTTGCGGATGTAGTCATATGACAACTCATATGAAATCTAATTCGTCCAGTTATATTTGAACATCTCCTTCACCCCTAATTCAAGTAGCTTGTTAATCGCGGCCCTGACAGCATGTCACATATGAATGGGTAAACCACGAGGTTGTGAAGGCGCTCCAATCTCCAAACTTCATATGCTCACACACGGTATCAAGCCAGAGGTAACCGGGCACTTAGAACTTGAAGCGTGATATTCTAGGCCACTAGACCATCTCCACCCCCACCCCCGGCCTCTAGAAAATTTTGAAATAATTTATGTTTAGAGCGTCTGCATTCTAAATTCCAACATAAAACCCTTTAAATGCTAATGAAAGAGACATACGCCCTCTCTCATTTAAAAATGAATAGACTAGTAAAATGGTTGAGAACTTTCACCATTAGGGCATGGACATGGGTATACATGTATACTCAAGAAAAGGGCAGGGTATCATTTGTATACCCTGGTACCCGGGTTCCGGCGCCAATGCCAACACATGCTCTTTTTATGATCATAGTAAAGACAATCTGGTTACCTATTGATTTTGTTAGAGTTAACATATCACCAGCCTCTACACAGCCGGTATCACGACATCTTCAACTGCTTAAAACTCCGATTTTCCTTTCTTTAGATTTAATATCACAGTAGGAATTGATACAACAGGTTCGTGCAGCACGATAGAAAGGCCAAACGAAGGGTTAGTATTTTTTAAAAAATTTCCTGAGTATGCTTTTGTCTGTCCGTCCACATGTATTAAACTAGGCCATGTAGAGAGCCATTTAAATAATTTGAAACTATTAAGGATTGTTCGAATAGGAGCTCGCTAATCGGCATTTAAATTTTTCGGAAAATATATATTGCTTTCACGATTTTTTGCACCCTATTATTTCTTCATATTGATTATTGAAAATTTATTCATATTCATTATCTAATATGGATTGTATTTATATTCATTATTTAACATTTATTCGTATTGATTATTTATTCGTATTGATTATTTATTCATATTATTTATTTATTCATATTATTTATTTATTCATATTGATTATTTGTTTATATTGATTATTTATTCATATTATTTATTCATTCAGAATGATTATACACTCAGATAATTCATTCAGAATGATTATTCATTTATATCGATTATTCATTTATATTGATTATTAAATCGTTGATTTTTATTCATATTGATTATTCATTCAGATTGATTATTTATTTATATTGATTATTTATTCAGATTGATTATATATTCATTTACGAATTAATTAATAACGAAAATTAAAAGAAGCCATTCAAAGACTCGGCGAACATTTGTTTTGACTATACCCTGTATATCGTCGACCGTGGATGCAGACTGTTGACCACTTTTCAAGTAATCATTATCTTTTGTAAATGCACAAAATCAAATAATCGTTTGACAGTTTAGAAGGGAATCAAAGTCCACCATATCATGATTTCAATGTTCCGTAAGTCTTGACTGTCGCATTTTTTGGATTTGTGTGTATTTTATAGCAGTGATCGAAGACCATACAATATTTTTCTCGACATCATAATGAACCAAGGTAAGGAATGAAATGGGGTTTAACGTCCTGTTCTGTGCGGATTAGGCTAATGAAGACGGTGCATACGTCACACAGTGTGCTATGACGGAAGTAGTTACGTGATAGCAGGGATACGACCTACTCTTATATCGAATTCCAATCGCGAAACGACGGAAAACCCAAACGAGATCGAATTCTGGACATCCCAGGGACGAATCCAAGAATTTTTGCAGGAGGGGTTTGCCAGGTTATGGAAATCTGCCATCATCGTCTCTAAATTACATAGGCTTAGTCCTGGTCTAACATTAACACTATTCTAATATTATTGTATCCTAATATGTATACCCAAATGAATATAGACGTTTATGTTGTTCTTTTCTCTACAGATGGTATCCCATGGTAACACAATGAAGCTCGTGAAAATATTCCTTATCGTTTCATTAGGTAAGTTAAAGCCAACATGTGTAAGACTTCAAACATTTTATTTGATAAATACGGAGGCTTGTAAGAATCGTTAAAGACACATTATGCGAGATAAGATAAAGAGCTGGCAGTTCTCACTATAATAGTTAAAAACCAGATAGTGTGGAGTCAAATTGATTCACTCTGAATTGAGAATTTAAAAATTGAAAATTCGGCATAGTCTCGATCATCATTACTATAGTCGGTACAATGAAAACATAGTCTCGATTATCATTACTATAGTCGGTACAATGAAAACATAGTCTCGATTATCCAGTTCATGAACAACAAATCGGATCATAATCCAATAAATATCACAGGCTAGCATTGACATCGTCTAGAGTTGATTATGGTCTTATGTGTCATAAATTGTCTGATTAAAGTTACATTATGGGAGATAAGATAAAGAGATGGCAGTTCTCACTACAATAGTTAAAAACTAGATAGTGTAAAGATAATTTGCTGAAAATTTCAGTCAAATTGATTCACTATTAGCCGAGAAAAAAGCGTTAGAATTTCCACATAGTCTCGGTCATCATTACTCAAATCATTAATATAAACAGCATAGTCCCGATTATCCACTTGATTGATTTAATTATCAACCGCCATTAAGCGGCATATACGATTTTAATCTGCCAACATCGAAGGCTAGCCTTGACATCAAGAGTTTATTATGGTCTGGATATGTTAATTAATGTCTAATTGATTATTTAGATAACATCTCAGGCTTAAAGAAAGACTTGTAAAAAGCAGATTTTGCTCTTGCATAATGCTATTTTAATCGTTTAGATAAAATAATTTCAGGCATAAAGAAAGACCTGTTTTCGGATAACCTCGGCGAAAGCTGTCGCTATACCCTAATTATTCACAAATACTCCAAACAGAACCATATACCATAACATAACCAGGGAGTGTAGTTTACGATCGAAATTGAAAAAGGTTAGGGACAATTTAAGTATTGTATTCGGGAGAATTATCTTGTTATTTAGTCAGGAATAATATGATGTCCATGAAACTACGATATATACCAAAAATCGATAATAACAATTAGATATATACAAGAGAAAGAGAGAGATAGAGAGAAAGAGAGAGAGAGAGAGAGAGAGAGAGAGAGAGGGAGAGAGAGGAGGACATTTCGTGACTAACATATGGTTCAATCCTATTACAATAGTTGGCTTGCGCGTAGGGGTCGTTAACCGTGAGAGGAAACCGGAGGACCCAGAGAAGACCCATGGGGGTGGAAAGGCGACCCTACTCACGTACAACCGGGTAATAGAAACCAAGCCATTTGACTTGTTGACCGACCTTATGATACAGCGGGCACGTGCTAATCATTTGCCCCCCTCCCTTAAATATATAAATGCATGAGCTCTAATGGGCGAAAGGAAAACCTAAGACACATTTTGTTATTATAAATGAATAATTTAGGACGTTAAACCCATAAATGAATAATTTAGGACGTTAAACCCATAAATGAATAATTTAGGTCATTAAATAAATGAATAAATATCTCATTAATGTTCAAACGTGATGAACGACTAGTTGTCTATTCGTGATTAGCAGCCTGTATACCAATATCTTCTGATTTTTGTAATATTCTAAATGCGTTTTCCACATTTATATATATATATATATATCTACCTAATGTTTATTATCATCCTTTAAAAGGGCGGATGTACAACTTATTGTTATTATCGATACTTATATATATATATATATATATCTAATTGTTATTATCGATTTACTTGGCGTAGGTGTTTATAAGGTCAATGTTTTGATGGACTTCGAAGATGAGCATTTCCTGCTGCGGGTAAGCAGAGATGAGCAATTTGATTTGTTGATACTTTGTGACACGATAACTTTAGTTCAAATTAAGTTAGAGTGATAAAACTTGACTAAGTTCGATAATGAGTATTTTTCAAACCAGGTCTAGGTGTTTAATAGGTCGATTACTTGATGGAGGTCAAAGATGAGCATTTTCTGCAGAGATAAGCAATTTGATTGGTTGATGCTTTGGGACACGATACTTCAGTCCTAATTAAGTGAGACTGGTGAAACTTGGTGTACGGTTTCATCACATCAATACCTTAACTAAGTTCGATAATGAACATTATCAACAGAGGGTAGACAGAGCGATAAACAATTTGATTGGTCAAAAAAAGGTCTACTCATTTCGGACTAACAAATGGTTTATAATTTTATTTCAATAATTCGCTTGCGCGTAGTGGTCTTTAGCAATGGGGCGACCCGGAGAAAACCCACGATGTTGGACAGGCGACGCTATTCCTTGCCATGTACAACCGGGGATTCGAAACCTCGTCAGTTGACTCAATGATACAGCACGCATACAAGTCTAGAAGCCTAGACTGATCACCGAGCGGAACTTCACAGAGAAGGTTGAAGGATAGTTCAGACTCCGCCCTCGCGTCCTTATATCGCTTACCGTGATACTTGCATCTAAAATATGATGTTTTTTTTCTGGTTTTGCCATGACCCGCGGGGCCCTGGGCCAAGGCCCCTCAGGCCCATGCCTAAGCTTGGTTTGCCCGGGCTTATAACGATACAGGCTTCACTGAATATGAAAAAGACAATAGAAATAATGCGACCGGGTTTGACGATGGTCGTTTCCGTAATGTCATTACGTCAACAATTTTATCAATGATTATGACCATAATATTATTTCGAATAGAATTTCCGAAAACGCTGAAAATCAAACAATAGCCATCTAGTCGTTCACCACGTTTGAACATTAATGAGACATTTATTCATTTATGGGTTTAACGCCCTAAATTATTCATTTATGGGTTTAACGTCCTAAATTATTCATTTATAATAACAAAAATTTTCTTAGGTTTCCATTTCGTCCATCAGAGCTTATACATGATACCCATATAACGATATTATAACCTTCAGAACTCTTACATTCCGTGTCCATGGTACCCCAATAACAATGTTATCCTCATTTTCAAGATACCCTAATAACAATGTTACCATTCAGAACTTTTACATTCCGTGTCCATGGTACCCTAATAACAATGATACTCTCAGAACGTTTGCATTTCTTGTCCATAATACCTTATTAACAATGATACCCTCAGAACTTTTGCATTCCTTGTCCATGATAGCCTACAAACTATATTTTAGTAAGAAGCTGGCTCGCTGGACTGGGGGTCACGGGTTCGCTCTCGGTCTTGGCCGAGGAAGTTCAGTGGTGCAAGACGGAGCGCGTGACAAAGCCAGCTGTCTAGTCGTCCGTGTTTGACGAAAAACAGATGTCCCGTGCATACATTGGCGTACATGTAGAGATCCATTGGCAGTATTAATTCGATATTAGAGTAGGCCATAGTGCGGCTGCCCGGGCACAGCTTCCGCCATAGCACACTGCATGGATTATGCCCGTCTTAATTAGCCCAATAGGAGAAGAACAATTTGGCAGTTGGAATTCGATATAAGAGTAGGCCGTAGCGCCGCTGTCCGGGTAAAATTTCCCTCATAGCACACTGTATGGCGTATGCCCGTCTTCCATTAGCCCAGATTAGATGCAAAAGAGTAGGACGTTAAACCCCATTTCATTAAACCCCATTTTTTTTTAATTCTTTAGTTAATCCGATTTGATCAACTTTACTGAAGTCTATTGATCTTTCAGTATTCTCCAATTAAATTATTAAATTTTGTTTACTGTTCCAGACAGATGATGATAATATTTCCAATATTTATAATTTCGAAACCACAAACTCCTTAATTGTTTTAGATAAGTCCATGAGAATAGCCATGCATTACAAGTCTAGAGTTAAGATTAATAACAAAAGCGACAATTTCTGTTTAATTTTTTAATCTTAGGGAAATGCATTATGAATATAAACCCTATAATAAAGAAGTCTACGCCCTGAGGTTCCTATCTTTGTATGATGTTTTATGTTCTAATCCTGCATAAAACCAATTTAAAGTGTTTATCTTTGTGCATATTGAATATCTAAATTATTTACATCAGACATTCCTTAAACACCGAATGTACTGTGAATGTCTTTTTTTCTAAGTGTTGTTTTAAAAAGTATACAAAAAAAAAAGATATGTTTTGTTTTAGTTAATAACACTATCAGAGTAACTAAAGAATCAACTGTATTCTGTATATTGCAATGTGCTCAAGAATCCATTAACCAGAGTAAAATACAGATATATATTTCGTTGATTTGGTAGGTTGCGCCAGAGATCATACGAGCGGCTTATGACCTATGACGTCAGACATTTGGTTAACCAACCAGCATTGATATTACTAGTGGATTACCCACAGTTCCGTGCAAAATCGTCAAAAGCTCTCCGTAACAGACCGTTTAATTGGCTAATACCTTGCACCATTCAGAACACGTCAATGATAACAATTCTTCCAGATCCTAGTACAATAAAGAGAAGTAAAAGGAAATTTTGAACTATGAAAACGGAACGAAACAGGATCTATGTTTTAGTTAGATTGAAGAATCCACTGTACGCTTTATACTGCAATGCGTTCTTTAGTTTTGTGGGACAATATCCAATTTTTTCCGGATTAACCCGTATCGGTGCGCGTAAAGTCCATGCAAACCCCGTGCACATGTTTCATAATGTTGTATAATAACTACTGGGTACTGTTTTCTGAAATTTAATGACTTTGAATTCATCTGCTTTCCACATGCAGGTTATGTTACATACAAATCAGGTTCAACGCTTGAAAGGTAAATTTGACTCACAGTAGGGATTTAACTAATGTATTTGTAGAATGATACCATATTTGGCATGTTATATCTATTTTGTGAGAATTATTTAATCTTGTCCATATGTCAATAACATGCTTCTGGATAACAATTTAGTCGTTTTTTAATGTAACATATAAATGCAAATAAACCCAAACCGCTACCTTTTAATCCAAATTTATGTGTATATACGTAAACAGTTCAAATTATGACTGGGGTTGATATGCTATTAAAATAACATAAAACCAAGTACGAACAATCCAAACCATGAGACAAAATTCGACGTCCTACAAACGTTATGAGAAAAATAGTATAATCAGCATATGGACTAGGTTCACTGTGTACAAAATACACGACAAGCATTGGTAACAGGTGTCCGGAAGAGTAAGCTTACCCTGTCTGGCGCCACACCCTGTGATTCCCACACCATGCATCCACAAGGGCTAATCAATTAACATTAAACGTGTATTTAATCGTTATTTAACAATGAATGGGGGGGGGGAATTGAAAGAAAAACGGTAGATATGTTTTACCGACCGGCAAAGATGTCTTTAACACAATAAATGAAATGAAATGGAGTTTACCGAGCACTACGGGCTGCTCTCTGGGAAAATTCCCCTCGGTAAACCCCATTTCATTTCATTTATTGTCTTAAAGTACAACTTTAAAAGATGCGTTTACGCTCACGCCAACGTGACCTCCCTTTTTCGTCCCACGGGAACGGCTAGATGTTGTTCTTGCCAGGTTCTCCGTTCCGATCCGCTGGACAATCACGATGAACTATCGCGTGCAAGACAAGTATTGAACCCCTGATCCCGTGCTTAGCGAATCATACAAACTAGGCCATCGCCGCTCCGCTTTAAGCAAATAGTTTGAGGATGATTAAGAACAGTCCATAAAATTTTTCGCGAAGATTATAACGCCTTGTCATTTCAAAGGTCATTGCAAAACTATCAAAAGCCTGTAGCTACTGGAAACACAAATATTCCACCAACAAATTGTGCTTCAAAAAAAGTAAACTTTCATCTGTTTATAGCTTTGGAAAAATACGACCATTCGTAGACCCAGTTACTGAATAATGCTTTTGTTATGTTATTTCGGTTTTTTCACATTATATCGACTTGTGTTGATATTTTTTGATATCAAAAAAAAGGCGAGATTAGAGACTTTATTCTCTATATATCAATAACAACCGAGTCATAAAAAGGCTGTCATATAACATACTTTGTAAATAACAACAGAGTCGTAACAAAGCTGTTATATAACATACTTTATAATAAGAACAGAGTCATAACAAGGCTGTCAGATTACATATTTTATTGATAACAACCCATTCATAACAAGGCTGTCAGATTACATATGTTATTGATAACAACCCATTCATAACTTGGCTGTCAGATTACATATGTTATTAATTACACCCCATTCATAACAAGGCTGTCAGATTACATATGTTATTAATTACACCCCATTCATATCATAACAAGGCTGTCAGATTAAATACTTTATCAATAAGAACAGATGAATAACAAGACTGTCGGAATACATTTGTTATATATAACAACAGATCCATACTAAAGTTGTCAGATTACGCGCTTATCAATAAGAACCGATTCAGAATAAGGCTGGCAGATTATTGTGACTAGGAATACCCTATGTGCAACCGTTTATAAATATCTGCATTATATGAGGGAGAGAAATGTGGTTTAACTTCCATTGACGCAAACCAGGTCATTTCAGGACTAACATATGGTTCAATTTTATTTCAATAAATTGCTTGTGTTTAGGGTGGGAGGAAACCGGAGGTTCCGGAGAAAACCCACAAGGTTGGACAGGCGACCCTACTCGCTGTGACGTACAAAGGGGAAATCGAAACCACACCAGTTGACTCAATGACAGGCTTTATGATACACCCACCCGCCCCCTCTCACACACACACACACCAAGAAAAGTATTAAAGGGACAATAACACTCTTTGTGGCTTGGTAGCTCCAGAAAATAAATAATACCCTTATTCTAAGTACTAGATGTTTAAATGTCCTACCTGTTGTGTAAATTATCCATTACAACCTATTTTATTTGTCCAGAGGGTTCGAAAATATTTTAAGAGAGAGAGAGAGAGAGAAATGGGGTTTAACGTCCACTCAACACAAACCAGGTCACTTCGGGACTAACATATGGTTTTTTTTAATTTTATTTCAATAATTCGCTTGCGCGTAGGGGTCTTTAGCAGTGGGAGGAAACCGGAGTGCCCGGAGGAAACCCACGAGGTTGAGAAGGCGCCCCTATCTCCATGTCACATACACTCACACCAGGGCTCGAAACCACAGCCGCAAGCCAGAGGTGACCGGCCAGCTAGAGGTCGAAGCGCGGCACTCTAGACCACTAGGCCATCCCAACCCCCAAAATATTTTAAAATCCAAGTCTCATTTGAAAAGGTTTACGTTAGACTTTTCAAATCAATTGGTTGAATTTTTCCAATTTTTTAAATTAGGTGTGTTAAGATGAAATTTATATCATCATTTAATTGGAATATTCTAAAATAATACGATTTGTTGACCAGAATGAAGATTGGGACATATTTTTCAGTTACAACAAGAGTGTTATTGGGGCTTTAAGATAAACATGAAGCACATACTCTACCCAGGCCCCAAGAGGTTGTTTTAACAAACGTGTTGTTTATGTGTTGTTTATGAGTTGTTGTCATGTTGTTTCCATGTTGATTATATGTACTTGTTGTTTACGTGTTGTTCTTTGTTTACATGCTGTTTACATGTTGTTTACATGTTGTTTATATGTTGATTACACACTATTTACGTGTTGTTTGCATATTGTTCTCATATTTTTTACATGTTGTTTACATGTTGAATAGGGGGGGGGGGGATGGCCTAGTGGTATAGAGTGCCGCGCTTCTACCTCTAGCTGGCCGGTCACCTCTGGCTTGCGGCTGTGGTTTCGATCCCCGGTGTGAGCGTATGTGGCATGGAGATAGGGCCGCCTTCTCAACCTCGTGGGTTTCCTCCGGGCACTCCGGTTTCCTCCCACTGCTAAAGACCCCTACGCGCAAGCGAATTATTGAAATAAAATTAAACCATATGTTAGTCCCGAAATGACCTAGTTTGTGTCGAGTGGACGTTTAACCTCATTTTTCTCTCTCTCTCTCACATGTTGAATAATTATTCATTTTTTTCAGGAATTGGCATAACCAATACCATAAGCAGCCCAAAATTAACCTGGCCTCTATGTGACAAGTCATTTGGATACGAACTGAACAAACTATACGATGCGATATATCCTGAATTAACCGATTGCTTTGAGGTCGATGATGGCGTGAAATTCAGTACGGACACGTCTGCCAGTGCTTTACATTTTAATGGATCATCAGCATCTAGTTTTGTTAAGTTGCATGTTGTGACAACAGTGAGTATAGATAAAGAATTTGGAATATCCATGTTCGTACATCCCGAGGAGCTGCCTGGCACTGTGTTACATTATAGAGCAGATGCAGTATCTGGTTCGGGCGTCTCGGATGTGATTCTTCGTATGGAAAGCGACGGTAAATTGCATCTTGAGCTGAAGGGCACCTCTGGTGATATTTTAAGCTCCATATCACATGGTTCAGTTTCTGTAGGTTCATGGACTCTAGTACAGTTCGGATATTCTCAACCGATATCCGAAACATATCTCATCATCGGTGGATCCGTGTCTAAAGTGTCGGGTGGCACTGGGAAGTTGAAAACACCAGGTACCATATGCATTGGTCAACACTTTGACAAAACAGAAACGTACCACGGCAGCGTAACGTGTGTTCTAATGTTTGATAAGGCAAATGGTTTTCCGGATCTTGCTATAACTCAGAGTTACTGTGAAGATCCCGACGGTTGGATATCAAAAATACCAGGTAAGAAAACTCCTCATTAAAGGCCAATTTGCGCGACATGGTTTATCTATAACCTCGGAGGAAATTTTAGTAAACCCTTGCGTGAGTCTTACGCGTCACCAATCTGACTAAAGCATAGATCCTTTTTCGTATCATTTTTTATTGTTCAAAATTTCGTTTTACTTGTCTTTATTGTACTTGGATCTTCTTGAGTTGTTATATTATCGGAGTTTTGGTTGACGTGAAGGATAAGCCAAGGTACTGTGGGGGAACGTCAACACTATATTAATCATTGTCCGACGTCATACGGTCAAAAGCCGTTCGTATGACCATTGACTCGACCTCCCAGTACATCTTATCAGATTTGCTTGTAGTGTAGGCCATCGAAAGTATAAAAAACGTGACTTACATGTGTTACATGTGTTTGGCACCGTAGAAGACTATAGAGATTTGGGATCATGCTCATACAAATTTTCAACCGGTTTATAAAATACTACCCCATTATGTAAATCCACTAGGAAACAGAATATTGAAAAGCTATTGTCGAATTAGACCTTTAAAACCTGTTATCATATACACCTTTTCCCTCTGCCTACATCGAAAAGGTCCTAATATTTGTATTTCACTGACTTTTTCGCCTTCAAAATAGCTAGAAGATGGAAAATGGGCATCTCTCTCTCTCTCTGGGTGGGGGGGGGGGCGGCGAATGGTAAGCATGTCATTTAGTCAACTGGCGTGGTTTCGAATCTCCGGTTGTGCGTGACAAGGAGTAGGGTCGCCTGTCCAACCTTGTGGGTTTTCTCCGGGTCCTCCGGTTTCCTCCCACTGCTAAAGACCCCTATGCACAAGCGAATTATTGAAATAAAGTTAAACCATATGTTAGTCTCGAAATGACCTAGTTTGTGTGTAGTGGACGTTAAACCCCTCATCTCTCTCTCCCTCTTTCTCTCTCTTGATTCTTGGCGCAACCACAGAAATGTATTCCATTTCTAGGAGGACCACCTTCCTGTACCTTGTCACCAACACACACCCAACATACAACAGATGGAATGCCTGCAATAACCACCCAGATAACAACAGACGTTACTACAACGTTTTCGCAATGTAACCCGATATACGTCTGGCCGTTAGACAACAAGGCTTTAACAGAAGAAGTGGTGTCACATCAGCTCTCCTACCCAACAGCCCTATCGCTTTGTCCTAGAATCATGTTGAATACTTCAACATTTTCTTCCTCGAGTATTTATTTTGACGGGGCTTCAATTTCTTACACCAGAACAAATTTAAATCAAACATTTTTACAAAGAAGCTTTACAATTGGCCTGTTTTTGTGTGTGGAAGAAAGAGATCGTGGAACGGTTCTTTATGTAGACGATAACCAGGTGTCTGGAATATCAAGACTAAAAATACAAACATATTGGAACAATGTGACCGTAACAACCTCTAATATAGATGGAACAATATGTGGTGAGGTTCTGGGTACCAACATGGAAATAAGGCGGTGGAATACATTGATAGTAACCAGAAATACAGAAACCGGAACTCTAGAGCTGAATGTAAATAACGTCACTTCCTCTACGGACGATAACTGTGCAACTGGTGATACAAGTCAACCATGTGAGATGTATATTGGTACAGATACAGGGAAGGAAGAATCGTTCCGTGGTTATTTACGATGTTTAACGATATTTGACGATGTTGTTGATTCACCAGGTCTAGCAGGGGTTTGTCAAGATACGAAAGTAACAGCATACTCTGCTCCAGGTATTTAGAATTTGGCACTAATTATGGGTTTGCCCCCAGTTAAAGAAGTCTGTAATACCCCCCCCCCCCTGCACCCCCCCCCCCCACACACACACGTTTCTTTAAATAGATCATGACGAACTGCACAAACGTATTACATTTATATTTGATAATGAAACAGTAGGGCTCAGTGCCACTGTCGGGCAACATTGCCCTCATAGCACACTGTATGGCCTATATGCCCGTTTTACTTAGCCAGATCGGAATAGTAGGACATTATTAAACCCCATTTCATTTCGAATTACATTAGGTGATTGTCGGATATAATACCTAATCTTGTCAATGGAACAAACATCTCATAGAGAACTTACGTCCTCGAATCATTTCGAATTCCGTTGGAAATTGTTCTGTTACGTCCCATACGAGCGCCCCTCACCCCACCTCCGGTGAACTGTAGTATTCGCAATGCCAGAATACCGAGGTACTTTCTCTGGCCGCAGCGGGATAGAACTAGAGTACTTCCTGGTTAGGGTCACGCCTACACAGATCTGATGTTAGTATTTTCATCATAATAACCTGTAACTATGACAACGAAAATAACGACTCCATTATAACGACCCCATTATGTGGAAAACGTAAATTGGATAAGTCCATAATTCTTTGTTCAAATCACACGATATCTTAAGATGTTAAAATAATAATTGTCTACAACCACATCCTACAAGAATATCATTTTAAAATAGTGTTAATCCGGCAGCAAAAATACCAATATCCGACAAAGGCTGCTTTTGTTACTCGGAAATAAAAAAGAATAGATTTTTTGAACGTCAATACAAACAATTGAAGATGACCACATAATTGTACTGTTCTGTAAACATGTCTCTTGGTATGAATCGGTTGTTACTCGGGTTATAAATGGTCTTGGCCTGCCATTAGATCTGCCATTGGGTCAACTAACTGTAGTTCGATTTAACGATTCTTATGATAAATAAGATAAACACAGTTCACATGCCATATGCTAAATGATTAACCTGCTAAACGATTAATTTGCTGAACACAATTCTCTACACCATTAAACTGACCAACTTGTGAAGGTGTTAATTATAATCCGATAATCATTTACTGTACGTTCAGGGATTAAAAACTGGCATGGGAGTAGGGTCGCCTGTCCAGCCTCGTGGGTTTTCGCTGGGTCCTCCGGCTTCCTCACACTGCCGAGGACGACTACATGTAAGCGAATTATTGAAAGAAAAAATGCACAATTGGTCAGTCCCGAAATGACCTAGTTGTGTCGAGTGGACGTTAAACCCCATCTACCTCTCTCCCTGTAACACGATTTTGCTTTTGAGAATTCATGTAAACCTATATAATTTATAATTTCAGCCCCGCCATGTCCAGTAAAATCGAAAAAGGGAATATATTTCAGAAAATCCGCTACAAACAAGAAACCGAGTGATGGTGTTTTGCACTCGACTGTTACAGCCAGCAAAAAAAGGTGCGCAAGTCTGTGTTCTACTTTCGATTTGTGTCGCGCGTTTGTGTTCCAATCCATAACGAGGCTCTGTTCGCTGTATGATTATGTAACACGATGGGCATTAGTTGATGCAGTGGATCATTTATATTATACAATTGTCGACAGAAAGTGATCCAAGTTATAACAATTACATAAACCCAAAACCTGGTGGCTAGCTTTTTTTTTTGCGCACGTATACAGTGAATGGCCATTTTGCTCAGTAATATCCCGGCCAGAATTTCGCTATTTTTTAAATTTGCGTTAAAGTTTAAAATATTTGTTTTAGAAGTGAAATAAATTAACTTTTAGTCAATCCCAACGCTAAAAACATCAACAGATTGAATTGTGTATATCTGAAATAGAAACGACCGACGCACAAAATAGTGCCAATAAGATGGCAACCTCCATAAACAACCATTCGCAGACGCTGTCATTGAAGACGACGTCAATTTTATGAGTTGTAGATGTTGTTTTTGTGAAAAAATCGTTAGAACAAAATAGAACATGGGACTGTACGAATTATATAGTCTTAATAGGTGCAAATGAATACTGAAGATAAACCTACTGTTTACAATGTAACGTGTTGTTGACATCATGACCCATTGACGTCTAAAGCTGTATATATATAGATAAAGTTGCGACAACTGTGAAGCCAGAAATTTCATATGACGTCATGAAATATGACGTCAAGTGTAAAAAGACGCCATCTTGTGCCCCAAAGACCTATCCTATACACTGTCTATTTATTAGCTACGAGAACGTAAATAAAAACGTTGAGATATACTGATGTTCTTGTTTTAGCTACGATTGGATGCCTTTAGTTCTAAGTGGCAGTTCTAAGTGGCAAACTTAATTTCTTTATTAATGCATGTACCATCTTAAAAATAAGTTAATTTATATTTTTAGTCCTACTTATGACATATAGCCTACGCAGCCCAAATATTGACAATAAAGTAAATCAAGCCTTGTTTTTATCAAAATTGATTCGGACATTCATAATTACGCCGCATTTACTACTGCTCAATTCTGATCAGGTTAATACTTTGATTGGTTATTGCACGCGTGGCTCCGCTATACATGTCTTAACGACGTAAATTTAAAATGTCGGAAAAAGCAATCTACTATAGCTTTAATTTTAAAGAAAAAACGGGAATTTTAAGGCATACCCATGTCAGGTAGGATTATCTTCTTAATTGTAGGAAGATGTGTCAGAAATGTTAGAAATAAAAATAATCAATCGTTGTTTTGATAAAAAAAAAAGTCAATTGGGCCAACTCTTATCTCGAAACACGGAGGGTTGAAAGATGAGATTTGTTATCTATCTATTCATATGCCTTTTATTTTATTGTTGTGTCGCAGTTGGCTGCCCAGACATACAGGATGTGGATAGATATGTCAATGATTTCCGCGAAGAAGAATCTATTGGAATAAAACATACATTTTTAAAACGAAAAGTATAGGTGAAAATACTATCATTATACAACACAAAGAGTACATTATTGTTATATAGCCTAATTCATAATGAAAATTAAAAAAAAGATACACCAGATAACAGCGCTATCAAATATATTTTAAATCATAATTCATCTGAACAAATCTGAATAGGCTAAATGGAGCAATAGAGTAAGTTCGGCTAGATGTTGACAAATACGCAAGATTATATGAAATAAGATGTTTTTATGATATGATTCAACTATGTATGCAACATAGATGATTAATAGCTATTATACATTCAAGTTAAACCAACTGCATTTTATGTCTTACGTCGAGCTGAATGAATTATGATTTTTCCCATTATTCGATATTTGTTTATTTTTGCAATGTCTTTTTTCTGTCGGGGGTGGGGAGGTTGATGGCTGAGTGGTTAGCACGTACGTGCTTTATCATAAAGCCTGTCATTGAATCAACTGGCGTGGTTTCGAATCCCCTGTGGTACGTGACAAAGAGTAGGATCGCCTGTCCAACTTCGTGGGTTATCTCCGGGTCCTCCGGTTTCCTCCCACTGCTAAAGACTCCTACGCAAACTAGGTCATTTCGAGACTAACATATGGTTCAATTTTATTTCAATAATTCGCTTGTGCGTAGGAGTCTTTAGCAGTGGAAGTGAACCGGAGTGCCCGGGGGAAACCCACGAGGTTGAGAAGGCGCCCCTATCTCCATGCCACATACGCTCACACCAGGGCTCGAAACCACACCCGCAAGCCAGAGGTGACCGGCCAGCTAGAGGTCGAAGCGCGGCACTCTAGACCACTAGACCATCCCAACTCCCCTGGAAAAATAAGAGGACCCGGAAAAAACCCATGAGGTTGGACAGGCGATTCTACACCTTAGCATGTACAACCTAGAGGGATCGAAACCATGCCAATTCATACTCAATGACAGACCTCATAATACAGCGCGCATGTGTTAACCCAAAACCCCACCCCACCCACACCATCCATAATGAAAAAAAAGGACAACCACGTTATTTGACTGTTGAAACTACTTCTCAAATTAATCTTGCGCTTTTAATTTTATTTGATTGTGCAGTTACAAACGATTTCAGTCACGTTGGTGTAACTCGAGTGAAAGTCTGCTTGTCGGAATTACTGCAAACACTGTGTTTAACGACTATATAATATACGTTTGCGTTAAAGATTATATTTTCTCTCGGGTAAATTGATCTCGGCTGTAATCGAATTTAAGGAAAAATAAATGTTTATAAAAGATGTTTAAACGATTGTTGGTTTACTGACCAGCAGTAAAAAAACCCCAAAAATCTAATAACCTCACAGATGACAACATAACCACGCCCAAATCAAATAACGTTCAAGGCTATATCTGACGGATCACTATAACATCGATCAAATCAAATAAAAGTTCAACGCAATGTCTGACGGATCAACATAACAACGATCTAGTTCAAGTTCAACGTCATACATTTTACCATTGGTACACGAATCGTATATCATAATACATTTCAGCGCCATTTATAACAAGGTACTTGAAGAACGACGCTAGACATATTCCACATGTATAACACAATGACATATGTCATGGAGGCGTCCTGCCATATTAAAATACGTGTTAGTGATTGTAACATAAACCTGTTGCTATCAAGACCCGGCTGGAGATCTTGGTAGTATTCCTTATGTCATTGCGTAACTATAACTTGTTGTTGGCATGTCTTATCTAACTTTCTTTGTCTGATAAACTATATTGAATGTTAAACCTTCATATGATGCTTGATACATTAGACAGGTGTCTAATGAGCTCCTTTGTCTCGAATACGTTTATAAACTCAGAACAGAAACGAATCATCAGGCAGGTCCAGGAGGCCATGCTAGGCGGGCGCCTAGTTAAGGTACCTCAGGAGTACTATAGTCGGGTCTAGGAGTCGGAGACGAGACGAGAGCTTCTGGAGTTAGCACACTCGTGCTAAGCCAGGCTAATTAAGTCATGACTCCCTCCATATAGATAGTTCTACGGTCGTTTACATTACGATGTTTGTACCTAATATTGTAAGAAGCAGAATAAAAGTATTATTAGACGTTATACCAGTGTTGTCATCTAAGAACCCGATTAAAGAATGAAATACTGTCACATAGAAGTCATACTAGTGTTGCCTCCAGAACCCGATTCCAAGAGTAAAATACTGTTACACATGTCATGTCAAACGGTGGCGACATTTTCTGATCTCGAGAGCATGCATATGACCCAGAACACAGAATATGTAACAACTCGTTCAGATCCCAGTATAGTACAGTCAAGGAAAACGAAATTTTGAACTTTTAAAAACGAAACGAAAAAGGAACTGTATTTTAATCATATTGTATAAAAATAACTTTGTAAACATTTATTTCATATTTACATGTGTTTTAAGACCCATTTTCGTCTGTTTAAGTATTCAGATAATAGAGTCGTACATTGGATCCATTGTGCAGTAGACAACTATACATATAATCCAGCAATACAATATACGACCGGAAGACCAGGACGGAAATCCGCTATACCTTTTGTCTCGGTTATAATAGTCCTACTCTCTTGTATCCATTAAAATGACAATGAGCATACATACAAGCGAGATTAATTTGTTACACTTAATAGTTAAATATCCGTATTGCTTTCAATAATCTCTTCAAATATCCATTATCTATCTTTAACGTGTAAGTTTGAATAATTCAAAACGTTTATAGATAACTATAATATTTTATTTTAAGAGCAAACGAAGTTGGCATTGTATCAGCACTTTGATCTACATTTTTGTTTTGTTTTACCGATATTTACTATCATAATAGAGATTTAGCCCTTCGTCCTGACAAGAATAGCTGTCTAGTCCTTCGCATGGGACGTAAAACCGAGGCCCCGTGTACACATTGGCGTGCAATTAAAAGATCTCTAGACACTTGGAATTTGATGTAAGAGTAGGCCTTTGTGCCGCTGTCCGGGCAAAATTCCTCTCCTATACAAAATTACATCGATATATAAAGGTCTACTAAAACACTGTTTCATATACCAGCCGGAGCCGGGCCCGTATCTACAGGGGGCGCGGGGGGGGATGCCCCCCCCCCCCCGCGTGAAATGCTCGCCCCCCCCCCCCCCCCGCTCAGAAATTGCTAACAATCATTAAAGTATACACAGTTCCTTATATTAACCTAAAAAAGATAATTTTTTTGGTTTGAATACTTATTTTAAAATGCTTATTAGACGCCTAGGTAACTACATAGCATGATGATTACAACAGTCTGTTAGAATGACCTTTCCGAAAATTTCCTCAAAATGTTCGCCCCCCTACCGAAAGGTAATGCCCCCCTGCTTAATGGTGTCTAGATACGGGCCTGATACCAGCGTATCAAACAAAACGATATTCTTCCACTTGAAAACCTGATAGAATTTTTTAATGGTCGAGAGCGAGACATTAATATATCGTAACAACAAAGGGGTCGAAGGCCAGAGTGTTTTTACAATATATTACGAAATGTCTTATGCCCGAAAACATTAAACAACTTAAAATACAGACACTCCACAGGTGCTTTTACAATGAAATACGTCACACGAGTCCAATATGTCAAATAACGGTACGCAAACACCAAAGGATGACATCACATCTGTATTTTAAATCTACAGAAATCGTTAAACATAAAAGGTTTCAATGGATTTTGGTAATTGAACTGGAGTATACGGGTCACAATTTTATGGAATACAATTACTGCGTATTACTGAGCGACGTTTCGACTAAGCTTCTCTAGTCATTATCAAGCCTAGTCGAATCGTCGCTCAGTTATAAGCAGTCATGGTATTCCAGAGAATTAGGACCTGAACATAAACTTGTTTGTTTTCTGTAATCAAACACTGATAGTTTTAGCCCCTAAGCACAGTCACAAGTTATTATAGAAGATGCATTGACGGACAGGTGTGGCGACAATATTTAACGTGCCAGGAGTGGTTGCTGGCACGGCGCGGTTAATTTGTTTGTAGTGTAAACGGGTCAAACATAAGCGTGCCGTATTGAGTACCGTGCCAATCTGGCCCACCGAAATGAGCTGGTCTCGGTCTCGGCGCGGTTAAATGTTCTTAGTGTAAACGATACCGGTCTCAGCACGAATATCTGTACATGCGCGAAAAGAACCTCAACAGTTCTCCCAAAATGGCTGCTCAAACTAAATCAACCATCATCTGCACGCGGCAAATTCCCGAACCTAGATCTAGCCTCGACTATGACAATAAGTGATATGTACCTACGCCTATACACTTGCGAGGCGGCGCCGGTTTACTTACAAGAAAAACTTGCTGTTTTTAGATAAAAAGTTCACAAAATTGCGTCGTTCGAAGGGTGTGTAGAACTTTCAGTGCAAACTTGTCCTTGTCTAAAGAAAATAGGATAACCTTGAAAGAAAAACAGCTTTCTTTAAAAGACTTTAAAAACTTTGTAAGATAAAACATTCTTCAAAGGCGTCGTGATGGGCAACCAGGGGCGGATTGAGCCGTCGGGCGACCGATCGCCCGAAGGGCCGGTCGGACAAAAAATGAAGAAAATAATTTTGTCCAATTCGTCTAAAAAAACTTTTTCTGCTGAACACTATATGGGGGAGGGGGTATTGGATCGGCCATGGAGCTATGATGATCATGTCGTATGTGGCGGGAGTCTTTAACAGGCTGTCACGCCATCACTGGAGTCTAAAATGGCCTGGTATAATAGACTTTCTGGGCCGTGTGTACTTGGTGTGGGCCAGAATTTAGAATCCTGCAATGGGGATTCCGAATTTCATCGGATTCCCCCAAATTCACTAATTATAAAGTCATCTGCATCCTGTTGGTGGGGAAACGCCAAAATCCAAAATTAAGCTTTTATGAATTTCACTTTTGTCACTCTGTACCAATGTGTCTCGTGGCCTTCCACCACAAGAGGAATCAATCAGCGCTTCCGGCAACAAAAGTGTGACATTTTTCAATGGAAATAATTCTACTTATTGAATTTTCCTAACTGGTTAATCAAATGGTCCAGAAACCTCAACCTCTAGCTGGCCGGTCACCTCTGGCTTGTGGCTGTGGTTTTGATCCCTGGTGAGAGCGTATGTGGCATGGAGAAAGGGGCTCCTTCTCAACCTCGTGGATTTACTCCAGTTTCTTCCCACAGCAAAGACCCCTAATAAAAAAATAGGTTGCCAGGCAACGAAACATACGCCCACACAGCAGCCAAATCGTCCGGGCAGTCAACAAGAATTGTCGCATATTAAGGAATTATCAAAAAATCATTAGAATTTGTTTGGTTTTTATAATCAAACGTTTTTTTTTAAATCATATAATAATTGTGACCTCCAGAGGCACCACAAGCTAAAAAGGGTGATTTTTCGTACAATCAGGGGACATAATTCAGGAAGTAATGACCCGATGGGCGCAAATATTGAAAGGAACCAAGATCTTTGGGTTTAAAACATACCTGTCAAGTTTCATCAAAATCGACTCAAAATTGTGACCTCTATAGGGTCCACAACCTTGATATAACATATTTTCACACTATTCGTGTACAAACGGCGGCCATTTTGTCCGTCAATTCTAGTCCGGTTTTCATGTAATTCAAACTCTCTCTTCTTTACCATGTAACGGTGATATAGTCAAACGTTTTTTTAAATCGGATAATAATTTTGACCTCCAGAGGGACCAAAAGCGAACAAAAGCGATTTTTCGGACAATCCGGGGACATAATTCAGGAAGTTATGATACAATGGGCGCAAATATCGAAAGGAACCAAGATCTTTGGGTTATAAACTACATGTCAAGTTTCATCAAAATCGGTTCAAAATTGTGACCTCTATAAGGTCCACAACCTTTATATAACATATTTTCACAATATTCGTGTACAAACGGCGGCCATTTTGTCCGTCAATTTTGGTCCGATTTTCACAAAATTCATACTCAACCTTCATAACCATGGAACGGTGATATAATCAAACGTTTTTTTTAAATTTTGACCTCCAGAGGGACCACAAGCTAAAAAGGGCAATTTTTCGGACAATCAGGGGCCATAATTCAGGAAGTTACGATCCGATTGGCGCAAATATCAAAAGGAATCAAGATCTTTGGGTTATAAACATGCATTTCAAGTTTCATCCAAATCGGTTCAAAATTGTGTCCTCTACACTGTTCACAACCTTGATTTAACATATTTTCACACTATTCGCGTACAAATGGCGGCCATTTTGTCCGTCAATTTTGGTCCGATTTTCACGAAATTCAAACTCGACCTTCATTACCATGGAACGGTGATATAATCAAACGGTTTTTTAAATCGGATAACAATTTTGACCTCCAGAGGCACCACAAGCTAAAAAGGGCGATTTTTCGGACAATCAGGGGCCATAATTCAGCAAGTTACGATCCGATTGGCGCAAATATCGAAAGGAATCAAGATCTTTGGGTTTTAAACATGCATTTCAAGTTTCATCCAAATCGGTTCAAAATTGTGTCCTCTACACTGTTCACAACCTTGATATAACATATTTTCACACTATTCGCGTACAAATGGCGGCCATTTTGTCCGTCAATTTTGGTCCGATTTTCACGAAATTCAACCTCGACCTTCATAACCATGGAACAATGATATAAGAAAACGTTTTTTTAAATCGGATAACAATTTTGACCTCCATAGGGACCACACGCTAAAAAGGGCAATTTTTCGGACAATCAGGGGCCATAATTCAGGAAGTTACGATCCGATTGGCGCAAATATCGAAAGGAACCAAGATCTTTGGGTTATAAACATGCATTTTAAGTTTCATCCAAATCGGTTCAAAATTGTGTCCTCTACACTGTTCACAACCTTGATTTAACATATTTTCACACTATTCGCGTACAAATGGCGGCCATTTTGTCCGTCAATTTTGGTCCGATTTTCACGAAATTCAATCTCGACCTTCATAACCATGGAACGGTGATATAATCACACGGTTTTTTAAATCGGATAACAATTTTGACCTCCAGAGGGACCACGAGCTAAAAAGGGCAATTTTTCGGACAATCAGGGGCCATAATTCAGGAAGTTACGATCCGATTGGCGCAAATATCGAAAGGAACCAAGATCTTTGGGTTATAAACACACATGTCAAGTTTCATCCAAATCGGTTCAAAATTGTGACCTCTACGCTGTTCACAAGCTAAAAAACGTGATTTTTCGTATAATCAGGGGCCATAACCCATGAAGTTACAGTCCGATACATGCCAATATCGAAAGGAACCGAGATCTTATGGTGATAAACCTATATTTTAAGTTTAATTGAAATCGGATAAAAATTGTGACCTGTAGACTGTTCACAAAAAAATGTGGACGGACGGACGGACGGACGGACAGGGGCGACGACAATATACGTCCACATAAAAATGTGGGCGTATAAAAAATGAAAAATACTTGTCTGCGATATCACCTTCGGTGGAAGCGGATGTTAAACGCTAAGAACAACAACTAATGGGGGACTATTTCAGAATAATGAAAGCGGGTCAATTTCATGAAATTTATCGCGACTTTTTACTGTACCCAGAACAGCATGCTCATAGCGGCCAAGTGTAAACCGGGGTTATGAAAAACATACAGACCAATTATAAAATATTTAATATTTCTATATTATACAATTTTCATGGTAATGTCATACATTGTTTAATGAAATACAATGCTATGTTTTACAATTTTATCATGAAATGTTTATATCTGATAATGTCTGTAGTGATTCTGATTCTAGGACAAGGTTATTAAACATTATTTACAGGACTATATATAAATATATACACATCAATAATCATACAGCTACCACAGGCTTCTACACATAGTTTCGACACAACTTTTAAAGCAAGAATTTCATGTTTACTAAGAAAGTCAAAACATAATCATTTCTATGTCTTTTACTCAATAGGTTGTCAACTCACTATAATAGGATCATAGACATTATTTCCCACACTTTAAAATCATTGGCACCAGGAATAACACAATTACCTCCCTTGTTTTTCTATTCCACTCCCACCCCAACAAAATAGCTATCTTGAAACATTTGAATTTAAAGATGAAAATGATATACCGTATTTTTCCCACCCCAACAAAATAGCTATCTTGAAACATTTGAATTTAAAGATGAAAATGATATAACGGTAATTGCCAATTTTTCAGCTGGCAATAATGAATTATTGGAATTATAGGACTGCTTATACACACCATCTATTTTAAGACTATTTTAATACATTTTAAAAATATAACTTAAAAATATGAAATGGTAGCTTTATGGTTAAGTAGACAACTACACCAAAACATTCAGCAACAGGAAGAAACCATAGAAAATTTCTGATGTTTGGACAGCCAACCCTACCCTACGCTTTAACAAGTAAGCCATTCAGCAAACCAGGTGTAGAAAGAGAGAAATGGAGTATTAGGTCCACTCAATCAATACATACAAGGTCATTTCTGGTCTAACATAGTTCCATTTTATGTCCAGTATTCGCATGCGTGTAGGGATATTGAGCTGTGTGAGAAAGCCATAGGACCCCGAGAAAACCCAACGAGGTTGGACAGGCGACCCTTCTTCTTGTCACGTACAAGCGGGGAATCAAAACCAATGTGTATATAAAAGGCATATTAATTCAGCATACAAACAAAGAAACTAAATATTATAATACAGAAAATATGGACAAATTCTTACAAAATAATTCATATTTTTTTTTACATGACATTATCAACAACCATAATTCTTAACATACATATTTTTTTTTGTGTATTTTATTTATATAAACATATTATAGCACTTGATGAAAAAAATACACCTCTATAGTTTATTTACAAGTACATTCTTTATTTACATCAAACAATCTTAAAGATGCATTATCTAAGAGATAAATCAGCCTTATGTAAGATTTAGATAAATAGCTGACAGTTCTCGTTACTGTAGTATAAAAATAGATAATAATATGAGAATATGCTGAAACTGCAGTCAAATTACTTCACTCTGAATCTAGATATCGGTGATACAATTATAGCCTTGTCTCAACTTTAAAGCAGCCTTATGTAACATTAGATAAAGAGTTGACAGATCTCGCTATAATAGTATAAAAATAGATAATGATATATTACTTCACCCAGAGCCTAGATATCGGCCATACAATTAAAGCCTAGTTTCAATTATCATTGATTACGGTATCCATTTTTTACAGTAACCGCATCAACCACAATACGTATTTAAATCTACTATTATCGCAGCCATTGGTTGGATTGTGAGTTTGTTGTGGTCTTGCTAAGTAATGTCTATTTTATATAACATTGAAGGCCCAAAGAAAGATCTGTAATAGGCAGATTTAGCTTTTAGATATGTATATTCTTGAAATTTTCAATAAACTCAGCTCTTTATCTAAATCTTACATAATGGATCGTTAATACAAGTCATATAATTAGTAAGACAATAGCTGACAAATATTCATGAAATAAAAATTTCAATCGGAACAATTTAAAGGTGGTGTTCTAAATTTATTTATTTAAAGGGACAATAACATTCTTGCTGGCTTGGTAGCTCCAGAAAATAAATAATCCCCTTATTCTAAGTACTAGATGTTTAAATGTCCTACCTGTTGTGTAAATGATCCATTACAACCTATTTTATTTGTCCAGAGGGTTCGAAAATATTTTAAAATCCAAGTCACATTTGAAAAGGTTTACGTTAGACTTTTCAAATCAATTGGTTGAATTTTTCCAATTTTTTAAATTAGGTGTGTTAAGATGAAATTTATATCATCATTTAATTGGAATATTCTAAAATAATACGATTTGTTGACCAGAATGAAGATTGGGACATATTTTTCAGTTACAACAAGAGTGTTATTGGGGCTTTAAAACAATCAGAAACACAATATGAATTGTTTGTCGCTCCGCAAACAAAATGTTATAAGATTTGACTGTAAAATGAAAGTACACGTAAATCTAATTTGTATTTCTGTTCACAACTTTAGCGATACAATTCAAATTTCTGATCCTCAGGAAGACCAATCCAAAATTCTACCTTCAAAATTAATTTCTTCAGAAAAAGACTAAACTTTTTTTAAAAGTTACCATTCTAAAACGTTTTTTTTTTTGTTTTTTATACTTCAGTTTTGAAATTTCAATATTTATAGTTGGACACAAGAATTGAGAAGGATATGTTTCTTCTATTAACAAAACCCCCAAAGAACTAGAAATTAAATTTGGTCCAGTAATCTTGACATAAAATTCCATTCAAAAGTTAACAAGCTAAAAACCTGATTTTTATTACAAACAGGGGCCATAATCCATAAAGTTACGACCAGATACATACCAACATCTTTGGGATATCAACATATATTTTGAATAAAAATTGCGATGTCTAGGGTGTTCACAAATAAATGTGAAAGGACAGACAGGGGCGACAATAATATAGGCCCATGGGGTGGGTGTATGAAAATGGAAAGTATCATTATGAATAGAAATGAGTCGATCGGTTACATCGGTACCAGCAGAGGTGAGGTGACAAACAAGGCTATTAATTACCATATTAATTCCATACAATATGAAATATAATAGCTACGATGAAGAACTTTATTCTGCTAAATTATTGTGATTCAAGTCTCCACGTAGATCAAGAATAGTGGGATTTATATGATTTGAAATGGGTCAGCTTCAAGTATACAAATGATCAATATTGGTAGATAGTTTTACTATAAGTATCTGATATTGGTTTTAGACATGTTATAACTCATCTGTAATTTTACAATGAGACTTGTTCAACAGTCTGAATGAATAATAACATCCTACAGATACAGTTTTTCATTTCAGGTCAAAAAACAAGAGATAAAAAATTCAATCCAATTTATAAACAGTACACTCAATCTGTTCAGATTTCTCATGAATTGATTCATTATTTAAGAATCTAAATATTAATCAATATAAAATTCATGCTCTTTTATAAATGAGTATCAATACAGAAATTTAGGTAAAATTGGAAACCATAGGGGTAAAAGGATCTTTTCTGTACATGTAAAAGTATTAATGGAAACTGTTTAAACAGAGAAGTTGATATTGATTTCGCCTGAGAAGTGATAAGATGGAGTCAACATGTGTTTTATATCATCAACATCCTAGAGTTATCTCCTCATGATACAGATGGTGCTGGTGTTTTACCAGTATGATGTAATGAGTTCTGTAGGATCCAAGGGTGTTGTAAAACATCGCTTAATGGCAGTCTTTTCATGGGATCGTGGCGTAATAACTACAAAAAAAATAAAAACAGAAAACATTTTAAACTAGTCTCTATCAGACAAATTGAGATTTATAGGTCATTTGCTAGATTATCCTGTGTTTTACATTATCATAAACAAATGAATGAATGAATATATGAAATGTTGTTTTATGACACTTCAGCTCCAACCGTGCTATACTGCACCAAACATAAACAAATGCTAAGGGAGGTAAATGGTTGTCCACAAGCTAAAAACACCATTTTTTTATAAAATCAGCGACCCAAATTGATGACATTATTCTGAAATATGTAAATATTCATAGCAATTGAGATCTTTTGGAGATCGTCAAAGTCGGATAATAATGTCACCTGTAGAATGTACATGAACCAGTCGTGGGTGTAGTTGTCTTTTTCTTAAATTTTAAATAACAATATTGTTTAACAAAGACTGGACGTGGTTGATTTTTATAAATTAATAAGAATATTACTACGATACTTTAACAACAACGTGGCCGTTTTCTTTTTATCAACATGATAACTTACATTATTAATGAGATCTTGAGCTGGTTTTGATACGTGACTGGGGTAGTGAAACTCCACACGGCTAATTCTGCGATATGTTTCTGTGTGTCCGTCCGCTTCAAACGGGGGCTTTCCAACCAGGAACTCGTAGCATAGAATACCCAGACTCCATAAATCCACTTTCTCGTTGTGCATCTTACCCTCCACCATCTCTGGGGGCAGATAATCCAGGGTACCACATAATGTTGTTCGTCTGGAAAATAAACATGGTGTCTGAATTACATTTTAGACCCATAGAAACACCCAGTTAGTGAGTCAACCCCATGCTCATCGAGACACCCAGTTAGTGAGTCATCCCCATGCTCATCGAGACATCCAGTTAGTGAGTCATCCCCATGGGACTTGAATTAATCTACAGTACCGATGTAATCTGGTTAATCCCTGATTAATAAAATATACCGTAATATACTCATACCTGGATGAAGGAGCATGAACAGACCAACCAAAATCAGCTATTTTCAGATCCCCTCGTAGACTAAGTAGGAGGTTCTCGGGTTTAATATCACGATGTATAACACGTTTACTGTGACAGTACATTAACGCTTCCGCTAACTGACGGATATACTGAAATAAAATATTATACAATCAAACAAACAACTAGACGTTTATTTTTTTTGGACATTTTGCAGTTTACTGGAGAGATAATCTACAGCTGATTAAAGTGTGAGAGAGAGAGAGAGAAATGATAAAAATATTTCCTCACCACGTGCATATTATAGAATATTGAAATAATGTACCAGTACCAAACTTTTGTGAGCACGAGAAATCACTGCAAGAAATCATCTGGATATGGAATCCGTTTTACAGGGAAACACATTTTACTTATTATTAGTTTCTGATCTGGTCATATGAACTAAACATATTGAGTGCCGACAGCCTGTCTTTTATCTGAAGTTGATCAAGCTTCCACACCTTGATTTTGGTACAGAATTCTATTATTTTTTTGTCAAATAAAGTTCAAAATAAATTCTACACGTAGCCTATAAACTCAGATATAATTTGTTATTCATAAATAAATGATGAATGTTTTCAAAACAAATTGTTAAGTAATAATAATTTGCCAATACTATCAATTATTGATCGAGGGATGATCAGCGATTATCATTACCTGAACCCAGTATCGCTTGCCAACTACATCATGTTATATAAATATATAGATTAAAAGACTGGAAATAAGGCATCTGTCGCAAACAACATCCGGATCAAAACCTCTGGTGCCTGTCGTTTTGTACGGAACGATGTCCAGCACTAAGTTGGAACTATCATTATTTTATTAGTGGCTGACATTTTGTCCGGTACATCTAAATCCGTTATTTCCAGGCCTGGTAAAATGTGAATCTTACCGTTGCTGATCTGTCTTCTTCAAATTTTGTACATCTCTGTAATTCTTTATATAGTTCTCCTTTAGGTGCGTACTCTAATATTAAATATACTCGAGTCTTGTCGTGAAAATACCCAAATAATCGCAAGATGTTCGGATGTCTGAAATATAAACAAACTGCAAATTGACATCTACAAATGAAATGGGATGTAACAACCTACTTTTTTTTGGACAAGAGAGAGAAAAATAGGGTTTAACTTCCACTCGACACAATCTAGGCCGTTTTGGGCGTAACACATGGTTCAGTTTTATTTCAATAATTTGCTTGCGCGTATATGGGTCTTTATCTTTCGGAGGAAACCGAAGGACCTCAAGAAAATCCATGAGAAGTGGGGAATCAAAAAACGTGCCTGCTGTTCACTATATGACAGACCTCATTATCCAACGTGAATGCTCTAGCAGTGGGAGGAAACCGGAGGTCCAGAAGAAAACCCACAAGGTTGGACTGGAGACCCTAAAGTGAGGGACAGACGAGCGTATTTTTTCGCCCGATCGCGGCGATTTTTAAAATCGCTCGAAAAATACGCCCGTGTGCCCCTTCAGGGCGACGACGATTAAGATCGCCGAACCATTCGCCCGATCAATCGCTCGTATCTAGCATGTTAGATATTTTCGGCCGAATATTTTTCGCTGGCGATTAAATTCGCTCGTGTCAAGTGTATATTGTTGGGCGATTCATTTTTATTTAGCCAATCATCATCATCGTTGATATCACATGATCTCAAAATGGCTTCCATTTGTACAGGTCACGTGATCGACATAATTACTTGTACGCTTTCGAGACGTTCGCTATGTGTGCCCGTTCTTTATCGGCCGTAAAAAAGTCCCTGGCGAATTTCAATCGCTGCGATCGGGCGAAAAAATACGCTCGTCTGTCCATAGCATTAGTCTTGTCAGGTACAAGCTGGGATATATGAGAAAGTTTACCGTAAATGAGACTGTATTTCTATCTCTCGTCGCAACTGATGTTCAACACTTGATTTCTGTAGTTGTGACTTAAACAAAACCTGGAATAAAAAAACACTATATTTATTCAAATTCTGACTTATTTAATATGTATTCAAGTGACATGCCTATGATAAATTCTTTAGACCATCGGATGACACAGATTTGAACAGATTAAAACATGGTCGCCATTGAATGATTTAATTAAAAAATGGCGAATCGAGGCTCAATCTTGAATAACAAGAACCTGTATAACGATAATAAACAAACTACAGATCTCGTCAAAATTTCCTAGATATCTTCGCTCTGGTAAATTGAATGAAATGAAATGGGGGTTTAATGTCCTACTCCTAACCTGGGATAATACAATGTGCCACAGCCTACTCTTATATCAAGTTCCAACTGCTGGGGAATCTTTTACGTGCACACGACTAGACAGCTGTCCTTGTCAGGCCCTCCGCCCCGCATCACTGATGACAAGGGGAAACCATGCTGGAAAATTTAATTTGAATGAAATTTTCAAATTATTCATTTTGCATTACATGTACCTATTTTTGAGCTATAGCAAGCGCCATAGTCACAGAGTCATCCCCTTTTCACACTCGCAAACATCACATTCTGAGCCAGCGTTGTTCAACTGAAAATTAAACAATCAACTTAGGCTGTGTTGAATTGAAACTATGTTTCTTGTCACTACCTTCGTGACAATCCAATGAGGGTGTGAGGCAAACACAACACAAAGTGTATTTTTCAACACAAAGTGTACAAACCAACACAAACCATCATTTTGATTTTATTCTACCCCCAAAAGCTCAAAGCTAATTCATATTCCCAGGTATTAACCTATATGGTAAACTGAATGAATGAAATAATGAAGTAA
This sequence comes from Patella depressa, assembly GCA_948474765.1. NCBI lineage: Eukaryota > Metazoa > Mollusca > Gastropoda > Patellidae > Patella > Patella depressa. The sequence goes on from OX419717.1 coordinate 80,215,044, forward strand.
AATACAAAAGTTGTCTGAAATACTTTTTAAAACTTGAATGCCACCCAAATAAAAGTTGGTTTGACCAATATCCCCTACTAAATTAACTTTTTGATTCAACAAACAATTGGCGAACAATATTCAACACCAAATGTTTTACTTGGTGCAATACATCAGCAACTATTTTGCAGATTTAAAAAAAAAATCAAAAAAAATCTCCTATTGCACAAAGTCAGTTTAGAAAGCGGTTCCAAGTTTCAATAAAATCTGACGATAACTTTCAGAGATATAATTTTGACTAAAATTGTTAACTGTAGAAAAAAAAAATGATTTGGGATCTGTTAGGCAGATATGTTCCATTAATTTATTTTACTTTAATAAAATGAGTTTTCATATATGTATTTCTTATAAATTATACAATATTTCAATATTGGCTTATTTTATTTCTTGTTGTGTGTATATTTACATGTGTAACTTTGACACATATACATGTAACTTTGACATACAATGACATAAATGTTATTCAAAACAACAGAACTTAGTAATGGTATTATTATTCTTTATTGAATTATGGCTGTCTGTCAAACTTATAAAGTGATCTACAAAAAATTTAAAGCCATTTTATTCGAAAGTCTTCAAAAATATGTACAAACAATGACTTATTTATCAAGAATATTAGCGATAAACCGACGAGAAGGAATATCTAAGACATCAGCTCAGTGCGCATGCCTAATAACCTGACCTGCTTGTTTCTGATTGGACACTTCAACGATTGACCTTAGCGACCGACCAATCAAATAACTTATTCTTAAAATAATTTCATTATGTATGCAAAAACATGCCCGCACCGAGCGAAAGCCGAGAATTTCGCTTGTGGAATACTTGTTTTTAGATTTATATTGAAAGTTTTACTAGTTGAAATACATCTAGTAGAGCAAAGTGGCCACGGGCACATAAAATTTATGTAAATTGCAGCTATTTTTGTTTAGCCGGTATATATTGATAAACGAGACATTACGGGGTAACTTATTTCTAAAATAATTGTTAAAAATGTCGGAAACATTCAAATAAAACTTCAAAATTTTTTGTGTTGAAAAGCTATGCGGCCGAAAATAGACCCCCCGATCCTAAGCGCGCGGGCGACAAGAAACATAGTTCCAATTCAACACAGCCTTACCTTTAAGGCCACAATATATTTACTCTTCTTTTCTCTTGCTAAATAAACATTTCCAAACTTTCCTTTACCTAATGGTTTCCCAATATCAAAATCATCTAAAGACCATTTTGTCCTGAAGGCAAACAAAAGAGTAGATTATAAGAGAGAGAATGTCCACTTAATACCATATTCCTGAAGCAATGGCGCGAGAAATCCCTCTCTTGCCATTGCTGGATTGAAGTCATATTCTTGAACTTTGGAGCGGATGTCTCTATTTAACGTCCATCTCTTTGATGAGGAGTCTTTCCTAGACTTACGATAGTTGATTAAATGTAGCAAACAATGGAGAAAATATTAAACCCCTGCTGCGTGGTCCAACAGAAGAAAAGCAGATTCTACATGTGGCAATGTTGACATTTGAAGCCATTTTGTGTAGCCTCGTTTGTCACACAATTAATTTTTCTATTATATTCTGTTGCACGCTGGATAATTGAGCATAATTAATTTTGCGCGTTATGACGTAAACTAGCCTCGGTTGTCACTAGATACATTGCGGTAACATTATTTTGAGGTCTGGTTAACCCCGATTGATTGTTACAATGTAAGTCATTGGTTGATACATGTAACAGCACTTCTGACCAATTATAATTTAGGACAAGAATATTCACTCAATACAGCAGTGAGTAGTAGGATTAGCTCTAATCAAGCAGAACACTGCGAGGATTATGACTTACATGTAATAAAAACTACATGTACATGGAGGTCATTTCGGGACTAACACAAGGTTCAATTTTATTCCAATAATTCACTTGAGCGTAGGGGTCGTTAGCAGCGGGGGGAAACCAGAGGATCCAGAGAAAAACAACTGAGTTGGACAGGCTACAGTTCTCTCTTGTCCATGTCGCGTACAACAGGGAATCAAAGACGGGTCTTATGATACAGCGCTTAAATTCGAAAAGTATAATGTACACCAATTCGATGTGACTCCATCAATGTCAACACATGTGGTTTGAAAATTTAAAAGGGAGACCACTCTAAAATAAATTTCAAACTTACGCCGATAAGCTTCAATTCAAAATTTAAACGTGTTATGCCCATGGGCATAATAACGACAGGGCTTAAATACAAGGATTCAAAGTAACAATTCGGCCATTCAACCCCTGCAGAAGACCACACTAGAAATATGATATATATATATAGTGTATAAAAATTGATATATTTGTGTAAGGAAAATATACCTTAAGCCTTCTGATGGATTGTCTCCCATATTTTCAGTATCACCACCTCGTTCAGCTATAGGTTTTCTCACAGCATCATGTCCATGTTGGGATGTATTCACTGGTTTTAATACCCGTTTTGCTTCCATGGTTACAGCACCTGTGTCAAGCTGTAAACCAAACAAAGCATATTATACTTATATATCACCTAGGAATTATTTTACATTGCACACTTCACGAGTCATTTATTTGTCAGCGGTTTTCCTAGCCAATGTACACAACACTACTATGTATTGGTACCGGTTATAAATTGTCTCCTACATTTTCTCAGCAAATCTTTTAAAGGAGCAGATATGAACATATATAAACTGATTTACCAGTATAATCAATGTTTTTTTACTGTAATTTCTAATCAGTTATGTTCGGCAACTACACCGGTAGTATTCCCCTAGGGATATGCATAGACTCATTCATCGCGTCGCTTCATACAATTCTTGTGGCAATCTTAAAGGAGCTAAATCGCTAACATTTGAGACCTAGAAATTGACACAAGTGCATATAATATTTTAATAAGAATGTAACTGATTTACATTCAATGGTTTCCGTTTTAACTCTAATTTCAAATTAGTTATGTTCGGCAAAATTTTAAAATAACTAAGCCAGATGTCTCAATCGAATGCAGATTTCTAGTGTGTGGTTATTCCAGTCTACATACATGTAGCAACCAGTAGTTATTGCGCATGCTCTCCAGATAAGAACATTGCGACGCCGTTTGAATTGGTGCATTGATTCTAGCTTCGTTCTTTGAGCCCCTTCTTACCACACCTGGGGCTAAAACGCATTATGGTACCGGTACACGCTTTGTGTACTGTACCAGTACCGGTAGTAAAATGTTTATTTTGTCTTTTTCCGGTTAGATTACAGCATCAATGTTGATTTACATCGACAAATAATTTGTGCTTTCGATGTTGAAGATTTTGGATGATATTGAGTTAGAGACTATTTTAAGCACAATATTGGTGTCTGGTCGAATCGTGTACCTTAGTGCGTTTCAGCGTCATTTGTGAAAAGTGACCAGAAAGAACGAGGCTAGACATTTCCACAACTCGCGTCAAATGGCAACATCATAACTTATCTGGAGAGCATGTGCAATAATAGACTGGAATAACCAGATACTGGTTCTAGAAATTTATATTCGGTTGAGACTCCTGCCATATTTCGCTGGACATAAATAATTGATTTGAAATTATTTAGTAGAGTAATGTAAATCAGTTCATAGACAATCACAGTGAATTTTGTTCGTGTTTGGATGGATAAACTCTATGAAAATAATATTGGATTTTAAATTTGTGTCGGGTGTGGCAAAAAATGATTTCTTTTGGCGAAAATCATGGTGAAAAATAGAAGAGAAGTTAAAGCTAAAGGATTCCAAAATAGCTTTAGATTTAGAACCGTGATGGGGGAAAAGTCTTATTTTTCAATCATTAGTTCGATCAGTTGCCAATAGTCTGAATAGTATAGAAGAACGAGGCAGTCTCTATCCATTAAAGTAACTACATGTAACACACCACCACAGCCTTACTTTACTACAAACTACGTCTACAGGCTGTACTTTACTTAGCAGATTTTATATCAACAAGATGAAGAAAGAAGATAGAAATTCTTGCCTACATTTGCTAAAGCCAATGTCACAAATGCATGTAATTGACCAGATTTAAGACTAGGTTGGACTTGGAGCCGCCGAGTCTAAAATAAAATAAAAACCACCCATTCATTCCATTCAAAACGGTTTCATGATTTATGTAACTGGTAACCCGCAACTTCATTCAACTTGTAGACTGCAATAAACTCCACCTATAACCAATCTGATAACATTCGGAGATGTAATATAAAGAAAAAATATCTCAGACTGTTCAATACCTGAAAATAACCGGGAATATTTTCTCGTTGTTGTCAACACTGTCAAATAATGGCGACCAATTCAAATCCGTAACGATTTCGTGTCGAAGCAAATTATTGGATGGTTTCTTATAAAAAGTCACGTGCTTTATATTTTAAAATCAAGAGCAACGGAAGGGGAGCAACTCCACTTATAACTGGAGTTGTGCCCCCTTGAACGCACTGATTGCTTGTCCGTCGTAGATAAATTTCGCAATAAACGTCGTGCAACTGTTTGACATCTAATCTATCGAGATGTTTTCCATAAAACAAACACTCGTTCATTCACAGCCCGTTATCGCTTCACATTTCTTTACCTAAAGGAGGTGGTCTTGGAATGCAGTCCAGACACTATAATTAAATAATCACGCCACATTATAGACTAATAGGGCCTAATCGGTGTAATGCCGAGTGTTTGGCTAGTATTAGTTATCCCTTCGAACGGCTAAATCTATTTGTTACGGCCAGCTCATTTATCAATTTTCGTCAAAGTCGCTGAGATGGAAGGGCGCAGTACGTTAATCCGGCTATTCTTTGGGTTAGGGTTAGGGTTTGGGTTACTAAAATAGCTCGGAAGTAGCCGGGTCAACGTACCTGGTACTAGGCCGATGGAAGTAAGGTTAGGCTATAGAGCACATGCTTGTTGGCGAAATTGTAGGTTGGGGTTAGGGTAAGCATCAGGACTAGGTCCTGGGATATGGTTGGGATTAGGCTAGCGCTAGCCCCGATAAGAAGTCTTTTCCGTTGCCGTTATCATTATTTATAATGGCGAAGATATATATCTTGTCTGCACTAACTCACATCGTAGAGTTATTTGACAACTATTCTCTATTTTTTATGTCTTCGAGCAGACTAACAGAAGAGACGTATTCAATTTGTAGCTCATGACAAACATTTGCTTTCAAATTCATTGTTTGAATTTTCATGTCTATAAACATTTTCTTTTCAAAATCTTTTATGTGGAGTTCTCTATAGCTAATTATATTACTCAATATCTTCCAAAGTCTTCGACATTGACAACACGAATTATTTGTCAGTTTAAATCAACATTGATGTTGTGATCTTACCGGGAAAAGATGGTCTTCTGATATTCAATATATAAGATAAAATATACATTTTACCACTGGTACACGAATCGTATAGGCCAACCATAATGCATTTGTATAAACGAATGCGAAGAACTAGACTAGTCGACATATTATTCCCAAGTAAAACGGCGACTTAGCATTCTTATTTAGAATTGATAATGGTATAGACTGGAATAACCAGGCGCCAGAGATTACCATTGTATTGAGACTTCTGGCGTATTTCTCCAAAAAATTACTGATTAGAAATAAGAGTAAAACGGAAACGATTCAACGTAAATTCGTTTATCCACATGTACATGTTATGCGTTGCGAGCCATTCCATCAATTTACAGGCCCCAAATATTAGTGATTCAGCCCCTATAAGACATAATTGACTGAAGAATAGTCTGATATGAATTATTAAAGGGCTAATCCCGATATTTTTTGGAGAATAAAACTGCTTAATTTTGTGTTACAATCGCTTAAAATCCCCTACATAACTGCAGAGAAACTAACTCAGTATTTGTGATACGTTTTTGAACAACTTAAACCCGCCAATCTTCATCTGGAAAGGAAAACAGCGCCCCAATCTGTATTCTGTGGTGTCTACGTAAAACCAGGCTTCTTTTATTAAAAAAATAATGTGTAGGTGAAATTTACCTTTCGATATCAAGTACAGTACATTTGTCATTCACTATATAGACCTCTCAATAAACGGAAGTCGATTATCAGGTCATCAGCGAAAAAATAGACCCGAATTCTTAAAAAGACTCGTGTCCGGATAAGCAGTTTTGATGTTCACGCCCAAACGACTCAATATTTTGAGCTGAAATTTTGAGACAAGGTAAATACAGCATTCTTCGATGTTTTAGCGCTTAAATTTCATACGTAATTGGACTTTCATTTTTGAGACTCTGTTTAAAACGGGATAGTCCCTTTAAGACTTCGGTCAATGTATGACAAGGGAACGTGTCCATAATGTACACTGCTTGGCAGATGCCCGTCTGCATTAGCCCTTCTCTCTCCATATTGGCACAGCCGTTGGTGGAGGGAGGGGGCGGATGACCAAATTGTTCGCACGTGCGAGCTGTATAATAAAGTCTGTCATTGAGTCCATTGGCATGGTTTCGATTCCCCGGTTGTGCGTGACAAAAAGTAGGGTCGCCTGTCCAACTGCTAAACTAAATACCCCTTCGCGTAAGCGAATTATTGAAATAAAATTAAAACTAAATGTTGGTCACGAAATTATCTAGTTTTTGTAGCTAGGAGGTTACCCCCCCCCCTCTCTCTTGATAAATAGAGAAACCCTTATTCGGGATTCGATTAACAGGGCTAATGAAGACGGACATACGTCATACAGTGTGCTATGAGGGAAATGTTGCCCTGTTTGCACTTACATCGAATAGCAACTTCGAAGGGATCGTTTACGCGTACTCCAATGTATACACGGGACCTCGGTGTTTCGTTCCACGGAACGACTATTGACTTCCCAGACTTTCCTGCACCACCGACAAGCATTCTCTCGGTCCACCAGTCAAGTTAGCGAGTCAACGTCTTATTCGCTGCGCTACTTTGTCTCCCAAACCCCGTTTGATGTCCTCGCTAGCCTGGAGGTCGGGTGTTCGATCCCTGCATTGGCCGAGAAAGTTCATCTCGATTTTTCGATGTGGTTTCCCCTTGTCAGTAATGCAGAAGGGAGGCCTGGCAAGGACATCTGTCTATTCGTTCGGATGGGACGAACAGTGTACAAATTGGTGTGCACGTTAAAGATCTCTTGGCAGTTGGTATTCGATATAAGAGTAGGCAGTAGCGCCGCTGCCCTGGCAAAATTTCCCTCATAGCACACTATATATGTGCCCGTCTTCCATTAGCCCAGGTTAGGTTCAGAAGAGTAGGACGTTAAACCCCATTTCATTTCATTTCATTTTGATGTTTACCACCATTTATAATTACTGTTAAGCTCAAATGAACATGCGTGGCCTTAGGCTCGTGAAATATCTTTTTTTTTGTTATTTAGATTATTCCCATTGGTGAGATTTACAGATAATAATAATATTATGATAATGTGTCACTCTTATGATATAAGTCACGTAGGCGCTTACTACGATCACCCCCGAGGGTGGGTTGAATCTATTTCTTAAGGCCAGTTCAATTTTTGTCCGGGAGTCCGGGATGTAAATAATAAGGTTAGAGCACGTGATTGTTGGCGAGTTTGTAGGTTAGGGTTAGGGTAAGCATTTGGCTAGGTTCAGGGTTAGGGTTGGGATTAGCGCTAGCTCTGTTTATGTCTCGTAACCTATGGCGGAAAATTGAGTTGGCCTTATCATTTAGCACTTCCCCCGGGGGTGTAAAGAAAGAGTTAATCCGCTACATAAACGTTTTACTGGTTTCGTATCATATCGCTTTTAGACAAGGGACCATGGGCACCATACAATGAAAGACCAGTAAGTATAGATGTATGATTATCAATTTTTATTCTTTATATTTCATTTCATTTTACAAGCATCATGTATCATCTGAAAGCCCTGGCGACTTGATGACTGAGACACCGGTTTACTACACAAGGAGGGTTCTAACCCCCACCCCCACCCCACATCCCGCCTATGTTGGCCGGGAAAGATCCTTGTTAATTTCTGATGTGGTTTATCCGTGTTAGTGGTGCAGTCCGGAAGGGGGAGGTGGAGAATGACAGGGACAATGTATAGTCGTTTAAAAAAGACGAGTAAAACGGGGCTATTTCACACTATAGCGTACACGTAAAGAAATTCTTGACAAGAATAGATGGTGACGTCGTCGCTGTTCCGGAGAAAATATCCGCCATAGTGCACGCTTTATAGCGCATGCGCATGCTTGTGTTCATAAGCTGAGCTAGTGTTGAAAAGAATTGCGTTAAACTCCATTTAAGTTAAATTGTCAGATATAAGGCTAACGAAATAATGCATACGTTTACGTTAACTGTTGTCACGATAATAGGGTTGGGGTGGGGTAGAAGTGATGGGGTGGGGTAATTTTGATTTCTATAATGTATGTGAACAAACATTGGTATTAATCTATACAGCATTTGAATAAATAAAATGCAAATACGCCGAATATTAAATTATTTAAAGATATATCGATTTAAGTTAGGATTTGAGTTAATGCAATAATGTTTAACGTCCTATTGTTCTGCGCCGAACTGGGCTAATGAAGACGCGCATACGCCCGGACAGTGGCACTACGGCTAACTTTTATATCGAATTCCAACTGTCAAAGAATGTTTTATGTACACGCTAATGTGTATACGGAATCTCGATTTGGCGTCCCATCCGAACGACTAGACAACTGTCTTGTCAGGTCCCCCGTCCTGCATCATAGACAAGTGGGGGGGGGACGCTTTAAAATGTGAATCAACTTTCACGGCCAATGCAGGATCGAAAAACCATACCTCCTGGCTAGCGAGCCAGCGTCTCACCCACTAAGCCACCATGACCCCCATTTACCATATGACAAGTGTAATTGTATACGCGTGTAGTCTAGACTTGTGGGTTCTCTCTGAGTCCTCCCACTGCTAACAATCCCTGTGCACAAGCGGATTATTGAAATTTAAAGTAAACCATATGTTAGTCCCGAAACGACCTAGGTTGTGTTGAGAAAACGTTACGACCCCCCTCTCTCTCTCTCTCTCTCTGTTACTCTCTCTCGTTCTCTCTCTCTCTCAGAGCAGAATCAATGACTAATTTTGATTTAAAATAATTTACAGGAATCTGCATGTTTGCTGTGCTTTCCGATAACCGGCAACAATCTTCTGGAAGGAAAAGGATTAACGGATTACAGAGGAGTACATAAAATGAATCGAATTCTACTCAAATTTGTTGGACTGGTGATTGCCGGTGTTTGGACCATGTTCTTAATTTATGTCTTTAAAGTAGCATCGCCGTCATCGTCATCATCATCTTCATCTTCATCAGCATCATCAGCAGCAATATCTTCATCATTTTCATCATTATTTTCAGCTAGGAGAAACTACAAGGCTTTAATCCAACCTGGTAAGTGTCCCACAGAACTGGGTTTGTTTTGGGGGTTTTTTTTTTGGGGGGGGGGGGGAATACTACTCACTATCTATAATCAAATGTCAAGGTTTTATCGGGTCACGGACATCCTTACCCACTCTCGCTGCATATTGCTTTAAAAGGTTTAGTGATTAAGGAACAACGGATAGTCGTTCGGACGGAACGAAAAACCGAGGTCCGACAAAATATGCCGTATTCTCGTCTCCAGTGTCCGGTTTGTGTAGAAAAGGAGAAAGTTAAGTTACGCCCTCAGCCCCCTTTACATTATGCAATCGCTTAATCTGCCTATTGCCGGTCTTTCTTTAGTCCTTGTGGGAGGGGGGGGGGGTAGTGGTCTAGAGTGACCTTTAGCTGGCCGGTCACCTCTGGCTTGCGGCTGTGGTTTTGATCCCTGGTGTCAGCGTATGTGGCATGGAGATAGGGGCGCCTTCTCAACCTCGTGGGTTTCCCCCGGGCACTCCGGTTTCCTCCCACTGCTAAAGACCGCTACGCGCAAGCCAATTATTGAAATAAAATTAAACCATATGTTATTCCCGAAATGTCCTCGTTTGTGTCGAGTGGACGTTAAACCTCATTTCTCTCTATCTCTTTACTCCTTAAACGAAATATAAACTACTAGATATTTATTAACAAGACACGACCATAATCAACCCCCAAGATCATCGTATGGCTCCGATTTTGAATAGATTAAAACGGGTTGGCCATTTAATGATTTGAATTTAAAATACCATGGTAACGATTATGAACAATCAACTCGCACATCTTTTCTAAACTACAAACATTGATAACTTCACTCAAAATAAAGTAATTTGAATGAAACAATTTTCAATTTGCATGATCTATATTTGATATATTATATAAAGCAGGGGCGGAACCAGGAATTTTTGAAGGAGGGGGTTTGCCAGGTTTCTGTTACGGAAATCTGCCATCATCGTCTCTAAATTACATAGGAACACATACAAATTGAGCTTTTTAAACAGAGAAATCATTTTTATACCGATGTAGGATCACTTTGCCCCCCCCCCCTCCGGATCCGCCCCCGTATAGTGAGAACTACCCGCTCTTACATAATGTCGCATTAATGAAGTGTAATATAGCCTGTGGTATTCGTCTAATTTCTTTGTTATATTGGACGACTCCATGTGAAGATTGTTTTGTAACACCGTGCTATAAGATACTTAATCCATTTTGAGTTTATTTCTACAACACTTGAATTTTTATCCGGATGACGTAAATACCTACACAGACTGGCTCCTACTTGTTGTGTTTCATGCCGGTAGCCACAATGGCCCATTCAGAAAGACAATAGCTAACCTGGAAGTTCTGTCTTTGTGTGTCCCCCCCCCCCCCCGTCAGTGATGTAGAGCCGAGGGTCTGTCAAAGGCCAAAGTATTGTCGCTCCCTCCACGTCAGTGATGCAAGACTAGGCAAAATTTCCCAAGTAAGAGCAGAACAGTAAGGCATTAAAGTCCATTTCATTTCATTTTCATTCCATTCAAGCCACATCCTCTCAGTCAAATTGTTTTATTTGTATTGCATAGTCTCCTACAACATTGGGGGGGGAGGGAGGGGGTCGAGTGGTTAGCACGTGCGTGCTGTATCATAATGCCTGTCATTGAGTCACCAGGCGTGGTTGGTCACAAATCACGAAATAGATACGTGACTAAAAGATTGTTTAACAAATTTAATTAAAGAGAAACACATTGGAGTCTGATATTCCTAAAGCAAATTAATTTATAAGATAGGAATATGTAATATTTATATTATAGAATTTATGAGAATTTAAATAAAAATGTTTGCTTCCTATATTTCAGGTTCACAGGGGCCGTATAAAAGAGCTAAAATATTATGTTGGGTGCTGACAGCGCCAACATTTCTAGATAATCGTGCCAAGGCGGTGAAAAATACCTGGGGTAAACGCTGTGACAAAACTCTATTCTTCAGTAGCACAGCCAACGCATCGTTTCCTACGATTGGTCTGAATGTTTCCGAGGGTCGAGACGCACTGCCCAATAAAACAATCAGAGCTTTCACTTACTGTTATGAAAATTACGGGCAGGATTTTGATTGGTTCATGAAAACTGATGACGACACTTACGTCATTGTGGAAAATTTACGTAAATTCGTTTCGAAATATTCTTCATCGGACCCTATTTATTTCGGTCATAATTTCTATAAATATTTTAAACAGGGGTACATGAGTGGCGGCGCGGGGTATGTATTAAGTAAGGAGGCCTTAAGGGTTTTTGTAACTAAGGGCGTGGCTAAATCTAAGCCTGTGTGTCACATAAAAGATGTACGAAACGAAGACATTTTAATGGGTGCTTGTATGGAAAGACTGGATGTTAAAGCTATAGACACGGTTGATGAGTATCAACGAGAACGATTCTTACCACTGGATCTTATCGAATATACTGTTACTGGGTTTCCGTTTTGGTTGCCAGACTATTCAAAGTTTAAACCCAAACTCGTAAGTATATGTAGATCGTATTTTTTTTTGACAAGGAGTAGGGTCGCCTGTCCAACCGTCGCTGGTCCCCCCCCCCCCCACTGCTAAAGGCCCCTACGCGCAAGCGATTGGTAGAAATAAAAGTGAACCATATATGTTAGTCCCGAAATGAAATAGTTTGTGTCGAGTAGACGTTAAACTCTCTCTCCCTCTCTCTCTCTCGCTCTCTCTCTCTCTCCCGTATTTTATCTATTTGTTCCGTTTGTTTTTCTTGGTTGTGCTGACGCTCTTCGAATAAAACCTAAGTTACCACAAATGCTTGTACGATCGTTGCGCAACGATTGAATGGCCTTGATTGTTAACGCCAGCTCACTAACGGGGAGGTTCTGGTTCGATCCTGTTGAGTAGACATCCCCCGGAATGAAACGGGTACGATCCCAGACAGAAATAATCCCCAGCTGCATTATGTTATACCCCAGTCAGACCGGAATGGCGCCCTTACTGCGCTGCTACTGCGACGGAAAATGGTCCCAGAGCTCGTCAAGATCGCCATCGCCATAAGCGTGGTGGAAACCTCAAATATTGCGCTGTGGTCTTCATGGTCATGGCGTTTGTTTTGCGCATGTTCTAGGATCTGCCCTGGAAAGATGTGAAAACGCGATTTGTAGTTTGTAATATTTCGGAACATTTTCGCGCGTTGTGTTTACGTTTGCCGGCACCTTGTGCATTTTCTGGTCGCCGTAAGGCCGCTGCAGCGCAGTAAGGACGCCAAACCCGGTCTGAAGGGGGCATAATAGAGAGGTTCCGCAACCAGTACGAAGTACGAACTACGTACTACGAACACAGCTTCGTACTTCGTCTTTGACAAATCTCCGTTTCCGCAAAAATACGAAGTCCGAAGTATGATCTTTAGTTCTACAGTTTTGTTAAATAAAAAGTATTAAATCAAATCAAATTTTAGTCCTCAAGAAGCTCATTGTATTGTGTTTCTTATCGCCGACTGCCGAAAAAAACAAATTTCACAGAGCGAAAATTTGCCCTAAATCAAACCGCTAACGCCGATAAACCTCCTACTGAATTGTAAATGTTCAATCTTACTATAAAATCGCAAAAAAATACAAATTTCATCCAAAATCAACGAGAAAATCATGATATCGTACTTCGTTTTTTAACCACGTACTTTTCTCGATTTCTTCGTAGAAAATGGACGAACCGAAGGCCGCTTATGTCAATGACATCACACAAAGTGATGACGTCAGCACATAAACACTTCGTAGTTAGTAGTTCGTAGTGGTTGCGGAACCTCTCTATATCTAGATAAACAGTTCACGCTAGGCCTATAATAGTTCAGATAATTCAAAATTTTAATCGCCAAGTAATCGCGGCATTCCTATCAGGTCTTATAATAGAGATCAGTTGTAGCAACCACGTTGACACTCTTGATTGTATCGAAACGCAATTGAACTACGTACCAGATCGTGGACTCATTAAAGACTTTTGGCAAACGTAAATTCTTGGTCCGTATCACGTATCCCTATGAATTTTGCGTGTGACGTCATCAATATGTGTGTATTTCTCATACGTGATACGGCACACGTATACGACAGGACGTATCGAACAGCTTTGATACGGAAAAGTTCTGTATAATATTGTCGTCTTTTTATCGTCTTTGTTGCTACTTTTAGACGCTGAAGTTTTACACCATAGCGTTTTTATGAATCTATCTGTATCCTAGAACACGAGGGTGTATATTTAATGTGGCTTTAAAAATGATAAACACTGGAATTTGATCATTATTTTTGATGATTTATTGAAGCGAGACCCTTCAAATTTATAAATGATTCTATGGTAAAGGGGTATACCAAAACTCTAATACTACATTATACGGATGGGAACAATTCCGCTTGCCAAAAGTCTCTAATAGCTACAGGGACAATCCTATCACAACCCATCGCACGAAAGGTGGGAACCTAACATATACATACAAACCCTTGCGTCAGATTATGATTAATATAGTTATATTAAAAATAACATAAAAAAACAACCCGGAAGTCATTATCTTGAATAGGGCACAGACAATAAAAATAATTGTCATTGAAATGAACTTTGACGAGTACACGGATTTGTCGTGATTTATGTCGATCTCATTGATCACACATAAGAGCTAAATCTGTCTATTGCAGCCCTTTTTCTATAGTTAAATGTATATTATGCAAACACAGCAAAATCTGTCTATTGCATTTCCTTGGGGGGGGGGGGGGTGGCCTAGTGGTCTAGAGTGCCGCGCTTCGACCTCTACCTGGCCGGTCACCCCTGGCTTGCGGCTGTGGTTTCGAGCCCTAGTGTGAGCGTATGTGACATGGAGATAGGGGCGCCTTCTCAACCTTGTGGGTTTCCTCCGGGCACTCCGGTTTCCTCCAACTGCTAAAGACCCCTACGCGCAAGCGAATTATTGAAATAAAATTAAACCATATGTTAGTCCCGAAATGACCTAGTTTGTGTTGAGTGGACGTTAAACCCCATTTCTCTCTTTTTCTCTCTCTCGTTTCCTTAGGCCTGAAAAGTTATCTCAATTATTAATTAGACATTAATTAACTTATTCAGACCATAATCAACTCTCGATGCCATCATTAGCCTGCGATATTAAGCTGATTGGAATACAGTTTTTGAAAAGTAATTAAACCTAATATGGATAATCGTGATTTGTTGTTTTATTGTATACAGACTTTAGTTATGATGGTCGAGACTTGCCTAAAAATACAACAGCTAATATTTCGGTTCAAAGTGGTGCAATTTCATTGACATTTTCAGCATTCTGTTTCTGTTATCTTTTTTAAAAACTACTATAGTGAGAACTGCCAACTCTTTATCTAATCTCCCATAATACCTCTTTAATCAAGATTTTAAACGATACAAAATATCCTCGGGGTAAAAACAATTGCCAACCATAAATATACATTATGGAAGCTTTAGATGAATAAATGAAATGAAATGAAATGAGGTTTAACGTCCTACTCTTCTGCATCTAACCTAGACTAATGGAAGACAGGCATACGCCATACAGTGTGCTATGAGGGGAAATTTTGCCGAGGCAGTGGCGCTACGGCCTACTCTTATATCGAATTCCAACTGCCAAGGGATCCTTTACGTGCAGGCCAATTTTAGACGAAGAGTTGATATTGTTCGTTATAGGAATAGATAATAAAAATAGAATATATTGAAAATGTCAGTTAAATTATTTGATCCTGAATGTAATGAAATAGGGTTCAACGTCCTATTCAGGTCCGGCTGGGATAATGAAGATGGAGATACGCCATGTAATGCGCTACGATCGATTGCAACTGTCAAGGGACCTCGCTCTTCTTTAGGTACCATCCGAACGATTAGACAGCCCATCGTCAGGTGCTCAGTTCTACACCTCTGCTGGAAACCCCCGATGAACATTGTCGACGAACACCGGGAGCGAACGTTCAGGGTGTGCGGGGTTGGTGGGGGAGGGGGGGCGAATACGTAAGATCTGTCATTCGCTTCCCTGGCTGTACGTGACAAGGAGTAGGGTCGCTTGTCCAACCGCGTGGGTTTTCTCCGGGTCCGGCCCCCACCACCTCACCGCTAAAGACCCCTACGCGCAAGCGAACTATTGAAATAAAATAATACCCCCTTTCTCTCCGCGACCTCCGTGGAAGCGAACCAGTACTTACTTCACTTCAATCGGAATAATAAAAAAACGACATAATTCAATTTGATGAATCACTGACCATCTTGTTCAGGTTTATTTCTGGTTTGTAACGATATGTTTTGTGTTTTTTTATTTCGTCTATGTAAGTTTTGCAATTCTTTATGTTCCACTTTCGTTTGTTCCAGAGCCGCAGTCGTAACACGCTGAACGACCTGTCTGTAAATGTTTTATAGTTATTAATAACATGTTATTCTGTTTTCTTTTCTTTTATTCCAGGGAGTGAATTGTTGTGCTGAAGATTTGATATCGATGCATTACGTTAAACCGGTAACAATGTATGTTTATGATATGTTGTTACATCGTGTAAAGGTCAACACAAACGTCTAAAGAATCTGTCAGAGCTCATAACAACGTTGGAATTCATCTTGAAACTATCTAATACAAGCAAACATTAAATATGTGCGGAGATTAACATGTCCGACTAGCAGCGACGCGGTGTAAAAAGTATGAAGGACTTGTAAAACATTAAATATTTTGCGGCAAATAGCATATCCGACTAGCAGCGACACGGTGTAAAAAGTATGAAGGACTTGTAAAACATTGAATATTTTGCGGAAAATAACATATCCGACTAGCAGAGACACGGTGTAAAAAGGACTTGTACAACTGTGAATTTTCAGCAATCAATAAACGATGAATTAATTCTTTTGAACAGTTTAATACCCGAGAAATAAACTCTCCAAAAACCCACGGCCCATCTGTAATGATACATTATGTGGGATTTAGATAAAGAGTCAAACTTTCTTTTTATAATAGTTTCGAACTAAATAATGTCAAATGAATAGTTTTGAAAAAAATTTCATTCAAATTACTCTATTGCAAGTGAAGATATTAGACTTTGAATGTTTGGCAACACGTGTGCAATAATTTCAACCACTGTACTGGTTGTTCAAAGCTAAGTCTCGCTCCTCTAATTTTAAATTAAATCCAAATATGGCTGAACCGTTTTAATATATTTAACATCGCAGAAATCGAATGCCATCGAGAATTGATTATGGTCTGGATAAGTTAATTAATGTCTAATTAATAACTGAGATTACATTTCTGGGGCCGGTTGCTCAAAGCTCTGTTAACTTTTAACGATCCGTTAACATGGCGTTTAACTTTAACGGAGAGAAAGGTTGTTGCTGGAAGCCCCCGTTAACTTTAACGGATAATGAAATTGACAACCAGCAACAGAGATTTAACTGACCGTTAACAAACGACACATGAATGATAACGGATCGTTAAAATGACTTAGTGTTGAGCAACCGGCCCCGAGTCTATAAAGAATGACCTACAATATTCGAGAGAGAGAGAAATGGGGATTAACGTCCACTCGACACAAACTAGGTCATTTTGGGACTAACATATGGTTTCATTTTATTTCAATAATTCGCTTGCGCGCAGGGGTCTTTAGCAGTGGGAGGAAACCGGAGTGCCCGGAGGAAACCCACGAGGTTGAGAATGCCACATACGCTCACACCAGGGCTCGAAACCACAGCCGCAAGTAAGAGGTGACCGGCCAGCTAGAGGTTGAAGCGCGGCACTCTAGACCACTAGGCCATCCAACTCTCCCCCACCCCCTACAATTGGCAGATTTAACTCTTGCATAATGTATGCTTAACTAATTACAGTTCAGAAACCATTAATGTTTATATTACCAGATAGAATAATAAACCATATCTAATTTATATTACATGTATCATAATTACACGCAGATCCATAGACATCTCTGTGAAATGTGGGTACCAAATTGGAATCTGTCACGCAGTTAGAATCTTCGGCTATTTCGTTCTTAGCTCACCTTTTAATGCGGGATAAAACAACATTCAGTATTTATTGTGAGGGGGGATCACGTGGCTAAGTTTATCTCGATTTTCCGGCGTGGTTTCTCCTTGTCAGTGAAGCAGAACGGAGGGACTGACAAGGACAGCTGTCTAGTCGTTTGGATGGGACGAAAAACCGAGGTCTAGTGCACACATCGGTCTGCACGTCAAAGATCCCTTGGCAGTTGGAATTCGATATAGGCGTAGGCCGTAGCGCCGCTGTCCGCGCAAAAATTTCCCTCATAGCACACTGTATGGTGTATGCCCGTCTTCCATTAGCCCAGGTTAGGTGCATAAGAATAGGACGTTAAACCCTGGATGATGGTACAGAAAAATAGGATGTTAAACCCCATTTATTTTCATTTATTGTGGCACTTGGTAGTCGGTGACACATTCAGTAATTATTGTGAGTCTTGGTAGTTGGTGACACATTATATTTTAACAAACGGTAAAACACACACCTCGCCTCTCTCATTGTCCTATCTAGTCTTATTTTTTTATACTTTTCTTTAAAAAAACATTAATAACAAGGCTCGATTTGTTTGGTTTTTTTTTTTAAAAATGGAAAAATATTTATCAAACTCTGAAACAAAACCAATTAAAATGACGAATATCCACAGAAAGTAATCAAAGACTAAATGTATGGATTTAAGTCATCCTCAACTAGACTCGTACATCACACATAGATCTATGCATTACAATCATTCTCAACTAGACTCGTACATCACACATACATCTACACAAACTCTTTTTAAAAATTTAAATAAATGAAACGGAAACGAATGAACAAATTAAAACACATCAATTAAGGGGCCAGTCTTGATTATATTTTGGAGAATAAAACTGCATAATTTTGTGTAAAAAGCCCTCCGAATCCTCCTACTTTATGGACGAGCAAAGAACTCAATATACAGGCATTCCCAGGGACTGATACCCAACTGTTGAGCAGTAAAAAGTTGCCCAGTAAAATTAACCTGTAGACATCAGCTTGGCTTGAAGAGAAGGTGAGAGAGAGAGGGAGAGGAGAGGGGGACGAAGGTAAACTAGGTCATACAGCATTTCAGAAAGATTTATAGCAAATTGAAGGACCCCGGAGGAAACCCACGAGGTTTGGCATGGAAACCTCACGTACTTCACTCACATAGACCATATAACGCAAACGAATCAGATCAGTAACTTTTTAGCTTAGGATCTAAGTAAGGGCAATGGAAAGAAGGCGATAACCCGACTGATGCGCGAGGAGTACTGGATGGCCGATAGGTTGCGCGGGAGTCAACTGCCGAGGTTTCTATTCCCCAAATAGTGTCGCCTGTCCTCCGGCTTCCTGCCACTGCTGAAATGACCTAGTTTGTGTCGAGTGGATGCTAAACTCCCTTTCCCTCTTGGTCTCTTGTGTGATTTATTACGTCATGACACGATAAGGATTATGACATGATGAGTTCAATCTGTTGTAAAGGATAGATAAATTATAATTACGTGTATTATATTACCCTCTAGTGAATCGTAATTATAAAGATTAAGTATGGACGGTTAAATAATGCCCAGGATCGAGGGAGCATTCAACAATAATACCGATACCATCCACTGGCTATATTATCACTATTGGTCTTAGATAAAACCCAGGGCGGGGGTTAATGGCGATTTTACATTATCAACAATAATACAGTCAACAGTAGATATCGCTTGTGTGATAAATTTCATAATCTACTGCAGGGAGACATCGCTTATCATGAATTTGATTGGGCAGTTAAAAAGGAACTATTATTTTTTGTTTACAAAGAACAGTTCATTTATTTATTAAATGAAACTTCTTTTTTAAAAAGTAACTCCTTTTTTTATATTAAAATTAAGAGTGTATCCACGAGAAAACCATGCAGAAGGTGCTAAGGCTTCAATCACAGATTTTGACCAAATTTGGTTTATAAGTTGGGATAGTCCCAAAACACCCAGATAAATCTTTCAATTCCAGACTGAGAAAATTGAAAAAACATTTTCCAAATGGTGAAATGGCCAAAATCTGTCTTTTCTCAAATACCAACTTTGGCAAGTACTCACACATTTACTATATGTAGCAAAAAGGCCAAACTCACACAGTTTGTAGATGACCTGGTGCTGTGTCCACAATATGGATTTCAGACGATTCCGGCAAACGAGGACTGTATACGGATTTTGCGAAGTGATCAAGGGTCATAACTCTGGCAGTATTTATCGGAAATCGCTGAAAATGAATAGGCTTTTCGTCTCATGACAGTAAACACTGTGTATAAATTTAAAGTCAATGGGATATTAACTTTTGCCTCCAAAGCGTCAACAAGATTTTACTAAGTGACCAGGGGTCATAACTCTGGCAGTAATTATCGGATATCGCTGAAAATCAATCGGCTTCTTCGTCTCATGACTGTAAATACTATGTGTCAATGTAAAATCAATCGGACTTTAACTTTGGTCTCTAGAGCGTCCACAAGATTTTTTAAAGTGATCAAGAGTCATAACTCTGGCAGTATGTGAGATTCGAACCACCAACCGCAAGACTTCCCGCAACCGACCCCATCACCGAAATGCTTGTCCCAGGACCCCTAGCTCCATGTCGCGGGGCCTGTTCAGGGAGATTGCCTATGGCCTCTCTTATTCTAAATCCGACCCTGTAGGTGTAACTGACAGCGCTCGAGAGACGTAGCTACATACTACACTGTTCGGCGTCGATTCAATTTAAGCTGTTAAAATTTAAGCTTTCACATTTCTGCTTGTCCCAGGACCCCTAGCTCCATGTCGCGGGGCCTGTTCAGGGAGATTGCCTATGGCCTCTCTTATTCTAAATCCGACCCTGTAGGTGTAACTGACAGCGCTCGAGAGACGTAGCTACATACTACACTGTTCGGCGTCGATTCAATTTAAGCTGTTAAAATTTAAGCTTTCACATTTCTGCATTGTAGAAATCAGTGGATGTGTCCCAAAATGAATACTGGAAACAAGCTCTTAAATTTATAGCCATTTTCGGTAACCTGTTGGAAAATGAAACCTTAAAGAGACAATACAACAAATATGTTAAAGGGACAATACGACAATACCAAATATACCATAAATACAAATACACACTTATATACAGTACCACATGGTACAAATGATGGCAATGGATATGATGAAAACGTATAAAAGCCAAGCATTTTATTTCTCTAATCACATTTGCTAAAACAATGTATCACAAAAGCTTATTTTTAGCACTTTTCAATAATCTGTATATTTAAAGTATGTTGCATTCCGGTCATTTTTTTACACATATTGATACTATATCCTTAGCACTTCAAAACCATCCAAAGAAACTCTACTTGCGACCATGAAAGAAAAAGTTACAGTGTATCTTTTTGTGTACTGTTGGGACAATGTGAATATGGTACCCTAAATCAAGTCCACAAAAAATTAGTATGGACTGATTTTTTTTTTTCAAATTGGTGCTGGGGTGAAAGTTGACAACCCGTTTTATCAGACAGTGTCAAAATAAGAAGGTTTTTATTGCACCATAGAATGCAGTCTGTGCTTAAAAAAGGTGATAAATACAGATGTGAAAACCAAAATTTTACCCATAAAATGAGTATTTCCAGTACAGTCCTTTATAACGACATTAGGTTAAAACCCCTTCAGCATGTCACTTCTTGCCCCTAGGGGGTGCCATACCATAAGTTTAAACAAAAACTTCCGACCCTCCATCTTAGCACTTTTTGCGATTTTTGCATGGTCTTCTCGCGGATACACTCTTAACTTCTTTTTTTTTTTTTTATTAAAAATGAACTATTTTTATTTAATTGACCTTGATGGAAACACTGGGTCAATAGAACGGACATTGTAATGATTTAATTGCTGTCAAAAATGATGTATCACTACGCCGTAATGCAACCAGGTTCAGTAAAAGTGAAATCTATACCAAAGAATTATATTTATTCATTTGTGCATGCAAGAAAGGATAGGTTGATATAGATCTCTCACTCGTCTTTTTTGATATCAACACTCATCGATAAAGCAAAAAACAAACAAAAAGCAAACAGAAACGAGCCGTCACGGCCTTGCGGCTAGTTGTGTCACAGTTATTCAAGGATTTCACAACGCCTGTGACTAGAAACGCTTGTGTCAGACCCCACTTATATCATTTGTGAATGTTAAAATTCCAAGAACTATTACAGATTGATTCTACTGATTCCATAGGATGACATTTGCGTTGGCGAAGTGTCTTATTCTCAGATGTATTAAAATTAAAAACATTAATAAATATTTCTTATATTACTGTCGACATATTGACGACACGTATATAGTATATATAACTCTGATGTGAGATATACATATGTCTACTTGTGACACGTAATGATATATATAAATCTACATCACGTATATATCCCGAGGAAACTGGTCGTGTGAAGTCGTTATGCTATCAAGAGCATCGATTGATAAAAAAGCACAACAATCAAGGGGAGATAATTTGAATATGTATTTACCCCCTGGATGAAACAAGGGGTTCGTCAGGTGGGATGAGATCACTTAGGCTACCGATGATGGTAGCATCATCAATTAGCGTTGTCCCCCCTCGTGGCTTCTGTGCTTCGCTTTGCTGTGATTCTATAATAATATGGCAATTGAAAGAAACCCAAGTGGTACAAAGCCGCGAAGAAGCTATTCCGATGGGAAGAGAGAGAGAGAGAGAGAGAAATGGGGTTTAACGTCCACTCAACACAAACTAGGTCATTTCGGGACTAACATATGTTTTTTAAATTTTATTTCAATAATGCGCTTGCGCGTAGGGGTCTTTAGCAGTGGGAGGAAACCGGAGTGCCCGGAGGAAACCCACGAGGTTGAGAAGGCGCCCCTATCTCCATGCCACATACGCTCACACCAGGGCTCGAAACCAGAGGTGACCGGCCAGCTAGAGGTCGAAGCGCGGCACTCTAGACCACTAGGCCATCCCCCCCCCCCCGATGGGAAGAACCCGAGAGGTGGGTTCACTTTGTACCTCGCATGAACTTGCATTGTTTTAGTTTCAACTGTAGGTTTCTCTAAAAACGTTGCATGAAAGAAATAGGCTATAACCCAAAAGAAACCATGAAGTGAACATCGCGAAGACAACCGGTGACTCGACTTCTTGGTTTGCCACACTTTATTTCTGGCCTTCATGGGAAGCAATACAAGGACATGAGCAGAATACCATATGTGTCGCCCAAAGGGAGGGATAGAAAGAAGAGACAGAGAGACATAGGCTATGTCATTTACGGACTAACGTATTGTCTAATTTATGTCATTAATTCGTAGTGACAGACTTTTTGATCAAGGCGTTAAACCACGTGCACCCTCTTCAATCCCCTCCCGCTCATTTAAATAAAATAATAAAATAGAACATCATGATCAAGACATGTATGTTAAATCATTATATGCATTGAGACCCATTTGTGTCAATTTCTAGGTACCAGATATTAGCGTTTTAGTTGCTAAAGACCTCTACGCGCAAGCGAATTATTGAAATAAAAATGTTACTTGCAAAATGACCTAGTTTGTGTCGAGTGGGCGTTAAACCCCATCTCTCTCTCTCTCTCTCTCTCTCTCTCTCTCTCTCCTTTAAATTGATTATCTTATCCATGCACTAGCTAGATTCCAAGATAATAAAATCACATGCCGATATTTATGTATTGTGTCGACAGTAGGATATCTGTTAAATTGACGTGATATTTAAAGCAAATGACCAATTCCATATCGCCCGTAAAAAAAATAAACATCAAAAAGTTTCAACAAAAGAACGATATTAACGTTCTATTACACCAGCAGAAAGCTTGGAAAATTGTTTACAATCCGATTGTATAATTAATGTCATTTAGCTCTAGGCTGATATCCGTTATAAAACACCTCCGCTGCACACCATGTGCTTAGCGGGTACATTTGTCACACGTGTCCAGTATGATAACTCACAAATACCCGAAAACAGCTAACATTTCCGACAGATATGTAAAAAATAAATGTACCCTAGCTGTTTGAGACTCATGTTTATTCATGCCTTGTGCTTTTAAAGATACATTCCCGTGTACAAACTGGGTGATTTGATGATATATTTAGACTAAATATATTCAGACTAATTAATTGAAATACCGTCAAATCGGACGGTAACACCGGAGGACAGTTTGGTTCAGCTGTGTGTCGCGGTTCCTGTTGCAACGGCGGGATGGTAGAGCAAAGGTACACTGACGACGAAATGTCACATTGCGTTTCTTTTTTGGAAGAGTATATATAATTATATATACATTGGCAGATGAAGAACGGAACACGACCGCACAGCGTCGTCATTCAGACTTTTTATTGGTTGATGTAAGAGAAGTAAGATAAACTCTGTTAGAGAAGCGGATGACTCGGATCTCCTGGGATGCCTTGTTCATAATCTACCAAATGAGATAAAAAAAATCTCCCTGTTCCGAGAGTGAATGATTTATTTGGAAAAGTGCAATTACCAGGTCATAGAGAGACGATGACATACATTTACGATGCCTGTGTAGATTCTTAATCAGAAAGGTTGAACGCCCAGCTGTCGGTTTCAAGTAAAAGAACATTCGGCGGTTGGAATTCGATTTAAAAGTAGGCCTTAGCGCCGCTGCCCGGGCAAAATGTTCCTCATAGCACACTGTATGGCGTATGCCGTCTTCATTAGTCCAGTTTAGGAGTACATGTAAGACGTTAAACTCCATTTCATTTCCTTTTCCGGTTTCATTAACCCAGTTCATGAACAAATGTAGCATCTTAAATCCCATTTCATGTTGTCACCTGGTCGTATCTGACAGAACATGTGTAGTTTCTTGCCCCACAGCAATAATTATTGCGCCATCGAAAAACATGTGATGCAATGATACTTTTTAATCAACTGAAGAGGTGTTTGGAATTCAGATGGCCCGGGGGAAAGACGTTAATGTTACTTCATCTGAACACTAGGATTATACCCAATTCCTATTCACCGGTGCACGCGATTAATTTGTCCAACAGATGCCGATGATCATTAAGTATTACCGGAGGGCCCGGGGAGCACATGGGGTTAGGTAGCGAACTTGTCAGTTATTCTTAAAATCTGTTTTTATTCAGTGTTATTTAGTGCCTTCACGAAACACGAAAACAAATCAGCTCATTTATCGACAAACACAGGACTGGGGGCTTGACATGGGGCAGGGTATACTCGTTCGGATTGTACGAAAAAGTGAGATCTCCTTGCAGTTGGTCGTAGCGCCACTGTCCGGGCACAATTGCCCGAATAACATATAATACTGTATGACTGTCTGCATTCACCTATTGAGCTTATCCTGTCCACTAATCGAAATAACACAGTAGAACTTGGTTTTATAACGGTGTCGCCCCTTAAGATGAACATCTTCAGACTGTAAAGAACAATAGTGATGGATCGTTTCTCCGCGGCAGCATCTCGGTTAATCAATTGGTTTATAAGCTACCTTGCTACTAGAAGTCATAAAACCATTCACTCAAACCAATTTATAACCAACCTCATTTATCGCTCGCTTTTAAAAACAAAACAGCTTTAAGAAAACTTGGTTTCGATGGATTAAACATATTCCTGGAGCAATGGCCCGAGAAATCCCTCTCTGCCCATTGCTGGATTGACCTCTCTTACTTGAACTTTTGAGGGAGTGTGTCTGTACTTCCCGTTCAATCAACATGAGAGTCCTAAGTTTAATCTGGGTCTTCCCTAAAACTTTGGACAGTGATTTAAGGTATTAAAAACGGCGAAAGTATGTTTTTTTCCAAACAGTATTGTTTATATTTCATTCGACTTGATAGCATCGTTTGTCACGCAATTAGTTTTATTGCAGTATTCTGCTATGCACGTGTTAATTGGGCATAATAAAACCGTGAGCCATGGCGTAACGTTATGTAAACATATTTGGGCTAATATTGGCACTCGTTTTAAACGTAAAGCCTTTGTAGAGCAGCTAGTCATTGGTTGTTAGTCGGACCAATCAAAATTTAAAACAATATCCACTCATTACAGCAGTGAGTAGTGGGATTACCTCTAATCAAACGGAACGCTGCGAGGAGTATGTGGACTAAACGGCCTGTAGAAATGTTCCCTGAGATTGTTCCTTGAATTGTATATTCTCTGCACGAAATGAGATTGGGTTTAACGTTTGACAGCTGTGCCAACCAGACAGTACAACTTCGAAAGAAATTACCCCTGCTTAATTAAGCAATAGAAGAACACTACTGATGAAGTTTGTTAAACATTACAAATTTGGGTATTATTTGGGATACGGTGAGTTTAATAGAACACCAGGCCGTCACACCCCAAAACAACACTAATCGGTTTATCACTCACGGAACACGAAATGTATTTAACAAATCTTCCTGGTGTAATGAAGGCGGGTTAAACAAATTTTGAACTACATGTATGTAGAACGAAATACAACAGGATCAGCGGTGACACTATGGGGACAGACGTGAATTTAATCAGGAATACCAAGAAAACGGCCCGTGATACCAGGGTGACACATATCTAGTTAGGACTTTCTGTAAACTTTCACGCTGTATTTAAAACAAGTTCCAGTGGCCAATTAACTAACGAACATTTTGTTGGTTTAACTAGGTCTTTATGTCTATATGACATCCATAATACAGGAAACTACAAACACAACTATGACATTAAATATAAACTAAATAAAAGTTCTCTATCCCCCCGCTAGCTTTGGTTTTACGGTGGTGTTTACTAGCCTCACAGCCAAGTAAGCTGCGGGAACGTCATTCTGAGAATAAAGTTTGCCGCGTGTGTAAAGCATGGTATTACCATATTTGGATTACCAGACTATGATGTCATTGCCCGATTTTAAACTACCAGACATATCCTTGTTGTAGCAGTCTACAACTTGAATACATTAACCAGGACATCTTTTAGAGAACTCAGATAACCTCTACAATATATTGGCCCTACTAGTTGTATAATCTCTTCCATTAGCCCAGGTTAGGTGCAAAAGAGTAGGAAGTTAAACCCCAATTTCATTTCATTTGTATAATCTGAGTCATCTACCATTTGTAAATGCATGGATTGTCTAGGTACTTACTGCATCGTGACATCTGCCATTAAAACAAACATCGTCAAGTTCTTAAATCTTCATAAAAGGATTAGCTTTACATTGGGGAGAATTGTAACTGACAAATGTGAAGACGTTTAATGTTATTTCATATTAAATTTCTTGAAGTTTGACGTCCTTGGAGAGGTTTTAATAATTCCTGATATTTTATATTTAACTCAGAGAATCTATTTTAATAAATATAACATTTTATCTATGATATGGTGGTTATTGTCTATATCGGTTGGTCGAGTGACCTACCGGTGCACTTGTCTAGGTTTAATCTCTGAGGGAAGTGACGGGGTGTGGATATCAAGGACCAGGGTCGCTCTCTATGGTCACACATCATATGACAGATATTCTATGGTGATTGTTTGAAATCATCATAATTTTTTTTACTTTGTTGTCATCATAGTTACTTTCTCCATCCAACTAAAGTGAATTCGATACTTATATAAGTATCAAATTCACTTTAGTTGGCCCTAATCCCTTCCCACTCGAAACGCGGAGAAGGCGACGACTTTAGTCTTAGTTGGCTGAAATAATTGACTAAGCTAAGACTAAAGTCGTCGCCTTCTTCGCATTTCGAGTGGGGAGGGATTGGGGCAGGCCGAATGGCTAGCACGTGCGCGTTGTATCACAAGGTCTGTCATTGATTCCTCGGATGTACATGACCAGGAGATGGGTCGCCTGTCCGACCCCATGTGTTTCCTCAAGGTCCTGTGTTTGCCTCTCACTGCCACAGATACCTACGCGCAAGATAGTTGGAATTCGATTGCCGTCGGGACACACTTTCTCGCCTGTCTCTTTTAGCACAATTAATTCGATTCGGGAAGTAATTGTTGGGCTGACTCCGGATCTTAAACAGAAAACGTTACAAATTATTTCCCTTATCTGAAATTTGATTTTTTTCATTCCCAACAGATAATTGGAATGTATTTTATCAAGAGAGGTATACTACGAATAACTATATCAGTAGCCATTGTTCCGAGGAGGAAGTTAAGACTTGTTATTTTTAACGTAATTAACTCTAGGGAATATATTACATGTTTTCTAGATATGATAAGAAACATGTGTGATTAAATGATGTTTGGGTCTGCAGCAAGCAAAATGCTGGAAAATATAGAAACATTTGAAATCAAGTTAATTTTGTTCAAAATAATAATTCTAACAATTATTTACTTTCGGTTAACTAGGAGCGAAAGCAAGTTATACCATTTTTCGACTGAGTTCGCTTAGCAGACCCTCTTATGGTGGATATCATTCAAGAGACAGTATATGATACCACCTTCGCTTAATTAGTCCAATGGGTATCAGGATATTGGTCTATACCGTGCTAGAGACTTATCGATCGAGACTATTAAATCAGTATTTTATTGTTGACGCTCCTTTCTATAATTATGTCCATCAATTCCACAATTATCGATACACACATAATGACCCGTCAATATAACAGATTGTAACATCCTGTTTGTCAGACTTCAGACTTTTAAAAATAGAAAGAATCCATATATTAATGCTAATCCTGTGGTATTTGAACTCTTTGTTAAAAAATACCTTTAGGACGAATGAACTAATTACTTTTAAATAGAAAGAAACGGAAGACATTTCTTTGTGGTCAATATTTGTCACAAACCATTCGTCAAGGTAGTCTTTAAACCGGCTACAATTAACTTGTTGAAGGATGGAGCAAAGTTTAAACAACGAGCGTTAATAAATACCCACATAACGAATGTATGTTAGAACATATCATCAAGATACAAGTAGTTAAAGTGACAAGAGCTATAGACAGGCGCGGATCCAGGGGGTCGTGCCTCCGCCCCTCCTATGCCCCAGTTACATAGTTGATTTCCATTTTCGTTTGCTTTGTTATTGTTGTAGTTCACATATCTGCTCTTTAATAGATGATATAAACATGCTTTTCGCATTGTCTCCGCCCAGGCATTCCAAGGGTGCAACGTATTACCCTTTGCTCCAATGTATGACCCCCCTCCCCCTCGAGAAAATCCTGGATCCGCGCCTGATGGATGAGAATCCAACCAAGCAGTGTTGTCATTTTGTTGTAAAACCACGTCATCATTTAGCTTGTACTAATTGTTCAAATAAAAATTAATCCCCTTGAAGAAACGTAGAGATTGATCTACAACTTGATCTACGAGTCCAGTCAATTGATGATTTTACCACTAAAAAAGTTGCAAGAAAACTTTTATATGTATTGTAACGTTTACCAAATTGTGGGCATCCGAAAGCGGTAAAATTCAATATGGCCGACATATGCCTAATCAATGTACAATAAAACCCTAAAATGTTGGTGTAAGGCCATATAAATGTATTACGAAATAAGGCCCTTTATTTGAAGATAGTGTTAACTGTCTCTTAAAGTGTTGAAAATAAGTTAAATTCAAGATGGCCGGCATGAAATGAAATTAGTTTAACGCCCTACTGTCCTTCTTAAGATGACTGCCAAATCAATGTGCAAGCTCCCGGATATAGATTCATCGCATCCTGCAAGGTCGACGGACAATCTAACCATAGCTTTTCACAGAGGAGACACAATTAGTAAGTCAGCGGACGTAGGCCTACTAATTATATACAATTCAAATTGAGGAGGTATAATGACGTGAAATAAGGTTACCATTCCGTTTTTTCTAGGCGGCCATTGTATTATAAAAATATTCAATAGATCATGTAGCCAAGTCTAGCCACCTTAATGGTTTTCCCACCAATATCTCCGGATACATGAAACTGAGAGTTATTATAAACTTGGGTCATTCTGATCTTGTAGATAGAGTTGTTATCAACAACTTGTGACCCTTTCTTGTTTCGCAATAGGACGTCCACACACTGTTCACTTTCTTTAAGAACAAATAGATCCAGTAACTCTGATTTCCAGTTGCAACTGTCAATGATTCTTTTACATACACGTAAATGGGTTTTCTCCACACCCATCCTCTGTCCTGAACTACTAACAAGCGGAGCCACGCCCAAAAATCATAATGAACCATCTCGGCCAACACTGGGATCGGGTAAATTTGTAGGGGACTTACCGTTTAGTTCCAACACAATGATAGCCCTGCAGCAAGACACTCCCCCCCCCCTTCCTCTTCCGCTGGAATTTCATTAGTATTATAGTATTAATCAAAACTGCTTTGAAATTTCAAATTTGATCCTATTCTTCAATTCTACAACGAAACGTCAACACAAAAATGCAGGAAAAGAGAGAAAAAAATAAGGAAAATAATTGTCTTTTTATAACTCGCACTATATTCCTCCATCATTAAATAAGGGTAATCAAAATACAGATGTTGGCGTAACAATTACATTAATGTACGGGCAACTGGCCACTCGTATATTATCTAATTTTTGACACGCGTGACGTACTTCATTGAAAAGCACGGGCGGAATAGTGTCTGTATTTTAAGTTGTTTAATGGTCTCGAGATAATGACATTGCGTAATATATTAAACAACACTCGGGTAATATTGCCTCGTGCTCAATATCTCCCTCTCGACCATTAAAGGACAATATTGGTGCCAGTCATTATCACATATGATTAAACACTTTCCAAATATAATATTAACACAGAGATCATCGCTACCATAGAGGATTAATAAAGGATTCATGAATCGGAAGTGACGAACGCCAAAGGAAAATACGAATTATTCCTCTATATAACTAACTGAAGTGACTAGTGATAACAGATACATGGGCGAATATCTGCTCACTAATAATTCCCTCGAAGACCTAAAGTTGCTGTGTGACACTGTGAGGGAATATCGTACAATTCAATAAAGTAATTAAGTGTCATAAGATAAGAGAATAAGGGAAAAATAGAAATACTCCGTACAGCCCCTTGTTTTTATTCATTCTATAGGGGAGACCGGGGCACATTGAACCATTTTGTTCACGTACATGTTTGTCCTCTTTTCATATCAAATGTTTTTATTCGAAGACCTCTTTATTTATTGTATTGTTTAAAGATATATCATAGTTGCTATCGTGTATCAGATTCAATTAAATTAATCTTTAACTTATTCCCCCCCCCACCAAAAAAAAACCCAACCAAAAAACCAAAAAAGAAAAAAAACATATGTTAATCCACCTGACCGTAATGGTTCAGTGTATCTCTCTTACAAAATAGTCGGGGCAGGTTTAACAAAATAATTGGGAAATTGAACACCGATAAAAAATTTCATGTTATTATAGATCTGGATTTAGATCTTAAGCCTACTCATTTATTTCGTAGTGATCCAATGAATCTTCAAACAATCAGCAGTGTATAGCTAAAAACAAATATCCACAGATTTGACATCGGTGCAACGATCGAAACAAGTAGGAGTCTGGATTCCCTAGGCTCCTACAAATCGCCGTAAAATGCACATAAGTTGGTAGTTTGTTGGGATCAATTCAACTTGTGTATGTGATTCAAACAAAAGTTGGTCCAATATTCAGACAGCCTGATTTGCTGTCCGGGAGACCCATTGCGCCCATGCATGACACAGCCAAGTTTCGAACAAGTTTAATTCCTTTTATACGATAGGCCTACAGAGTTGGATAAACTGATATTCTAAATCTTTTGTGTTTATTTTCAAAGATATTTTTAAAAAATTCAAAATGGATCAAGCCCTTGTTTATATGGATTGTAGATTACAAGAATTTCTTAGGCTAAACAAATTATTAAATAATATATAGTCTATAATTCACTGGAGACTATTGAACCATGGTTCAAAGTACCCCGTTGACAGTGGTTCAATCTGCCCCATCACAGTTTCATGATAAAAATTTAAAAAAAAATATCAATATGCCCTCTTATATGGATCAAACCCCGATTTATCTGGATTGTATAGTTTAGACATATATGAACCTTATTTTAAGTACAAGAATTTAACATGTATGGAATTTTTTTCTCTTTTAAGCGCATTTTTGAAAAATTCACTGCCTATGAAAGTAATTGACAGCATGTGGCTTATTGATGGAGAAATGGGTCTAAGAAGTTATCTCACTTCTGTACAGTGTTGGGTTGTATAGTATTATTTATAAAGGATATATCCATGGTGGTTCAATGTGCCCCGGTCTCCTCTACCTTATAAAAACATGGTAATGCACGGTCTTTTTTCTGTTTTTCTTTCGTGTTCTCTTATCTAGTGGCAGTTAATTTTTTTATGAATTGTAAGATATCCCCTCACAGTGTCACACAGCAACTTTAGGTCTTCGAGGGAATTATTAGTGGGCAGATATTCGCCCATGTATCTGTTATCACTAGTCACTTCAGTTTGTTATATAGAGGAATAACTCGTGTTTTCCTTTGGCGTTCGTCACTTCCGATTCATGAATCCTTTATTACTCCTCTATAGTAGCGATGATCTCTGTGTTACTATCACATATGTAATAATGACTGGCACCAATATTGTCCTTTAAACCATACATAATTACTAGTCTTAGTCCAACTGCCTTTTGAGACACAAACAATAATTATTGGAGGAAAACTTGTATCTTTTTTAAAATAAGTTTATATAAATCCAACTTCCTTGTTTGGAATAAAGAAGTAATGTCCTAGACACATGTATAATATAAATATTTTAATGGCATATAATAGTTTCAACAATCCATTAATAAAAGTAGAAAAAAAAAACAATTTTATGTAATGCTTCTATAATCCGGATATTATTTCAAAATAAAAAATAAATTTAAAATATGTTTTGTAATCTGATATATTTGTTTCTCATTGCAATCTGATAAATTTGTTTTATTGCAATCTGATAATTAATTCTATAAAAATGAAATATAACAATTGTTCAAAGCAAGCTGTTTTCGTATGTCCGTCTTCATTATGCAATCGAATTATAGAAATAAAATTAAACCATATGTTAGTCCCGAAATGACCTAGTTTGTGTTGAGTGGACGTTAAACCCCGTTTTTCTCTCTCTCTCCGTCTTCATTGGCCCAGTTAGAGCAAAAACAGTAGGACGTTAGATCCCATTTCATTTCATATCGTTTTATAATCCGAGAATAAATTCATGAGTTCGGTGTCATTATCATTGTCCGCGAGAATAAGGGAACTCACGACATTATACATGTCTTCTTGTCTGTTGGGGGGATGACAGAATGGTTAGCGTGCGCGCGCTCTATCATACGGCCCGCCATTGAGTCAACGGGCGTGGTTTCGAATCACCGGTTGTACGTGGCAAGGAGTAGGGTCGCCTGTCCAGCCTCGTGGGTTTTCTCCGAGTATTCCGCTTTCTTCCCTACGCGCAAGCGACTTACTGAAATAAAATTAAACCATATGTTGGTCCCGATATGACGTAGTTTCTCTCGCTCTCTCTCTCGCTCTCTCTCTCTCTCTCTCTCTACTTGTCTGTTTTAACTTTAGCGTCGTCAATTAAAATAGCATTATGCAAGAGCATGATGAAATATTATCTAAATAATCAATTAGACATTAATTAATTTACCCAGACCATAGTAAACTCTCGATGTCAAGGCTAGCCTTCGATGTTGGCGGATTAAATTCTTATATGCCGCTTAACGGCCATTGGTAATTGAATCAATCAGGTGGATAATCGAGACTATACTGTTTATATTAATGATTTTAGTAATGATGGCCGAGGCTATGTGAATATTTCACTCGCTTCGTTCTCGGCTAATAGTGGATCAATATGACTGAAATTTTCAGCTAGAGGTCGAAGCGCGGCACTGTAGACCACTAGGCCATCCCACCTCCCCATTACAGTTTTAAAGATATGATACAAAAACAAGCTAAAAGCTTTTATACATTTGCTTTATACATGTTTATGTTAGTTTGATATTACAAGAATTTGATAATGTACTTATTTCTTGACAACGAAAGTTCAATCCAACAATGCAAATTAATAAAGATAATAAATGAGTAACAGACCAACTAACTAAATTACATTAGATATACAGTGAAAGTTGTAGAGTAATTATTGATTATTTATTTAAAGTTCCAATAGCATATTTTTAAGTTATATTTTAAAAATGTATTAAAATAAAGCCCTAAAATAGATTGTACCTATAAACAGTCCTACCTTGTTAAAGGATAATCCTATTAATCCCATAATTCACTATTGCCAGTTGAGAAATTGGCAAAAATATCATTTTCAACTTCAAATTCAAAAGTTTGAAGATGGCCGTCCATGGAGAGGAATGGGAAAACAAGGGAGGTAATTGAGTTACTATTTCCTCAATCAGACTGTGTCAACCATTTTAACGCCTGTGAAATTTTGCCCATGATCGTATAATAGTGAGTTGACAACCTTTTGAGCAAAAGACATAGAAATAATTATGTTTTGACTTTCTTAGAAAATATGAAATTGGAACTTTAAAGACGTATTCCATTTATTCGCAAAAATGATTTTTATGTGTCAAAACGTTTTGTTAGTTTTAATTAATCGTGAACTATCTGGAATATATTTTCGTTTACACCATCACCAAGATCATTGTTACCTTCAAGTAAACAAGTGACAGATCGTGATTAATTACAGCCAGTTTATCTTTCCCTGCTAACAAATTAATTAATCTCATTTTTAAGACTTTTTATCCGCGAGAGTAAATGCTACTTCCTCAATTAATTGCGTTGAGGAGATAATTAAAAAGACATTTGTGATATAGACGTATGCAGTTTGTATTAAATCTCATAATCACTGCCTTGGGCGGTTAATTATTCGAATGGTAGATTAGCGTTACTTCCCAAAAAACCTCTTTTCAAATTATTTCTTTTAAAAATACCTTTGAATTCCGGCACCTTAATTTGATTAATTCAAAGGATTAGCAGTCTAGAAAATCTATACGCAGATTTATGTACGATTTAGATAAAGATCGGATCGTTCTTGATACAGTAGTTCAAAAATAGATTATTTGTCCGACACATATTGAAAAGATAATTAAAAGTACATTTTCCGAGCCAAGTTATCACTGTTTGTAGTTTTGACAAAATGTGTTGATTACTTATTGTCTTAATCAAGGCATTGGTTTATTCCAGGCTTAACCTCGCTTCTTCATTTTTAAATTAAATCATTAAATGGCCGCACCGTTCATATCTACTTAAAATCTAGTGTATCTGCTAGCATCGAATATTGATTATGCTCTTGTCATGCTCCTAAATTTCTAATTAAAATTTGTACAATATTTAAAGTGGAAATTTCATATTTTATAAAAAAGTCAAAACATAATTATTTCTATGTCTTTTGCTCAAAAGGTTGTCAACTCACTATTATACGATCATGGGCAATATTTCACAGGCATAGAAATGCCTGACACAGAAAATAATAACACAATTACTTAAATTACCTCCCTTGTTTTCCCATTCCCCTCCATGCAATGACGATCTTCAAACACTTGAATTTGAAGTTGAAAATTATATTTTTGCGAATTTCTCAACTGGCAATAGTGAATTATAGGATTAATAGGATTATTCTTTAACAAGATAGGACTGTTTATAAATACAAACTATTTTAAGGCTTTTTTAAATATATTTTAAAAATATAACTAAAAAATATAAAATTACCGGGCTTTTTAAGGACTAAAGAAATGAGACGAAATGAAATAGAATTTAACGTCCTATACGCAGCTGCAGAAGACGGGCATAAGTCATACAGTGTGTTACGAAGGAGATTTTGTCCAGGCAGCGGCAAAAAGTCCCACGCTTATCTCGATTTCCAACAGCCAAGGGATCGTTTACGTACATTCGAACGACTAGATAGCTGCTCTCCTCAGACCCTCCTCCTGCACCACTGACAAGGGGAAACCACATCGTAAAATCCCGATTAATTTTCTTGGCTGATGCAGCCGTGTTCTTTATCCCAGTTCGGAGCACAACCATGGGACGTTAAATCCTTTTTTATTTCATTTTGACCGATGCAAGGATTGGACAGGCGACTGCCAGCGTCTTACCCACTTAGCCACCGTGGCTCCCAAGGCCTATAATAAAGAAAGGCTTCCAATAGGCAAGTTGAGCTCTTGAATAATCTATCTTTAAACATACACTATGCAAGAGCTAAATCGGATTATTGCAAGTCTTTATAGGCTTCAGATGTCATAGAAATTATAAATTTGATCTTTATTTACACAACAAGCACAAAATCATCTCTGTAGACCCCCGGATGGTTTGAATTCAGTTTGGACTTAAACGGGATTTTTTTGACTAATATAATTTAATTTTTAAATAGCGTCGTGGGCGGAGTTTAACCGTTACGTTGACTTTATACTGCCAGATCGAGGCTAAATGATAGAGTGTACAAAGCGAGGCCGCTGTTGAGCGAGGCCTCAACAAATGACATCTAAACACAGATAATGACAAATATACAAATCCTGTAGACCGTGTGATGACTAATACAGACGGACAGGTCTGTCAAAAATAACAGTGGTGATAACTATGTTCACAATAAATAGTAAGTGCAGGAGGACCGCACTACACGAAAAACAAAAACCTATACGATTAACCTGAAGAAAATATCAAATCAAGTGAATGGATCCGGGGGTCAGCCGTAAGCGTCCACTGCACTGTACAGTCCCGGGCCTGTTATGGTACAGGCTTCACTAAAAATGATTTAAAAAAAAAAAAAAACAGAAATAATGCGACCGATCTTGACAATGGTCGTCTCTTCAATGGCGATAGTCTGCCAGTTGACGTCAGATGTTAGAACGCCAAACAAAGTAATTTGACTGAAATTTTCAATATATTCTTGTTTCATCATATATTTTTGAACTGTTATAGCAAGAATGGCTAATTCCTTACAAAAACCTCCCATAATGTATCTTTAATGATAGAAAAATATATAAAATGCGATATTCAGATGAATTATTTCCCAGATAGAGATTGACGGCTAATCAGATTTACCAAGAATAGAATATACTGTAGGGATTAATTCTGTGTTTCTCTTTTAAGTAGATACTGAAAGGATTGAAACTCTCCTACTCTGACGGGAATAATGAAATAAAATGAAATAGGGTTTATCATCCAACTGTTCTTCTCCGATTGGGCTAATTGTGACGGGCATACGCCATACAGTGTGCTAAGAATTTTGCCCTGACAGCGGTGTTATGACCCGTTTCCGGTTGTACGTGACAATGAGAAGGGTCGTCTGTCCAACTCCATGGGTTTTCTCTGGATCCTCCGGTTTCCTCATAACTACGCGCAAAATGATCTAGTTTGTGTCGAGTGGACGTTACCTCCCCCCCGTCCCTATCTTTCTCTCTCTCCAATAATCTCTCCCTCCCTCCCTCTCTCTCTCTCTCCCTCTCTCCAATAATCAACGAAGTAGCAATCCCGTCGTCTTTTTTCTACCAAGGAAATTAAAAATCTGTAAATGTGATCTAATTACGAAAGTGTTCTGAAGTTTTGTAACATTAATTTTTTAAAAGCGAATTATGCGTGGGTTATAAGATTATGTCTTGTACTTTATTTGATTATTCTTCTATTTTATAACCTACCTACGTTATTCCCTGATAAATGTTAATATCTGATAGACTATTCAAGCGATTTCCTGCAGGAGAGAGAGAGAGAGAGAGCGAGAAAGAGAGAGATGGGGAGAGGGAGAGGGGGTAACGTCCACTCGCCACAAACTAGGTCATTTCGGGACTAACATATGCTTCAAATTTATTTCAATAATTCGCTTGCGCGTTGGGGTCTTTAGCAATGGGAGGAAACTTGAGTACCCGGAGAAAACCCACGAGGTTGGAAATTTCCTACGAAGTCGACAGTTTATAGGGTGGCACGATTTTCTCGATATTACCCCAAATCATCCAATACTACCCAAAATCACCCAATTCCACCCAAAACCACCCAATACTACCCAATACCACCTCAATATCACCACATACTATTCAATACTGTAACTTGAAATACAAATGTGACGTCATCCTTTGATGTTGGCGTACCATTATATCCAATAATGAATGGGCAACTAGCCAATCATATATTATCTTATACTGAACTCACGTGACGTATTTCATTGAAAAACACGTGCGCGATAGTGCCCGTATTTTAAGTTGTTTAATGTCGAGCTAAATACATTCAGTAATATATTGAAACAACACCTGGCTAACGTCTCATGCAGAATCAATATATAATTATGACTTAATTTCTTGCTTTCGACCATTAAACTACACTTAATGGGTGGTATTGGGTAGTATTTGGTAGTATTGGGTAAATCGTCTCGTCGGTTTTAGATATACATGTACTATAATAAAAAATTGTTATTTATAAGCTTGTATTCATGAGTATTACGGAAGTTAAACACGAATATAGCCTAAGCAGATGACAAAATTCTCCCCATAGTTCATGTTTAACGGCTTGACAAATGCGAGCAGGGGATTACTGAGTTCATCATTTCTTGATAAAGCATGTCTAGAGATAAGATAAACTTAAGTCCCCGCGGTCAAAAACTCCATTATGATTATCAAATTGCAAAGAAAACAAAATACAATAAAATAAACCCTTTTTCCGTTTTTAAATTCTAAACGTGGAAGAAGGAAAAGAAGTCTGAAAATAGAAGACGTACAAAGGAATGATAATAATTATTTGTTTCGATTTCTAGGGTTTTTTTAGGAGATAAACTCCT
This sequence comes from Patella depressa, assembly GCA_948474765.1. Lineage (NCBI taxonomy): Eukaryota > Metazoa > Mollusca > Gastropoda > Patellidae > Patella > Patella depressa. The sequence continues at coordinate 80,253,111 of OX419717.1, forward strand.
CTTGTTCCGCATTTAAAGGAGTGTTACTGGCCAATAGACATGCCTTGAGATCATTAAGCCCCAACCCCCTATTGTAATAACAACCCCTATTGTAATAGCAACACCTATTGTAATACCAACTAGTATTGTAATTACAACATATTGTAATAAAACCCCCAATGTAATAATAATAGTATTGCAATAACAACTTCTAATGTAATAATGACCTTATTGCAATCAATGTAATAATGGTAATACGAACCCTTATTGTAATAACTGTATTGCAACAGCAACCTCTATTATAATTGTAATCAATGTAATAATTGTAATAACAGCGCCTATTATAATAACACCCCTATTGTAATCAATGTAATAACATTTCTCGTAACCCCTATTGTAATACAAACCGCTATTGTAATCTAAAGGTCTATTGTAATACTGACCACTATTGTAATAATTACAATTAATTGTTGACGATACAATACAATCGACAGCTAATTTTAAAAGTCTATTTTTAAATATCATGAAACAACACCCCCGCTTGTGCGTGGGAGTCTTTATCAGTGGGAGGAAACCAGAGTACCCGAAGAAAACCCACGAGGCTGGACAGACGATCCTACTCCTGTCAAGGATAGCTGTTTAGTCGATCGGATGGGACAAAAAACGAGGTCCCGTGTACATATTGACGTGTGCGGAAAAATCCCATAGCAATTTGAATTAGATATAAGAGTGGGCTATAGTGCCGCTGTTCGGGCAAAATTTCCCTCATAATACTGTGTATGGCGTGTGTCCGTCTTTATTAGCCCAATATAGGAGCAGAACAGTAGGACGTTAAACCCCACTTCTTTTATTTCATTTCTCCCAGCTTAGATAGCTTTATCCAACTGTCACATTAGGATCAATACTATCTTCCATTGCTATCCTGAATCTTGTCATATAATAACACTGCAATTGCAATGTGTCTATTATTCATTCAATGGTTGTATTTCTTTGGGGTTAAAATTTGTTTCAACAAGAATGGGGATATTAGGGCCAAAAGATCAACAAGTGCCGTTGTTTTGAAATACATGTATGATCATTTGATTTTTTCTGTACAACTTGTTTATTTCATGTCAATTTAAATGTTACTGGTCTCCTTGTTGCACTAAAATCTCCAACTAATCAATCCGTTTCACGCCTAGATCTTTTCGCTCTCGTAAATCAACGTTTTACTGTCTGTTCCAGGCGACACTACAACTCGAAAAATGCTTACTTTTTCTTCAATTTTTAATTAAAATGGTTAAAACTTAACGACCTGCCCGGAATTATCACCCCATTACTTTCGTCGTCGAGCCTTAACGCCTATAAGTTCGATAAAATTCTTTATTCTCTTGTAAATTTCTCATTTTGCGACACTACTCAATTTCTCACAACATAAACATTACCACTGCGTCTGCGTAAGTTGGATCACTCGTATATCATGTAGGGTTATCCTGCTATTCCACAAATCCGGTGCATTTGGTTAATAATGCTTTGAGTGGTAGTATTCGTCCGTTTGTTTTGCGGCAGTGTGTTTGTGTGTGTCTTTTGTGCCGGCGTGTGCGTGGGTGGGCGTGCGTGCGTGTGTAAATATCGTGGTTACCGGTATTTTAATATTGCATGTCTCCAAAAATATTCCTAACAGAACACTTATTAGATGGCATTGTAGTTAACTTTTCTGATAAAGTGTAAACATTAAATGGCATCGACTACCGGTATCCAATTTTATTTATATTCCCTGTACACGGATACACAAGATTTGTTTCAGATATTGCCATAGAATAGATTAAAAAAAAAAGAATCGTAGAAAATATAATCCCTTGAATAATGGATTATCCTTTCATCACGTGCATTTGCAAGTGCACGATGGTGTGTGTATCTTATAAGAAGATGGATAATGGGCAATTGATTATTGTTATTTACAATTGCGCGATGTGAACCAATGCATCAATCGTTTATTTACCGGTACTTATTTTCAGAAACAGAGTAAAATGAATGACAGACGGTTTGAAAGTTCACGATGAATCAATACGAATAAACTAAATGTACCCCCCCCCCCAAAAAAAAAACTCCCACTCGTGAATGAATGATATACGGTATGAAAGTTTACGATGAATCAATACGAATAAATTAAATGTAAAAAAAACCCACAAAAAACAACACAAAAAACCCACTCGTGGTCTGAACACAAAAACTTAATTACATGCCCTTGATCTACCTGTAGTTGACCTTGGTCGTTAAGTTTTAACCATTTAGATTAAAAATGTTTTGGATTGTTCGTACTTGATTTTATTTCATTTCATCCCATTATATTTTTGGGTCTGTTTTAAGGAAGTGAAAGCCGTGAATTCCGTTTCTATGGTACAGTTGTGGTAACTCTGTGGCGTTTGTTTGTTCTGATTTTAGTATGAGGCATTTCTTTATATAGTTCACAAGGTTGGTGAACTTCTGTGGAGGGTATAGATGACGCGTCGAGTAGGTGGTTTTATTCTGGTTCAAACTTATCGCGCTATTCAAGGCCACGAGTAGAACGTACTGATGATTCGTATGGGCGCCAGGGGATGAGGAGATGTTGATCTGGTTATTGCTATACAAGACCCTCCATATAAATGTTTATGAAGCCCATTGATCTGTTCTTGATTGGTTTTTGCCGAATTGCTTTAGACGAGATCGAATAGTGTCTCATTCTTCATTCCAAGATACTATACCTATTTCCTGGCAATTGTCCTATCGTTTAGTCCTTGCACTGTCGACTCCTTTGCTAGTATACTATGGTTTGGTCTTCAATGGTTATTTGTTCTCCCTTGTTGTTTGGAGGTTTTTTTTGGTGAACGACCTTATCGCTAGGTTCAAGAAAGAAAGAAAGAGGAAAGAGAGAGAGAGAGACAGAGACAGAGAGGGGGGTCACTCGACACAAACCATGACATTTTGGGACTAGCATATGGCTCAATTTTATTTCAATAATTCGCTTGCGCGCAGGGGTCTTTAGCAGTAGGAGGAAACTGGAGGACGGGGAGAAAACCCACAAACGCTGGACAGGTGACCTCACTCCTTGTCACTTACAACCGAAGTGTCGTAACCACGCCAGTTGACATACCTTGTGATACAACGCGCACGTGCTAACCATTCGCCTATCCCCCCCCCACACACACTTGGTAGTTGGAATACAAACGAGGATAGTCAGACAATGCGTCAGTCGAGAAACTGTAAGGTTTGTGGGGTTTTTTTCATAAACGTAGGACGTTAATTCCACCTCATTTCATTTCTCAGCAAATCTGGAGAATACCCACTTTTTATCACCAGAATATTTGGAATATCTGAAAATGGCAATACTCCACATTCATCCTACATAATATTTATTCTAGTATTAAACGAAATATTTGGTTTTTATTCTGTGAAGGACAAGATTATACAAAACAATTCTCGACCTTTATGCTTTTTTTCCGTTAGAATACGAGTTCAGTAACAATAAATTCGATCTTAGATATCTATTGCTAATGTATTATTATACCTATTACAATATTCTAAGTGTTTCGAAACCACTTTCATAAATCTAAATGCTTGAAATTGTTATCTGAATGATGGAATTATTTAAAATAAAATTAATGATTTTAAAAGATGAATGTTGAAGGCAAAACAGTATAAATTGCACAATTGAATGTCAAGTAAAAGTCGTCGAAAAAAGAGATTAATTTTTTTTCTAAACAAATTGTTAAAGATTGGCGATTGAGTAAACAAGAAAGATATTCGAAATAAAAAAAAGTATAATAATATAAAATCATTGGCCATTTTGTGCTAATTCTACTATTACATACTAGGATTATTCAGAAAAAGACGCTCAGAATCAGTACATAATATATATGGTGAAATTAGCGTAACTTCCTGTGCTAAAAAAATGGATATTTGATGAATACAAATCGGGTTATAGACGTGGCAAAATTTCCCTCATAGCACACTGCATGGCGTAGGCCGTCTTCCCTGAGCCCAGGTTAGGTGCAAAAGAGTAGGACCTTAAACCCCATTTCATTTCATTTCATTTATTCTATGACGTAACACTTAATTTAGCAAATTGCGGATCAGGGCAATTGCCGAGAAACCGATTGTTCAAATCACTTCGAACGCTAAGTATGTTTCTCTTTGAAGCTTCCATTCTTAGGCACCAAATGTCAAACTTCGATGTTTATCATTAAAAAAATGAGAAATTCGAAACGTGGATGTTTATCATTAAAAAAAAAAAATGAGAAATTCGGAAACGTGGGATATTTTTTTCTTTGTTCACACATTGTAACATTGAAGAGGAGTCATGTCTCACGTACTTTAACAACGATTGAGTGTTTGAAATATAAAAAGATTTATAAAAACAAAACGTAATTGGGAAAATAATTGATGTAAAGTTTATGGAGTCGGGGATAATTGGTAGTTTAAATTACACGTGATAGGAAGATTGATTCCTATTGCATCATTTGGCTTAGTAACCAATAATCATAATTAATTACGTAATGTTCGTCCAATTAAATAATTGACAGAGCTGTCTCAAGGACACTGTGAATGTTATGCGACAGCTTAAGGTCCTGTAGATTTTAAACATCATGAAATGAAATGGGGTTTAATGTCACTCTTTTGCACCTAACCTGGACGAATGGAAGACGGGCATACGCCATACAGTGGGCAATGGGGGAAATTTTGCCCGGGCAGCGGCGCTACGGCCTACTCTTATATCGAATTCCAACTACCAAGGGATCTTTTACGTGCACTCCAATGTATACACGGGACCTCGGTTTTTCGTCCCATCCGAACGACTAAGCTGTCCTTGTCAGGCCCTCCTTCTGCATCACTGACAAGGGGAAATCACGCCAGAAAATCGAGATGAACTTTCTCGGCCAATGCAGGGATCGAACACCCGACCTCCAGGCTAGCAAACCAGCGCCTTATCCACTTGGCCACTTCCTCAGTGTTGTACAAGCACTCAATTCGGGAGAGACCGCTGAGGTTCAAGAGACACCGGTTGAGATGACTAGACGCCATTGATTTGTAGGAAAGGCAGCCAAATGATGTGGTTGCCAGAAAACTCATCTGCGAGTTAAGAGAAGGAGAGAGAGAGAGTTAATATTAAGTATTTTATTGTGAATATATGCATCCAGTTTGATATGAAATGCAGAAACGAACTGATGCTTTGTTATTCATGGTAACTACTGGGATTGTAAGAAGAAAATAAACAAAGTGAAAAGGAACCAAGGAAGAGAATTAATTACAAATACTAGATGATCAAAAGGCAAATAATATATGTAGCAGGGTGTGCGTCACACATTGGACGTGGCGAGTTTTCGGCTTCCTGACTTTCCACATCTGACCACCGACTCATAGCGAGAGAGAGAAACGTGGGGTTTAACGTTCACTCGACACAAACTAGGTCATTTCGGGACTGACATATGGTTTAATTTTATTTCAATAATTAGTTTACGCGTAGGGGTATTTAGCAGTGGGATGAAACCGGAGTACCCGGAGAAAACCCACGAGGTTGGACAGGCGACCCTACTCCTTGCCACGTACAACTGGGGATCCAGAACCACGCCAGTTGACACAATGGCAGGCCGTATGATAGAGCGCGCGCACGCTAACCATTCGGCCATCCAACCCCCTCGACTCATAGCACCGTATACTAGGCATAATATAATATACTACAATGGGATGCAGGTCCTTTGTTTTCCGCCCATGGAGAGAGAATTATTGAAATTCTGTTGCATCATATGTTAGTCCCAAAATAGCATACTTTGAGCAGAGTTGACATTAATTCAGCATCGTGGAACCCTATTAAACTTATTAACGTATCTGCAATCGATTGTCAGGTCTTCAATCTCAATTATTGAACTGAGAACTCAGATTTACTAATTAAGGAATGGAAAGTTCGATAAATTACGTACATACATCATCACAGCATCCATCAGCCGATTGTAAACAACACTAGCTATAGCACATATTCGTTTTGTGGGCGTGTCAGAGAACGTTCGTTAAAAAAAATTAAAAAAAAACAGTAGAGAAGAGAAAGAAAAACAACATTGTTTTGAACAAAGTTAACAGGTGCGTCGAACACAAGCTCTTGTTTCTTTAATAGTGTGACCAAGTGTGAAAAACCTGCGCTCGTCCTATTATTGCATCTGATAACAGAACATAATTCATAATTTCTTTTAACCCGGAACTATTATACGTAATAATATTCTAAAGTTACGTTTACGTGTGCGTTAAATTAACTGATGAATTATGGCTTCCTTTAAACCGAAACTATTACGATTATCTGTATTCTAAATTTACGTTTACGTGTGCGCTAAAGTAACTCTGATGGATTATGGTTTCCTTTAAGCCGAAACTATTACGATTATCTGTATTCTAATTTTACGTTTACGTGTGCGCTAAAGTAACTGATGGATTATGGTTTCCTTTAAACCGAAACTATTACGATCATTTGTATTCTAAAATTACGTTTACGTGTGCGGTAAATTAACTGATGGATTATGATTTAATTTAAACCGAAATACCACGATTATTTGTATTCCAAAGTTACGTTTACGTGTGCGGTAAATTAACTGATGGGTTATGATTTCCTTTGAACCGAAACTACCACGATTATTAGTATTCCAGAGTTACGTTTACGTGTGCGGTAAATTCAGTTCTTGACTATATCTGTGATTTCCTTTAACCCGAAACTGCTACAGTTAATAGGTTACGTTACGTGTCCGTTAAATTATTGAAAAATAAAAACAAAATCAATATTGATGTGCGTTTTGATGGGATTACACAAGATAAATACAAATTTGTAACTACCGGGGCTCAGTCGGTAGGCAGGATAAATAATCGTTTATGACATTATGGTTTATTGATGTGCTTCCGCCATCTCCTGAACAGCAAGGTAAATGATTCATTCTGGCAACTTCGCATGTCACATTCTTCTTCAAGTGCCGATTTTTTTTAAAATATAAATTTGTCATATTTGCATCAAAGGTGGGGGATATATTAACACGTTTTGCTGTGGTCACATCCTTCGCGATCTTTGCCAACAGGACGTGATATGTTCACAGTATTGGATTGATTCGAGTCCGTCGTTAATATAGAGCGGGTGGTTACACGACGTATTTAATTGACAACCAAAACTGAACGCATATTTATATTGTATTTTGTGACAAACAGTAATTTTAAATAACTCTCAGTGATATAAGAGAAGTGATTTGATTTGTTTTCTGCAGATACTTTTGGTTTATTTTAACGTTTTCCAAGTGCGTTATTGGCGGACTAGAGTTATGTAACTAGCACGCGGTAGCCGAGGAGTTACAATATTATAGGGGGTGATAACACAGACGTCGTTGTCCAATCTTGGAAAACAAGAGTGTCGAATTAGGTGTTTTCTCTCTGATATATCAAGTCTAAATAAGCTGTGGGGAATCTCAAGTGTTGTCAAGACTGACTAATAAACACAACAGCTAGACAGGTAAGTGAACATATTTTGTAACTGAAATGAAATAACGCCCACCGTGCTGCTCTCATTGGGCTAATTAAGACTGACAAACATACAGTGTGCCATGGGGTTTTTTCGCCCGGGCAGCGGTGCTACGACCTATGCTGATATCGAATTTGTTTCGAATCCCCGGTTGCACGTGGCAAGGAGTAGGGTCGCCTGTCCAGCTTCGTGGATTTACTCCGGGTACTCAGGTTTCCTCCCACTGCTACAGACGCCTATGCGCAAGTGAATTGTTGAAATAAAATTAACCATATGTTAGTCCCGAAATGAACTAGTTTGTGTCGGGTAGACGTTAAACCCCATTTGTCTGTCTCTCTCTCTCTCTCTCTCTCTCTCTCTCTCTCTCTCCATTGACCAGAAAAAATATCGACATCCTCTGCCAGCTACCGTTTCCTCTGTTTAACCGCAAATTATTTCAACACTTTCACAACCGTTAGCCATTAGAACAAAACATATGAATCGCCGCTCGGTTTTAGGGACATCCTTTTCTTAACACCTTGTATGCGCCGCTTAGGTGCTTTTCAGAGAATCCGATATTTTTCCATGCAGTAAGATTAGGTTTCCGCGTTTTCCGATCATATTAAAATAAGGTTTTATTTCGTTTTATTTTATGCTATCGATGGTTTTTGCTACATAGAGGTCGCGCCAGGGGTTGCACGGGCGCCTTGTGACCTATGACGTCACATAATTGATTAACCAATCAGCGTTCAGGTTTCTAGTGGTTTTACCTACAGTCTCGTGCATCAAACGCCAAAAACTCGCCGTAACAGACCATTCCATTGACTCACCCCTCATTTCAACTAGAACGCAGGAAAGATAACAACTCTTCCAGATCCTAGTGTAGTAAAGACAAGTAAAACGAAATTTTGAACTATAAAAAACGAAAAAAGATAGGCTCTGTGTTTTAATAATATTTGCTTCTTTCCATACCTACGGAAAATGTCATATTTAGATGGGAATTTAATTTCCTATAAATATTTATGTGGAAATGTATATTTATAAGTATTGAAATAACATACAGCGGTAATTTAAACAGATCAGGTATACACCGCCCTGTTCGTGTAACACGTCACGGACAATATAAAAGTCTAATGAAAAATGCTGTAGTAACTTGAAATTAAAGGCGCTAAACCTCTAAAGTCAATAATTTCCATAATATTATTCGAAATAAAAATTAAATATCTATTTTAATCAATATTGACGTTATTATTTTGTCGTGAAAATAGAGGAATATAACATCCAATATGTATGACACAGTGAACATTTTAATCATTACTACACGAGCCGTCTCGGACGACATTTTAATCAACAAATAATAACATGTCCCACAAGACCATACGGAAGTAATTACAAACGGGCGAAATAATAATAATAGAATACGTGTAGGAATTAGGCGTTAAAACACTATCTTTCAATTTGGACTATTCATGCATTCAGCCAACAAATGTAATTATTACTTAAAGATACGTTATGTAAATATAAATAATGAGCTTAAAGTTATTTTTATAATAGTTCAAACATGCACAAGGAGAAATTAATACAGTGAATGTATGATTGTGTGAAGCTTAACAAAGTCTTTGATCATTCATTATCGTAGCTACCGTATCGTAGCAACGGTACTTGACAACCAAGCTTCGCCAAATCAGATTACGATTCGGATCTATATTTAGTTTCTGTTTTATGTAATAAATTCAGATCTACATTTAGTTTCTTTTTATGTAATAATGTATAGTATTATACACTCTTAGACCCATATCGTCTTTTTCACGGTGGAGCCAAGGTCGCTAAGTAAGTAAGACGCTGGCTCGCTAGCCTTGAGCTCGCGTGTTCGAACCTCAATTGCCCGAGAAAGTCCATCGGGATTTTCCGACGCGGTATCCTCGTGTCAGGACACGGACAGCTCTCTAATAATTTGGATGACAATAGATACTTTTGGCAAGGGGCTTTTCCCTATCCGTATCACTTATCCGTATCGTATACGTGACACGTTGCGTCAGAGTAGTTTTAGAGTTTTGGCAGATTCTTGCGTCGCGTACGTATGCGTCACTGAGCTGAGCTTAATTCTGTACAGCATGATGGCAGTTATCTACCAAGATCACCATCAGTACTGGTCAGGTGCCTTGCCTACAATTTCTCGGAGTGCGTGATGAGCTATTAAAAAAAAATAATGTCGCATCTAATTCAAAAAAATCTTTGACTCGACAGCAATTTTTGGTTTCACTTATTTATCACTGACACCCTTTTACCGAAGAATCACATCATTTACAGATTTGCAAGGTCCCATATCTACCTAAAGCTAGCGCGTAGATCAATCAGTGTGCAGACAGACAGACAGGAAAAGTATGAAAATTCATAGAAAAAACCATCAAAAATAATGATTAAATTTCAGTCTTTATTATGATTAAATTCACATCGAGAATACACCTCCGTGTTCTAAGATACATATAGATTCATAAAAACGCTATGATACAACATTTCAGCGTCTAAAAAGACGACAATGTTTGATACTGGCTGTCGTATCCGTGTGCCATATCACGTATGAGAAATATACACACATTGATGACGTCACACACAAAATTCATACGGATACGCGCTAGGCACTAGCAATTTACGCTTGCCAAAAGTCTCTATTGTATACATTGGCGTGCACGTAAACGATCGCTTGGCAGTTGGAATTAGATGTAAGAGTATGCCATAGGGCCTCTTCCAGTCTTCATTAGCCCCAGTCGGAGCAGATGCAGAACAGGGGCCTGTTTCACGAAATATTAACTAAGATACAATCCAAATTTTAGTAATTTGATTGGATAATATTAGATTGATTTTAGGGTTTAGCCAATAAAGGCTGGAGTATCTGCTAAAATCAGGATTTTATCTTTAGTTAAGATTTCGAGAAACAGGGCCCAGAACATTAAGAAGTTTAGCCCCATTTCATTTCTTTTATTTCAAGGTCCCAAAGAATACAGTATAATAGCCATTGCTCCCGTAATCTGGAAAAAACCTAGCAAGTCAAATTTTGGTGAAAATTGAGTTAGAGCCATATTTGTACACATGTATTTAATAATAGGGTTTTTTCTCCTTCACCGAAAGGGCTTCTAATTATCTTCATATAAAAAGACAAAATAAAATTGGTTATATATTCAGTAGCTTAACAAAACAGTTTTCCTTTGTTTACTCAAAACTACATTCAACAGAGTTACTAGGTTTTTCCAGATTACGGGAGATTGGTCTCCATAAGATTCGTTGTATACATTGTTTCTGTGAGTTAGAGCCATATTTGGACTCAGTACACATGTATATAATAATAGGGTTTTTTCTCCTTCACCGAAAGGGCTTCTAATTATCTTCATATAAAAAGACAAAATAAAATTGGTTATATATTCAGTAGCTTAACAAAACAGTTTTCCTTTGTTTACTCAAAACTACATTCAACAGAGTTACTAGGTTTTTCCAGATTACGGGAGATTGGTCTCCATAAGATTCGTTGTATACATTGTTTCTGTGAGATTTATTCCACAAAGAAATTAACGCGTTGCTTCATATTTTATTACTGGGCAAGAACGTGCGATAAACCCAAGTCACTAAAATGAAATGGATTGTCTATTCCCATATCAAACATTAACGAATATTATCACATATTAACCATTAATAGATGGACGATTGTGTAACTGTGTTACTTCATAAGCCTAACATTTTAACTCAATTCCCCATCATCTCGGGAAGCTTTTCCCAGTTCATACCAAGGACTCTTCATTTATAATGCAGCCACTGTCCGCACTGATATTATACCGTTGTTGTGAGTTCGATTTCCGGCTTTTTTGGAGTTCTGTGATCCTGAGGACAAAGCTCATTAAAACCCAAGTCACGCTGGCTAAATTGTATTTCTTCACGACCCCCCCCCCCCACACACACCAACACACTCACATTTCATGCCCACTAGTTTAGTGATAAGGTTGGACAACACTTGATACACTGGGTATGTACACCGTTATGATAGAAAAGGGTTCGACTCTATTGCACTTAGGGGGTTAACGCGTGTGCGCTGTATCATAAGGTCTGCTATGGAGACGTTAAACCCCACCTAACCTCCCTCTCTCTCTCTCTCTCTCTCTCTCTCTCTCTCTCTCTCTCTTGTAATTAGCTTAATATCAAAATTTATTTTTATCTTCCATAGAAAGCCTGATCTGGCGTCATCAATAACTGTTTTTTCCCAATAACATATACTTTGGGATGAACCAAAACAGGATATTTATATTTAAATCATTAGGGTATGGATCAAACATTGCTTCCGTCTAGACACACGTCAAATATTTCATTGAAGCATGTTTCATTCATTTTATCATAGAGAAGTCAAGGGAGCTAGATGTCGAGGATGAGTGGGTGTTATAACCCCTATTGTAATAACAAGCAACATTGTAATAAATGTAATAAAATTTCACTTAACCTCTATTGTAATATCAACCCATACTGGAATAATTGTAATAACTGTAATAAAATTTCACTTAACCTCTATTGTAATATCAACCCATATTGGGATAAATGTAATAACTGTAATAAAATTTCACTTAACGTTTATTGTAATATCAATCCCAATTGTAATATCAACCCCAATTGTAATAACAACATTAATTGTAATAATTGTAATTAATGTATTTTACCATACAATAATATTGACATCTAAATTTAAAAGTATATGGATTTTGATCGCTCTTTCCCTATCGATATATAGGAGTAATGTTCCGCGTTTACACTGTGTAGAACACTATGGAACAACGCCATCGAAAACACAATTAAAAGCCGTTATTGAGTCTGGGTAAATTATGGAATTGGAACGTCAACCCGAATTGTAATCAGTAGTATTTAAATACACGTGGAGTATGTTCTCTGACAAACCTGTCGTCTTCTTCAACTTGTGAACATCAGATGAAATAATCCTGCTGATAGCATGTTATAGATGCTTCACTACTCTTACGTATATTTGTTACAATAGGGGATGATATTACAATAGGGGTTCGGTGTGCATATCAGATAAAAAGCATTCTATAGATCCTTCTCTACACTTCGACACATTTGTTACAATAGAGGATGATATTACACTAAGGGTTGCACGGTATAATCCCTACTGTAATAAAATGTCTGTCACTTCTAGATATGGAAATAAGAGAACTGCATAGAACATTATGAAACAACACTACCGGAAATATGATTTAAAACCGTAAACGTGTTTGGAGAAAGGATTACATGAAATGTCAACGCCTATTTCAATCAATGATATTTAAATAATTGTAAAGTATTTTATCTTTTTGAAGAAAAAATGTCGTCTGAGAATTTTAAACATTTTTTCCGTGTTCTTGAGAGAAACGATGAGGATGTTGATTTGTCAGGGTGAATTTAACTAGATCAAATGGCCTGCTATTGAGAGTGATAATAAGGATGTTGTTGTGACTGGTTGGTATTAACTAGATCACAAGTCCCGTTATTCTTGAGGACGTTGATATGACGAATTAGCTTTAGATCACAGGACCTGTTATTGAGAGTCAGTTTGAGGATGGTGATGTTGTTAGATTGTAGAATGAAAGATGTTACTCCTGATATTATCTACTGTCTCTCTCCTCATCTCTCTATCCCTCTCTCTCCCTCTTTGTACGGGTTGCAGATACAATCCGACCAACCCCATCCACTCATAAACCCCTCACCCCCCCTCTCTGTCACACCCTTCCTCTCTGTCACACCCCTCCCTCTCTCTCAGATTGCAGAGTAAATGAAGGCGAAAATCCTATTAGTGGACTATATGAAATGAATCGTATAAGAGCATTAAGCTAAATATAACTAAAATAAGGAGTATAAAGATCTTGGAACTCAGCCAATAAAAGTAGTATATAGACCCTAATGGGTCTAGAGAGCACCTCTGTTATATTGTTCTGAGACTAACACAATATAATTTATGTAATAATGAAATGAATGGGGTTTAACGTCCTATTTTATTCTCAGAAAAGGATTGAGGAACAGGCTAAGCCTATATTACCTCTCTCCTACCTTGCTCCGACTTGACTTATGAAGACTGGCTTACGCCATACAGTGTACTATGAGGAAAATCTGCCTGGGCAAACTTTCCTCATAGTACACTGTATGGCGTATGTCCGGTAAGCGTTAATCCTGGCCATGAGTCCACATCCGCCGCAATTTACAAGGGAAATCAGGCCAAAGTTGACCAAAGTTGACTCACTAACGTACCGGGTCCGTGTCCGATCCCTGTTTTGGCTGAGAAAGTTCTTAAGGGAGTTTCCCGGTGCGGTTTCCTCTTGTCAGTGGTGCTGGACAAGGAGCCTGACAAGGAACAACGTATAGTCGTTCAGATGGGACGAAAAAAAAAATAGATTCCGGGTACATATTGACGCGTACGTAAACGATATGCTGTAATTTGGTATAAGCTTAGACCGTGAAAATGAAATGGGGTTTAACGTCCTACTCTTGTGCACCTGACTGGACCAATGGAAAACGGACATACGCCATACAGTGTGCTATGAGGGAAATTTTGCCCGGGCAGCGGTCTACTCTTATATCGAATTCCAACTGCCAAGGGATCTTTTACGTGCACGCCAATGTGTACACGGGACCGCGGTTTTTCGTCCTATCCGAACGACTAAGCAGCTGTAAGACCCTCCTTCTGCATCACTGACAAGTGGAAACCACGCCGGAAAATCGAGATGAACTTTCTCGGCCAATGCAGGGACGTCCAGGCTAGAGAGCCAGCACCTTTCCAACTTAACCACGAGTAGTGCCGTTGTCTGGTTTACCTTCCCCCATATGATACCGTATAGCGTATGTCCGTCTTCATTATCCCAGTTGGAGTAGAACAGTAGGACGCTAAACCCCATTTCACTTTTAAAAAATCAACAAAGGAACGGAGCCACTGCTTAGGTATATACAGTAGATCGTTAATATCATTTATTGAACAATATTTTCTTTACTCATAGAATGACAGCGCGTCATTGGTCGGCACCATCGGAACTAAGTCAAACAAAAGACTGTTTTACATATAATTAATAACTAAGACTGATAAGCTAATCAATAATTATTATTATATCGTCACGTAGTAGTCACAGAGGGATTACAGTAATACCGTGGATTATTATTGAGAACTTTATGAATATTTAGAAGCGATTTGAATACGAGTCTTCTAAACTGACAAAAAAATGAATAATCATTAGTATTTTAAATAGGATTACGTAAATGCAATGTGTCTCTAAGGAGTCGGGATTCAGGAGAGTATGTGTGATAGATTATAATATGGAAATTTGGAGAGAAAACAATGACATGAAATGAATGGGTGTCTTAATTATAGAATCCTAATTCTTCACGTTGTATCATAATGTACGTCATCCAATCAACTGACCTACTCTCGGTCCCCCACTTTACGTGACCGAGAGTACGGTTGTATGTGGATCCTCGTGGGTTTTCACTGGGTCCTCCGGTTTCCCCCAACTGCTTAAGGTCCTTAAGCACAAGCGAATTATTGAAATAAAATTGAGCCGAAATGAACTAGTTTATGTTGAGCGGACCTTAATTCCCTCTCCCTCCCTCTCTCTCTCTCTCTCTCTCTCTCTCTCTCTCTCTCTCTTTGATAAGAGATGCTTCGATACAATTTAAGTGACAATTTGGATTGTGAGAATCCCCCGGGTTGTAAATGGAGCCGAAATGAACTAGTTTATGTTGAGCGGACCTTAATTGAGCCGAAATGAACTAGTTTATGTTGAGCGGACCTTAATTCCCTCTCGCTCCCTCTCTCTCTCTCTCTCTCTCTCTCTCTCTCTCTCTCTTTGATAAGCGATGCTTCGATACAATTTAAGTGACAATTTGGATTGTGAGAATCCCCCCGGGTTGTAAATGGACCGCGTTATCCACAGTCAAACTTGAAGCGTAAAACTTTCAATCCAATTGCATTTAAATTATTAAAATTTACTGAACGTCCAAAGTTTGTCTCTCCATATGACTACTTCGAAAAAAGTTTGCCATTCGAGAATTTGGTAATGTTAAGTACCTTGTAGTAAAATTATTGACATTTAGTGAATGTTAATCCGTAAAGATAATGGATCGCTGGAAACCTAGACGTTGTTAATTAATGTTGTCTCGACGTTGTTTAATCTCAGATCGTAATTGTTATAAACCACGAACCATCTATCTAGTACATTGTTGTGTATGTGATATCGAAATTCCAAGCAATTAGCAATTTTGGTGCTGATTTCTCAGTAAAATAAAATATATTTATTGATGTCTGAACAACAAGCTTATTTCGCCCCCGATGTGAAATCAGCAGTAATTTTATCTCGCCTTGGCTAGAATAATGAAATATTCACGACTGAGCGACACATGGCTTATAAAGATTCTGAAGCCGTATTGTGTCCGTCTTCAATCCACCGACCATCAGTTAAAGATTGGTTTAACAAATCGCCGAGGGGTATGTCGTGAACATATCTCGTTCTTCCTTCTCCATTTGTTTAGCCATTTTATTATTCCCCGGATCCAAATATCAATAATTGATCAAATCTACCAATTAACCAAGTCTGATGTTCCCGATGAAGATCCTTATTTGTAATTATTATTCACCAATATAATGTCTTCAACGTTTGGTCATTGATGACATTTTGCCATGGAAACACGTGTAATGCAATGAAATGGGGTTGAACGCCCAACGTCTCTGTGTCAACTTGAGTAATGGGGACACGCATGCGTCATCAAATGTCTGAAGGTGTAAAATGAAATGAATTGGGGTTTAACATCCTACTGCTCGACTCCTAAAGTGGGCTTATGCAGACGCCATATAGGGTGTTATGAGAGATATTTTGAACAGACAGCGGCGCTACGGCCTACTCTTATATCGAATTCCAACTGCCAATGGATCTTTAACGTGCACGCCAATGTGTACACGGGACCTTGGTTTTTCGTCCCATCCGAACGCCTAGATAGCTTTTATGTCAGGACCTCCGTCCTGCATCACTGACAAGAGGACTACGCCGGAAATCTAAAGGTATGTGTGTGTGTGTGTGTGTGTGAGAGAGGTGTGGTGAACAACCGGCTTCAACGTAATGCAACTGACAAAGGTTAACGTTGGCTCCTCTTACAACCCATTAGCTTATTCAGAAAAGAACAGTAGGACGTTAAACTCCTATAACAGGTTTGATCTATTACTAAAATTAACTGTAATTGCTTCATCGGTCAATTCTTGAGTTGGCTTAGAAATTCAGGAATACCTTTTCGTTTTGAAATCATGGTTCATGTCAATACACTGTCTATAAAATAAGGTATTGCATGCAGCAACTTGAATGATTAGTTTCTCTAAATAGCACTGTATCCCGCAAAACAGCCCTGTTGATTTAGTTTTATACCTAATTAATTTTCCAGAGTCTTAATGATAATAGATCGTGGTGTTTAGAAATGAATGGAATGTATAATCAGGCCATAAGCTAGGGTCTATTTTAAGGTGTTATTGGCGAATCACGATTTCCGATGTTTGGGGTTCCGTGAAAATTTCCAGAATTTCACTTCCGATAAAACGGTATCAGGGTCTAGTTTATGGTTTTATTGGCGAATCACGATTTCCGGTGTTTTGGGGTTCAGTGAAAATTTGCAGAATTTGATTTCCGATATTTTAAGGTGTTATTGTCGAATCAAGATTTCCGATGTTTGGGGTTCCAATTTGACTTCCGATAACACGGTATCAGGGTCTATTTTAAGGTTTTATTGGCGAATCACGATTTCCGGTGTTTTGGGGTTCCGTGAAAATTTCCAGAATTTGATTTCCGATAATACGATATCACGCTTACACATTTATAACAAAAATATAATCGAACTTACTAATATATATATTTATAGCCGCGTGCTTTAAGTCGGGTTTGAAACACGTCAACAAATTGCATGTAGACACACCTTTTCGTCCTAGCCTAGATCACGATTAATTCATGAATGAAAGTTACGCAGAAATTCCGATCATAATCAAAAAAAAAAAAAAAAAAAAAAAAAAAAAAAATATTGCAGGCGGCGACGGCACCACCAAGAGTTGATTATAGTTTCAATAAATTAATTAATGTCTAATTAATAGTTTAAAATACAATTAAATTAATTAATGTCTAATTAATAGTTTAAAATACAATTTAAGGTTTAAAGAAAGACTTTCAATAGGCAGATTTAGAACTTGCATAATGTGTGTTTAAGAATCCTTTAATAAACCCACAAACAAAAACGTTTTCTGTTTTACATTATGGTGCTACCTTGGTCCCATTCTATTCAGGGGATTAGTCCTGGTATTGGCTGCTAAAGCTCCCCCGTATCAGTGTTGTAGGACGTTGTCTAGTCATTCAGCGAGAAACTAAAATGGAATGAATTGGGTTTAACGTCCTCCTGTTCTACTCTGATTGGTATAATAATGACGTACACGCGCCATGCAGTGTGTAGAAGAAAACTCTTGCCCGTACAGTGGCACTACTATCTACTCTTATATCGGGTTCCAAGGAATCTTTTATGCGCACGCCAATGTGTACACGAGGCATTTGATTCTTGCTCCATCCGAAGGACTAGACAGCTGACCTTGACTATAGGAAGCCATGCCGGCAAACACCGGGAACGGACCAGATTGAGTTACCTTCATAGCACACCCTATATCCCGGTTCATTCATACACATGTGAGTGAGAGAGAGAGAGAGAGAGATAGGGTTTAACGTCCACTCGACACAAACTAGGTCATTTCGGGACTAACATATGGTTTAATTTTATTTCAATAATTTGCTTGCGCGTAAGTGTCTTTAGCAATGGGAGGAAAACGGAGTGCCCGGAGGAAACCCACGAGGTTGAGAAGGCGCCCATGCCACATACGCTCACACCAGGGATCGAAACCACAGCTGCAAGCCAGAGGTGACAATGTATACCGATTGAATATGCTTTCGATTGTAATTGGAACCCTGTTTTCCATTAGCCCAGGTTAGTTGCCGAAGAGTAGGACGTTAAACCCCATTTCATTTCATTTCGACTGGACCGTGCTGGGGAAATCATTACTTGACATTTTGATTTGTGTAAATCATGAGGGAGTATTCACACAGTTATGTTATAGTTGGTTTTCTTGGATCGGATTATATAAAAACAGTTTCTCATTACAACTTAAATTAGTTTTGATATTTGTAATATCAATCCCAATTATGAAATGAAATAAAATGAGTTTTTACGGTTTACTTGTGTCGTCGTACCAGGGAACGTTAATCCGCACAGCAGCCATACGGTAGAGATTTGATACATTGATTTGATTGGGAACACCGTATTGAGTGGCGTTCATGCCTTAAAGGAGCTATAATATAATAATGTAATATGAATGTGTATACACTGATTTACATTCAATCGTTTCCGTTTTTACTGAAATACGCCCCTAGTCTCAATCGATTGTCAATCTCTGACGTCTGGTTATTCCTGTCTCCACCGATATATCTATTGGGCATGCCCTCCAGAAAAGAATATGACGTAACCGTTTGACATGACTTCTGGAATATGTCTAGCACCGCTCTTCGAGTCTCTTGTTACAAACGGCACTGAAAAGCATTATGGTACACGATTCGTGTACCAATGATAAAATATTTATTTTGTCTTAGATATTGGATTTCAGAAGCTCACCTTTTCCCGGTAAGATCACAACATCAATGTTGATTTAAATTGGCAAATAATTGGTGTTTCCAATATCAAAGTATTTGGATGATACTGAGTTGGAGACTTAGCTCCTTTAAATAAGGTATAATTGTATCTCTGTATTCCAGATTACCCAGCCGTAAATGAGTACTTGTAGAATGGTGGATTCGTGTTTACACAGCTAGTCCCGAAATGACCTAGTGTGTGTCGTACGGACGTTAAACAGCCATTTACAACCCTTCATTAAATGAGCCCGTCTTCCATTAGCCCAGGTTAGGTGCAAAATAGTAGGACGTTAAACCCCATTTCATTTCATTTCATTTCATTAAATGAGCATAAATCAAATCTAAAATGATATTACCGACTTTTATGCACTACATATTTTCAAGTTTGAAACGAACAAAGGTGTTTTTCCTATCGAAGTCTATTTCCATGGCATCAAAGAATTTTAAAAAAAACGAAGAATCTCGAGAATCTTCAAAGCACGTCAATTTGACGAGAATAAACAATTGACAATTTAACATTTCATGCAGACTTAAAAGTGTCCTTTGTATCGTAGGCTTATTTCACTATTTCACGTTCAATTAATGACGTTTACGATGGGCCGGTTGATTGAATTACAATTCCTGACATTTAAGGGAGGCTGAAAACGGATAAAAAAATAAAGGTGAAAATAAAAACAAGTTAAAACATCACATTGCTGTACGGTATGTGCGTGCATTGAAAACATTACCCGATTGATTTTTTGTATGGAACAACGAGGTTCTCAAAGTAAAACATATATTGGGACAACTCTAATGGTAAATGCAGGAGGACCGCACTACACGCAAAACAAAAATCTACAAGATAAAACTGCGTACAAAACAGAAAAGAGACATTGCAAAAAATAAACAAATATCAAATCAAGTGAATGGATCCGGGGACCAGCCGTAAGCGTCCACTGTGCTGTACAGTCACGGGCCTGTTATGGTACGGGCTTCACTAAAATTGATTTACAAAAAAAGGGTAACAGAAATAATGCGACCAATCATGACAGATTTAAATTTGTTTGATGACTTTGTTTTGTGCAAAAGTAGGTAGGGCTGGATTTCAATATGATTATTCAATAATACCACTTAATTTGGTTAGTTAGGTTGGTCCTATTCTTAGAGAGTAAAACAAGGAAACCATAAACAATTGTATGATAAAAAGGCTGATATGATTTCACAAAGTCTTCTAGGGTATCATTAAACACGTGCCCGGGGCACTAGGACGGGGTCATTTATTGCTGTAAGTCATTTGAGTACGTCACGTTGTCCTTGGTTCTGTGAGGTGCTGGAATGGTCGATTCGGCTCATTGTAAGCAAACATTCTCAGACCTAAGTTAATAATTCACTAAAACATTGTTCACCTTATTTTAAATAATATATAGCCCTTTATAAAACGTGTGTTGTTTAAATGTATCACACACATCAATAAGAAACTTTGTGTTTTTGGATCAGAGATATTTACTCTAAACAGTGGTTGAAGGATGAGTAAATTCTTAACGTATGTCTGAAAATGCGTTGTGAAACCGGGCCTGTGTCATTACCTTCCGATTCAATATATCCCAACTTTACCACGGACAGACCCTGGATAATACCGGGTGGTCAATACACCACTACCCCCCCCCTCTCTCTCTCTCTCTCTCTCTCTCTCTCTCTCTATCTCACTCCAGCTTCTAAAATGCCGAAACCTTTTTTAATTAAATAATTCATGACGATCCGGAACGGATTACCTTGGATTATTAACACTATTGCTAATTGCTAGGTAACTGAGAATCTGGAACGAACTAATTAATTTTTAAATGTGAGTTTTTATACGCCCACATTTTCATGTTCTTTATAATTCGCAGACCATGTTTTGTCTTCATCATTATGTTAGACATCTGCTTTAGATTTATTTTTAAATTACGCCTTGTCTGGAGTTCGTAAATTAGAAAACATGTTCAGAATTCCGATCACTTCTTTATGTCCATTAAAACATTTGACACCCTTCTAATTGTGGACAAATTAAAATTCCAGACGAAAAGAAATCCGATTACTCGTGATGTACCTGTGTTTAAAGCTCCACCAGCTATCTAAAGTACCCAGCATCATCGTCAATATAGATGTATATATGTCATTATTATAGCAATCTAAAGCACATTATTTCATCTTGAATACGGAAAGGTGACAATAGCAACGTTAATTACACGACGACGTTACCAATACGGATAGGTGACTATGGCGACCTGTATCACAATACGTGACAATAGCAATAGAAATTACACGAAGTCGTCGAGGAAACGGATTTTCAGTTTTGTAATCCAGGACAAGCATCATAATGTTTGCGACCAGGAGGGGAAATTTAATTGAAACCATCTATTCTCACGTATTCTGGGGTTAATAAAAGTTCATCCCGATTTTCCGGCGTGGTCCCCCCTTGTCAGTGACTGGGATGGAGGGCCTGACAAGGACAACTGTTTAGTCGTTCGGATGGGACGAAAACCCGAGGTCCCGTATACACATTGGCGTGCACGTAAAACATCCCTGGACAGTTGGATTCGATATATAAGTAGGCCATTGTGTCGCCGTCCGGGCAAAATTCCCCTCTTAGCACACTGTGTGGCTCCTGATTGTCTTCATTAGCCCAGTTTAGGTACAGAACAGTAAGACGTTAAACCCTGTTTCATTACATTTCTCACGAATACTGTCAATAAAATAGAAACATCGGTTACAATTGATTTAAGCTTCACTGATTAAACGTCGCAATTCGACTTCTGATCTGGGTCCACAATAAAGCAGTCGTTATCTATTAATATTAAATTTACATTAGTTTTCCCTCGGACATATTAAAACATGCATGCAAATCGTGTATGGCATTAATAAAAGAACCCTTGCTTTCGTTTGTCCTTCTGGCAAAGCAACTTTCAACGAGAGTCGAATTGCATTTTAAATATACGTGGTGTAATGGTCGAGACAAAGAGAGAGGGGGGTTAAACATACATTATGCAAGCGCTAAATCTGTTTTTGAAGGTGTTTCTTAAAGCCAGAAATGTTAAACATACATTATTCAAGAGCTGAATCTTTTGTGAGGCTTGAAATGTTAAAGGGCCAATCCCGTTAACTTTTTGGGGAATAAAACTGCTTAATTTTGTGTTAAAATCCCTTAAAACCCATTACCTAAGGCCGACCAACTAACATGATATTTGTGATACGCTTGTAAATAACTTAAATCTGACAGTCTTCATCTGGAAATGGAAACCGTTGTGTTATACAGTATCTGGATAAAACCAGACTTTTTTCTATAAAAATAATATGTAGGTGGAATTTACCCTTTGTTATCAAGTACAGTACATGGGTCATTCACTGTATAGACCTATCAAGAAACGGGAATTGATTATCAGGTCACCCAATGAAAAAATTGACCCGAAATCTTAAAAGGGTTACGTGTCCGGATAAGCAGTGTTGATGTTCACGTCCAAATGACTCAATATTTTGAGCTGAAATTTTGTGACAAGGTAAATACACCACGTTTCTATATTTTGGTCCATAAATTTCATAAATACTCGGACTTTAATTTTTGAGACTCTGTTCTTATCAGGAGGGTCCCTTTAAATACACTATTAATTAGCCGTTGCTTCAATACTCAGCATTTCCCCAACTTTGCGCCCGTTGTTTTACACGTGACTAATTAGCATTGTCCAATTAGAGTTCATGGCACATAACACACTATAAATAAACAGGTTTTTTTTTAAATTGAGAAACTCGTGGAAAACCAGCAACCTTGACATTGATCGATCTTTGAACATTGCAACTCGATTGTCACATGTTCGCATTTTAGCTAAAAGCACGAGACTTGGTATTCATGACGACCGATGAATCTGATAGGTTCCCAAGCTGGGCTTGTGCCAATCGAACTTAGTGGCGAAATATGCAGGGTATTACATGAAGGGCTCGATAAGATGTATATATTTAAGGCGAGATCAAGCCTTCTATTGAAGATACACATAATGTGTATTAGTTAAAATTGTTAGTAATCAGGCAGTAGTCATTAAGTAGGTGTTTTGTCACTAAGGTGTTAATCAAAACACACTCTTTAATACCCCCGTCAGACCGGAGTTGCGTCCTTACTGCGCTTCTACTGCGACAAAAAATGGTCTCAGAGCGAGTCAAGATCGCCATAAGCGTGGTAACAGCGTGGTGGAAACACTAGATATCGTGCTGTGGTCTCCATGGTCGCCAATGATCGCCGAGCCACGACGTTTGTTTTGAACATGCGCATATGATCTGGAAAGCTGCGAGAACGTGATGTGGTCGCAAAAGTCCTTATTGCGCTGGTACGGCGACAAAAAATGTTTCCAGAGCGTGCCAAGATCACCCTGAGCGCTGTGGAAACGCGAGATATCGTTCTGTGGTCTCCATGGTCGCCAATGATCGCTGAGTCACGGCGTTTGTTTTGAGTATGTTCAAAGCAAACGCCAAGGTCCTGTCATATGACATTGAAAACCGAGAGAACGTGGTGGGTCGCGAGGGTCGCGCGATAAGCGTGGTAACATCTCTATGAACGTAGCACACGCGCAGTACACACGTGGAAAAGACGCTGCGAAAATTGTAACATTTGCAACGGTGCCTTCATGGCGTCTTCACCACAACCCTCACACGTTGACCGCGACCCCACCCAACGCTCTGAGTCCTTATGGCGTTGTCATAGCGATATTACGATGATTCCACCACTGTTGCGCGACTGCATCACGACCTCATGGGGCTACCTCTTAAGCATATGGCGATTTTATGAGGTTCCCACAACGTGTATGGAGTTCTTAATACGACCATGGCGCGGTTACCAAGCTTGCATTATTCGCTTATGGCGACCATGCATTTCATGCAAGACTTGCTTTGAAAACGGACGATTCAAAGGTCATCTTGAAATTTCGAAAAAAAATCAAACCAGCTTGCATAGTCGCCGTGATCACGTGGTGGAAACGCACGTGTAGTCCAGATAAGACGTGTGGTTGAGCGACGCGGGTTCGCGATGACCGCTTATAGTTCTCAATCGAAACGCCATAAGCGAGGAGTGATCGTGACGAACCCGCCGCGAGAATGCTATATAAACGCACAGGTCGCAGTAAGAACGCGACATTTTTAAGGTTGTAATTTTGGAACATTTTTCCGCGTTGTGTTCACGCTTGCCGACGACCTTGTGTATTTCCAGGCCGCCGTTCGGTCGCAGAGCGCAGTAGGGTCACCACTCCGGTCTGACGGGGGCTTTATGGAATGGCAATTACTATAGTTTATTTCACTGCGACGTTTCAACGAGATTTCACGAGTCGTTATCAAGCATATAATCTTACCTTTTGTATATTTAAACATGCAAGAGCAAAATCTACCTGTGGGTCTTTCCTTAGGCCTGAAATGTTATAAAAACTATTAATTAGACATTATTTAACTTATTCAGACCATAATCAACTCTCGGTGTCGAGACTAGCATGAGATTTTGATTCGCTGAAATATTTTCCATCGTGATTTACCAATAAGTAATGAAAGCCGAGGCTAAGTGGAATTTTCATTCACTTATTTCTAAGTTAATAGTGGACCAATTTGACTGAAATTTGCAGCAAATTGCATTTACATTAGCTATTTTTTAAATATTGTAGTAAGAACTGCCAACTCGTTATCTTATCTCCAATAATGTATCTTTAAGTAATGCATTGATATCGCCAGGGTTTTGTATATTTAAAAGTAAGATATTGATAACGCCAGGCTGTTGTTTTAATATGTTACGCCGTACACTGATGGCAAATGCAGCGAATAATTAGTTCAAGTGATTAATTAATTAAATCTGGGAAACAGTAAGGTAATTATCTCAGCCTGGAAAAACAGGAATGAAAACTGTATTAATTCAAAGGATCTCTGTGCGTAATATTGCCAGATAAGTGTACAAAACATAGCTGTGCCGAATGGATAAGTGCGCAAGTACTATTTGTTTTTTTATAATTTGAAACAGAAATGGGGTTTAACGTACACTCGATACAAACTAGGTATTGAGGGATTAACATATGGTTTGATTTTATTTCAATGATTCGCTTTAGCAGTGGTGGGGTAGGGCTGAAGACCCTGAAAAAACCCAAGAGGTTGAACAGGCGACCCTACGTATATTCCTTGTCAGGTACAACCGGGGATTCGAATCCACGCCAGTTGACTCAATGACAGGCTTTATGAAAACCGTTCAGCATTCAGCCATCCAGCCCCCCAAATCAAGTTCCACCCCCCTGTTTTTTAATGACTCAATACTCTCATACCACCTGAAAATTACAAACAGGGAGCAGTTGTACAAATACTGTTTAATGGGACGAGGTTACGCTTTTAGCGTTTTGGTTTACGTCGCATCTGTAGTCACGAAATATAAGGAGAATGCCAACTTTGTATTCTGTTTAACCATTCGATGTGAATTGTGATTGGTCTGTGTATGATAGTGCCTTCTTTGTTAATATGTAATTTGATTTCTCACAGTAATGTGTCAGAATAAATAACAAGTAGAAACTTGGCATAAAACAACCGAAACAATCGAAATGAAGTAAGTTAAGTATTGCGTCAATATTCTTTTCATGAAAGGTCACAATTCTTTTATTGATCTGAGATATTATAAAATCGTTTATATAGCGCATGCATTTACAAATACGTGTTCAGACGCGCTTTGCATTATACATCACAATACATAAGACCTTTTAAAGGGCCAATCTCGGTTATATTTTGGAGAATAAAACTGCCTATTGTAGGTCTTTCTTTAGGCCCAAAACTATTAATTAGACATTATTTAAGTTATCCAGACCATAATCAACTCTCGTTATAGCCTGCGATATTTGTTGGATTTTAGTTAACGATTAAATGGATAATCACGACTGTTAGTTTTGTCCTACCGATTTGAGTAATGATGATCGAGGCTAACCGGAACTTTCATCCGCTTTGTTCTCGGTTCATAGTGGGTCAATTCGACTGAAATTGTCAGGAAATTGCCTTTACATTATGTAGTTTTTAACTATTATAGTGAGAACTGACAACTCGTTATCTAATCTCCCATAATGTATCTTTAAACAAGTCAGTCTTCACTTGGAATAAAAACTGGTGTCCCAAGATGAATTATGTGAGCGTCGCTGTAAGCCGATACTCATTTCCCCTATATCTTGCGGTTTCACCTTGTCAGTGATATAAGACGGAGAGCCCGAGAAGTACAGGTGGTGTCTAGCCGTTCTCAGATGTAACGAAACACCGAGGTCTTGTATACACATTGGCGGGAACGTAAAAGACTCTTGGGGAAGTTGGAATTCAATATATGAGTACGCCGTAGTACCTCTGTCCGGGCAAAACACCGTATATGACAAATGTCTGTCTTCGTTGGTCCAGTCGGAGAAGAACAGTTGGACGTTAAACACCATTTCATTTCATTTTCATAGTCTCGCCAGCAGATTTAAAGGACTGATATTTTATTGATGTTTGGATCTTTAGTTTCAATTTACCTTGTCGATAGAAACATATGATTTTCAAAAAAAAAGGAGCGCGGGGTGGAATATTGCTTTAACAAAATTGAGTAATTAGCAATAATTTAACTATATATGACTATTACCTTAGGCGGAAGTTACCTGTCAAGACAGATCAGGTAAGTCAATAAGTACCTGTTGTTAATTAGGAAACACGACAGGTAAACCACTGGATGAATTATAATGCTCCACATCACGCATGTCAATTATCAGTTTACTGTAAGTAATAATCTACACCCAACAGGTATATTTATGACAAGTTCAACTAGAGCAGATCTAAGATGGGGTGGGGGTGTCTAGAGTGTCACGCTTCGTCCTTCGGCTGACCGATCACCTCTGACTTGTGGGCGCTTTCACAACTTCGTGGGCACCCCGGTTTGCGCCCCACAATAAAGGCCCATGCATTTGCGCCGAGTTGATAATAAAGAAAACAAGACAACTTGTCTGCGATATCACCTTCGGTAGAAGCGGACGTTAAACAAATAACAGCAATATAGAGTAGATATGTACCAACACGACGTTTTTTATACTGTGTGATATTCGGGATATCACAACCGGACACAGTTCTTTTCGTCTGTTTTTTATCGTCCCATTCGAATAGCTAGACGATGGTTTACTCTCTGAGTCATACTATGTACATTTTAAGATATGGCAATATATCCGTTTTACACGTGCCAAGATATTGGCCACACCTCGTTGGTGTTCCAGTCCTCCCTTCTGCTAGGCCTGTTACTTGTTACGGTTCTTATTTAAGTAGGACTCGTTTTTACGTTCCAAAATGTCAAAGCGCCTTTGGCATTTCTCTTAGTCTCGAAGTTACTTCTTAATGTCAGCAATTAACCGACTAAATTCTACGCGCCAAAATACTGGGCCAATTTTTGATCCGGAATACCCGTTCCTCATATTTCTACAGATATACTATAGTAATCCCAAAATGACCTAGTTAGCGTTGACTAAAAAATAAACCCCATTTGCAACTGCTGCTGAAATAACTTTTTACGAATCTAACACTCTGAAATACCTTTTTAATTGGAAATATCTTATTACCTATCTAAACATACCTAATGAACTCCCCATCTTGATGTCTCTTGGAAGTACCATTCCTCCCTAGGAAGGTCCCTCGGAAGTACCTTGTCACCCATCCTAACGTTCCTCGGAAGTACCTTGTTACCCATCTGAATCTCCCTCTGAAATACCTTATTAATCCCCCTCTGAAGTGCTTGCGGCTGTGGTTTCGATTCCCGGTGTGAACGTATGTGGCATGGGGATAGGGACGCCTTCTCAACCACGTGGGTTTCCTCCGGACACTCCGGTTTCCTACCACCGCTAAAGACCCCTACGCGCAAGCGAATTGTTGAAATAAAATTAAAACCACTATGTTAGTCCCGAAATGACCTAGTTTTGCGTCGAGTGGGCGTTAAACCCCATTTCTTTCTCTCTCTCCCCTCTGAAGTACTCCATTACCCATCGGAATCTTTATTGCCCGTTTATATCAGATAGTTTGTACACGTAACAAATTACAAGGGTTTTTGTGTGACAGATGAACACTGCAAGACCTCCAGTAAAATTTGAAAGACGTGTGATGTAACTCCGTGGACGCTTCACCCAGAAATCAGTTGACCTATGATTTAATATGTAGGGTTTCCCGTACTCTGTTTTTAAATTGCGGTTGATTTATAACAGAAGAAGACTAAATTAGAAAGAAATTAGAAATTAATATTCTGTGAAGGGAGACAGGATATGATGAGGATGATGTTGATATGAAGCGTGGTGACATGGTTTAGGTTATCCACTGTTTCAACTTTTGACCACAGTTTACATAATATAGACAATCAGGGAACGACAGAAAGAGACGGGGTTTAATGTCCACTCGACACAAACTAGGTCATTTCGGGACTAACGTATGGTTTGATTTTATTTCAAGAATTAGGGTTCTTTGGTAGTGGGAGGAAACCGGAGAACGCGGAGAAAACCCACGAGGTTGGACAGGCGACTTTACTCCTTGTTACGTACAACCGAAGATTCGAAACCACGCCAGTTGACTCAATGATCCCTGGTGTGAGCGCATGTGGCATGGAGATAGGGGCGCCTTCTCAACCGCGTAGTTTTAGTCCGGGTACTCCGGTTTCCTCCCACTGCTAAAGACCCCTACGCGCAAGCGAATTATTGAAATAAAATTAAACCATATGTTAGTCCCGAAATGACCTAGTTTGTGTCGAGTGGACGTTAAATCCCATTTCTCTCTCTGGCAATAGTGAATTAAAAGATTAATATGATTATTCTTCAACAAGCTATGACTGTTTATAGATACAATCTATTTTAAGGCTTCATTTTAATATATTTTAAGAATATAACTTAAAAATATGAAATTGCAACTTTAAGTTTAATATGTCCTTTAATAAAAACGTGAAATGTCTTCTTTTAATTTAATTGAGAATTCTTAATCAAGCGGAAACTTGATACTTGTTATTGTCTTAATAATCGGGAACTATTTTATTGAGAGTTTTATTTTGTTGATGAAAAAACATTTATGTGAACTAAAAAGTGAAATGAAATGGAGTTTAACGCCCTACTGTTCTGCTCCTATACTGGGATACTGAAGACGAACATACAGTGTGTTTATGATTGAAATTTGGTCTCGCAGCCGGGCCCGTAGCCACGGGGGGGGGGGGGGGCTTAGCACCTAGCCAAACATCATCAGCCCCTCCAAAACATTCTGTAGCCCCCACAAAACATCCCGTAACCCCCCCCCCCCCTACTCATATTTCAAATTCCAACTGCCAAGGGATATTTTATGTGCACGATAATGTATACATTCGACTTCGATTTTTCGTTCCATCTGTCAGACCGTTCGCACTGCACAACTGACAAGGGAAAACTACGTCGGTGGACTGACTAAGTAGATATTTTTCAAGAGTCAACTTTCTTTTAATATCTTACTGACAGTTCCTGTCACCATCAATATCTGGAAGTAGTTTACTCGGTTCCAGTCATTTCCTGCACAGATTAGTCCAGTTATATAGACAATGTTGATACGACGGCTGCTCAAAATAAACGCTTGCCAGTGATACGGGACGGGGGCCTGGCCAGGATAGCTGTGTAGTCGTTCGGATTGGACAAAAAACCGAGGCCCCGTGTACACATAAGGTCTGTCAATGAGTCAACTGGCGTGGTTTTTATAATCGGTTGTACGTGATAAGGAGTAGGGTCGCCTGTCCAACCTCGTGGGTTTCCTCCGGATCATGGTGGTTCATCAGTGAGTTAGGCGCTAACTGACTAGCTAGGAGGACGCCGGGTTGGGATTGCCAGAGGCTTGGGACCAGGAACAGTGTCTTGTCATACAGGTGGTGGAAACAACAGAGGTCCCATGTACACATGGGCGTGCCTCCGCACGTGCTACAGGAAAATCCATCAACACATACAAAGTTTCTTTGCCAACATTCCGATCGATCCCGAACCCTCGCTTGTAATACAGCATTTTCAATTTGAATTTATTGTGCTTGACCTCCCCCCTCCCCTCCCATTGGACCCCATTCATTTAATTTGTTTCTAAAACATGTCGACTAATTGACAACTGGAGAATCACCGACGGTTTAACACGGAGACGTGACAAGCATGTCATGTTTAATACACGCCAACGTCTTCTAACCTGAATGTCATTAACGTCTTTTTTTCTTTTTTTTTTGTATTTTATTGAAGTCTTGGAAAACTGATAATTGTATTTGTAAAAGGAAAGAAATGACCCCGGGCCTGCAATTTCGTGTACAGATTTCTTATAGCACAGAATCAAAATGTGCCTTTTATAATTTTCTGCTGGTTATGATTTTTATTTGAAGACGATACCTACGTCACCGCAATGCCGGATTAAACATGGTGGGGGCCCTGGGGCCTGGAACATATGGGGGCCCCTGATCACTGAACCCCGCATAGGGGGTCTGGGGGTTTTCTCCCCCCCCCCCCCTCCGAAATTTTCAGAAATTGGAGGCCAGAAACGTGATTTCCTGGCATTTCAGGCACTTGTGTTGGAGCCATTTAGAAGTACCTACCCAGAAAAAAATAAAATTCTGCCACCAAATTAGCGCATTCTGGCGTTATTTCAGTGGACCAATCCATGCGAGTGCTATGAAATGATGACATTCTAGAGGAGGAGACTGTAAGTGGGCAGAGCGACATCAAACCTAATTTTGAAGTCGCTCAGTGATAAATAACGGGGTTACTTGATTTGGAATCGTATTATACCCCCACGATGATTTGATGAATGGAGGCCGTAACGTTACGACCAAGCCGGACTCGATGTTTGACAAACAAAATGGTAATACGAGATTTAATCAAGAAATATGAATATTTCGTGTGATCATGGTGTGCATCTCATCAAATTCAGCTTATACCCACAACAAATTACAACAACCATAACAACTACAGCTTATAATATACAATCGTACGTCAATCTGAAGCAAAATTCGCGCTACTCGAAATGATGGGAACGTGTAATGTGTTCGAGTTAGACGATGGTTGGTCCGATAGAAGATCTCACGACAATAAAAAAACATGTGTTACACCCATCACCAGATTACACCGAATTCTCGGATGTCGATCGCAACACAACATGGATTGAGGGGGGGCAAGGGACTTCCGATGGAGGGCCCTCGAAACATCGGAGGGGCCCCGTCACTAGGTCACCGGCCGTTGGAATCCTCGGTCCGACTATGCTCGAGGCGCGCAATTGAGATTTTTGTCGAGAGCCCCCTAATGTGGTGGGCCCTGGGGCCTGTGCCCCATGGTGCCCCATGGTTAATCCGGCGTTGCGTCACCGTACAATATAGCACAATCAAGACTTTGTATGCTCACGGCAAGGTTCCATTATCAATCAACGAGCAACAGAATACCATTTTCAATGTTCTATTTCAATTTTAACCACCGCTCCTTGGGGAGAGTTCAAATACACCTCGGACGAATCCACACCTGCGTGATGTTTCGTGTATATGGATCCAAAGCAGTGGATATGTGTTATTGGTATTGTCATTCCTGGTGTCTATCAGTGGTACAAGCGGTCAAGGGTTCGACCACAGTTTGTGCCGCGAAAGTTATTCGACATTTCGAGTGTGGATAGAGGTTCTTGTGAGAAAGGAATTCATTTTCTGTCAGGATAAAAATGTTTTTCACAGCACTGTATACCCGGTCATAGTCTTTCTTTACATGACGAATCTTCACGAAGACTTTCTGTTGCCGGATAAATTTTTTTTTTTGAATTTTATCACAAGATTTCTGTAAATAAAGAACATTTCTTTGCTGTCGCACATTTCCTGTTATTTGCTACATTAAATGCAGTAATTACATATGGTAAACATCTTTTCAACTTTAATGTTTGTAAATTGTTAAGAGCAACTGCACTTTCCACAAGAAGTCAACGGAAACGAAGATGTAGAGTATTTCTATTTAAAGTTTGACAGCAACTGCACTGCTTAATAAACGTCCATGACCATAACAAGTGTGCATAAAAACTGTAAGATTATTATTGCCTTGCACATATTCGGTACTCGACGCATCCATTTTTTAACTCATCGATTCTTTTTCTGTGTCCCGAACTTCCCTGCCCCCCCCCCACATACCACAATCTACTTTGCATGCATTTAGGGTTAATTAAGTAAATGACAGGAAATGGAATTTAACGTTATAGTGTTCCGCTCCATAACCTGGGCTAATGAAGACGGGCATAGGCCATACAATGTGATATGAGGGGAATTTTGCTCTACGACCTACACTTATATCGAATTCCAACTGCCAAGGGATCCGTTGCGTGCACGCCGTCATTGTCGGGCCCTCCGTCCTGCATCACTGACTAGGGGAAACCACGTCAGAAATCTGGGTGAGCTTTTTCGGCCAATACAGGGATCGGTCACCCGACCTCCAGGCTAGCAAGCGAGCGTTTTAGCCACTTATCCACCGTGACCCTCTTCCTCCCCCACCCCCTGTATTCTAGGAGGTAATTCGTCAAAATTAATAGATGTAAACAGACGCTTACCCCTGTCGTTAATTTAACTTAACAGAAATATAAATAGAAGTAATCACAATTTAAACTAATATTATCTCTTTAATAGACTCAAAGATGTGATAAGGAAATTACCTGAATTACTTTGTTTACAAAGGTGAGTGGTTGGTCGAATGGTTAGAGTGCACACGCTGTGTCATACGGCGGGCCATTGAGTCAACTAGCGTGGTTTCGAATCCCCGGTTGCACGTGGCAAGGAGTAGGGTCGCCTGTCCAACCTCGTGGGTTTTCTCCTGGTACTCCGGTTTCCTCCCACAGCTACAATAAAATTAAACCATATGTTAGTCCCGAAATGACCTAGTTTGTGTCGAGTGGACGTTAAACCCCATTTCTCTCCCTCTCTCTCTGGCTTACAAAGATATACTTATGTTTAGTAATCCGATCTGATTAAAATACAGCTTTATATTTCGTTTTATTTTTCGATACTTTAATGGCCTTCACTGCATGAAGATCTGACCATGCCAGTTATACACTCGGCAAACCTCGACAGATTCCGAAACCTAAATCTGTTCTCGGCTGTATGAAGAATTCCGCCGCGTTGGAACATGGCTGCGCCCATGGTGTCGTGGAACTACTTTAAAGGTCCCGGATGTAACATGGCTGCGCCCATGCTGTCTTGTTTGTTTGTAATAGCGTCAAGTTTTCCTGTTAAAGTAAACCGGTAGCCGCATCGCAAATGTATGGGCGCAGGTATATATCACTTAATGTTATACAGCCGAGACTAGATGTAGGTTTCTGGAATCTGGTCAGTTATAAAAACAAGTAAAACGAAATTTTGAACCATAAAAAGCGAAACGAAATTGGATCTGTGTTTTAATTCGATTGTTCTATAATCATAAATGATATGGGGTTCAACTTCCAACTCTTCTGCTTCGACAGGGCTAATGAAAACGGAATACGCCTGCCCTGCACCAATGACGCAGGGAAATCCTGACCAACGCGGCGCCCTCAGGTTAGCGAGTCAACAATTTATACACTGAGCCACCGTGGCTCCCGTTCCGACGATAGACTGGAACAAAATGGACGTTCGGGTGAAACGAGACAACGGGGTCTAGGTTTCACGTTGATGTAAACGTAAACGATCACTTGGCATAAGAATTCGAAATTTATTTATTTGTCCAACAAATTTAAATCGAAAGGAATGCTCTATTCTACTTAATATACTGGTCTACGATAAAACCGGCAGATGTCCTTAATAGCTGGTTCGATTCTAATTTGAGTGAAAGCTAGAAGGAACACGCCTGGAATAAACAGGTGTGCGGTATAATTTATAACGTTTATCACCATACCACGTATTTCAGTGTAGAGTTGTCATAGCACAATTTTTATGCAGATTTTACTTTTTGTTCTCTAGGTAGAAGTAGAACGTTGAAGTTGGAACTGTATTTAATTGGAAAAAAACGACTGACGAAGGGCTTTACGTTTCCAGAAAGTTTCCACCAGCTATCAAGATGGAAGATTACAGTTTGTTTAATAACACCGAACCTACATTAGAGACGTTAATTGCAAGGTAGGTGCCTTTTACATGATACTATTGTTCACACGATTTCTTACAGCCAGCATGTAGATAATAATACATTATTACAACACAGTACTGCAGCTGAAGAATACAGGACGGTAGCTGTAGAACGCATGATAACGCGCAGTACGGTAGCTATATTGTACCAGATGTACAATATTATAACCCCACGCAATGCGGTACTGCAGTTTTACAATAAAATATTACAACGTCACGCAATACAGTATTATACGTATTGAATACAACCTTATGCAATACAGCATTGTAGTTTCAGATTACGCAGCAATACCTTTTTACCATTCGGTACTGTAGTTTCCGATAGCACATCACCACAACATATTTAAGTACAATATAAAGTCATTTAAAGAAATACATCTCATTCACACCGGGGCCCAATAAGGTTTATTTAGAAGGTCCAGAATTTGGGCCCAATTAAATGTAGGGGACACCTCACTTTCCCCACATCTGTTGTTAAGAGTCTGGGTCCATCAGAACATGACTAAATAATCAACAATGGGGATTTAATATATAGTCTGTAACAAGTTTGTGACAATTACATAATATAATAATATGGATTTTTTTATTATACCATTTCACACCTTATTTATCAAAACTAAATACACATAATTAATCTCGTTTACTGGTGGTTTAATGCCTTTACTAATTTACTAATTAATATTATAATTAATGAAGGTCAGACATTATCCTGAAACTGGGCTAGTTATTAGATTACATCTGTCTAGGTTGTCGTCCAGTGACTGTCAGCGAAGATAAGTTCAGGTTGGGTGATGCTAACTGTAGACCAGTTTGGGAGGTTCGGATGTTTCCGGAGACCAAAATGGCCACTTTCTATAAATGAGAATTTTGGGGGAATATTAGGCCTAACCCTAACTTGTGTCTAATTTACCTTTTACCCCGCTTAAAAGGGATTAGGGTTAGGGTTCGGGTTTGTATTTTCCAAAATAGTCATTTATATAAAACGGCAATTTTGGACTCCGGAAATACACGAACCTCCCCGTTCAGGTTATTTTGGGAAGTCTTCGAATAGCTGTCAGATGGCTGGAGGGGAGTCCACGACTGACCGCCGGATTGCTGAGATAAGTTTTAATTTGATTTGTATTCCCATATAAAATATTACGTAACCCAGATGGGTAAATGTAAAGCGTGGATTAAGACGAAAACAAATATTACCGGAAAAGTACAAATGACGACAATTCGTCGGTAGGTCACAAAGTAACTGACGATAAGTCACTTCGTCTATCTACCGACGATTATTTTAGACTGGGTTGCATACTGTATATGAAATCTGAACACGTCTTTACAA
Organism: Patella depressa; assembly: GCA_948474765.1. Classification (NCBI taxonomy): domain Eukaryota; kingdom Metazoa; phylum Mollusca; class Gastropoda; family Patellidae; genus Patella; species Patella depressa. Next base: position 80,288,711 of record OX419717.1, read on the forward strand.
TGTATGCCTACATAAAATGGAAACGAAAGCCTACACAGAATTGTGATGAATTTGAGATTGAGACCAAGGCCATCCACGATGTAGGTTATTCACGGAATTAATTACAAGTAGCAGTTCGTGTGATCAGAGACTAAGCCGTAATAATAGGATTTATATCAGCATGCAAATTAATAAAATGAACCTATACCATTTTCTGTCCAGAAAGGAGACAGTTTATGGCGAATTTGTGTGAGCTATTAATTTCCATCTTTTTCATATGGACAAATAGCGTTCAAAGTTCTAGGGTGTCAGACCGAAGATCAGATATAGAATTAAGGATCATATCCAATACCATTCCGTGGGGAATCATCCGATGACTTAAAACGGGTCTTCTTCAATTAATTTAGGATCACACCTCGGGCCAATCTGTGTCAAAAACCCGAAGAGGTAAGCCGCGTTGACATTAATACGTTTAGGGTTACATACTGGATAATTCCGGGTCGGATCACACAATGAAGGAAACCGTCTCGGTATCACTTTGTTTAGCATCACATCCCAGATCACCCGGTGTCGAATCACCTGACGAGGTAAACCGTCTCGGCATCAGTTTGTTTAGCATCACACCCCAGACCACCCGGTGTCGAATAACCCGAAAAAGTTAACCGTCTCGGTATCAGTTTGTTTAGCATCACATCGTTTAAATTGTCAGCTTGGTTGATATACTCAATTTTACCTTCACCAGAGAAACGGTTTCCGAGACAAGTTCCATTCAATTTTGGCTATTAGGCATAATCGCTAAACTACGGTTAAACATACTGAAATGTACGTGTAGTTCTGGAAAGATAATCCCACATCTGCTATTAGGGTGTTGTACAAGATGATGAACAATTAGTAATCTTTCCTTTGACGGCAAAAAAAAAAAAATAGTTCTGCTAATTCTCGACAGCAGTTTATCGAAAAGGAGAACCTCGATGTTGACAAATTTCGACAAACACCAAATATGTACTATATGGAGATCTATGATTTTACAAAAGGGGATTTTTGTATTAATGGTGTTAGATGTTATATTTCGCAGCACTAGGGTTCCGGGTAGATCAGTCTTGGAAACACTGGGGTTCCAGATAGGTCTGTCTAGGTTTCACTGTGGTTCCGTGTAGATCACTCTTGGAACCACTGGGGATCCGGGTAGGGATCACTGCGATAGACATTATGACCGTACACGGCCATGTATTAACGTCAGAACCAACGTCTTAACTTCTTTAAAAATCAATAGAAATATTTTTGGTTCGTTCAGACGTGATATATTTCAGAATCAAATTTGACTTTGACGAAGTACATGTCACAATTTTCTATTAAAAAAATATAAATAAATCATGACGGTTGATCTCAAAATTGTAAACGAATAAATGAATCGTCTTTTAATAGAACGAAAGTTTTATTTAAATGCTTACGGATACTTTTCCTTGACAGCTGATGTGGTGATACTAAACTATTTTCTTTTTACTCGGACAATTATTCTGCCAGTTTACGATCTGATCAAAGCGTGATGTCACGTTGCAAGACATAACGATGTACTGTGTGTCTACTTGTTTATTTTTTAATCGGATGAAATAAAACGAAACGCAAATGTAATCTAATACCCTGTTCATCAAATTCTGCAATCGATTCTCTCTATAATTTCCGACACGAAATCTCCATCGATCTTATACTATACACGATGATCCCCCATCTGTGTTTTTATAAGGTCATGGTAATAATTGAAGATTAACTTAAATAGTATTTTTTCTGCCTGAGCGGAATGCGTGTAAAGCGGTCATTGCCTGAATAGTTGGTCTCAGACTTCTATTGGTGCTTGATTGATTAGATTTTGATTCCTGTTCCTTCCATCAGTTTTGTTATCTTCCGCGTTAAACGCCAAACAACTAGACGTGTTGACCCGCGGCTGTCTCTCCTAGCGAGTGGTTTTCCCTATTCAAACCCTATTCCCTTTGGGGCTTATTTGTACGGATCAACGATGTATCTATTACAACACATATTCAGGGCTACGATACGACCCAACCAGAAGGGATTACTATTATTAAGTATTTGTTAATCGATAACTGTTTACCAAAATGTCCGATCAACGTCTAGTTGCTCTTTAGATTTTAATTAAGAAATAAATCGAATGTTTAACCTATCGTTCGTTATAAATAGGTTCCTTTGGAAGTGAGCGAGGCCGGTTCAGTTGCCGATTGGTTGGCGCGCGGATCCGTAGCCAGCTCATAAAATTTGGTTGGGCTACGGAATTTTTGGGAGGAGCTGAGGATGTGGCCGACGAAATATTGTGGGAGCTAATTCGATTTGGACGAGCCCGTTATCGCTTGCGCGTTTCATTGCAAGGGCTATCATTGAGTCATTTGTGGTTTAGATTCTCCGGTTGTACGTGACAAGGAGTATGGTTGCCTGTCCATCATCGTGGATTTTCCCAGGGCCCTCCGGTTTCGTCCCACAGCTATAGCTCCTTACGCGTTAGCGAATTATTGAATGTAAATTGAACCACATGATCTAATTTGTGTTAGGTTGACGTTAAACCCCATTTCTAACCAGTGACGTAGAAGTATAATAAAATCGGGTTTAACGTCCTAGATTTCTGCTTCAATGAAAAGGGGCATACACCACCGTACAGTGTGCTATGTGGACTTTTGTCGGTACAGTGGCGTTACAACCCATCGAATTATAACGACCAAGGGATATTTTACATTGTGTACAACTGCAATTACATAGCTGAACAATTCCGACCGATTAGTTCCTTAATCGATAGCTTATTAATCGCTTGGCGATATCTGGATTATTGCCCTTTTTACATGGGGTTTAACGTCCACTGGACACAAACTAGGTCATTTCGAGACTAAGATATGGTTTAATATTACTTCAATAATTCGCTCGTGCGTAGGGTCTTTAGTAGTGGGAGGAAACCGGGATACCCGGAGAAGACCCACGAAGTTGGACAGGCGACCCTACTCCTTGCCACGTACAACCAGAGATTCGAAACCACACCAGTTTACTCAATGGCAGGCCGTATGATACAACGTGCGCACGCTAACCATTCGGCCACCCAATATGCCCCATACGTTCCATAGAAGTTTCTGTTCTAGACTACCTGTTATTTTATATATATATACATTTTACCAATATGGTTACTTGTATATAGGTAATTCTTAATTCACCATGCTTACATTCAGATTTCTTGTAACATATAGCAGATCATAACTCATACTGACACAACACATCAGTTTCTCTGGGTTATATTCTAGTGAAGTCTGTATGTTGTTGTTCTTAGCATTTAACGTCCGCTTCCACCGAAGACAAGTCTTATTTTTCATTTTTATTATGAAGGAAACCGGAGTGCCTATCCCTATGCCACATAACCTCACACCAGGGACCGAAACCAAAGCCGTAAGCCAGAGGTGACCGGCCAGCTAGAGGTCGAAGCGCGGCACTCTAGACCACTAGGCCATCCCACCCCCCTGAAGTCTGTATCACTACTGGCCCGGATTTATACAGCGCAGTGGACCCGTGCGGCTAGCCCCCGGATACATTCACTAATTTTCATTTGTTCGTTTGTTTATGATTTCTCCGTATTGTGGCTTGTCCATGATTTGTTTTTGTGTAAATTATGTGTGGTGCAGTCCCTCTGCACTTACCATTAATCTCGTCCGAACAAATAACGTCCCTTGCGAGACACCCACTCCTGCATCACTGACAAGGGGGAACCAAGCCGTGGATAATCACGATGAAATCTCTCGACCAACAGCGAGATTTATTACGCCCCCCCCCCCCACGTTTGTCACTGACACAGTGATTTATATGTAGATCATTTACTGGTTTGTAAGTATATGGCACAACGTTTTGACACGTGTACTTATATCGTTCTCGGTGGTGTTTAACGTCCACTAGACACAAACTAGGTTTATTTCGGAACTAACACATAGTTAAATTTTATTTCAATGACTCACTTGCGCGAACGGGTCTTTAGCAGTGGGAGGAAACCGGAGGACCCGGATAAAATCCACGAGGTTGGACAGCCTATTGCTTGTCACGTACAACCGGGAAATCGATATTACGCCAGTTGACTCAATGACCGACCTTATTATAAAACGCGGACGTGCAATCCATTCGGCCATCCAACCCCCATCATTGTTTTTCTTATTGTTTCATTAAGAAGTTTTATTCTCTTAAAATGTATCGAGTCCACATATTAGATAACGATTGAATGGAATTCATTACTATGGTAACCACATGCACATTAGCAGGTTGACCAAAGATAGTTTTCAGATATTAAACAAATGCAGTAGATTTCCTTGGGGCATCTATCAATCTTTAATACACAGCGCTGTCGACGAGAGTAGAAAGCCACAATGAAGGAGAGAAGGACTGTCCGAGTAGCGACACCCTACGATGTCTATAATCGAGATCGAACCAAGGACCTACTGATTTTTGTGCCAATGTCTTACTCACTGAAATGAAATGAAATGGGGTTTAACGTCCTAGTGTTCTGCTCCCATCTGGTTAAATGAGAGAGAGAGAGAAATGGGGTTTAACGTTCACTCAACGCAAACTAGGACATTTAGGGACTAACATGGTTTAATTTTATTTCAATAATTCGCTTGCGCGTAGGGGTCTTTAGCAGTTGAAGGAAACCGGAGTGCCCGGAGGAAACCCACGAGGTTGAGAAGGCGCCCCTATCTCCATGCCACATACGCTCACACCAGGGCTCGAAACCACAGCCGCAAGCCAGAGGTGACCGGCCAGCTAGAGGACGAAGCACGGCACTCTAGACCACTAGGCCATCCCAATCCCCCTGGTTAAATGAAGACGAGCATACGCCATATGAGGGATATTTTGCACGAACAGCGACACTACGACATGCTCTTATATCGAATTCCAACTCTCAGCGTCGTACCTACTTAGCCACTGTGACCCCCCCCCCCCCTTTCCCCTGATCTACCATAGCTGCACATACAACACAGCTTATCGGGGGTCTGTGGAAAACACACACATGCATTCACCCAAACGCACAATCCCCTCCCCCCTACACATACACACCTCCCTCCCTAACCAGCAGTAGCCAATTAATGTAAACAAAACAAAAAAAAAAAAATTATGTCTTTAATTCCGACAATTATTAACAGCAAAATTGGTGTCATAATTTCAAAATAAGTCTCTCAATTAATATGCAAATCATTTTTGTTTTCGCTCAACATCAGAAGCATCAAGCCTATCGGGCTATTTGCTAAATAAAGGGAGACAACTCGATTCTAACTCTCGAACCAACTGGTCGAGTTCAATTATAATGGGTGTCTTGTTTCCTAGTTTTAATAGATTGATATTAACATAGTAAATATGTTAGTCTTCAACGGGTTACAATGTAGTCGAGACCATGTTGTGTTTAACACTCTAACGACACATGGCGATTGTTTACTTCTATAGTGTCTTTATAAAACAATCACACGAAACTTACCGAGGGTTAGGGTTAGGGCCTGGAAACGCTAATAAAAGGCCTCATAAAACAGGTTTAAACAAGAGAGAGGGGGGGGGGTGAGAAGGAGGGAAAGGGGTGAGCAAGGTGGGGGAGGAGGAAGTGGGTGTGTGAGAAAGAGGGAAAGGGGGAGAGGGGAGAGTTAGCGGGAGGGAGGGAGAGAGAGATAGAGAGGATGAGGTGTGTGAGAGAGAGGGGAGATTAAAAGAGATTAAAAGTGGATGGGATGGGAAGGAGTGTATATACAAACTTACAGAATATTAAGAGATTATAATCTATATTTGAATTAACTGCTTGTGTTACATAACTGATCGGAGAGACGGCCTTATTCCTCGTCACGTACACACTTTGAAATGGAGGTGGGAACAACGTCCACTTTACATTCACAACTAACATATGGTAATCCTAATGCCAATAATTCACGTGACCTTTCTCCTTGTCACGTACACGCTTCAGATTAAACTACGTCACTTGACTTAATAACAGACTTTAGAATCGAAAGCTCAAATATCAGACCACTCGTCTCCCGCCCCCACTTTCAGCATATATATGTATTATATTATATCAAAGCAACCTTTGCTACGGGATATCTTTATTGATGATAGAAGAAAGACTTCAGTCTCCTCCAAACAATCATACACTGTTCTAAACATCATAATACATTTGTATGAAAGACAGACCCAGAGAGAGCGAGAGATAGAGAGAAGGAGAGAGAGAGATGGGGTTTAACGCCCACTCGATACAAACTAGGTCATTTCAGGACAAACAGGTGGTTTAATTTTATTTCAATAATTCGCTTGCTTTTATGGGTCTTTAGCAGTGGGAGGAAACCGGAGAACCCGGAGAAAACCCACGAGGTTGAACAAGCTATCCTACTCCTTGTAGCGTACAGCCGGGGAATGAAATCCACGCCAGTTCACCCAAATCACAGACCTTATGATACAGGAGAGAGAGAGGAATGGTTTTTAACGTCCACTCAACACAAACTAGGCCATTTCGGGACTAACATATGGTTTAATTTTATTTCAATAATTCGCTTGCGCGTAGGGGTCTTTAGCAGTGGGGGGAAACCGGAGTGCCCGGAGGAAACCCACGAGGTTGAGAAGGCGCCCCTACCTCCATGCCACATACGCTCACACCAGGGCTCGAAACAACAGCCGCAAGTCAGAGGTGACCGGCCAGCTAGAGGTCGAAGCGCGGCACTCTAGACCACTAGACCATCCCAACAGGAGCACACGCTAACTATTCGGCCATCAAAATCCACAAATGTTCATAGACAAAATGAAATGAAATGGGGTTTAACGTCCTAACTTGAATGTCCGGTATTCAATCCCACCGTTGGTCGGGAGAGTTCATCGTGATTACCCGGTGTGGTTCCCCCTTGTCAGCAGTGGTGCAGGACTGTGTACCTCGCAAGGGACGTTAGTTGTTCAGATGAGGTTAATAGTAAGTGCAAGGGGATTGTACTAAAACTGTAGGATGTTAAATCCCATTTTATTTCATTTTGGTTAGAAAGAAATTGCTGATCATCTATGACTGTTCCTTGACAAACCTGAACCTGATATAATATTGTTCCAATGTTTCATCTTCCCAGCAATTGTTAATAACTGAGAATTTAAATGTGAAATAATGTTATGGACAGGTGTTTCTTACATCGTGTAAAATGTTGGACAGGTGTTTCTACAAGGTCGTTAAATCAGATTCTCTTAATTGTTCTGATGTCACACGTGGATAAATTTATGTGATTGTTTATTTTACAGACAGATAAATGTACTTATATCTCATTTTGATAATATCCTTACGACTGACACGTCATCTGTGTCGGATATATGATACTGGAGACTGAGGGTGGGGTGGGGATGAGGGGTCCAACAGGGCTTTAAAGGTGCATTATACGAAATATGTAATGAAAAATTAATATTTTTTGCGTATTTCAGTCTAGGTACTCGTTTATTTAAACTGTTCACAATTTGATTATCAACTATGTTGGGTACGATAAGAACGGTGACAGAAAGAATCAATACGCAAATCAATACGCATAAAATTAATTTCTCTGTTCCTCTCCATCTGGCGTCTTCATAATATTGTACGAAGCAAGAGTATTATAAAATGGTAATAAATTCAAGTGACACTTACTACTGAATTGTTTGACATGAACGATCAATAGCCAATTCAAATTACCACATAATTTAATGTTTTTAAGATGTGTGCGCGTTGTAATTGTATTTGTATATGATATTTACGCATTGTAATTGTATTGTGTATATGATGCATACTTATTGCAATTGTATTTTGTATATGATGTGTTCGTATTGTAATTGTATTGTGTATACGACGTGTACGTATTGTAATTACATTTTATATATGATATATGTACGTGTTGTAATTGTATTTTGTATATGACGTTTACAGATTGTAATTACATATTATGTTTTATTTATTCACAAGCTTTTGTAATCCTTACGTTGTGGCATTTGTGTGTTTTACATCAATATTATCTATATAACTTTTGTGGTCAAACGGTAAAACTTCCAATAGGCACATTTAAAGCCCCAATAACACTTTTGTTGTAACTGAATAATATGAACCAATCTTCATTCTGGTCAACAAATCGTATTATTTTAGAATATTCCAATTAAATGATGATATAAATTTCATCTTAACACACCTATTTTAAAAAATTGGAAAAATTCAACCAATTGATTTGAAAAGTCTAACGTAAACCTTTTCAAAAGTGACTTGGATTTTAAAATATTTTCGAGCCCTCTGGACAAGTAAAATAGGTTGTAATGGATAATTTACACAACAGGTAGGACACTTCAACATCTAGTACTTAGAATAAGGGTATTATTTATTTTCTGGAGCTACCAAGCCAGCAAGAATGTTATTGTCCCTTTAAGGTAATGAACAATATAGCTATACAGCCCGATATGTTGATACCGTTATATGTATATTTATTCAGATATACGGGAAATGAAATGGTTTTTAACGTCCTACTCTTCTTCACCTGACCTGAACTAATTGAAGACGGGCATACGCCATACAGTATGCTATGAGGGAAATTTTGCCCGGGCAGCGGCGCTACGGCCTACTCTGATACCGAATTCCAACTGTGTACACGGGAGCTCGGTTTTTCGTCCCATCCGAACGACTAGACAGCTGTCCTTGTCAGGCCCTCCTTCTGCATCACTGACAAGGGAAAAACCACGCCGGAAAATCGAGATGAACTTTCTAGGCCAATGCAGGGATCGGACACCCGACCTCCAGGCTATCGAGCCAGCGCCTTATCCACTTAGCCACCATGATTCCCAGATATACAGGAAGTGGTCAGGGTTACAAAATGAAATGATTTCTCTTCTGCTCCTAAACTGGGCTAATGAAGACGGATAGGCGTTACAAGGAAGACATACATGCCTTGAAATACTAGCCAGTATATACGCACATGACTTAAGGTGTTAGCAAGTATGGCTCCATCTTGATATGGGAGAGACAGGGGTGACTACAATATTGCTACCAACTAATATGTATATTATTCAATGTCCATGTATTACTGTACTGTTTTTTTTGTTTTTTTTTATAATTAAGGATGCTTGACGTCATATATTCAAATTGATTGAAATGTGATCTCTGCCATATCGCTTCTCTACTGTTCTAGATACGTCCGGCGACATTGGATCCGTTCATTTCATTTAATTTAATTGTTCCCGTGCGTCTTGCGTTTCCTTGTCCGTGTTTTTTGTCTGGCGACTTTCCACCTTGCCTGGAAATATTTCATTATTAAAATTATGCATTGGAATTTTTAGCCCTACAGCCAAAAACTCAAAACGATGACTTGGACACCAGTGACCATTATAAATAAAATAATTAATGGAGTCTTTATTATATCCCTGAAGCCAAAAATTCAAAACGTTGTCTCTGGAGTCACCCGCGATTTAATTAGAATCCTGATTTTATCAGCGGTTCAACAGAATGCAGCTGGGTACAGAGAAAAATGTATGAATAAATTTCTGGGGGATAAACCATGTGGAGCCAATGGGTCGATGCGTATATAATAATATTTGATACAAGCAAGCGAATATCATTTCATTGGGATTATTATCGGTCTTATCGTATTAACAATCTCTATCAGGACATACACGACCCTAAGTACCATAATTGTATCGTTAAATCATGGTTCTTCAATTACAAATCAACAATTTGTATCAATGACTACATTACTATCAGGGAAGATATAATTAAAGTAATTTATATATAAATCGAACCATATTGATATAATGTCTTTGTTTAATTCGTCTTGTTTACATCTGGCGACATCTTTAAATGAACATTTCCAATTAATTATATCTATGGCCTTATCGACTCATCAGGAAATTGACGTCATGGGTTTGATGGTATTTGTTTAAGGGAAATTGGGTGGTCAAGTGGTTTCACGCGTTGTGCTGTGGATTTTACGAAGTTGGTCCTGACATGGTAAGTCTATCGGTTATCTCCAGTTAAATGTGACTTGGTGAATAGGCGCTTGCTCACGAAAACCCATATCCAGAGTTCAATCAGTGTCTTGATCTAGAACCTCCCAGTCTACCCCCTGCTCCCAGTGTCCATGTCACAGTGCGGAAATAATATCAAGGAACAGTTCCTAGTTGTTCAACGCCCATTTAAATCTCTATTCATCAATGAATAAGCTGAAACGCCACTGGCTGGGCAAAATTGTCATTGGTCCCGCGATTTTTCAGGTTTACGATCTTTTTGGACTCACAAATATATGTTCTTGACGTTTCGGACTCAGGTGGGAGACGTTCTATTAGAAGATTAGGACGCTAAACCCACTTTCATTTCATTTGATTGAGACACAATCTGATTAAAACACAGATCCTATTTCGTTTCGTTTTATAGTTCAAAATTTCGTTTTACTTGTCTTTATTACATTAGGATCTGGCAGACTTGTTGTTTAACTCGTGTTCTGCTTGAAACGAGGGGTCAGTCAATCAAATTGTCTGTCGAATCGAGGGTTTGACCTTTCTTTGCGCGGAATTGTGGGTAGAAATCAAAGCACAGCAACAACGATTCTGATTGGTTAATCGAATGACTGGGGTTATAGGGTCAAATGTTGCGTGCTTGACATCTGAACTGGCTGAACATGACCTCCCGCTATAACTTGTTAGATCTACATGTAGTGTAGGCCATCGAAATTATAGAAACCGAAACGAAATATAGATCTGAATTTCAATTAGATTGATTGAGACAAATGCGACCTGAACGTGACCAATCTACATTAAATGATGTGACAATAGTACACATGCCACTGTGATTCAGATTATCTCTGCTCTAATCAAATTACCAACGTTTCCTTGTCCAATCATTGAGTTTTGGGGATATTTTTTTCCGTTCCATTAATTTCCGGCTTTCCGACGCCATCTTATGTAATTGTAAATCAAACCCCCAACAGCTTAACACTTAGATATTATTGTTCAATTCGAGACAGATTCCTATTAAATTGAGATTATTTTCTCTTGTGGCGGATATCCGGTATTCACAATAATGTTCTTCAAATTACACCATTTAATGGCGTGGTGTTATCCAAATACATTAAACATCGTATTTTAAGCCTATTAAATAACATCCTATCTGGATATTACAGTACCTTAGTAATTGACATATCAGGATCATCGTACGAATAAAAAACAAGAACAGTTAACTGTAAAGCAATTATAAATATACAAAACGGTGGTTAACGTCCTACTGGTCTCCAGCAACTGGTTCAATGTGAAGGTGACACGCGCCATACAGCGTGCTATGAGGGACATATCACCGGAAATGAATTGGGGTTTAACGTCATACCGCTTCTGCGCCTAACCTGGGCTAATGGAAGACGGGTATACGCTATATAGTGTGCTATGAGGTAAAGTTTGCACGTACGTGGTACGACTAGACATTGGTCGTTGGCAGACACCCCCCTCCCCGCGTCAAGCACCACTGACAAGAGGGAACTACTCAAGAAAACCGCGAGGAAAGTTTTCGGCCAACACCGCTTTGGAAACTCTGCTTAGCTCACTTGCGATAGATTGACTCCATGATCCATTGTTTCTATCTGCATATCTTAAATAAATTTTTATTTAGACAGGTATTCACGTGACATGACCATAATTAACTGAAATTTAAATGAATTTGAACACAGTCGAGATTTAAAATAACATCGGGGATAAAATGGCTAATAAACAACACGAATCAAAACGTAATATCATCAAATATTATATGCCTCTCTCGGCTATTATTCTAGATATATTTAATTGACACGTCTACTGTTACTGTCTCCCTGATTAAGTCTACTACATAGTTAACACAGTTCATCGCGTGCATTTTGCATACAAATAGTTCATTGGCCAATCACGCTATTTTATTTATATTTCGTCTAATAGTTTTGATGCAGCTATGGCGGGTGTGGCGCCATGCAGGTTAAGCTTACTATTCCGGACACCTGTTACCACTGTTTGTCGTGTATTTTGTACACGAGGGGCAGTCCATTTGCTGATTACAATATTTTGCCTATAACGTTTTTTAGGACTACGAATTCTGTCTTGTGGTTTGGATTGTTCGTACTTAGTTTTATTTTATTTTATACTATAAAACTCTCTTTAATCACCTTACAGATCGATATACTATCGGGTATGTAATACACCCTTTATATAATCACATTACAGATCGATATACTATCGGGTATGTAATACACCCTTTATATAATCACATTACAGATCGATATACTATCGGGTATGTAATACACCCTTTATATAATTGCATTACAGATTGATATACTATCGGGTATGTAATTCACCCTTTATATAATCACATTACAGATCGATATACTATCGGGTATGTAATACACCCTTTAATCACATTACAGATCGATTTAACATCGTGGATTAACTTAACTTTGACCTAAATTTCAGCGATTTAGATGATTTTATCGATGTAACCTCGGAGATAAAGTTTAGTTGACCTAAATTTCGCTGATACCCCGCACGATGTAGTGAGCCGAACAATGCAATAATACAATACCCCAGAAAATTGTTATTGTAAAATTAATCTTAAATGTTCCGGGTGGTCGTATTTGTTGGTTATTACCCAGTACGATTCTGATTCAAATTTGAACTGAAGTTGAGATACGAAAATTGTTAGGAATGTTTTAGTGAGCATTGGAACAGTGTTAAATGACTGCGCAAGCCTGGGTAATCACGTGGTAGCCTACATCCCCCCACCTGATACGAACGATTCCTGCCCAGAAACGTAGGTCCATCCCCCGTCTAATGCTAATTTCTCACACACCATCCCACTTAATGCTGACGATTGGTGCAGACATGGGTGGATCCCTCCAATACCACTTATTGCTAAAGATTCCTAGACGCAAGCGTATTATATTGAACTAAAATTGCACCGTATGTTAGTCCCAACATGACTGCCCCACTCCCTCCGTCTAGTTGTGCACTCATGTGATTGGGGTCCTTTGGACTGGATATAATCTTCTATTTAGTAGCTATTTTTACTGAAATCCACAAGGCTAGTATCCTCATTGCATACGTTATTGTATATCATTTAAATACATTCAAAGTTAGCTTATGTTTCGTTGTTGTGCCATTCAACGAGTTACGACTTCTCTGCTGTAAACATTTGAACTCATCCAACTCGAAGCGACTGCCTGTTTACTGAACATGGTTATATTATTCAAACCTTAAATACACGCTATCGGTTATAATAGAATGATCTTTCGATATGCACAATATACAATCAGCTCAGCATCAGTGTGCCTGTAAAAGCAATATAAGCAACAAATCGGTTTGTATCATTTCCAAATTAACTTCGATAAAATGACATCGATCATGACGCATCATCATCAGCTAATTCTTCAAGATCTGTTGACCGTTTCACTTATCATACAAACCTAGCTCTCCCAGGCACTAAAAGCTGGTGTGCAGTCATAAAGCAATCAAGGTGTTTCTGGAAGTGGCTCCATATGTTAAAATATTCAGTACATAAACTCGTACAGGTCTGCCTAGTGTCATCCTTTAAACACAAACTGAAACTACTGTCTGAGTCTTGCTATTTTATAAACGGATTTCTTCTATTATGAAGAAACTACTTACCTTTGGTTATTATAAACTTACCCGTGCTTTTGAAATTACCTCCGGTTAATTCAAATCCATGGCACAATTAAATATCTCTACGGAAAAAAAAGTTCTCTCTTGAAAAGTCAATGTTTTTGCTTGTATTTTCGACTGTCTTCATAGCAACATTGACTTGTCACGTGATGAGCTAACCCATCGTAATATTTTGAAGGGGGTGAAGATTGACAAATATGGACAATCACGTGCGTTGCTATCAACGCAGCACTAAATCTTTTCGATCGTTTGATTTTGGGCAACAAGATTAGCAACTGAAGACTATAATATTAATTTAGAAACAATTAATTGATTGTGAGTCTACTAAATTGTATTCACAAAGAATATATCACTGACTACACGAATACTCGTAAATATAATATTGTTTTCACACAATCATCACCCCAGATTTGTAAATACCCTGTATATTATAAATATTTTTATAATTTATATTAAATCCCTGATTATTATTATAGGCAACTTATTAACAAATAAACACACTTTATTTCATAATTTTAATTGACCATATTTCATAACAGGGCCTAGGCCCAATGCTCTGTGGTTATTAGTCCATTTACAAAATTTTATGATTACCCGGTACCACAAAAAATATAAAAAAGAAGGCCACCGCTTATCAATAATTTCCATATTTACTTCACCTTCCGACTGTTCATGTCAAGATATTCCCGATTTTAATTACTCTTTTTTGTTTATTCGACAGATACTGAAATCAAAATATTCTTGATAAGAACGGTTCAGGATGTCTAAACATCGTTTATCGTCTTTGTAAAAAAAATCTATTTCAACCGAAAAAATCACTCGTCGAAAGAGGCTTAGCAAATTGCGTGTATTATTGGGTCTTGTGTGTCAATTATGCCGCACGTGGGGAAAAACGAAAAACTCGTGAGAAAGTTTCGCGGTAAATTTAACCATTTTCACTGCATCTGTATAGCAGATGTATAGAATAACTCATATGATATGGTACCTTTTACGGTAAGAATTCAAAGCGTTGATTGGCTGAGGCATGATCGCGATCTACAGTCAGTGGCATCAGGATATGAAAAAGATATTTGAGGGTGAGATTCAAGACCCGTAAAACGAATGTCGTTTTTTCTGCACCTGTGTTCAAAAGAAATAATCCCAGCTAACTCTCTAACAAAATAATTAACACACGACGAAAACAAAATAACGGGCTACGGGCGTATTTATGCTTGAAAACGCCCAGACTAATTACTGGGTCCGAGAGCAATAGCTTATTCATACACAAATTTGAATTGTCGTAATCGAGCCAAACACCGTTATGATAAGTCTTCCTGCGACCCCCTTGTACGAAATGATCTACCCCGATAAGTGACGTAATAAGCTTCCATGTTGGTATTTCTCGATGTCTAAGTTTGTGAAGAGTTGAATTTTACAAGAGAGAACTTTTTTGTTCGCTGGAATATTTAGCTGTACAATGGATTTTATTTAACCGGAAGTGATTTCAAACACACAGTTACGTTTATAAAAACCAAAGTTAAGTACATGTAGTTTGTTCATGATCGAAGAAATCCGTTTATAAAATAGCAAGACTCAGAGAGTAAGTCTTTTTACAATAAGTTTGATCTTAATTCATTAAGTCGCCGAACTCTTCGTCCACATCTCTAGTACAGTTCAATGGTGAGGTCCCACGGCACCCATATTCAATAAATTGATCAATTGATTACTATAACAGCTTCCCCGACTTGATTTGGATTAGTACAACATAGTGAAGGTCAACATTTTGAATAAGGACGAAATGTTCAAGTTATTAAATTGTGAATAAAGTGGGCGAAACAATGGAAGTTGCTGTTGATCCCTCGGGATTGGGTAAAGAAGACTTATAAATAGAAGACTTATAAACGTTACCTTCTATATATTTGACAGTAAGCATGTTCGGTTTAAAGATAAAAAAAATATTAGCAGATACCTTGCAGAGTTTCACGAACAATAGGTAATTATATCAGTTTATACGACTTCCAATAACCAGGCCCCAAGTTCACAAAGCATTCTCAGACTTAAGTAAAAAAAAATTTAATGTATCAAATACCCTAATTAACAATATGCAAAGTTTTGTGTTTCTGGATCAAAGATATTTCTTCTAAACCGTGAAAGAAAGTTGAGTAAATTCTGGACTTATGTCTGAGAATGCTTTGTGAACTTGTGGTCAGACTTGTTAAACTTCATTAATATGTGGTGGGTTAGGCGCCAGACAGGGTAAGCTTAAACTTCCGGACACCTGTTACCACTGTTTGTCGTGTATTTTGTACACGGTGAACAGTCCATTTGCTGATTACTCTATTTTGCTTAAAACGTTTCTTAGGACTTTGATCGTTGTCTTATGGTTTGGATTGTTCGTACTTGATTTTATTTTATTTTATTACAATGACGAATACTTTGATAAGGTAGATATATCAGGTTGTACATCTCCTGGAATTAATTATGTCAATTGTGTATTCGATCCATGAACACAAATCTTCTTAAAATGATGGATCGTATCGAAGCTATACTAAACGGTTTCCTTGTAAGGAGAGGGAGAAGGGAGAGAGAGATGGGGTTTATCGCCCACTCGACAAAAACTAACACATGCTTCAGTTTTACTTCAATAATTCTCTTGCGTGTAGTGGTATTTAGTATCGGGATGAACCTGGAGACATCCCACGAGGTTAGTTAGAGGAATTGCATCTTCCGTCATTATCCTTGGTTTCATAAAAGGGTTCACTAAACTGTTAATTGACAAAAGTTCAAAGGGTATTGCCTATCTTCCCTTTAACGTAACAAGTAATAAAAGAGTGAGAAAGAAAGAATTGAGGTTTAACATCCACTCGACACAAACTAGGTCATTTCGGGACTAACATAGTTTAATTTTATTTCAATAAATCGTTTGCGCGTCGGGGTCTTTAGCAGTGGGAGGAACCGTGGGATCCAAAGTAAACCCACGAGATTGGACAGGCGAACCCACTACTTGTCACGTACAACCGGCGCCAGCCTCCTCGGGAAAAAAACCCTAGAAATTGGAAAAATAAAACGGGAGAAAAATGCTAAAACCGATGAGAAAAATGAAAATGAACCCTTGTTAGGGGCCCCTAGCGGCAGACAAGGGGGCCCCACTTCTGAAAAAAGGACCCCTCTGGTCAAGGAAAGGGGCCCCGAGTCCGAGTCAATAGTTTTCTACACACTGTTATTGTCGAATCCATTACTGAATGAGAATGCAGTCATGGCATGGCGGTAAAAATCATCAACCAAGACACACACACCCGCGAAAGAGGGCCCTTAAAATAGTATAGCCTCCGCCATGATAAACCTTAAAACGCCCCTGCACGCACGTGCTACCCCCCCCCCCCCCCAAGTAATAAAAGCCTTCGATGTCAAGTCTCTGATGCAAATACACGGATAATATCGTTAAAAGAAAGGTAGACATTTGGTCTATCGATCTATCTGTAGATTTCAGATGGGGGTTGAAGTGTCCAGTTACTTGCTGATTGATTCTCAACCAGTGTGCCGCTAGATCTTCCTAAATGTGCTGCGAAATTTCAAACGGGCACAATAAGAAAATATCTAACTAAAGAAGTTAGCCAAGTGCATAGCTGTGTTTTTTTTATTTAGTTGAATATATTCTATGTCTACGGTGGTATGCCATCTATGACTTGCCTTGCCATGTTTTTAATTTGCAAAATTCAAATATTTTTCATATTTGGCCAGGTGTGCCGCTATTTTTATTTATGTGTTCAAAGATGTGTCGCTGGCATAAAAAGGTTGAGTACCACTGCCTTATGGGATGTCCACAAATCTCCCGTCCAGTGTTGGCTTACTGTCAAACGATACTGTAGGATTAATCCTGTCTAACACCAAATCATGACGTCAGTTAGTTTGTTATGCTACTACCCACGTGAAACGTGAAATCAACCACGTACCATGCTATTATATTTTATATGTATACATTCATTAAGGACCTCATTTGAACTTAAAACCGCTAAAAGTCAGACAAGAAAGAGAACAAACACGTTGCTGAAAGGAGAATTCTATAGTAATGTCGAATTTGATCATTTTACGATAACGCATTTCAGAATCATATATATATATATATATATTGAAAAAAATTCTGAAATGATAACATATATATATATATATTGAAAAAAAATAATTCTGAAATGCGTTATCGTAAAATGATCAAATTCGACATTACTATAAGAACGAGGTTGGGCATATTTCACAAGTCATGTGATCAGTCACATTCTTATCTGATGTGCATGCGCAATAAATATTACCGGTATATACTGGAATAATTAGAGATTACTATTCGATTGTGAGACTTCCTGCGTATTTTGCCGAACACAGCTGATTTAAAATAAGACAAAAAACGGGAACGATTGCACGTAAATCAACATTTTTTTTTGTGCCAAGTTCTAGGTGCCAATAAGCGATTTATATCTTTTAACCAATTCTTACAATCAAACAGTAAAAGTCAATCCCGGAGTGATCGTCTTCCATCCATTTTCGTCTTTTTGGGGACAAATGAGAAGTCCCTTTGGATCTTTTCTCTACAAATGATGTTCTTAGTCACACATCTTTGTCCGCCTTTATACACTGAGAATGATAAATGCTAACATCCTTTCTGTCATTTAAATGGCATTATTTTGAAAATAGAAAGGCGTTTTTGTCGTAAAGTTGTTGAATAAATATGCGTAGGAGTACTGCAATAAACGTAAAACAAACCCCAAAACCCAACCAACAAACAAGACAAAAGTGAAATTCAAAAAATATCAATTCAAATGAATGGATCATGAATGTCTATAGAGACAGAAATGGGGTTTAACGTCTACTCGACACAAACTAGGTCATTTCGGAACCAACATACTGTTTAATTTTATTTCAATAATTCGTTTGCGCGTAGGGGTGTTAAGCAGTGGCAGGAAACCGCGGTCCGGAGAAAACCCATGAGGTTGGGCAGGCGACCCTTTTCCTTGTCACGTACAACTGGAAAGTCGAAACCACACCAGTTGACTCAATAACAAGCCTTATGATACGGCGCGCACACGCCAACCATTCGACCATTAAACCCTGCTGTTTGTCATTAGAGAGGCGATAGTTCGTCAGTTGACGGTTTAAATTGCTTGCCATTTTCAGATGCACCATGTATGATTTTAACTTACCCCCCCATCCCCCCAAAAAAAACAACTGGCCGTCCTGTTATAATAGTTTAACAGTAGATGAATATATTGAAAATGTCATTCTAATTACTGTATTCTAAGTGAAGGTATCACCGTTTGAAGTTTTGACAAGATATGGCGTAAATTGTTTTATTGTCGTAATAACGGTACTTATTCGAGACTTAGCCTCCCTTCGCTATTTTTAGATGAAATAATTAAATGACGACTGTGTTTTAGTCCGTTTAGATGATCATAGTCTTGGCAGGTACATTACATGAATCAATACTAGATCACATGAATTTTGAAGCCCAAATAAAGACCTTATGTCAGTTCCTGTTAAAATTAAACCCGATTTCATTTCATTTGCTCCCGGTATCGATTCAAATGCGAAAATATGGAAATGAAATGAGTGTTAACGTCTTGCTGTTCGACTCCTAACCTGGGCTTACGTCATACAGTGTGATATAAGGGCAATTTTGCCCGAGCAGCGGCGCTATTGTCTACTATTTGATCGAATTTCAACTGCCAAGGGTTATTTTACGTGCACGCTAATGTGGGACCTCGGTTTGTCCTCCCGTCCGAACGACTAGACACTTGTCCTTGTCAGACCTTCCGTCCTGCATCACTGACAAGTGGAAACCACGCCGGAAAATCTCGACCAATGCAGGGATCGAACACCAGACTTCCAGGCTACCCACTTAGCCACCGTGGTGATCGCCCGAAAATATGGAACACAATTACTATTTTAATTGAAGCGACGTTTCGCGGAGGGTTCTCTTGATAACTGTGAGAAAATCCCCCATCGACATCTCGCTTTAAGAAGGCAAATATTTAAGAAGACAGTGACTTGATGTGTCTACATTGGCCGGTGCTAAAACGCAAATATATAGAAGTAATATAATTTTAATATCGCGTGACGTTTATTATTTATGACCCAACTGTCAATTTCCTATACAATTTAATGGATTAATATGATCAAATACCACACTGTCAGATGTAACATCTCTTAAAATTCTAAGCTGGAAATATGAATTTATACCAACAAAAACCAAACGGTATCAATGTCCTCGCTGCTGTAATTATCCTATCAATGTCACAACATCAAGTCGATAGCAATTCCCGCAATGGTGTCCTGACCCCGAGTTCACAAAACATTCTCGGTCTTAAGAATTTACTCAAAATTTTTCGCCTTATTTTAACTAAAATGTAGCCCCATATAAAACCTCTGTTGTTTTAATATATCAAATTCATCAATAAGAAACTGTGTGAAAAGTTTTGTGTTTCTGGATCAAAGAAATTTCTCATAAACACTGATTTAAAGTTGAGTAAATTCTCATGTTATGTCTTGGGATGCTTTGTGAACCCGGAGCCAGATCGATTTCTGGACCTTCACACGGACCTTGTACTTTATTAGGTATGCACGATCGCTTTTTTGTGTTTCAATTCAAAGTTACAGGAAATATGCAATGGTTAATATTATTTCAAAAAGCAGATCACGGTTGTGTAAGCTCCTAGCAAAGGCTCGCCAAACTTAGTTATAGTCTGTTACAAGCAGGCGTTTTCTTTAGGCGGATTTTACAGCTACAATTTCATAATTTTAATTGTATTATTAAAAAGCATTAAAATCACGCCTTAAGATATATGGTATCTATCAACAGTTCTACCTTGTCAAAGAATAATCCTATTAATCCTATAATTCACTATTCCCAGTTGACAAATTGGCAAATAAATAATTTTCAACTTCAAATTCAAACGTTTGAAGATAGCAATTCCATGGTGGGGGGACAAGGGAGGTAATTTTGTTGTCATTTCCGGTGTCAGTGATTTTCAAGTGTGGTGAATAATGCCTATGATCGTATAATAGTGAAGTGACAACCAATTGAACAAAAGACATAGTAATAATTATGTTTTGACTTCCTTAGAATATATGAAATTCTCCCTTTAATATTACGTCATCTTGTAAGGTAAATCATGGGGAGTTTTCGTATTTGTCGCCTACTGTTGATTAATTCCGAGATTTGTCTGGAAGAACACTAAGTCTCTAATTGAGATTTTAACTAAATTACTATATGGAGTCATTAACGTCTGGAATCACGGAGAGCGTACATACTTAATTGTTGTCTACACAAAAATCGCGTGTGTGGACTGTAAATCGTTCTGTGGGGAGGAGCGGCTGTGGCGTCAATGCGGATTGATGATGCTTAAATCCGGGGTCGCAAATCACAATCAGTTGCATCAGCTATATTATACGCCGACGTGGAATTTACACGTTTCCTAGCAACGGAATAAGTCGTGATATGCTGTACTTTTATACATGGATTGGCTATGGTCTTTTGTTACTTCGGGAGTTGGATGGCCGAATGGTTAGCGTGTGCGCTTTTTATCATCAGGTCTGTCATTGGTTTGGATTCCCCGTCTGTACAGGGCACGGCTATCCAACCTAGTGGGTTTTTCTTCGGGTCTTCCGGTGTCCTCCCACTGCCGGAGACCCCTACGCGTAAGCGAATTATTGAAATAAAATTGAACCATATGGTAGTCAAGATTTGACCTAGTTTGAATGGAGTGGACGTTACTCCACCCTCTCTCTTGGGTCTCAAATTATTAAAATAAAATCGAACCATATGTTAGTCGGGTCGAGTCTGTTTGTTCGACTTTATTATGAGACGTGAATACAATTTTATGTCGCAAATGCAATTTTGTCTCAAGAGATATCGTTTTTGCAACAGCTATAGCATGACGAAAGTATATATTGTCATGGATTTACGTTTATATCACATAAGATAGCACATTTCACTCGATTGCCAGTGCCAAATGAAACAAGCCAAATTTATTTATTTAGTAATATTCCATCCATATTGAAGGGTATTTTCAGAATCGGTCCAATTCAATTCCAATGGCCAACATTAAAGAAAAGAAAGTTCGTCTGTGTGTGTCAGTACATCTTTAGTGGCTTATCGAACAATCAATTTAGTCCATATATTAATCATAATGCGCCATATTTGTTTCTGTGAGATTGCTTCAATTAATGCAGTTGATCGGCGAATCCGTGGCGTATTCTAAGAATAGAAGCTACATTAGTTAAATCCCAATACGTTGAGCAATCTGTATCCTGCATCTAGTAACCGTAAAATAGCCAATTACATGTAATATTACTTTTCAATCTACTTTAACGCGACCAGAACTCAATAATAAACTTTCTGATTTCTTTGTCCTTGTCGGGGACCTAATGAAAGATCTACTGATCCCAGGCGCATGTGTTAACCATTCGCCCCTCCGCTGGGGTTTAACATCCACTTGACACAAACTAGGTCATTTTGGGACTAACATATGGTTTAATTTTATTTCAATAATTCGCTTGCGCGTAGGGGTCTTTAGCGGTGGTAGAAAACCGGAGGACGCGGAGAAAACCGATGAGGTTGGGCAGGCGATCCTACTCCTTGTCACGTATAATCGGGAATTCGAAACCACACCAGTTCACTCAATGCACGTGCTCACCATTCGGCCATTCACCCCACGCACTCTAAGAACAAGAATTCGACATTCACTCGATACAAACTATTTGCCCGTAGGTTATGTTTCAGTAAATGGTTGTAACCGGAGTAATGAATTTAGTGGGATCAATGGCAATAGATCAATGTCTTTAAATGAGTCGTATCCAAACCCCAATTTATAATTACTCACATTTTTTACACAGTAATATCAATATTGTATTCTCTTTTATTCTATAATGGATCGTTATCCTAACATCTTGGCACACCGAACTATTGGAATCTCGTCTGATATTCAACGTTGTAATAAGACCGTCCATGATCACGGCAACTACAGATATATTATAATAGGGAAAATATTAGTCGGAAAAAAGAGGGAGAGAGAGAAATGGGGTTTAACGTCCACTCATCACAAACTAGGTCACTTCGGGACTAACATATGGTTTAATTGTATTTACCCAGAGAAAACCCACGACGTTGGACAAGCGACCCTATTCCTAATACTAGTCGGAAATGAAATGAAATGGGGTTTAACGTCCTAATGTTCTGTTCCTAAACTTGGCTAATGAAGACGGGCATACGCCATACAGTGTGCTATTAGGGAAATTATGCCCGGACAGCGGCGCTACGATCTACTCTTATACCGAATTCGGGAGATCTTTTACGTGCACGCGAATGTTTATACGGGACCTCGGTTTTTCGTCCCATCCGAACGACTAGAAAGATCAAAAAATATATAAAAGATTATATCTGTCCATTGTAGACCTTTCGGTTGGCCTTCAATGTTACAGAAATAATTAAATTATACATAATATATTCTAATCACAAGCCCATGAGCAACTCTCTGGAGTATTGGATTGTTATGATATTTTATCATCTAACATACGACCGTCATTTAATAATTTAATTTTAAAACAAAATCGAGAATTTGTTTATTATCGTCATAATTGTAGCAATTTGTTTTATTATCGTTATAATTGTAGCCATGAAAACTGAGATTGCACTGGTATTATCGAACCCTCAAACGTTCATAGCTTCGCCCAGAATAAAGTAATTTGACTAAAAGCTATAATATATCGCTAATATTGTAATGACCTTTGGGTTTTTTTAATTTAAATTTTACACAATGCATCTCTAAATTACTACTAGAAACACGTGTTTTTTCTTACGCCATACCGAATCTGTTGTGGAATACAGTTCCAGCAGAACAATTACCATAAGTGAACAGTTTTATATCTCAAACTCAAATAAATCTTGTTTCAAACCCCTGAACTGCAAATAATCAGTGAATATAACAACCCACAGGGCCATAGACACTGTTCGTTCTTCAGAATTAACTCGCTTTATAGATGATGCTGAAATCTATCTTAACGCCCCATTAGTCTACAAAGCAATTTATGCAGTAAATAATGAGGACAATTTTTTTCCAAAAACATGTCAAGATATCCAGGTCAATTCGTATTTTACGTGCAGCCAGACGACCATATTGTTACATACCGGTTGTCTTCCATCCAAACGATAGGACGGAGATGTTTTCGTGTCAGAAAATACGCGTAAATACCGAGATACATATCGGGCAACAGCGGAATCGAATCCATGACTGCCTTGTTTGTTAGCTTGCGTTTCGCCTTGAAGTATTAGTCTTCAGATTTAGTATAATATTAATGATACATTTCCAGTAACTCAACTGTAAAATAAAACGGGAAACCTGGATCGCATTAGATACACAGATACGTGTGGTTGGCGGTACATAAAAACAGTTACACATATGTGCTTGTTCAGGGGTACAGGCTACACAGATACACGTGGTTGATCACGCTACAAACAGAGAAAGAGAGAAATGGGGTTTAACGTCCACTCAACACAAACTAGGTCATTTCGGGACTAACATATGGTTTTTAATTTTATTTCAATAATTCGCAAGCGTAGGGGTCTTTAGCATGCAGTGGGAGGAAACCCACGAGGTTGAGAAGGCGCCCCTATCTCCAGCTATATACAAACAGACACACAGATACACGTTCTTTGCTTGCGGTGCACTGCTGCAATCTTTCACGAGCACTGGTAGGCCTACTTTAATGAATTTTCAGTGAAACGTTAATCGTTTTCACAATATTACTCTTTCTTGAGCATGAGTGGAAATCAGTTTGACGTTAGTTTTTTAACTTCTGGAAATTAAATAAAAAGGTGATTACCGTCCAATATTAATGCACCAACCGGAATGATGATGGCGGGTCAACTTCTAGAATATAGGCTTTAAAGATGATAGTTTAATACGAAATGTAGAATAAAACCCCAGAAACGAAATGTAGAATAAAACCCCCGAAACGGAATGTGGTGTAAAAAGATGATAGTTTAATACAGAATGTGGTTTAAAAACCCAATAAAATTTGCTGTTACTACTAGTATCAGATTCTATACCGTCCCTGAAACATTATCTGAGTTATGCATCTCAATTACGTTTTTTTCTCCACCATTTGATTTTGTAATTTTATGTACGTCAACATGATATCCAGTGTGTGTCAATCAGATGACCCCGTGCCTTGACCTTTGAACAGAAACACGTCAATCAAGAAATTATAAGTTGCCATGTCAAGACACACCGCCCACCTAAAACAAACGAACAATTATTTACTCATCTATAGCAACATTTTGTTTGGGGGGTCGGGATGGCCTAGTGGTCTAGAGTGCCGCGCTTCGACCTCTAGCTGGCCGGACACCTCTGACTTGCCGCTGTGGTTTCGATCTCTGGTGTGGGTTTCCTCCGCGCACTCCGGTTTCCTCCCACTGCTAAAGACTCCTATGCGCAAGCGAATTATTGAAATAAAATTGAAATCATATGTTAGTCCCAAAATGAACTAGTTTGTGTCGAGTGGACGTTAAACCCCATTTCTCTCTCGCATTTTGTTTAATTGACACCGATAATCAAAACGTGTATGTCGCATCACTGTGTTTATGTATTGTGTTTAGTGTAAGCGATAAAATATTGCCTTCTACAACGGTGAAATATTTCGTTGATCACCCCATAATTGTCGTAGCCCTGAATGATACAATGTTTCGCGGAGAAGACAGACACTTTACGGACACATTTGATAATTAGAACTACGTATAACAATTGCTCCCGGGCATCTTTAGTTTAGTCTTGTGTTTGAAACTCTGTCATATTCTTTCAATGAAATACTGTTTCAGTTTCCTTGTGGAGTTCGAGTCTGCCCTTAAAAAAACTCGACTCTGATTAATTGTTCAGGCAGTAGTAATTGATGTCGTCACGATTATCAAATTATTCATGAAAATGTAACAACTGAGTTTCTTACATCATGGTTAAACAAATCTATCGATTATTTACAACTGGTTCAATTTATTGACATGGAATATCCTGGGAAGCTAATTTAAAGGGGTTTGTTTTTTTGTCACAATTTGCGTTCGATTGACATGCGTAAACTGATGCTTATCGACAGATAACAGTGAAATATAATTCGATTTTTGTTGTCCATATGTTAGAAACCTCTACGATAACGTGCGATTCTGAGGCTAAAGATAGATATAACTGAGGGTTAACGTCCACTCGACATCAATTGTGCCATTTCGGGACTAACGCGGCTCAGTTGCATGTCAATATTTTGCTTTGCGCGTGGGAGGGGGGTTGGGATGGCCTAGTAGTCTAGAGTTCCGCGCTTTGACCTCGAGTAGACCGGTCACCTCTGGCTTGCGACTGTGGTTTCGATTCCTGGTGTGAGCGTATGTGGCATGGCGATAGGGGCGCCTTCTCAACCTCGTGGGTTTTCTCCGGGTCCTCCGGTTTCCTCCCACTGCTAAAAACCCTAACGCGCAAGCGAATTATTGAAATAACATTAAACCATATGTTAGTCTCGAAATGACTTAGTTTGTGCCGAGTGGACGTTAAACCTCATTTCTCTCTCTCTATATCTCTCTCTCTCTCTCTCTGGTCTTTAGCAATGGGAAGCGGAGCATCGACACCGCGCCACATGACCTAGCGGTCTCGATTTCATTTCAAAACCATTCAATCCCTTTTAGTGTAAACTATTCCCAGAAAATTTAAGCGGTGTTAGATAATCAGTTGAATTTTAACATAAATACATCATGTACTGGCACACTGGCCAGTTAGAGAGATCAATGCTTTCAGATTCAAATCAAAGCCTCTAATCTTTTCAATTATACCCCACACGGATCGATCCCTAAAGTGACTCATTAAGATAATCCTTCCTGGAAATCAAAAATCCACAATTGTTTTTATTCTTTAATCTTTGTTATTTAGATTAAACGGGTTCGTGATGTCGACGGGTTGGTTTTGACCTAGAACGGTAACGATGTTTAGAGAAAACAGTTAAGTGGTTCCTCTATCCATCAATTGTGTTTTCTGAGGAAACCTTTTAGTTTATTTGATTTAGTCACACGTTCACTGAAAGTAGTTTAGTACAATCACATTCAAATTGATTGAAGACTCTATTCAACTAAACGTGTTCATCTCCGAGTTCAGAGGTCACTTATTTAGTTCTTTTGAACTGTGTATAACTCTATTCGTTCAGATAATCTTGAAGAATATTGTACGAAATAAATCAGGACAATGCTCGCTTTTATTAGTCGAGTTACTGGAAAACTAAAAGTGGACATAAATATGTGTTATTAACATGTGGAGACTTCTAAAGATTGTAGATACTCAACTTATCAATTAATTCCGTCTTCATTAGCCCAGTCGGATGTTAAACCCCCATCTTCATCAGCCCATTTCATTTCGTTTTATGAATTAACCTATATCGTTGACTGTTGGGAGTTCGGTATGAGAAAGCAATAGTAATGCCGCTGTCTGGGCAAAATGTCCCCCCCCCCGTCCTGTCGCACTGTATGGCGTATGTCTGTCTTCATCAGTCCAGTAGAACAGTAGGCCTAGGGTGTTAAACCTCATTTCATTAAATTTCTCACACAGCATTAGCTCCTGTCCAACCTCATGAGTTTTCTCTGATTTCCTTCTACTGTTAAAAAAGCCCTACGCGCAACCAAATATGGAAATGAAATTATAACTATATGTTAATCATGAAATGACCTAGTTTGTGTCAAGTGGACGTTAAACATCTCTCCAACATGTGGGTTTTCTCCGGGTCCTCCAACTGCTAAAGATCCCTACGCACAACCAAATATGGAAATAAAATTATAACTATATGTTAGTTACGAAATTACCTAGTTTGTGTCTAGTGGACGTTAAAACCACCTCTCTCTCTCTCTCTCTCTCTCTCTCAGTAGTAGAGCGTCTTCTGTAAACAGTCGTAGAAACACTATTAACCAGGGAGTATTAAATAGCTTTTATTTATCTTCCTGTTTCTTGCTGCAATTTATTACACTTCGCTGCCCCCTGATGGAGTTCTCGCGTGTAAGATTCAGTTAAACGCAATTAGATTATTAAGCTAATTGTTTTAATCGATGCCGTTTGGTTTGCGTGATGCTCCCCCTCTTTCTTGTGGGTTTCGTGACGTCCGGAGTGTTACCGTTAGACGTATAATGGCATTAGTTATGACGAATAAGAGTTTTTGTAATACCAGATATTATATGCTGGTAGATAATAATTAAACGCCCGTTTGGTGCTGAGAAGAGTTTGTAAAACCAAATACAGCACTTAACATGATGTCGATTGCTCCTGGCATTGATATCACGTGGAACATGATGTCGAGAGGTTCAGGCGTTGATATCACCTGGTACATGGATAATTAAATATACACCGTCGATGTCAGATTTTAATCTTTAAAACAATACACCTATTAAATACATAATACAACATACATTATGCAAGAGCTAAATCTGCCTACTGTCGGTTTTCTTTAGGCCTGAAATGTTATATAAATTATTCGACATTTGTTAACAAAACAAGACCATGCTCAGGATTTTACTTTGATTAGATAGGTTCGCCATTTAAAAAATAAATTAGAAATGGGAAACCGAGGCGATGTCGCAAATATACCAGTGCCCTGTTTAGCACTATGCAGACATCTTGTCAAAGTTACTAACAATGATAATTTAGTTCAATATTCTCCTTTTTTTTGCAAGAATGACCCACTCTTTATTAAACCCTTTATTAATCTATCGTTAAGAAATAGAAAATTAACTAGCAATGTGTACGAATTACACAAGTCTAGGGTTTGATTAGTCTAATTTTTGCTAAGAACTTTACTAGTCACGTGTGCGAATTATATAAATCCAGTAGACGTGGTACAAGGGTTAATCAGTGAACTGGATGTATGAGATGTGTTGTTGACGTTTGGGAAAGTAGGTCGAGGGGAAATGTGTAGGGAGTGATAGTTAGATGTATTATGAATGGTTACATTGGCTGTGGTGTTACGGTGAAATACTATGCCGCTACCGTAACACCACAGCTTTATGATTTGTTAGACAGGATTGATACCGTAAGTCCGACAATAATAAATAAACTATTTCTGATTTTAATGTTGTCTTTTCCCACCGGCACTGGCCGTACGCCAGCAACTGAAAATAGCTGACGAAACAGCTGGGGCGTCGATTGTTAGTTCGCGTACAACTTGAAAAACCGAATGTCGTACGCCATTGTGAAACTGAAAGTAGCTGACGAAGACAGTTAGGGCGCCGATTGTTAGTTCGCGTACAACTTGAAAAAACCGAATGTCAGTATGGTATTTCTGACATAATTGGTTATCGGTGACCTGAAAGCTGGTAATCTCGACTCAAAGCGAGTAATCTCGACTCAAAAGTATAGTGTATAACCTACTTACTGTCTACAGTCGTCGCTAGTCTTATTTTGTGGACGATTTACTACTCAGTAAGAAAGCCTGTGCCCAAAAAGAGTTCTCGTCTGTTATTATTAGTATAATGACTTCCTCATGTGCGGCAGGTTCGTTTGTTTTTAAAAACACTGTTTTTCGTTCCAAAAAATAGAAAAGTAATTTTTTACCAGATGATCAAGGTTTTTCACCGAGACTAGATAATTTCTCTCGGTGTAAGGATATTATCGCTAATGAAAAAGTTCATACACTGTTGAGAAAATAGTCCCATTGGTTTCCTTAGCGGCAAATAGAACGGGAATAAACTCTGTACTGAAAAATTTTCGCGTGATCTATATAAACTGTCTTCACACACTCGATTAATAATTAGCGATATACAGGTACAGTGGCAAGTGTTATGCTTCTCAGGCTAATACCTCAAAAGTACCTCCGCGCAAAACCCTCGATTTTGGTACATGGAAAACAAAAAAAAATAGTGCCCGTGCGCGTGCCAGTAATAGAAAAACTAAGAGTTCGCGCATAAAAAATGCACGAACGTACCAGGCGCGATGTCATCTAGTTTTTGCTAAGAACTTTACTAGTCACGTGTGCGAATTATATAAATCTAGTTTTTGCTAAGAACTTTACTAGCCACATGTGCGAATTAGAAGAGGTAACGATTGTTGTTAATCTGACAGGTCGTCTGTACACCCTCATGGGTTTTCTCGGGTCTTACGGTTTCCTTCTATAACGAATTATTGAAATAAAATTAAACCATATGTTAGTCCCGAAATGACCTAGTTTGTGTCGAGTGGACGTTAAGAGCTTTGCTCTGGGTTATTTAAATTATTCGTATTTGGTTCCAACAGAGTGGATGATTCTATAGAGTGTATTAGGCTATAAACTCTAAAGTTGCGGATGAGTTTGAGTATGCGATTCTACAAGTATATCAAATCAACAGTTGCCATCTATACAGCCATTCCGGCGTGGTTTCCCCTTGTCAGTGGTGCAGAACGGAAGGTCTGACAACGACAGCTGTCTAGTTGTTCGGATGGGACGAAAAACCGAGGTCCCGTGTACACACTGGCGTGCACGTAAAAGATCCCTTGGCAGTTGGAATTCGATATAAGGATAGGCCGTAGCACCGCTGCCCGGGCAAAGATTTCCCTCATAGCACACTGTATGGCGTATGCCCGTCTCCCATTAGCCCAGTTTAGATGCAGAAGAGTAGGACGTTGAACCCCATTTTATTTCATTTGTATACAGACAAGTCATGTTCGATTCCGTAAGAATGTTTTTCAACTATGGGCAACTCATGCCGGTCAATCAGATTGGAATTGATACTGGAAGTATCCGGTTAGAGGATCTGAGGAAGTATCCGGTTAGAGGATCTGAGGAAGTATCCGGTTAGAGGATCTGAGGAAGTATCCGGTTAGAGGATCTGATGTAGTATCCGGTTAGAGGATCTGAGGAAGTATCCGGTTAGAGGATCTGTAGAAAACCCACGTGGTTAGGCAGGCTGTCCTACTCCTTGTCATGTAAAAGTGTGAGGGGTCAAACCACCTTAGGTCACCCAATTGCCTATGATAATCTAAAGTAACCACGCGTCTCTTTCTTTAGGTTACTTAAGTACAATGAAACCAACCTTGCTTGAAAGCACCTAAAAGAAAACAAAAGAAAAATCTCATCCCATGAATAAGCGGATTAATTATCCGTATTTAATGTGTCTGTCGGGAATTGGGATATTGTTTTTAATCCATCTTCGATAGATAGCCTGGTTTAATCCATGAGCCGCATTATCTCGACCTTCGAGAAATAAACCCTAAAGCCGGATCATGATGCTAATAAGCGAGTACTCTATTATTTGTAATAAATAGTTAAGTGATTTTAAAAGAGACAAATAATGGAGAATCCTCTCCAAGAAATAAGCGGATTACAGCCCAACTAATTTGTTTGCAAGTCAGTTACCTTGTATGAATGAAGTATTAATTTAGACATGACGAGGTTTTGGGGCGCCTGAAAGAATGGAATCAGACAGGTATATTTTCTATATCAGTTCAAATTGTTACATGTGTACAGGGTATTAGTGTATAGTTGCTTACACATTTATTATTTTAAAGTAAATTTGTAAAGTTTAAACGTGAAATTAATACGTTAGTGCAACGTTTTGAGATTTGGTTTTGATGTGGATGACTTTATCAAAAATAAAAATATTATTATTAATAGGGTATCCCTGTATTCGCTCTTTTCACTAAATGTTTATACAATTTTAAACCGCACTACACACAAAACAAAGATAAACCTACGTACACGACAGAAATACACATTGCAAAATATAAATAGATATCAAATCATGTCAGTGCCGGAGCCCCACCATTCACAAGTACGTACAAACGTCCGAGGAGTTGTCTGGAGGGGGTTCCCCCCCCCCCCCCCCCCGGAAAATTTTGAAAATTGACAACCGCAAACCCATTTTCCAAGTATTTCAGACCAAAGCAGAAGAAGGCAAAGTTTTGATTTCCTGATAATTTTTTTCCTATCTTTTCTTTCTCCCGTCCTGTGTCCTCTCCTTCCTTCTTTCTTTTCTTTCCTCCCCCTCTCCTTGTTTTCTTTTTCTTTTCTTTTTTCTTCCTCTTTTTCTTTATAGGCTAATGTCCACGTTTTTTAATGAGCTTAGGCCCATTGGGTGTATGGCCCGGGCTTGTAATGGTACAGGCTTCACTGAAGATGAAAAAGAAATACGATTTACAAAATACGTGACAAAGTAATGCGACCATGTTTTTTTTCCTCCCACTGCTAAAGGCCCATACGTGCAATTGGACGTCAAACCCCATTTCTCTCTCTCTATCTCTCTCTCTCTGCACAAAAGAGATTCCTTTCAAAACATCCTTTATCACAGGGGGTGGGTGGGGGAGTGGCCAAATGGTTAGCACGTACACGCTGTATCATGAAGCCTGTCATTGAGTCAACTGGCGTGGTTTAGAAACCCCGGTTGTACGTGACAGGATCGCCGGTCCAAACTCGTGTGTTTTCTTCGGGTCCTTTGGTATCCTTCCTCTGCTAAAGACCCCTACGCGCAATAAAATTAAATCATATATTAGTCCCGAAATGACCTATAGTTTAAGTGAAGTGGGCGGTAAACCCTATCTCTCTCTCTCTCTCTTTCTCTTTCACACATCTCTGTTTCGTTGCTATGAGGCAACTACACCACCACAATATTGTCGTGTTGATTTTACTTATTTTTTTTTGTCACCGCAAACGATTACCTTTATTGATATAAATAATTGCATGTTAACAGATGTCAGTTGTTAAGGTTTCTATTTTCTTGTTTAACAGTTGAACAATGAACAGTAAATATGAGATAACAATTCCCTGACAACTTAAACCGTTATATCCAGGCCTGGTTGCTATGGAATCTGGTCTGATGGTCGGTTCCTGTAGATCTAGATATGATAATTTAACTCACACAGAAACCAGATATTAATCATAATTGATAGGTAAAAATGCAAAGTCAAAATGTAGTGGATTACATAAATAGACGAAGATCTAGGTTTGGATGCGCTGTACATAACAACAACAAACAATAATTTAAATTTTTTAAGTTAGCTGTCGTAGCTTAATGACTGTACAAATTATTCAGTTGAAATTATTTTTCTATAAAATATGTAAATTCGTGCTTTGTTTTCGTTACTGTGCATAATGTACGTATAAAATAGAATATAAGAGTGAAAGATGTTAAAGGAACCCCATTAATATATTTCTCATTAAAATAAACACCATTGATGAGTTTAGCATGACACATAAGACAGTTACAATTATCCGTTTGAATTATTTGTGACGTATTAATTATTCAGACTTGATTTTATTGATTTATTAATTTGTCTGATTTACTGTACTTGCTTCCATCACAAGGACACATAATCCTTCATTACAAGAACACATAAACCAACATTCAAGGACTAAACCTATTTATAGAAGAAATAATCCTGTTTGAACCGAAAACAGAAGCCATGTATATCATAAAATCTACTTGACACTTTGCGACTTTGGACATCGAATGAAGTCATTAATGCTCAGCAATAACATGCCGAGTCATTAGTTGCGGCTTTCAAACGGATTAATTAAACATTATGAATCAACGCGACGTGTTAAGTCCTCGTTAGCTCAGTGAGGACCCCGATGTTAGCCGCGAACGTCCACCCGGATTGTTGGGTGTGGTTCAATCTTGTTAGCTTCTAGACAAGGGCCAATGTATAGTCTTTCGGACAAGATAAAACAACGAGGTCCCGCGTACACATTGGTATTCACGTAAC
Source organism: Patella depressa (assembly GCA_948474765.1). Taxonomy (NCBI): domain Eukaryota; kingdom Metazoa; phylum Mollusca; class Gastropoda; family Patellidae; genus Patella; species Patella depressa. Next base: position 80,322,067 of record OX419717.1, read on the forward strand.
GCTTTGTCAAGGCACAAATTCTCACACAGCGCAGAAAATGGCGTGAACCATGAGGTAGTGTATGTCCAGATGAGAGAGATTGGGAGAGGGAGAAATGCGGTTTAACGTCCACTTACCACAGCATAAGGTTTTAGTTTGCGTGTGGGCGACCACGTACAAGCGTGAAATGGACACCACGCCAGATGACTCCAACGCAGACGTGTTATGTACCCCTCCACCTCTAATGATAGTACTGACGATCCAACGCAGAAGTGTTGTCAGAGGCGGATCCCCCCTCATTTTCGACAGTGCCCTTTTTTACAGCTGAAAGTGCCCTTTTTACTGCTAAAAGTGCCTTTTTTCCAGACCCAAATATGTCATCTCCAAACGTTTACTTAGACGAAAATATCAGCCAAATAGCTCTTGGAATGTCTACAGATGCAAAGAAATGACGGATAATTGTCTTGGGGGACCCCCTCCCTTCAGCCCCCTCACAGCGGCGTGCCCCGTCTCCGCAGTAAATGCCCTCATTTTGCGGCGCCCGCTCATTTGTTCTGGTATTCGCTAAACTCATTGATATCCACAAGAAAAAATATACGGTCCTTACATTGACATTTAAATACGTAATACCTCTCCATAGGATTAACCGATTTGTCTTGAATTTTTTCAGTCAATCCAATTTAAAGTTGTCACATTTAATGGTAGAGTCAAGACATGAACGATACAACTTAAGATTAAAGATACATTATGTGAGAGCTAAATCTAGCGTATTGCACTTATTGCTCTCGGCTTCAAATGTATTAAAATAAAACTATTATTTAAACATTTATTCACACGATTTGCCTATAATCAGCTCTCTAGAATATCGAATGGCCGAGATTTAAATGTATTTGAATACCCACGAGATTTACGAATTCATCATAAAGGCAACGTGATTAAAACACAGATCCCATTTCGTTTCGGTTTTTTATAGTTCAAAATATCGTTTTACTTGTCTTTACTATTTGGAAGAGTTCGTAAATAACCCGCGTTCTGAATGATTAAGAGAATTAACTAAAGAAACAGTCTGTTACGGTATTTGGCGTGAGATGCGCCGAAATGTTGGTACCACTAGAAACATCAACTTTGATTGGTTAAATGTCTGGCGTCATTGGTTTGTTCAAAAGTCACTAGTATGACCTCTGACACGATCTGTCACTACACCCGGTGAGATTTGCATGTAGTAGATGTCATGAAAAGTATAAAGTAACGAAATTGGATATAGATTTTTATTTTTATCAGATTGCACAAACGGGGATAATCGAGACTTTAAAGTAATTTGAATAACATTTTTAATATATTATTCGTCTTTTTTTAACTATTATAGCAAAAACGGGCAACTCTTTATATAAATCTAGCATACAGCACCTTTAATTCAGAACTTAGTATAGTATTGACGCCCTAATATTGTTATATCAGTATTGTGGCTTACGTCAGGTATGAACTAATGCAATTAGTCAATTCAAGCAGATCTTTCTAGTGCAATAAATATAAAATACGATGGCTTAATTGGGTTGAGGTTGTTTTCCTTTTCTCGATAGACTCAGGTTTCTTTTTAAAGACCCTACTTTTGTCAATTTAATCACCCTAGATTCCAATCTAATTAAAATACACATCAATATTTCGTTTCGTTTTTTTATTCTTTCGATTGCCTCTCACGAAATAGTGTAATGAAGACAAGTAAAACGAAATTTTGAACTGTAACAAAATGAAACGAAATAGGGTCTGTGTTGCAATAAGAGTGCCTATAATCACCCGGTTAGCAATATACGTCGTTGGTCGGATATGGAAAGCGCAAACCGTATAAAAGCTTACCAAATCCGTCATCTGACGAATTATCTACTACCACAGATTTTATTAGCCGGTGACTGTCTAGTTTTTGTCTCTGGTTATATTTTATTATACTTCTCTCCTTTTAGGACTCTCTTTCACGTTGTGTATCTTCTTCAGTTAACTATATATGGTTACAGGAATAACAGCACAACCTTTTCTTTAACATCTTTATATGTAAAAAGCACAGTATACATGATTACACCCATTGGTTACATTAAAGTCCCACTAATGTCGCAGATCGAGTTTACTGGCGAGACTACCACATCATATGACTATTCTATTGCACAACGGGGTCTGCTTAATCCAGAACGTGACTCTAGAAGTAGAACCGCAATGGTGTCTCCCAACAAATCTGCTCTGAATAATCTAATACTTGTCTGTCCCCAGAGCGCAAGTTCTGCTCCTTATATATGCCCAAGTCTCTGATATTAATTAATCAATTGGCCAAATTTACACAATTAATTATGTGATCGGTTACTTAAGCCTAATCACGTAATTGGTAGCTTTGCGTCATAAGGGTTTTAGACAATAAACAAATTAGCCGTGACGTCGGGCCCACCTTTTTATTCTTCTATTTCCGGTGGTATCAAACCTGATTCTGAATTTGAAACCCAAAATTGGCAAAGGAAATAGTATTGTGCAATTGTTATATTCGCCTATCCTGATTTCACACAATAGATAAAATCAATATCCCAACATTATTATATAGTTCGGGTTTTGGATGGCCGAGTGGTTAGCGCGTGCGTGCTGTATCATACGGTCTGTCATTGAGTCAATAAAAATACGGATGTGACGTCATATTTTGTTGATGGTGTAGTAGTACTTCAAATACATTACACCTCTATATGGTACCTATAACAAATCATTCACATAATATTACGTGAAATGTTATTTATATATTGTATTAATCAGCAGTCAAAATCCTATACAGTAAATGGGATTAGAAGAACACGTTTGCTATTAACAATAGGAATTTATCAAATAACTTCTACGATAATACCATTTCAATATCTCGCACATTTGAATATATTTTCAAAATCGGTGCTTTGCGTTTAAAATGTCCCGTGAATAATTAGAGTAATCGTTATTTACATGAGGTATGACGTCACAGCGCCGAACTCGACAACACGCCCCTTTGCCTGGTGATATTTGAAATTGCGATGGAGAAAATCTGTTTTGATATTATTATATTGATTTTCATGGTGTCAAATAGCCAAAAAATGTGTTCTGCGATATTTGCATGTAAAAAAATGTCGCAATTGGTACTTTTGAACATTTTGCAATTTTAACCATTTTAACCATTTTATATTCTCTTAATATGACAATGATTCGACTCCATAATTATGTAGGTACTATTGGTATCGATTTATGTGCCCTGGTAATCAGTGTTAATAATCAAATTACTGCATTCGTATAAATAATGTACCTAATAAATCATGGCACGAAGTACAGAGTCCATATGCAGAGTAAGTACAAATCAAGCATAAAATAAGTGGAAGGTTTAGTATAATAATTTTCGTTTTTATAAAGAGGAATGGGTTTTAAAGTCCACTCGACACAAACTAGGTCATTTCGGGACTAACGTATAGTTCAATTTTATTGCAATAATTCGCATGCGCGTAGAGGGAATGCACTTTGACAGTACTGGGAAACGGGAGGACCTGGAGAAAAGCCAAGAGGGCAACTTGTGTAACTCCTTTTCTGTCGGTTTTCTGCCACTGCAAAAGACCCCTACTCTTTAGCGAATCAATGAAATAAAATTCACTATATTATGTTCGTCCCAAAATTACATATAGTTTGTGTCGAGTGGTCCTTAAAAACCATCTCTCTCCCTCTCTCTCTCTCTCTCTCTCAAATTCAATAGTGCTTCAAAAGTATTTACGCAGTGATCTTTAGAGATTGTTATGAATACCTTCTATTTTGTAATTAGAACCAGTAAGACTACACACAGCTGGTCATTGTAAAATGTTAACGGCGTGGTTCTTTGTTATCTTTGAACTGTCATTTTTTATTAACTGTATGTTGGCAAATGAGTTTGATTTTCTTTTGTCAAACAATACCAGGAACTTTCTTTACTGCGTGAAATATCTAGATATTTAATTACAGATAAAAAGATAAAATGAACTGAATGCCAATGAACTCGTGATATTTCTAGAGTACTGTAGTAATTGAAAAAGATGAAGAAGTGCATTTTGTTCTGTGTTCTGTTAACCTGTTTGGACATTTTCCTTGGTCCGCTAGATTCCAAAAAGCCCCGATGCTGTATGATGAATAACTCTTATACAATCTACCTTTGTTATATCTACAACTTCAGTATTAGTTAACCGCATCGATTATACATGTAGTTGGGAGCAATGGTTAGCGGGTGCGCGCTGTATGATAAGGTCTTTCATTGAGTAAACTGGCCTGGTTTCAATTCCCCGGTTGTACGTGTCAAGAAGTAGTTTCGCTTGTCTAACCTGGTGGGTTTCCCCCCACTGCTAAAGACCCCTACCCACAAGGAATTTTTTAAATTAAAAAATAAGTCATGTTAGTTCCGAAATGACCTAGTTTGCGTCGAGTGAACGGTCCCCCCTCCCTCTCTCGCCCTTCGCCCCTCTCTCTCTCCCTCTATCATCGATTTTTACTAACATTGATGTAGCAACAACCCGCATAATAGTACATTTTGTATATTTCCACATAGAGTTAAATAAAATCGCCAATTAGAGCTAACATATGGTTCAATTTTATTTCAATTATTTGCTTGTGCGTCGGGGGCTTTAGCAGTGGGAGGACCCTGGAAAACCTACGAAGTTGAAAAGATAACCCTACGCCTCGTCACGGGAAATTGATACCACGCCTCTTGACTCAACGATAGACCTTATAATAAAGCGCACACGTACTAACCATTCGGCCACCAAAATCGCCAAGTTATATATATGTTTTATACTTTTTGTCAATCTAATTAAAACAGTGATCAAATTAGTTTCGTTTTTTATAGTTCAAAATTTTATTTGGTCTTAACAACACTAGAATCTGGAAGAGTTTTTATATAACAGGCGTTCGTGTTGCTGTGATGAACGGTTTGTTGATGAGAGTTCTTGGCATGGGTTGCACGGAACTGTTGGTATTCTAATAGAAACATCAACCCCGGTTGGTTAATCAAACATCTGACGTCATAGCATCAAAAGCCGCTAGTATGAACCCTGACCCGACCTCTCGCTGCAACTGATGAGATTTGCATATAGTAGGACCATCGATCGTTTTTTGAAAAAATAAAACGAAACGAAATATAGATCTGTATTTGAACCAGATTGACGTGGAGTTTGTTTGTCAATTAAATGTGTTGGTAAAATGAAAGTAGTCATTTAGTAGGCGATATGTCACCAGGGTCGTGACCTATTGGTCAGGTGCGGATACAGTTTTTTCATAAGGGGGTGGGGGCGTGCTGCACCCACCTGATAGTGCGAAGTCCGGCCCGTGATTTTTGAGTGGATAAAATACCCACAAGGACTAATTTCATACTAGTACTGTAAATTACGATTTCCAACCTAAACTAGTTTTGTTCTCCCTTCCCAGGAGAATATATGGAGCTAAAAATTGTTCGCCGCCACAAAAAAATGGGGGCCGTGCGCCGGGTGCGCCTACCTCCCTCTGGATCCGCGCCTGTTGGTTGCATTTGTGTAAAGAAACAACAATAAAACAAAAATCGTCAGCCAAGATGTCTTAATTGTAATGCAATTCTGGGAGATGTACCACTCCCACTTCCGGATATAATTCGAATAGGAATATCCAAACTAACAAACATCCCCACCAACAAACTTCACATTATTTAAAAATGCCCTGGATACGCCTACAGGGATCGGCCCCTATATTACTTCCCAGATGCATCACTGAGATCCGAACTTTCCTGCACTGTCTCAGAGAATCCTCTGCCCTCCTATTTTTATCGAGGGCATCGAGTGTGGGGGCTTTGTCGTCTCCTCCTTGGGACTATTTATTCGTATATAATTTTGTCTATTGACGCGAATCTGCCAGTGCTAATATTCCTGAAAGAAACCAATCAGTGCCAATCGTACAATGCTATCTTTTGAAGGACGGCTCTGAGAGAAGATTGTTTGAATTCCAAACTGTCCTGCTCTTGAACCTGCCCTTAAACCATTCACTAGATTCGTCCTCGATCAACCTTCCAAGTTCAGTTGCACGGCTTACGTCCAATATTGTGGGTTCAGTTTCACGACGTAATTAAGTCGTTCCTGTTTCGTGCTTCTTTGTGTCTGGATTATTATAAATCCTCCATTCAAAGTTGTCATTTCTGCTTTTCTCATGAGTTCTATCAATATTATATTCGTCGCTATTAAGTAAAATGAAATAAAATGGGGTTTAACGTTTACTGTTCTGCTCCCACTTTTGCATCGGCGGTGACACAATGGCCTACTCTCATATCGAATTTATATTGTACGTGCATGCCAATGTGTACACGGGACTTTGGTTTTTAGTCCCATTCAAACGACTAGACAAATGTCCTTGCCAGGCCCTTGTTCGTGCAAAACTGAAACCAAGTCGTCGAAAATCCCGATGAACTATCTCGGCCAATGCTGGGATCGAGCTCCACTTAGCAACCGTGACTCCCCGTCGCAATTAGATAATTACATATCCGTGGTAGTATCTTTTTTTTTTGCATCCATCATCTAGAATCCATGTCCCCATTTCACCAAGTCAAACTTGACATGTTATGTAATTACAATTTAAGGGGAGAGGGGGCGGGGTCACACGGCGTTTGGTATCCTCTGGGTCTCCCCGTTTCCTTCCCACTGCTAGAAACTCATACACGCAGTCTATCCATTTGTTAGTTCTGAAAAGGACCAACTCTCTCTCTCTCTCTCTCTCAAAATTTTAAATTACATCTGTTTTTATCACCATTTGATCATCACACCCGTTACCATGACGACCAATAGAAACCCACCGAGTTATGTCAATGCTGTTTACCAAACACAAAACAACTACCAATTATTTCAAAATCAAACACATTAATTAATGAACTTTGATGAAATATACAAGAAATAAGTAACTTAATAATCAAAGAAAAAAGTTGGATGCAATGACATAATAGGCCATGTGACTGAGTGAGTACTACGTTTTTTTGTTTTGTTAGCCTGGAGGTATACGCCATACAGGTGAATTACAACTGTTAAGGAATATTTTACGTGCACGACCAATGTGTACATGATACCCTGGGTTTTCGTTCAATCCGAGGGGGTGGGGGTGGGGGTGGCCGAATGGTTTGTGTACGCGCCCTGTATCATACGGCCTGTTATTGACTCAACTTGTGTGGTTTCTAATCCCCGGTTGTGCGTGACAGAGAGTAGGGTCGCCTGTTCAACCTCGTGGGTTGTCTCCAGGTACTCCGGTTTCCTCCCACTGCTAAAGACCCCTACGCGCAAGCGAATTATTGAAAAATAACGACCAATGTGTACATGATACCCTGGGTTTTCGTTCAATCCGAGGGGGTGGGGGTGGGGGTGGCCGAATGGTTTGTGTACGCGCCCTGTATCATACGGCCTGTTATTGAGTCAACTTGTGTGGTTTCTAATCCCCGGTTGACAGAGAGTAGGGTCGCCTGTTCAACCTCGTGGGTTGTCTCCAGGTACTCCGGTTTCCTCCCACTGCTAAAGACCCCTAAGCGCAAGCGAATTATTGAAAAATAATTAAAAGATATGTTAGTCCCGAAATGACCTAGTTTGTGTTGCGTGGACGTTAAACCCCATTTCTCTCTATTTATCTCTCTCCTCTTTCTCTATCTCTCTCCTCTCGTTCGATCCGTCGAACATGCCATATACCCATCTTCATTAGCCCAGTCGGAGGACGTTTAACCCCATTTCATTTCGTTTTCATTAAATTTGTGTTGGCGTAAACAAGTTAGCACATAGCTATCATCATTGCGTCATGAATTCTCGACCCATGACCGCTAACATTGTTTGTTTGTCTAGTCTAATAGTAAACACATGAGGACCACACCACACAAAGACAAACCCACGGACACTATAGACAAACACCTAAAGACTTAATGTGCTGTACAGTCCAGGGCTTGTAATGATAAAAACTTCGTGCGCCGTACACTCCAGGGCCTGCAATGTCAAAGACTTCTCGTGCGATGTACAGTCCATAGCCTGTAATGATAAAAGACTTCACTCAAAGAACAAACAAACAAGGGAAGTAACCCAGGAATAAATCGGGAACTATTTCCCAAGCGTTGTGTCATTGCTACACAAAGTCTCAGTATCAGCACACTGAAGAAATAGTCTTACACTAAGTAGAGTCGTACTTGTTAGGATATTTGTTTCCGTGGTAACCTGAAAGTTAGATCTATATTTTCTTAGGACTATGATATAAGCACATATTTGTCTGGTTGTCAACACAAGTTGATACAAAGCGCGGAAAACTCGGGATAATGAAATAATAAAAACAGATTTCGTCTGACGGTGTATAAATTCTTTTAAAATCAATGACTTGTTAAATACGTACACGTGCAATACCAGTGTTGTAGTGCGTTTGTATTTTTCCATGATTCAAAGAAAATGAAATGGAATTGTTTTTAAACCTGCTGCTTTCCTCCACTAAACAAGCTACGATGAGTTACGTCCCATGAGATGTTTTAAGGGGGTGAGTTCCTCCTTTTTTCACCCAAAATACATGTCTACGCAAATGCTTCAAAAAACACATTTTACTGTACCATCTGATTTAAGATTAATTTTGTAAAACCGTTTAATGTTCATGTAATTGTGTATTAGTTTTATTCGCTGTCGCGCTGTCAGGTCGGCCTCTATGCCTGATGTGCGGTTTGGAACCTCACTTAGCTTTACTCACCACGGCACCTTAATTATGACCAATTCCGCCCGAGAGCATATAAAAGATACACGTCGATGTGTATCGTTTTTAAAGTTGTTAAATATTTTTGTCCCATCCGAAGGATCTTCCGTACCAATGAAATATACAACCTATTGTTTTAAAAATTCGACCGACATTCGTCAGATTTTTTGTAATGGTATTTGGTGGGGGAGGGATGGTTGAAAGCGTCCACTTCCAACGTGATCATATCGCAGACAAGCTTGGCTTCCCGCTTTTATATTACAAGTAATAGGGTCGTTTGTCCAACTTCACAGGTTCACAGGGTCGCCCGCCCCCCCCCCCTGCTAAAAACCCATGTGTGCAAGCTGCTATTTAAATACGAGTTAGTCCCAAAATAACCTAGTTTTTGACGAGTTTATGTTAGACCCCCTCTCTCTCTCTCTCTCTCTAATAAAAGATGATTTCCCCTTTAATACAGGTTAGACTCTATGATGAAACATTTTCTATCTTTGTTCTTTATCTGCGTGTCGTCGTCATACAGTTCAATACTCACGGGCAACCAACACGATAAATCTGATATTGCTACTACCATACAGGTCTAACAACCGCACTATCTTACACGTGTTTTTTTCTACACAACATTGCTATTCAAAAAGTTAATTGAAGCATTGATAATATACGTTCGTTAATATAGGGATCAGCATCTTAACTTTTCAACTGTGTTACTTTGTGGTATTTTCACATTTTATTGTGATTTTTTTTTTGTTTGTTTTAAATCTACTGATTTGTGCTCTTTTAACATTTCATAATTTCAAGGGACGTATGAGATAGGGCATTGAACACCGTCAAGGTTTGTGTTGGATCCAGTGAAATTTTCACACTTTACAATTTAAAGAGACAGAATCGAAGGGTTTCTGAAACGCCGCCAAGAATGGTATTGTGTTTTTTTTGCACCTGCTGAAGTGTTTGCATAATTTAGAGATCTATCACTGATCAAACGTTGTTTGTAAATTCGAGACATCTATAATTGAGTTTATTGTGTGATCCTGTGAGAATTGTTGTTCGTACTAACTCTCTTCAGCAATTGTCGGAGATAGGCTTTAAATCGCACGTCTGGCACATTGTCCACAATATTCTTTTTATGTGTTATTTTGAGATTTTGTCAAGTTTGTCTTCACGTATAAGACAGTTTCTGGCTAAAGCTGTCCTAACCTGTTCAACAACGCATACATCAGTCTGAGGTATCTTTTTTTATATTGTTGGATCTTATAATCAGTTAAAGTGGAGTCCTTATTTAACTCAAGGTAAGCCGATATTTGATATATTAAATTATGTATTTGATTTCATTTTACCAAAAAGGAAATTGTCTGTAATATAGTCTTCATGTTGTTCTTTTTCATGTTCAGTTTGTGTTTTGTGTGGAGTGCGTCTTACTCTTCCGGACACCTGTTTACGACTGCTTGTCGCGTATTTTGTACATCGTGAACAGACCTTCGAATTTTGTCTAATGGTTTGGGATTGTTCGTATAAGAACAACACAAGATACACATTGTTCGTTTTAATTATCACTTTTGTTTTGTGTGGAGTGTAGTTCTACAGCACTTAAAACCAACTGCTAGAAATATCCAGTATAACGAATTTGTAAAAAATTCAAAATATACCGAATGGGATAAAAGTTTCACTCGACAAACAAGAATAAATTACAAATAATGGACCCTTTAAACGTAAAAACTCTTTAATTCTTAACCTGCAGAATCACTTTTAAATAATTACTTTAAGATATTTAATTGGGGGTTGGATGGCCGAATAGTTAGCGTGTGCGCGTTGTTTCATGGGGGCTGCCATTGAGTCAGCTGGCCTGGTTTTGATTGTCCGGTTGTACGTGACAAGGAGTAGAGTCGCCTGTCCAACCTGGTTGGTTTTCGCCGGGTCCTCCGGTTGCCTCCCACTGCTAATTAAAGACCCCTACAAGCAAGCGAATTGTTAAAATAAAATTGAACCGTATTTACCTTGTCAGTGATGCATACGGGGTGACCGATAATTGTAGTTCGGATGGGACCAAAAACCCGAGGTCCTTTGTACACATTGGCATACACATTAAAGATCTCTTGACATTTGGAACCCCGTTTCATTTTATTTCATGGCTACAAAACAAGGGAACTAATATCCATTTTAATACTCCAATAACAACCACAGGTTTCTGTTTTGTGTTTATTTTTTGGGTTTGTGGTGCCTTTAAGAATTTAAGACGGCGGATAGGGGGTAAGAAAAATAACAATTCAAACCTTAAAGCGGCACTTGAAGGAACCGCCGCAGTTTACCTTCCTACCCCAACGGGATTATGAAAACGGGCATATCAGCATTATTTTGTTAGCGAACAGTCAATGCGGAGCCTTTTAACTGTACGCCAAAGGCTGTCACCTTGTCATGTTCACCGTCTTGTATGACTGGCAAAGGAAAGCCCCACTGAAAATTTCGATGAACAGTGCGGATTCGGTTTGTGAGCCGACGTAACCGCATGTATGACCGGTTAGTACAGTAGTCTACAATCTGCTACGTGCAGATGGGGGATTGAGATGGTCTAGTGGTCTAGTGTCCCGCGCTTCGACCTCTAGCTGGCCGGTCACCTCTAGCTTGCGGCTGTGGTTTCGATCCCTGGTGTGAGCGTATGTGGCATGGAGATAGGGGCGCCTTCACAACCTCGTGGGTTTCCTCCGGGCACTCCGGTTTCCTCCCACTGCTAAAGACCCCTACGCGCAAGCGAATTATTGAAATAAAATTAAACCATATGTAAGTCCAGAAATGACCTAGTTTGTGTTGAATGGAGGTTAAACCCCATTTCTCTCTCTCTCGCTACCTGCAGATACATGTCGATATAATAACCAACACGATAGCTTACAACTGAACTCGATATAGGTCAAGACTTGATGGGATCACCACAATTAGCCCTCGATTAAAACTCAGCATTATCCCATTCACGTTGTAAATTAAAAACAGTCTACCACAGGCCTAAATTATAAGCTATAATTAAGTCTAAATCCCAAACGCCCATTTTTAATAAGTTTAGATTCATTACAAAGTCTTATCAAGTGCCGAGACAATGTATTTTACAATATATATTTTTTTTTCGCTTGGGATTTGGGATCTTTCCGTGAATATCGATTAATGGGAATTTAGTACACTATGAACTTTAAAACGTAACCAATAATGAATGAAATTCTGTTTACCCCATCCACCGCTCTATTACTTTACCAACTTTCCTCCTTAGCCCAATAGGAGCAGTACAGCGAGACGTTAAACTCCATTTCATGTTATCTCTGAGCCAGCCGTGCTACTGATGACAAAGAACAGCGCTGATTCCCCGTCTACGCATCACCGAATTTCAAACCGGCAGAGATTCCTCGTCAGGCACGCAAAGGTATAGCCGGAACTTTGTATTTTCGTAAACGCCAATGTACACACGAAACCTTGGTTTTTTTATGCAAGCAGCCTTGTTTTGTTTGCACCATTCTATCGACTAGACATGGTCATTTACAAGAAATTTTCTCTGTCATGGTAAACAAATATCAGCGGAAAAACCACAAAGTTAAATGAATGCTGGGTGATAGAGACATCTGATGTTTCTGTCAGATTGTGCTGAGCTGACATTACCCCCACCCCCCACGTGTACCTGCCCCCACCCCCTCTCTCTCGTGGAGATAATAACAATATATAACTATAAAGAAATAGCTTGTGGTTGACCCCACTACTGAGATTATGCAATACTGTGGTTGGTTATACAGTGATCTGTATAAATATTACCATCCTGGATGTGGTCATATGCTAATCTATAATATTACCATCTTGAATGTGGTATAAAATTATGTGGGAAATCACTACGTAACGGTGATAACAGGAAAAATGTTGGTTAAAATCGTCTGGTTTTGGACTATTAACTGATGTAGCGTACTTTCAAATATTTTGTTGCTTTCTTTTTCTTCTTTTAGTTGTCTGTAAAATTCGGAAACGGTGTGTGCATTAGAGGTAGAGACGAGTTTTAAACGTAATCATTAAAATCCCCGATTCCAATCTATTGTCTTCTTGTTTCTCAAAATGTGTTCTATTGGCACAAAGAGGACTATATACTTGATAAAAAGATCTCTGCCTTGAATGACCGCTATAATCAAAAGTACACTTTTTTCAATATTTCGTACACGCTAAGACTAGACACAAAGTTTCAATTCCATTAAATGGAAAGGGAAAACACTTCTTAAAAGTATCTTTACTTAGGTATTCCACTAAAATTGTGGATTTAGGAAGTAAAATGTCGGTTCACCAGCTTAGTGTATGTTTTTAAGCGGAACCGTCTGAAAACCGACAGCGTAAGTTCAGTGTGAAGGCTGTCTCCACTTCTGTGTGGAATTTGGAAGACCAAAGGGGAGATAATAATATAATATACCTTGCCAATTACTTACACGCATCCAACTGGTAAATTAAATTATGTTCCACGTGCAGAAACATGGAAATAATCCTCACGTATCACGCTTCAATTCATTTAATAAAATAAAAACAAACACGGAAGTTATGTAGTCTGGCATCTGTTAATGGTTTCGTTTATCCGTTCATTGAATCACAGCAATTTCCGCTGCTATAAAAATGAATGCAGAGTTATATTCACTTCAAATAGGCATAATACAGCTTCGGAACTGAGATTAGTACATCATAGCGGGCGTATATGTGCAATTGAGAATAGTACATTATAACGGTCGGTTATGTGCAGCATTTGACGTGAATTTCAAAAGCGTTTTTGGGCAGCACAAACGACAAATCGGCCAAACCTTCGCTGATATATAAATATAACTCTTAATTTTCGAGCCGTACACAATTTTAGGTGGATGTAATTACGCATTTAAATCACCTAATTACAAGACGGCGTCTAATGATTATTTTACTTGTCCTATTCATTCGAGGATTATATAGTTGTGAGCAGCGTTTGCGATTAATAGAGTTTCCGTTAGGACGTTAGGAAGTTTGTAGAGATTATATATTTGTAATACATTCTGATTATACCGTGCTTCATTAGATCAAATCTGTAGGGTAATCTGATTGTATTTCTATAATGAGTAATAATTTCATAGATTAGTTACGTCTCCGCGGAGCGACTGATCATCCAGTTGCTTGCCACAGTCTTTGTGTCTACGTGGAGTTAATTGTCCTACAGAAAATTAGAGAAGGGTGATTTAAAATAAATTGATAAATCTTTTGTGTCAACACTAAATAGATATGTCGAATATCTAGTAGACACCTTTTTTACGAACGTTATTTTCCCAAATTTGCAAAACTGGAAGGGTGATTATAAATATGTATATGATTAATTCTATCCATGCATTGGCCGAGAAAGTTCATCTCCATTTTCCGGCGTGATTTCTCCTTGTCAGTGATACAGAAGGAGGCCCTGGCAAGGACAGCTGTTTAGTCGTTAGGATGGGACGAAAAACCAAGGTCCCGTGTACACATTGGAGTGCACGTAAAAGATCCCTTGGCAGTTGGAATTCGATATAAGAGTAAGCCTCAGCGCCGCTGCCCGGGCAAAATTTCCCTCGTATGCCCGTCTTCCATTAGCACAGGTTAGGTGCAAAAGAGTAGGACGTTAAACCCCATTTTATTTCATTTCAATCCATGTAGTAAATAAGAATAACACCATCCATGTGTTAAATATGATTACGGTTCAACATAATGAACCATATAACTACCACAGATTACTACTGGTGCTTATATATATTGAAGAAGGAAATAATTGAAGATGTGTTCCAGTATGAGAGAGGGAGAAGGAGTGAGAGAGAGAGGGGGGAATAATCTGTCTTCATTAGCTCGGTCGTTACCGGAACAGGGTGGGCGGGAGGGGGTAACGTCCACTCGAAAAAAAACCGGTACTTTCGAGACTAACATATGGTTCAATACTATTTCAATAATATGCTTGCTCGTAGTATAGGCCGGTCTTTATAATGGCGATGACATCATACTCGGTTTGGCCAATGAACTATCGGTATGCAAAATGCACGTGATGAACTGTGTTAACGATGTAGTAGACATAATTAGGGAGATAGTAATAGTAAACGTGTCAATTAAATATATCTAGAATAATAGCTGAGAGAGACACATTATATTTACTAATCAAGTCAATGCTAACCCTAACCCTAACCCCTAACCCATGTTATCTAACTTGTTACGTAGACAGACCATAATCAACTCTCGATGGCAACACTAGCCTGCGATATTGACTGGATTAGAATCATATCTGCTGGTTAATGTCCATTAGTAGTCAAATCAAAAAATGGATAATCGAGACTATGTTTTTTATCCTACCGACTTGAGTAATGATGACCGAGGCTAGCCCCAATATTTAGTAACTAAAATCGCGGTTCATAGTGGATAAATTTGACTGAAATTTTCAGCAAATTCCAATTACATCATTTAGTTTTTAACTATTGTAGTGAGAACTTCCCGCTCTTTATCAAATCTACCATAATGTATATTTAAGTTGATTTTAAATTACTGCTGAAATATTATCACTATAAATACACTACACTGGAGAGTTTAAATATAGAAACTCGCCCACAGAATCGTGCATCTAATAAGTAATTTAGGGCTTTTAAACAGAAGTAGTACAACTCCAATAACATTACATGAACAAATCGTTTTGGATGTCTCTATCTGAGTCCATCTCAACTTTATCTAACATTTCAAGCTCGGTAAAGTCCCAGTGTCGTCGCCAACACAGAGCAAAGAAACAAAAGTTACAGATTTCTCAATGCTATAGATTGCTTATGGCATTATATTTCCGGATTACAAATATTAATAATAATAGATATAATATGTCCAATTAATATAACCACAAAACGTGCTCTTGGCGCATGAAAATATTAAAAAAATTGGAGATACCGTTGAATGCTGCAGTGCAAACTTCACTTACTTATTTTCAGTTCTAAAATATATAAACAAAAAACCACGTTTTCTTTCCTAAAACATATTTTTATTTCGAATATATATATATATTGGCGATAACAGGGAGGAACGAAGGGTAGGAGCCATAAAAGGGAGGAACTGTATTCTTCCAACCTGTCGGTGGTATAGATTCATAAGGACTGTGGAACGACGGTAGCTTAGCGAGTACGACGTCGGTCCGCTAACCTTAAGATCTTGTGGTCGATCCAGGCGTTCATCGTACGTTTTGCCGCGTTGGTCCTCGTCGCCATAGGAATAGGAGAGAAGGCCTGGCAAGGACAGCTGTCTCGTCGTTTGGATGAACGAAAAACCGAGGTCCAGTGTATACATTGGCGTGCACGTAGTTGGAATTTGTTAAGCCATTAGACCACCCAACACCTTTAGTCTGAGAGCTGACCACCAATTATTTATACGATATTAACCTATCCGAGGTTGATATGATAGAGAACACGCGGGTCCAAGTGTTATGTATTATATCAATCCGAGGGAGTGTAGGTTTATATTCGACATATACAACGCGTTCACCCTTAAATTTAATGGACTCTTCAGGCGAATAATCAATCCCTTTTAGTCAACATATTGACGATGGAATAGCTGTGAATGCAAATATCGATGAGGATCTATCCAATACCTGAAGAAAGTTTGGATCAAAAGGCAAACTTTTCCGATAATTCAGTATGTTCAGATAATAATCTGACCGACTGTTTTAAGTGGCCTGTACCCAAAAATACTTTACACAGGAACTCTTGGGCGATAAATACTTTCAGGTCTTGGGGTGTGTGAAGAAATAATCGAAATGTGAACGGAAAGAAAATTCTGAAAGATATCTTGCACATGGAGTATGCCGATAAGTACGCCGTCTATTTCGGTCCGGAATGCTAAATAACTGTACCATAACAATTCTTAATTATCAAAAGAATAAAAATTTATTTCTGTGCTCTTATTTCACCTGATAATGACCACCGCCTCGCCTCTACAGGTAGCCGTGTTCGTCATTCACACATGATGAACTATAACGGCGTTGTATTACAGTGAACGTTATGAGACCAAAAACAATTACAGTACGTGTAGCCTCGATACCGTGTCTTAAATCCCGTTTACAATACAAATTTCAAGCGTGCAAGAAACCGTACCAGGCACGACACGATTAATTGTTTTGTAGTGAAAACGGGTCAAACATAAGCTTACCGTAGTGAGTACCGTACTGGTCTTGGGACGGTGCCAGGCACGACCAGGATGTTATCCGGTCCGAGAACTCTTCTCAGTACAGATGACTGCTCATGCGCCAAATGAACCTTGACCTTTTTCCCGCGAACTTTGACAGGTCTTTCATCAGTTCTGTCAAAATGGATCCCCACACTAAATTAACCACCATAATTCTTTACATACGGGTACTTTGCATAGGGACTAACCGGCTATGTTAGAGTAATATAAACGGGCCAATCTTTTGAAATTTGTCGCGGCCTGGCACCATGCCGAGAACGGTACGTTTATCGTGGCCAAGTGTAGACAGGACCTTACTCCTGCTGGAATCGAAATCGCCCAAGATCTCAGTGTTAACCGACGAAAGGCATCCGGGGTCGACGGGCGTGTTGTCTCCGTGGTGCACGCAAACAAACCCATATCAGCTGAAATTCGAAATAAGTGTTGGCCGTAGCGTCGCTATATTGCATGTTGTATGACAGTCTTAAAGCAGGGTAGGCTACAATTTTATAGATACACAATTACTGCGTTTAATACTAAGGGACGTTTCGACGAGGATACCCTCGTCTTTATCAAGCCACGTGTATCATTTGTTTGATAAAGACGAGAGCATCCTCGTCGAAAAGTCCCTTAGTATTAAACTCAGTAATTGTGTATCCATAAAATTGTACCCTGTGTTAATATGTTCAATTACAAAATGCCAATCAAAGAAGATATGCCAGTTTTCATTAGCCAAGCCGCCGTTAAAACAAACTAATTATAAATAAGTAATTTTATATCTACCATTGCTAGTAATAATTAATAATGTTTAGGTTGTCTCTTTGTTTATTGCGAACTAACCTCCTTAATTATTTCGAGTTATAATTAAGGGACGAATTGGACATTATTGGACATTAGTTTACACTATTAATGATGCTGACAGGAATTATAGTAGAATAAATCTGTAATTTAATCAATCTTTGAAAATAATATGGTCTAATTGGTAATAAAAGAGAGAGAGAGAGAGAGAGAGAGAGAGAGATGGTGTTTAACATGTGATGTAGCACAGATGAACATTCAATCCTATTTCATTTATCGAGCAACTTAAATTCTTTCACTAATAGTGTTTGTTTCTTCGTGTTACGTGTGGTCATGCACCGTTTCTATTGATTATGCAGACAATTCGTGAAACGGGAAACGACGTAATTAAGAATTATTTCGATTTCGGTTCTACAAAAGCAGCAGCTGCCCTGTTTTACCAATAAACCAGAATTGAATAAAAAAAGGGTAATAAATCACAGAATCAAAGGGTCATAAAGCTCTGTTCAACTCCATTCTTAGAATCTGTGGTCTACCCCTTTCACGTACAAACGGAAAATCACAACCACGCTGCTTCACACAAACCACCAGACCCGCCCCTTATTGGCTTCTGGAGAAATGAGTATTGAATTTGTGAGTCGTGGAATGCTGGATAAAGAAGAGGGCAATTAGATATTTTGTCACGATTATCAAGGTAACACAAGACTAATTATCTGGTTTGTTTATAAGAACCCGACAAATATCTCATACATAAATAGGTTCTAACAATGAGAAATAATAATACGGTTTCCTTGGTAATAGTTAGACTCTGATTAATTCCATACCACCTGTAATACTAGTAGCATGTGTTAAAGTCATTATAGCACATTGGAGACAGAGAGAGAGAGAGAGAGAGAGGGGGGTTAACGCCCATTCGACACAAACTAGGTCATATCGGTACTAACATAGGGGTCTTTAGCAGTGGGAGGAAACCGGAGTGCCCGGAGGAAACCCACGAGGTTGGACAGGCGACATTACTCCCTTTTCTCGCAGTCTCTTATCTAGTGACAGTCAATATTTTTTTAAATTGTGAGATATTCTCCCACGCCCTTGTATCTGTTACCACTCGTCACTTCAGTAAGTTCTATAGATGGTTAACTTGTGTGTTCCATTTGTTTCCGACTCGTCACTTTCCTGAAAGCTTTATAACGCATCTGTCGTAGCAATGATCTCTGTGTTAAAATTATATTTGGAGCGTGTTTAACCAGCTCTACCACATATGTGATAATGACTAACACCAATACTGTCCTTTAATAGGACGCAGGCGAGATTTTAAAAATTTAAAGATATAATGGACAAACGAATCGAAGTACCGCTGCTTCAACAAACAATGGTCGCTACATCTTCCCACGCCG
The DNA here is from genome assembly GCA_948474765.1 of Patella depressa. Classification (NCBI taxonomy): domain Eukaryota; kingdom Metazoa; phylum Mollusca; class Gastropoda; family Patellidae; genus Patella; species Patella depressa. The sequence goes on from OX419717.1 coordinate 80,341,125, forward strand.
TTAGCTTCGTTAAGAATAAAGCAACTTAATGAAACATCATTTTTCATTGGCTACGCGAATAGAAAGGACATTGCCTCGCATTTTAACTAAACCTTACATAGTGCATCTTTAAACACGGGCTTACTACTTTCAAATATCCCGGAAGTTAGCAATAGTGACATTTGAAATGTTAGCCTTACAAAAGGTTGCTACATGTATGTAAACTGAAATTCTAAACATATATCTCCGTGATGGCTTGTCCGCATTGTATACCATATAATTGGAATAATCCCAATATTACTGTATAACCATGTTGTCTAACGCTGAACTATTCAACAGTGCTATTATCCCTTATTACATGTATTGTGTAAGAGATAAAACAGCCTATTGGGTGTCTTTTTTCTGGTTCAAATTGTATATAGATGGCTCCAAGTGTGTGCACATTATGACACGGCTTATTGAGTGTCGGGACGTTGGCTGGTTAACCTTGAGGTCCGTGTTCTAACCCTCCGTTGACTGAGAAAACTCATCGGGATTTTCGGCTGTGGTTCCCCCTTTTTTAATGCTACTTGAGCACAATCTTTGTAATGTAAGAACGCACTATTATTGTTTTTATTATTACTATTATCATCCCAGTCGGAGTAAAACAGCAGGACGTTAAATCCCATTTCATTTGCATATTATGTAATACATCTTAAAGGAGCGAAGTCTCTAACTCAATATCATCCAAAATCTTCAACATTGAAAACACAAATTATTTGTGAATTTAAACCAACATTGATGCTGTGATCTTACCGGGAAAAGACAGGCTTCTGATATCCAATATTTAAGACAAAATAAACATTTTATCAATGATACACGAATCGTGTACCATGATGCGTTTCAGTCCCAAATGTAAAAAGAGACTCGCGGGACGAGACTAGATACATTGCACCAAATCAAACGGCGTATGTAGACTGGAATAACCAGATATTAGATGTTTGCATTTGATTGACACTGCTGGCTTATTTCGTCGAACGTTAGAGTAAAAACGGAAACCATTGAATGTAAATCAGTTTGTATACATTCATATTACAGTATTGTATGCGTTACGACCCACTTAATGTGTCAATTTCTAGGTCCGAAATGTTAGCGATTGAGCTCCTTTAAGCTAGCGCTTTCAGTTCAATCGGAACCTCTTCTGGCTTTAATATAAAAATTAAATTTCCATCATTTTCAAACGAATCGTCAGGCCATGTCTGAATTTTATTTATGTTTAACTGAGAGTTAGACTGTTAAATATATACATATTTTTTTCTTATTCCTAATTCAGTACTAATACTAATATTGTCATCAATGTCCTGCTAGTGATATATGTTGACCTGTCCATGACTTCCTATTAATATACTTGTCATCATTGTGATGATATTGAACATGAATGAACAACCTTCACGTGGCGTGAGAATTATTAATTACTTTTCTCCTTGATGTAAACATCCGGGTAAATATATATATTATATGTGTACTGAATTACGTTCGTTTAGATTCAGCTAATACACTGCCAGGCTCTGAAAGGTTGTTTTGGAAAATACCTTCTCGTATCAGTTTAAACAAAATATGATACTGTCTCAACAGAAACAGCCGTAACCCATGTGTTGCCGGGCAACGTAAATGTACCCAATAAAGAGATTGTCCTTTTCCATTAAAACCACTTGCAAGTGCCTTAGAGGCAACTGTGTTTTATATGTGTTCGCCATTTTTTAGTCTTTTTTACTGTGTTGCGTGTTTTGTGCCATTCTGATCTTTAGCATAGACCATTTGAACTAAATAATGTTCTCAGTTTTGTTTTTGGGTTTTGTTTTGTGATTTTTATAGATTAATGTGTTGTGATTTTTGTAATTTTATATTAGTTGTAGGCCCACCTACGTAAAACGCCCGATAGCAGCTCGTTGAGTTGAATTGATGGCGCTATATAAATCAAATATTCTTCTTATACTATTAATAATAAAAGTATGACGCCTTTATATCTTTTTATTTGCGGTTACTTATGTGTACGACAAAATTACTCTAGATTCAATTTTACGGTACTAGACTTAATTATTAAAATCAACATTTAAGTTTAATTGAATTGTATTTTTCAGTTCTTGATTAAAAAAAACAACTGTATTTGTGTAGTGATGACAACAATTTACAAGTTTTATTTTGAAAGTAGCTGGAAAGAAAATAATTTCCAGGCATTGATTAAATAATCTCATCTCAACATTAAATAATCTCACCTCAATTTGTGAGTTTCGGTAAAATATCAGTTGTGTAAAACAGTGACAATGTTGAAGTTGAATAAGCATAGGCTCGCTTTTAGTTCACACAAGTAATTTATACGTGAACACATCTGCCTTGGACACTGTAATACTAATGTATTTTTATTATCTGGCAATATTTGGTATTGCCTTGAATTTTTGTTTCCTGACGAAATTATTAACACATGATGAATGGAGGACGTGTTTCTGCCCTGTTCACCAATTTTTTTTTTATTCTGGAACATTTTTATAAGTTTGATTGATCGCCATTATCTGACGTCACTCATATCTGTAACAAGTGCCAGTGCGTTTCCTTTTCTTGAAATACCGGAAGCACATCATGTATTTTAAATACCAGATACATCATATTTGTATTAATACATGCGAGGCGGAAGTTTACCGGAGTTAAGAGGTTGAGATATAGACCGAGTGTAGTTAGAATTTGCTCCATTTGTAGTAGAAAGCGTTCAAACCAAACCAATGCAAACATGACCGAACGTACGAGTCGGTTCAAGGGCGTGAAGAAAGTTTTAAGCCAGCTGTAGTTGCGATCTTGGGCTAAATATAAACAATATTGACAGACTAGCTAGGTCACAATATGACTTAAATTAACTTAAGATTGGAATGAATGGTGTTTAACGTCCAACTTTTCCGACTGTCAAGGGCAATTTGTTTACATATACGCCAATGTGTACACGGGGCCACGGTTGTTTTTATCACCCGAATGACGAGACAGCTGTCCTGTATCGTCGATAAGAGGAAAATCAGGGCGAACTTTCTCGCCCAACACCTGAAACGAACCCAGTACCTCCAGGTAAAGCCCAGTTTAACCGGAGCGGGGCTCTAGGCCCGAAAATATTATTTCATGTCCTTACACAATTACACGATCTGTAATACAAGAAAATCACATAATGTTAGGGTTAGGGTGTGCGGGAATGGCATATAGCGACGGAGAAGTGTTATAACAAGTGAACTCGTCGCTAGACAGAAGGCTAGACTGATCACAGAGATGGTCGAGGGATAGCTCAGTCTCCGCCCTCGCGCCGCTAGACCGATTACCGCGAAATTTTCATCTGCAATTTGATTTTTTTTCTCTTTTTGCCATGGGACACCCTAAACCGCGGGGCCCTCCACCAAAAGATTTAGTAAAACTCGGACATTAACCTGTTTGTACTAACCTGATTATAAGACCGTCACATCGAATTAACGAATTTAATTCACTAAATTAAATGTTGGTGTCTATAATTTCCCCAAATTGTCTAATCCAACGGAAACGTTTTTCTACATAACAATTTGACAGGGTAAATTCAGTTTTTCAGCAACACTAAATAGCAAACTTTCCTCACACCATCTTATTTGACGGGACTCTAGGCGACACTCCATATAATTCATACATTGTATGTCAATTTGTACAAGCTATGGTATAATTTCCGTTCTCAATTCATATTAGTGTGGATGGTAGTAAATAAAATATACTCTCGTCCGTGAGAGAGAGAGAGAGAGAGAGAGAGAGAGAGAGGCGTGGGTGCAGTGGTTAGTTCATGATAATTGAAATATATTCTAACTAGAGAGGGAGGAGGGGATATCTTCTCGAGTACACGCTTCGCCTTACGTATTATAACGGTTGGTTCCTGCATCCCCCCCACCCTGTCAGTGATGCAGGACGAAGGGCCTGACAAGGACAGCTGTCTAGTCGTTCGGAAGGTACGACAACCCGAGCTGCCTTGTACACCAGTCGGCTTACGAATTTTCATGCCATCTGCTTATATTTTGTGAAATTGTCGATTTAATTTCGTGACAGTTTTAAGTCACTACGGATCACATCTCCTCTGTCATTGTTGAATTATTTATCATCGAGGTTATTTTGACCCCATCTTAATTTATTATACAGGACTAATATTTGTAGATTTCTTTCATAAAAGATTGAATTTATAAAGATACACAACAATCATTACTCTAATGCCATAAAAGTTGCCTTACTGCAAATTACCCGTGTACACGCGCATATTGCGCACTGATATGGGCTCTAAAACCTCACTGAAAGTGGTGATCAGAAACGAAAACACATAACAATGGCATGCAACGGGGTTGGACACACTGTTTGTACACTAATTAATCTAATGAATAGGAAACGTTCTTGGACTCGGATCAAAAATCGCGAATCACGCAATGTGGTAAATCCCGGGTGAATCGAGTCCACTGTGATTAATAATTGACCGTTCTACTTAGTGGTACGCAGTTTAAACTCTTACAAGGATATTCGGTTAGAACGCAGTGGTTATCGGATTCTATGTATCAACATTTAGAGGACACCAAATTGCCATAAAGCCCCCCCCCCCCCAACTCCAAAAGGATACAATTTAGTGTGTTCAGCGATTAAAGTATTGACCAGACGATTCCACTAGGTTGTTCACTCATCCATAATACCGGAAATAGTACTTGGCAGGGAGGTGCGTCTGTTCGGGGGGGGGGGGGGGGCGTCACAGTGAGTGTCAGTGTACGTAAAGGAATCCTTCGCCGTAAATGGAAACGCTGCTATCTTATTGAGCCACAATTTCGCCTATCGCACACGACATTACCTTGGACTGTCTTCAATGACCCGGGTAATGCAGGATTGGTGACCCGATTTCATTTCCAAAGCAGGTATTCATGGACAGCGAATGACCTGTTTTGGAGATTGGGATGGCCTAGTGGTCTAGAGTGTTGGGTTTCGAGCACTATCTGGCTTCAGGGCGCGGTTTCGGCCCCTTCTTAACGTCGTGGGTTAACTCCGGTTCACCACAGTTTCCTCCCATAAGAAATTCCTCTCAACGTGTGCTAAGATAAGATAATAATAATGCGACGTCACTCTCGATGTAAGTGGACGTTAAACGCTAATCGATGAGGAAGAGTGTATTACTGCCCACAATAACCTGGTTGACCTTGATGGCGTAGATTACCACTCTTAGTAAATATACAATTCCTTGTGAAACGGTTGAATCTGGTATTTGATGATGATACTCTTATATGCCACAAGATAATGAGATTTGTGAACGGAATCGGAATTTCGCCATCACCCGAATTGGAATTTATATTGAGTCAATCTTTTATGTCGATTTGTCAACAGTAAATTGACATTGAGAATGGAATCATTGGCCACTTGTAATGGTAGTCACCTAGTAGATCAATTCAAGCGGGATTCAAATGACCTTCTGGACACAAAATGAGCCATTTCGGAATTAACATAGGGCTCAATTTTATTTCAATAATCAATGGTGCTTTAGTGACAGGGATCCGGGGGACCCGGAAAACAACCTCGAGGCTCGACAGACGACCCGGGTCCTTGTAAGGTACCATCGGGGAATCAAAATCACCAAATAACAGATCACAGACTTCAAGAATGGAGTTGAACAGAGCTTTTAAGTCCTTTGATTCTGTGATTTAATTATCTTTTTTTGATTTTATTCTGATTTATTGCTAAAACAAGACAGCTGCTGCTTTTGTTCAACAGAAATCAAAATAATTCTTAATTACGCCGTTTCCCGAATTGTCTGCATAATCAATAGAAACGGTGCATGACCACACGTAACCCGAAGAAACAAACACTATTAGTGAAAGAATTTAAGTTGCTTGATAAATGAAATAGGATTGAATGTTCATCTGTGCTACATCACGCGTTAAACACCATCTCTCTCTCTCTCTCTCTCTCTCTCTCTCTCATGTCAATAATTCGCTAACGCAGTCTTTAACGAAGTACAGGGGAAAAATCTCATGTGGTTGGAAAAAACGATCCCGGCATACATTATGATACAACGCGCACCATTCGACCACTGCTTGTAAAAATCGGTTTTGTATAAAATAAACATTAACAATATGGTTTGATTATTCTCAAGCTTCATTGAAAAAATAAAAAAAAAGAAATATCACAACTATAATGCAAAGATTATATTTTAAAAAAAAACACCTTTTGTGTATTCTATTTTCATTGAAATAAATGTACAAAATTCAAGATGGTAAGTCTAACATCCACGTGTTGTAATTTACAACTGTCAAGATTTATGCCCGTTGTAATCAAGTGGTTGAAATCCATATTGCCTGCCAGTTCATTGGGGATATAGTTTTGGTCTCATTTCTTTTTTTTTTGAAACTGTAATTTATTAAAGATGCTTCTATTGATTCAGAATATTTTGCTACAGTTTACTTTTGGGATCCTAATGTTAAACGTTTATGTGTTTCAATCGCTTGAGATGAATTAAATTGCAGAGAGAGGGAGAGAGAGAGAGAGAGAGAGACGGGTGGATAGATTTTTTGGACTAACATGGTCGGTCTACATGTGTAACCAGGAACTAATTTCTTTTGATTTGTGCAATGGCATTCCTCAAAATAAAATTATTTATCGGCGATCTTGGACAATTGCGCATCGATTTATTTTTTTATGTTAAAGAGATGTCATGCTGGGAGTCTGGGTCTTATGTACATGCGTACTTGATATTTTAATAGTTCGCTTGACGAGTGTCTTTAGAAGTGGAATGGATTTATGTCTCTAAAGATAGTCGAACTTGTTATTCAGAATGCAAACGTTAAATTTCTCTGATTTCCACTAAACAAATTCAAAGTTTAACGGGATTTTCGATAGTTTTCAACTATAAATTGAAAAGAAATGACTTGAATTGGGTTTAACACCCTTCTATTCAGTTCCGAATAGGCTAATGAAGGCGTCGGACATACAGTGTGCCGTGGGGAAATTTTGACCGGGCAGCGGCCTACTTTTATATCGAATTCAAACTGCCACGGTATCTTTAACGTGCACGTCGGTCAACTTTATACATGTATGTCGCAAAAGGGTGAGCATTTTCGTACCAGCCGAACAACTAGTCAACCATATACACATATGTCGTGCTATGAATAATAATGCTCGTCAGTGTATCAAGCGACGTGGTGTGGATCTCATACTCTACATTCCGTAGCAATATTAATAATTAGTTGCTTGATTTAAGAAGGAAATTCAAACTTAATGATTAGTGCGTTATTATTGATGTTAGGGCCAATGTACTTTGATTATATCCCGAACAAATGGGGAATTGTGGGTAATTAAGATTTTGTAGACGGTAATATTGGTTGATGGATCGACCAACTCGACAAATCTGATTGTCAGACAAATAATTATCTTAATTTATATTGATGGCCGTCTTATACGTTCAATTCTGTTCTTAAAAACTGACAGAATCATTTTTCATTCACGGAAATATCGCCACCCAAAATGGCCAAATGAACAACAATAGATATTTAAATCTGCCTTATGATGTTGCTTGTCAAACCATATACCATATAATGTTGGACTGGACGATAAAGTCAAGGGGATGCTCGATTCACAGTCCAGAACGTCCAGTATTGACAGAATTACATTCGAGTGACCCGGAATTCAGTCCTTTCACAGTTCTGCCTGTCCCAACAGCTGAGGCGGAGTGAGTAGAATCGTGATGTATTCCTAGGTAAAAAATATGTTTCAGCTGTCATGATTGGTTGAGATATCTTTTATACAGTCGACACATGCGTTGTATTCCGAAATTCTCCTTTCAACTCGATTGACACCAGTTTTGGAATTTAATTCCAGAACTGTGAATCGTGCATCCCCTAGTTTCACCCTGCTTCATATTGGTTGTCACAAGAACCTCCAAAGCGAATTCGTTCATTTTGGCATGGGAAGGGGGTTGCCTGAAATGTGGCAAGTCCTTCATAAGAAATGAAATGAAATGGGGTTTAACGTCCTACTGTTCGGTTCCTAAACTGGGCTAATGGAGACAGGTATACGCCATACAGTGTGCTGTGAGGGAAATGTTTCCCGGACAGCGGCACTACGGCCAACTCCTATATCGAATTCCAACTGCCAAAGGATCTTTTAAGTGCACGCCAAGGAGTAGACGGGGCATCGGTTTTTCGTCCCATCTCAACGACTAGACAGCGGTCCTTGACAGGCTTTCCATCCTGCATCGCTGACAATGGAAAAGCGTGCCGGAAAATTCCGATGAACTTTCTAGGCCAACATCGGCATCGGACCTCCGCCCCCAGGGTTTTACATACTTAGCCATCGTATCTCTCTAAATAAAATAAAATCAGGTTTTACATATTAATTTTCAACACCTACGAGGATAATGAAGGAGCGAACAGTTAATGACATCCGCGAACAAACGTAGTCTCGATTAACCTTCCTGTCAGTTTCAATAATGAATTGTTTAAGTTGATGAACCCTTTATGCTTCTGCGATTGGTTTATTAAAGTTGTTATATTTCCTATTGAACTCGTCGCCTTATCGGTGTGTGATTAATGTCTATCGGGTTACGATCAGTAATAAACGACCAAAGTATCAATGCTGTGAATGATTATGATGATCAGATCACAGTAATATCAGAGACTCATCATTCCTCAAGGTTTTGTGGCTCTTTTGAAATAAGCATGAATGCTATCTAAAGTCAACAATTCTCTTTTGAAATTATAGCATGGATTGAAATGAGCTTTAGTACAATCGCTCTTCATCGGTAACTATTGAGCTAATAAAGACAGGGGTGGGGGAGGGGGGTCGTCAAATGGTTAGCACGTGCGCCTTGTATTATAAAACCAGTCAACTGGCGTGGTTGTTTCGAATCCCCGGTTGTACGTGACATGTAGTGGGGTCGACTGTCCAACCTCGTAGGTTTTCTTCGTGTTCTCCCGTTACTTGCCACTGTTAGTGCCGAAATGACCCAGTTTGAGTGGATGTCAAACTCTCTCTCTCTCTCTTTCTCTCGCTAATAAAGACAGGCATTGTGTTATGACGGGGAAACCGCACTTGGTTTTTAGAGACCTTTACTTTCCCATTGCAAACTCATTTTGTTTGTTTGTGTAACGCCTTTCTAAACAACCTCGTGACACCAATGTCAGATTTGGGACCTCGCCTCGTCGTGATCTTCTGGATAACAGTAATGGGACTACAAAGCTCCCAACGAGAGCGCGGAGTTATCCTGCTTTACCATAGCAACACAGGTCGCATGATAGTATGGCGGGAATAACCAACGGAAGTGGTGAAATAGCGGAAGTACCAGTAAGGAAGTATTCTTTACAGTTTGACCTTCCACACAAAGTAGGGTCACCTGTCCAACCTCGTGGGTTTTCTCTGGATCCTCCGATTTCGTCTCTCACTGCTAAAGACACAACACGCAAGCGAAGTATTGAAATAAAAATTGAACCACGTGTTAGTCCCAAAGTGACTTAGATTGTGTCGAATTGCTTTTTCAAACAAAAGTTTTCACGATTTACAAAGTGCGTATTTTCAATGATTGCTGAAATCCATTAGTGATGACATTTCAGTTTTTGACTTCAGGGGAAATTGTCAACATAGCATCCCCGCGTCGATTAATAGGAAAACATTCGTAATCATGCAAGGTAGGATTAAGTGAAATAAATAACAATATTATCAATCGTGGTTTTTAAACAGAACTCTGATAGTGTTGGTAAAAGTTAAAGCGACCCAAGCATTAAATAAAGAGCCGACAGTTCTCGCTATCATAGTTACACAAAATGGATGACGAAAAGAGACTATATTATGCTGAAAGTGTCAGTCAAATTACTTCGGAGACACACTTATTGTTTGCTCTCGATTGCCATTACTACCGTTTTTACGATAATAGACAAAGTCTGGATTATCCATTTTTACAGTAACGCGTACTTATATCGCTGGCATCCGATGGCATCGGGGGTTGATTATAGTTTTTTTCTAATATAACACTTCGGGCTTAACGAAAAACTTGCAACAGTCAGATTTAGCTCTTGCATAATAATACATGTTGAATGTAGTTGGCGTTAGTTAAAATAGCATTATGCAAGAGCAAAATCTGCTTATTACAGGTCTTTCTTTAAGCCTGGGATGTTATCTAAATAATCAATTAGACATTAGTTAACATATCCAGACCATAATAAACTCTTTATGTCAAGGCTAGCCTTCGATGTTGGCGGATTAAATTCTCATAATGCCGCTTAATGGCCGTTGATAATTAAATCAATCAAGTGGATAATCGAGACTATGCTGTTTATATTAATGATTTGAGTAATGATGACCGAGGCTATGTGAATATTTCAAAGGCTTTTTTCTCGGCTAATAGTGAATCAATTTGACTGAAATTGTCAGCAAATTATCTTTACACTATCTAGTTTTTAACTATTATAGTGCGAACTGCCATCTCTTTATCTTATCTCCCATAATGTAACTTTAATGTCCGTTTAAACTAGATTCTCCTGTCGGTTAACCTTTCTGACTTGTATTATATAAACGACTCTCACAACCCGCCACTAAACTAATATAAACATCCTCAAGTATAATATCATAGATCTCCTTTTTGTTAATTATCTATCTAGCATGTGCCTGGCTTTTTTTTTAACCAATCACAAATAATCACCTCAAAATAAATACTGCCTTTTACTGGTGCAAATAAAAAAATCGGTACAGAAAATTCAGTTTCTATTACTGGTATATGACCGGATTTTTTATCCTTTTTTGTGATTCAATTATACAGCTGACTTTCAAATGTTCGAGGTTTCTTTTTATAACTTCATTTCGTACATGTTGCGATCTCGCCCACCAGTGGCGGCGCCAGCCGTCGGTGGTTGGAGGGCAAAGCTGGGGCAAAGTCCAAGGTTAAGGGGGCAAAGACACGAGTTTCAACTATGGGTTGGGGGGAGGCTCCCCCAGAATTTTTTTTAAAAAACAGGCTGCCTAAAATGCAGTCTGGCAGTATTTCAGGCAATGATTGTTGAGGTAAAGTTTCAAACGAACGGACTTGCGAACCTCGACGAATCCCACTCACGAGCGCCAAAGAAGGGTGTTTTTTATGGAGGGTATGGGGGACCTCCCCCAGAAAATTTTGAAAATAGACTGTCGGAAATGCTGTCTGTCAGTATTCAGTCAGGCACCGATCGTCGAGATAAATAATTCTGACCACATACCGTCCGTCGCCTAATCACTAGTTTATACGATAAGAGACCAAAATGGCAAACAAACGGACTTGCGAACCTCAACGAAGTACCTTTGTGTGCGCCAAAGTAACGAGTCCTTGTGGGGGTTTTGGCGACTCCCCAAGAAACTTTGGAAACGCTGTCTGACAGTATTCACGCACCGATCGTAGAGATACATAGAGCTGATCGGATGTCGTCTGTGGCCTGATCACTAGTCTTTCCGACCGCAGAGAGGAATGAGTCAAATGAAACTCAACGAAGTCCCCAATAATTTGAAAAGTAGACGGCCCGGGAATGCAGCCAGATAGCATTTCAGACAACGGTCGTTGAGATAAATAGAGCTGGCCAGATCACATTTTTCTTTATTTTCGAAAAAAAATTTAAAAAAAAAATTTTTGGGGGGGGGGGGCAAAGAGAGGGCAAGCCAGATTTTTGGGGGTGCAAATGCCCCCCTTGCACCCCCCCCCCCCCTTGGCGCCGCCACTGCCGCCCGCATTTACTGAACGTATCGTTTAACCAGCAACTGGTTAATTTACTTTACGAAGAATGTTTCCCGTTGAGACAACGCAAAGACAAAAGAGAAGAAAATAACACTCTTCTGTAAATGTTAAATCATTAATTTAGAAATTAAGACTTAAAATTAGAAAAAGCTGATCGACATCCTCGAGACAAGGAGAAAGTCGATGACACTTAGGTATCCACTTCATTAAGATTGGTTCTTTGTTTTGTTTACGAATGGTAAATTCTGTAGAGTGTGATTAAATTTTCTCCTCGACGTGTCTGCATCAACAGTTTAATTTGTTTGTTATATTACGACCCGACAAAACCTGTTCGATCCTTGAAAATCTCCATGACACTGAAGGTCCTCTCGCTATTAAATTGTCGCTGATTACGGTCGAGGCGATGGCTAGAAGATATAGGTCGTGGAAAAAGTCAAATGCATTCCGATGAGGAGTTGATGAAGGGGTCGCCGTGATTCAGTCAGTATATATGTCACTATCTTCGTCCCAGTGTTGAACATGAAACATCCTGGGTATTATCCAATACGGGTTTCCATAGGACAATGTATGTGGTACTTACTTGTTTTCATTATCCAGATTGGTACTGGAAGAGAGAGAGAGAGAGAGAGAGAGAGAGAGAGTGGATGATGTGGATAACGTCCACCAATCTGATTAAAACACAGATCAAATTTCGTTTCGTTTTTTATAGTTCAAAATTTCGTTTTTACTTGTCTTTATGGGTGTAGGCCATCGAAAGTATAAAAAACAAAACGAAATATAGATCTATATTTTAATTAGATTGAACGTCCACTCGACACAAACTAAGTCATTGTGGGACTAACATATAGTTCAATCTTATTTCAGTAATTCGCTTGCGCATGAGGGTCATTAGCAGTGGGAGGAAACCCAAGGGGTTTGGTCAGGCCATGTACAATCGATGAATCGAAACGATACCAGCTGACTCATTGATGGGCAGCACGCGCTAATCATTCGGCCAACCACTCCCCAAACCCCCACCATATGGTTGGTACAGAGTAAGACGCCGTTAAAACCTATTTTACGCTTTATTTAACAATGAGAGAAATAAAATAGATTTTGTTGCTGCTTTAAAACTCCGCTGTTTGTTTAATTCATATCGAGTCGACATACGTACTTTACAAAACCTGACGCTACATTAAATCACAGGCAATGTAATTCTACACGGTCTATCATAACAAAATTAAATCTCTGGAAACAACTTGATTATCATATACGATATAGATCTATCCGATGTCAAGAAATACAATGCATGTATTGTTTTATTATAGTAAACACCTCATTAATAAAAGGTATTAAACCCATTTTATAAATCACTGTAATATAATAAGTAATATAATCAGCCTATTAAGGGGATATGTTTATATTAAACAGTCGCTGATCTGTAAAGATCGGATATTCAACGTAGAGTATAATACTGGTCATGCCGAGTCACGATCAGAACCACGGTAGTCGAGGTGCAGTGAGGAGTATGGCGCCAATTATTTAACCGTTGAGTACCGGATTCGACCCTGGTATTGACAGGTCTTCCAGTCTAGTTTGTTTCCCCAGGGTGAGGACGGCGATCTGACCAGTTAAAAAAACTACTCGTACAACATAAATATTCACTGACAGTTGCAATTCGAAATAAGAATACGACATTTGGCTCATAAAACACTACATGATATCGTTCTCATTAGTCGGGTTTATGTAAAAAAAAAAAAACCTTTTAAAACTCCTGCTCCGACCGGACTAATGAAGATGCGCATACCCCATTTTATACCATTTATGTGAAGTCTGTCATTGAGTCAACTGGCGTGGTGTCGATTCCCCGGTTGTTGGTGAGTTTCCTCCCACTGCTTAAGACCCCTATGCGCAAGTGAATTATCTAAATAAAATTGAACCATGTGTGAGCCCCCAAATCACCTAGTTTCAGTCGAGTGGGTGTTTAAAACATATTGCTCTCCCTCTCCTTTAACAGTGCAGAACCGGGCCCCAACAACAAACATGTCTAGGGACCAGTAAGGAGCTATAGCACTGCTGCGTCTCAACCAATCTGATTAAAACACAGGTCCTATTTCGTTTCATTTTTCCAGATTTTTCGGCGTGGTTTCCCCTTGTCAGTGATGCAGGACGGGGGGGGGGTCTGACAAGGGCACCTGTTTAGTCGTTCGGGTGGGACAAAAAAAACGAAGCCCCGTGTTCACATTAGTGTGCACGTTAAAACTCTCTTGACATTTGGAATTCGGTAGGCCGTGGCGCCGCTGGCTGGTTTCATTTCTACTGAATAATAGGCGTTCTGGATTGTGTGAAGAGTTAGCTAATTAAACCATCTGTTACGGTTTCGTCTTGTCGCTCGATGCACGGAACTGTGGGTAGACTACTAGACACGTCGACGTTAATTGATTAATGGATGTCTGACGTCATTAATCAAAAGCCCTGAAACAACTGGTCAGTTCTTAATGTAGCATAGGCCATCGAAAGTATAACAAAAAAAACCTCAAATAATATCATTTGAGAAAACGTCTTTAGGTCTCTACATCTCAGCAACTCGTTACTATAATTTACTATCTATTCTAAATATCATTTCCGAATGCAATAAAGCTCCCGACATATTGCGACGTAACAGATTTCAATAAATTGCTTGCTCTTTACATCCGAGTTTTATGGGATTTTTTATTTTTTTTATTACCAACGATAGTCTCCTCGTTCGCACTTGATTACATTTAGTCTGAAAGATAAATTTTCCACAGAATCCAAATAATATTTTAATGTCCCAGTAGCCATTTCATCACGAAATATCAAGAAAAAAAAATTATATACTTGTTATTGCTAATTATATAAAATAAAATAAAAATCTACCAAAAACCTAGACAAATGCGTATGAATCGTGTGAGACGATTCCTTTTCGTGTATTTTACATAATATTCTTTAGTTCCACATCGGTCTATGCGTCATGATAGACGTTAATTAACATGATTATGTAACCGTTTTCCTGGATGACAGAAATAATTCCTTCTTCATTCTAAACGATGTATTGTATTTATTGTAGATCACGAACACAGCTCTCGTTAACTTTATGTAATGGACGAGACAATATGCCTCACGCCGGTAACCAAGTTAAAGGTGGTTCGCCGTTTATTTGTTTTTATTTTCTAGATCTGGACAGAAAAGTCTATAAAGTGTGACGTCATTTCCGTTGGTGATTTTCCTGATTATCTTCAGATCGTTCCGCCTTATAATCATAGATATGTACCCAAACTACCTTGTAGAAATGGGGGGGGGGGGCTACATGTATATCGAACAGCATTTATCTTTGAGGAAATCCTGTAAAGCAATTACTAGACGTAATTGGCTCGTAAAGCATTATAGGAAGGCGCGTGACAATCCAAATTTAATATTCTCTACAAGGAACATCTCGGTGATTCTATTATTCCAAAGAGTCACATCAGTAGCCTACAAACAACTTTAGTTAAATGGGTTTTAATTGAGTTCAGATTGAACCTTCATTGTTGCACGTTCTACGTTTAAACGAAAGCAATCATTTGTTGTTTAGAAATAATTCTTTTTTTCTAGCCCTTTCAAATATTTTCATTAATGGCAAAAATCACGATGGCGTAGGAAAAAAAATAATTTAATTACTGTTGGATTTTATGTTTAATTGACTATTATGAATAAAAAAACGTAATTAAAAGCATGAAGTTTGTTTTGTATTTCATTAAATTGCACGGGATAGTCAATTATACATGTAGTTTTTATACGCTCACATTAGACCATAATCTCTCTCACCACTGGCTTGATTAATTACATTTTAATATTTTAAAGCCTTTTTCGTCCATCTTGGGACTATTCACAATTAATGTCATTGTATACAGATGGACAGTATAGTATATTTATACATATTTCCATAGTAACACGTGGGTTGGATGGCCGAATGGTTAGCGTGCGCGCGTTGAATCATACGGCCTGCCATTGAGTCAACTAGCGTGGTTTCTAATCCCCGTTTGTACGTGGCAAGGAGTAGGGTCGCCTGTCGAACCTCGTGGGCTTTCCCCTGGAACTCCGGTTTCCTCCCACTGCTAATGACCTTACGCGCAAGTGAATTATTGAAATAAAATTACACCATATGTTAGTCCCGAAATGACCTAGATTGTGTCGAGTGGACGGACGTTTAAACCGCATTTCTCTCTCTCCCTCGCCCCCTCTCACCCCATAGGAAAACTGGTGATTTAATTGGCTATAGTTACTATTGTCTAAGGTTACATAGTAGGCATATATAGGTATCGAACAGAAAACATGTATACACGTGTGTTAATCTGTTGTAGATAGGTACAATAGAGTTTAAGAACAATGAATGGAAGATAATAAAGGGATAGAGTAAGAAAATTAATTAATATTTTTTAAAGAATGTTTTTCCATTAATTTTCTTTTTCTCATGTCATCGACTTTTATTTTTTAAAACGTGTAGGTGTTTTGCACAACCAAATGTGTCTAATTACAAATTTATTTATTAATGTATAAACCGTAAACAAAGAATTACTTTATCTACTTTAATATAGTTTTATATCGACCATACCAATCGAACCATCCCGACACAGTGGAATGACAGCTTTCACTTTTAACCCGCCATGTAATCTTTGTTATTGTGTAGTCAATTCACGTCACGTTGGTTTTACCGCGATCGCCATTTTGATGTCTAAGTCAATAGCCAATTAAAGTATACGTGACAATCAAAGATACCATCATGTTCCATAAGCAACGTCCGCGAGATTTACAACATCTAACCGTTGCTTCAATACTCAGCTATTCCTAACTTTTGCGCCCGTTGTGTTTACACGTGACTCATTAGCATTGTCCAGTCGGAGATCGTGGCACATAACACACTGTAAACAAACATGACGGCCTCCATAGAAAACGAAACAGACAAGTTTACAACAATTGAAAGCTTTTTTTTTCAATTGAGAGACTCACGGACCTCCCCCCCCCCCAAAAAAAGCTTTCAATTGAAGCAGAAGGATATTCTTTGTTGATCAGCCATTATTTCCAGCAACCTTGACATTGGTCGATCCTTGAACTTTGCAACTCGATTGTCACATGTAGACAGGAGCTCGAGAGTCTTGATAATCGTACCGATATTTTGTAACGAAGAAATCTGATAGGTTCACAAGCTGGGCTTGTCCCAATCGAATTTAGTGCCGAAATATGCGGGGTATAACATGTATGGCTTGATAAGATGTACGTAGTTAACGCTAGATCAAGCCTTCTATAGAAGATATAATACCATTTACTTTAATATCCGTTCTATAGGAGTATACCCACACACAATGTGTATTTCCATACGCTCACGTTACATCCTGTAAATATTCATTAAAATTGAATACAAATCATTAAACCATATTTATTATCACGTTCATCGGGCACCTGCTGCTTGTAAAATCTCTATAACTTCTTTATTAACTTCTTATCACTACGACATGTGTAATCGATGCCACCATTAGATAACAATTTCAATGGCGGAGATGTTAGTAACTCACAACGAAGCGCCACTCTACCAGTTTGTTTTCTACAATTTAACGTGTCGTTTCTTACGATCATCTCATAAAAAACAACTTGTTTGTCCAGTACAGAAGTCAGAATTTGGCGAGAGAGCATGAGCGTACGCGGTATCAATAGAATGAAACAAATTGCCACTGGAAGTCCAGAATAGACCAAACTTGGCTATATTTAAACGACAACTAAAATCTCTCTGTTTTACTAGTCACAGTCACATCGAGTGCTCAAGCTTAATAAAGAAAAAACGGCTATGAAATTATCAGTAGACACCAGTGAATACTCAATAAGGATAATGCGGTTTTTCGCATTTTGTTAGTGTGCCGTTCGAAATTTCGCGGCACACTTAGGAAGTTTTTGCGGCACACCTGGTTGAGAACCACTCCTCTATCACTGAAACTTCGATCTCAAAAAAGCAACCTGCGTACACCGTTTTAGCCTTCCACATCGTATCGTTAACGTCCCATGTTTCTGCCTTATCCTTCCCTACTTTTAGCTATTTTAATTTTATTTTACATGTCCTATTTTATTATTATCTTTACTATCATATTTTGATTGTTGGCGTGTGTCATTTTAATTTCTGTTATCAATCATTTAATAATATGTTATTTTATTTTTTGTTTGTGTTATAGTATTTGCTATTTTTATGTCACAAAATGCTAACTGCGTCATTGAACAACTTTCTGTATTGGTAATGGGCGCATTATAATTGAATTATTATTGGAGAAAACAAGATGGGGTGCCATAGGAGAAAAAAAGTATAACTTTCTCGGATACTACGAAATAAAATGAAATGGAATGGGGTTTAACATCCTACTGTTCTGCTTCTAATCCTGGGCTAATGAAGACGGACATACAGTGTGCTATGGGGGAAAGTTTTCACGGCCTGCATTTATATCGAATTCCAACTGACAAGGAGTCTTTTACGTGCACGCCAACATGTACATGGGACTTAGTTTTCGTAGCATTCTAACGACTAGACAGCTGCCATCATCAGACCCTCCGTCCTCCATCACTGACAATGGGGGATCACACCGGAAAAATCTGGATGAACTTTCTCGGCCAATGCAGGGATCGAACACCCGACCTCCAGGCTATCCTACAATACTACACCTTTGCTTTCTACAGTGTTATAGTTAATAACACGAATCCATCCCTAACATTAAATTACGTCATAATAATTCTAAAAATACCAAGATGGCGTCCGTGGGGGCAACATGTTTTCTGCTCGCTCCAATCTACTTACAATAAAAATCACTGTTTCATTCCATTTTTTTATACTTTCGGTAGCCTACACTATTTTAATAGGGGTGGTGCCAAGAGTCATGCGAGCGTCTTTTGGGCCTATTTCTGACACTGGTGGTAATCCAACGCCACTCAAACGGACCCACCGTGGGAACATACAGTGTCAGTTAGAATTTATGGTAGGAAATGGCATGTCCCTGACGAATTGGAATTTATAAATGTTGGTATTCTCATTTTTTGATTTTATCCTTGTCATGCCCCCATATATATTTGATTTAATGCAAATTTTAAAGTGGGTCAAACATGTCACAATGGGCAGCCAATGGCATGTAGAAACACTTTAAAGGGACAATAACATTCTTGCTGGCTTGGTAGCTCCAGAAAATAAATAATACCCTTATTCTAAGTACTAGATGTTTAAATGTCCTACCTGTTGTGTAAATTATCCATTACAACCTATTTTATTTGTCCAGAGGGTTCGAAAATATTTTAAAATCCAAGTCACATTTGAAAAGGTTTACGTTAGACTTTTCAAATCAATTGGTTGAATTTTTCCAATTTTTTAAATTAGGTGTGTTAAGATGAAATTTATATCTTCATTTAATTGGAATATTCTAAAATAATACGATTTGTTGACCAGAATGAAGATTGGGACATATTTTTCAGTTACAACAAGAGTGTTATTGGGGCTTTAAGAAAGGATGATCTCTGCTTGGTATCCATGGCAATATGCGATGACGGAATGAAATGTGCCCATGCCACCATCCACTGCATTTTAATCAACGGAGATTTGTTGTTTTGCTGGTCGCATATATTATACTTCATCGTTTCTTTTTTCGAGTTGATGGTCTGTTGTGCTTACTGGGTGACCCGTCTTGTCATTGTCGTGAAGGATTGCCGCCTCCCCCCTCGGCCCCAGTGACATAGTTGATTTTCATTTTCGTTCGTTTTGTTACTGTTGTAGTTCACATATCTGCTCTTTAATAGCTAATATAAACGTGATCTTCGCATTGTTTCCGCCCAAGCAATCCAAGGTTGCAACGTATACGTATTACCCTTTGCTCCAATGTATGCCCCCCCCCCCCGGACAAAACATCCCGGATCTGGGCCTGTGAAACATAAAACACGATATGTTGATCCCACAACGACTTCGCCGAAGGTTAAGGCTAATCCTCAACTGAAATTTCAATACATTCGATTTCTTCCCCACGTCTGTTAAAGGGTTGAAAGAGAAATGTGCTCTTCATCCGACTCTTGATGCCGAGAAAAGTAAAGATTCGCTGAAAGAAAGTTTTGTTCACAGTCAACACTCAAACTTTAACCGTAAAACGCCAAAGGTTTATTTTAGAAGATGACTGGATATTTTAGTCGAGGATTATCGCCGGCCTTAATCGATGGAGGTGGCGATAGCTAGTCGTATTTTTGTAAAAATTGGACCATTAAGGAAATACTTCTATCTAAAGAACGTAAACATTTCAACAAGTTATAGAAACACGCCGTTAAATCACATCAGCTTGAAGAAGACATTGATTGAGCTGAAGTGTTTGGTAAGATGAGTTCTCAGAATAACTAGGTTGAAGCATCGTAAACTGTCTATTAACTGATGCCATTTGCTTGTAAAAGTGTTCGTGATTGATGGCGCTTTTAAGCCAAGTATTACCAGGCAACTGTCGACGGGAAATACGTTGATTCACTCCGCTTAATTTTAATTGCCATCTACCTACTCAGAAACGTTTCTCATAATTCCGTATTAGCTTAAACATGCATTATGCAAGAGCAAACTTTGCCTATTGCAGGTCTTTCTATAGGCCTGAAATATTTTCTAAGGTATTAATTAGACATTAATTAGCTGATCCAGGCCGTTATCAACTCTCGATGGCTTCAGATTTCTCTGATATTAAACCGATTAGAATGGTTCAGCGACCCTTTGATTTAATCAAATATGGAGGACATAGCTTTGATCAACCAGTACCGTGGTTGAAATTATTGCACACGTCTTATTCAGACCATAATCAACTCTCGATGTCAACGCAAGTATGCGATATTTAGTAGATATGCATACACTTTATGGTGAATAATTCAATGAGAAATGGATAATCGAGGCTGTTAGTATCGTACCAATGTTATTTATGACGATCGAGGCTAGTCTAATATCTCGGTTCATATTCTGTTTTCTTTATCTATTTTCACTGTTACATAGAGAACTACATGCTCGACTTTATCTACAACTTACATGGCGCACCTTTAAAATATAGAATTACGAGTGTCTGTGAAAACGAACGAAATAATAGTTCTGTTTAAAACGAACGAAATGATAGTTCTGTGTATACCGGAAAATAGAGATAAAACGGCTATAATATCCTCCTGTCACAAAAGACAATAGTTGGTTACATGAAACTACGCCATAGTTCTTTTTGCATTGTGATTGACTACCCTTTTTGAGGATCGAAGCCACCCAATTATACATAAATGGAATTAGTACAATCCTATATTAAAGACGCCAGGATATTATTAGACCAAGTTCTCTGTCTTCAAAAATTACTTCCGCTCTTTTCAAAAATTCCTTTCACAATTGAATTAGCAATTATTTCTGTCGAGACAGTGCAATTAACTTGGTTAGTATCTCCACTACACAGATAACTTAAACAAACCCAACCTAATGCATGAGCCAGGAACACAAACTTACGTCATCGCAGCCATTTTGACGTCAGATCCGAAATATATGTGCAGTTATCCAAATAATAAACAGGGGCCGTCATGGCAGCCATTTTGAAATCGTGATGTCATCTATAAAAATGCCACCTTTATGGAACCTTAATATTGTGTAAACAAGTACATGTACAGCCAACTATATAAACAGGGACCGACCACGACGTCATGTCCCAACTTGGATGCGCAATGATCCACATAACAGGCACAGGGGTGGAAGGCATGTAATAAAGGGACAAAGGTGTGAATGTTATAATACAACCAAGCGTTTTAATGCAACATCGTCCCTTTAAATGCGAATGCAGCCAAGTAATCATTTCAAAGATTTATTCACTTATTCAGATTTACATTATCATGTCATTTCATGAGGGATTATATGTAATATAAAAATAATGGTAATTCATTCCCCGAGATCTTAATATTATAGCAACAGAGATCTAAGAGATAGCAAGAATGATGATGAATAATTCATTTTATAAAGCTGTCTTGACGCGAAGCTATTTTACTTAATACTTCATTATCATTCAATTAACAGAAGGAGGCGGGTTTCGAATAGAGAGCGCACTGACATTTTTTAGGACAATTGTTCTTATTTGAAGGGCCAGGGGGGGGGGGGGGCAGAGTGAGCAAGATGACAGCCCACTAACGTCCATTAGGATTTTCAGGACGGAGGGTTCAGCACACAGCGAGAAAGTGAATTATTGAAATAAAACTGAATCGTGTGTTAGTCCCGAAATAACTTAGTTTGTGTCGAGTGAACGTTAAATCTCTCTCTCTCCTCAGACATTTCGCTTTCTTTCTAATGATAGGTTGAGAACTTGTCTTTATTTGCCATCTTCAATAAGCTAGCTAGTACAATTCTAATACTCGTCTCAAAAATCTCTAATTCGTTTTTTCATTCGATCGCTCCGCAAGGCCCCAAACCCACTCCAACCGTCTGTAATATCGAAGACAGGGGTCCTATCGGAGAAACTTCCTCGATGAACCAGGCCTAGTCTTATATATGTAGGAGATGTGAAATCGAACAGACCTATCCATTTGCACCCAGGCCACCCTATTCCTTGTCACATACAACCGGGGATTCGCATGGGTGAAGTCGGTTACAATTATATAATATCCAACTAGAGTCTCCAAATCACTACCTAACTAATTTGATCATGCTTAAAATCGGGGCCCGACTTCACAAAGCTTTCTCAGACTTAAGTTGTGAATTGTTCGCCTTATGTAACTAGCATATAGATCCCTATAAAACAGTGCTTGTTTTAATGCATCAAATCCAGCAATACGAAACTATGTGCCCTGATTTGTGTTTCTGGATCAAAGTTATTTCTCATAAACAGTGATTTACAGTTGAGTAAATTTTCTTTGTGAACTTGGGGCCTGTTCTTGAGTTGATGAAATATGAGACAGTCACCCTATTTAGAATCTACTACCTAGTTTATTACGTTGACAATTTAAGCCACATCCAATAAACAGTAGCAGTTCAATAAAAACATGGTATTGCACTGCATCGCTTTTAATTTAATTGTTTGCCACCCAAATAAAAGATAAAATATTTCACGAATATTTCGACGGCCAGTGGATGTTTGGCTTGTTGCCTGGCAATCCATTCTTCAGACATTTATATTTTTGATAAAGATTGCTTGTATTTTTTTTTGGTGTATCGTTAATGTAATGCGAAAACAATCAATTCAGTTTGTTTCATCTAAAGACACCCCCCTCCTTGATATGGGCCTGCTCATCTTTGTCAATATCGATTTGGTTTATTTATTACCCATACATTCATAATAGTGAAAAACCGCCGCGGAATGCTCGGGTGTGTGTGTCTGTCGTGTTAACCAAACATTCATAATAGGGAAAATCGTCACGGACTGTCTGGGCGTATGTCGTGTTGCCAGACAACCATGTTTGAAATTTCCAATTGACAATACATCTTACTGTGTTGTATTTTGTCTATAATGTGACAACTACCAGACTAAGTTGGATCTAATGTAGACAATTATTGTTAATGATATATGTTTTTAGGGGGGGATTAAATATGGTAATGTCGATCCCGGACATCATTATCCTTATGAAATATGTCTAGCATCAAATATCTCTCAAGATATTTCGTTTTATCACAAAATAACAATGCAAAAATAATTGTCTTTTTTCTGGGGTAGACAAAAGGGAATCAATCATGTTTACAGGAATTAAACTGGTTTTCTGGCATTTAATTTCAACCTATCTTACAGAAGAAAATGAATTTAACAGAGACTTAGGAATTAAAGTCCACGTACATATGGACTTTAGGCTCTACTATATAGAAGAATGGTGTATTTAGCTGGTATCAAAATATTGAGTCGTTTGGGCGTGAATGTCAAAACCGCATATCCGGGTCAATATTCTCGTTTGGTGACCTGAAAATCTATACAGTGCATGAACCACGTGCAGTACTTGATAACGATCGGTAAATTTCGCCAACACCTTATTTTTATAAAACGAAAGTCTGGTTTTATCTAGACACCGAATAATACAGCTTCGGACACTGGTCTTCAATTGCAGATGAAGACTGGCGGGTTTAACTTGTTTGAAAACGTATCACGTATATTGAGTTCGTTGCTCGGCCCTGAGGTAGATTATTTTAAAGGCTTTTAACGCATTAAGCAGTTTTATTATTCAAAATATAATCAAGATTAGTCTTTTAATTAATTCCATTTCATGATACTTGTATAAAGAAGCCCAGATTTTTAAGTTGATGAAATTAAAATATGTAATTTAAAAAAATAATAATAATTTGTAATAAACTTGTAATAAACCTGCCATTGTTTTGCTTATCCTTTACTGCTGCCTGCTTCGTCTGAAAACTTCATTTTGATAAATACAAATTACAATATTATACTTTATAATTGTTTGAACACCACTATGTAGTGTGCTCTGCGGGATACAGTATTATGGTTTATAAGTGTTTGACAATCACCATGCAGTGTGATATCCGGGACAATTTGCCGTCTACTAGTTTTCGAACTCCAAATGGCACGGTGTCGTTTACGTGCATGACGATGTGAACACGTGGCCTGGTGTTTCTACAACACCTCAGCCTCAATGACAAGAAGTTGCCCCTTTCAAGGCTCCTACAGCATCAACAACACCGAGAAACCAGGGAATCGGTCGAGAACATCAGGTCGTTCGAGTGGGACGATAAATCGAGATTCCATTTATGCCATTTGAAATACGTTAACGATCTATCAAGAGTTGAGATCTAAATCAAAACATGTCCCTCATCGCACAGTGCATGACGTAGGCAACACTTGTTTTCAGTATCCTGGTCAGTACTGGAAAGTTAGTCGCCAAACTTTATTTTATTCTATAGCTTCAAATATAATCTAAAATGTTAATGTAATTTTATATGAGCGTATATTATTATGTCTAGAATGGACGAAGTGGAGTCGAACTTTATCAAATTATACCGTGGTCTGGTTATCGTCACAACAATAAATCATTCTACACACTGTCCTTTAATCTAGTCTTTAAAATCTATTTGTCCAATTTTAATATTTTAGACCGAGACAAGCGTGCTATACATGACCACACTACATAACTAAACTCATCAAGCCCATTACATGAAACGTAATCATCTGTCGGTGGTCGAAGGGTTAATCACATGCGCTTACGACTATCGGGGTTGTTAATAATGCGTTTGTTTGTGGTTGAAAGGTCTGCCGCAGGCGCCAACGACCATGAGGTCTGTCATTGAGTCAAATAGCATGATTTCGACTGCCAACCCGATGGAATTTCCCTTGGTCATCTGGTTTCTTCCTACCATTTAACGCCTCTGAATTGACAATGTATATAATAGTATGCGTCGGAGGGTTGGGGCTAGGAACACCCGAACAACATCCGTGCAGAAAAGCAGCGTTCTAAACGCCGTTGTATATCGCCTGATCAAGTCTATAATGAAGTAGCATAATTATAATAAAGGCTTGACCACGTACACTTTAAACAAGGAAGATATAAAAGAATATAACGGTCAATGTAGCCTGAAGCCTGGTTATTATTTTGATTTTATTGATTGTACCAGGGTTATTACCGGTGTGTGAACTTTCCATGTAACCAACACATCATACAACTTCCTGTTCTTCATAGTCCCGAAATTTCCTAGTTTGTGTCGAGTAGACGTTAAACCCCATCTCTCTCTCTCCCCTCTCTCTCCTGTCCCTTGACCGAACGATGTAACCAACACCAGTATGTATAAATTATACGACTTCCTGTTCTCCATGACCTTTGACCGCACGATGTAACCAACACAAGTATGTATAATTCATACCACTTCCTGTTTTTCATGGCCGTTGACCTGATGAAGAATGGAGAAGAAAAACGTTAATTAATTTATCTTATATATAATGTAGTAACATTATCCTATCAGGCAAACTTTGTTGTGCCAATTCTTTTGATGCTCAGATAAATACGTTTAAACCCTAGGCCTTTTTTTCTGAACATCTTGTTTATTCCTAGTCAAAGGATGTTAATGTAACGATTTTTCAATTATAGCTGCCTATCCCCTTTATGTTCTCTCGTAAAGTCGTACAATGTATTATTATGAAAATGCGTATTTCGCATTTGAACCAAAATTGTTTTTTTCTAACGTTTGAATTGTTTGAGCATCACTTTTATTTAGATTTTGAAATCCAATTATTTAAGAACACATCCAAATTGGCATTATGGAACTTTAGTTTTCGAACTTAGATCATCTGTGTATCTCACTGACCGGACTAACTTTTATATCAAATTCCCACTGTCAAGGATTCTTTTACCCACACACTATCGTGTTCACGGGGTCTCGCTTTTCGTCTCATCCGAACGACTAGACGTTAGTCAATATTGGAATCAGCTATAGCCAGGTGGGGTATATTTGGGATCAGCTATAGCCAGGTAGGGTATATTTGGGATGTGGCGGATCAGCTATAGCCAGGTAGGGTATATTTGGGATGTGGCGGGTAAGACGTTGGCTTGCTGACCTGGAGGTCGGGATTTCGATCGAGGAATTGGGGTTTAGATGTTGAGTGTTCGATGCTTGAATTGACCGAGATAGTGCATCAGGATTTTCTGCCCCCCCCCCCTATCTTTTATGATCTGATCATGAACTTGCAAGAAAAAACCCAACAAACTGATGTAATCTCACTCCGAGATAAAACTGGGAGTTAATTAGAAGCCGATTGTAATCAGATTACAGTCATTGAGTTGGCGGCTGGATACTTTCCTGTTAATCATTTATAAGTAATTTAAATGTATGTCTGAAAGCCATTGCTAGCGGCTGGTCTATCCTCATATTATCTGATAAAATGGGTGTAACCCTATTAACCAGAGAATTAGATAGATTGATAAAACACAATGATTGGTGGATGTGTATTATTACAGCCACACGTGATATCACGCGCGTAATATTCTCCCCGAATTGATTACAAAATACAGCCCGCATTACAGATATATTATGTGAGCGTTAGATAAAGAGCTGACAGTTCTCGCTCTAGGCCTAATATTTAAAAACAATATAGATAATGAAAAGGTGAAATAATCCATTCTGAGCGGAGTGGTCTCGATTGTCGTTGCTATCGTTGTGTCGATTATCCATTGTTAAATATAATCATTAAAGATACATTATGTAAGATTTAGATAAAGAACTAGCCATTCACGCTATAATAGTTCGAAAGTAGATAATGTAAAATAAATTATTTGAAAATTTCATTCAAATTACTCTATTGCAAGCGGAGATATTAATTAATTAGCCTTTGAAAGTTTGACAGACGATTGCGATAATTTTAACCACCGACCTGGTTGATCGAAGCTAAGTGTCGTTCCTCCATGTTTGATTAAATCAAAGTATCGCTGAACCGTTTTAATCTATTTAATATCGGAGAAATCTTAAGCCATCGAGAGTTTATTAAGGCCTGGATCAGTTAATTGATATCTAATTAATGCATTAGAAAACATTTCAGGCCTAAAGAAAGATCTGCAATAGGCATATTTTGCTCTTGCACTATCTATGTTTAACTGTCGATCGTATTTAAATCTGTTAAGGTCGAACCAAACGCACCAAGAGTTGTAGAGAGTTGAATATGAGCTTGACCTGTATATAAATGTCTAATTAAGGCTTTATGTAGTATTTGAGACCAAATGAAAGATCTGCAATAGGCAGATTTATCTCTTGAATAATGCATCATTAAGCATGGCATTAACTGGCAGTGATTACCATTACTTCAAGCCAACTACAGATTTATCCTGCTCGGATTATCAGGATTTAATTGAGGTTCCACTAC
Organism: Patella depressa; assembly: GCA_948474765.1. NCBI lineage: Eukaryota > Metazoa > Mollusca > Gastropoda > Patellidae > Patella > Patella depressa. Next base: position 80,368,659 of record OX419717.1, read on the forward strand.
TCTTATTGGGAATGCACAGTGTCTGTAAAACTCTACTGCGATTATTCTTATTACGGTTTCACATTGTGTAGTTTTCTTATATTCTTATTAGGGATCCACATTACATGTAGCTTGTGAACTATAGTTCGTTCTTATTAGGGATCCCAATTATGTAGCTTGTGAACTATAGTTCATTCTTATTAGGGATCTACACCGTGTAAGTTGTGAACTATTCTTGTTCGGGACCCACATTGTGTAGCTTGTGAACTATCGTTATTATTAGGGATCTCATTGTGTAGCTTGTGCAAAAATTGACGTCGTTTATTCTTATATGGGTTCCATGTTGCAGAGTTTGTAAAACTCTACTCTCTATTGTATTCGTGTTACGGTTTCGCATTGCATGTCCAGTGGGCAATTCCTATCAGGGTTTCACATTGCATGACTTGTGGGCTATTTATATTAGGGTTTCACATTGCTCAGCATGTGTAATTATCATACTAGAGTTTTGAGTAGCTCGAGTAAAACTCTAGTCTTTTTTGTTTTTATTCTTACAAGGGTGTAATATTAATTTTAGGGTTTCACACAGTTATTTATCTTTCTAGGGTGTTGATCCCAGTCAATTAATACAAATATCATACATTTATTTCTGTCCTTTGATTTCTTTTCTTTTTTTTATTTATTTATTTATTTTTTGATATTTTCATGTTTACAAGACTTTCAATTTTCTTTAATAATAGTGTTCCATTCCATAGGCAAATTAATTTTTTTTATTTTTTTGATACCGGAGGACGTCGTCATTTAAGTGATTTATTCGTGCGTCACCAGACTGTTTTCATGACCCGTATGTAGACTTTTATTTCGTAATTTCGTAAAACATATATTTCGTAATTTCTTTTGACAAGTCTAAACTACATAAATCGCTCGTTAATAAAGATTTGCCTAATTTGCCTAGGGGTGACCTTCGCGTACAATCTTTATAAAAAAAAAATAAATAACAAGTTTGATACACATTTTAAAATTAAACACTCGGCATACATAGTACCATTTTTTGTACAATTGCAGTAATACTGTTCGTGTACGTCAAAATTAGTTTAAATATGAACTTGTTGTCTGGATATAGACAGTTTTCTATGAGCCAATGTTCGTGTTACTTCGCCATAAAATAGTTAAATATTACACCATGTTGGAACTAGTTTCAACAAGTAAAACGCAAAGAGAACCACTTTCAATGCTTAAAATTGCTTAAAACACTTGGGAAAAAATGACGTCAATCCGACAAAAAAGAGCATATTTAATCTTTAAAAACAAATCGATTAATTTCTGTTTTCAGGTTTTATTTCCAACGAAAAAAAAAATATAAATATGTAGTTGCTTCTACAAAACATTACATTGTTCGACGTTTATCATCATTTCTTAACTACTGGCGTCTATCCCTGCTAAAACGAATTTACAAAAACAAAAAATCCTGTAGTTTCGATGAAATATTATTAACTTGCATTTTACAGTAATTCATATTTTTAGAGGGTTTTGTTTTTTTTTAATTTTTTTTGTTATATCTGTCGTCTTCATTGGCCGAGCCGACTCAGGTCAGTAAAGCTTAGCTTCGTATGATTTCTCGGCGTCCGCCCGCCCCCCCCCCCCCACACCAAGCTAAAGCACACAAACTAATTTTTGAAATAAAATTGAACTATATATATTAGTCCCAAAATAATCTAGTTTGTGCCAAGTGGACGTTAAACCCAATTTATCTAGTTCTCTCTGAAACTGTCTCACACTGGCAAGGCTATTGAGGGTCGTGGACACACGTCTATCAAATTTACTGACGTAATAAACAATATTTTTTTCTAAATTTATTCACATTAACTGGATTGTAGAACAGACAGAAGCCTATAGACCCCCTCTCCATAAACAATATGGTGGTGCCATTGTAATACCGGTATATAATACAACCATTATAATTAAACATATGGTAATACAGTACTAATATCATACCCTGCCGTTGATACTTGAGATTAATAATCAAATATGATCAATCAGCATTTCACTAATTCCTTAACGCAGTTAACTTGGGCATTGGGAGGGGGGAATATTCGTCACATCCAGGGTTGGAATCGACGCCATGGCGCTTAAATCGGCATGATGAAGCAATAGAGTGGCTCTGATGAGTAAAATGTTGACTCATGTTAAATCCCTTCCCTTGCCGAGAAAGTTCATAGGGATTATCTAGCGTAGGCATAACTCATCCGTGGTGCCGGGCAGATAGCCTGACAATATACGACGTGTAATCCTTCGGATGAGACAAAAACAAACAGGTCCCGTATGCATCGGCCTGCTCGAAACTGTGACAATAGGAAGTGCAGGCCCTATAGTGCCACTTTCCGGGTGAACAAACGTTTCCTCAATGAACACAGTATAGCGTATGTCACAGTTTTATATCATATCATTTGAATCAACATGAAACCGTATGATCTACGCCCACTAAATACTAATTGGTAACCTATCATGTATGCATCACGTATCCGGAGATTTAATCTCCTACATGCTGAGAAATTAGACACGCCGATACTCTCTCGATGACAAGCATATTCATAGGATTTCTTTTATCTCATAATCTGATAACTTTGTCATTATATCTCAGCTGTTAGACCAGAGTTTACTGAAAATATCCCCACTGATTTGAATATTATAATACAATAATAAGAACATCTGACATGTTAATCCTCGTATATTTGTCCGTTTTACATTTTCCAAATTTTGAATTGAAAGATTTCTTCCATGCACGAAGAAAGATGCACCAACGTCATGCGCAAGGATATGCACGAGATTCATTGCGGTAGGTAAAAGCACCTTTGACAATTGGGATTCAAAACAAAAGCAATCCGTATAGACACTGTCTGGATTTTCACATAGAACACTATATGGCGTATGTCAGTATTCATTAGTTCTGTTAGTTTAAAAAAGAATAAGATGTTGAAATTCCATTTAATCTTATTATTCATCTACATAAGTTAGTTAGGTGAAATACATATCGAGGTATGTTATCATTGAACACTTAACCTATAGACGAGCCCTTGATGTCTCGAGTGAGACAAGCCGGTACTAGAAACAGAAGCTAGCGAGTCGACTTCCAATTCAATGGAACTGTTCAGTGGGAGGTAATAGGTTGTAAGAAGGTTTGGAACTGCATGAAAACCTTGAGATTGACAAGTGATATTAGTAAAAACGTGAGGACCATATTAAAAACCTAACTGATGTTCATTCAATAAACTGTCAAGTATTAACCATGCGAACTGTTCGTGTTCAACATGTTGATCAGTTCGTGTAGAATTAAAACTGAATTACAAGGAAGAAATGAAATGGGTTTAACGTCCTACTGGGCTAATGAAGATGGGTATACGCTATATACAGTGTGCTATGAGGGAAATTTTGCCCCGGCAGCGGCGCTACGGCCCAGGTGCGGATCAAGGAATTTTTGCAGGAGGGGGTTTGCCAGCTTTCGGTTAGGGAAATCTGCCATCATCGTCTCTAAATTACATAGGCATACATACAAATTGAGCTTTTTAAACAGAGAAATCGTTTTATACTGATGTAGGATCACTTTGTGATGTAATTTCATTGATGCAAGGCATTATTATTTTTTATGTAGCTGAGCAGGTGGGGGGGGGGCGGGGTTGGACCCCCCAACCCGCCCCCCCCCCCCCCTCTGGATCCGCCCCTGCGGCCTACTCTTAAATCGAATTCCAACTGCCAAGGGATCTTTTACGTGCACGCCAATGTGTAAGCGGGACCTCTGTTTTTCGACCCATCCGAACGACTAGACAGCTTTCCTTGTCAGGCTACAAGCGAAAGTAAATAGATTTTGTCAATAACCAGATTTTAGTTATGCTAGCATGTTATTAGTAACAGGCTGTACGTGGCAATGAGTAGGGTCGCATTTTCGACCTCGTGGGCTTTCTCCTGGTCCTCCGATTTCCTCCAACTACTGATGATCCCTACGCACAAGAGAGGGAGAGAAATGGCGTTTAACGCCCATTAGACACAAACTAGGTCATTTCGGGACTAACATATGGTTTAAATCTATTTTAATAATTGTGCGTAGGGATCTTCAGCAGTGGGAGGTACCCGGAGAAAACCCACGAGGTTGGACAGGCGATCCGACTCCTCGCCACGTGCAACCGGGAATTCGAAACCAAGCCAACCCAAGCAATTTATTGAAATAAAATTGAACTATGTGTGGGTCCCGAAATGACCTAGTTGGTGTCGAGTGGACATTAAACACACCTTTTCCTTCTCCTATTAGTTACCACAATATTATCACGGGTCGGTTTTATTAAATGATTTTGAGGCGGAAGAGGGTTTAATTGGATTAGTTTATATTTACATGTAGTGTAGCCGTAATACTCGACAACGTTAAAGCATTTATCATACATTAATCTTAATTCTGGACAAGGAAGTTCACATTTTTTAAAAATATTTTAACTTGAAATTCAGCATATACATGAAACAACGTCCGACTTTAATGTGTAATCGTGTAATTTGTTTTGGTTAAATAAAGTTCGTTTTTTTAAAAAGATAGCGAATGTTTTCACTCGAGAATAAAGCAAAGTAAATTATAAGAATTAATCACTCTAGTTTGACAGCTTTAATGCAATTTTATACCCAGGTTTAAATAAAATTTTATACCGAAGTAAAGTGTAACATATTTACCGGTATGTAGAGTTAAATTCTGAATCTGACGCAGATGCTGATTTGTACTATCTTGAAGGTGAAGGTCATGAAATAACAGATTTTAACATGTTGATTTGTTTTATGTTATTATGCGATACTTTGTATTCCACAATCATAGGGGAGGGGGGCGAATGGTTAGCACGTGTGCGCTGTATAATAAAGCATGTCATTCAATCAACTGGCGTGGTTTCGAATCCCGGTTGTACGCGACAAGGAGTTGGGTCGCCTCTCCAGCCTCGCGGGTTTTTCCGGATCCTCCGGTTTCCTCCCGCTGCTAAAAACATCTACGCACAAGAGAATTATTCAAATAAAATTAAAAACCATATGTTAGTCCCGAAATGCCTTAGTTTGTGTCGAGTGGACGTTAAACCCCATTTCTCTCACTCAATAATAACAACATTAACCCAATTATAACGACACAATGGAGAAGAAATGACCTAAAATTGAGTACATTGACACAGCTCAACTTGACCAACATGGTGGAACACGGAAGAAGAAGTGAGCTAAAATTGAGTACATTGACTCGGCTCAACTTGAACAACTTGGTGGAACAACTTACGAACCTTCTGGGTAATTTGTACCATTTAACCAAATACCATGTAATTCCGGGAGAGTAATTTCGCTGGATAATCATTTTTAATGATGGATAATTTTTTAAACTACGTAATGAAAGCAATTTTGGCAGCACACTACGGATACTTTGGATTTTAGGGCAGTTTTTGTGGCAATAATGCAGGTAGCAGTTGGGGTCATTTTTTTCATTCATTTTACACTGTTGATGTTATCTGTTGTTCACACACCTTCTTTCTCGGCTCTTGTTTAATGTATGGTTTCATTTCTCAAAATATACCACAATTTCGGTTTCTTGTAATGCAGGCGCTCCCATTTTGGCTGGTAATACCTTAATATGAAATGATTTGCCTGCTAAAACATCAAGATAAAAAGGTTTGGCCGCTAAAACATCAACACAAAATGATTTGGCTTATACTGAATTAACGATTGCCGTCGAAGTTAAGCGGTGGTCTGATTTCCGTGATACTATTTGCTTTTGGAATAACTCATTTGGCTTGTTATATAGATTTTGCATATGTCTTATTGTTTGTTTTTGACAAGCCAACCAATCTTTATTTAATTAAGTTGCGATTCTCATCAAACCGCCTCAGTTGCCAGGACTGACAGACCGGTTCCATGATTAAATTCCGTGTTACTAATTTGTAATTCTCTCGACTGTGGACTGAAAAATAAGCCCACCCCACCGAGAGTCTGATATATGCCATGGGAACAGGGTAATTGGGTATAGACTATTTAACAATATTCATTTGTAATTCTCTCGATTGTGGGGTGAGAATCAAGCGTGTTCTACTAAGTCACCGAGATTCTGATATAGGCCATGGTAGCAGAGTAATTGGATATGGACTATTTAACAATATTCATTTTGTAGTGCTCTCGTCATCATGGTGAGCAGATTTACATTCGTATATAGCCATCGATTGCAAATACCATTTATTCAATATCCTGGGTGGTTTAACGAAATGAACAAATTATTTTCCACAAACAAACATGTCTGTGGATAAATCTAGCCATTTTCCGGCCAGATATCGAGGCCAAATATTCTATTCAGAACCCAAACCCATCATCGTCTCATCAAAAGATGAACCGCCGCCGGCCTTAAAGTGCTGTATCATGTCGAATAGTCTCATTTGCTCCGCATCTTTCCTGACATATAATGGACGCAATCAAACTGGACAATAAATCAACAGTTTCCAACGTACCTAGTCGATATCAAGTCAATTTCAAAACATAAGAAGATCATTTTTAAACTGCGAACACTAAATGATGATGTTATCGACAAGTCTAAATGCTTTATTTACAATTAGATTTATGTGGCATCTTTCTGATGTCGCTATGTTATGTATAACGGCTTTACCAATAAAAAATCTATAAAACTTAGACTGATGCTTCCGATCGAATGCGAACATATTCACAGAGCCAAAAGGTACAAAATTAAAGACAGCCGTGTTTACGAATAAAGATTACGTGTTAACGAATTTATGATTACGTGGTGGTGACGGAGTTTACGAATCTATGATTACGTGGTGGACATGGTGTTTACGAATTCATGATTACGTGGTGGTGACGGTGTTCACGAATTTTTGATTACGTAGTGGAGACGGTGTTTACGAATTTATGATTATGTGGTGGGGACGGTGTTTACGAATTTATGATTACGTGGTGGAGACGGTGTTTACGAATTTATGATTATGTGCACCCTCTCGAACATCCCCTTTGTGAATATTGAACCGAAGTTAATCATGCTGGAACTGAAGAGTCAACTTTCAGGACTAAGAGCCAGGTCATTGCTTGTTGTCCAAGTAAAATAATACTTGACAGTTGTAATTCCATATATTTAACCACTTTTTATTCCTTTGGGAAACTAAAGATAAGTGGGTTTGATCGGATAAAAGAACCTATTGTTAGTGCTGTTGTTAATCTTGGTTTTATACCTGTAAATACTCGATCTGTGACAATATCGAGACTTTATCAAAGTTCTCAAAATTTATTATTCGGAACTGAAGACAGAAACAATTCTGAAGAAATTTTTTCGGCAGTATACATAACTTCCTCGCCATCTCCCAATGATTTTGAAAACTCTGATTGTGGTTTGTACATAACGTGTATATAGTGTATATTATAGCCATCTTATAATTTAATCGATCATCTATTTTACTTTACATTACATTACTTTACTTTTCAATATATATTTATGTTTGTACTTTTATGGAGAGGGGATCTATAGGCTTCTGCCTGTTCTCCAATCCAATTTATATGAATAACTATCGTTTAGAAAAAGTAATTGAATCTACTAGGATTACCAGAATATATATTAGCTTACTGAAAAAAGCCCCTTGCTTTGTGCAAGGATCAAGTGTCCATATGGATGGTCTAACGCCCTTGCCGGAAATCATAGTCTGTAAGCTTTGGGTCATTCTGGCTGGTATAATGCCCTTACAGGAAACTATAGTCTGTAAGCTATAAGTCCATCTGGAAGGTCTAACGCCCTTGCAGGAATCATAGTCTGTAAGCTTTAGGTCCATCTGGATATTCTAACGCCGTTGCACGAATCATAGTCTGTAAGCTTTAGGTCATTCTGGATGGTTTAAAGCCCTTGTAGGAAATCATACACTGTAAGCTTTGGGTCATTCTGGATGAAATAATGCCCTTACAGGAAACTATAGTCCGTAAGCTATAGGTCCATCTGGATGGTCTAACGCCCTTGCAGGAATCATAGTCTGTAAACTTTGGGTCCATCTGGCTGGTATAACGCCCTTGCAGGAAACTATAGTCTGTAAGCTATAGGTCCATCTGGATGGTCTAACGCCGTTGCAGGAATCATAGTCTGTAAGCTTTAGGTCCATCTGGATATTCTAACGCCGTTGCAGGAATCATAGTCTGTAAGTTTTAGGTCATTCTGGATGGTCTAGGTCCACCTGAATGGTCTAGCGCCACTGCAGGAATCATAGTCTGTAAGCTTTTGGTCCATCTGGATGGTCTAACGTGCTTGCAGGAAACTATAGTCTGTAAGCTATAGGTCCATCTGGGTGGTCTAACACCCTTGTAGAAAATCTTATTCTGTAAGCTTTAGATCTTCTGGATGGTATTATGCCCTTGCTGGAAACTATAGTCTAAGCTATAGGTCCATCTGGATATTCTAACGCCGATGTAGGAAATCATAGTCTGTAAGTTTTAGGTTCGATTGCGTGTTGTTTGCAACAGGCAATAAACCCCCTTTGAGCAATACAAATCTAAAATATCTTGGCCCCGAAATCTCATGTTTATTGTCGAGTGGACGTTAAACACACTCTAATCCCCCTTTGATCTTAAATTGTAGTTTGGTTTATAATGCACGATTTTAATATCATATCACCGTCGCTACAGGCAACTATTGGCAGTATATTTATATACGGTCTAATAATACGGTAACATCTCTGGAAGCAACTATACTATCACATACAGCATTAAACATATAGAAATTAATAGAAGAGGAGGTGTAAAAAAAAAACTACCGAGAGAAAATTGCAAAAGAATATTTTTTACAGAAATTATATCTCTCCGTCTAAAGGTTTTTACAGAATAATGATATTTAAATGTACAACATGTGACACTTTAATAAGAACTTCTTCTTCTCCTCCTTCTTCTTCATTAATTGATCAGATTTCATGGACGACATTGATTCCGGATCAGCCATTATTGTAATGTAGTAATCAATTCTAGGTAACCCGGTAATATCTGCATATTGAGAGAAATTATCTACATCGACCAGTCGCTGACCTGTAAAACGTTGTAATAATGATAATACGGAGCGCTGCAGGTATTACCTACACATAATCATGATGAAATGGAATAAGTTAGTAGCTGTACGTTATATGAATGAAATATGGTTTAACGCCCTGTGCCATTGAAGACGGGCATATGCGATTCTGGGTGCTATGAGGGAAATTTTGCCCGGGCAGCAGCACTATGGCCTACTTGTTTACGTGCACGTCAATTTAAACACGGGACTAGACAGCTGTCTTTTTCGGCCCCTTCGTCCTGTACCACTGACAAGGGGAAATCCCGCTGGAGAATCCCGATGAACTTCTCAGCGTCTTACCTGCCTAGCCACCATTGCTCCCAGATGCTTAACACATAGTCATCAAACGTTTGCTAGCTAGAAGTCATTGCTGGTGTTGTGTAGTTGCTTACATACGTATACTTATGGAGGCCCACTTATTATATGGGATGAGCACCAATGAAAAAATTAGTGTTGTTGGCAGCTGCAACGATCAAGATTGGCGAGGTCGACGAACGTGGACGGCGTAGTAATAGGTAAATCATCACACACGATCAAATCATTATTTTGCGTACAAACAAATAGAAAACAGGCTCAGTATTTACCAAATCTACGTCACATCACTACAGGTGTGCAAACAAATAAAACAAAAATCTTCTATATCAAATCTACGTCAGACCACTACGGCGGCGTTTCAGGCTATTTGCCAACTTCTGTCCATTACGTTGTCTCCAGTTTGTTTTTTTTAATTTTTTTAAGTGCTCCTGGTTGTCAACCCCAGCCCTTCATCACTGCCTGTGAGAACGCACGCTGTAAAATCCCGTGCAGCTTTTTCAACAAATACCGGTATCGAACCCCAACCCCGTAGCTAGTGAGCTAGCAAATGGGCCAACGGGGCCCTAACCCCGGATGAGATACAATAAGTTTAATAAGATTATAAACGACTCAACTGTGGTTGGGTTGCTTTCATCTTTTTTGTTGTTGTTGGGAAGGATGGCTGAATTCGGTTATATATAGAGTTTGCTTTTGCGTTACGTAACGTGGTTGTGATTCGACATGACAAGGACTAGAGTCGCCCCCCTCTCTCTCCTTTCCCATGCTCTCTACCAGTTCATATTTAGCACACGACATCGCGCCACTATTTAATATTTCCATATTGTCAACATCTGGATAATGTTTCTAATGCTAGACAAGGAAAATTAGATAATGTTTCTTACGCTAGACTACCATTAATGTTTAGCTGTTATTTATGTTATTATATACAATATTCAGAAACTACATGCAATATTTCTTCCGTAATCTGGAAAAACCTTACAAGTCAAATTTTGGACTTAGTACACATGTATATAATAATAGGGTTTTTGTTCTCCTTCACCGAAAGGACTTCTAATAATCTTCATCTAAAACGACAAAATAAAATTGGTTTTATAATCAGTAGCTTAACAAAAGAGTTTTCTTTTTTTTTTACTCAAAACTACATTCTACACTAGGTTTTTCCAGATTACGGAGAGATTTACCTGTGGGCTAATCATTAGATATCATATCAAAATAGTTATAAACGTATATGCTGGCTTCACTAAAGAGTCGACCTGATTAAAATACATATCTATTTCGTTTCGTTTTTTTATACTTTCGATGAAGATCAGACAAGTTATACCAGTGATTGATTAACCAATCAGCGTTGACGTTTACCCACAGTTCAGTACATCAAACGCCAGGAACTCACCATAACAGAATATTTCATTGATTAATCTCTCAAGTCATCCAAAACACCTGTAATATAACAACTCTTCTAGATCCTAGTGTAGTAGAGACCAATACAACGAAATTGTGAATTATTAAAACCAAAACGAGATTTTGAACTATAAAAACCGAAACGAAACATGATCTCTGTACTGCTGGGAAACACTCCCACAACACGAACTAAAGAGTAAGGCATTGAAATTAAATAGGAACATATTGTATTATTATATTATGGGATTGAATAGTAACGGTTGACTGATATTTCTATAGTAAACATCGCCAGATGTTCAAGTATAATTACCCGAATAACGTAGAATTATAATTAAATGTACCCGAATAACGTATTATGCTGACATTCACCTTGAATATTTAGATTACTGCATAATAGTTTTATAACAATTGCTTAGATATACACAGGCGCGAGAATACTATAGAACTAGACCCTGTAGCATAACGTCATCGCCGCTACGTGACGTCAATGTATGTGCGTCAATCTATGTGACGACATATCTATGTGCGCCAATCGATGCACATGACCTTAAGTAACACGGCGCCCCCCCCCCCGTCTCCAAGACCAACACTGCGAACACCCTCGGTATCCCTAGTGATATCGTTACGTTTTACTCTTTGATGGCTTCGTAGAACCAACGTACGCCCAAGAGCAGATAATTTGATATTTGTGGAAACCCGTGAATGAGCCCAGGATATATTGGAGGTAGACGGAACGATACCACTACGGGATACGAGGATGCACCACCGGTAAATGTTATTTAGTTGTTCCTAGTCCTCAACGGTACACAGTTTCACCTTTATGTTGGATTCCCACTGCCGTGCGATGGTTTACAACAACATTGTCCTCATTGAGTCCACGACCTGGCAGGCGTTGTAAATAAATAAATGTTGCTTGATAGAGAATATGAAAGAGGTTGAGTTGTCATGGTTTATAGCCTGATGAACGGGACTTACAATACAACAGAAACTAAACAAAACAGAGAGGGAGAGAGATGAGAGAGAGGGGGGGGGGGTAATGTCCACTCGACACAAACTACAAAAAAACAACACTGTCTTTAATTTCTATCTAGGGGGGTTGGGATGGCCTAATGGTCTAGAGTACCGTGCTTCGACCTCTAGCTGGCCGGTCACCTCTGGCTTGCGGCTGTGGTTTCGAGCCCTGGTGTGAGCGTATGTGGCATGGAGATAGGGGCGCCTTCTCAACCTTGTGGGTTTCCTCCGGGCACTCCGGTTTCCCCCCACTGCTAAAGACCCCTACGCGCAAGCGAATTATTGAAATAAAATGAAACCATATGTTAGTCTCAAAATGACATAGTATGTGTCGAGTGGACGTTAAATCCCATTTCTCTCTCTCTCTCTTTAATTTCTATCTACGTAATATCTGGATGTTTGCTAGGATGTAAATAAAAACTAAACAGTTTGCTTCTACAGGCTGTGAAACACATTCTACAGGATGTGAAACACATTAGACCTTTGCTTTTTGAGCGAGGTCTGTGTCACTACAGGCCTGAAACTGTATAGCGCAGTCGATGCTTACGGCTAGCCCCCGGATCCATCCATGCACTTTATTTAAATTGTTCGTTTGTTTGTGATTGATTTCTGAGTTTGATGCTGTGTCCATATATTTGTTTTTGTTTACATTATGTGTGGTGCAGTTCCCCCGCCCTTACTATTAGAGTACTGTATAAAGTTTGTAATAGAAATACGGTCGTCAGGTTTGGATTTCGCGCTTCTACTTGACAAGGAGTAAAGGCCGGTTCTCCCGGCAGCTAACGCACTCTACGCACAAACGCATTACTGGAATAGAATTGAACCATACGTCCCGAAATGACCTAGTTTGAGTAGACTCTCGAGAGAACAGAGGTCTTGTGTCAGGGGCGGATCTAGGAATTTTGAAAAATGAGAGCACGCCGCTGAAAAGGGGGTGGGGGCCCAAGAAAATTATCCGTCATTTCCTTGCATCTGTCAGAAATCGTAGAAAAAGAGCCCCGATATCGAGCAAAAAAGCTAGTTGAAAGGCACTTTCAGTAGTAAAAAAGGGCACTGTCGAAAATTAGTGGGAGCGCGCGCCCATTGCGCCCCCCTTGAATCCGCCTCTGTGTGTACACGTTTCCCATGGAAATTGGAATTTCCAATAGAGTAGCGTCACCTTCCGTGCAAAATGTCTCTCATAGCATACTGTATGGGGTATGCATCTGTCTTTCTCTCTGAATCATATGTTAGTCCCGAAATGGCTTAAGTTGTGCCGAGTGGACATTACGACTCCCCCGCTCTCTCTGTCTCTCTCGTTCAGCGATCACTAAATGTGCTCACATCAACAACAGGTTGTATTTATAAATTATGTCCGCCGGTCATCCTTACTATATATTTATATGATAGACCCCAGATGTGCAATGATGTAGATATTAATTACGACAGAACCAGCTGGGTAGACATGATGGTGTTCAACCATAGCTATTTATAAACAAACTCTTGTAATATATTGATAGTCTCTAGAACTAACGTCATATCGTTTAACAGTCCAGTTTACTATTCCGGTCGGCAATTTATCTACTGTGTGTGAGGAATAATGTACCTGGAGGAAGAGCGTTTTACTTAATGTGTGTTTTTTTGCGACACGTGATTAGGTGTTAACACCGACACGTGGATTTAACATTTTTTATTTTGTGATAAATTTGAACAGATCATAACTTTACAATACACTCAATGCCATAGTTATGACTTGGATGGGCATTACGTGTTAATGGCAGCACATTGAAATATACCAGTTTTTTTAGTTTATGTGGGTGTTCTTCATGTTTAATTTCAAGACCTGGAAATAGTTGGATTTTAAGTTTTGGATATTTCAGTATTTGAGTGGATGTGGATGTACTTTACGTTTAATTTTTCAAGACCTAAAATATTTGAGTCTTAATATTAATATGACTGGTCTCCATGTCTAATCGGTGTACATTGTATCATTGAAAGTTGTTTTATATTATACATGTCAACAAACAGGTGCTCGTTAATCGCTGTGTCGATAAAATGTTTGTGGTCATGGTAGGGTTGTGGGTCACGTTTATACGTACCTCAATGGTTTACACACGAAAAACTGGACAATCTTTATGAAATATCAATGGTGTACAAATGAATAACTGGACAATCTATGTAAAATATCAGTGGTTTTCAAAGGATTACATTAACAACATATGTGAATATTATGTTCTAACAGTAATTGTTTACACGCGAATAACTGGACAATCTACGTAAGTTGTCAATTGTTTACACACGAATAACCAGACAATCTTTATAAAATATATACGGTTTACAAACGAATAACTGGACATCCTTTATAAAAAATATACGGGTTACAAACGAATAACTGGACAATCTATATAAAGTATATACAAATGAATAACTGGACAATATATATAAATTATCGGGATTATATTAACAACATAATGAATGCTATGCTTTAACAGTACTAATACAATATTGCACACCATTATGTGAGGACAAACGTAATTATCTGTAGACTGAACTCATGAAACGAGAAATGACTTCGTAAAGAGAAATAAGCATACCATGTGTAAGGGACACGGTACTACTCTAATTAACAGAGTAAATGTGTCAGGTCTCATAAACTGGATCTCGAGAAAGGACTAATGTATTTGTAATTGTCATTTTAAAATTGAAAATGATATCCACCGTATTCTGTTTATTAGTAATCGGGTAAGTTCTTTAAAATACTTAACATATGATTATTGGGGTGGTGTTAGGTAAGAATTAGTTAAAACAAAGCTGGCAGTGAAAATAATAGATAATTACATATACATGTAATAGATATATTGAAAATGGCTCATTGGGTAAGACATTGGCTCGGGTGTTCGTTCCCTGCATTGGCCAAGAAAGTTCATCGGGTTTTACGACGTGGTTTCCACTTGTCAGTGGTGCAGAACGGATGACCTAATAAGGGCAGATGTCTAGTCGTTCGGATGGTAAGAAAACCCGAGGTTCCGTGATTACTTTGCCATGCACGCAAAAGATCCCTTGGCAGTTTGATATGGATAAAAGAGAAGGCCACGATGCCGCTGTCCGGGCAAAATTCCCCTCATAGCCCACTGTATGGTGTATGCCCGTCTTCATAAGCCCAGTGCGGAGCAGAACTGTTTAACTCTAAACCTCATTTCATTTTGAACAACTTTACTGACCTTTTGAACTGTACATCATGTATTATGGGGATTTTTTTTTCTCTTGTGCAATCATTTTAAATCTATTAGGAAGCCACATATTTTAAACATAGGGACATATCCATAGCCTGATATATAAAACTATTGTCAACCTCGTTTCTCTTTAGCGTCAATTTGCAAAATGCGTTAATAATCCCATTTTCAAGACGCATGTATATCCAATTCGTTTCATGTCTTTTCTCGTTCTATATTTTAGAACCGCGGAATATACATTACTTGTATTATTATAAATCTGATTAAAACACAGATCCTATTTCGTTTCGATTTTATATAGTTCAAAATTTCGTTTTACTTTTCTTCGCAATAATATGATCTGGAAGAGTTGTTTTATATCAGGCGTTCTGGTTGAGATGAAGAATTAGCCAATAAAACGGTCTGTTGTGTCGAATTCTTGGTGTTCTCTGCAAGAAACTGTAGATAAGCCCCCCAATGAAACGGCCTGTTATGTCCGAATTCTTGGTGTTCTCTGCACGAAACTGTAGATAAGCCCCACCCCCCCCCCCCGCCAAAAAAAACCCCATCAACACTGATTGAGTAATCAATGTCTAACGTAATATTGCCAAAAGTCGCGACCTTCGAAATATAGGCCATCGAAATATAGATCTGTATTTTAATCAGATTCAATTATTATATCACTGTAAAACGAATTCAAAAGATGATTTCTGTTTAGAAAAGTACACAGAGATTATTCTGTATGAAATGTTTATCACTATCAAATCAATCGCGTTCCCAGAGGCAGCCGCGGAGCCGAAGGCCTCTGGCACATTAGACCGTCCATTTTTTCCAATTTTTTTCAAACCTAAGCCCCGCCCATTCTGACCTCTGATTGGTCAATCTTTTCGGGTCGATTTCTCGAAAACTAGAGGCCGGATCGTCGTTTCGTTTGTTGTAAAATGATCCTTGAGACAAAGTCAACTCGCTGACATAAAAAAATTGGATCCTAAACGAACAAATTCAAGTTTTTGTAAAGATCCATTTTTCTACGCGTGGGTATATTTTTAAGTGATTCGGTCATCCAGGCACGTAAAATCAGGGGAGTACGACGCAAATAAACGAGAACTTTCGCGCGTAGGAATTACATATCATTTTCCGGGAAAATGGCTACCCCGATTCACCAGAGAAATTTCTTCAAAAATTTTTTCTGGTTTCGAGATTGCTATCAAATATGTGTAGGGACTTGTTGGTTAGTAATTAAACGTGACGTGTAGCGGTTGGGAAGCGGATCGTGGTCCAGAAATATGACAAAAACTGCAGTACTTTCACAATTTGTCATGTTTGGCCGGTTTAGTCAATAGTGTGACTTGTAGCAATTATATATGACTACATTTCAACTGTCAGTTATGATCACAATTTGTAATATGACGCAATTTCCTATTACCACGTAATTATAGCAAGCACGCAATTAATGGTTTGAAACATTTTGATTGGCTTAAAATATAGCTTGTGTAATATATATTTCCTATTTAGTGTACATGAGTATTAGAATGAGTAAAATGCATCATGTTGCCCGAAGCAGTTAGGTGTTAAGTAAACATTGCACGAGCCGTTGAGCCAATGACTAACGCCGCGCTGCAGGTAACGCACGTGGTGTGGACAGTCATGTGTTACAGAGATAATTCGTAAGTAATTCTCTGTGAAACAGATTGATGACGCGTGTTTAATACAGATAACCTTGAATCGACTTCCGTTTCATTAGTTTCTATAAGATCGGACGACGTGAAAAACCCGTATTATTCCCCATATGATTACACCGGAAGTTAATACATTATTATATTCCAAGGTGTGGTTTCCCCCTTCACACATAGATTGCTTTTATTTTATATCATTACCACGAGTCAAATAATGGAATTTATATAGTTGTATTTTTTTCCAAAGAAGCCCCCCCACTCCTATTATTTCCCTTTTTTTAAAAGAAATACTACTCTATAATGGCAGATGACCGATAGGTTAGCCCGTGTGCGCTTTACCATAAGTTCTGTCACTGAGTCAACTCGCGTGGTTTCGCCTCCCCGGATGTACGTGACAAAGAGTAGGTTCGCCTGTCCATCCTCGCCTGTCCATCTCTATTTCGTCTTTTTTTTCATAAAAGGGAGGCCATGGTGTACGATATATTATTCAAGTGTCCAAGATTTCTTTGAGTGTAATTTACCTATATCAGATTATAATTATCAGCATTAGACCTTTTTACGGCGTACAAAAGGGGAGTCGGGGTCTTGAGTGCCGCGCTTCGACCTCTAGCTGGCCGGTCACCTCTGGCTTACGGCTGTGGTTTCGATACCTGGTGTGAGCGTACATGGCATGGAGATAGGGGCGCCTATTCAACCTCGTGGGTTTCCTCCGGGCACTCCGGTTTCCTCCCACTGCTAAAGACCCCTACGCGCAAGCGAATTATTGAAGTAAAATTAAACTATATGTTAGTCCCGAAAAGACCTAGTTTGTGTCGCGTTGACGTTAAACCCCATTTCTCTCTCTCTCGCGTACAAAAGGGGTTGGATGGCCGAATGGTCAGCGCGTACAAGGAGTGGGGTCGCCTGCACAACATCGTGGCTGTTTGCCGGATCCTCCGGAAGGTTTTCCCCCACCGTAAAGACCCCTACGCGCAAGAGAATTATTGAAAATAGAATCATATGTTAGTCCGGAAATAAATTAATATGTGTAGAGTAGACGTTAAACCCTTTTTCTCTATACTCCCGTCAAAAGGCAAAACCTAGTAACTCACCTTTTTCTTATTTTGAGAAAACAAAGGAAAACGAAACGAATGAATATTGAGCCCCATCTTATCCATCGATGTTAGTATTGAGTTACTAGGTTTTATCCGTGGCATACTCGGCAATTGAACGGAGTTGCTAGGTTGTGTCATGGGTGTACCTGCTTACAAAATCAAAAGATTTGAATATCTAGTACAACAGGAAGCACATACCCTAGTAACAACAAATTTGGTCCGAACTCAATTTTTATAGTATAGATCACAACTACCATGTGCGCTTTACAAAGACATATTATAGAGCAGGATGATATGACATTTACATGATAAAACGAGATAAAAAGGCGAATCTAAACATACTTGCATGTAATTCAATTAGTTTCGATAATCTACCTGTTTTTTTTTTCTCGAAATCTTGAACATAATCTGTTTTTGGAGAAGTGACAGCTTAGTTGAAGAGCGATCTGGGTTCTCGACACAATTCTCCTGTCTCAATTCCAAGCGTTAACCTATAGAAAACCCTCTAACATATACAATAAAGCTGCATTTCCTTTAGTACGGATCCGGTCCGGTTGCTGATACGGAGAAAAACACTTAAAAGAAATTTAGTAAGAGTGTTTCCTTAAGTGTGGTGAGGATACGGTTCTCTATGCGGTGTCCGGTACGGTTTTTCGAAACGGACCATGTCGCGTTCGGTACGGAAACGCATGCGGAACCGTGTCCGTAAACACCCATAAGGAAGCACAGTTGGGTAGCCCGCACGGCAAAAAGCTAAAAATAGGTAGGGAAATTCCAATTTTCGCCCTTTCGTAGCCACGTGCCAAGCCCTTCCGCTTGAAAAACCGCATATAAGGATAAACAACCTGCCGTGTGCCATGTCTGCTCCCGGATCGGAGCCGGACTGGACCCGTACTAAAGGAAATGTAGCTATACCCTACCTAAAACTAAAAAAAAATGTATACGTTGTCCCATCAGTTATGGGAATCTAGTGGTCGATTGGTCTAATGCACTTTAGATCATGAGGTCAAGTGGCTTATGTTAGTTTTAAAATTTCCTAGCGTATGTCGAGTGGACGTTAAACTCTCTCTCTCTCTCTCTCTCTCTCTCCAACTGCCAAGGGCTCTTTTAAGTGCACGCCAATGTGTACAAGGGATCTCCGAGAGCCGTCCATGTCAAGCCCTCCGTCCTGCACCAGATCCGCGACCCAGCGTCTTCTTAGTCTTCTTTTGATTACAATAAACATTACAGCCAAGACAGTAAAATAGTTTAACAAAAAAAAACTCATATGAAATGGTCTGGTGTTCCTGTTGTTGCAGCCAATGAGTTCCGCTTGACAGAGTAAAAATATTAAAACGGCACAGTTGCTATGACGATTGCGTCATGACGACTATCTAGGGATACTGTGATATTTCCAGAATAATGGAAATAACCAAGCTCCATTTAACCCGTGGCCTTCCGTGTACATGATTTAAACCCAGCTGAGATCGAGTTCGGAATTTTGTTTTAAAGGAGTTAAATCGCTATTTTTTGGGACCTAGAAATTGACACAAATGAATCGCAACGAATATAATACTGTGATATGAATGTAGATAAGCTGATTTCGGAATTCCGTCCGCCAATAATTATGCTTGGAACAAGCCAATACGTTCACGTGACATTTTTGTCCGATCCTGCAGAAATGTAGTGTTTGATTTATTTGTTGCTATACTTAAAAATAATCACTTAGTGACACTCTAACAACTTATTTATTTAAGATTTAACCCCCGCTCCCCATCTCATTGGTATCACAGAGAGAGGGAGAGAGAGAGAGAGAGAGAGAGAGAGCGAGCAATGGAGTTTAACGTCCACTCTACACAAACTAGGTCATTTCGGGACTAACATATGGTTTCATTTTATTTCAATAATTCGCTTGTGCGTAGCGGTCTTTCGCAGTGGGAGGAAATGGGAGTGCCCGGAGGAAACCCACGAGGTTGAGAAGGCGCCCCTATCTCCATTCCACATACGCTCACACAAGGGATCGAAACCACAGCCGCAAGCCAGAGGTGACCGGTCAGCTAGAGGTCGAAGCGCGGCACTCTAGGCCATCCCAACCCTCCATTGGTATCACAGACCCCATATGTATTGGGCGTGACGTCCGCTTCCCATATGGATGATGTCACCGACTTTAACATTGCCATCTGATACGCCGAATGGTTAGTGCATACACGCTGTATGATACGGTCTGTGTTTCCTCTCACTGCTAAAGACCCCTACGTGCAAGCGAATTATTGAAATAAAATTAAACCATATGTTAGTCCCAACATGACCTAGTTTGTGTCGAGTGGACGTTAAATTCCATCCCTCTCTCTTTGTGTCCCCCTTACGGGTTACCAAATAACGGTTAAATATTGCGTTTTCTAAGATAATATCAATGGTTGACACCCGGTGGTAATTAATTTGTTTTTTCCTTCTATTTTCGTTATTGTATTATGGATCAATAAAATAATTCTAAAGTCACAAACAAATATATTTTCACATGAATTATATATAAATATATTATTAATACCTAATCTTCCTTTACTTTAAAGCTTGAACAATTCTTAGAAAACGTCAATATAAAAATAATTACAACAGTGAGGGCGACACCTTGCATTTTTTCTAACGGTGAAACGCTTCGTCTATTAGTGTTTAACGAAAGCTTCCACCGACGATGACATCGGAGACAAGTGCTTATATTTTGATTTTTTCAGTTAACAATTAAGGGTCTTCCCTGTGGGAGGAAACTGGAGTGTGCACAAGAGTTAAGGAAGGCACCCCCCGATCCCACATACGCTGACACCCGGGAACGAATCCACGAAAGCAAATCGCAACGTTTTGGACAGATAATTTCCCACCCCACGCAAGCACGAAAGAAAACACAGCTCTTTATTCAGTGTTATTAATTTCTTATTTCTTTAAATCCCTGGTGTGAGCGTATGTGGTGGCTTAGAGATAGGGGCGCCTTCTCAACCTCGTGGGTTTCCTTCGGGCACTCCGGTTTCCTCCCACTGCTAAAGACCCATACGCGCATGCGAATTATTGAAATAAAATAAAAACCATATGTTAGTCCCGAAATGACCTAGTTTGTGTCGAGTGGACGTTAAACCCCATTACTCTCTCTCTCTAACCCGAAAATTATGACGACATGAGCGGAAATCAAGCAGACAATAATATTTTATATAAACAAAAATACATTTTACAATTCTGAAATGACATTCAAAATGGTTTCGGCCTTTGTCTTAGATTTGTTAGGATGACAAAACATCACACGGGGCGTATAACTGTTGACATTTATTTTTTTATGAAAACGACAGGACTTGTTCTCAGTGTTGATAAAGGTAGATTTTAGTTTGAGAGAGACAGACAGAGAGAGAGGGAGAGATGAAACGTCCGTCAACTCGAAAGAGGGAGAGCGAGAAATGAAACGAACATCAATCATTGGCTTGCGCGTAAACGTCTTTAGCAGTGGGGGGGGGGGGGGCAACCTGCTGGACACGGGGAAAACCCATAAGACATTACGGGCGACTCTACGCCTTGTCACTTACAAACCCGAGGAATCGAAACCACGCCACGCACATGCTAACCATTTCCCCGTCCCGCACCCCTAGTTTGATTATAAGATAGCCACTGCAATGAACATTCTTCACAGTGATATCCATCTATTTCATACTTTTAGAATAGATCTCTGTCTTGAATGATCCGCCATTTTCTAATTATTATAGTATATTGTTTTGTAAATCGGATCTATCCCGGGTCGTTTCATATCTCGAACACACGCACAAAGGCTAAATTCCTCTTAAAGTCCATTAAAAGGAAGCAAAATAAAAACTTCTCAAAATTCGCGAAGTATATGTTATGTTTTCGACTAAAATTGTCGTTTTAGGACTTAAAATGTCGGTCAACTAGCTTCGTGTCTGTTCTCAAGCGGAGCTAACTGTAAACAAATAGTCGGCCTAAGTTTCGTATGTAAAAGAAATAGAACATCTATAACCAATTCACCTCTCCTTTCGAAAGTTTGAAAAATAGAGGTTGTATGGATCATATCTGAGAAACCGATATCATTCTCATAATCTATAATATACATGTATACATAGTTATATTTACAAAGTCATAACGATTCCGAAATAAAATGTGTTTTAATAACGTTTTAGTTTCTCTGTAGATCGATTCAGAATTAAGTCGTAAAGAAAAGAACTTAATAGAATTTAACATTTCTAGAGAATACCTATTAACAAAGGTGTGAAGTGGCCATTGAGAATGTAAGCAAACACAAGAACTCCCTGTAACAACTTGTATTAGAGAGACGAACATCTAATTCACAAGCGGTTAATCGAATAATAAACAAGGGACGCAACTCCTTCGAACAGTAAATAACATTATTGATGTTGTTATCGAACTTATTTTGATGTCATAGGAATTTAGAGTGAAGAGTTACCCAATCTTGAGACGACAGGACAAGCTTTCGAAGCTCTTGAAAAAGAAATAGTTATTCGATTTTCCATCTTGTAAAGTTAATTATAACGTGAACTATTGTCCATTATATAGGCTATGGAGAACAAGTGCACGCTGTCGACACACATAATCTTGCCTAACAATAAAACAAATATACTGAGCGCCATAGAAAACGCATCACTCAGTTTTCGTATAACAAAATGATCCTGTAAACATATCTTATTTATTTTGTTTCTTATTGTGAACAATATTCAAATGGGAACACATCAATAACAATGCATTTGTACACTTATGGATGTTTATTTAATCTGTAATCAACGGTACAACGTCATAAATCGGAGTCGCTGAGAGGTGAGTAATGCGCTGCCTAGTTAGCGTTCATCTGTCCGATTCATTCCCTTGTTCCGCGGGATTTATTGACGGGGGTTTACTTTGTCAGTGGTGCAGATCGTGGGGGTGGGAATGACAAATTACTAGGATGGGACGAAAAGCGAAAAAAAAAACAAACCAGATTCCATGTACACATTGTTGTGCACGTAAAGGAGCAGATAACAGTTTGAAATTCGACAGAAGAGTTGGACGTAGCGCCGCTGCCCGGGCTAAATATAGCTCATTTTGGCGTGTGCCTGTCTTCATTAGCCCAGTCGGTGCTACAAAATATAAGTTAAACCCCATTTTATTTTATTTTATTTTATTTCATTTCATGTCTTCAATAAATCAAGTCTGGTTTGTAAAATGGACGCCGTTAGTGACATGAAGTTAACCTCATGCTGGATAAATAAACTACTTATGATATAAAATAATGTCCAAACACGTGAAATACAATTTATTCTGTCGATGTCTGTGTGTATAATCACCATTAGCAACGAAACATCTAAGAGTTTGACATCACAGCAACAGTAATAAAAGTTGTTTTATATTGAAATCAAAACTTATTTTTCTGTTTACATCAAAATCAATCGAATTTTAATATCACATAGCTGGTTTTTATTTCAATTTTGGTCGGATATATCCTGGTTATGATGTTGATCTTGGTTTATCTTGCAGTATATCAGTATTCGTATTAAATTGATCAATATATATATTATAGGGTTTTACGTAGAATATTTTACAAGTTTTACATACAACATATTACAGATTGAAATGAAATGAAATGAAATGGGGTTTAACGTCCTACTGTTCTGTCACTATACTGGGCTAACAAAGACGGGCATATGCCATACAGTGTGCTATGAGGGAACTTTTGCCCGGGCAGTGGCGTTACGACGCACTCCTATATCGAATTCCAACTGCCAAGGATCTTTCACGTCCATGCCTGTGTACACGGGACCTCAGGTTTTCGTCCCATCCAAACGACTATACAACTGGCCTTCCGTTCTGTATCACTCAAATGGGGATACCACGCCGGAAAATCTGGATTGAGGGATCGAACACCCGACCTCCAAACTAGCGAGCCAGCGTTTCACCCACTTAGCCACCGTGATCCCAGTTTTACATGAAGCATATTACAGTAGCCGTTTACATAAAATGTATATATTACAAATTATACATTGTTATAATGTACCCGGGGGGGGGGGGTGTAAATCAATAAAAACTACGATCTTTATAGTTTCTAAACCTTTATTAAAAACCCTGAAAATATATACATTGAAATTAATATACATATCACAGTAGAATAGTATAAAATAATAGTAAGGCATGTATTCTTAATGATTAAATATAAAATATATCAATACTTTACACACTAAAATATATCACTACATTAAAAATAATAACTATGCCTTAAGCTTATACTAAAAGTATTATATAAGTAAAACTGAACACATACCCAAAGAAGGGGTTTTTAAAGAATACTACCAAGATGGTAAACAATATCTTCAGACAACTGTATTCTGGTAAATAACATTATTCTAATCATATATACAATATACTTTCAATATAGTAGTACCTTATACTCTACTTTACACCGTTATGTATAAATTGTCATTATTCAGTGGTCTGTATCCGGATCACCAGATAACAATCCGTGTTAAGTATGAAAGCCAAGTCTAGTACAAAAGGGTCATTAGTCAATATAATTAAGAATGTATCTGAAAAGGCTATTCGTATGCTAACGTGTCTAAAAGTAACTTATGTTTATGTCGTCGCAGTGGAAGATCACGGTTTCACAGACTCATAAAATACACGTACTTCTGCTTCTATAAGCTTACGAAGTCCACAAATAGCGGACTTTATAGTCTGAGTAGAATGTATGGATCCTGAAACACGCAACATTCTCTGTGGATATTTCAAGGTACATTCCCTTAATCTGTGATGTGTTCTGGGTCTTTCCTCCTGCCACACACGGTCACACCAGGGATCGTAACCACAGAGGCAAACCAGAGGTGACCGGCTAGCTAGAGGTCGATGCGCAGCTTCCGAGACCATTCCAACACCCCTGTTTTGGTTGTTTGAAGGTTAAAGATTTAAAGAGAAAAGCATCACCTCCAAATATAGGATTCGTGGTATCGTAATCCATGTTTACTAACCCTGTGTATAGTTTGGTAAATGGTTCG
Source organism: Patella depressa (assembly GCA_948474765.1). NCBI lineage: Eukaryota > Metazoa > Mollusca > Gastropoda > Patellidae > Patella > Patella depressa. Next base: position 80,393,409 of record OX419717.1, read on the forward strand.
GAACCGGATTTCAAAAGACAAGTTGCACCTTGTGGAAGTAGGCCGCGGTGCCCAAAGCCACTAACGGGTATAAAATATGTTTTTAACCTCAAAACATTAACCAATAAGGGGGGTTGGTTGGCCGAATGGTTAGCACGTAAGGTCTGTATGCCATTGAGTCAAATGAAAATGATTTCGATTACCCAGCTGTACCTTACAAGGAATAGGGTCGCCGGTCTAACTTCTAGAGTTATCTTCACTCCCCTGGTTTCCCCCCACTGCTAAAGACCTATGCGCTAGCGAATTATTGAAATAAAATTGAACCATTAGCCTGAAATGACCTAGCTCATGTCAAAGGGACATTAACCCAATTTCTCTCTCTCTCATTCTCTCTCGCTCTCTCCCTCTCAACCAATAAATTTTATATTGCATTGAATCACTCCAGTTACAAAGTAATCACGTATTTTTGTCAGATGGCCTGTTATTAAATGTCCTTATTTGGAAGAGAGGGCAATGACTATTGTACCAATCATTATCGAAATACTTTTGATAATCGATTTTATCATTTATTCATTCTATCGTCAATGAATGAATCGGTCCAGTGTTATCCCCGGAGTGTATATCCTGCATGTATCACCAATGAAAGAATCGGCCCAGTGGGTTCCCTTATGTGCATATGAATAGATGAATGAATCTATATAAAGTGAGTATATATCATGAACAAATTACAGTCGGATTCCCAGGGATATAAAAACTTTCAGTCGCTATTCCTACGCTGACTTCTATTACCCGACGTAAATTGATGGCCGCCTTTGTTTGTCCGAGTTGACCGGTCTGGTGAGTGACAGTCGGCTGTTGGTCTGATCATAATTAACATCAATCTCGCGTGAGACTCAGACATTCGCCAGCTCTTTCATTTTATGCTTGACGACTTTCCGTTATTGAAACTATTATTGAAAGGCTCGGTGCCAAGAGATGAAGAAGACTTATCGATAGAATAGGTGTCGAGAGAGAGAAGAATTCTGATGGTTGATTACATTCTGATCAACCTATTTATATCGATTATATAATAACATAATATTATCAATATTAACCAATATATATCAATCATTGAATCACGACGTCTTCTGTATAAAATCACCAATCAAACGGGGAAAATTGTGAATTATCTCCCTTGGGTGGTTTAATCAATGGCTTTCTACTGGTGAACTTTATTGACGTGGATATGAAGATTTCACAGACGGTCAGGTCCATTGAGAAAGAGACAGTCTCTGTCTATAAATGACAACATTGACTGCATCTCATTCAATTGTATTTGATCTGAGGATTTTGCAGACGACGGGTCAGAGTTACTGACAATTGATGACAATAAAATTCGATCATTATCCCATTTGCGCATGTTTGATTGTTTGAAGAATTTGAGAGAGAGAGAGAGAGAGAGAGAGGGAGAGATACACCACAGAGGCATGGGGTTTAACGTCCATTCGACACAAACTAGGTCATTTCGGGAATTATGCATTTCATTGGCCCACACAAAGGTTGACACCGTTACGGTACAATTAGCGAGCCGGCGCCTTGCTCGCCCAGCTACTGCTTTTTTCAGCTAACTACCAAGTCACCCAGCCACCCAAGTATTATTGACTCACCCCGATTAGTTTGGGATATTAATAAATTTATATAATTTATCCAACATATCCCTATACAAATCATGCACATGCCCGTATGTACCTATACTGTCCGTAATGCATTATAAAATGCCCGCCCAGCCGCAGCAGAACAGTAGGACGTTAAACCCCATTTCATTTAATTCATAAAGAGTCCACATCCCAGAAAGAGAGTGACAGCTTGGCTTTAGTAATCAATATCATTATCACCGAACCTTCCCAATCTACCAAGCTGAATACACAGACAAATTAATATCTAAAAGCAAATTACCCAGCATGTACCCGAGTCTGTGTGTATTAGATACCTAAATATAACCAACTTAAAACTCGACAACTCTTTGATCTGGGTATGACATCGTTCAATATGTCGTTAGATGAAACGCACTAAATGGCACCTTCCTGTGTCGACAGACAAGCAAAGCTAAAATTGTAAGTAATCACGCCGATGCTCAACCCAGCGATTGACAGAGGCTAAGTAAACACGCTCGAATACAACAACTGAGGGAGGTTAGATTTGGCAGATCGAAATGACACACTAAAACATAATGATTTATTCAGAAGCTTACGAATTAGGTTTGGTTCAGTTAATTCCGTAGTTCTCGTCCGTTTCAGCCAACGGTACACTTTGGCACACCTGGTTAGATATATATGACAAATATCTGAGTAAGACGACATACAACCGTAAACAAAGACTATAGTCATAGTCACATAATTACTCAAACTAAATAAAGAAATGCGCATACTCAATGGGATCACGTGGATTTTTGCATTTTCTTGAGTGTGCCGTTCAAAATTTCGCGGCACACTTGTTGTGAATCACTGTTCAGTTACGGCATGTGTGCATCAAATAACCTTAGATCCTATATGACAGACAGTAGGGACCATCTGACCAGCCTAATGGGTTTCTACGGTTTCCCTCCCCCCCCATTGATAAGACCCGTTCTCACACGCAAATCATTAAATACATTTGTCTGTTTACAATTTGGTGACCTCTGAGATTTGAACTCCTTATAATTCATAAATAAATTTGTATTAATGCGTTCGTGGCTTCGTTTATTTGCGTTGGCGTTCACAGCTCTCCTCCTCCTCTCGAACGACTTTTGAGATGTGCTTTATACAGACGTCGATTAATGTGCGACCTACCTCATGAGGTTGTTTAACCCTGTTATGTAAGAATCATTTTTAACTGCTGGCTTCATCATCTTTTTAAATAAAATCCTCCCAATAAAATATTATACAGTAGATTAAAGCTGTTGGAAGTAGACATCGTAAAAAAACCAGTCGAGATAGACATCGCGGCTCTTCAACACTTATATGATTTGAATAACAACTAATATGGGAAACCAAATCTTCTCAAATTAAATTAACCAGAATATTTTTATAGCGAATAGACAGAAATAATCAGTTTTTCCACTTAAAGAATTCTTGAAAATTTAAAAGATTGCATTTTGACACCTGAATGTGCTATGCATCGCCTTTTCTGTCAGAGAAGGCACGTATAATCACATTGTCTTCGATCCCAATTTTAAGTTCGACAGTTATTCTTTTCTTTTTCATCAGGAAAATGGCAATATTTTTTTTGATTGAATTGAATTATTTACAGCAAAACATGATTACTAGTATCAAACCTATATTAAATATACCACCTAGTTTAAGAGGCGGGTGCATGTTGTTATCGCTTTGCACAAAATTATAACCTATCCAAGGGAGAGAGAGATCGGGTGGGGGAAAGGCGGCACAGAGCTCAATAAAACTACGTTATTTTCGCATGGTATATCCCACGTTCCTTAAGCAACGTCCGCAAGTTTTACAACATCTAATAAGATGTGCGAAGGATCAAGCCTTCTATTGAAGATTGCTATATCCCTGATACAAACATTTCGATTCCATCCCAGGTTGATGTGCAAAGAAGAGGCAACATGGACAAGACGAGGTTCGTCTCGCGATCAGGACCACGAACATTGGCTTAATGGCATGACATACTATATAAATCTGCACAGCCCACCACTCTCAACCTTTGTCCACTTCAACATGTTTATTTCTCCAAAGAATGAAAAACGAAATATAACATGTACACTTATATGTGCATGGTATTGCTTGTAGACAACTGGGCATTAGTTTATAATATACCTTTGGCATCACAAAGTGCTCAGTAACCGATAGAAATCTTTACAAAGGTCTCAAGCAGACTCGAACAGTTCACAGTTCCGTGGTTTAACAGCAGAACTGTAAATAAAGATTGTTCTTTGTCTGCGATATCTCTTCAGTGGAAGCGGACGTAAAATAAAATTCTTTCATACATACAGAATACTTAGCTATCATACATTAGTTGCCATAGGGACAGAAATACGGATCAAGGCCATCTTTCATATTGTTAATGGTTCCTTTTAGAGCTAATGTTTGCCTGTTCCCTTATACGTTGTCGGCGATCAGATCACGTAAATCAGTCAACTGAACTGACCAATCCGATTATTTGTACGAAACGAAACCAAAAGTAGACTATAATCGTGACAGAATTATTCGTTAATGGAACAAAGTAATGTATTGTATTATAATTTAAACTTTGTCTTGTGTCCACGAGTCAGTCCACAGGAAATTCAAATATGTAAACGAAAATAGCCAAAGTAAATATGTTATGGCTGAGGGTTGTCGCTATAAAAGGTAGAAAATTGACAATGAAAACAAAATATGCTGAAAATTGTAGTCATCTTGCTTCACTTTGTCTTTGAATAACAATGACATCGAGAGTTAAATTTAGTGTTGTCATTTAAGGCCCAAAAAAAGAACTGCAATAGGAAGATTTAGCTCTTGAAAAGGGCACGTGTGATCACAGTGTTTACGAATACAGACTATCTTATGATCACAGATTTTACATCTATATAATTGCTTCGTAATCACAGTGTTGAATTAATATCATGCCCATAGTTCACACTTATAAGCTACGTCTACACTAGCAGCATTCACCGTCTACACTAGCCTTTTAAATCCCGGTTTTTTCCTAAAAGCCGGCTTTTTCAATTTCTCAATCGTAAAAGCCGGCTTTTTAAAATCCGGCAATTATTGAGGGATTTTTCAAAATCAAAAAGCCGGCTTTTTCAAAAAACCGGCAATTTTATGTGTGTAGACGGTAAATCCGGGATTTATCAAGTACCCGGATGTCATTGTCTCTTCGAAATTGACTGAAGCCGATGGCGTAATAAATAAACCGGAAGTTCCACAAATAACGAAGGTCGGTGTTCATCGTCTTTTTCCGTTCAGTCAGTGTAGACGCTACACTTGAAAAAGCCGGGTTTTGAAAAAACCGGGTTTTTAAAAAGCCAGCTTTTTCAAGCCTAGTGTAGACGAAGCTTTACAATAGTGGATGGAAATGCAGCTGCAGGGGCAAAATTCTACCCTGACAATGCACTCATTGAAATGAGAATTGCTATAAAACACAATTGACTTATTGTTGACTAGATGTCTAACGACTTTCTATTTTTGTCGAGTTTGAGTAAGATATGTCTAGTAATAATACCAATCCTTGATAAAATTAGTCAAATATTTGTCGTTTGGATTAAAGCAACCCACAGTTTCATTAACTACAGTCTGCCTGGTTCCCACTGTCGTGCGATGCGTAGCGATAGGATTGTTCCTATTGCATCAATGATCTGGTAGGTATATATGTATTCGGATAGCTACGACTGACCACGATATATAATAAGACCTTATATGATCAATACGATTACTTCAGGATTAAAACCACGATTCCAATCGTACGCGATTCTGTCGAGTTGCATGCTAGTCGGTGATCACCAGGACTAGTTTAAGGGGAGGCAACTACAATAAGTACAGTACTTCAGATGGGTTCAGACCATAATTATTTGCCCGTTGACTTCAGTGTCAATTGGCTGTAAAATTACAGACAGTAGACTTTTGCTCAACATTCCGTTGGTTCCAATCTCCATAGGCACAACGGGAACCACATTTAATAATCTCCTTATCATAATTTCTTAGACCGGATAATAGTGTTTCTTTTATTGCCGATGTGTGCTTTTGTAAACATGCTTGATCAATGTCCTTTTGCGTAACTTGGACCCGTCAACTAATAAATTGTACAGACTAATATTTTTTTTAAAGAGAAAAGGCGTCAAATTTTCATTACAATAATTTGTTTTGTGTCTCTACAATTCCTATTTTTATGGTTTCACTTAAACATCGCGTGGCATCAGGATACAATAATTGTTTTTACTACGCACAGTTCAGGGTTATTTGTTGTCTATGTACAGTTTCCAAAATTAGAAATCGTGAAGGAATAAGCACAGCCTGCCTCTTGATTAGTATTGCATTCATTTCTTTTGGTAAATGAAAGACCGCATACTATTTCGATAAGTTTAGTAGCCGAACGCGTTGCATCATAAGATCTATCATTCAGTCGAGTGATGCGGTTTCGATTCCTAACCAGTACGTGACAAGAAGTAGGATGGCCTGTGCATCCTCGTGGGTTTTCTCTGTGTCCTCCCATTGCTAAAGACCCCTAAGCGCAAGAGGATTAATGAAATAAAATTTAAACATGTTAGTCCCCAGATAACCCAGTTTGTGTCGAGTGGACTTTAACCTCACTACCCCTCCCTCTGTCTTTCTCTTTTGATCTCTCTCTCCATGTCTCTGCTCATTCAGGGTCACACAGAGGCAGACCCCCATTTAATCTCACCATCTCTGTATCCACAAATTGTAGTTCGTATATTTATAGCAATCCTCAATATGTCTCTTTTCTCCCTATTTACATGACCATTTGTGTTGATTTTGCTGTTCTAGAATGGACGAAAAGGGTTTGAAATAACATAGTCTGCCAGGTTTTGGTAAATATTCATCATTGAGGCGGAAGGATAAAGGGGTTTGTCACACTGATATGTACGGCAACTAGTTACATGTTTTTATTATGCTTCTTCAAGTTTGTGTATCTCAAAATTGTGGTGGTCAACCTCGAACAAATTTTAGTGCAAAGACATGATCATTTGTTCTTCGGACGGCAGTAAAAAGCATTCAGCCCAACGAAAATTTATGGAAAAGTTGGAAGTGGGAAAGAGGCCAGAATTAAGGTCCATCGGGGAATGAATGGTGGTCTGCATCCATAATTTAAAGTAAGAGTTATTTCCCCTCCATCCTTATTTTCATAATCAAAGCAACCAAATGGTCAGGAAATACAGTTTAACTTGTTCTGCGCAACCAACCCTTACATGCTAGCTCCTCCACCCCACAATTTCCTTATCATTCGAACAACTAGATACAAACAAGTCATGTGATTATCATGTAATGTCGATTGGTTTGCAGGCTAGATATCCTTGATAGGCATAGCAGCATAATTTATGTGGGTGGGTGTGTGTGACCCACTACACACGAAACAGATACGGTGGGTTGTGAACTACACTTTTAGGCGTAAATGACGATCTCTTTCTGTGTCAATAGACTTATGTTAAGCTAATATTCTTTTGTAATAAACCCGTATTGTGTGAGAGGGGGGTCGGGTTTAAGATACGACTCGACACAAATTTGGGCATTTCGGTACTTTCATTGACGTATGATTCGATTTGTTCTCAATAATTCGGGTTTGCGCTGGAGTCTTTAGCAATAGGAAAAAATCAGAGAACCTGGCGAAAGCCCACGATTCTACTGCTTGTTCAAGCTAAGCTAGGGGTTAAAACAAGTGAATCAATAACTGAATTTATGATTTCACTAGACCGCTTGTTCCCAAGACTTATATTTCGGTTGTTTTTCTTATACTTTCGATGGGGGTTGGGGTGGCCTAGTGGTCTAGAGTGCCGCGCTTCGACCTCCAGCTGGCTGGTCACCTCTGGCTTGCGGCTGTAGTTTCGATCCCTGGTGTGAGCGTACATGTATGTGGCATGGAGATAGGGGCGCTTTCTCAACCTCGTGGGTTTCCTCCGGGCACTCCGGTTTCCTCCCACTGTTAAAGACCCTACGCGCAAGCGAATTATTGAAATAAAATTAAACCATTTGTTAGTCCCGAAATGACCTAGTTTGTGTTGCGTGGACGTTAAACCCCCTTTCTCTCTATATATACTTTCGATGACCTACACCATAGATCGTATAATAATGGATAACTGACCCTGCAGTATTTGTCATTGGACGATGAATTATGTTGTTCATCGCATGCGCGAAGTCCACAGAACCTAAGTTACTTCCGGTCGAAGGCTTTGCTATTGTTTATAATGAAGCGGAGTCGTGTGAGCTGATATTAATGTTATTAATTTGTAATAATTGTAATTGAGATAGCGACTGGAAATTTTGAGACAACGTTCCTATATTTATGAAGCTAATAATAACACGAAGACCGTATTTTTTACTTCGGTATTTATATTTTTAAAAAGTACTTAAATATAGAACCCATACTATGGCAGTATGGGCCATATAGCAGTAGATTGCAAAGCTTATGCATGTGCCGAAGTGTTATTTTCTGGGGGTTGTAGCTTATTCCAACACTAACGACGAAAACTCAGATAAATAGTTAAAATTGTACTTTTAATAAACTAGTGTACAAAACTGGTTAACGGTCACAATAACGAGATAGGTATCGCTAGGGCGAGCCGGTCACCAGACTAAAGTTACAATAGAATATAGAACATATATACAAGCTTGGGATTAAAATAATTACATAATGATAATATAAGAATATTTGATAAAATGTTAAATTGTATATAGGAAACAGATGTTTAAATATGGAAGAAGATATGGACATAACCAGAATGCTCGTTAACTATAATTACGTAATATATATATCGTTACATTAAGTATAAACTCAAACAGTTAATAGACTTGAAAGATTAGTGAGATATCAATTCGGACATTGGTCAATTACTACTTTAACTAAAATCATATAATAAAATATATACAAAGATACACTATAACAACACCCCGTCACCACGAAAAACGCTTTTCTCCGTAAAAGCAAACAATAAATCACACACAGTAGGTGTTCTAATTTAATTAATAAAATAAAACCTACAAAATACGACATACTAAACATAACACGAAGGAATTAACCATGTAAATTTAAAATGGTGAACTTAAAAGGTACATATAAATGAAATATTAATGTAACAGTTTATATGATCTCAATAGGAAGGATATAATGTTAATTCTAATATCGGTACCGTATGAGAAGTTTTATATTGATATAATTTATATGAAATAATATTTAGGGGAATAAATCATGTTGAATAAACTTAACAGAATGATCCTTTTGAAAAAAGATAAACGCTAAGCCGAATGGTCTTTCTGTGGATGAAAAAATAAATAATCTGATGTGATAGGTCTGGGTTGAAGATCAAGTGTAGCTATCACTGGAACTTTCTAGCACTTATACACATTGCTGTGTAGACGAGAGACCAATCATATCCCATTAACAATTTCGTTTTAATTTATATGGATTTACAACAAAATCGTCAAAACAAGGAATTAAGAATCGGTATGAACATAATGCAAAATTTACATGAAAATGCAAGAAAAACAATTAATAAAAATAATAAAAGATAATATTTCCACAAATTCTCAATAAAATTACGGATTTCAACAAATTCTCAATAAAATTACGGATAAGTCCGATCATTGTGGCACATAATATGTCGCATTCGTGCATGGTGATGTTGCAGATATGCAACATGCTGGTCATATCGAGTGTTAAACTGGTCACTTAACTTAGGTCCAGGTATTTTCTTCGCGTGGTCCTTAATATATATTTTAGCAAGGTCATCCAAATTTTCCTCGGGCACCCACGAATTCATCATTGTCGGGAGACCATTCCAACGAATAAAATATTCTTGTTTGTCCCTTTTTATTCGTTTTCTGATAACTTCCTGAGTTGATTTGGTTGTTGCGCCCCGTCTACGAAGGTGGTTTACATCAGCTTTCGTTCACAGTCGATTGATTTACATTTAGACAAACGCTATCTGTAATCGCTGGTCCTCCGATGTCCGTTTGACAACCTTGATTCACACTTTCCACAGAACACATTGTTCCCACCGAAACCAAAGGCAAGGAGTCGGTCTCAACGGCCACTTCAACAGTTTTAGGCACCCTGGGCCTATTTGTATCACTTCGTTTAGAAGAAATTAACGATACCTGCTGAAAGTCACTTTTCCTAGATAGAAATTCTTGACGACGCCGATGATCACGCTCTTTCTTTGCTGAAGAACGATGCTTCTTCTCTGGATTACGATGAATAGAATTATTCCACTTGAAACATATTTCTGTGTAACCATTCTCCTGTTTCAGGTTCCATGTTACTGGTACGGTGTCAATATACCTGATAACGGCCAAAGCTGCTGCTGGAAAATAGCGTTCCATATCAATGACGTTGTTTCTTAACTCGCTGAGAGGGTATACCGGAAAATATGAGTAACTAAATACTCTACCCGGCATCTCCACCAATTGCCGAAGTGTTATTTTCTGGGGGTTGTAGCTTATTCCAACACTAACGACGAAAACTCAGATAAATAGTTAAAATTGTACTTTTAATAAACTAGTGTACAAAACTGGTTAACGGTCACAATAACGAGATAGGTATCGCTAGGGCGAGCCGGTCACCAGACTAAAGTTACAATAGATTATAGAACATATATACAAGCTTGGGATTAAAATAATTACATAATGATAATATAAGAATATTTGATAAAATGTTAAATTGTATATAGGAAACAGATGTTTAAATATGGAAGAAGATATGGACATAACCAGAATGCTCGTTAACTATAATTACGTAATATATATATCGTTACATTAAGTATAAACTCAAACAGTTAATAGACTTGAAAGATTAGTGAGATATCAATTCGGACATTGGTCAATTACTACTTTAACTAAAATCATATAATAAAATATATACAAAGATACACTATAACACATGCGTGAACTGATATTTGATGTTTTTGTTATTATTTTGTAATAATTTTGAAATAGCGACTGGAAATTTTGAGACAACTTTCCTATATTTATGAAGTTAATAATAACATGAATACCGTATTTTTTTACTTCATTTTTTATATTTTATCGATCTACAGATTTTCTTGAATTGTTTTGTTTTGGGTCCATTATTTAAGGATGTTATGTAAATATCATGTGTATTTTTGTAACCAAGCTGATTCTTTAAATTTATTTTCACAGAGAAAAAAAAAGATGCACTTAAAATATTTTCGTTTATAAATAATTTTTTATATTTTATCGATCTACAGAATTTCTTGTAAAAATAAAACTACTTTTTTGTTTTGGGTCCATTATTTAAGGATGTAAATATCATGTATATTTTTGTAACCAAACTCATTCTTCAAATCTATTTTCACACAAAAGAAAAGTTGCACTTAAAATATTTTCGTAGCAAAAATAAAAATCTTGATATTAGAATCATTGTCTTCATACTTAATCTTTTTAATTCAAATTGATTCATTATAATTTTTTCCAAAGAAAAAAAATACCAATCTGAATATATAAGGATTATGTATGCTGGTGTTATTCAATAAAGTTCTCCAGCATTTTGCAGCATGGTTTCTCCCAGTCGGTAGTGTAGGAGGGACAACATGGCAAAGAACAGTGTCTAGTTGTTTAGATGGGACAAAAAACACAAGCTCATTGGTACACATTGGCATCATAATTTTGTAAACAAACTGATTCTTCAAAACAATTTTCAATGAAAAAACGGAAGGAGAGTTTTGCCTCGACAGCATCTGTCTGTCCATGCTTCTTCAATTTTGAACTATATGGAATTGGGTTTTAACATTATCTTGTCAACACATGCAATCCTTCAGTATTTCGTTACGATAACATATGGTAGTCTTTATTCTATGACTATTTGCAAAATCCAAGGAAGGAGAATTTTGCCCGGACAGCATCTTCCTGTCCATGCTTCTTCAATTTTGAACTGTTGTTCTTAAGAGTTAAACGACAACTTCCACCGAAGCTGATATAGTAGACAAGTCTTATTTTGCATTGTTATTATCAAAGCGCACACGCAGGTGTCTTTCGTGTGGGAGTAACCCATGAATTTGAGAAGGCGCCCCTATCTCGAAGCCACATACGCTCACACCAGGGATCGAAATCACAACAGCAAGCCAGAGGTGACCGGCCAGAAGAGGTTGATGCACAGCACTCGATACTATCCCAACCCCCCAATTTTGAAGTACATATGTACAGGGGTCTTTTCTTGTTATAAGAATATTACTAACAAATATTTCAACAACAATAAGATACATAAAAAAAGAACCCCTTTATTTATTTTAACAATTACAGACATTAAAAAAAATAACCTGAAAACCTCTGAATAGCAATAGAGGATCAGTTTTTTCTGAACACGATAGAGGCTGCATATTTTAACAGATGGAGGTTTATCTCCTATTTTTCTGCATGGTTTGGCAAATAATGACAAGTGTTTGTCATACAGTGTGCTATGAAGTAAATTTTGTCCAGACAGCAGACTAATTAATTACCTACTCTTATTTCGGAAATTGTCAAGGATTCTTTTACATGTACTCCAACGAATCGAATAGACAATGTCCTTGCCAGGCCCTCTTCCGAAATTACTGACAAAGTATTATTCACACTTTATTATTTATGGAAGGTTGTAGCAGTGAAGAGCTTATCTTATATTCAGAGGCCTACAAAAGAAAGAAAGTACAGGGTAACTGGTATTAACATTTTCATAAAGAAATTGAGGAGTTTAAAGGGGTATTAATAATAATATTTTCAACATAATCCTAACAGACAGTTTTCAGATCCAATAATTATGTATCATTAAATAAATATGGTGTAAGAATGGAAAAAAAACATGACACTATCTGACATTTAGATTTACATTCATGCAAATTTTATAATGTCAATACGACCAATATTTAAAAGAATTATCCTAATTTGAACATAGTCGGAAAAATAAAGGTCTGGGTACCTATGAAATTTCAACGTAAAAATATAGAGCAATGGTGTATATACCTTGTCTCAAAATTTGGGCTAAAAAAAATTGAGTTGTTTTGACTAAGAATGGCTAAGTTGCTTATCCGGACACTTAACGCTTTTAAAATTTCGGGTCATTTTTTTTCGTTGGGTGACCTGAAAATCGATTCCCTAAGGTCTATAATACAGTGAATGGCCTATGTGCTGTACTTGATAGCGATCGGTATTTTTCACCTACACATATAATGTTTTCAATATTAAATGAGGGCTTAGAAACAGAACATCCATTCAAATGATTTTTTTTTAAAAGTTTACCTTGAAATTTCAGTGTGCAAACATATTGTTTTAAAATACTGATAGCACATTTGAATTTGACAAAATGCTGAGACCATTCATTAAAGTCTAAATTTTATAGAAAATTTCCTTAGGATATTATTTGATTTTTCCTACATCTTTAATTGATAAAGACAGATTTTTTATTTATTTATACACGTAAAGACGTATACGGTATATCTAATTATCAAAACAGTTTTTCTTACAATCTAAAACTAAAAGGAAAATTTTAGCTATTAACTTACTTTTTTTGAGGGGGGGGGGGCTATGAAGACACCTTGAAGTAATGAATATTGATACACCAAAAAAAAACAACGTAGGCCTAAAGTAAAGATAAAACATGACTATAGGCCTTCATGTATACAGGCCTATATAATTAGAAAATTGTAGATTCTAGACTAGCTGCATAGTTTTTATTACGTTTGACGAAATATTATTATATCGAATAGAAACAAATTGAGGTTTTATAATACAATAGAATGCGTCCTTGGCGCATTCTCACTGAAAATGATTATTCAATAACTTATCATACTTTTTATGTGTTAGTGTTATTGTTGTAGTTGTAGGCCTGTGTCGGCTGGGTACCGTAGTATCCTTTTAATTTTTATACGAACGAAACATGTACTGACAACTAACCGTATTGATACAAAATAACTTACACATGGTTAAACATTAATTTCGGATATATCTTGGTAATTGGAAGTTGTGCAGACGATGTTTTTTTCTTATTTTATTCCGAAGCTCACTGGACTCCATACGCATTTCTTCAGGGTTTTGTTTAACCGGAAGTAACTTAGGTTCTGAGACTTCGCGCATGCGATGAATAACATAAACCACCAGTCAGACTTCCTTTCTAGTACAGTTCTATGCGGTAAACGTTTTTTACCGTCCACCAGAGCCTGGTCTTATGACGTCATATGTGGATTGTGGGTAAGGATAAGGGTTAGGTTTGGCCCAGGGTTAGGGTTAGGGCTAGCCCTGTCTACATCTCGAGACTGTGACGAAATCTGCAGGCCACAGCCCTTATCCTAACCCTTATCCTAACCCACAATCCTCATATGACGTCATAAGACCTGGCTCCGGTGGACGGAAAAAAATGCTTACCGTTCTATGCCTACACTACATCAGTATCTAACCAGTTGTAGCGGTCACTTCCGGTGATGACGTCATAGGTGACGTCATGGCGACGTGACGTCATAGGTTTTTCCGGGATTCCCTAGTGACGTCATTTTTGCTAGTGGGAGGTCGCGTCGTTTGACCTTATGTCGTTAGACATTGATTAATCGTCAGTGGTGACGTTTCTAATGGCTTATACCCACAGTTCCGTGTATCTCACGTTTCATTGACTGATCCAACACTTCAACCTTAACACGATCTCTGCGACCTCAACATTATATTACAGTTTTAAATCTTTTGAAGATTCAGCGGCTTTGGAGTGGAATGGTCTTCCGTTAGCTTTAAAATCTTCTCCAACATTTTCGATATTTAAATCTAAATAAAAAAAATTCCTGTTTTCTAAATATTAAAAACAAACTCTAAATTAACATAGAGTTTGAATTTGTGTGCGCTTTGAGTAGACTTTAATGTTTGAAAATTAGCTTAGAATTGTCTTTGTGTGCGCTTTGATCAGACTTTATTGTTTGGAGTTTAGCGCGATTTGTATAACAACTCTTCCAGATTCTAGTGTTGTAAAGGCAGGTAAAACGAAATTTGAACTTTAAGAAACGAAACGAAATGGGATCTCTGGTTTATTCAGATTCACCGCCGTATCGGGAAAAATCGGGTTTTATTATATATTTAGTATTATTTATCATCTATATCGCTTCATTATATCCGGTGATATTTCTAAGTTCTGAACAAATGTTATATCACAATCTGTAATAATATTTAAACAAGTGTGTTTTTAAGTCTGATTTAAATTGAACAAAAGTTAAACTTCCTCTGACTGTTCTTGGCATCTTGTTCTACATGTTGGCACAATTTACAAGGAAAGATAATTTCTTTCCTCTGGGTCTCTTATAAACCGGAACAGATAATAAAGTAGCATCTGTAGAGGAAAACAGATTTGGTCTTTCCTTTTTGTAGAATGTGAATAATTGTTTCGTGTGGGAGGGAGCAGTAGCATTAAACAAAGCCTTATGCACATTTAATATCACTTTAAAAGAGAATGTTGCCGATGGCGTTGTTTTATTTTTTAAATGATTAGCGATGTGCCAATTTCCTGTTGTAAATAAGTATCAAGTATCGTAATCGTCATAATGGCTTTTTAATATCCAACCTATAATTTGGAATTTCCTAGACATATTTATCACTTTTTCAACATGATAATTCGAATGATGCCGATGGCGATTATTTAGAAATAAAGTCTGTTTCCTGCTAATCCTGTTTTAACACCCAAACATCATGATTTATGTTACCTTAGAACATTAATCTATAAATGACACTAAATTCTTTGAAATTACATTCATCGGTTTTATTTTTTTAATGGGTTGAATTTTAAATACACACAAATGTCAACAATTTTTGTCTTATATCAATTCAACAAAGCTATCTGATTAAAACAGATATTATATCGTTTCGTTTTTTTTTACTGTTCGAAATATTGTTTTACTGGTCTGCACAACACTAGGATCTGGAAGAGTTGTTATATTGTGAGCGGCTGTTGATACTATGACGTTAGACATTGATTAATCAGTCAGCGTGGTTTACCCACGGTTCCGTACATGGCACGCCAAGAAGTTGCCGTAACAGACCGTTTCATTGGCTAATCCCCCACTTCAACTAAACCGCTGGTAATATAACAACTTGTCCAGATCCTAGTGTAGTAAAGAAATTGTGAACTTTAAAAAAACGAAAATAGGATATGTGTGTTTTAATCAGAATGGAACATCGCAAACATAATATCAGACCTTTGAGTAGCACCATATTGTAACAAGGTCTCGCACAAACCCATAACAACGAAAGGGGGGTTGGGATGGCCTAATGGTCTAGATTGCCGCGCTTCGACCTCTAGCTGGCCGGTCACCTCTGGCTTGCGGCTGTGATTTCGATCCCTGGTGTGAGCGTATGTGGCATGGAGATAGGGGTGCCTTCTCAACCTCGTGGGTTTTCTCCGGGCACTCCGGTTTCCTCCCACTGCTAAATACCCCTACGCACAAGCGAATTTTTGAAATAAAATTAAAACCATGTTAGTTCCGAAATGATCTAGTTTGTGTCGAGTGGACGTTAAACCCCATTTCTCTCTATCTCTCTCTCTCTCTCTCATAACAACTAATATAAAGCGGAGGTTTTCCTCTCTATCGTCACGTGATGGAAATTATTAATAACATTATCTCGCTGAACGTAGACTACTTTGGTTTATTTGTAAGTACAAATATTTTAGCCACTACGCCCACACTTTGTGAATCCTAGAGGCTGTTTGTACGTTCATCTATTAGTTTGTTATGATGTCAAAGATTCAGGTCTTTTATTCTGGAAATACCAATCAGTGTCGTGTGTTAGTATATAGAGCCACCGGCTGATGGACAAAAGATGTCCATTAATGATACAAATAACGATGTATCTTAATGTCATTAACTATAGTCATGTTCTACATCTTTAGAAAAGAATTTTAAATTGGAGATAGAGAGAGGGAGATTCATCTTCAGTTGTTTGAGACAAGGAGGAGGGTCGGCGGTCCGACGTAGTGGATTCTTTCCGGGTCATTGCTAAAGACACCGAATTGTTGAAATAAAATTGAACCGTATGATAGGTCCGCAATGATCTAGATTGTGTCGAGTGGACGTTAAACTCAATTCCTCACGCTCCCTCTCGCCTCCTATTTCGCTCGTAGTTTTTTTCATCTGCCTCCACCCGGGGTGATATCACAGTGTTAATTCCCGTTTAACTTCTTAATGAAACGGACAAAGTATGTGTGAAAGAGCTTTATTTAACGTCCCTGATAATACAAAAAGGACGTGTGAATTAGTTAGAGAGAGAGAGAAATGGGGTTTAACATCCATTCGACCCAAACTAGGTCATTTTGAGACTAACATATGGTTTTATTTCTATTTCAATAATTCGCTCGCGGAGTGCCCGGAGGAAACCCACGAAGTTGAGAAGGCGCCCTTATCTCCATGCCACATATGCTCACACCAGGGATCGAAACCACAGCCGCAAGCCAGGGGTGATCGGCCAGCTAGAGGTCGAAGCCATCCCAACCCCCCGTGTGAATTAGTTGATACAACAGCACGATTTCTAATCAACTCCTTAGAGCTTCT
The DNA here is from genome assembly GCA_948474765.1 of Patella depressa. Lineage (NCBI taxonomy): Eukaryota > Metazoa > Mollusca > Gastropoda > Patellidae > Patella > Patella depressa. The sequence continues at coordinate 80,410,579 of OX419717.1, forward strand.
TTAATGTAATTCAAAGACTGTCTTCAGACCGACGTTCATTCCCCTTGGATAGTCCCGTAGCACTTCGACTAGTGCAATGTGCACACTTTCACCGTGGGTACAGACGAACGAAGCCGAAGAAACCAAAATCTCATCAGAATTCAGCAAAAAATAAATAAGCAAACTATGAATATTTGAGACTAACGATATGTTAAATTAAGTTACAGTAATTGAAGTCTAATAATAAGAACAGTATGTTACAGCTAATCAATGGCTTTTGGGAAATGTGTTTTCGTTGTATCTATTGCAAATGTCAATCCTTGCATTGCAAGAACATGAAGATACATGTTATCAAGGAAATGAATCAAATTGTAATATTAATCTTCCAAGAAATGCATTGAAAGCACATAGTTAAATGTCGAAAAACATACCAGGTGTCAATGAAGCTATTTAAATATAGAAATATATGAATTGTTTTTTTTTTGTTACTGTTACATGATACTGTTCATTGTTTAAAGCATATTTACCAGTGACATTACATTACAGAATGCGCTTGAGGGGCAATAAACCTTCTACTAATGGGGCGGGCGGGGGGGGGGGTATACAAAAGATCCTACAAAAGATCCTACAAAAGATGGTGGAGTATTGAAAACAAAAGATTCAAAGTATACAAGTTATGAGTTTGGCCCAGTTGAAACTAAATCCTTTTTTTTTTATGGCGGTAATAGGTATATCTACAAAAATATTATATTGTCGAAAACATGTCTTTCATGTTGAAATATTACACCACATAACATCCTAACCACATAACATGATCATTGATTGACAAATTCCTCAAATGTCTGATGTCATCAATTTAACAACAATATTGCGAAAGTAGAATTTTTTTAATAGGAATAAGATCCAAAAGTTCAATTTACAAAGATATGTTAAATTGAAATTTCAATGTTATGCTGATTCGCAATATAATAGAAGGGGTCTATTTTTAAATCCGATTAAATCTGCTGTTTATATTTTTATTTTGTTTTTAAATGTAAAATAACCACCTTTGAGATAAGCCGTGATAATTTAGCGACAAAGGCACATGGGGCATCGGTACTGGTGGTCACATTAAAATGTAATCCAACTTTATGGCTTTTGTTTCAGTTTTCGTTTCGGTAAAGCAGCTGATTTTGTATTTCCTTTTAGTTGAGTAGAATATCTAGGAGCAGCGCAAAGGGTAGGGTGGGGGTGCTTCTTCGTCCGTTATTATGACGTATGTCCATTATTATGCACAAGATTAAATCGGGTAAGGTGGCAGTAGTTTTTATGTTGTTTGGTATACACGTGTTTCTCTGAGTTTCGTGTTTGTAGTTTAATAAGCCACACTGTCTACTGGTTAGCACGGACGATTTCTATAATACTTCCAGGGAATCACGGTGGCTAAGTGGGCAAGACGCTGGCTCTCTAGCCTGGAGGTCGGATGTTCGATCCCTGCATTGTCCGAGAAGGTTCATCAGGACAGCTGCCTAGTTGTTCGGATGGGACGAAAAATCGAGGTCCCGTGTACATATTGGCGTGCACGTAAAAGATTCCTTGGCAGTTGGAATTCGATATAAGAGTAGGCCGTAGCGCCGCTGCCCGGGCAAAATTTCCCTCACAGCACACTGTATGGCGTAGGCCCGTCTTCCATTAGCCCAGGTAAGGTGCAGAAGAGTAGGACGTTAAACCCCATTTCATTTCATTTCATTTATAAAACTTCCCACTGTCTCCTAGTTAGCATCGATGATTTCTGTGGTTTCGTTCACTGTGACACGGCTTTATATGATATGATATAGTTAATATACATGTATTACATCAGAGATAAAATTAGACTTAATGTCCTATTGTTCAGGGCCCTGTTTCACGAAATTTTAACTTAAGATAAAATCCAATTTTAGTAGATACTTCAATTTTGATTGGCTAAGCACTAAAATCAATCTAATATTATCCAATCAAATTACTAAAATTGGGATCTTATCTTAGTTAAAATTTCGTGAAATAGGCCCCTGATCCGAAATGGGGTAATGAAGACAGGCATACGCCACGCCATACAGTGTCCTTCGAAAACAAATATTCCTGGACAGCGTCACTACGGCCTACGCTTATATGGAATTACAACTGTCAAGGCATCTCTTACGTGTACGTAATGTGAGACGGGACCTCTGTATTTCGTCCGATATGAACGACTAGACAGCTGTCCTTGTTAGACCCGCTGTTCTGCACCACCGACAAGGGTTGTCAGGACAATGGGGTCAGACCAATTTTAGAAGGCTACTGCTGTTTTTAAAAATATAACACATTGACCTTTATTAAAGTCCTGAAATGACCAAGTTGGTGTCGGGTGGACGTTAAAGTCCATTTCTCTCCCTCCCTCTTGTTTACCTGTGTGGATTAAAACGGTTCAGTATATGATAATAAAACTAACAAGCGCCTGGTAAAGTCTGAACTCAAAATCATTGATATTAATGAAATAAACATTCGGCTTCCCAAAACTACAGGCGCGGATCCAGGATTTTTTGCAGGGGGGGGGGTCTCGGTTTGATAATTACGCCCACCACCGCCAGCGCCAAAGGCGCTCAACCAATTAAAGGGCCCTCCCCCAGAAAATATTTGGTAAATTAGATTCAATTTGGTGCATTCTGACGTATTTCCGGAAGGCAAATTCCAAAATTACAGGTCTAAAAGTCGTCAATAAAATCGCATAAAAAATTTTCAATCCTGAGCAGGGGGCGGGGGGGGGGGGTGCCGAACCCCCTGGACCCCCCCCCCCCCCCCGGATCCGCGCCTGAACTACATGTCACCATGTACCTTATAGATCCATGATGTCACTGACCCGTGAGCTAGATAATAAACAATTCAACATTATCGAGCCACTGTTAATTAATTTCTAGTTAGACAAGGAAAATTCCAACAAAAAACAGAAACAAAGAAGCAACAAAAATTATTTGATTTAATAAGAATAAACGTTGTCATGGAATAATGCCTTTTTATTTTTATGTTTGATGCCAAGTTTTTTCTAGATTCACTATTATCTTATTTTAAAACCCTTTGTAATATCTTTTTACTAGATATTTATTCCGACAAAGTATGGATGTATATAAACAGTGTATTCTTATCATAAACATTTTTTCCTCGGCGGTAAATGAACTTTTCCCTTAGCAAATAAAATATCTCGATGGAATTTGAAATTATTCGTTACAATGCACGACATCGTTGATTTGTTTGAGCAAACTGAAATTGTTTATTAAATTAAAATAGATTTTTTTGCGCTAGTGATAACCGTATGTAAAGTGTAATCCAGCCATTTTAATCGAACAAAAGGGTGCACAATCATGTTTATCAATGTTATTGAGACATTTATTCACATGAATGGGAACGCGCCATGGTGTGCATCTTGAGTATTTTAATTTTCCCCTAGGGTGCCAGGATGGCATCATCGGATTCAGAATCTACACACAGTAAAGATATATAATCCACCAAAAATCATTAGGTCGACTTTAGATGGTGTTTGGCAACCAGACTATCTCTAACAACTAAATATATTTCCTGTCTATAATTTGTTACAATTAGACCATGGAGGAGTAAAGAAAATGAAATGTAATTCATTGATCTATGTAGATTGATTTATCTTGAAGTGGACTTATCAATCTTTAAATGAAAATAACCTAGCCCACATTCCTTGTGTTACTATTTCCGGTCTCTTCCTACCAGAGATAAATCTACACGATGTCATTTAAATTATCAGCTCAGCGTTTATCATCAAGCAATTGTTTTATTGTTTTACTATGGCAGCATGTTTGTTATCTGGTACTCACCACCAGGAATAGATTGTTTCAAAAAATACATCAGTAATATCTGTCAACGACTCCACGTGGCATTACTATAACACGGAATATCTCTCTACCTCCTGGACGCAGCCTACACATATCTATGTTTCCTCACCACGTGTTTCTATATTAATAGATTCATCAAATTATATTTGGTGTTTTGGGTTGTATGTCAATGTAGATAACAATCTCACCTGTTACACGATTATAAAGACATGACGGCGAACTTGTTCAATAATATAATGTCATGTTCTCCTAATGAGTTTCATCATGCAGGATTTAAATAAATCTAATGTTCAACAATGGGCAGTAATTATGACATTGTGAAAATGAGAGAGAGAGAGAGAGAGAGAGAGAGAGAGAGAGAAATGGGGTTTAAAGTCCACTCGATACAAACTAGGTCATTTCGTGACGAACATATGGTTTAATTTTATTTCAATAATTCGCTTTGCGCGTATGAATCTTTAGCAGTGGAAGGAAACCGGGGGACTCGGAGAAAACCACGAGGTTTTACAGGCGACCCTACTCCTTGTCACGTACAACCGGGGACCCGAAACCACGTCAGTTGACTAAATGACAGACTTTATGATACAGCACGCACATGCTAACCAATCGACAACCCCTACCCCCTGCCAAAATGAAGAAAGGAGAAACATCACATCGTTCACTTTTAACTTGTTTAGTTAAATGTCGAGATCGGTACATTAAAGGACAATATTGGTGTCAGTAACTTAAAGGATAATATTAGTGTCAGTCATTATCACATATGTGATAGAGCTGGTTAAACACGTTCCAAATATAATTTTAACACAAAGATCATTGCTACGATAGATGAGTAATAAAGGCTGTGTAAGACTTTAAGAGGATACATGACAATTCATAAGAATAATTGGCTGGCACTAGATAAAAGAACACGAAAGTAAGACAGAAAAGGTTTTTATAAGATATAGAAGGAATAAAAACAAGGAAATGTGCAAACTATTTTTATTTTGCCCGTGCTCTCTTATCATAAGAATAATTGGCTGCCACTAGATAAGAGAACACGGAAGTAAAACAGAAAAAGTCCGTGCATTACCATGTTTTTATAAGATATAGAAGGAATAAAAACAAGAAAATGTACGAATTATTTTTATTTTGCTCGTGCTCTCTTATCTAATGACACTCAAGTGCTATAATAGTTCGAACATAGATAATGTATAATGAATGATTAGAAAATTTCATTCAAATTACTCTATTGCGTGCGAAGATATCAACCTTTGAAGGTTTGATAAGATGTGTGCAGTAATTACAACCACCGTACTGGTTGTTCGAAGCTACGTCTTGCTCCTCCATTTGAATCAAAATATGGCTGAACCATTCTAATCTACTCAATATCGTAGAAATCCTATGCCATGGAGAGTTGATTATGGTTTGCATAATTTTATCTATGTTGTTTAATCTGCTCCAACCGGGCTTTATTGCGCCAAAACATACTTAAAGAAAAACAGACCTGCAATAGGCACATCTATCTCTTGCATAATGTATATTTAATAAACTAGTAATGTGAAATAACTAGAACACAATAATTAAGAAGATCGGATAGACGAGGCTGCAAAATATTTCTAGTCTAGAAAAGACAAACTATATAGAAAAACAAGCCACGCCACGTTCGAGTTTTAATAGTACATCTACCCTACATAGAACAAATATACTCGATCTTTACTGTAAGAGTACATCTTGTCTTTATAATTAGCGCCTGTGTATTGACAGAATTCTGAGAAATGCCGTTCTTCAACAGAGTGAATTCCAGAAAATCCTTCTGCAAGTATACTTGCCTAATTATCGGAATTGATTTGAACGTTGTGCCCGGTTTCACGTGATCTTTTGGATCTTAGGTTGATTAATATAAGTCCCGCTGTGGTGCTGTAACTGTCTGCCTTTCAAAATGTTAATAGGCTCCTCGGGGAAGCCAGGGAAAACCCACGAGGTTTGACAATCGACAATACTCGTGGTCACGTACAAGCAGGTAATCTAAACGATGCCATTTTGCTCAATGAAAGACGTTGTGATTTCACGCACTCTTGTTAAACCACTGGTCAAACCGCCCGCCCCGTTTCCTTAACGTGCACGGCAACGGGAGAACAGCGATAAAGAATCTCTTTCGGTCAAAATGGCGTTTTAATCTGGGACCTCCTTCTTAGCGAGAGAGAGAGAGATTGGGTTTAACGTCCACTCTACACAAACTAGGTCATTTCGGGACTAACACATGGTTTTTAATTTTATTTCAATAATTCGCTTGCGCGTAAGGGTCTTGAGCAGTGTGTGGGAGGGAAACCGTAGTGTTCGGAGGAAACCCACGAGGTTGAGAAGGCGCCCCTATCTCCATGCCACATACGGACGGTCCCACCAGGGATCGAAACCACAGCCACAAGCCAGAGGTGACCGGCCAACTAGAGGTCGAAGCGCGGCACTTTAGACTACTAGGCCATCCCAACCCCCCTTACTTCTTAGCGACCAGATGCGGCGAACCAGTCGCCTACTGACCGAATCACTGCGATTCCAAGGTTTCGATTCCTCAAGTCATTATATAAGTTTTCCAGTAATTATGGGTTACTGTGTGTTTTGATCGATTCCAGATGTCAAGTGGTTTAATGCTCGATTAATTCTAGTAGTCTAGGTTAATTACTATAGTCCCGATTAACACGCATATCTGTTAACAATCTAACATTCCGCGAGACTATAGTAATCGACTAATGACGTGTTTAATACGGATAGCAGATTACTGTCAATGGTATTTAAACATCAACATGGCGGAGATATTTTTCAATCTGTTTTCAATTTCTTGACGCTAAGCGTAATAACATACTGGTAGTTGCCGTAACACGGCAGCTAAAATTGGGATTGCAGGGCTGGAGTGCATGGGCAACTGGTCACCAGGGTCCTTTCATCGACAATAGAACTGAGGTGGGTCGGTGGGTGAGCAGGGACAGGGTCACACCCCCCCCCCCCACACACACACACAACTGTTATTTGTATGTCCGTATGGTAGATAGATATATTTATTTGGCACAAACATATTTTTGCGTGATTTAAAATATTTTTAGAACTAAGTAAGGGGTTCTTTTCAAATTAAGGACCATGTGAGTAGCCCAGTCAGCCATCCTTTAATGAATCCCATCCTGATATTTATCACTGTATATCAATAGGGAAGAAACCCAATACTAAACCGACTAGAAACCGACTTCATTCGGCAGTGGGTGGGAGACATTGAGATTGACATAAAATCTAAATTCTTCACCACCAATCTTTCGCCCTTGCCATGAAGGTTATGATAAGTTGTTACCAGTACTTCATCGATCAATCTGAAGACAGGAGTTTGGAACCAGAACAGACCAATCTTACGCTTGATGAATTATCCAGTCATGTTTAAAGCTAAAACCTTTTAACATCCGACACCCACTATAACACACGTCAACAACTTCCAATACCAACCTTCCTTCTCATGTTTTTACAACACACTTCATCTTTCATCTAACATGGTTGGATAAACGTTTCATCACGGTTCACAAGTTCAATCTCTGGCTACCTGTTTCTCATCTGGTTCTGCGGAAACAATAATACAATGTTTAATTGCACAAGAGTCTGTATAACCCGCGTTGTTTTTGCGTGTGATTAGAGTTGATCGCAGACAATCAAGGTCAAAGCTTGAAAATGAGTAAGGAAGTTTCCTGTTTTTGCTGGCAGGGGCGCCAAATGCCTTAGTACTACTCCTGTCTAAGTGGCGTAATCTGATGCTGATCAAAACGACAAAATTACATCTTGTTATAAAATATCTAAATGTCTCCCTTCTTTCACTGTTTCAAAAAATATTAATCACGTTATTTTTAACTAAAGCATAGCTAACAACATGGGCAGACTACCGGGAAGGGGGGGGTAGGGGTAGTAGTTGACCCGTGCGCGTCATTTGCATGTGTTTAGCACCATACAAGATCGCAGAGTGACCGTAGAGACATTTGGTAATGCACATATGAAATTTTCACCCGGTTTCTGGAGGCTGGTCTGCGAGCTACTATCGGGGCCAACACTGGGTACAATTTTTATGGATACACCATTACCGAGTTTAATACTAAGCGATGTTTCGATGAGTATGTTCTTGTCCTTCATCAAGCAAATAAAGACGAGGGTATCCTCGCGGCATTGTCTCTTAGTATTAAACTCAATAATTGTTCATCTATAAAATTGTGTTAATATGTTCAAGTACTAAATACTAATCAAAGTTGATGAAACAACAATAACATTATAACCTGACGAACAAGTTAGACACACTTTGGTCGCGCGTAGGCGGTGTAAAATAGGTGAGAAAAAAACAACAACACATGGTTTCTCAATCATTATCATTGACCCGAGGAACTAGACGGAATTTCAGTGGTTGTAAGATTTCACCTGATTATGATATGGTACTGTATGATTATTGTTACTATTCATAAGACTTCACAAACGACCCCCTTGCACTATTGGCGACAACACGCAATTAAATATTGAAGCTCTTTGTGGAGCCTCTTATTAATTGGTGCTTAATAAACTATGCCGGAACTTAAATAAGCGTGTTCTTTTGGGGTTGGGTGGAAGTCATTTGGATCAACTGGCGTGGTTTCGGTTCCCCTGTTGTACGTCACAAGGTGTAGAGTCGCTTGTCGAACCTCGTGGGTTCTCTTCGGGTCCTCCGGATTCCTCGTACTGCTAACAAAAACCCGTATTATTAAAATAAAAATGAGCCATATGTTAGTCCCCCGACAAAACTAGTTTGTGTCGAGTGGACTTTAAACCCAATTTCTCTCTCTTTATCTCTGTCCGGCTCAACAAGATTGTGGATTTTTTCTATAATCTAATGAAAAATAAATAATGGAGACGTACAAATCACGATATATGGTTCTAATTAAATTGATTTGAGCTTGAATATAACCCGATTATTGTGAATAGGAGTTATTTTGTGTTTTTTTATAAAAAATGGTTGTATAGGTCTGAAATGAAATGAAATGAAATGGGGTTAACGTCTTACTGTTAAGCACCTAACCTGGGCTAATGAAAACTGGCATACCCCATACAGTGTGCGGTGAGGGAAATTTTGCCCGGGCAGCGGTGCTACGACCTACTCTTATATCGAATTCCAACTGTCAAGTGATATTTCACGTGCACTCCAATGTGTACACGGGACCTCAGATTGTCGTTAAATCATACAAAATGACAAGTTTACGGAACTTACGTCCGACATTCAGAGACGGCCAAATTTACCGATGCAAGTATTGGTGTTTGCTTCCAATGCATTCAATCGTAATATCAATTGATGTCAGCACAAAAAAAACACGGGATTTTATTAAGAAGCCACTCCCGTTAAGCGGTCAATCGTAAAAAGTCCTTTAGGTGGCTGCTTAATGCAGATTCTACTGTATTTTAGAGATATGCTTATAATACACCTACTGGAGACATTTAAAGGTACCTCATGGTAGATTAGATAAGGAACTGGCAGTTCTCGGTATACTAGTTAAAAACTAGATAATGTAAATGCAATTTGCTGAAAATGTCAGTCTTTAAATCGCGAAGGAAAATCGGCGCATGATACAACAAATATCGTGAGCAGGCGATGACATCGAGAGTTGATTATGATCTGGATAAGTTCATTAATGTCAAATTAGTAGTTTATATTGCAGACCTACAGAAAGACCTACAATAGGCAGAATTAGCTCTCGCGTAATGTATGTTTAATGTAAGAGACGGAACCTGAATAGAATAATCTGTGAATTTTGATCTGCAATAATTGAAAATGTGAGGTCCATTGTGACTAATTAGGTTGTAGAACATCCACGACAGTAATCCCTGTACACGCCATCCGTCTAGTGATCTATACGTTTAGATGCTGAAATCCGAGACAATAATTAAATTAAACATTATGAAAGGAGCTAAAAATATCATCCATGTTGTAATGATGCTGATATCCGAGACAAGAGACTTAATCAAATTAAAGTTAAACCTATGAAATTTCAGCAAAAATCATGAACCTTCCGCACAAAATGTTTAAATTTAACTAAATCGTTTTAGGACACGATATGATCGCAACGAGTAACATTTTAATCTGTTAATCGGATGGTCCGTGTAATCCGGGCGATGAATTCGGTTTTCCTTGAAGCCCGACTTTGAACTTGGACTGGTTCCTACTGGCGAGTTTCTTCAGACACATTCGTCTGCAATATCACCCCTGGTGACCGCGGATTTTACCCCACAAAGCGTATGATATTACATAATATATTACATTTTCAGATTGATTTTCAAACATGTTCTTCATTTCGTCAACTTTTCAAATACATGTACGCCGTAGATCATGAAGGTTCATCAATTGGCTTGTGTTTGACGGGAAGCATCTTTTACTTATGGTAGATAATGTCTTCACATCCATTTCATTTCCGGGTTATTTGTACCGATGTTAATTTGTCCGGGTTTATTGGAACGTGTTTCTTTCATGTCGGAAGTGTAAAATTTGCTTTCCTCCATGATAATAGTTTCAGATCAATTGCCGGGTAGACGAACTTCCCTCCGCTGATGTTCCAACCAGACGTTGTAATGTTTCTAAGTTCCGAAGCCCTCTGGTAAGGTGGATGTTAGCCGGACTCTTGGACAACTATAAATGTGGACGTTTAGCTGAATATACGATGTTTTAAAAGATACCATTAGTACTTAGTGTGGGATATAGAGATATTAAGGCATCATTATGAGCAGCGAATGGAAGTCGTGAATCACATTAATGGCTTTCAATGTCATTAAAAGCTTATTTCTCCAGTTGAACAATGCCATGTGTCTTTGTCTAGGTCAGATTATTAACACGATAATTAGTGTAAAATAAAAAAATGTAAAATGAATAATAGAAATTGACGATTTTTAATATGGAATGATTAGGAAGGGGTCTGACTCTTTCGTCTATGTACGTCATATAATATGGCTCTGTGATGCAATTCATTTAATCGACTTGTCATTGACAGACAGTTCCTCAAATACAGATTACAGCGATTATCGCCCGATCTTACATCATCCGTTGTATACATGTATATCGGGTGTCATTTACAATTGCTGAAATATTTGGAAGGGTGTTCGGGAGTTATAGGCCGATATTCCCGGGGTATAGGCGGAATGATATTCCGTGAGTTATAGACAGAATGATATTCCCGAGCCATAGTCGGAAGGATATTCCCGAGTTATGGTGGGGGATATTCCTGGGCTATAGGTGGAAGGATATTCCCGAGTTAGAGACAGAATGATATTCCCGAGTTATGGTGGGGGATATTCCTGGGCGATAGGCGCTAGGATATTCCTGAGTTACAGGCTGAAGGATCCAAATTATGGCGGAAGGATATTCCCGAGTTATAGATAAAAGGATATTCCCGAGTTATGGTGGGAGGATATGCCTGAGTTATAGGCGAAAGGATATTCCCGCGGATATGCCCGAGTTATAGGCGGAAGGATTGCGGGGGGGGGGGGGTAAACATAGGATACACTTGACAGAGAAATCATCTCTCAAAGAAAGTACACACGGATTTAAAATTATTGATATTAAATGAACATTTTACCGCACCATGGTGTCCTCTTAATTCGAATTCCAGGTTGCCAATGGTTCCTTTGAGTACAAACCAACGTTTACACTTTTCGTCCCATTCGAATAACGAGACACTAGTATTTCCCTCTGTCCACTAAAATTCTAGGGAGCTTACTCAGTCAGTTTTAGCAGAAAGCGCTTAACAAAACTGTTGCAGTTCATTATCCGTCTGCTGTAAAAAAAAATACTGTTTTTGATAATAGATGGTGACTTCACAACAATGTTGTATGAACAATAAGACAATTCCTAAGATTTATAGATCAAGATAGTAGAACTATAAAGAATATTTATTATTTATTGTCGGTTAAATGACGAAAGATTTCCGGCAGATGAACTCGTCTTGTAATTAAAATAAACCCAGAGGTGAAGAGTTCGTGACTTACTATGAAGGTCTTCGTCATCAATAACACCAACAGTTACCAAGTGTTCAAAACAAAGTTCTGATCTCGAGAGAGAGAGAGGGGGCTTCACGTACCCTGGACACGAACCTTGTCATTTCCAACTAACATATGTATGGTTCGCTTATATTTTCGTAATTCGCACGATGGGTCCAAACCGAATGATCCGAAGAAAACACAAGAATCTCGACAAGTGGCGCATCCCTTGTCACATACAATTTGGTCTCCTCATCCACCCTCCCCACCCTTCTTCTGATTTAACGTAAATCTATAGGAGAAAACGAAGTTACTCGAGGTCAAAGATTTTCATATCTGCTGCTCTGTCGAATGGATTTGTAATAAGATTAGAAAAGAAATAAGCATTATAATGTCAATCACAGACTATAAGGAATCTGAAATGTCTGTCTTACAAATATAATTGTCAGTTAGCCAACACTGCCATTCTTGTTAATTAAATATGTTCTTGTTTTTAAAAGGCTGTGTCGAATGTTTTTAAGGAGAGTACGTTAGGTCAGAAGGTCTCTCGTGGAGTCAAGTCGTTTATTTTTGCTTTAACGTATCTTTGTGCACATTATATTATTGAATTTTAGATAAAGTACCAAGAGACCAATGTGCCAAGTGATATTTTACGAACTAATTATAATGTGGGGAAGCTTTGAACTATTCGAGGACGTATGACGTAATTGTAGTTCCCACTAACTCCATATGATCTTCTGAACTTAAACATATGTTTCTTTTGTGCAATTTAACATTTCCTATCGAATGTTATTATATAATTATTTTAATCATATGCATGCAAGTATATATATTCTACTGTAAGGTTAGTCTTACAGATTACAGTAATAAGATAGTTTTTTGGTTTGTTAACATACCTTATTTAAAGGGGCTAAATCATTATTCTTTGAGAATTTCTAGATCCCAAATATTAGTGATTAAGCTTCTTTAAATATTGCCCATACACGTACAGTAGTTTTTTTTAACAGTACATGTTTTTAATTATTAAATTTCATCACCTCTAGTGTATTCTAGTTAAAGATATCATTATGTAAGATTTAGATACGGTAATATTTCGTTCATTTTAATAGTTATCCATTAATACAACCTTGACTGACAATATCTAGTTTCCTTAAGAATTAATCGTGTCCAATAGTCAATCCTACATCCAGCAGTCATTCATTTTTGAACAATTTTTTCACAAATTGAAAGAAAACAAATGACAACATGTTAGAACGTCCGATATTGTACCATTATCTTGTTGTTAACTTGTAAGTTACGATGGACGTTACGATATTTCCATATTATCTTGTTAAACTTCTAAATTACTGTACCGGAGCCATTTATTAATCTTGTACAGCCATTATAGGTTTATCTTTTGTACTTTTGGTGAGATGGTTGGGAAGATTAATCGATCCATGTTGAAATAATCACCACTTATAAAATAGGTTACGGTTTCTAGTTTCTCGAAACACCCCAATTTATTTTGTCATTTAAAAAGATAATATTATTTTCTGGTGAAGTATTTTATGGGTTCAAATATCGATTAATGTCAGTGAATTTCGCGATACGGTAATAGAAATCTGGACTTTTTTTTCAAAGCCAAAGGGGAAGCTATGACGCTGTGAACACATCGGTTATGTTGCAGATATAGCCACCAAAGAAATACAAAAAAAAAACAAAAAAAAAACTGTAGAGATAAATAAAAAGTTCATGATACGCTATGTCTTAAGTTACCCCTCCGAGAAATCATTCTTCAACATTTCCTAAAAGAGGAAGCAAAAAAAAACAAACCCAACAACACAAGTACCGTTGCTGTGTGCATGTACTTCCTGCTAGGTGACGTCACGGTTGCTAAGAGATTAAATTTAATCCAGGACATTATCGATCATTGATATTTTAACTTTAATCTCTTAATTAAATTTTAATCAGTCAATCTTAATAATATAATGTAATATGAATGTATATAAACTAATTCGCATTCAATAGTTTCGGTATTTAGTCTTATTTATAATCAGCTATGTTCGGCTAAACTCGGCAATCTCTAGCGTCTGGGTATTACAGTCTACACAGATATTATTTATTTAGCATGCTCTCCAGATACAAATATGCGATAATTTCTGTTATTTGTTAGTACGCCGTTGTTGACTTATATTAGTAAAACAATATGTACCTGATCAGACATAATAATTGTGTTGCAATAATATTGTCTGTGAACTGATAGTGGAAAAACTTCAAAGATAATTAATTGGTAGTGGACTAACTAACTTGATGCGGACACTTCGAATACCAGTATAGCGTTTGTTTTGTGCGTTATCTTTTTTTTATGTTATTATTTCTGTAGTTTTGTAATCGGAGTTCAGCTTTTACTTCTTTTTGCTTCCGTTTCTCACTTCGTGTTTCATAAAGAGGGGGGGGCACTCACCCTACATGTTTTGTATTGAGGGGGGGGGGGCTCCCACTCATGCTCCGTACAGTGTGTATAGGGAAACTTTTGCCCCGACAGCAGCGATATGGTCTTCTTGTATATCCAAGGTCAACTGTCAATGGTTCTTTCACGTTCACGCCAATGTGTATACAGGACCTAGGTTTTTTCGTCCCATCCGAACGACTAAACCCGTATTCTTGTCAGGGCATACGACTGACAACAGGAAGCTTGCACCAGAAAATCCCGATGAACTTTCTCGGCTAATGCATGGATTGCACACGCGACCTCCAGGGTGTCAAGCCAGTATCTTACCAACTTAACCATCATAGTTTGGTATATTTACATCAAGAATTTGTTTGTATTCTGTAATATAATTGTGTTAGGTTTTATAGAAGGAACGACACACAAATTTGCTTTTGTTCAGGTTGTATAATACCAACCCGAGGCGTATAGAAGCATATATTTAATCTAGTCGGTATCAGTTTACAAATAAGTCGTTTGATGTTAGATGCATATAGGCATTGCTATTCGGGATCAGTTAACAAGGAAATTATTTGATGTATTATTTACTCTAGTGATTGAAATTGAACAAAACGAAGTCAGCGAACGATTCACTTTCAACAAAAAATATTAATACTTTAAGTTGAGAATCTTCGAGTGTTTGTGACAAAACCAATTTTCGATTCAATGTAATACACATGTTGGTACAAAGTTAAATGAAGCATGTTCAAATTATATTTTATGCACAATTTGATTTACGAACAATTTGCAAAGCCATTGCTAAGATACACACGCCTTTGGCCATTCATTTTAGAGCCATTTTATTCTGGAATATTGATAAGTGTATTGATACTGCTCGTTTACAACCGTCAGCAGTAATAACAATGACCAAATCTCACAACGCAGAAGTACCAACAATCCAAACCAATAGACAAAGTTCTTAAAAACTCGACCGATCACTTCATACGAACCTCACACAGCTAGACTCCTACACACATGCGAATTATTGGAATAAAATTAAACCATATGATAGTCCGGAAATGACCTAGTTAGTGTTTAAACTCTCTCTGTCTTAATGACGTTATTTCAGTTGCAATTTATAGTTACACCATATTGCTTGATTTGGAACTCGTGTTAATACCTTTTATGTCGACTGGAAACTATAAATACATGATAACTAGTCAGTAAGTATCTGAAAAGCGACATATTTCCATGGGATATACGTACACTAAATATCTTAACAAATCCGGTTCATTAAGTCTAACACATCTTCGAGGCTTTTCTCTCCAATTTTACTGAAAATGAAGGAAAATTTAATCAGTGTTTGGAGTGTAATATTCGACTAGAGGGAAATTAATAGTTTAGATGTCTTGTTAATATGAAAATTTTAAATTAATGTCTCAATACCTAATAAATTATACCCCTACGGCAGTCGTTAGGTTCGAGTTCTACTGAATGTTGCTTAGTTTATTAATGAATGTTTGATGTTGTGAATTGAAATGAAATAGAGTTTAACGTCCTACGGTTCTGTCCTGAAAAGGCTGATGAATACGATATACAGTGTGTCTGGATAGCGTTATTATGGCCTACTCTTATATTGAATTCTAATTGTCAAAGGACATTTTACGTGAACGCCAGTGTTCACACGGGACCTCAGATGTTCGTCGAATCTGAACGACCATCATATTCTTGATTTTGTATCGTAAAACTAACCTAAGAAGGGGTGGGGAGACGTGCAACGTACAGAGGGGTGGGTGGTAACATCGCACAATGATTCACACACTGGCGTGCACGTAAAAGATCCCTTGACCGTTGGAATTCGATATGCCACTGCCTGGGCACAATTTATCTCATTAGCCAAGTATAGAAGCAGAACAATAAACGTATATAACATCAAGGGGATGGGTTCGGTGGCAAGCTGCAATTCTCCATTGTGACATATATAGCTCCGAGCAAAAATAAAAACAATATCATAATAAAGACGATAATCGATGGGAAACGGAAAGGAGTAGGGGAGCATAATTGGTATTATCAGACTGACTTTTAGAATAGCGTGATTGCATCCAATATACTGGGACTTGTATTTGTATTTGTAATGCGCTCAATCGGTAAATATCATTCCAACATCTATGGGAAACCATTATAACCCGGTCATCAATACAGAGACTGAAACAGTCAAAGATATCGCGTACATGCCATTCAAACATTTAAGTGAAACTATAACCTGACCAGCAATGAATACAGAGACTGAAACAGTTGAACATCTCAGTGAAACCAGAACCAGGCAATGGATACAGATACAGACCATGTTTTATTCTAAAGGGGGTTTTGGTTATCAGACTACGTGAAGATATTTCACAAACAATTATTAGCAAATGAAAGTTTTGACGATAAACAAATGTTGTGATATCTAGGGGATATATCTGTTGAGTTTGAATCATTTAACGTAAATTGAGGGATTGAAAGGTTGGCGGAGGGACGCTCTGGAGACAATATAAGGCAATATAGTACAGAAGTTAAAGAAGCTAAGTCTCTAACTCCGTATCATCCAAAGTCTTACATGTTGAAAACGTTGAAAACACGATTTATTTGTCAGTTCAAATCAACATTGATGTTGTTATCTTACATTGAAAAGATGTGCTTCTGATATCCAATAATAAAGACAAAATAAACATTGTACCATTGGTACACGAATCGTATACCATAGTGATTTTCAGTATCATTTGTAACAAGTGACCAGAAAGAACAGGGCTAGATATATACCACATGACTTATCTGGAGATCATGCACAATAGACTGGAATACCCAGACACTATAAATTTCCATTCCATTGAGACCCATGCCGTAGTTCGCTAGACATGACTGATTTGAAATTAGAGTCAAAATGGAAACGATTGACTGTAAAACAGTTCATACAATCAGATTACATTATTATATGCGTTGCGACCCATTTGGGTCCATTTCTAAGCCCCAAATATTATAATAGCAATTTAACTCTTTTAAGATTAAAAGGAAGATTTAACACTAGTATGCTGATAGCATTGACTTGTGAACCCTGACCTTTTAGTGATTCATACCTATGTCATTAACTAATGAACTTAAAGGGGCTAAGTCTCTTACTCAATATCATCCAAAATCTTCAACATTGAAAACACGAATTATTTGTCAATTTAAATCAACATTGATGCTGTGATCTTACCGGAAAAAGATGGGCTGCTGATATCCAATATTTAAGACAAAATAAACATTTTACCATTAATACACGAATTGTGTACCACAATGCGTTTCAGCCCTAGTTCTAGCAAGAGACTCGAGGAACGAGGCTACTAGCATTGTGCCAAATCAAACGGCATACGTAGACTGGAATAACCAGACACTCCAAATAGCCACTCTATTGACACTGCTGGCTTATTTCGCCAAACATAACTTATTTGAAATTAGAGTAAAAACGGAAACCATTGAATGTAAATCGACTAAGATACATTCATATTGCAGTATTCTATGCGTTGCGACCCACTTGTGCCAATTTCTATGTCCTAAATGTTAGCGATTTAGCTTCTTTAAATGGGGTTTAACGTTCTACGGTTGTGCTCCGACTTGAGCCAGTGAAGGCGAAATTAACTAATAGAATTTATTATTATTCTAAGCTAATGTTTAGTACGTGTACTAAGTGGTTAACAGCTATACAGTTGCCATTAATTAACAGGACAGCTGTAAAAGATGCGATTATTGGTGTAAAAGTGTGACTATTTATAACACCCATCACTTTTGAATACACAAACTTGAACAATAGTGATGTATATCATTCAATACTCACGGTTTTAACTCCATAGTGACATAACACATACTTAATGACTACTGCTAGATTACCAACCATTTTAACTAACTTATATGGATATAAAAAATAACGACTTTGTGGCAATATTTTCATTTCTAGTGTTTTGTTCATAAGTCATAGCACATTGTACCGGCGTATGGCGTATACCTTGCACCCATCTTCCTTTACCCCGTCGGTGGGGTTGGGGGCCGAGTGGTTAGCACATGTCAGTCATTGAGTCAACATGTGTGTTTTCTAATCATCGGTTGTACGTGACAAGGGGTTGGGCTGCCTGTCCAATCTCGTGGGTTTTCTCCCTGTCCTTCGGTTTCTTCCCACTGCTAAAGACCCTTTCGCGCAAGCCAAATATTGAAATAAAGTCAAAATGATATTTATGTTAGTCCCGCAATGACCTAGTTTGTGTCGAGTGGGCGTTAAACCCCATTTTTCTCTCCGTCGGTGGTGTGACATGTGACCTTTAACCCCGATTCATTTCCTTATATCAGTGCATACGGGTTGAATTTGAATGACAGCCAATTCAAAACACTCGTTTAATCCCTATTCAGCTGGGGCGAATCAAAGACAACAAAAAATCAGACATAAAATTTGTTTTAAGATATTGAGAATTATATCTTCAAGAAATGTGTGTTTTTTTATCGAACATTTTATAAATAAGCTCATAAAGATGTCACAATATGTAGACATGCAATTTAAAAGTTTTGACAAACAAGGATAACTATTTAGATAGGTTTAGTCAGTTTTTATTATTCAACTGAAGCCAGGGCAATGCCTTGGGAAGCTGATCGTATGAATGTAATCCCCAACGGCCATATTGCTTAATAACTGGAATAATAAAATATTTAAGAGGCATTTAGCGATTGGGGAAACACATTAACAGAACACAATTTTTATGGGAAACATTTGTACTTGGTAACGATAAGAGGATACTTGTCTAAACGTCGTTCCTTTAGAATATATTAGTGACTGTTTCTCATAAAAACTGTATGCCCGTCTTCCATTAGCCCAGGTTAGATGCAAAAGAGTAGGACGTTAAACCCCATTTCATTTCATTTCATAAAAAATTGTTTTCCGTTAATGAGCTAATAAACTACCCAGTGCTCATATAAAATGGTCCATGAACGAAGAAATAAAACGAAATGAGTGTTAACGTCCCACTGCTCTGCTCCAAATGGTCTAATTGAGATGGACATACTCCATACAATGTGTATAAGGAAACTTTTGCCCCGACAGCAGCGATATGGTCTTCTTGTATATCCAAGGTCAACTGCCAATGGTTCTTTAACGTTCACGCCAATGTGTACACAGGACCTAGGTTTTTTTGCACCATCCGAATGACTAAACAGCTATTCTTGTTAGGGCCTACGACTGACAACGGCAAGCTTGCACCAGAAAATCCCGATGAACTTTCTCGGCTAATGCATGGATTGAACACGCGACCTCCGGGGTATCAAGCTAGTATCTTATCAACTTAGCCACCATAGTTTGGTATATTTACATCAGGAATTAATTATTGTGAGGAATGTTACCGATTATAATAAACCCGAAGATTAAACAGGTGTACAGATCTACCTGATAATTACATTATTTCACCTGTTAAACACGTGCAAAGTCAATATTCATAATAAATAATGTTCCTTACAACACGATAAGTTTGTTTACCTGTACATAATAAATCATTATTAATAATGTTTGAACAACAACGTGATTGTGATTAGAAAAAAAGGGAAATCATCTGAAATTGTTTTAACCTTGGAGAAACAAGAATCTAAGAGTGTGGTCGAATAAGATTACCCCGCTACCAGAATCTAATACTGTGGAGGGGTAGGATATCCTCTCAACCATAAAACTTAATACTGTGGTAAGAGAGGATAAACCCACCCCACCCCACCGCCACCCCTCTCCAACGAGAGTTGCATACAATGGTGGTATGGGATTACCACCCCCCCCCCCCCGCCCAGCGAGAATCTAATACTGTGGTGGGATAGGTTTACCCCCCCCCCCCCCCCCCAACAACGATTGACATACGATGGTTGGATAGGATTACCCCCCACCCCCCAGCGAGAATCTAATACTGTGGTAAAAAAAGATAACACCCACCCCACCCACCCAGCGAGAATCTAATACTGTGGAGGGATAGGTTTAACCCCCCCCCCCCCAACGATTGACATACGATGGTTGGATAGGATTACCCCCCACCCCCAGCGAGAATCTAATACAGTAGTAACAAAGGATAACACCCACCCCCCCACCCTTATCCCCCAACCCCCTAACCAGAATACTGTAGAGGGAGAGGAATGGAATGTATAAAGCTGTCAAGTTATTTAACATTAAATTATTCCATTTCTACCCATAGTTTTCCAGTGTTCTTGTAAATATAGTCAACAACAAATAACAATTATTGTCGTCATGTAAATCAAGTCTACCACTTCAAAAATACTTTAATTAAATGCTTACAGTAATTAGCGGAATATTTTTGTGGTTTATGTGCTCGTAACTATAAACCAAATTTAAACGGTAAGATGACAGCACGCTACTCAAAATTCCACTTTTATTTAGAGTACATTTTGTAAGTTTACGAACCTAATTTATATAAGCCATCTTCAATGAATCAAGCCAGCCTCAAAATAACACACATAATTGCCTTGAACGTACTTGTTTCGTGCACGTAAAAAACCCTAGACGGCTTAAATTCGATGAGTAGGTCATTTTCCCCTCAGGCTGTATGGCGTACGCCCGTTTGAATTGGCCTAGTCGAGGCAACACGTGGGAGTTCAGCTCCAATTTCATTTCAATTTAGTTCATTCCGATTAATGACACCGAACAATCGATACAAATATTAAGTTTCATATTTATCTTTATACTGTCGACAGGCGAAAACAACACCGGGTTTATCAAGTATCGAAGACAAACTGAAACGCCACAAGGGAGGGAGAGAAGGACATGGGTGTAACGTCCACTAGGTCATTTCAGGACTAACATATGGTTTAATTCTACTTCCACAATCCGCTTGTGCGTATCGGTTTTTAGCAGTGAGAGGAAACCAGAGGACCCGGAGAAAACCAACGAGGTTGAGGAGTCAACCCTACTCCTCGTCACGTACAACCAGGGAACAACTGAATCTGTCAATAGCGCGCCCTTTTTGGGACCTAAACTATTATTAATTCGACATTAATTAACTTAACCATACGAGAATCAACTCTTGATGGCATCGCTAGCCTGCGATATTTACTGGATTAGTATCATATCTGCTAATCAACGTCTATTAATAATTAAATCAAAAATGGATAATCGAGACTATGGGTTTTTTTATCGTTCCGACCTTAGTATGATGATCGAGGCTAGGATCAAAATTCAATCGCTAAAATCTCGCTTCAAAATGGATGAATTTGATGAAATTTTTAGCAAATTCCCTTTAAATTATGTATTGTTTAACTATTATGTTGAGAAATGTCAGCTCTTTATCTAACTTTTCATAATGTATATTTAAAAATTGATTGTAATTTATTAAACCTTGGGGTATTCGATTTGTTATAATTTGGAATAATTCAATGGATTTGAATAGAAACTACATTTCGTCAAATTCCGATTAAGTGTCTGGTTGTCGAGCTAGAACATGTCTTAATATTAGATTTCACAAGACGATAGCAACTGCTGCTATAATAATTATTAAGCACGATTTTGCTTCCAATTTCACACTTCTTCACGATTGTATTTCCAACAAATGGCACATACGTCAACCCAGTTATTCGCCACAGCACAATCGAGTCAACTCTATCAAACATGCGTTACAACAATTTGAAGAACGAGATTCAAGCGTTTCAAACCCCATGTAATACAACTTGAAGTAGACATAGCAAACAAAATTGAAACAATTATGTTTTAGAATTACATTGCCCCCCAGCTGTTTATCGATTTAAATAAAGATTTGTGCTTTTTTCTGTTTTATTCCAGAGAGAGAGAGAGGGGGGGGGGGGTGGGGAAGACAGAGAGAGGGGGGAGATAGTAAGAGACAGCGAGAGTGGGGTAACGTCCACTCGACACAGACTAGGTCATTTGGAGACGAACACAATTATATAATTTCAACAAATTGATAGTGCGCTGTGATCTTTGGTTGTTGGCGAAGGACATACTTTATCTTCAACCCGGGCCCGTAGCCAGCTCATAATTTTTTTATTTTTTTTTTGGAGGGGGGGGGGCTACAGATTTTTTTGGAGGGGCTGATGATGTGGCCGGCTAAGAATACCCGTAAAAAATCATTATTGTTGGCGAAATATTTGAGGTGGAGGGGGGGCTAATTGGATTTTTTTTTTGAGGGGGGGGGGGGGTGAGGGCTAAGTCACTTGACATAAAGACCGATTGAATACCTAAAGCACACGTGTAATACTATTGTCAAATTAACTAATCTATATTCTATTAACAACAACGACCGTTGAAGCCAAGCAGTTTTAATAATCAAGTTGTAGTAAGGAATTATTTATTTACGAGCACGAATGAAACACAAGAAAGTCCGTGTTCGTATCTATGAGGACGCGACAAGAACCGGCATTTGGCGAATTTAAACTTCTTCACCCGCTTCCTCGCAAAACAAGACAGATTCCTTGTAATAAGCATTTTCATTAAACCTGCATTGTCCGCCCATCGACTAGGCGAAGCGAACACAATGACGTGATTTAAATAATTCGTTTAGAGTTGAAATTTTCCCAACTTATTTCATATAACATTTTACTTTGCTTGATTGACCATCGTTAACGATGGAATAAAGAGAATAGTCAGACAAATGGCTCTTTACTAATTGACTCATAAAACACACAAATTGGTTATTGCAGATTATAAAACTTTTAGCGGCTTCTCTGAACAATCCATTATTCTATTAGCAGGCTACCAGACGCTTATTTAATTCAAATCATAAGCCTGACATTTTGAATTCCCACCAAATATATGTTTATTTATCAAATACGTTAGACACTCTTCAATTGTTGTGCACCTTTGCTGATTCTGTATAATTCAGTTTTACCCTAGATTATCTGACAAGCTGTCAGAAAAAAAGAAATGTAATGAAATGAAATGATGTTTTGATGTCCTACTGGTCTGCACTCATTGTCCCAATGAAGACAAGCAAACACCAGCAGTATGGCCAACTCGTATTTCGCATTTCGATTGCCAAGAAATTCGCATTTCAATTGCCCAGAAATTCGCATTTCAATTGCCAAGAAATCCGCATTTCAATTGCCAAGAAATGAAATGAAATGGGGTTAACGTCCGTCAGTTCTGCTCCGACAGGGCATGGGTGAGAGAACAAGAAAAAAGCTTCTACAGTTGGATAATCGGAGAGAGAGAGAAAGAGAGGGAGAGAGAGAGAGTACGTGTCATATCACTGAGTCATCCAACGCCTATTTATGTCTGAACAATTGAATAGATCATTCGCAACTCATTATACATTCCTTCCTTCATATTATAGTATCATAGTTAGTCTGTTGGAGTTTCTAACAAGTATTCTTGTAAAACACGTTGTAATTTTTATTTTGAGTTAAGTCTGTCTCCGAACACACCCAGGACTATAGCCCCGACAGTTCCATTCATTCTAATTAATAGTTATTGTGTATTTCTTACCCCTTGGCAGTTGGAATTCGATATAAGAGTAGGCCGTAATGCCGCTACGCGAGCAAAAATAGCAAACTGTATGATGTATGCCCGTTTTCCATTAGCCCAGGATAGGTGCATAAGAGTAGGACGTTAAGCCCCATTTTATTTCATTTCTTGCAATGTCTATGAAGTTCATAGAAAACAGGCATCGTGCGACGTTAGCTGATGATACGTTTGTAAATTTAAATGCCAATATGTAAAACATTTATTAACTTCACGATGTGGCTTCTCTCTCTGCCCGTTTGTAAATTAAACGACACTTTCAGATAAGTGGAAATCAAATTACAGACGCCGGTCGACAGGTTTTCTTGCGGCAACTAGACGATTTTGTTATGAATATTAATGATGTCCCTGTCAACAGTGATAAACACCAATATAGTGATGAGTGTCGTGCACGATTGAGATTATGCGATGCTAATTTTTAATAATGAGATATATACTCCTTATGTCTACTTACTATTAGAGAGAGAGAGATAGAGAGAGAGATGGGGTTTATCGTCGACACAAACTAGGTCATTTTGGGACTGACATATGGTTTAATGTTATTTCAATAATTCGCTTGCTCGTAGGGGTCTTTAGCGGTGGGAGGAAACCGGAGTACCCGGAGAAAATCCACGAGGTTGGACAGGCGACCCTACCCCTTGCCACATGCAACCAGGGATTCGAAACCGCACCAACTGACTCAATGGCTGGCCATATGATACTGCGTGCGTACGCTAACCATTCGGCCACCCCACCCTCCTTACTATTAGAATAATACACATTATTGTGTTTTCATAGCGGGTTCTTGTCTGCCTGTCCCCATCGACTCTCGTCTTGTAACTCTGTGTGGCCGTAAACAACTTCATTCTACAACTTGCGGTGAGTGAGAAGAAGAGGGAAATAGGGTTTAACACTCGATATAAATCAGGTCATTGCGAAACTAACATATTGTTCAATTTCAATAATTCGCCTGTGCGTAGTTCCTTTCAGCTCTGAGAAATCGGAAGTCCCGGAGAAAACGCACGAGGCTGGACAGACTACCCTACTCGTGTCACGTACAACCGGGGAATCTAAACCACGCCAGCTGACTCAATGACCGACCTTTTGATATAGCGCACGCTAACCATTCGGCCATCAAACCCACCCATTTACTTGAGTTGAAGTAACACAAACTTGTACCGGGCGTTTCTTAGGAGATAAACACTTCCTGTGTCGCATTTAGAGGGTTGTTATTGTCCAATAGACATGTCCTGAGCGTCGCGTATTCTAATGTAAAATCTCAGGACAATATATTGGACAATATCAGCCCTTTAAATGCGAAACAGGGAGTGCTTATCGACATTGTAACATACAAGTTCAGGATTTTAAAAGAAATTACTTAAACAGAGGGATGTGTTATTGCCCAATAGACAGTGTCTAATTGTCCAATCAAAACGAAAGATTCACCCGTTAGCATGTTACAGTATCTAATAACATATTGAAACAAGGCAAACTTGTATTCAATGATCAAGTTTTGGAACCATCTTCAAATATAATATGTTCGTGTTTTTTTATTTGTTTGGAGACAATATTCGAACGCAAACTTGTGTGGTTTTGTTATCTGTTTAGAGATAATAACCCAAAAAGAAAAAAAATGGCGATGCAAAACCAATTCTTACCAAAAAAAAAGAACGTATTATTTCAATCTTATATTCAGGAAACTGATTTCTTGTATTTCAATCTTGTAGAACTAGGGATTGTTTTTCCTTTCCAATCTTCAAGCGATTCAATTTCCAATTACTAATTCAATTTCACAATCACTACAAAAAATGCCAGTAACACGGGGGCGTCTAGATCACTATGGTTGTTTATAAACGAAAGCAAGTAGCCTAGGGTATTAAACCAGAGGAAGAAATAGCAATACATGTACTTTAAAATAACTTGAAGAGTTTTTTTAATGTTGTTCAGAGATACAAAGTAACATGAAATCATTGACCATTATAAACTTTTATACTGTACAAGGTATATAATTGTGAAATAACGACGGATGGGGGGGGGGGGTTAACGCGTGTGCGTTGCATTATTATGTCAGCATTGAGCCAACTGGTGTGATTTCGATTCCAACGTAACGTCGCCTGTCAAATCTCGTGGGTTTCCATCATAAGGTCTGTCATTGAGCCAATTGGCGTGGTTTCGATTCCCGGTAGTGTCAACTGTCACATGTTCAACCTCGTGGGTTTTCTCTGTGTTACCAAGACGCTTACGCACAAGCAAATTATTCAAATAAAACTGAACCATGTTAGTCCCGAAATGATCTCTCTCTGTAATAACACTTAAGCGTAAAAAGTGACAGTAATTCTAGATATACTAGATAATGAAAACAACATATGCAATTTAATTTGAGGCTAGCCTCGAACGTCATTACTAACGTAGGTACAAAAAGTCTCGACTATCCAGTTTTACGTTAAATATCCATCACAAAATGTATTCAAATCCAGTAAACAACGCAGGCTACATGGAGAGTTGATTCTGGTCTTGATTAATTAATGTCTAATTTATAATTTAGATAAATTAATCAAAGATCTGTAATAGGCAGATTTAGGTCTTGAATAATGTATGTTTAATCAAATTATTATTAAGATATTAATTTAGCGATAGCGACTGGGTATAAATATAAGAGACGAAATCCGGACAATTGTGTTCATTCGTTAATAAATAAAGCTTGGAAATTTTGTAAATGCAATCATTGATTATATATTATGACACATTATAAAACACATCCCTGTTTTCATTGTCGTTACTGATTTAATAAAGCCTAACATATCTTCACACCTTTTTAGAGTGTTCCATTGAATTCAACCAGCAGATTTGGTTTATTCGCGGATTAATATAAGATTCCTAGAAATAATAATAACGAGTTTTATTTTACATACTACCTGATCAAAACACTATACTTTTATTTCATGTTTCATGTTTGGCCTTGGATACATATTTTTTCGCATCACGTAAATAAATTCCCGAGTGTATAAAATTGTATGGTTAATAAAAACCTGAATAAACTGACGTCACATTTTAGACTAAATACTTGAATCACTATTTCATAACTCTGAAATGATTTTTTGGGTTATTTGCATTCATCCTGTTGACATTTCAATTTTTTCTGGTATTCGGGTTAATGTCATGTTATTTCTGAAGTTCGGAAAATTTATTGAATATCGTGCTAGAAAAATACTGTTACAGTGGCTACAGAAATGAAATGGAGTTTAACATCCTGTTCCAACTGGGCTAATGAAGACGGGCATACGCCATACAGTGTATTACGACGGGAAATTGTACCTGGGCAGCGACAAGGGATCTTTTACGTGCATGTATACACCGAACCTCAATGTTTCATCCTATCCGAACGACTAGACAGCTGTCCTTGTCAGGCACTCCATCCCGCACTACTCACAATAGGAAACCAGGTCGAAAAATCTGGATAAACTTTCTCGGCCAAATAAAGAATCGAACACCAGGTCTCCAGGCTAGCGAGCCAGCATCTTACCGTTACAAACACATGAATAACACTGACAGAACAGATTATTGGTAAGAACCAATTCACTTAAAACGACCCTTTGATAATTTGGAAATGAACTTTTGTTTTATTCCTGCCCCGACTAGGCTAGTAAAGACATCCATGTAACGTGGAATATGCTGTGGAACGCAGTAAACTGCTTTTTCAGAAAATAAGTTCGACCCCGAGGTGTCATTTGAGGTGCGTCAAGTTGTGTTCCGTCACTATAGATTAGATGTATACACGTGGATTACAGAGAGAGGAATGGGGTTTAACGTCCACTCGACACAAGCTGGGATATTTCGGGACTAACACATATGGTTTGATTTTATTTCAATAACTCGCTTGTGTGTATGGGTCTTTCGCAGTGGGGGGCGGAGAACCCGGAGAAAACCCACGATGTTTGAACGCGGAAGAGAAGAATCCAAAAGTCACTGGTTTTATGCCCTATTAACCCGAAGGTCGCCCGCACTCGAATGACCACTACGCTAGGTGCAATCTATTTACTCCATTCGAGTGTTTCTTTTCTTATCAAAGAATTTATTAACAAATGATTTGTTCTCCAGACATCAGTTCTTTCGTTTACCATCTCCATCCACTTGAACTCTTCTCCGTGAAAATGTTTTCATTCTTTCCGATCGACAATCTGTCATTATTGATAAACTATTTCAAGAAAACTTGATGACAATGAATAACTGAAGCGATTGTACTAGATCAGACTGTATTCTCTTATAATATACAACTTGTTGTCTGGGGATTGCCGTGTAGTTATTGCGTGTACCTTTGATAACAGGTTCTGTCATTGAATCAAGTGGCGTGGTTTAGATTCAAGGACTATGGTCATATGTCCAATGTCATGGGTTTTTCGCCGGGTGCACCAGTTTCCTCCTCCTAAAAACGTCTATGTGCAAACGAATTATTGAAATTAATTTGAACATATCATGTTAAACCCCATTGCTCCCCCTCTCCCTGCTCTCTCTCTCTCTATCTCGCCTAGATGCCTTTAGGAATGGTTTGGTTGGAAACCGGAAGACCGAGCGAAAACCCACGTGTATTTAGTGTAGGACCGAAATAGCAATGGCTCATGAAATGACTGGCAATCGGACATTAAGTATCGACTGCGTCGTATAGGCCGACACCCGATACCACTTTATCGTAGAAGAGTTCAAATACTATTCCGATTTTCCTAATTAAATCTTAAATAATCAATAGCCTTTGAACCATTTCAGCGCATTTTATATACACCTTGTCGAGACAAATCAGATATAGTTTAAACCAAGGAGAATAACGACCGATACGACTTAACATGCTCATGCAGACCTGTAACATTATACGATCCCCAACTCTACCCACCCATACCTGTAACACTGCGATCCCCAAATCTATACCCACCCAGACTTATAACACTAAGATCCCCAAATCTATCCATCCAGACATGTAACACTACGATCTCCAACTCTACCCACCAAGACCTGAAACACTACGATCTCCAACTCTACCCGCCCAGACCTGTAACACTACGATCCCCAAATCTATCCATCCAGACATGTAACACTACGATCTCCAACTCTACCCACCAAGACCTGAAACACTACGATCTCCAACTCTACCCGCCCAGACCTGTAACACTACGATCCCCAACTCTACCCGTTCAAACCTGTAAAAGTACATTATATAATACGATCTCCAAATCTACCCACCCAGATCTGTAACACTAAGATCGCCAACTCTACCCTTTTAATTCGCCTGTCCGATAAAGTACATACGTACTTTGACACAGATAGCTGATAACGTCTCCCTATGTCAAATAGCCCTCGTAGCACCTCTCAATCAAAACGGCATTCCACCATTAAATTCTGATAACCAAATAAAATAAATCGTGTTTATTTTCCCGTTGGTGCCATTTCCAATTATATTTTGTAATTATCTCGGCCATATTTGATAATATAACTGTTCATACTATAACCAGAAATAATTACGATATTTTTTAATGTCTTGAAGCAAGACAAGCGCCCAATGTATTAGTCGGGAGCCTCGTGTCTGCACTACAGTGGCTCAGTTGATAAGGCGCTTGCCTGCAATCACCAAAAGCCCGTCAGGTTCGACCCGAATGTTCTTCGTGAACATTTCTCAGTCTGCACTACAGTGGCTCAATTGATAAAGCGCTTAGACTCTTTCAACCGTGATTTCTGTTACTATTCCAATTAGACTCTTTCAACCGTGATGATTGTTCGGGTAACAAAGGGCGGTAGTCTAGAATACATATACTTCATAGAGCACTTACCGTAATTCAACTCACTTTCTTGTAGTTTGTATTGTTACACGGCTATTATCAGCGAGATTTTCAAGTGGTTTTTCGTGATGAAAGTCCACGACACAGTAAATATTTTGATCGCAATAAACGATGGAGTTGCGTGAATATGACGGCAAAGCGATCCTTTAAAATAATCTGACAACGAGGAAGCAACTTTTGATAAAGCTTTTGATTACCGCTATAATTAGACTAAATAAACCAGTTTTAAAAGGTCGCGTAATTGTCAAATTAGCCACAAGTTGTCTAAACTATACCATAATTTGGCTACATTTCTCAATACCATCATTGAATTTGGCTACAAGTGTCCAAAATGTTGCTGAATTTGACTAGACGTCTCCAAACTGTCACTGAAAGTAACTACAAATGTCCAAAATATCGCTGAATTTGACTTGACGTGACAAAACTTTCACTGAGTTTGATTACAAATGCCCCAAACACCGCTTAACTTAACTACATGTGGAACAACTATTGCCGATGTGGACAGCGATGGTGCTGCAACATCCTGGGATTCGAATGATAGACGTTTGTAAACAATGTATAATAAATAATGCGTGCCTATTGTTTATCATTTACCCGTGTAATGATACACAGTTTTATTTTAGAACATATGATAAAGACAAACAAGAGAAACCTTACCGTGCGACAGGACACATTTACATTAAGGACTAATATGGCTTCCCATATAACAATTTCAAAAGTGGTTGACCGTCATTTAAAGGTTACGGGACATTTAGGGTGAATGCAAATTTAACATGGGCATCACGAAATGTCATAACTTGCCCAGGCTGTACAGAGCAGATTATTGGTCAAACATAATACTTGAGATCGCGAGTTGCTGTACACAAATCACAGATACAAAACCCGAGAATATCGTATGATATCGCTGAGCGAACATCTGGACAGATGTGCACACAACTTTAACACAAAATTTGAAACATTCCTGTTTTACCACCTACTAAATGATTGCGCAAAACAGAGAACAGTTAAAGAGGAATATTTCATAAACAAATTTAGACCCCTGCTAAACAAATAAAATAACCTATACATATTGCGTTTTAAAATTATATATAAGGTTAATATATGGAATACAATTTT
Organism: Patella depressa; assembly: GCA_948474765.1. NCBI lineage: Eukaryota > Metazoa > Mollusca > Gastropoda > Patellidae > Patella > Patella depressa. The sequence goes on from OX419717.1 coordinate 80,441,251, forward strand.
ATAACGAGCCGCAATAACAAATCGACTGATGGTGGTGGGGGGGGAGTGGAAGCTGACGGAAATGATAAAATGGCACCCAGTGATTCAAACCGACATATGTTCCAATGTTTTTGTTCCAATATAATCCGCTTTAAGATTGAAATCGTGGGATGAAATATGGTTTGCTCGGTTGACTTCATCTTTGATGACTCCATTAAAAACCACCATTGACATTCTGATGTGTACCATGATAAAACGGTTTCGTTAATCTTACTCGACGTTTGTTTAATGGCGCGAGCAGGACAGAAAGGGGGAATAATCGCTGATATACGTTATGCCCTGTAGAATTGATATCATAAAGAGTATTCCACCAGAAAGATTACACGTCAATAATTCTCATCAGCGCACCCAAACACAACATTGGCATTTAAAATCTGTGTAGCAGAAAACTTGTTAATTCTGCGTGAATGAACTGAAACCACGTTGTGTTTTTGGTCAATCAAAATAAAGAGTAGGCAATAATCACGATTTTATTAGCCCGGTTTTTGTAGAATAGTAGGACGTTAAAGCCAATTTTTATTTCATTCTTCTGTGAGGAAATGGGGGATTTTACATCACATCGTTCGACGCGAATGGGGACTGTGTATGGTATTGTCCGCTGAAGTTCGCACGGATAGCGAGCTGAGTGTCACACTGTTGGGACTTTGAATGAGAATGGGGGACTGTGCATCACATTGTGAAGCCCATCGGGAATTAAGGCTGTGAGTCAGATTTTCAGCGGCGGTTCCCTGATAATGAGGACTGTGAATCACACCATCCGCGGTGGTTCCACGGAAGTGAGGACGGTGGATCAGAGCGTCTACTGTCGTTTCCCGAGAATGAGGACTTTGAATTATTAGACCGTCCACTCTAGTTACCCGGGAATGAGGATTGTGAATAATATTGTCCGCTTTTTTTTCTCGAGAGTGATAAGTTAATCAGCCCGCAGACACTTTAATCTACCGATTTGCTTTGTACGATTGAACAAGCCAATTAATTGCTTGGCTATAAAAAACAACTGTAGATGTATAAATCATTATCTTTAGTTATAAAATAGAAACCAATTAATCTACATGCAATTCTTCAACCGATGACATTTAACGGTCCCTGGTCATTAGAAATGTGTTATATTCAAATCGACTTCCTTATCTCAAACTCTACAACCAACGCGGATACAACAGAATTTAAAACAACGAAAATAGAAATGAGGTTTAACGCCCACTCGACACAAACTAGGTCATTTCGGGACTAACATATGGTTTAAATTTATTTCAATAATTCGCATGTAGGTAATTCCGGGGACTATCATATGGTTCAATTGTATTTCGATAATTCGATTGCGTGTTGGGGTCTTAAGTAGTGGGATGGAACCAGAGAAGCCAGAGAAAATCCAATCTGATTAAAACACAGATCCAATTTCGTTTCGTTTTCTATAGTTCAAAATTTCGTTTTTACTTGTCTTTACTACTCTTGGATCTGGAAGACTTGTTATTTAAGTCGTGTTCTGCCTAAAATGAGGGGTCAGCCAATCAAATGGTCTGTCGAATCGACCGTTTGACCTTTTCATGCGTGGAACTGTGGGTAAATATTACCAGCGGATAGAAATCAAAAGCATGATTTTAAAAAGCATGGCGGTCGCTAATTGGTTAATCGAATGACTGACTTTATTGGGTCAAATGTCCCGTGCTTGATACCTGACGTCATATAACGTGAGCTCTCACTATAACTTGTTAGATCTACATGAGTGTAGGCCATCGAAAGTATAAAAAAACGAAACGAAATATAGATCTATATTTTAATTAGATTGGAGAAAACCCAGGCAGGTTGGACAGGTACAACTGGCGAATCAAAACCTCGCCAGATGACCCCATTGCCAGACCTTATGAATGAGCCCACTCGTGCTAACCATTGAGTCATCCAAACCCCTCTGGTTATAGAAGTGGGGTTTAATGTAGTTATGTAGTTATAAGTACACACAAATCAGAATAATTTATCACCATCAATCAGTCTTCAAATCATACTACCACTTGAATATATACTAGTTTACGATACGTTTTATAAGATTTAGATGAAGAGTTAGCCATTCGTACTATTATAGATAATGCAAAATGATTGAACTTTTTTAAATTATTCTTTTGTGAGCTCAAATATTAGTCTTTCAGGGTTTGACAATATTCTCGAATCGGAGGAAATTGTTAAAACAATAACGGGTGGTAGTGAGCAAAGGGAGTATTTGTCGGCGATTTCGTAGTTTGGTAGTTTGCCAAAGACATCGAAGATGGTTAGATATATATCGATCTCTCAATACCTTCATATATAAATACAAATTTAAATGCTCAGTGACGAGGTTTGATTCCTCACACTATTTGTACCCGTTCACGTTTTTACAGCGGGTTTCCCATGCAGAATACGGCACAGTGTGTAGTGTTTTTAAATTTACAATTTATATGTATTCTCGTTACACGCGGGTTGGCACATATTTTGGGGGCAGGCGGCACTGTATGGATTAGTAAATTTGGAATGAGAACTAATGGTTTAAAAAGATCATCAACGCAAATCTGTTTTCGGTAATTTTGTTGTTGAAACAGATAATATGATAGCATATAATATTGAACTTCATACACATACACATATATACACGCTGAAATTCTGAGAACCGAAGAATCATGTGAATGTCTATTTACATTTGAGAAATAATAACTATTAATCAATAATTATAATATATTTACATTTTAGAAAAAATAACTATTAAACGATATATATAACGATGACAATAGTAATAGCATATAATAAGATACGATATACAATGTTAAAATACAATATGATCGTACGTTAGAGAAAAAAAATGAGTTTCATTCAAGTAATTCGAAATTATAAACACCAGAAATTACAAGAAATTGCGAAACTATTGTCAAAGATTTTCAACAAATAGAGCATTTTTATTTCTTAAAATTTGACAGTTACATATTTGAAATTTTCGTCTGGGTTCTACTTCAACATTTTCTTTTAATGATACAGTTTATCAATAAACTTAACAGAAATTTATATAGTTAATGACTTCACGCTCTACTGAGTTGGTAAACCAACCTAATCAACATTCTTAATCTCTTGAGCACTATAACACAAAGGTGCTAATTAAGTGATGAGATTAGCAGAATTTAATCCCATAAAAGATTTAATATACAAGACCTATATTACTAATGCACGGACTATTCTCTTTCGTTCTAAATTATAACACCGAGAGAAATATTAAACAAACATTAACAAATATATGGAGTGGTTGCTTTGTGATATAGTGTTAGAATATAACGATATCTTTAACTTGCTTTTTCTTCGGCGACCCCAAGTTTAATATCAGTTATCTTTTTAAATAAAGCCTCCGAACTGCAGTCGCCTTGAAAAGCAAAAGTTCTTCAATATGAACCCTGAATAAGCGCATGCACGCTTGTACATGTATAAATAGAATTGTTCCTTTGATCTAGAAGGGTTACTTGGTTGCCGACTCCGCGCTTTGCACGAACTATTCGTGAAACGGCAAGACGTGATGTCTGAAATAGCCGGGTTGACGTTTGAATCATATGCTCTTTGTTTTATCTGGAATCGGGTTATATGGTACAAATTTACCAATAATAATGTAAATAGATATTCACACGATTCTTCGGTGCTCAGAATTACAGCTTGTATGTATGTATGAAATTCATTATTTCTGTTATCTGCTATTATTATCTGTTTCAATAAAATTAGTGAAAGCAGATTTGTGTCGATGATCTTTTTTAAACCATTAGTTGTGATTCCAAATTTAACCCATGCAGATATCAAAGGGCCGAACGTACTAAAATAACAACCACATATTGATTGTAATATGACATGTGTGGATTACGATGTAATTCATAGAGTGATCGACACCTGTATGCCTATAATAGATGTCGGAATGTTTCATGCGGCAATGACTGAAACATCAAAGCGAAGAGCTCCGTGACCGGTCTGTAAACAGTTGCAATCACGTGACATTCTCCCGCCATTTCTAGAACTATAGCTAAGAAAAAAACCATCTAATGGGAACTTATTTGTTGGTAATATTATTAATAAAAAAAGTATGATATATATTATAAATTATTATTTGTTAATACAAATTGTGTCTTAATTCTTAAAGTAGCCTAGCTTAACGAAACAAATCACTAAATTATTTCTAAATTTTCATCAGCATCTAGAAGCTGAAATGTCAATCTTGTGACATCAAAGGGATATCCGCCATTTCATCTTTCATTCTACTCACACGTAAACCATGCGGTATATTTCCCTGCCTTTTCCAATACCTCTACTAAACCATGTGGTATATTTTCCCGCCCTTTCCAGTACTTCTACTCGTAATGATGAATTGTCCAGACAATACCAGCAGTGATCTAGACAGAAGCAACGTGAAAAAAAGACGCGAAGTAGTAAGTTTTGGAACTATTTCACGATAAGAAAAATAACTATAGTGAGGACCATTGTTTATTTCATAATTAATAAATTGGTTAATACTTATCAGAAACAATTTAAATATTGTAATATCTGTGTGCACATGGGCAGAATGGTATTCTCAAAAGTCGGATTGAGAGAACCGAACTCTCAGACAGTGTGTGAATAAGGATTTAAAAAGATAACAGAGACCGGTAAGGATTTTGTACTTTTATTTCGGTTGCCGTGCGCGTGGTTATTTATATAACAGAGACCGATGAGGCTTTTTATGGTTTATTATTTCCTTTTTACGACCCCATGCGAGTATAAAATAGCAAGATGAACAACAATAAATACAAATTGTAAATTAAATAACACTATACATATTGCCCGCATCCTGCAAACTACGGCGTTTATGGAAATTGCTGAAAAAATACACCCATTATTGTTTAAAAACAGTATTCTGCAAACTACAGCTGTTGTTCACTGCCATCCATTATTGTTAAAGAAAACATTTCCCGATTCGGGAATATCAATAAATAATTAATTAGTATTTTATTCAGAACGTAGCGACAATTTAACGGGCAAGTTACAATTACCTATAGTAACAATACTCACCAGAAATTATATAGTTAACGATTTCACGCTCTACTGGCACCGTTGTCCAATTACTAGCGCACATCAAAGATAACTGGCAGCTTCATCTAGATAGTGAAAGGGGACCCCAATGGTAACGTTTTGTTAATTAGTCACGCTTTTCCCGATTTCTCCAACACACGCCAGACTAGTGATATGTTCGTATAAACTCACGTTTGTTTGATTACTCACGTTATTTTTACAAACTGACACAAGTTAGAAAAACTAACTGATTAACTAAAATACTCACCCTATGATTATTACTGACCATTTATAAGAAAACTGACGTACGTTGCAAGTATTGGCGGGTTTAAGCGACAACTAACAACACGTATATTTCTCACCGGTTTCCATGAATAGTAACCACAATTAAGCTTTTCTACTTGCTTGGGTGATTTTCTAACGCAGAAGCCCGTTACTAGAAGCTCTGACGACATTTCAACACACTATGCATGTTACCGTGATACTCGCCAGTATTTTATATAGTTAATGATTTCACGCTCTACTGACGTCAGGTCCAATTACCGACGCACATCAAAGGTAACTGGCGGTTATACTCGGATAGTGAGCGGTAGCTCAAATAGTGACGTTTTCGTCAATTTCTCCCGCACGTGCCCCAATAGTGATATGTTTGGATAAACTCACGTTTGTTTAATTACTCACGTTATTTTTACATACTGACAGAAGTAAGGAATACTAACCAATTAACTCACATACTCACCGTATGATTATTACTGACCATTAACAGAAATACTGACGTACGGTACAAGTACCGACGGGTTTAAGCGACAACTGACAACACGTAAATTTCTCACTAGTTTTCATTAATAGTAACCATAATTAAGCTTTACTACTTGTTCAGATGATTTTCTAACACAGAAGCCCAATATTAAAAGCTCTGACGACATTTCTACACACTATGCACCTTGCAGTGAAGATGAGTGCATTAATTGCAACCACCGCAGTGGTTGACGGTATAGCTAATTAAGCCACGCTTCTCCTTTTTGAAAGTAAATCAAAATATGGCACATTGTATGGCGTAAGCCCGTTTTAATTAGCCCATTCAGGAGAAGAACAGTAGGACGTTAAACACAATTTCATTTTATTTTTCGTTAACGCTGGAGGTGCTTTGGCAATGTACACTACGTCATTATATAATATGTGAAACAATCAGTATGTCAACACGTTACAAGTTTTACGTCAGCAGTGATTTTCAATACAATAAAGTTATTGAACTATGTTTTATTGCCATGTACATGAATTAGAACGTAAATCATTCTATACAAACCAAATTTAGTTTGTGTGAAATATACGTTGGCTACAAATACTTTATTGAAGCATATCGACACGATACATGCTGTCATGTCATGTAGCAAGAGATGTCCATTAATCACACCAAATAAAAATATTCTTTGGCGTGTATGTTGTTAGAGAACATTCATAATAGTCGCAACACAGGGGAGTTAACTCTAACACGATTAATATAAATGACGTAATTAGTGTGACTATTAGTTAAACGGTTATTAAATGTATTAAACGAGTACAAGGAAATGTTCGATATACGCCCCGTGGGGATGGGTAAATCAAACTAGTCACGCATCGATACACAGTAATTATTATCTCTTTGATGCAGCTCAGCTAATCGGAACTTGATTGTTAGTAGAGCTATTTAAGATTCGTATCGATCTGATCCTATCCCAGTAGATTAGTGATCGATCTATGACGTCATGATTGGTTTTATTATCTTTGAAGGTTATCGACCTGGTTGTCAAGTCAAACGATACATCGTTTAGTAATCAATTTGTTCAAAGCAAATATTTTTGAAATAAGGTTTTTTTTGGTAATTTTCCGCCAATTTTCACTATATTGTGTCTGTCTAGTTAACCAGGCGTTTGTTAATCTGCATAAATATGCAAACATCTAGGGTAGAATGAAAAGTTTTTCCAAGTTGACTTATAAGCTGTCCATTACTCGGGGCTAACGCATGTTTCAATTTTATTGCAATAATTCGCTTGCGGGTAGGGGTCTTTAGCAATGGGAGGAAACCGGCAAGGTTAGACAGGCGACCTGGGTAGAATGAACAGTTTTTCCAAGTTGACTTATACGCTGTCCATTCGGGGCTAACGCATGGCTCATTTTTATTTCAATAATTCGCTTGTTGGTAGGGGTCTTTAGCAGTGGGAGGAGCTGCCGACCACACAAGAGGTTAGGCAGGAAACCCTACTCCTTGTCACGTACAACCGCGGGGAATCGAAACCACGCCAGTTGAATCAATGGCAGACCGTATGATACAGCGCGCACTTGCTAACCATTCGGCCATCAAACCCCTCTTAGCCAGGGATATCAAGTCATATTAAAGACGTTCATGTCGTGTTAAAGTAAACGATGGTTGATTAGATCATGAAAGAAGCTTACAGTCTGTTATCTTGACATAATACACCTTAAATAGTACAAGATGTCAAACTTTGTCAGATTAACCGTCTGGTCGTCGTTATGATTCATCAAATCCTGGTTTAAAAGACACTTGGCAATGTTTTCCGTTAACAGACATTGTCCCAATCGACTTGTTTCTGCTTCGAGACATATGAGGCCAGGAACTTTCAGTACTACATTTCTCAATAGTAGGAAACTTCTCATCGAATCCATTGACTGCGTGCAAACCCTAATCTGTAGCTGGTCGAGTGTACGGACTGCGTGCAAACCCTAAACTGTATCTGGGAGAGTGCATGGACTGCGTGCAAACCCTAAACTGTAGCTACAAGAACTCAAGGACTGCGTGTAAATCCTAAACTGTAGAATACGTCGACCGAGAGAGAGAGAGAGAGAAAGAGAACGTCATTCATAAATTAACATATGGTTCCATTTTCAACAATTCGCTAGGGGGTAGGGGTCATTAGCAATGGGAGGACACTTGGAGACTCGGAGAAAACCCACGAGGTTTCACAGGCGATCCTATATACAACAGTTCATATGATTTAAATTAAACCGTATTATCTGACAAATATCGTGAATATATTGTCCCGTGACTAGAAACATGAATTAAATATACTCCCGGACTAGAAGACGGTTTTCCCTGAGCGAATATAATCATGTCAAACGATAAGATCAACTGCTGTCATTGCAATAACGTGATTAGTTAAAGCTTGATTGTCTCGTCTTTTACAAGAATTATTATTCATGTATTACTAAAGATAAAAGATGAGTTTTCTTATAATAACCAGATAATTATTCAACTCGGTGTATTTATATCTAATGGTTATACAGAGAAAATAATTAGTTTTTCTTCCTTTCCTACTTAACAGATGAAATACCAAGACAATGTAATATAATACATTTCATATTTAACAGACTTTGCTCTGTTTGTTTAGGGGGAGAGAGAGAGAGAGAGGTGGGGTTTAACGTCCACTCAACACAAACTAGGCCATTTCCGGGCTAACATATGGTTTCAATTGATTTCAATAATTCGCGTGTGCGTAGAGGTCTGTAGAAGTGGGAAGAAACCGGAGGACCTAGAGAAAACCCACGAGGTTGGACAAGCCACCCTACTCACGTCACATACAGCCGGAGATTCGAAACTACGCCCGTTGACTAATGACAGGCTTTATGATACAGAACGCACTTGCTAACAATTCCCTCCCCCCCCCCGTTTGCTTAGACTATATAATAATAATCCCTGGCTTCACGTGTATCCTGGCGGGGAGAGGAGGGGGGTAGGTGGCTGAATGTGGTTAACGCTTGCGCGTTGTCTCATAAGGTCTACCATTGAGTCATCTGGCGTGCTTTCGATTTCCCTGTTGTACGTGAGAAGGAGTAGAGACGCCTGTTAACCTCGTGACATTCTCCGGGTCCTTCACTTTCTTCCCACTGCTCCGAGCCCTTACTCGAAAGCGAAGTAGTGAAATAAAATTAAAGCATATGATAGTCCGGAAATGACCATCCGTCATCATCATCATCATCATCAATCATCATCATCATCATCATCATCATCATCATCATCATCATTATCATCATTTTAATTACGTGTATCTGAGATAATTTCATATCTATTATTGTACTGGTTGTACGTGACAAGGTGTAGGGTCGTCTGACCAACCTCGTGTTGAACCATATGTTAGTCCTGAAATGACCGAGTTTGTGTCGAGTGGGCGTTACCCCCCCCCCCTGTCTATCTCTCTATCTCTTGTATTCTGATGTCCGTCACATAATGGTCGTCATTGCTATCAACACCATCCCTGTGGTCTTCGACATAAACGTTTACAGCCACTGAAATAGAAACACTTATTGTATTGTGGAATAAAAATAGAGAAAAAAGTGGATAGGGTCCCGCTCTAAACACATGTTGGTTATGATAATCGTGGACGGACTAGACCCCACCCCACAATTATCTACACGGCAAGCCTGACGGTCACTAATTGTAAAGTTTTTAGACTAGACCGTATGTGATTATATAAAAAGGAACGTGATTTAACTATGGTGTTGGATCATGTATAAAATGTTACCAGTGAATTAAAGACACTCATCCGATACAAACTGTGTGATTTGATGATATATTTAGACAAAAAACACATTCAAACCCTTTAATCTATCAAACATTTGCTTGAAATCGCTCCCACGACTTTGTGTTCGCGTGGAGATAACTCAAGCTATAAATAAACTGTTGTTAGAAGCCATGTTGCTCAACTAACTTCATTGAGGGGGGAGTCCAGTTTTGAGAATGTTTATTTTTCATGGCTAACTGTCCATTTATCATACATATTGAGGCCTAAGTTATTTCTTCATTATTTGCTGTCATTTTCTTTTTCCGGCGATCAATTGCAGAGTCTCTTGTGCGTTAACGTCAATGTTCCCAAAACTGCTCTATCAAGAAATAACAACCGCTTCCCCAGTCAAGCTAGCACACAACAAGCTGGCAGCCAACAGTCGTGTTGCCAGTTAGTGATATCCTGGCATTTTGCTCAATGCTCCACCCCCCCCCCCATGGGTGTTTTTCGGGTAATCTACCGTTTTTCTAGTAAAATTAGATGTATATACTTTCCATGTATAACATACCTTTATTGGAAATAACCACGTATCCTTAAAGATGAAATGAAGGGTTTACTGACCTACTGGTATGCTCCGACTGGGATAATGAATGTCGGGCATACTTCATACAGTGTGCTACGAGGGACAGTTTTCCCGACGGGAATCTTCTACGTACAGGCCAATGTGTAGACGGGACCTCGGTTTTCCATGTCATCTTGGCAATTATATTTTGTTAATTTTACGAAGGCTTACTCTTAGTGGGTATTCAAAGGTTTACTTTGAATAAGATGTTATTAATATTTAATTAAATTTATTCCCTCGGGGAGATTATTAATAGATAGCAAATGAGTGAGAGAGAGAGAGTGAGAGAGAGAGAGTGTGAGAGAGAGAGTGTGAGAGAGAGAGTGTGTGAGATAGAGAGAGTGTGTGAGAGAGAGAGAGTGTGTGAGAGAGAGAGAGAGTGTGTGTGTAATCGTCCACTCGATACATACTGGGTCATTTCAGGACTAACACATGGTTTAATTTTATGTCAATAATTCGCTTGCGCTTAGGGGTCTTTAGCAGTGGGAGTAAACAGGACAGGCGACCCTCCTCCTTGTCACGTACAACTGGGGAATCGAAACCATGGCAGTTGACTCAACAACAGAGCGTAAGATCCAGAGCGCACATGTGCTAACTATTAGGCCATCTAACCTCTCTAGAAAATGAAAGGGAAATAATTAGCCGACAAGACAAACACAGACACATACAACAAGTATATATCCAAGATGTAATTTCCAATAATATGAAACTCGGTCAAGAATAGGTTAATGTATATTTTAAACTGTTGCGTTATAATGTTCTGTCTGTGGCATGGAAACGCTCGAGTGTATACCGCTAACATACGATTACATCATGTGTACCTACTTCAAGAATACACATGATGGCAAATGGCCGCCATTTAAAATACTACGCCCGCCTCTTAGAGACGATAACTTAACTCGCTATAAATTGTAAAAAAATTTACTTCGGCTAGAATTAAAAAACACCTAAGATTAACATTTGCTAAAAATTTCTAAAAAACAACCTAAATTTATGGAAATGGGGCCAAATCAAATCAGGCAAATTACATCAAATAGTCCATGTTAAACGTATAGCAAAAATTTTAAACTAACGCGAGCACGCGCGTTTCTAGACAACGCCATAGCGGGTCATAGCAACCGGTGAGTATAAATTGGAAATCCCCAATGACGTAGATATTATAAATTGGAAAGCCGAGTCTGTCTTAAAATAAGTAGTACCGTCAGTAAACAAGATGGAAGCCATCTGCTATCGTGTTTGATCATGGAGTAGGCAAGCACAGGTGTGTCGTATGTACCGCTAAAAGAGGTACTCGGAGCTAAAAGGAACATCTCATATGATTTCAGTACAAAAATCAATATTTAAGAAGAGTAATTCCCTCGTGACTAGGTCAATGGACAATTTTCAGATAAGAAAATAAAAGAGATGTTTAAAAATTTATGGCAGTTTGCTTGGTAGTTAGTTTTGATAACGCCAAGTGTACGTCTCCCGAGAGTGAAAATCACGCACGAGTAAGTTCATGTTACAAGAATTATTATAAATCATACATTGTGAAGTTGTTCAGGTGTGGTATAATTAAATGCACTATATACACCTTTACCGTACTAAAACACAACACATATATCATTATACCATAATACTCACACTCTAAATTCATCATATCGGGTATATATATTACTAAAACGCAACAAATATATCATTATGCCATACCTTACTAAATCACAACACATTTATCATGATACATTGACACTCACACTCTTAATTCGTCACATCGGGTTCAAAAGTATTAAATAAGAATTATTCCAATCGGATTAAAACACTGATCCTATTTCGCTTCGTTTTTACAGTTCAAAATTTCGTTTTACCTGTCTTTACTACACTAGGATCTGGAAGAGTTGTTATCATTGACGTGGTCGGTCACGGCGAGTTCTAGGCCTTTTGGTGCACGGGACTGTGGGTAAATCACTAGAAACATCAACGCTGATTGATTAATCAATGTCTGACGTCATAGGGTCAAAAGCCGCTCGTTTGACCCCTGACGTGAACTCCCGCTAAAACTTGCCACATCTGCATGTAGTATAAAAAAAGAAATGGAGAGAGAGAGATAAATGGGGTTTAACGTCCACTCAACAAAAACTAGGTCATTTCGGGACTAACATATGGTAACATATGCGCGTAGGGGTCTTTAGCAGTGGAAGGAAACCGGAGTGCACGGTGGAAACCCACGAGGTTGAGAAGGCGCCCTATCTCCATGCCACATACGCTCACACCAGGGACCGAAACCACAGCCGCAAGCCAGTGGTGACCGGCCAGCTAGAGGTCAAAGCGCGGCACTCGAGACCACTAGGTCATCCTACACCCCCCACCCCCCAAAAAGAAATGAAATAGATCTGTATTTGATTCATCCTACATTATGTCCTTATATGGTTAACATTATATTAATTTGTCGACATCATATGTCCAAGCATCAGGTCACGATTGTATCTATCATACGTGGTCTTTATTATTCGTATCTAAACTAATGTCTCATCAAAAGACTTTTCTTAAATTTTCATATTTGTTAAATTTTAACAAGGAAAATGTTTTTAGGCTACTTGTTGTATATTATTGTATGGCTGTGTAAGCAAAATATATGACAGTAGGTTGCGGGGGTGGGGTGATAAAACATCCCAACCCTTCATTACATGCAGATATAACAACAATCCCTTGTCTGTGGGTTGGATAGGGTCAGTTCCCTGAGCTTGGTCGGACAGGGTCGTGTATGTAGGGAAAGACATATACTCGCGTACATGGATGATCAATCCGAGTTTCTATGTTTACCATTGGTAGCACGCTTGAAATCGCAGAACCCGGTTGAAAGAGAGAGAAATGAGGTTTAACGTCCACTCGACAAAAACTAGGTCATTTTGGGACTAACATATGGTTTAATTTTATTTCAATAGTTCGCTTGCGCGTAGGGGTCTTTAGCAGTGTGAGGAAACCGGAGTGCCCGGAGGAAACCCACGAGGTACCCGGGTGAAGGGTGGTTAGCTAGCATCGTGTCGGATTCGTTTCGTGGGATATTCCGGTGCGGTTTACTCTTGTCCGTGGTGCAGGATGGAGGGGCGTTGCAGCGTTTAGTCGTTGGGCCGAGAACGACTAGTACACAGTGGATTGCACGTATAGCCCAGTCGGTGGAGAAAAAATAGCCCTTCCTGTTACTAGGTCCCAAGTACACAGTTGATTGCACGTATAGCCCAGACGGTGCAGAAAAATAGCCCTTCCTGTTACGTTTGTAATGATAGGGTGTGGATGGCAACAGCTCTATCATGTCAAATCTACAATAGCCTCGTGTATTTAAAACGTTATAATATTGATAACCACATCTGGGATTAAGTATTTGCGGGGGGGGGGGGGTAATTTGTCAAGTTTCAATCTTAAAACAATGCATTTAAAACATATAATTTTAATAGCGACGCCAGTTTGAAAGGTTGAATAAGAAGTATTTGTATTAATGTGTCTGTGTAAGTGATGTAAGAGACATTTATTTATAGTGTTATAATTTTTAGGGTCTCTATATTGTTTAATATTGTCATTTTATAATCATGTTATAGTACATAACATATGATAAGTAGAATGTGAAACCGCTTTATTTAACGTCCGCATCCATAGAAGTGATATCGCAGACGATATAATTCAATATCATATTGTCTGCGATATCGCTTCGGTGGATGCGGACGTAAAATAAAGCTGTTAAACAGCTTTTTAAACCCCAGTAAATACACAAATGTTATATGTTCTTAAAATATTTTAAAACATCGTTTAGTTTTAAATACAACAAAGTGTAACTGCTTTTTTTAAAGAACTCCAATAAAAGCTCAAATTATATTGAGTGATCTTAGAGAATTTGGAAATAACGTAGTGTTTGAGGGGCATTTAGCAATTGGGAAACACATTAACTAACAGAACAAAATTTATATGAGAAACAATCACTAGTTTTATTCTAAAAGCACGACGTTTCGACAAGTATCCTCGTATCGTTATCAAGCACAATGAAGTGCTTTCAGAATAAAGCCAGTGATTGTTTCAAATAGAAATTGTGATCTATGAGATTGTAGTGTGGTGCTTTAAAACAAAATGTTTAATATGTTGTATTTCATAGCATAAACGTCAAACATCCTACAGAAATAGACAAAAGTATTTTGAAATATAACATTAGTCGCTTTTACTGTATGATTTAAATAATGTAAGTTTCTAACAAAAATATCTTTATAGAAGACATTGATATATCCATTCTGATCATTTCTTATTATATAATGAGAAACGTTATTTGTACTAATGAGAGTGTAAAATCTCGACATTTTTAGCAGATTTATCATTTTAAGACAAATATTGCTCGTGAATTTCTTATATAATTATGTTGGCTGTTCTACAAGAAAGTGTAAAAATTTCCACTTGGTATTGGGGAAATTTGGAATGTTAATCGAGGATTTAGAGCAAATTTGTCATTTTAAGTTAAAAATCTGTTTTTCTACAAAAAAAATAAACACACACACACACACACACACACGAGAAATTACCCTTTATGTGTCCATTTCGTATCCCTATATTACAAATAATATAAAAAAAAATAGAAATGAAACAAAAAAAAAAACACGAAAAAGTGTCATTTACCTGTTTGTTCATATCCCCATATTACAGCTATTGTTATAATAATTCACCGTTTATTAAATTATAATTGTCTATTTTATTGTTTCTTTGTAGCATCATAATGGGCACGATCAGCGCCGACTCAAACGGTGACTCGCTGAATGCCACAGCTATATGGATCTTAATCAACCAGCTATCGCCGAGTAATAGAAACAAGGTTCTAGCAGCGGCCGGTATAGATGAACAGACATTAGAGACTATACTCCAGCGTGGCAAGATGCATGTGAAAAGTTATGAACGACCGATGATGCAGTATACGGAATATCGGATAAGTAAAATACTATTGTTATACGTGCCTCCGATCTTAATTATTCTGGGAACGTTTGGTAACTTATTTTCATTCATTATTTTACGTAGACGACCGATGTTAAAAGTGTCGACTTATTTTTATCTCGCATCGTTGGCTATCGCTGATAGTCTAGTATTGTACATCGGTTTGCTGCGGATTTGGATTAACGAATTAACTGGAATTGATGCTATGGATTTAACGAACTGGCTGTGTAAATTGACTTGTGTGTTTGGATATTTTTCAAGCGATTTCTCCGTATGGTTGATCATAGCAGTGACCGTGGAAAGGTTTATCGTCGTGTGTTTTCCGTTTAAAGCCAATGGAATGTGTAACGTAAGCCGCGCTCGGAAAGTCATCGTTCTTCTAATTGTTATAATGTTTTCGATTAATCTGCATTTTCTATTTACTGTGGAGTTAGTCACTACACCGGTGGATGGTAAAAATATAGTGAATTGTGAAGCCGCTGCACCGTTCCCGGTGTTAGTAGATCAAGCATGGCCGTGGGTCGATGCTATTATTTATTCCTTCGTACCTTTCGTCACCATCACCGTTCTTAATATCTTAATTATTCGACAGGTACTCAAGGCTCACGGAAGCCGCGAAAGACTACAAAATTTCGGAGATCGGAGAGTGTTGGAAACACGTCGACAAATGAGCGAAGTTACTTCGAAGTTAACAGCGATGCTACTAACGGTCTCCTTTACGTTTCTCTTAACGACATTGCCCATGAACATAACGTTAATTGTGACATATTTCTGGAACAAAGAAGATAGGGAATTAGAAAACACGGCTAAATTTCACCTGGTGAAAACCATCACCGAACTATTAATGTACGTTAATCATTCTATGAACTTCTTTCTGTATTGTGCGACGGGTCGAAAGTTCCGACAACAGGTCCTGAAGTTAGTTTGCCATAAGCAGGCTCTACAAACATGGTCTTCAATCTGTGACGATCAGCCCAAACATCAATCTAAGAAGGATTTGCTACTTAATCACATGAACTGCCACTCGGAACACCTACATACCGAGAGTGAATATATGAAAACAAAATTATAAGTTATGTAAATGTAGATCTGCGTGACCGTGTCGTCTTTTTTGGTTCTATTCAGAATCAAATATCATCCTGAGAATTCAGCCTAGCTTGTAATATATCGCCATTTTATGCATTTTAAAACGTTTTTCATTTACATAATCGCGTCTCAAGTGTCTTCAAAACGATAAAACTCAGACGATGTTATTCAAGTAAACGGAAATTCATAGACTTTACCCTTGTAATCTAAATTAGCTGCAATATAATCCCCCAAAAAACCACTTAATATCAATTCCAGAGAAAATTCCAAAATAACATCACTACTGATAACATCAAATTTATTATTTTCTGTTTCATAAAAGACAACACTAATTATTACATCAAAAACTCAACAATTTTGTGCGTATGCCT
Source organism: Patella depressa (assembly GCA_948474765.1). NCBI lineage: Eukaryota > Metazoa > Mollusca > Gastropoda > Patellidae > Patella > Patella depressa. The sequence continues at coordinate 80,457,846 of OX419717.1, forward strand.
TTATAATTGCTCAATAAGGTTCAGCCCACAAATTGCAACATCTTTAATTTCTTGTCATCACTAATGATTACATCAAATTTATTTGGGTTCGTTTGTGCACAAACCGGGCTACACAATTCGACCTCTTGCTTGACTTCATTATTTACTATAAGAACTAAACATGATGTTGATGAATGACATGTAAAAGGAAATGATTTATGAGGATGCTTGAGGATACTGATGAACGGGACATATTGAGATATTTATTTTCATAAGAAGTGAAAATAAACGACTTTTTAATTTTTGAATTCTTTGGAAATTACCAGAGAGATTTCTGTGAAATTGACACTTATTTTATTGGTGCTTATTTGATGTGTTAAATGTGGCGTGAAAGGTGATCCATATAGTGTGTAGTCGTATTTAATCTATTACTGTGCATTTACTAAACTGCGCGCACATATCGTATGTAGTCCTTCGTATTCTGTCACTGCTCAATTAAATAACTGCGCACGCATATCTTTAGCTGCTCATTTATAAAATTGCCAATTCGCTACTAATTTGCTCAGACTTAAAGTACATATACATAGTTTAATATAGAGACCATAGTGGATTTTTTTATTCGTTGAATGGCTGTACGAGCAACACTGTGTGAATGCCCAGATCAAAAAGGCCATAAGTCGTTTTCGTTTTCACCGAACATGTGTAATTAAATTAGTCGCTTCTAAAGCTGGTAATTGAATTAGTAGCTACGAAAGCTGGTGATTAATAGCTTATTAATTAACTTCGACACATCGTCATTACTTGAATGATTCCGTGTTTTGTTGTGGTTTCGTCGTTTTAATTAAAATCAGCAGAAATAAATAAATCATACACTGATTAATGGCCACTTGAAGATGAACTCTAGGAATACAGTTTTATTGAGAAAAAAAACTTGCGTGTTACCATCTCCGGATTTTCAAAATCTGTTGCAATTAACAAAGGACAATTACAAATGTACCATAGTTTAGAATTTGTTAAACTTTGTTCATCAATCGACGAGGAATTGGTTCTACGATCGATGCCAGTAGCTATTTAGGTCTTAAATAGAACCGTTTATAAATTAACGTATCGATATACAATAGCGAAAATATGCCTTGCTGTGTTAGCAAGTAAATAGGGAGTGGTCTGAAGTGTTTAGAGTCGTGTTGTGCGTGATCTTTAAAAGTAAAGGAATGACAAAATGGTTTCTGTCCAGATTAAGTACTCTGTGAACTCTCGGAGAGACAGATATTCGACATCGTATAAATCTGATAAAATAGAAAATACAGATGTATGGGAATGAATCCGAATAGCAAACGCCCGGATATTCCATAAATACGAAAATACGAAATGACACCAGTTCACGTTTCGGTCATCGACGACATACCTAGTTCTTCGTTCCGCTCGTCTACAACATAACGTATTGGACTAATATCAATGAACACAAAACTCTTCGGCTGTGTGAATCAACCATGGAAACGAGGGGTGGTACCAGGTGTTCTAGAGAAATTAATCATTCCTTTTAATCATGAACCAAACTTAACCGGTATCTTACCTTAAACTCGATTAAACGGATTATAATATTGAATCATTGCTATCTGATTAAAGCACGGATCATATTTCTTTTCGTTTTTTATAGTTTAAAAAGAGTTGTTATATTATCGGCATCCTAGTTGACGTGAGTTACGGTGAGTTATTGGCGTGCGATGTACGGATATGTGTGTAAACCACTAGAAACGTCAACGCTTACCAATGTCGGTCACCATAGGGGCAAAAACCACTCGTACGATCCCCGACGCGACGCTCCTGTAGGACCAGTCAGATCTTCATGAAATATACATCTGTATTTTAATTAGATTGCATTAAATTGAAAAAGATACACAAAATTACTTTGTAACCAGTGAGTCGCCGCGGCTCATTGAGTAAGTCCGACACATAAGATTCGTGGATCTAGAATCGCATATCACGTCGACAATTACATCGCGTAAATAACCGGAAATATTTAAAACAACATAATCTTGACTCATTCAATTGCAAAACAAATCAAGGAATTTCTGTGAGTGAACACCATACGGTTTCTATAGAAAATGACCCTGGAGTAATGTTTGGAGAGCTAGTTAATAACCCACAATAACAGTGCAATTTAACACTTGATAAAGTTCACACGATAGTATGAAGTGATTGATTGTGTCTTTACTTGGACAGTTTTAAGACGTCTTTCTAATTAGTGGTTATAATGGCATTGTCTGCTCTTAAAGGAAACCTGACCCAAACAGTTAAAGAATGGAAAGAAATGGAGTTGAACGTCCTACTATCCTGCCCCTACTCGGTTAATGGTAACTAGATAATTAAAGACTCGTCTCTTACTATTAAATCCAATTTAGATAAGAAACGATATTAATAAGATCACCCAAGTTTGGACAAATTAAGTGGTCTGATCACAACATGAAGGAATTTGTCTGTGAAAGCGCACTGTTTTGATTCCTCCGACACTGCTTCGTCTTCATCAGTACCCTAATCAAACACAGAGTTCACGTGATACCAAAACACAAATTTATCCGCGCCGCGATTCCGCAATTGATTAAAGCGGACTTAAATCCCAACAAACGACCAAGCGATCATCTGTACATTTTCTTGTGTTGACCTGTGTGTGAACTGTAATTTACTTACAGTTAAAAGAGTGAGTTCAGTTTGTTAACGAGTGCTGTGATGGCTAATCAAGTTTTGGGAATAGAAACATGTTTTAGATAACTTATCGCCAAGTACGATCGTCTTACTACGGTTCAATTCCGATATAAACAAGTCTAAAAAATGTTTATCAGTAAATGTTTATCACTATTACTCTAAAAACCCGATATCTGAAATATATGATAACCGGCATAAGTTGTTCTGGTGAAGGACACCATTCCCGACACCGTGTACGACACCTCTCACTATTGAGCGACGATTGGAAATTTAAATATTAAAATATCTGACATCAGAATTGACGTCAGTCACACAAATGACGTAGTTGAAATAAAGATCAATGTCGATATGTAAATGTGTAGTAAGTAATGTACAGAAACGATGTCCGAATAATGTGACTCGATCGTGAAAGAAACATCTAAACAATTTAGAAGAGGTTTAAGACAGTAAAACTTGTTTAGTTGTGTTCTGTAAAACTTATTAATCGTGTATTGTGATTGATATTATACATTTATAAAAGTGTGGGGAGTCAAATCGTGTATTGAGTGTGACATTACAAGTGTGGGCGTGGCAAATGGGTTAAATTACGAAACCCGCGAATAATTATCGTGAAACATGAGGTTAGTTTTATTGGATCACAGTAAATGAAATAAAACGAAATGGTGTTTATCTTCCTACCGTTCTGCTTCGACTGTGTTTTAATGATAGCGGGACTCTATTTAAACGGAAGAAGTGTCTTATTCATGAATTCTAATTTAGTGTGGAACCCGCCAGATCTGGGTGACAGTTTCAGAGTAACATGACAACGTTACAGAAACATGGAAACTGGATTGATTGGATTTAAAAATGGTATTTGTGTCGATTGAATATAAATGTTTTTGTTCTAAAGAATGTTAAACTCAATGTGACCAATATAGGTAATGCATAGGGGTACGCTGGGGAGTTCAAACATGGCGGTGACCAATAGGTCTGCATTGCTTGGGAGCTCAAACATGGCGGTGACAAACACGAAGTGCATAATGACCAGCTGTGGAGCTCAAACATGGCGGTGACAAATTAGGCCTGCATAATGACAGACTTGGGAGCTCGAACGGGGCGTGATAAATAGAGCTGCTTGTCAGGCTGGGGAGCTCAAACACGTCGTTGACAAATATGGCTGCACGATGACAGGCTAGGGAGCTCAGATATGGCGGTGGCAAATAGGGCTGTTGCATGACAGACTAGAGAGCTTAAACATGGCGGTGACTAAAAGGGTCTGCACATTGTCATCTTGTTCAGATCTTATTAAATGTGACCAATGGGGGCTTCATGGAGGATATCAGGCTGGCTGTTCAGCCACGATTTGAACATTTGACTCTATAGATCTATATTGTGTTACCATGGTAGTAATTGAATTGGATATGGGATATTATAGTTCCATGGAATACAACTATTTTTATTATTAAGTTATGTTTCGACTAGACTTCGCGTAATAATAATAACCCATCTAATGATTAGGGGAGCCGCGGAGACTTAGGGAGTAAGATGTTGGCATGCTAACAGGGAGGTTCATCGGAGTTTTTCCTACACGGTTCCCCTTTGAAGGGGGGTATCGTCGAGGACATGGTACTGAAAACCGAGGCCCCGCTTACACATTGACGTGCAAGTTAAAAGAACCCTTGGCAGTTGGAGTTTGAAAATAAGAGTAGGTCATTCTGTCGCTGTCCGGGCAAAATTTACTTTATAGAACACTGCATGATGTTTGCCCCTCTTCACTAACCCAGTCGGGGTTGAACTACGTTAGACTCATTTCATATGAGGGAGGTCTAACTTTAGAATTAATATGACAATTCGTTCATAGAAACATTAGTTGTATTCCATTGAATCTTACTTGTGTGGATATATCACTTTACAACTAATCTTATTAATATTTCGTTTCGTTTTTTAATACTATTGGTGGCCTATATTACACAAAGATTTATCCAATTGTAGTGAGAGGTCGCGTCAGAAGTCATATAATTGACGTTCAAAATTAAAACTTACTAAATTGAGATTTACAAAATTAAAACTTACTAAATTAAGATTTACAAAATTACAACTTACTAAATTAAGATTTACAAAATTAAAACTTACTAAATTAAGATTAACAGAATTATAATTTACGAAATTATGATTTACGAAATTAAAATTTTCAAAATTGTAATTCACAAAATTGTTGTTTACAAAATTATGATTTACAAAATTAAAACTTACAAAATTAAAACTTACGAAATTTAGATTTACGTAATTTAAATTAATATATATTTCTTTTAAAAAGTTTAACCTATTCGTTCCAAGTAATCCCGATTTTGCAAAGAGTGTGTGCCATTTAGAGTCTCGGATGTTGATATATATATATGATACCTGTTCGATCCGTGCATTGCCGAGAAAGTTCGTTCTGATTTTCCGGTGTGATTTTCCGGTGCGGTTTCCCTTTGTCAGTGACGCAGGACGGGTGGCCTGGCAAGGACAGCTGTCTAGTCGTTCGGGTGACACGAAAAACCAAGGTCCCGTGTACTAATTGGCGTCAAGTAAAAGATACTTTGGCAGTTGGAATTCGATATGCCCGTCTTCATTAGCCCAGTTTAGGAGCAAAAAAAAAAAACAATTCATTTCATTGATATTTGATACGACAGTTATTCCGACAGAAATTTATTACAGTCGAGTATCTACTAAAAGATAGGCATTCGCTAAAATAGTCGTAAAGTGGCTGATTTCAGAGGCACCCTGGGGAAACTGACGATTTTCAAATACATTAGACATAAAAACTAAATCTAGTGTAAAAGTACAGAGGTTTCCATATAAAATGTTTCAACAACTATATATTTTCCAGTTTGTTGACCAAGGTTATACGCGAAGCTTATGTGCTACTTACGTTTCGCTGTTACTAACCTTTCTTTCTATATATTCAAAAATAGAGTGGCAGAAGTGATGAGCGTTTGAAGTTTGAACACTGTAGTCTCGATTGTTTAGTATCATTGCGACAATAATAAACAAAGTCTCGATTATCCATTTTAATGTTTAATTATTGAATAGCAAATTCGAATCCATACAATACGATAGTTATACAATGGTCTAGAGAGATGATTATCGGCTTGCCTGTGAATTAATGTCTAACTATTAATTCTTGTAAAGCTTGCAGCCGACATAAAGACTTGCAATAAAGTGATTTGGCACTTATACGTAATGCATCATTACGATATCCCGACAAATATTACACGCAACGCTTCGTGTGAGCTTTTTGTCGTGTTGTCAACTTCAACTGCAAACTTGGTCATTTCGGAACTAACATATGGTAGAATTTTATTTCCATAATTCGTTTGTGCGTATCTTTAGCAGTGGGATGAAATCGGAGAACCGGGAGAAAACCCACGAGGTTTGACAAGCGATCCTACTTCTTTGTCACGTACAGCCGGGGAATCAAAACCAAGCCAGTTGACTCAATGACCAGCGCGCAAGTGCTAACCCCCTCTTCTTATTGATTCAAATTGTTTGCCCACTTATTGCTGTCTACATCGAGAGTGTTTATATATTAACAACCTGTCTATAATCGAGATCACCTGGCGTTAAGTTCAAGGATTCTAAAACAAAGACACACATAAGATATAAAAACGGTCTGCTATCTTGATTACCCCACTGCTAAGTTAAACAGTTCTAAATAAACACGCAACTCTTCTGGTATAAATATTTTGCCTATAAAACAGAATTTATTGCTTTATTTTGATGTCATAAAATAATTATATGAAGGATATTTTTATGATCTGCACGTGTAGTTATTATTATGTTAAAGTGATTTATCCTGATTTCAATAGATAAACGAATGAGGGAGAGAGAGAGAGAGAGAGAGAGAGACACACACACACAGAGATCAATTATCATGTGTCAATCTCACAAACAATCCAAGTACACCACATTTCCGGTATGCTTAGATTCACGCACAAAACAGCAAGTCCAAATATGGCGGTCTTTGCAGTAGTTGTTGTTGTTTTGACTGAAATACTGGTATATCGATAGTTACCAATGTTTAGTTTTAGTTAGTTTAACTATAAACATCTTTAAAGGACCAGAATCAGATCTGCTACTGAACGTTCATTGATGATTAAATCAAAAAATGGATAACCGAGACAATGTTTCATATCTTACCGATTATAGTGATAATGATTGAGACTTGGCCTAGCCTTCAGTCGCTAAATTTGCCGTTCAGAGTGGAGAAATTTTGACTGAAATCTTCAGTAAATTATCTTTACATTATCTATTTTTTCAACTATGATAGCGAGAACTGCCAACTCGTTAACTAACCTCCCATAATGTATCTTTAACTAAAAGTATCTTCAACTATTATAGCGAGAACTGCCAACTCGTTAACTAACCTCCCATAATGTATCTTTAACTAAAAGTATCTTCAACTATTATAGCGAGAACTGCCAACTCGTTATCTAATCACTCATAATGTATCTTTAACTAAAAGTATCTTTAAAGTGTGTTAAACACATGAATGAATATACCATGATAAATATCCTTTTGTTATTTCTTAACATAATCATGACGAAAGATTTGAAAGGATTCGGAATTCCAGCTAAAGTGCGAAAACAAAAAAGAAAATCTAGGACAAAATTTTAATGAATGGTTAAATGTGGTTCTGTTTATGTTGGAATTGTTCGAGTCTATATACATGTATGTCGAGGTTGTTCAGACCGATTTGTTGATCAAGCTGTTTTAATGACGTAGTTAATGAAGGTAATTATTGGGTTAAAATAACAGTTTCCCTGATCCCGAAACAGGTGCACGTCGGAGAAATATTTACAATAATAAATTGTTAGTAGTGTGATATATTTCAGTGTAGCGAGCAACGCAACATTTGTTATCGAAACAACGCAATGAAATGGGGTTTAAAGTCCTACTGTTCTGCTCCTACTGGGCTTATGCCGACGGACATAAGCCACGCAGTGTGCTGCGAGGGAAATTTTGCCCGGGCAGTTGCGCTATGGCCTACTCGTATATCGAATTCCAACTGCCAAGGGATTTTTTACGTGTATCGAATTCCAACTGTCAATCTATCAATGTATACATGGGTCGTCGGTTTTTCGCACCATCCAAACGACTAGTCATCGGACCTTGGCAGGACCTCCGCTCTGTACCATACCGGAAAACCGGAAAATGCCAATGAACTTTCTCGTCCAGACTAGCGAGCCAGCTTCTTGCCCATTTGAAACAAAATGGCGTTTAGCGTCCTATATGTCTGCACCGAAGTTTCAGAGGTACAATTTTTATAATGTTTCCAGGGAATTCAAAATATGGCAACCAGGAACATTAGAGAGAGAGAGAGAGAACTGGGGTTTAACGTCCACTCAACACAACTAGGTCATTTCGGGACTAACATATGGTGTAATTTTATTTCAATAATTCGCTTGCGCGTAGGGATCTTTAGCAGTGGGAGGAAACCGGAGTGCCTGGAGGAAACCCACGAGGTTGAGAAGGCGCCCCTATCTCCATGCCACATACGTTCACACCGGGGCTCAGGAACATTAGAATTAAAATTTTAAGGTCTTCGGCACATATAACGTTCCGTTAATCTAAACAATTATATTCACCCACATCCGCTGTCTAGTCGTTCGGATGCGACAAACAATAAGTGAAGTCCCGTTTACACATTGGCGAATACATGAAAGATCCCTTGACAGTGGGAAATCGATATAAGACTAGGCCAAAATGTCCCTTGTAGCACACACTGTATGGTATATGCCCGCCTACATGAGCCGAGTTCGGAGCAGAACAGTAGGACGTTTATCCCCATTTTATTTCAATTTCGACATTTTTCAGATGTGGGCTGGAGAATAAATAAACTTACAACAGCCTGTAATAATTTATATCCTTCGTGTTGCAATGCATCTTCTGACTAATTTAAAGATTTACGATCTGTTGCTGGTAAATTAAATTTATTTTCTGTAAAGGCGTATTAATTCAATTTTTTTATCAAAATTATTATCTGGCTTATTAATCAAAAGCTATTACAGGTTTCTTTTGGGGTAATTTTTCTAACCAATTTACAGATCAACTCCGATTGACATGTCGAATCTTTGACGTCAATGATGGGGAAGGGGTGTATTGTCTATCTTCCGCCTGTTGCGTTTCAAATTCGTTTAAATAAAATTATTTCGACATCTGTCCAGATTTCCGAGATATTACAATCACGGAGAGAAGTGCCACAATGGTGAGCATGGGGTTTAGTTGGATTCTACATGTAATGTTCTTTCAAAGTCATGATGTGCATACCGTTATATCAAGACTAAGTCACAGTCATTTTTTTAAAAATGTATTAAAATAAAGCTTTAAAACAGACAGTATCTATAAACAGTCCAACCTTGTTAAAAATAATTATATTAATCCAATAATTCACTATTGCCAGTTGCGAAATTGGTAAATATGTAATTTTCAACTTCAAATTACAAACGTTTGAAGATAGCTATTCCATGGGGAAGGGGATATAAAAACAGAGAGGTAATTGTGTTAATATTCCGGTGTCATTGATTTTAAAGTGTGGGGAATAATGCCCATGATCGTATAATAGTTAGTTGACAACCTATTGAGCAAAAAGACATAGAAATAATTATGCTTTAAAATTAGAGTTACTCGTAACAGGGAGTAGATATGGAAATATGCAGCTAGATGGTTTTACATAATGGTAGTCCTGATCCGAAACTTCGACAGGCAATTAATATATCAACGGATATTCGAGGAGGTTTATGTGTAAGGATATTTCCCATTGGTGTCTTGTAATTTCTTCCACGATTCCTTTTCTAAGTAAGTTGTTTCATGTAAGTCACATGATGTCATTTAAGTCACGTGGTGTCATTTAAATCACATGATGTCATTAAGTCACATGGTGCCATTTAAGTCCGTTCGTGTCATTTACGTACATGGTGTCATTTAAGAAATGTGAAGGCAGGTTGCTATAGGGGACGAGTAATTTGATTTATGGTTTGTCGAGGTCACGTAGTGTGCTTTAAGATTTTTAAGTGGCAAATGCGTTTTGATTTAAGATCTTTAAGGGCAAGTGGAGTGATATAAAATTTGGTTCGGCAAGTAATCTAATTAAAGTAATTGTAAAGACTGTACGACTGAAGGTATTATACGTCTACTCATGAAACCATGGCTGGTTCAAATTCACAATATTCGTCAATCACAGTCATCAATGCAGGTCGAATAGTCGAGACCACTAATCTTACGGTGGATAAAATTGTCTAGATAATTGTTATTTAGTCTCGGTCTAATATTAGCTCATGGTTCTAATTCCGGCTACACAATAACACGTGGAAGCCGACATATTAATATGATATAAAAATGTCTATCTTTCAATCAAGAATATCATGTAATAAAAAAGACATTATCTGATCCGAGACTAATCCCGCACGTGCCCATCACCATTACTTACACTCCGTTATCCAATCATTATTTATAATTATTTATAATTATTTTAACTTTTTGAATTCCTTTTATACGATGCCTCTTTATCCGTATCTCTGATCAAGTTATATCTAACCAATCTGAATATGAGACATGTTTTCATTGAATTAATTATCTCATTTATCTACATAATATACCGTCTCGTCGATGTGTTAGACTACTTATCTGTCGAAAGGAACCAGGTTACCCCAGTATGGGTCCACGTTGCCCCAGTGAAGGTCCACGTTGTCCCAGTACATAGCTTAAGGCATCACATTTCCCGATTGGGTTACTTGAAGGAACCACGTTGCCTCAGTGAGTAACTAAATTAACCACGTTACTTCAGTGAGTAACTGAAGGAACCATGTTGCTTGATTGAGTAATCAAAGGAACCACATTTCCCGATTGAGTAACCGAAGGAACCACGTTGCCCCAGTGAGTAAACAAATTAACCACGTTACTTCAGTGAGTAATCGAAGGAACCACGTGGCCCCTGTGAGTAACCAAAGGAACCACGTGGCCCCAGTGAGTAACTAATTTAACCACGTGTACCCCGATGACTAACCAAAGTAACCACGTGGCTCCATTGAGTAACCAATTTAAACACGTGGCTCCATTGAGTAAACAAAGTAACGGCGTTGCCCTTAGTGATCTTGCGCAGTGTGTGATTTACTAGGTCGCTAAACAGGCGGGTGTGTAAGTTCGACCCCGTTTGTTGAGCGACAGAGTTCCTCGCGATGTGTTCGAAACAGACACCGCAGACGTAAGAGAACCGTTGGCAGGTTGTACTCCACGAGGTGTAAGTGAACATGTTGCTGCCTGGGCTAAAATTGTCACCAGAGGACAGGGGATTGTATATCCTAGTCTCAATTATCCTGGTCACAGAACAGTAAGATGATAAACATTATTTCATTTATTCCTAGAAAAGGTTAAAGCGTCACATTGAGGCTATAAATGCATTACATGTAAGGTAAGATGAAAACGCGGTATTAAAAATATCATTGTATCATCCGATAATAATATGTTTACTTTGGCCCGGAGGCCTGGGACTTTCATCCTTAACTATTTGCACAAATTGAGTTTTATTTTAAAATACTAAATCGAGCAATCGGCTAACTAACGAAGGCACTTTAAAATATAAGGTCTGTCATTGAGTCAACGTGCGTGTTTTTGATTCCACGACTGTGCTTGGCAAGGAGTGGGATCGCCTGCCCACTTTTGTGGGTGAAGGGAATTATAAAAATAAAATCAAACAATGTGTTAGTCCCGAAATGACCTAGTTTGTGTCGAGTCGACGTTAAACTCCATTCCTTTCTCATTTTCAGTCCAGTTACTCTACTCTGAATCAAGATATAGAGCGATTGAATTTAAGCCTAGCCTCCATCATCATAACTAAAGTCCAACAATAAAAAAAACATAGTCTCGATTATCTAATTTTGGATTCAATCATCAATGAGCGTTGAGCATCAGACCGGATTCAAATCCATAAAGGGTGGCATCGATAGTTGATTATGGTTTGGATGAGTTAATTAATGTCTATTTAATATTTTAGATAATATTTCAGGCCTAAAAAGGCCTTGAATAGACAGATTTAGCTATTGTATAATGTATGTTTGAAAGTCAATAACGGTGAATATAATATTTAAACAACACAACTCTAATTCTCCTCAAGTAGCATTATCCATAATTATCAAATTCCATTATCCCTATTCCCAGAAGATAATGGATCCATTTAAACTTCAATTCCAGCATATACATGTCATTAATCATTATGTGGCATGCGATATACAACTTGTTAGGATTATTTTGCTAAATGTTATTGCACGATTTTCATCTTATAATGAAAGTCAAACTTGAAAACTGGGACTTTTACACATGCAGGCTTTTAAATTTTGAATTCAAATGACACTTTTTCCTTCGTTCCAAATATAAATTTTAAAAATTATAAATTATTTTCTAAAACTGTAATGACGTTTATAACAGTAAGTTCTCAAGAGTATATCCGCTGCAATAAATACAGATATATTTTAAATCAAACACGTCGCACGGATAACGGTAATGTCAATGACTTTTATATAGAAAAAAGCTATATGACAGTAATGTCACTGACTTTTATATAAATGAAGTTATTTTTTAAAAACTATATAGGATTTCTTTTTTCATATAAAGCCGAATCTTTGATGTTGATGTTGAGATCTATTTCTAAGAACGTGGGATTTAGTGAGGGGTGGGCGAGGGGTGAGGTGGACTAACGATTATGGCGATATGTCTTGACAAGTAAATGTTTTACATTGCCCACGTATAAACTCAAATTGTGTCCATAGCAACAGTCAAAGCGTAGGTACCTTTATCCCTTTCTTGTTCCTATATTTCGTTCAAAAAATCCCTTGATATCAAACCGTGAAACCCGTTTTAATTACGTCATGAATATCCGCCTCGTATTTATAAATAAGCCATGTTCTCGTTGACATTACAGATTAACAAGGGTATTTTAGTCGAGCCTTAGGCCACGTATACACGGAACTGTAGGCTCCCCTCCCCCGTCATCAGACCTCCATACACCCAACTCATTGGAGTGTAGGCCACCCATATTATTTAAATAAAAACGAAACGATATATTGATTTAGAATATATTCAAATATAATTATTGCTTATCGTAGCGGTTTAGTGACCGGCAAATACGCAGTTTTAAATTGATTAGTTATAGATTTCATGATTAAGAAATATATAAGAATATATAATTGTCTCACCGTCAACAGTGGTCCACCTTATGAAACAAATATCATCTTTATGTGCGATATCACGAAATGAGTAAACACCATTTTTCATATAGAGGTCTTGGTGGATTAACGATATGTAAATATCCCAAGATCCAAATATCTTCAAATTGGCGTGTCTTGATAATCGGGTCAACCATGACGTAAGATGTCCTTTGACGTCGAAGCTGAATATTGTTGACTATATACAATAGTGCATTGGAATCTTAAGACTCAATTTAACTGGCAGCGGTTTCACAAAGCACCCACAGACTTGGGTTTTAGTTGAAGTGAGGCGAGCAATTCTTAACTGAAGTCTGAGAATGCTTTGCAAAACCGGATCCATTTTAATTAAACTTAAGTCTGAGAATGCTTTGTGAGACCGGAACCAGGTAAAACGAACTGGCCCCGAGTTCACAAGGCATTCTCAGACTTGAGTTAAGAATTTACTCAACTTTAAATCCCCCCGTCTACAAGAAATACCTCATATCCAGAAACACAAAACTTTGCACATAGTTTCTTTGATGTTTTTGGTGGGTTTTTTTTTTGGCGTATATGATACCCTAAAACAACACAAAATTTATAAAGGGCTAAAGTTAAGTTAAAATAAGGCGAGTAATTTTGAGTAAATTCTTAACTTAAGTCTGAGAACGCTTTGTGAACTCGAATGTTGTGGACCAAAGTTGTGCCTCAGATGGCTATCAGCACGATCGTTACCTCTTGATAACAATTGTTGACTATTTTCTATAAAAGTTATTTTAAAAATAATATATGTTATATCTAAATATATGTTAAAACTTGTTTTATTGTTTATTGGTTGGTATATTGTAAATAGTTATTAAAGATTCTTAATTCAGATTAAAAATTTAAAACAGTTTCTTGTCCATAAGTTTTCATGTAACCTGAAGGATTCATGTCCGTCAAGTCTTTGTTAACACCAAAGGGCGGGGGGGGGGGGGTGAGTGGAGGTGGTTTTCGCGAGAGTCAGAGGGCTAGGGAAGCAGAGGGCTAGGGAAGGGACAACGTATAGTTGTTCGGATGGCACGGAAGTCTGAAAACCCTTTTATACATTGGTATAAAAGATCCCTTAGAAGTTTGAAATCGACACAAGCACACTGTATGGCGTAGTCCGTCTTCATTAGTTAAATCGGAACAGAACAATAGGACGTTAAACCTCATTTCATTTTAACACAGTGGGTAGTCAAGATATGACTGTTATGACTGTACACCAAGTGACATCACTATGAGTTACTTACAATCACAGTTATCGTGTCCCTATATGCATCAACAAGTCACGTTGCTGATTTCACCCAAGCAAAATAAACTTGTCCATCTGACGGATTCACCTACAGCGAGTTTGAACATTCTAGCTCTTATGCTCGAGCCCCAGACAGCGGTCGAACACATTTAAATAGCCCCGTGCTGCACAACTTTGTTAGTCTGTGGTCGTCTACTGACATTAACACACATAGTAACAACACATTAACCTTGAAACATACAAATGGGGAAACTGTTTACTGAATCAATTTTAAAATAAATATATTGTTACGGTCATCATATTACTCTATCTCTTGTCTATGAACGTGAAACCAATAGTTGGTCAATGACTAATGCTGTCGCAACAACAAGATTGTTACTGGTGACAACATGTTACAGGTGGCGGCATGTTACAGGTGGCGACATGTTACTGGTGACAACATGTTACAGGTGGCGGCATGTTACAGCGTCTTGCTTGTGTGTGGTGTCTAAATCTACAAATCGTGGATATTCACCAAAGCCTGACAGAAAATAAATTAATATGACTAACAGCATTCGTGTATAACAGACTGGTGGTCTGATCCCGTACGATTGGTCTGTATCACTTATCTCCCCATGTGGCAAAAGTACAAAAATAATTTCCCAATTGACTCTATTAATTCTCGCCTCTCACGTTTCCCAGATGATCGCCGGGTTGAATGCCTTCTACTACAGATGAAGCGACACGTGGTAGCACCATGCTCAATAGAATGCCATAGGCTTCACACTGAAAGTAGCCCTGCAGTTCAACCTTACCAACGGCTTATGGTGGATTAAATACAATTAATTACAAATTCGTTGTGACGAATTGTGGTCAAGAGATGAGAATATGCCCCACAACTTGGCAGTAAATGTATATTCACCTCTGTTCGTCGATTCTACAACACAACGTCAACCAAAATCGACAACACAAAAGACAGTGGGATCAAACCGGAGGACCCAGAGAAAACCCACGAGGTTGGACAGGCAAACCGACTCCTTGTTATGCATAAACGGGGAATCAATGACAGACGTTATGATACAACCATTCGGCTAGAGAGACCGTAAGATACAACGCTCACGTGGTGGGGGGGGGGGGCTAATAACGTCCTTCTCATTTGAAAAAAAGCTCGATTAGTAATTTTGGTCGTTTTGTGTCAAACAGATATGAACCGGAATAGGACCGTATTACAAAATGAGATGCTAATGGTTGGATATTGACACCATGCAACAATAGAACAGAGATATATTCTAGGAGTAGAGTAAATAGGTCTATATACAGAATGGAGTTAATAATATCCTTACATCCTAATGGGCCTATAATTACTGGGCCTATATTTATTATTTCCGCTTATTTGTTACCTGGAAGTTATTAAAAAAATAACGAGGGGATATCAACACAGTTTAAGTTTGAAGAACAAATCCCAAGGTCATTACTGATTAATAATATTGACACCAGAATGGAAGGCGATTTAAACAAGAATCTTTTAGCTATTCTTTTGTAGTCATGGTAAATATTATTCCTTAAATATTCTCTTCTTATCAAAGCATGTTCTTTTGTTGTAGTGATAAATATTGTTGTTAAGATATTCTCAACTTATCAAAACATGTTTTCCTGTTGAAGCCCACTAAGGATATATTCTCTGAAGTTGACAACAACCTCTAAGTTCCGAGTTTTCTCCAGTCCTGTTCGTTTTTTACCAAACGCATCCGGAAATTAAAATTCGTCTTATCTCAATTTTCTAATCAATTACATACTGTGCTTTATATTAATAAATAGTTATATCTGGAAGCTGTGATTTATTGTCAGGCATACCAACGGTTTAATATCCTGCCGTTTCCATACCTGCAGATTAAAGTATCTAGGAGAAATTCAGTGATGTCAAGCTTTGTTTTTCGTGACAACTATTACAAAACAAAATGTTTGGCATATATAAATAAAAATAAAAATACCTCCAGTTAAAAAGTTCGACAACTTCTACACCAATTGAACATCCAATCATTAGCTACGGATTTATTCGAAGTAGGACTTGCTTATACCTATGTCGCAAATAAACCAAACGTTTAGCTTACCGTGCGACAGGCATCAACTTGTAAATCGTCTGTACAAATTAGGACGACGCATGCGCAATGTTAGGAGGGACAGCAATCGTCACACAGTGGAAGTACTGTGCCAACAATTGCACCAACACTGGGGGATGTTTTGATTGCATCGCGGCACATTTAGGTATATGTAACGCTGTGCCCCCACGGATTCATCCTATTCCAGGGTAACTCCCTCCCCTGTGTTAATGGCTTCCCTTACAATGTACATAACGATTCCACCGAATTGCCTCTCAGTGGGTCAACAATAGGCCGTGTCGTCTTGGATAGAATTTTAGAAATTAGATAACTCCCTGTATGGGTGGTAATTAAGATGTCATCTCGTCTGAATAGCAAAACTGTCTAAAGTCACGTATCGGACTTCTGTTGTAAGAACGGTCTTAGTTAATAAATCAAAGCAGCCACGGGACACGTCTGCCCTTTTAACACCAGTCATTTCTTTTTTTGGTTTTAATTGAACATTACGATACAATAGGGTATCATAAAGTACCCTTCTCCCACCACCCGAGGAGTCAATTATGTCAAAAACCACTAGGCTCAGATTAAAACCCTTCCAGGCTTTAACTGTGGAAAAGGTTATGGTGCTTGAATTAAATGCAAGTTTATTCTTGTGTATATTATCTCAAATATTGGCATAATAATGATATCGAATGTTTATAACAAAACGTCTATTTCGAGTTTAACACACGTTTACGTTTTATTTCATTATTTCGCTCACCCGTTAGTAACGGAGAAATTCTGGGTAAAACCCACGAGGTTAGACAGACACGTACAGGTTTGAAATTGAAACCCCGCCACCACATCTTACTCGACTTACATCATGGAAGTTAATTCGATTCTTTAAATTATCCCCCTCCCCCACCTTGGCAAACAGAAAATACAGGTTCCCAACATTTTCGACACAACAATTCTACAATCCGATGGTTTACAGTGATTATCATCAAATTGCGGGCATGTGCGGACCAGGAGAAACCAGGCGACCTTCCTTACTCATTGTCACGTAGAACTGGGGAATCGAAACCACATCAGCTGTTAATCGAAACCAGGCCAATTGACTAAATGGTAGACCTTATGATTCAACAGGCACCCACGAACCATTTGGTCATCTACACCTGCCAGACATGGTAGCGTCCTTCCTGCGCTGCTGCGATCGAACGGCGACCAGAAAATGCACATGGTCTCCGGCCGAGTTGTACACATCGCGCGAAAATGTCCCAAACATTTACAAACTTGAAAAGTCCGCGTTCTTACAACTTTCCAGGTCATATCGCAGACTCTGGCGTTTGTTTTGAACATCCTCAAATCCAACGCCGTTACTCGGCGATCATTGCTGACCATGGAGACCACAGCACGATGTTTGGCGTTTCCACCACGCTTTTACCACACTTATGGCGATCTTGACGCACTCTGGGACCATTTTCATTTTCGTTCGCCATAGCAAAGCAGCAAGGACGCCACCCCGGTTTAACGGGGTATTACTCCGACCAGTGCTGTTCATATGGAAGTTGCGGAAACACTTTGGTAAATTTCTACAAGAGTATTATGCGATTTCAATATACCAAGTTTGAAACTTTTAGGGAGGAAATAAGGTTTGAAACGGATCGTGGTGATACAAGAGAAACGAAGAAACTTTTAAAGATATCGTGGACATTACTGACGTGAATTAGTGAGTTAGTGATTCTAGGGATCGGATCATGTGAACAGACATTTGATGAAAAAGATCGCAGTGAATGAATGACCTTTGTGGCACCTGATAGGAAACAACCCGTATTATAAGTGTAAGATGTAGCGCCGTTGTCTTGGCAAACTTCGCTCCATACCACATTATCATCAATTGCCCGGTCAGAGAAAAACATCATTTCATTTTTTTTAGAAACAGTAGAGGCGGGAAAAGTTGTTTTTTGTTAGATTAACGTCAAGCCTTCATTTTATTTCACTTCCGTATTGGTTTCAAATCGGATCTGATTTCATTACACGAGTTTAAGAGCTTGAAATAACCCTGAATTTATTGAATCATTTTAATGTCATGTAAAAAGAAAATTACTTAAAAAAAGGTAGAGAAAGAAACTGAAGTAGAGTATAGCAATTTATCATTGGGAAAAGTTTCAAAATGCACTGTTTTTTTTTATTTTTAAAACAATTACCCTTCTGTTAAAAAACGACGTACAGAGGGCAGTAGTGTATACTTTATTTTTTACCAGTGACATTTAAATTATTTCACAGAACGTAATTGTACATTTATCTTCCTTCCAGCCTCTTATAATCCTGTCGAATAAAACGAGTTTTTAGATTAGCGATATTGCCATCAGTTTACAGCTGATAATGTATCTGTTACCAGACTCAATACATGCATTAGTCCAGAACGTTATTCGGGGATTTTGTTGGGGTGGTTTCGTTGTCAGTGATACAGGACAGAAAAGGGAGAGCAAGTGTGGCTGAGTAGGTAAGACGCTGGCTCGCTAGCACGGAGGTCGAATGTTTGATCCTTGCATTGACTTTAAAAGTTCATCAGTGGTACATAACGGAGGGTCTGACAAAAACAGCTGTCGTTCGGATGGGACGAAAAACCGAGGAATTTAATAGTCCACTACGAGCAACACTGTACGACGTAATCCCCATTCCATTTTATTTCGACAAGAGGGGGGGGGGGGAATGGGCTCTAACGTCCACATGACACCAACTAGGTAATTCCGGTACTAACAACTGTTTCCATTTTATTTTAATAATTCGCTTGCGTGTAGGGATCGTAAGACGCGGGGAGAAACCGGAGAAAACCCACGTGGTTGATCTCGCCACCCTACTCCGTATCACTTACAAAAGGAAATATTATAAAACCAACGCCAACTACCACGTGTCAAATGTCTACCAGATAAACTGTATCTTTAACAAAAAAAGATACGTGCTCGGCCTAACCCTTTTCTCGTATTTTAACTCGTGTTTTTTACTTCGTAACCCAATATGCGGAAATCCCAAACAGAATATTAGATACAGGAATAGAACATGTCATTTCAAAACAATGATGAAAATAAACCCCATGTGGGTTGTAATTAGAGAATTAATGGCGTGATCTTTTCAAGACTAGTGTTTGTATCGTTTCCACATGTTACTGGATGCAGCCATTTGAGTACGGCACGTGTCCGTGGAGGGAACTACGAATTATTCACACAAGTATTCATTTCTTAGTTCTACTTTCCTGACCCATCCAGTCTATTGAAAACATCAATGTTATTGCTTCGAATTCGTTAGCAGTTGGAGGAAACCGGGGTACCCGGAAAAAAACCCACGTGACTGGACAGGCAACCCCACTCCTTGTCACGTACAACCGGGGAATCGAAACCATGCCAGTTGACCCAATGACCTACGTTATGATACAACACGCACGCACTAACCATTCGGCCAAATAGACCGTATGATACAACCTCACATGGAGGATAATAATGTCTTTCTCATTTGAAAAAAGATCGATTTGTCATTTTGGTCGTTTTGTGCATGGCAGATGAGAACCGGAGAGAGAGAGAGAGACGGGGTTTAACGTCCACTCGACACAAACTAGGTCATTTTGGGACTAACATATGGTTTAATTTTATTTCAATAATTCGCTTGCACGTAGGGTCTTTAGCAGTGGGGGGAAACCGGAGTGCCCGGAGGATACCCCCGAGGTTGAGAAGGCGCCCCGATCTCCATGCCACATACGCTCACACCAGGGGTCGAAACCACAGCCGCAAGTCAGAGGTGACCGGCCAGCTGGATGTCGAAGGGCGGCACTCTAGACCACTAGGCCATCCCAACCCCCCGAACCGGAATAGGACCGTATTACAAAATGAGATGCTAATGGTTGGATATTGACACCATGCAACAATAGAACAGAGATCTATTCTAGAAGTAGAGTAAAGAGGTCTTTATATACAGAATGGAGTTAATTATATCCTTACATCCTAATGGGCCTATAATTACTGGGCCTATATTTATTATTTCCGCTTATTTGTTACCTGGAAGTTATTAAAAAAATAACGAGGGGATATCAACACAGTTTAAATTTGAAGAACAAACCCCAAGGTCATTACTGATTAATATTATTGACATCAGGCTGGAAGGCGAATTAAATAAGAATCTTTTAGTTATTCTTCTGTTGTCATGGTAAATATTATTCCTTAAATATTCTTTTCTGATCAAAACATGTTCTGTTGTTGTTTTAAATATTGTTCTTAAAATATTCTCCACCTATGAAAACATGTTTTCCTGTTGAAGCTCATTAAGGATATATTCTCTGAAGTTGACAACGACCTCTAAGTTCCGAGTTTTCTCCAGTCCTGTTCGTTTTTTACCAAACGCATCCGGAAATTAAAATTCGTCTTATCTCAATTTTCTAATCAATTACATACTGTGCTTTATATTAATAAACAGTTATATCTGGAAGCTGTGATTTATTGTCAGGCATACCAACGGTTTAATATCCTGCCGTTTCCATACCTGCAGATTAAAGTATCTAGGAGAAATTCAATGATGTCAAGCTTTGTTTTTCGTGACAACTCTTACAAAACAAAATGTTTGGCATATATAAATAAAAATAAAAATACCTCCAGTTAAAAAGTTCGACAACTTCTACACCAATTGAACATCCAATCATTGGCTACCGATTTATTCGAAGTAGGACTTGCTTATACCTATGTCGCAAATAAACCAAACGTTTAGCTTACCGTGCGACAGGCATCAACTTGTAAATCGTCTGTACGAATTAGGACGACGCATGCGCAATGTTAGGAGGGACAGCAATCGTCACACAGTGGAAGTACTGTGCCAACAATTGCACCAACACTGGGGGATGTTTTGATTGCATCGCGGCACATGTAGGTATATGTAACGCTGTGCCCCCACGGATTCAACCTATTCCAGGGTAACTCCCTCCCTTATGGCTTCCCTTACAATGGATATAACGATTCCACCGAATTGCCTCTCAGTGGGTCAACAATAGGCCGTGTCGTCTTGCATAGAATGTTAGAAATTAGATAACTCCCTGTATGGGTGGTAATTAAGAAGTCATATCGTCTGAATAGCAAAACTGTCTAAAGTCACGTATCGGACTTCTGTTGTAAGAACGGTCTTAGTTGATAAATCAAAGCAGCCACGGGACACGTCTGCCCTTTTAACACCAGTCATTTCTTTTTTTGGTTTTAATTGAACATTACGATACAATAGGGTATTATAAAGTACCCCTTCTCCCACCACCCGAGGAATCAATTATGTCACAAAACACTAGGACCAGATTAAAACCCTCCAGGCTTTAACTGTGGAAAAGGTTATGGTGCTCGAATTAAATGCAAGTTTATTCTTGTGTATATTATCTCAAATATTGGCATAATAATGATATCGAATGTTTATAACAAAACGTCTATTTCGAGTTTAACACACGTTTACGTTTTATTTCATTATTTCGCTCACCCGTTAGTAACGGAGAAATTCTGGGTAAAACCCACGAGGTTAGACAGACACGTACAGGTTTGGAATTGAAACCCCGCCACCACATCTTACTCGACTTATATCATGGAAGTTAATTCGATTCTTTAAATTATCCCCCCTCACCCACCTTGGCAAACAGAAAATACAGGTTCCCAACATTTTCGACACAACAATTCTACAATCCGATGGTTTACAGTGATTATCATCAAATTGCGGGCATGTGCGGACCAGGAGAAACCAGGCGACCTTCCTTACTCATTGTCACGTAGAACTGGGGAATCGAAACCACATCAGCTGTTAATCGAAACCAGGCCAATTGACAAAATGGTAGACCTTATGATTCAACAGGCACCCACGAACCATTTGGTCATCTACACCTGCCAGACATGGTAGCGTCCTTCCTGCGCTGCTGCGATCGAACGGCGACCAGAAAATGCACATGGTCTCCGGCCGAGTTGTACACATCGCGCGAAAATGTCCCAAACATTTACAAACTTGAAGAGGCCGCGTTCTAACAACTTTCCGGGTCATATCGCAGACTCTGGCGTTTGTTTTGAACATCCTCAAATCCAACGCCGTTACTAGGCGATCATTGCCGACCATGGAGACCACAGCACGATGTTTGGCGTTTCCACCACGCTTTTACCACACTTATGGCGATCTTGACGCGCTCTGGGACCATTTTCATTTTCGTTCGCCATAGCAAAGCAGCATGGACGCCACCCGGTTTAACGGGGTATTACTCCGACCAGTGCTGTTCATATGGAAGTTGCGGAAACACTTTGGTAAATTTCTACAAGAGTATTATGCGATTTCAATATACCAAGTTTGAAACTTTTAGGGAGGAAATAAGGTTTGAAACGGATCGTGGTGATACAAGAGAAACGAAGAAACTTTTAAAGATATCGTGGACATTACTGACGTGAATTAGTGAGTTAATGATTCTAGGGATCGGATCATGTGAACAGGCATTTGATGAAAAAGATCGCAGTGAATGAATGACCTTTGTGGCACCTGATAGGAAACAACCCGTATTATAAGTGTAAGATGTAGCGCCGTTGTCTTGGCAAACTTCGCTCCATACCGCACTATCTTCAATTGCCCAGTCAGAGAGGAACAGTAGAACTTTAAACATCATTTCACTTTTTTAGAAAAAGTAGAGGCGGGAAAATTTATTTTTTCTTAGATTAACTGTACGTCAAGCCTTTATTTTATTTCACTTCCGCATTGGTTTCTATTCGGATCCGATTTCATTGCACATGTTTAAGCGCTTAAAAAACCTGCATTTATTGAATCATTTTAATGTCATGTAAAAAGAAAATTACTTAAAAAAAAGGGAGAGAAAGAAAGTGAAGTAGAGTATAGATTTATCATTGGGAAAGGTTTCAAAATGCACTGTTTTTTTATTTTTAAAACAATTACCCTTCTGTTAAAAAACGACGTACAGAGGGCAGTAGTGTATACTTTATTTTTTACCAGTGACATTTAAATTATTTTACAGAACGTAATTGTACATTTATCTTCCTTCCAGCCTCTTATAATCCTGTCGAATAAAACGAGTTTTTAGATTAGCGATATTGCCATCAGTTTACAGCTGATAATGTATCTGTTACCAGACTCAATACATGCATTAGTCCAGAACGTTATTCGGGGATTTTGTTGGGGTGGTTTCGTTGCCAGTGGTGCAGGACAGAAAAGGGAGAGCAAGTGTGGCTGAGTAGGTAAGACGCTGGCTCGCTAGCACGGGGGTCGAATGTTTGATCCTTGCATTGACTTTGAAAGTTCATCAGTGGTACATAACGGAGGGTCTGACAAAAACAGCTGTCGTTCGGATGGGACGAAAAACCGAGGAATTTAATAGTCCACTACGAGCAACACTGTACGACGTAATCCCCATTCCATTTTATTTCGTCAAGAGGGGGGGGGGGGGAGAAATGGACTTTAACGTCCACATGACACCAACTAAGTAATTCCGGTACTAACAACTGTTTCCATTTTATTTTAATAATTCGCTTGCGTGTAAGGATCGTAAGACGCGGGGAGAAACCGGAGAAAACCCACGTGGTTGATCTCGCCACCCTACTCCGTATCACTTACAAAAGGAAATATTATAAAACCAACGCCAACTACCACGTGTCAAATGTCTACCAGATAAACTGTATCTTTAACAAAAAAAAAGATACGTGCTCGTCCAACCCTTTTTCTCGTATTTTAACTCTTGTTTTTATTCGTAACCCAATATGCGGAAATCCCAAACAGAATATTAGATACAGGAATAGAACATGTCATTTCAAAACAATGATGAAAATAAACCACATGTGGGTTGTAATTAGAGAATTAATGGCGTGATCTTTTCAAGACTAATGTTTGTATCGTTTTCACATGTTACTGGATGCAGCCATTTCAGTACGGCACGTGTCCGTGGAGGGAACTACGAATTATTCACACAAGTACTAATATCTTAGTCCTACTTTCCTGACCCATCCAGTCTATTGCACGTGTCCATTGAGGGAACTACGAATTATTCACATAAGTATTATTTTTTTTAGTTCTACTTTCCTGACCTATCCAGTCTATTGAAAACATCAATGTTATTGCGTCGAATTCGTTAGCAGTTGGAGGAAACCGGGGTACCCGGAAAAAAACCACGGGACTGGACAGGCAACCCCACTCCTTGTCACGTACAACCGGGGAATCGAAACCATGCCAGTTGACCCAATGACCTACGTTATGATACAACACGCACGCGCTAACCATTCGGCCAAATAGACCGTATGATACAACGCTCACATGGGAGGATAATAATGTCTTTCTCATTTGAAAAAAGATCGATTAGTCATTTTGGTCGTTTTGTGCATGACAGATGAGAACCGGAGAGAGAGAGAGATGGGGTTTAACGTCCCCTCGACACAAACTAGGTCATTTTGGGACTAACATATGGTTTAATTTTATTTCAATAATTCGCTTGCACGTAGGGTCTTTAGCAGTGGGGGGAAACCGTATTACAAAATGAGATGCTAATGGTTGGATATTGACACCATGCAACAATAGAACAGAGATCTATTCTAGAAGTAGAGTAAATAGGTCTTTATATACAGAATGGAGTTAATTATATCCTTACATCCTAATGGGCCTATAATTACTGGGCCTATATTTATTATTTCCGCTTATTTGTTACCTGGAAGTTATTAAAAAAATAACGAGGGGATATCAACACAGTTTAAATTTGAAGAACAAACCCCAAGGTCATTACTGATTAATATTATTGACATCAGGCTGGAAGGCGAAGTAAACAAGAATCTTTTAGTTATTCTTTTGTTGTCATGGTAAATATTATTCCTTAAATAATGTTCTGTTGTTGTTTTAAATATTGTTCTTAAAATATTCTCCACCTATCAAAACATGTTTTCCTGTTGAAGCTCACTAAGGATATATTCTCTGAAGAAGTTGACAACGACCTCTAAGTTCCGAGTTTTCTCCAGTCCTGTTCGTTTTTTACCAAACGCATCCGGAAATTAAAATTCGTCTTATCTCAATTTTCTAATCAATTACATACTGTGCTTTATATTAATAAACAGTTATATCTGGAGGCTGTGATTTATGGTCAGGCATACCAACGGTTTAATATCCTGCCGTTTCCATACCTGCAGATTAAAGTATCTAGGAGAAATTCAATGATGTCAAGCTTTGTTTTTCGTGACAACTCTTACAAAACAAAATGTTTGGCATATATAAATAAAAATAAAAATACCTCCAGTTAAAAAGTTCGACAACTTCTACACCAATTGAACATCCAATCATTGGCTACCGATTTATTCGAAGTAGGACTTGCTTATATCTATGTCGCAAAGAAACCAAACGTTTAGCTTACCGTGCGACAGGCATCAACTTGCAAATCGTCTGTACGAATTAGGACGACGCATGCGCAATGTTAGGAGGGACAGCAATCGTCACACAGTGGAAGTACTGTGCCAACAATTGCACCAACACTGGGGGATGTTTTGATTGCATCGCGGCACATGTAGGTATATGTAACGCTGTGCCCCCACGGATTCAACCTATTCCAGGGTAACTCCCTCCCTTGTGTTAATGGCTTCCCTTACAATGTACATAACGATTCCACCGAATTGCCTCTCAGTGGGTCAACAATAGGCCGTGTCGTATTGGATAGAATGTTAGAAATTAGATAACTCCCTGTATGGGTGGTAATTAAGATGTCATCTCGTCTGAATAGCAAAACTGTCTAAAGTCACGTATCGGACTTCTGTTGTAAGAACGGTCTTAGTTAATAAATCAAAGCAGCCACGGGACACGTCTGCCCTTTTAACGCCAGTCATTTCTTTTTTTGGTTTTAATTGAACATTACGATACAATAGGGTATCATAAAGTACCCCTTCTCCCACCACCCGAGGAGTCAATTATGTCACAAAACACTAGGACCAGATTAAAACCCTCCAGGCTTTAACTGTGGAAAAGGTTATGGTGCTCGAATTAAATGCAAGTTTATTCTTGTGTATATTATCTCAAATATTGGCATAATAATGATATCGAATGTTTATAACAATGGTCTATTTCGGGCTTAACACACGTTTACATTTTATTTCATTATTTCGTTTACCCGTTAGTAACGGCGGAGCTCTGGGTAAAACCCACGAGGTTAGACAGACACATACAGGTTTCGAATTGAAACCCCGCCACCACTCTTACTCGACTTATATCATGGAAGTTAATCCGATTCTTTAAATTATCCCCCCACCTTGGCAAACAGACAATACAGCTTCCCAACATTTTTGACACAACAATTCTACAATCCGATGGCTTACAGTGATTATCATCAAATTGCGGTCATGTGCGGCTGGCTGATTCTTGCGATGTACATGACAGATTCAGGTCATTTACAGATGATTCGTGTCATGTACGACTGATTCCGTTCTTGAACAGCGAGTGCGAGAAATGGCGTTTAACGTCGATAGATGACAAACTACGTCGATCGGAACTGACATTTCCTGTGATTTCCTGGCATTTCAGGCACTTGTGTCGGAGCCATTTAGAAGTACCTTCCCCCACCCCCAATAAAATTCTGCCATAAAATTAGCGCATTTTGGCGTTATTTCAGTGGACCAATACATGCGAGTGCTATGAGTGAACAGAGCTACATCAAACCTACTTTTGAAGTCGCTCAGTGATACATATCGGGGTCACTGGATTCGGACAACAAATATCAACAACAACAACAGCTTGTAAACAATCGTACGTCAATCTGAGGCAAAATTCGCGATACTCGAAATGATGGGGATGGGGATTTGTTCGAGTTATACGATAATTCGAGTAAGACGATGTTCGGTCCGATAGAAGATCACACGACAATGCAAGACCATGTGTTGCACCCATCACCCAGGGACTTCCGATGGAGATCCTTCGGAGCATCGGAAGTGCCCCGTCACTAGGTCACCAGCCGTTGGAGTCCTCGGTCCGACCATGCTCGAGGCGCGCAACTGAGATTTTTGTGGGGGTCCCCTAATGCGGGGGGCCCTGGGGCCAGTGCTCCATGGTTAATCCGGCGTTGACCCGGAGAAACCAGGCAACCCTGCTCCTTGACACGTAGAACTGGACAGCATGGACGCCACCCCGGTTTGACGGCCAGGGTATTACTCTGATCAGTGCTGTTTATATGGAAGTTGCGGAAAACCCTTTGGTAAATTTCTACAAGAGTATTATGCAGTTTCAATATACCAAGTTTGAAACTTTTAGGGAGGAAAATGAGATTTGAAACGGATGATGGTGATAAAAGAGAATCTCTTGGAGATTACGTGAACATTACACACATTAATTAGAGAGTTAATGATTGTAAGGATCGGATCATGTGGACAGGCATTTGATGAAAAAGATCGCGGTGAATGAATGACCTTTGTGGCACCTGATAGGAAACAACCCGTATTATAAGTGTAATTAAGATGTAGCGCCGTTGTCCGGGCAAACTTCGCTCCATACCACACTATCATCAATTGCCCGGTCAGAGAAAAACATCATTTCATTTTTTTAGAAACAGTAGAGGAGGGAAAAGATATTTTTTGTTAGATTAACGTCAAGCCTTCATTTTATTTCACTTCCGTATTGGTTTCTATTCGGATTTGATTGCATTACACGAGTTTAAGACCTTGAAAAAAAACCTGCATTTATTGAATCATTTTAATGTTATGTAAAAGGAAAATTACTTAAAAAAGGTAGAGAAAGAAACTGAAGTAAATTATAACAATTTATCATTGGGAAAGGTTTCAAAATGCACTGTTTTTTTTATTTTTAAAACAATTACCCTTCTGTTAAAAAACGACGTACAGAGGGCAGTAGTGTATACTTTATTTTTTACCAGTGACATTTAAATTATTTTACAGAACGTAATTGTACATTTATCTTCCTTCCAGCCTCTTATAATCTTGTCGAATAAAACGAGTTTTTAGATTAGCGATATTGCCATCAGTTTACAGCTGATAATGTATCTGTTACCAGACTCAATACATGCATTAGTCCAGAACGTTATTCGGAGATTTTGTTGGGGTGGTTTCGTTGCCAGTGGTACAGGACAGAAAAGGGAAAGCAAGTGTGGCTGAGTAGGTAAGACGCTGGCTCGCTAGCACGGAGGTCGAATGTTTGATCCTTGCATTGACTTTGAAAGTTCATCAGTGGTACATAACGGAGGTCTGACAAAGACAGCTGTCTTTCGGATGGGACGAAAAACCGAGGAATTTAATAGTCCACTACGAGCAACATTGTACGACGTAATCCCCATTCCATTTTATTTCGACAAGAGGGGGGGGGGAGAGAAATGGACTTTAACGTCCACATGACACCAACTAGGTAATTCCGGTACTAACAACTGTTTCCATTTTATTTTAATAATTCGCTTGCGTGTAGGGATCGTAAGACTCGGGGAGAAACCGGAGAAAACCCACGTGGTTGATCTCGCCACCCTACTCCGTATCACTTACAAAAGGAAATATTATAAAACCAACGCCAACTACCACGTGTCAAATGTCTACCAGATTAACTGTATCTTTAACAAAAAAAAGATACGTGCTCGGCCTAACCCTTTTTCTCGTATTTTAACTCGTGTTTTTTACTTCGTAACCCAATATGCGGAAATCCCAAACAGAATATTAGATACAGGAATAGAACATGTCATTTCAAAACAATGATGAAAATAAACCCCATGTGGGTTGTAATTAGAGAATTAATGGCGTGATCTTTTCAAGACTAGTGTTTGTATCGTTTTCACATGTTACAGGATGCAGCCATTTGAGTACGGCACGTGTCCGTGGAGGGAACTACGAATTATTCCCACAAGTATTAATTTCTTAGTTCTACTTTCCTGACCCATCCAGTCTATTTAAAACATCAATGTTATTGCGTCGAATTCGTTAGCAGTTGGAGGAAACCGGGGTACCCGGAAAAAAAACCACGGGACTGGACAGGCAACCCCACTCCTTGTCACGTACAACCGGGGAATCGAAACCATGCTTGTTGACTCAGTGACATACGTACAACAGGCACGCGCTAACCATTCGGCCAAATAGACCGTATGATACAACGCTCACATGGGAGGATAATAATGTCTTTCTCATTTGAAAAAAGATCGATTAGTCATTTTGGTCGTTTTGTGCATGACAGATGAGAACCGGAGAGAGAGAGAGAGACGGGGTTTAACGTCCACTCGACACAAACTAGGTCATTTTGGGACTAACATGTGGTTTAATTTTATTTCAATAATTAGCTTGCACGTAGGGTCTTTAGCAGTGGGGGGAAACCGGAGTGCCCGGAGGAAACCCCCGAGGTTGAGAAGGCGCCCCGATTTCCATGCCACATACGCTCACACCAGGGGTCGAAACCACAGCCGCAAGTCAGAGGTGACCGGCCAGCTGGATGTCGAAGGGCGGCACTCTAGACCACTAGGCCATCGCAACCCTCCGAACCGGAATAGGACCGTATTACAAAATGAAATGCTAATTGTTGGATATTGCCACCATACAATAGAACAGAGATCTATTCTAGAAGTAGAGTAAATAGGTCTTTATATATAGAATGGAGTTAATTATATCCTTACATCCTAATGGGCCTATAATTACTGGGCCTATATTTATTATTTCCGCTTATTTGTTACCTGGAAGTTATTAAAAAAAATAACGAGGGGATATCAACACAGTTTAAGTTTGAAGAACAAATCCCAAGGTCATTACTGATTAATATTATTGACATCAGGCTGGAAGGTGAATTAAACAAGAATCTTTTAGTTATTCATTTGCTGTCAAGGTAAATGTTATTTCTTAAATATTCTCTTCTGATCAAATCATGTTCTGTTGTTGTGGTAAATATTGTTCTTAAAATATTCTCCATCTATCAAAACATGTTTTCCTGTTGAAGCTCACTAAGGATATATTTTCTGAAGTTGACAACGACCTCTAAGTTTTTAAGGCCTGTTCGTTTTTAACCAAACGCATCCGGAAATTAAAATTCGTCTTATCTCAATTTTCTAATCAATTACATACTGTGCTTTATATTAATAAACAGTTATATCTGGAAGCTGTGATTTATTGTCAGGCATACCAACGGTTTAATATCCTGCCGTTTCCATACCTGCAGATTAAAGTATCTAGGAGAAATTCAGTGATGTCAAGCTTTGTTTTTCGAGACAACTATTACAAAACAAAATGTTTGGCATATATAAATAAAAATAAAAATACCTCCAGTTAAAAAGTTCGACAACTTCTACACCAGTTGAACATCCAATCATTGGCTACCGATTTATTCGAAGTAGGACTTGCTTATATCTATGTCGCAAATAAACCAAACGTTTAGCTTACCGTGCGACAGGCATCAACTTGCAAATCGTCTGTACGAATTAGGACGACGCATGCGCAATGTTAGGAGGGACAGCAATCGTCACACAGTGGAAGTACTGTGCCAACAATTGCACCGACACTGGGGGATGTTTTGATTGCATCGCGGCACATGTAGGTATATGTAACGCTGTGCCCCCACGGATTCAACCTATTCCAGGGTAACTCCCTCCCTTGTGTTAATGGCTTCCCTTACAATGTACATAACGATTCCACCGAATTGCCTCTCAGTGGGTCAACAATAGGCCGTGTCGTCTTGGATAGAATGTTAGAAATAAGATAACTCCCTGTATGGGTGGTAATTAAGATGTCATCTCGTCTGAATAGCAAAACTGTCTAAAGTCACGTATCGGACTTCTGTTGTATGAACGGTCTTAGTTAATAAATCAAAGCAGCCACGGGACACGTCTGCC
Source organism: Patella depressa (assembly GCA_948474765.1). Taxonomy (NCBI): domain Eukaryota; kingdom Metazoa; phylum Mollusca; class Gastropoda; family Patellidae; genus Patella; species Patella depressa. The sequence goes on from OX419717.1 coordinate 80,488,884, forward strand.
CTTTTAACACCAGTCATTCCTTTTTTTGGTTTTAATTGAACATTACGATACAATAGGGTATTATAAAGTACCCTTCCCCCACCACCCGAGGAGTCAATTATGTCACAAAACACTAGGACCAGATTAAAACCCTTCCAGGCTTTAACTGTGGAAAAGGTTATGGTGCTCGAATTAAATGCAAGTTTATTCTTGTGTATATAATCTCAAATAATGGCATAATAATGATATCGAATGTTTATAACAAATGTCTATTTCGGGCTTAACACACGTTTACATTTTATTTCATTATTTCGTTTACCCGTTAGTAACGGGGGAGCTCTGGGTAAAACCCACGAGGTTAGACAGACACATACAGGTTTCGAATTGAAACCCCGCCACCACTCTTACTCGACTTATATCATGGAAGTTAATCCGATTCTTTAAATTATCCCCCTCCCCCACCTTGGCAAACAGACAATACAGGTTCCCAACATTTTTGACACAACAATTCTACAATCCGATGGCTTACAGTGATTATCATCAAATTGCGGGCATGTGCGGCTGGCTGATTCTTGCTATGTACATGACAGATTCAGGTCATTTACAGATGATTCGTGTCATGTACGACTGATTCCGTTCTTGAACAGCGAGTGCGAGAAATGGCGTTTAATGTCGATAGATGACAAACTACGTCGATCGGAACTGACATTTCCTGTGATTTCCTGGCATTTCAGGCACTTGTGTCGGAGCCATTTAGAAGTACCTCCCCCCACCCCCAATAAAATTCTGCCATAAAATTAGCGCATTCTGGCGTTATTTCAGTGGACCAATACATGCGAGTGCTATGAGTGAACAGAGCTACATCAAAACTACTTTTGAAGTCGCTCAGTGATAAATATCGGGGTCACTGGATTCGGACAACAAATATCAACAACAACAACAGCTTGTAAACAATCGTACGTCAATCTGAGGCAAAATTCGCGATACTCGAAATGATGGGGACGGGGAATTTGTTCGAGTTATACGATAATTCGAGTTAGACGATGTTCGGTCCGATAGAAGATCACACGACAATACAAGACCATGTGTTACACCCATCACCCAGGGACTTCCGATGGAGATCCTTCGGAGCATCGGAGGTGCCCCGTCACTAGGTCACCAGCCGTTGGAGTCCTCGGTCCGACCATGCTCGAGGCGCGCAACTGAGATTTTTGTGGGGTCCCCTAATGTGGGGGGCCCTGGGGCCAGTGCTCCATGGTTAATCCGGCGTTGACCCGGAGAAACCAGGCAACCCTGCTCCTTGACACGTAGAACTGGACAGCATGGACGCCACCCCGGTTTGACGGCCAGGGTATTACTCTGATCAGTGCTGTTTATATGGAAGTTGCGGAAAACACTTTGGTAAATTTCTACAAGAGTATTATGCAGTTTCAATATACCAAGTTTGAAACTTTTAGGGAGGAAAATGAGATTTGAAACGGATGATGGTGGTAAAAGAGAATCTTCTGGAGATTACGTGAACATTACATACATTAATTAGAGAGTTAATGATTGTAAGGATCGGATCATGTGGACAGGCATTTGATGAAAAAGATGGCGGTGAATGAATGACCTTTGTGGCACCTGATAGGAAACAACCCGTATTATAAGTGTAAGATGTATAAGCGCCGTTGTCCGGGCAAACTTCGCTCCATACCACACTATAATCAATTTCCCGGTCAGAGAAAAACATCATTTCATTTTCTTTAGAAACAGTAGAGGAGGGAAAAGATATTTTTTGTTAGATTAACGTCAAGCCTTCATTTTATTTCACTTCCGTATTGGTTTCTATTCGGATCTGATTTCATTACACGAGTTTAAGAGCTTGAAAAATAAACCTGCATTTATTGAATCATTTTAATGTCATGTAAAAAGAAAATTACTTAAAAAAAGGTAGAGAAAGAAACTGAAGTAAAGTATAGCAATTTATCATTGGGAAAGGTTTCAAAATGCACTGTTTTTTTATTTTTAAAACAATTACCCTTCTGTTAAAAAACGACGTACAGAGGGCAGTAGTGTATACTTTATTTTTTACCAGTGACATTTAAATTATTTTACAGAACGTAATTGTACATTTATCTTCCTTCCAGCCTCTTATAATCGTGTCGAATAAAACGAGTTTTTAGATTAGCGATATTGCCATCAATTTACAGCTGATAATGCATCTGTTACCAGACTCAATACATGCATTAGCCCAGAACGAACGTTATTCGGAGATTTTGTTGCGGTGGTTTCGTTGTCAGTGATGCAGGACAGAAAAGGGAGAGCAAGTGTGGCTGAGTAGGTAAGACGCTGGCTCGCTAGCACGGAGGTCGAATGTTCGATCCTTGCATTGACTTTGAAAGTTCATCAGTGGTACATAACGAAGGGTCTGACAAAGACAGCTTTCATTCGGATGGGACGAAAAACCGAGGAATTTAATTGCCCTCATAGTCCACTACGAGCAACTCTGTACGACGTAATCCCCATTTTATTTCGACAAGAGGGGGGGGGGGAATGGGCTCTAACGTTCACTTGACACCAACTAGGTAATTCCGGTACTAACAACCATAGGCGTACGAGGCCGAACTTGTTTGGGGGGGCCAGCATATTTTCCCGACAAATATATTTCTTTAGAGTCCGCGGAGCGCCGGAGGCGCGAAGCGACCGACGGAGGGCCTCCCCCTACAAAATTTTGAAAACCAGACGGCCGAAGACGCGATTTCCAGGCATTTCAAATAATTTCTAATAATTTGAAGTGGGTAGTAAATTATGTCAGTTGCAGCATAAAAACTGGTAAAAAGTCATCTTTAAAATACAAGCTCTATTACTTCGAAAACAAGACGGAGGGTCTGGGGGGCCTCCCCCTAGAAAATTTTGAAAACCAGACGGCCGAAGACGCGATTTCCAGGCATTTCGAATACTTTATAGTAATTTGGAGTGGGTAGTAAATTATGTCAATTGCAGCATAAAAACTGGTAAAAAGTCATCTTTAAAATACAAGCTCTATTACTTCGAAAACAAGACGGGGGGTCTGGGGGCCTCCCCCTAGAAAATTTTGAAAACCAGACGGCCGTAGACGCGATTTCCAGGCATTTCGAATACTTTCTAGTAATTTGGAGTGGGTAGTAAATTATGTCAGTTGCCGCATAAAAACTGGTAAAAAGTCATCTTTAAAATACAAGCTCTATTACTTCGAAAACAAGAACAAATCGAACGATTTACTTTTGCCACATTTTTCATTTTAAGAGACTTCACATTTTTTATCCAGATCTCAGATGTATAGAAGACTTGTATATACTTTATCTACTTTTAAAATATGAATGACCATATATTATAAGCGTTGTTGAGCACGTTATCTTTGTATAATTCTTGCCAGTGGCACTTTACATTCACCTATGAATATTTATTTCCAGAGAAAAGGGTTCAATATCGAATTATTTACGGCCTATTGAGCCATCGTACATGTATATTATATGTGACTACAAGGTACAATATTATTACAACCTTATCAATTATTATTAAAGAAAATTTTCAGCTGCTCACTTCTATCACTGGGCTCGTCCGGTGCATGGAGTTGGATGTAAGTATTCAGGAACACAGTACTCAAGAACTGAGACAGGCCATGTGTACGTGCTAGTTCTATTCAGATGGCGTACGTGTTCATCATTGACTGGACTGCTTTCTTTCCGATTCCATATTATTAAAAATATTCAAAGCCCGACAGACGGCGCGACGCTTCCCGACAAACTGAGCATTCATTCCCGACAAGACCATAGCCTGCCCCGACAAGGCCATACCCCTACCCCACCCCATTTTCAAAAACTCCTCGGCTAATGACCGATCTCACAATTCTGAGCTCTTTTCAGATTTCTATTTTTTTTTCATGAAAACATTTGGGGGGGCCGGTGCCCCCCCGGCCCCCCCGCCTCGTACGCCTATGCTAACAACTGTTTCCATTTTATTTTAATAATTCGCTTGCGTGTAGGGATCGTAAGACGCGGGGAGAAACCGGAGAAAACCCACGTGGTTGATCTCGCCACCCTACTCCGTATCACTTACAAAAGGAAATATTATAAAACCAACGCCAACTACCACGTGTCAAATGTCTACCAGATAAACTGTATCTTTAACAAAAAAAGATACGTGCTCGGCCTAACCCTTTTCTCGTATTTTAACTCGTGTTTTTTACTCGTAACCCAATATGCGGAAATCCCAAACAGAATATTAGATACAGAAATAGAACATGTCATTTCAAAACAATGATGAAAATAAACCCCATGTGGGTTGTAATTAGAGAATTAATGGCGTGATCTTTTCAAGATTAGTGTTTGTATCGTTTTCACATGTTACTGGATGCAGCCATTTGAGTACGGCACGTGTCCGTTGAGGGAACTACGAATTATTCACACAAGTATTCATTTCTTAGTTCTACTTTCCTGACCGATCCAGTCTATTGAAAACATACATACACCAAACTGTGTCCTCTCTTGAAACTTGAGCCCGCAATGTGGCGCTACGGTATACTCTTATTTCGAAATCTATATATCGAGAGTTCTTTTAGGTTAACGCCAGGAACTAGCTTTTTATTCCCATCCGAAAGACTAGACATTCCCGTCTCCTTTTAAGGGTGTTTCATCAGGTAAAATTACACCTAGTAGAGAGAGAGATGTGGTTTAACATCCACTCGACACAAACTAGGTCATTTCGGGACTAACAGAGGGTCGAATTTTATTTCAATAGGGGATGAAATCAGGGGATCAGGAAAAAACACACGAGGTTGGACAGGCGACCCTACTAATTGTCACGTACATTGGGGAATCGAAACCACGCCAGTTGACTCAATAATACAGCGTGCACCAGCTAAATATATGCCCCCCCCCCCCCCCTCTCAGGCCCCCAAAAGTAAGATAAAGAGCCGGTCGTTATTTTTATACGTGATTGGCAATAGATAATGCAAAATGAAAAGACTGAATTTCATTCAAGTTATTTGTTTTCGTGGTAAAGTTATGGATGTTTGAATCTGTGTATTGCTTATTATCGTAGGTAACAAAGGTGGGTAACAACCGAATCTCTATTATCTATTGTGTCGTTATTTATTAAATGTCGCCGGTATCCATGTCCAATTCGGATGTCCGATGATCTAGATAGCTGGTTATGGGCCTGTCGTGTTAATAAATCTCCAAATAATTGTTTATATAACTCTTGAACACCTGCAATAGGCCGACTCCAGGCAGATTATATCTGTAGTGTAATACCAGTGCAATGTTGGCATCCCGGGGGATAAAACCATCTATAAGGGGCGACATTGCCACACCGAAGAGATAAAGCTACCGTACCGATTAGTGGCGATATTGACATTGGAGAGATAAAGCAACCGTACCAATTAGTGGCGACATATATCAGAGAGATAAAGCAACCGTAGCGAATTGTGGCGATATTGGTATACCGGAGAGATTAAAATTAGGAAATGTTAAAGTTAAATACTACATTCAATAAACATGTAAATGTTTTATATAAAAAATCAGAATCATTTACTGTCATTTATTACGTCATTTATTTCGCGTATATTGCGTTTTGTGGCAAAAATCAACCGCGATAAAACGTGACCTTGCTTACAGCACATTTAGGAAATCACAACTTATCACCCCGATATTTAGCAAATAACTTTTTAAAGTGGTATTACCACTGCCACCAAGGAAATAAATAAAATAATTTTGAATACCATATTTTAACTATATATCAAACAATTTACAGACGGGATCAATGAAACAAAACTGATTACTATTAATAAAATATGTGGCAATATTTGCAAGGAAATTAGTTTTTGTATCGCTCAACTTTTATTTCACATGTTCGTGTTGGCAGACTACACATACGTTCATACGTTAAGTTAGAGTCATAGTCCCTTTAAAATTCATTAACAATTTGTACAACTCTTAAATTGAACGTTATCAATGAAAGTAGTGCTACTATACCCTAGGCATCTAATAGCAATCCTAACCAGGGCTCACACTGGCTTTCAATTTTTTTCCGCCAAAATGGATGATAATTTTTATGTAAAGAAATGTTCATATATTTTTTCCGCCAACTTGAATATTTTATCCGCCAAAAATATGTGATAAAAAATTATACAATATCTAACAATTTTATGTCTCAGTTAGGCTTATTATAAAACAATTACCAATATATACAATATACAACAACTTTTAACAAATCAGTTTTTGCATAATACATTTAGCACAGTTTTGGTTTACTAAGATCGGATTTTACTTTTGGTAACTTTAGTCTCTTTGAACATCGCCGTATTGCACTATATATTCAATATTTACACGTCTAATCTCGTCCAAGGATTGCGTGTACAATAGAACTATTGTTATTTTCAGGTACCGTAACGGTATCTGAATCTCTGATAGAATGATATGTTCTTAATTATATTTGTAAGAAATGCTTACAATTATACCCGTCGTTCACCTTTAGACCATTTTAGCGACGATAATATGATACAAATGGCGAACCGCTTTCTCGCTCAAGAATCTCCGATATTCAAGTAGCCTAGTTCATGCGTTTTCGACCATGATGATACGATAATTTGAAATAATGATATCCAATAGGCATACTTGTATGTTTTACATGCCGTATATGATGCCACAGTCAACGGAATTGAACTATATTTACTTCTTTTCGATAGAATTGTCGGCCATTTTGGTTACATGTATTACCTTTCTTCGTTTTAAGACGAAACGAAACATCAAATAATGACCGCTTAATGTTGTTGTTCTTGGTGTTTAACGTCCGCTTCCACCGAAGGTGATATCGCAGACAAGTCTTATTTTTGATTTTCATTATCTTAGCGCACGCGCAGGGGTCTTTGATGTGGGAGGAAACCGGAGTGCCCGGAGGAAACCCACGAGGTTGAGAAGGAGCCCCTATCTCCATGCCACATACGCTCACACCAGGGCTCGAAACCAGAGCCGCAAGCCAGAGGTGACCGGCCAGCTAGAGGTCGAAGCGCGGCACTCTAGACCACTAGGCCATCCCAACCCCCTGACCGCTTAATTTAATCATTAAGATTAAATAGTGACGCGAGATAGGTTTAATATACATCATTGGCAATTATCAATCAACTAATCATTAATCCGAGACAATTGATTAGTATTACTCGGCGACGCTATCCGGATTATCAGCCAGTTGATTAATTTATTATTGTGTTTAGCCACGTGATTGACACCCAATAATGGTTAAAACATTATGAATACGATTAGAATTTTAAGATTTTTTTCCGCCAGTTCTCAAAAAGAATCGCCAGTACCGTAAAACTTTATCGCAAAAATTATCGCAAAAATCAAATTTTAATCGCCACTTTCATTTTTTTATCGCAAATTGCGACTTTGGCGACCGACAGTGTGAGCCCTGATCCTAACACTTCAGATCATTATGGGATAAATCGGCCTGCGGATATTACTGGCGTGAATCAGATAGCCGGTCTCGCTTCAAATGTAATGAAATGAAGTTTAACGTGCTGCTGCCCTGTTGACACTGGGCTAACGAACACGGGCATTTCGTCATATGGTGTGCTATGTCAGGGGCACTACTAATTCCAAATGTCAGGTATTATTTTATGTACACGCCTCAGTGTATATGGCAAATATAGATGATACCATTGAGTACGCCTTTGAAGAAAAGTGGTGGGGGTAAATTCGTATTTGTCCGATATAGTATCTTAAATAACCTCAGCATGAGGGTGCTAGAAACCTTGAAAAAATTATCAACTATTTTACTTATAGGGAAAATTTTACTTATTACCACGTAAATAGGTATGTAAATTTGAGATTTATGTATTCAATCGTATTGTGTATTAAAATTACAAAATAAAGCATTATTATTAGTATATACCCTTGGCAGTGATGCAAAGCGGAGGGCCTAACAAGGACAGCCTGTCTAGTCGACCATCATCTTATTTCGAAATCTATATATCGAGAGTTCTTTTAGGTTAACGCCAGGAACTAGCTTTTTATTCCCATCCGAAAGACTAGACATTCCCGTCTCCTTTTAAGGGTGTTTCATCAGGTAAAATTACACCTAGTAGAGAGAGAGATGTGGTTTAACATCCACTCGACACAAACTAGGTCATTTCGGGACTAACAGAGGGTCGAATTTTATTTCAATAGGGGATGAAATCAGGGGATCAGGAAAAAACACACGAGGTTGGACAGGCGACCCTACTAATTGTCACGTACATTGGGGAATCGAAACCACGCCAGTTGACTCAATAATACAGCGTGCACCAGCTAAATATATGCCCCCCCCCTCTCAGGCCCCCAAAAGTAAGATAAAGAGCCGGTCGTTATTTTTATACGTGATTGGCAATAGATAATGCAAAATGAAAAGACTGAATTTCATTCAAGTTATTTGTTTTCGTGGTAAAGTTATGGATGTTTGAATCTGTGTATTGCTTATTATCGTAGGTAACAAAGGTGGGTAACAACCGAATCTCTATTATCTATTGTGTCGTTATTTATTAAATGTCGCCGGTATCCATGTCCAATTCGGATGTCCGATGATCTAGATAGCTGGTTATGGGCCTGTCGTGTTAATAAATCTCCAAATAATTGTTTATATAACTCTTGAACACCTGCAATAGGCCGACTCCAGGCAGATTATATCTGTAGTGTAATACCAGTGCAATGTTGGCATCCCGGGGGATAAAACCATCTATAAGGGGCGACATTGCCACACCGAAGAGATAAAGCTACCGTACCGATTAGTGGCGATATTGACATTGGAGAGATAAAGCAACCGTACCAATTAGTGGCGACATATATCAGAGAGATAAAGCAACCGTAGCGAATTGTGGCGATATTGGTATACCGGAGAGATTAAAATTAGGAAATGTTAAAGTTAAATACTACATTCAATAAACATGTAAATGTTTTATATAAAAAATCAGAATCATTTACTGTCATTTATTACGTCATTTATTTCGCGTATATTGCGTTTTGTGGCAAAAATCAACCGCGATAAAACGTGACCTTGCTTACAGCACATTTAGGAAATCACAACTTATCACCCCGATATTTAGCAAATAACTTTTTAAAGTGGTATTACCACTGCCACCAAGGAAATAAATAAAATAATTTTGAATACCATATTTTAACTATATATCAAACAATTTACAGACGGGATCAATGAAACAAAACTGATTACTATTAATAAAATATGTGGCAATATTTGCAAGGAAATTAGTTTTTGTATCGCTCAACTTTTGTTTCACATGTTCGTGTTGGCAGACTACACATACGTTCATACGTTAAGTTAGCGTCATAGTCCCTTTAAAATTCATTAACAATTTGTACAACTCTTAAATTGAACGTTATCAATGAAAGTAGTGCTACTATACCCTAGGCATCTAATAGCAATCCTAACACTTCAGATCATTATGGGATAAATCGGCCTGCGGATATTACTGGCGTGAATCAGATAGCCGGTCTCGCTTCAAATGTAATGAAATGAAGTTTAACGTGCTGCTGCCCTGTTGACACTGGGCTAACGAACACGGGCATTTCGTCATATGGTGTGCTATGTCAGGGGCACTACTAATTCCAAATGTCAGGTATTATTTTATGTACACGCCTCAGTGTTATGGCAAATATAGATGATACCATTGAGTACGCCTTTGAAGAAAAGTGGTGGGGGTAAATTCGTATTTGTCCGATATAGTATCTTAAATAACCTCAGCATGAGGGTGCTAGAAACCTTGAAAAAATTATCAACTATTTTACTTATAGGGAAAATTTTACTTATTACCACGTAAATAGGTATGTAAATTTGAGATTTATGTATTCAATCGTATTGTGTATTAAAATTACAAAATAAAGCATTATTATTAGTATATACCCTTGGCAGTGATGCAAAGCGGAGGGCCTAACAAGGACAGCCTGTCTAGTCGTTCGGATAGGACGAAAAATCGAGGTTATGTGTCCCTTGGCAGTTGGAATTCGATATAAAAGTAGGTTGTAGCGTCGCTGTCCGGGCAAAATGTCCCCCATAGTACACTGTATGGCATATACCCGTCTTCATTAACCCAGCTTAGGAGCAGAGCAGTAGGATTATATACCTCATATCTTTTCATTTGATCCATTAGTGTATAAACTAAATGAGTCACATTTTATTAAAAAGTACAAACCAAAACTAAATATCACAGAATAATTTATTGTATAATTTTTATCATTTAATATCAATAACGTCATTCATAAAGGGTTATTGCCCTTTGCGACATTCTGGTGAGAGCGCAAGGGAAGTGGTGTTTAACCTCCACTCGACACAAACTTGGTCATTTCGGGACTAACATATGGTTCAATTTCATTAACTGTGGGAGGAAACCGGAGGGCCGGGAGAAAACGGTCCTACTGTTTGTCATGCACAACCGGAAATCGACACCACGCCAGTTGACTCAACGACAGACTTTATAATACAGTACGCATGTGCTAACTACCCCCCCCCCCCTTGGCTTTCCGGTGTTGTAACCATGCCGTTATTGAATACGTTATTGAAGCTATTCGGATTGAACCGAAAGCACTAGCCAGATAATACTGTTTTGCCCCTCACAAACATTCACCGGAAGACAGGTGTAATTTTAACAGTATTAACTTTTCAAGACACAACGATGTCCATTTCACCATGCTTTTATTGTGCCAAACATTTATTATACAGTTGCACTCCTTAATTAAGGGCACTCGGGTCTTAACCATCGACCAGCTTTCAGATCACGAGTTTTAAATCCATATATTATTGTCTTCAGTCGAGGATGGACTGTGCTCCGTTTGGGTAAAAAATGTAAACCACGCGTTGACGTCTTGACAACATCGTCCCAGCATCTGAAGATGAATAACACATGATGACTATTGTATAAGGCCAGATAAACGTCTGTACAAATTAAATCACACGTCAACGGATATTACACAAACATGGCCAACCATCTGGTCATGCGTCAACCGTCTGGTAATAAGCCAACCATCCGGTAATGAGTCAACCATCTGATCATGAATCAACCACCCGGTAATGTGTCAACCGTCCGGTTATGAGTCAACCATCTGGTAATGAGTCAACCATCCGGTATTGAGTCAACCATCTGATCATGAGTCAACCACACGGTAATGAGTCAACCATCTGGTCATGAGTCAACCATTTGGTCATGCGTCAACTATCTGGTAATGTGTCAACCATCTGGTCATGAGTCAATAAGCGAGCGACGTTTCGACGAGCATACTCTCGTCTTTATCAAGCAAATGCTTTAAATGCTTGATAAAGACGAGAGTATCCATAAAATTGTACCTTGTGTTAATACTAAATGCCAATCAAAGAAGAAAATGCAAATTTCAGTAATGGCTCTAGTTGCTGCCCGCGGTCTCTTCTATCGCGCCCGATGCAACTTGACGAAGCTGGTTGGAAATAAAGAACGATGTATTTCATCATAAAATGAAGTTATAGTATGAGCGGACATGTAAATAGGAAGTACTGACAATAATTGATGGTTTATTGATTATTGTAAATGTCTTTGCATGTTTATTACTTTATCTAAGATGAACAAATAATTATTGAATTATAAACACATCATACAATGACATTTATTGACAGAATTACTTCCTTCTCGACTCTCCTCGAGTATAAATCGGTTAAACCGCTTTCATTAAAACTCAGATACTCTTCGTTTCGTTTTTGCTAGTTCAATTTCCGCTTTAACTGATTAAAGCCGGGTTACCTTACCTGTTTCGATGGTGTAGTTTAAGATTTCGTTTTACTTGTATTCACAACACTGGGCTAAACAAAGTATACAAAATTAAACCGGAATCGGGTCGATGCGTGGTCATCGAGCGGTAATGACCGTGATAAGCCACTCATCATCGTGGCTGCGAGTGGTAACGCCCGTGATCGTTCGACCATCAACTGTGGCTGTCGAGCCAGTATCGTTTTACCGTGAACCGTGGTCGTCGAGGGCAGCGGTTGCTCTATCACCAACTGTAGCTTTCGAGCGGTAAGCACCTTTAAGCATCAGCGTATCATATCACAGCCCCGACGTTGAAGATACTTAGGGATATTTCATGCGTGTTCCCTGCTTTTACAGAGAGCGCCATTGGGGCTGATAATTACAGAGTTCCATGAACCTTTCGGCGAGGCCGAATCTCGTATAATATTTTATACCAATCACAGTCCTTACCGCTAGAAAGAAAGCCACAATTATGGTCGAACGATCACTGTCCTTCCTTTCCACGATCACGATTAGTGGATGGTTAACGATCTCTATACTTATCGCTCGACAGCTTCGGTTGATGGTCAAACGGTCGGTGTTCTTGGCGTTCGACGGCCGCGGTTTATAGCGGATGACCACAGCCTTACAGTCCAGAATGTATAGAATGGGTATTCCACGGACGACCCCTACCTCCTACCGCTCGACAGGCAAGAATGTACAGAATTGGTGGCCAAAACAATTAAAATCTGGGGATGGATAAATTTACGGCCGTTTTAGCCACAGACATGTAGATGACATCCATGGGTTAAAATTGTGTTAGTGTGGTGAAAGTGTTTATGTGACCCAAACGTCGAAGACTAAATGAATCATTCTGTCCAATCTATAAAGTGGATATTTGCCATTTCATGGTTATTGCCTAGTCAATAAGGAATTGAGAATCGCCCAGAAATATTTAGTGTTGTATCGACGCGTTGCTTTTGTCCAGTTGATTAGGCGAATAAATGAAATGAAATGGGGTTTAACGTCCTTCTGTTCTGTTCTAACGGGGCTAATGAAGATGGGGGAAAATTTCGCCCTGACAGCGGAACTACGACCTACATTTATATGGAATTCCAACTGCCTCTAACCCCGAGAAGCTTGAATGAAGATTGTGCGCTTAATGGTAACATGTTATGTAGTAACTTGGTCAAACAATCGAGACACGGTCTAGAAATGAAATATAACATAGATCAAATTATTCTCCAACGTGAATAAAATACAGATCATTACTCCATTCAGTTTTTTTAATACTCCCAATGGCCACCACTACATTAAAGGGCAATGTTGGTGTCAGTCATTATCACAGACGTTTTTCTTCTGCGTTCGTCACTTTCTATTCATGAAACCTTTATTATGCATCTATCGTAGCAATTATATCTGTGTCAAAATTATATTTGGAATGTGTTGTGTTTAACCAGTTCTATCACATATTTGATAATAACTGACACCAATGTTGTCCTTTAAGATCTGACCAGCTGTAATGTAAGTCATACTAGCAGTTTCTGACCATGTGACGTCTGATAATTAATTCACAAATCATCGTTGATGTTTCTTGTGTGATACCCACAGTTACGTTAACCGGACACCAAGACTCTCGGCAACATACCGTGGTGAAACTTTGAACTATAAAAAACGAAACGAAAAAGGATTTGATTTTTTTTTATCAGATTGATAATTCTCTCGACGAATTTAACTTTGTTATACGGGTTAGTGTTACAGGACACTCCGACCTAAACGTAGCTACACTCAATAGATCATGCCACGTAATCGATAGATGTCCATGAAATATAGTAGATGCGCTTCAGTTCTTCTCAACACCGGATTTATTTTCGTGTATTTTAAATGTCGAGCTTCGGGTCTGTGACGAATCTTATTGATTTAAACTACAAATCACCCTCTTTACTCCAAAGATGATGTAAAGTCAAATGTCAGTGTAATTATTCCTCTCTTTAACGTGACAAGGTAGAAAAAACAACATGGCTTTAAGTGGTTTCTCTAATTATTTTACATGAAAACAACACACCCTGCATGTCAATCAATGTCAGGTGACTAATCTTGTGTAGCATGCCATATATAGATCTCCTGCTTTCCATTAGTGCAGGGGTAGAGGGCTTGAATTGGGACAACGTATTTGCACTTACAAGTCTGAGAAATGGGTCATTTAAATTCTGGCAGTGGAGAGAGAGAGAGAGAGAAAGATGGGGTTTAACGTCCATTCGACACAAACTATGTCATTTCGGGACTAACATGTTTTTTAATTTTATTTCAATAATTCGCTGGGAGGAAACTGAGGGCCCTGGAGAAAATCCACGAGGTTGGTCTTTTAGTGAAAGCTGCATACGTATGTAGTGGTTTTTTGAATGCGGTTCGGCCAAACAAGGTTTCAGGCCAGATATATACTATTGATGTCGTGTCAAATAGAAAGAAAAAATCCCGGTAATATTTTGGGGGATAAAAATACTTAATTGCATGCTATAATTAATACTTTAAAATACTCTTCCTTGGGCTCAATCAATTAACTCAGTACAATTGATACGTTTTCAAACAACTTAAACCCAGCAGTCTTCATCTGGAAATAGAGACCCCGGTGCTCCAAGCCGTATTATGCGGTGCATGGATAAAAATAATGTGTAGGTGAAATTTACATTTCGTTATGAAGTACAACAAATGGGTCATTCATTTATAGACCTCTAAGGAACGGGAATCACCCAACGAAAAAATTGACCCGAAATGTTAAAAGGGTTACATGTCCGAACAAGCAGTTTTGACATTCAGGTCCAAACGCCTTTATATTTTGGCGCTTAAATTTCATGCGTACTTGGAATTTAATTTTTCGGGTTCTGTTCAAATTGGGATTGTCCCTTTAATGGTCGATGTATTAATATGAGATATTGATGTCGTGTCATGTTAATGGTGGTGACGTCATATTGATATCGTGTCATGTGCTAATGGTAGATGCGGTATGGCATATATATTCTATGGCATGTCACTGGTAGATACAGTGCCATATAGATGTTAGAGGTATAGTACGTCAATTAGTACGTCATAATATCGATTATATATCATTTCGGTCCCGCGTCATTTCGGACTCGACGTTTTGGACTCGGGTAGGTGACATTTCGGACTTATTCGGGAATAAGTTGAAAGGGAAGAATGAACACAACTGTCAAATCAATTTGGATAAACAAAAAATGCGAGTTGTCAATCGCCGATAATGGCGGCCGTGTCTTGATTGCAATTATTCCATTTCACGAAAAAATATTAGCAGTGATAGGTTAAACAAGCTCGTTTACTATTTGATGAAAGAAAATATACACATAAATTTGATGAAAGTAAATATACACATAAATTTTCAACAATTATTCAGCAGGGGCTTGTTTTACGAAATTTTAACTAAGATAAAATCCAAATTTTAGTAATTTGATTGGGTAATATTAGATTGATTTTAGTGCTTAGCCAATCACAATTGAAGTAGGTCCATCTACTAAAATTTGGATTTTATTTTTTAGTTATGATTTCGAGAAACAGGGTCCAGGGCCCGAAACGTCGTCAGACGGAGTCCGAAAAGTCGTCAAGTAAATCCTAATCAAATTATTGTATACTTCATAGGCAAGACCAAGTTATAAAATTTACCCAGTTTATCGACTGCATTTCTCTTGTTAACACAAATTGCACATTCCGAGTAATTGAGAGAATTCAGTTGACGTACGAGCGTTCAATCGTGTAATCCCTCGACGTGAATCTGTATGCTTGTAACGATGTTCTTATCGATATTCCACGTACATGCCCCGAGTTTGTTTTGTGATTTAAAAAAGAGTTAACACATTTACATTGAACAATATTTTCATTAGATATAGTTAATCTGATTAAAATACAAATTATTATTTCGTTTCGTTTTTGTCGACTATCGATGGCCTACACAAGACGAGGATCTGACCCGTTGAAGAGATAGGCGTTGTCAGAGATCATACGAGCGGCTTTTGAGCCTATAACATTTGATTAGCCAATCAGCACTGATGTTTGTAGTGGATTACCCACGGTTCCGTGCAAAACACGCCCAAAGCGCTCCGTAACAGACAGTTTCATTGGCTAATTCTCTCACATTATGCAGAACACGTCAATGATAACAACTCGTTCAGACCCTAGTCTTGTAAGGACAAGTTGAACGAAATTTTGAACTATAATAAATGAAACGAAATAGGATCTCTATCTTGTTTAAAGATACATTATAGGAAATAAGTTAGAGTTGGCAGTTCTCACGGGCTATACTATATACCAAAAAACAGCACAAAACATCGGAAAACAATCGGAAAACACCGGAAAACAACATGTTATACTACATACCGCAAAACCACTAAATACAGGAAAACACTCTAAATAGGCAACCCAGGGCTTGGTCCTCCGGAAAAAAACACATAAAAAACCTAAACCTAACCCACAACGGACAAACCTAACCCGAACCCACGCACACAGAGCATCAGGCTCCGGTCTACCTATTTAGGGTGTTTTCCGGTATTAAGTGTGTTTTCCGGTATTTAGTGTTTTTCCAGTGTTTTCTGGTATTCAGTATAACATGGTGTTTTCCGGTTGTTTTCCAGTGTATTCTAGTTGTTTTCTGGTTGTTTTCCTGTGTTTTGGGTGTTTTCCGATGTTTTCCGGTATATAGTATTGTCGATTCTCACTAAAATAGTTAAAGGTAGATAGTGCAAAGATATTTTTCTGAAAATTCACGACAAATTCATCCACTATGAACCGAAAACTGAGCGGTTGGAATTTCCTCCTAGCCTCGATCATCATTACTAAATTCAGTAAGATAAACAGCATAGTCTCCATTATCCAATTTTTGATTTAATCATCAATGAGCGTTAAGCAGCATTTAGGATTCTAATCCAGCCCACATCGAAGACTAGCCTAGAAACCGAGAGATTATTTTAGTCTGGATAAGTTAATCAATGTCTAATTAATAATTTAGATACCATTTCAGGCCTAAAGAAAGACTTGTAATAAGCAGATTTAGCTCTTGCATAATGTATGTTTAATTGTAATAATTAATAATTTAGATACCATTTCAGGCCTAAAGAAAGACTTGTAATAAGCAGATTTAGCTCTTGCATAATGTATGTTTAATTGTAATTTATAATATATTGTAGAAGATGACTATCTAATACAAATACAAGAATGATTTCTATTCCGTTGAATATTTACACAAAAACTCCGAATTGGATACTTTACAGACAGAATAAAACATTTCTGTTGGCACTACAATCAGCCACGGTTTGTGGTCAATATCATCTAGTCGGGTTGATCGAAAAAACATTTACTCATTAGCGTGCATGTAAAAGAATGTTTGACAGTTTAAAAACTCGGCTAACAAGGCAAAATGATTAGTACATTACACTGCATAGCGCAAACGAGAGAAACAGATGGAGAGAGAGAGAGAGAGAGAGAGAGGGAGAGAGAGATGGGGTTTAACGTCCACTCGACACAAACCAGGTTATTTCGGGACTAACATAATCTGGTTAAATTTTATTTCAATGGTTCGCTTGTGCGTAGGGGTCTTTAGTAGTGGGGGAAAGCGGCAGACCCGGAGAAAATCCACAAGGTTGGAAAGCGACCCTACTCCTTGCCACGTACAACCAGGGAATCGAAACCACGCCAGTTGACTCAATGACAGACCTTATGATACAACGTACACCCCCTAACCATTGGTCCACCCCCACCCCCTCCCGTGTATTGCGTATAGCAGGCATTCGGATGGGACGAAAAACTGAGGTCCCGTGTACATATTAGCGTGCACGTAAAAGATCCCTTGACAGTTTGAAGTCGATATAAGAGTAGCACACTGTATGGCGCATGCCTCGTCTTCCATTAGCCCAGGTGCAGAAGAGTAGGACGTTATACCCTATTTTATTTCATTTCATTTCTTTTTTGGGTTAGAAATGTAAAGAGTTACAACAACTTTTCATTTTGACTCTGGACAAAATTTGTTGGCCTTATTAATGGGCCTGTCACACATTGACGTATAGCATCAGCGTATGCCGAAGTATGGGAAATTTAGCAAACACGCTGGTGTACGTTTTTAACAAGTTACGAGCATGCTGAAATACGATGGTATAAGTTGCATGCACAAAATTTTAAGCGTATTCCGACGTATTGCTTACACGTTAGGCGTAAGTTAGAAGTACGCGACGGGTAAGGTATGCACGCGTTCACGCACGTTACATGTAAGTTACTTATACGTTGACATACGTTGGCTACCAGCAGGGCAATTGAGCAGCGTACGCGTAACCTATTTCTAACCTATAGGCAACGTACTTCTGGCGCCCTTAGAACTTACTGAACGAATGAAATGATTATCCAACAACCTGGCATACGCTGAAGCTGAATTTAAAAATCAAGAGGACGCTCGTTTTGGACGCATATACAACGTTCTTCTAACGCACTGAACGAATATATAACGTATGTTTAACGTATGAGTAACTTATTCATAACGTGTAACTCCAACGTAAACATAACTTATACAAGCATATGAAAGCGTGTGCCCAGCGAATGTTTAGCGTTCTTGACTTACGCGGAACTCGTGCAGAACGTGTTGGGGCATAATTCGACGACCACGTGACGTCAGATATAAAAGTGGAGGGTCCGCCATGATTCTAGAATTCTGCACATGCGCATCTCTACACACGTTTCAAACACGTTCAGGACGTCAGAAGTAACTTATGAGTAACTTACATGAAACGTGCCTGAACGCGTCCATATCTTACCCGTAGCGCACCTGTAACATACGCCTAACGTGTAAGCAGTACGTCGGCATCCGCTGAAAATTTTATGCATGCACAAAATTTTGGGCCGCGTTCAGCGTACAGCAACTTATACCAACGTTTTTCAGCATGCTCGTAACTTGTTAAAAACGTACACATAACGTATTCGACGTACACCAGCGTGCCCGCTAAATTTCTCATACGTCGGCATACGCTGATGCTATACGTCAATGTGTGACAGCCCTATAATGTCTTGTTGGTCTAGCGAACCCCAGCGTATATATTTGACCTCACATGGTCGTCAAAATAAGGCCCAGCACGTTATGGATAAGTTATGCCTAAGGTAGACTAACGTTGTACATCAGTTCTTCATAAGTCAAGAACGCTAAAAATTCGTTGGGCACACGCTGTCATATACTTGTATAAGTTATGTTTACGTTGGATAATAAGTAACTCATACGTTAAACATAGGTTGTATATTCGTTCAGCGCGTTAGAAGTACGTTATATATGCGTCCAAAAAGTGCGTCCTCTTGATTTTTTAATTCAACTTCAGCGTATGCCAGCGTGTTGGATAATTATTTCATATGTCGGAATAAGTTGTCTAAAACGTTATAGTGTGACAGGCCCATAACCAAGGGACAAGAATAGCATGTTGATTGTGTCGCTTGAGATTACACAATTTAATCAAGGTCTGTTCATTCTGTTAGCGTGTTAACAACGGTCTGTTGATAAGCACTCTAGACAGCAATTCCAACTAATTTCCTTCACTTGGGACAACACTAAAGGTGGCGGAACAGGGACTATGTGGAAATCAATGGCCCTCACACGAACAAATCAGGAAATAGCCGTGAACGACTTTCTAGATTCATGTCAAAGACAAACGCGGAAGACTAGCATGTTCTGTTTTAGATACGTCAATAACAGCTTCGCGTATCTTTATCCATATTAGAAAACGAAATGTAATGAAATTTAAAGGAGTCTAACGTCCCACCGTTCTGCTCCGAACTGGGCTAATGAAAATGTGTATACGGCATACAGTACGTGTGCTATTGGGGAATTGTACTTGTACATCAGCGCTACGGCCTACTATCATATCGAATTCGAAACGAAATGTCAGGGGATATTTTACGAGCACGCCAATCTGTACACGAGACCTCGGTTGTTCGTACCATCCGAACAATTAGACAGATGTCCTTAGCAGGCCCACCGCATTTGCAAACATTTAGAAGACTATAACCGAATATAGACTTAACCTTAAACAGGCTTAACGGACATATTGTTTGACACTTAAGCTGTGATTTCGATAGAATCGGGTTACATTTCTCGTTCCGTAATGTCATTTATATGGTTATTTTTGTGATATGGGGTCAGAATATGTTGCCCGGCGATTGGCTATCTAAATGTCAAGGGTATGTTCATGTGTACACGCATTGATTTCTATTTTACATACCCTTCGAGCAACAACAACTGCTTTCCTAGACAACTCAAGGACTTTTTATAATGTCTTGCACGCCACACGGAATGTTGTCCTTGGCACGCCACAGACATTACTTTTCGGAAAGAATATATGGCCGTTTTTTATGCCATTACAACATTTATGTACTAGATTTTATGTCGGTACCACGGTGGTTCAGTGATGCAAGACGGAAGACCTGAAAAGGACAACTGTGCACGTAAAAGATCCCTTGGTAGTTAGAATTCAATATAAGAGTAGGTCGTAGTTCCCTCACAGCACGTAGTATGGTGTACGTCCGTCACCATTAGCCCAGTTCGAAGCAGAGCAGCAGAACGTCAAACCCCATTTTATTTCAAGGTTTATGTAAGTGCGTGATATCTTCAGAAAAAAACTCTCATTTGGGACCAGAGATCCTGGTCCGTGTCACGCATCATGCATAGTAGGCGATACGATCTAAACCACATGGAGAAAGCTCACGTAGTTAGGCATGTTCACGGATTCGCATGGGGTCGAAAGCATGAAAAAAACTAGGCTCTATGGTCTGTCGCATCAACGTTAGACCACTAGGTCATCCAACCCGTGACAACATGTTGTTGTAAAATGTACCCCATACCCCGTCTTGACAACATGTTGTTGTAAAATGTACCCCTACCCCGTCTTGACAACATGTTGTTGTAAAATGTACCCCTACCCCGTCTTGACAACATGTTGTAAAATGTACCCCTACCCCGTCTTGACAACATGTTGTTGTAAAATGTACCCCTACCCTGTCTTGACAACATATTGTTGTAAAATGTACATCCCCCCACCAATCATGGAAAAGCCAGTGAATAACAGAGGCAGTGTGGGCTGTCGAACACACAGCTACATATGTAGTTTGAGCGGGTTTACAGGACAGTTCAATCTCGGATGAGTAGCAATTTACAGATTTATATAAGCCATCATTACTTGTCTACCCAGTTTGTCTCTGTATTCACACGAGACGTATTATTAGCGATTTTAAATCCGCTGTGATCCTACTAATATTTCACCAAATAAGGAGAAGTTTGTTAATATTGAGATGAATAAGGGCCCAGAGCGCCTTGTTAGCAATCTCAACCTCCATCGTGGTGAATAACCGCCGTGTCAGCTTCCCGCGTTTAATGTTGCGTAGACTCATAAGTGGCGTTAGTGGAAGAAACTCTTTGAATTATACGTTAATATAAAAAAAAGAATTTATTTTCATGGAGGTAAAACGGATATGGTATTATGTGCAATCATTGTCATAATTAAATTTACAAAATAATAATATGTTGGGTAGTTAAATTAAAATGCGCCCTTGAATGGATTCGACATCTGCGCTAATTCATCCACAAACGCATTACAAAATAAAAACTGCATTAGCTAGGAGCTCCATCTCACTTGTAGTTCTTTTTACTCACTTCAAAACTTTGCTTAGAATAAAATAATTGAACTGGAAGTTGCAGCATTTTTTGTGTGCATTATCTGGTATAACAAGAACAGTATAGCAATCTTTAAAGATAATATGGGGGGACGAATGGTTAGCGTACGCGCGCTGTATCAAACAGCCTGCCATTGAGTCAATTGACGTGGTTTCGAATCCACGGATGCACGTGACAAGGAGTAGGGTTGCCTGTCCACCCTCGTGGGTTTTCTCCGGGTACTCCGGTTTCCTCCGACTGGTAAAGACCCCTACCCGCAAGCGAATTATTGAAATAAAAAATTAAACCATGTTAGTCCCCAAAGTACCTTAAAGATAATACAACTACGATTTCGATTACTTTAAAACCTACATTTTATAAATGAGGAAAAGTCATTTAAAAGATCTTATAAAAGGTACAATTTAGAAATAAAAAAAAAAAGATCTTATAAAAAGTACAATAAATTTAGAAATAAAAAAAGGTCTTATAAAAAGTACAATTTATTTAATTTAAAAAAAGATCTTATAATAAGTCCAATTTATAAATATAAAAAAGGTCTTATAAAAGGTATAATTTATAAATTTAAAAAAAGATCTTATACAAAGTCCAAATTATAAATAAAATAAAGATATTATAAAAAGTTGGGCTTCTAAATTTACGTAAACGATTTCATAGTTTCAAATAATTCTAGGAAAATTTCACAGATGATTATATCAACATATATATCACAGTGAATATACATAATTATCTGATATATCAACTCACATCACAGTTACAATATTATACATATATGATAACTATTTCTTTCCATAACCGAAATTATTGAGTACAAAGTTTAAAAACGGATTGTATCCAGCATTTAGAAATGGATTGTATCCAAAAGTGTTAAATGGAAGGCCACCATAGATGTTATCATCGTTGAAGCCGTAAACGTCATCAAAATCACCATAGCCATCATATACGTCATCGTAGAGATCGTTATCATAGAAATCACCTGAAACATTTAAAAGGCTTTAAGTAGAGTGGTTCAGGCTAAAAATGTTTTATCACAAACAGACACTATTTCGGGACAGTAAAGTCATTATATGATAAGACTTACTATAAAAAATTCATTGATCAACAATGGAAGTCTGGCCACTTCTGATTTTTGAGGATATATAACCATTTGGACATATGTTATAAATGGCTCAAGATCTTCCCGGCTTCCATAATCAAAGGAGTTATCTCTTAGTGAGAATAAGAGCTATGTCCCTTGGTTGTACTAAAAAAATATGCTCCAAGCTACGCACGTCCCTAAAACGAAATAACTTTATCGCAGTCGGAATATATCGTTTATTTCCTTACTGCGAAGTAACAGAATACACTCTATGAGACGATTGGATTTGGCATATGTACGCATGCGCAAACGCTTAGTTGTTTTAACAGTCGACCCACGCCTTCAAATGTCTTTATATTAACTGTGTTTAAAATGCTACAGTAGAAATTAAAATACATGTTAAGCTGGAGATGAAAAGATCGGCATTTGACATGAATTATTTCAAGATTAGCCTAATACATATATTAAAATGAACAGTGTGTTTACTTATTTATACCCAGACACTGGCCTGTTTATAACGGCATGTTATAAAGTGGGAGCGAGGGAGAGAGAGGTCTATAAATCTAATAATGTAACACTTTACTGTTAATCTCAAAGATAACTAAATAATATATTGTGCAGTATGATGTTTGTTATGAAAAATAAATTGCCGGGTAAAGTACGAGGAAAATATAATGACATGTAATACGGGGAGTGAGAGAGTGGGATAAACACCTCAATAAAACTATTAATTTAAGACTTTATTTTTTGTTCCTCAGATAAATAAATATATTGTACTGCATGATGTTTGTTATGAAAAAAGAACACATTGCTGGATAAGTGGCGTATGTGTCGATCCAGCGATTATTGCGTATGTACCGAATTTAGAGCCAAATTTTGTAGTTTCGTCTGTATAAAGGCTGGTATTTTTCGCCGACTTCAAGGTTTCCTAAACATGTTTTAAAGATACACCGACGCGCTCACATGATATTCTTTGAACCGTAGATTTTGATGGAGTGTAATTAGATTTTAGTCCCGCGACAGCCAAACATGCGGTTATAACCACTGCTACGTTACCATTGGAAACGTTTAGATTTTTAAGTTCCATGACCAAATTATGGCATTCTGCTGTGTATCTTTGATTTTTGACATCATACACAATTCCTTCGTTCATCATTGGAAACGTTTAGATTTTTAAGTTCCATGACCAAATTATGGCATTCTGCTGTGTATCTTTGATTTTTGACATCATACACAATTCCTTCGTTCATCTAAAAAGGTTTGGACTTGAAACCATTCTTTTTACCTGCAAATTGTTTTTTATTTTCACTATTAGCCTTCATGCGAATCATTTCTTTTTTAGTCTTCCGAAGTTTTTTTTTATAAAACTTGGCGATCGTGCTTTTATGACAATCGCCGCAAATACTTTTTTTCTATCTAAATCAGTCAAGGTCGCATCGGCAGATGTCCGAGCCTCTCTATTTATTAAATTAATTTCACTTTTGTCTGCCGATGGAGTCTCGTAAACTATCCCGGAAAAAAATGGGGTGTCAAGAAAATCGTCGTATGATTTCATACATTTAGTGGACTTAACCTTACTTTTACTCAGCTTCCTAGTCTTTGTCGTCAGTCTGACCCGGTCTGACCAGTCTATTTTGAATGCATTTGTCACCAAAAGTCACACATTCGTCATGTAAAGCAGTCATGATAGACCGATGCTCCGAAGTTGTCGGGAATTTATTAACATTTGTCTAGCATAAGCCTATTTGTGATTTTTGTCATAGGTAGTTTGTTACAGTTCTCAAATCATAGGGGTACTTAATCATCTGTGGACGATATCTTGCAGGGCTCAGTCTCAAAACTAGAAAAAAAATAAGTCCGTCCATCAAAGCCTATGGCTACAGGATGGTTAGATATACTGTGATTATAAAAATAATTTACACCGTGTTACCGAAAAGTGTCTGGAAAATAAAGACTACAAATAAAAAGTTTGTTTCGGTTATTTTCCGGTCTCAAATAGTTCTGCGTATTTAGACCTAGCAAATATTTATTTCCTAACCAGGAGAGATCGCCGCCTAAACCAAGATTGTAACCACTTAATAAAAGTAAATCGCGACAGGTTGTAGTGAAATTATCTGGGCGATTTCACCTGCTTGAAAGTTAGAAATGAGACGAAGCTATTACAGCTAGCTCTGTATTTAAATCACCAAAATCGCCAAAATCAAAAATCAAATCAAGGAGTGAAATCGAAATTTTTGCTCACGTTCGCTATTAAATAAACACGTAAGTCGAAGCCCGTAATGAGTGTATTTTTTACTCGGCGTTATATACCAATACATGTTTGTAAAAATACCTTGTGTGACGTATATTTGCTGCGACATCCTAAACCACGTGCGCGGCGCTAACTTCTGCTCACTTCAGAAGATTTCTCGACGGAGCAATCACACAGATAATCGGGTCAGTTTTTATAAGGACAAATATTGTGTCTCTGAACCACTCTACTTTAAGGTAAAGACTCGGTAAACTCGATTAACCAGTGATTTTCGTGTATCTAATATGTAAGACGAGTCATAAACATTGTCCAGTCGAAGCAGAAAGTATGACATTAAATCCTATTTCATTTTATAAGCATCTTTGCAGACTATGTGGTTTTAAAGGAGCACTGTTTAATTATATTATTAGCCATATCTGTGTCTAACTGGGTAGGTCATTTCCAATAACTTTATGATATAAATAGAAATCCAATAAAAAGCATACGGCCACAGATCAATGATGAATTCCCCCATTGACTTTTTATTAATTCTCGTCTACTAGATCGACTCTAACTTTCCCCAAAATTTTTGTTGGGTAGAGCCGTTTATATCACACATGGAGCAACATGATGTGCTAACCGCTTGCCCGAAAGCATGTTTGAGGTTCATCATGAAAACCTTGAGATAAACAAACTGGAAGTAGAGATAAATAATCCTGCAATTTTCGGCCCTACATTTCAACGCAGCCAACATATCAACTTTTTTTATCCTCCCGACTCAAAATAATGATTTCACCAAAACCTGGCAGAAAATGTATTTCCAAACCCTTTTCATCAATTCAACACCAACAAGTCACCAAAAATCGTCATGCAAAGGGGGTGGGGGGTGGTAGAAAGACTAAAAATTGTTCTTGGGCGACGGCGCAAGTATAATTATTGAGCTGTGTCCATGCAACTTTTGCTCAAATTGGCGCTTAATTTCTCACTATCCAGTTGTTCGGGTCCGACTAAAACCAAGAACCCCCAAACCAGTAGTGGAATACTGCACGACATATAGTCTACACATGATGAAGAACATTAAGAAGTTAAACACCATTCACGATCAGTGAAAGAGATCAAAATAAGCCATTTAAACACTGAATTAAATTAACATACCGTTGATAACTGAAGCAACAGCCAGTATGACAAATAAGGTCAGAATATTCAGAACAGCAGCCATCTTTGATTTTCTGAAATGAAAAGCTTTTCGTTTTTAACCGTAAAGTGGGAGGTTAACGTACAAACTTGGTCTTTAGCAGTAAGAGGAAACCGGAGGGTCTGAAGAAAACCCACGTGATAAGACTGGCGATCCTACTCCTTGTCATTTGACTAAATGACAGACTATCACACATCCCCACTAATTATAATAGAAGTTCAATACAAAACGTCCTAAATGGAAGATCATTAACCTTGTTTGAGTTACTTCATCAATGTAGTTACTTGAGGGTCGTGAAATATACCTCCAAAAATATAGTCAATAAACAAATGGTAAAATAGGTACACTTACTTGACGTAGATTTCCTTGAAGTGGTCGACAGGTGAATGATATTAAGAGAAAATTATTGGTATTTATACTGAATTGAAAAATTGTTTACATCTAAACAAAGTTCAATAGGTCTTATTTATTTGTTTGTTTGTTTGCGACGAATAAAAACATATTTTTTATTGATATGAATTTATTGATACATGAATTGCATGTTGAATGCACTGAAGCGAATAATTTTAATACGAATACGGTTCTCCTAATCTGTTTACAAATCAAACAAAGTTCAATACGGCGTGTTTGGTTAGCGGTTTGTTTTGATGTTTGTGCGGACGGGACGAAACACTGAGTTCTGAGGTCCGGTGTACTCATTGGCATGCACGTAAAAGATACCTTGACAGTTGGAATTCGATATACGATTAGGCCGTACTGCTGCTGCCCGGGCCAAATTACCCCCATTGCACACTTTTCGGTGTATGCCCGTCTTCATTAGCCCATTCGGAGTAAAACAGTAGGACGTTAAACCCCTATATCGTTTCATTCAATCGTATAAAATAGTTACCAAAATAATCTACGTAACCGCCATGTTTGTCTGAGAGGGTGGAATGACGTGAAAAAAATAGACATTTTAATTAACGTCCACCTGACGCAATCCAGGTTATATTGTGTCTCGCGTTCTTACGCTGTGGGAAGAAATCAGAAAAACCCAGGATGGCCAGACGATCGTAGACGTACAGACTTAGGGTCGAACCCACGCTACTTGATTCAACACCGGGACCTATTGACCTCAAGGTTTAGATCAGTATACTAACCCACTTGCCAGGGCGTGATAATATTCAAGAGTTCAGGACATAAAGATACATTATAGAAGATCAGATAAAGAGCTGACAACTCTCACTAGAAAACTAGAAAAGTAGAGGGAATTTGCTGAAGGTTTCAGTCACATTGGCCCACTGTGAACTGAAAATGTAGCGATCAGTCCAGCCTCCATCATCAATATTAAAGTCGGTACGATAACAACATAGTCTCGGTTATCCATTTCATGATTAAATCATGAATGCAAGTTAAACAGCAAATCTGTTCCTAAATCAGTAAATATCACAGGCTAGCGATGTTGATTATGGTCGGGATAAGTTAATAAATGTCTAATTAATATCCTGAAGAAAGGACAGCTATAGGCAGATTTAGCTCTAGCATAATGCATGTTTAAATGAGCGAGAGAGAGAGAGAGAGAGAGAGAGAGTGGTGGGGTTTAACGTCCACTCGACACAAACTAGGTCATTTCGGGACTAACATATGGTTCAATTTTATTTCAATAATTCGCTTGCGCGTAGGGGTCTTTAGCAGTGAGAGGAAACCGGAGTGCCCGGAGGAAAATGTTTAAATGAAGGTCGTGTAGATAGTGGTATGTTTATTAGCAAAGACAATTAACAAACAACCAGTTTTAATTAATTAAACAATATCGACAGAAGGAAAGTATGTAGTATTGATATCAACTTCCGGTTTATATTCACACCTCAGTTTATGTCAAGACTGCAAAGACGCCAGAGCTCTTAAATTTTGGAACAGGGCCAATGCAAAGTTTTCAAAAGCAGCATTATAGTTTTTAATTTCATTTTCTGTTTAAAAATTTTCTGAAATATAAAAAAAACCTCTCACAAATGTGTTTTACGTAAGGAGTTATTGCATAGGAATTAACCAATTCGAGTGGCGAACAGGAAGCAGAGTATCGAACCAATCGATGACAACAAAGCTTAAGTGTATGCTCTCACACAATCCTCTGTAATATTCAGGGTGTTTTAGAATATACCTTTTCGAGCCACTTTGTGAAACTTTCTGTCAACTCGCGAGACTGGCAAGCAATGTGAGTCTTGCTGTTGGGATGTGCTGACATCACTGTTCGCTAAAAACGTGCTCAAATTGACAGTTTCATTAAAACTTCAATTGGCATCTGGGGTCTTTCTTTTGTGATAAAACAAGTTTCAGAGAGAGAGAGAGTAATTACACGACAAAATGCCCTTTTTAAAACGAGAATAGACCGGTTATTTTATCGTCTAATAGGTCGTTAACATTACACAGTTTAACCAACAGTCTGGGGATCGGATCATAATTCGCTGATATTCTGTTTTTCTAGACATAGAGGAAAAACTATCCACACAGCAATGATGCCACGACACAAAACACATTTATAGACAAAGCCATTGTTGACCACATAAGGTTCTAGAATCCTGACAATCTGAGATAATCATCCTGCCCGTCCCTAATGCTCCACGTAAAATTAAATAAACAAACAACTCGGGTTTAACACGGTGTTTAAAGATCGTGGAAGGTTTGGTATGGACAGGGTTCGTCTTCCAATGGCATGAATGCTGTCGCGTTTACATGTTGTGGCGGCAGTGGTGGGAGTGGGAAGGGCGTAAGGTCACATGTTGCTGACTATCCAGTCTGTTATTACTGATGATGCCATTTGAGTTGCCCTGGTGTAAGTCAATGAGTTCAAAACGGTGACATATTGACCATTTGTTTTGTTTATAATCTCTTGTGTGTATGATGTAACGTTTCAGAACAGCCGTTTTTTAAACGGGGTTGTACGATAAGGTCTGCGTGGTTTCGATTCCCCGGTTGTACGTGACAAGGATTAATTAGGGTCACCTGTCCAACCTCGTGGGTTTTATACAGGTCCTTGTCTCACCTCTAAAGACCCCTACGCACAAGTAAATTATTGAAATAAAATTGAACAATTTGTTAGTCCCAAAATGACATAGTTCGTGTCGAATGGACGATATATACATCACCCTCTCTCGCTCTCTCTCCCTCCTTCGATGTGTCCCGAAATGACATAGTTCGTGTCGAATGAACGTTACAACCAAATCTCTCTTTCTCTCAACCCTATTTGATATTGCAGAAGAATTTACTCCCCATGAATCGATCTTGTTTTTAAAAAATGTACCACATATGCAACTATTCATTTAATCCTCCGGACTACACAAATCGGCTTTAAACGATTTCATCATAATAGGGAATACTTTGTCTTGCTCGCTTCAGCATTTGTCTGAAACCTCGCTGGTTTTAAGATTGATTACATTATATCTGTTGCCTCTGATATTTGAGTTTGAAGATTAATCGACGAATGACGTGTACAGGGACATCTGTCGTGGGTGTTCCTCAAGCTAATTAGCCACAACGGAACCCACATTTTCAATAATTAGATCTAAATTCAGTTTAGGAGTTCATAATATTTTTTTTACAAAACATAGATTCCTCCATTTTGATTGGGACTGTTACAATAATTATCCCCCGTAGGTGTATGTAAGAATTGCCATATTATTATCATTAAACATATATTCATGTCAAATGTCATCTTAGACTCAGATGCGCGCTGATTGTTTTCAATTTTTCAACGCAGTTCTTCCTGGTCAATGGTGCAGAACGGAGGGCATGCAAAGCGACAACGTATAGTCGTTCGGACGAGACGAAACACCGACGTCCCGTGTACAAACTGGCATGTTTGAGAAACATTTCCTTCGTTTCCTGTAAGGTGTATGCTCATTTTCATAAGCCCAGCTCGAGCAAAGCATAATGGCGTTAAAACTATTTGATTTATATATATATATATTTATTTCTGATCTGGAAACAGAAAATTCTTTTATAAAAGATTGGTTTGGAACTGACATCATGTCACGGTCTAATATATCAAATCTTGGCCCTAACAGAATTGATGAGTGAGCTGAAAATCGTGTGTGTTTCCAGTCGCTAACAATTGATGCTTTCTTCATTTTCCGATTCGTCAAATCATTGCTGTTATAAAAACCCAATAATTTAATTCATGTGTGCAAATGCAATAAGGTGAAAAGGCAATACTTTGTATAGATGTGAAATAACTATCAATATGGCCCGTCTATATACATTTCATATAATCGTTTGATTTATTTTTCTGCTTAATTAAAGAAACACTGGCTAAGAGCTAAATCTTCCTATTGCAGGTTCTCCTTTAGACTTCAGATGTTATAGAAAGCATTAATTAGACTTTTATTTACATGACAGCCATCCAAATGAACTCTGTAGAACCTCGGATGACCAAGATACAGTTTGAATATTATAAACATTCGTCCATTTAATAATTGAATCAATAAATGGCTGACCAAGCTAATATTTACCGTTAATTCTTGACACCACTCCAGGCGATTAAAGATCGACATGTCTAGTAGACGGTGTAAAGACAATTGATGCATATCTCCAGTCCAAAGTGCCAACAGCGATATCGTCGTACGGCATAAAGTAATTTGACTGACATTTTCAAATAATGGCCAACTATTTATTCAACACATGGCTAGTTGGATGGCGTGAGTTCGATTCCCCCGGTTGTAAGTGACAACGAGTATTGTCGTCTGTCCAACCTCGTGGGTTTTCTTCGGGTACCTACGATTTCCTTCCACAACTAAAGTCTCCTACGTACAAGCCAATTATTAAAATAAAATTGAACCATATGTTAGTCCCGAAATGACCCAGTTTGTGTTGAGAGGACGTTAAACCCTACCTCTATTAAACACTCATTGTATTTTAATCCAAGAAGATCTGCACCTATTACAAGGAATATAAAATATAACAAACAGATCTATTATGTACCATATTCTTGAAACAATGGTCCGAGAAATCCCTCTCTGCCCATTGCTGGATTGGCTTCTCATTTCTGATACTTGAGCTTTTGAGGGAGTGTGTGTATTCTCCCCGTTCAATCAAATCTATCTCGTGAGTCATGACGTAACGTTATGTAAACATATTTGGTCCAATTTGGAACTTTGTTTCAAATTTAACGATTTTGTTACGCAGTAAGCCATTGGTTGTCAAAGGAACTGTTGACCAATACTAATATATAACAAGAATTTTCTCTATTTACAGCAGTGAGTGGTGGGATAAGCTCTAATCAAACGGGACACTGCGAGGAGTATGATTATGTAATATAAAATATAACATAAACAGACATATGTAGCACCATGGGTCTTTCTGTCTGACATGGAGAGCGTCTATGGGTAACCGGTCGCCACATCTTACATACGACTCATGCATATTGTTTTTGCCACATATTACTGTTAGCCTTGTGATCGTCTAGAATTTGTCTCTAGCTGTCTTTGCTTCTCCTTCACGTTGTGTTTACTTCTTACTGGTTTCTTAAGACGTTTGTCTTCTTCAGTTATAACAATGCAACTTCGTTTTTACCTTTTTATGTAGCATAGGTATACATACAAGCATAGTACATATTACAATTATAGTCAATACTAACTAAACTCTTCTCAACCTCGCGGTGTCTAGGACTCTTAGATGGTAACCCTCTGGAATCTAATCGACGTCTGCTGAATTCTCACGAGTATCCTAATTTTATATCAACTGGTTTTGGACATTCAATTATCTAATTGGTCAAACATGATGTAAATAATTAGAGAGATTGGCTAATTGAGCCCAATGACGTCAAAACACACCCTTATATGGTTATGGAAATTTACTCTAGAAATTGCGCATGAGATATCTGTTATCATGTTGTTGACATATAGAAACAGCTATGTTTTGTTTCTATAACCCTTTTGTTTATATAACAATATGTCAATCAAATGTTAGTTGATTTCAGTACACACCTGCATATATGTGAATATGTTAGAAACATAAAACTATATCTTATCTCCTCATTCCTTGTATATAATCTTTAAAAACAATGTCACCACGACTATATTGCTACACCTTTTATGTACATGACATTAAAATAAAAAATAAGATGACGTAAATAAAATTAAATAAAGAAAATCTATTTAAAACAAAAATGAAACTAAGTGCACTATTTTAAGATTTCAGTATTGACGAGAAGAAAGTGAAGTTCTAATTGTTGATTGATTGACGACATGAGAGTTTTTATGTTCGATTTGAAAGATGTGATTTGTTTTAACCTGATTATCTATAGAAACGATTGGGTTTATTGCTGATGCAGCGGTAACGACGTTTGATTAATCTTTTAATCTAATGACGGTTTTTATTTACCATTGTTTTATTATAAATTATTAGGAGTGCATATAGGCATGCGTTATACATCGTACTATAGGGGAAATCGTTACCGAACTACCGCCTTAAGTAATTCCATTCTATTTTGGTATTTCTACTTAAACGCTATTTTATAGTCGATATTTCCTGTGTGGCTTTTACTTGTCAGAGGAGCAGGACAGCGGGTCAAACAAGAACAAGTGTCTAGATGTTAGGATGGGACGAAAAACCGCGGTCCCTTGTATACACTGGCAGGTTAAATTCTATATTAGAGTAGGTCATAACGCCGATGTCCGTCCGGGAAAATTGTCCTCATTGCACACTGTATGCGGTACACCCCTCTTTATTAGCCCAGTATAGGAGTAGGACGTTAAACAACATTTCATTTCCAAGTCGATATATTTCTGATTATACGACACAATGTCGCTGCCATTAAATGAAGAGACTTTAACCACAGCTCAAAATACTCAACTCCTCCCGCCCCACCCCAACCACCAGCTTCCCCTGATCGAACCACAATCCATCCTCACCTCGTCGACACCAGAATATTGACCCTGGGCCAGAACACAATATGATGGTAAAATTGAAAGTAGAAGTCAGTCGCGTTTGAGCCATCCAAAAAGCTTATATATATGAACAACACGATTGCTAAGACCTTACGATGGTTGGATGACCGGAATGGTTAGTCATTGAGTCAGCTGGTGTGGTTTCGATTTCCTGGTTGAACGTGAAAAGAAATAGGATCTCCTATCCATCCCACTACGAATTGTGGAAATAAATGACTTAGTTTTTGTCGAGTCGAAGTTACTCCTAAACAATTGTAGGCCCCACATGCATAGGGTCATTATAACAAGGTGAATTTGACAGTATCAAAACAAAATTGTAGGCCCCAAGACCTTAGGCCAGTCTAACAAATCAAATCCGATACTGTCTAAATTTTTCATCGTGGTTGCGATAAAGATTTTAACTTATTTTACTGAAACATAAATTTTGTGTCCATGTCTTTATGCTCACCAGGATTTGTTTCTTTTCGTTAGAAACGGCGCACTGATGAAATTCGATAAAAAAAATTCTGGACGAAATGTATATATAAGTTTTATTTACAAATATTGTCATACAGAATTTTACAAAAAAGTGTTTTTATAGTATACTATTGCCTATAATATTGGATAAGCATTTATAAGCATTTACTGTCCTTTCTAGACACAATTCACAATCTGATGTAGTCAAGTTATATGAGTTACAGGCAACGGATAAAAAATAAATCAATCATTTTCCAAAAACAATATTTCCATAGCAGAAATTATTGGAACCAAAATTTAAAAATGGATTGATAAATTAATTTATTTAATAGTTATAGAATAAATGAATCATTTCTTTCCATAACCGAAATTATTGAGTCCAAAATTTAAAAACGGATTGTATCCAGCATTTAAAAATGGATTGTATCCAAAAGTGTTAAATGGAAGGCCACCATAGATGTTATCATCGTTGAAGCCGTAGACGTCATCAAAATCACCATAGCCATCATATACGTCATCGTAAAGATCGTTATCATAGAAATCACCTGAAACAGATAAAGTAATGGATACAGGTACATGGCTGGAAGGTACGTGGAATGGAATGGCTTTTTAAATCCTACATTTCTGCACCAATCAAGAAGGGTTTATGCCATGCAGTATGCGATATTTGTAGCCACTGATTTTGCCTGGTCCTCCGTCCATCACAGCGGACAAGGGGAAACCTCGCAGGAACTTTTTCGGTCCACGACAGAAGCCAACCCGACACCTCTTAAAAGAATTGCGCATTTGATCGAAAGAGATCCATGGTTCGATCTCAGCATTCCCGTATGACCGCGTCAGTGACACGGGACTGAAAGCCAGACATGAAAGTCACCTTAGGGTGAAAACGTCGCCATTAATTTATTAAAAAAAACTAACCTTGGATGCCACAAACAAGAGCTAGAACAAGGAATATGGTTAGAATGTTGAGGACTGCAGCCATATTTAGTTATCTGAAATAAAAAAAAGCAAGTATTAAATCTTGTCTGCATACGACTAAACCAAATATTCCTGACGAAAGTAATACTCGACTGTTGATTTGTAATACAGTGGGAGGGTACATCCAGAAATCTTTATCCACTAGAACATCTGGTTGAACGAGATAAAATGAAATGACACGGAGTTTAACGTCCCACTGCTCTGCTCCTATACTGACGTAATGAAGACGGTCATACGCCATACAGTGTGCTATGAGAGAAATCTTCAAATCACCGGCGTTCCAGACTACTCTTGTATCGAAATCCAATTGCCAAGTGGTCGTTTACGTGCACGCCGATATATACATGGGACCTCGGTTTTTCGTTCCATCCAAATGGCTAAACAGCTGCCCAGCACCACTACCTAGGTGGAACCACGTCGGAAAAATACAGGGATCGAACACACGACCTCCATGCTAGCGAACCAAGTATAGTTCACGCAACAGACTCTAAATTAATTATCGTTTCGATAAATTGTAAAATACGCCTTCAAATGTGATAATCCGCCAATTTCAAAATACATATTTAAATATACCAAAATTAAAGGAGGTTAATTGCTTATATTTGGGACCTAGAAATTGACACAAATGGGTCGCAACGCATACAACAATGTAATGTAAATGTATATAACATGATTTACATTCAATTTTGTCTGTTTTTACTCTAATTTCTAATCAGTTATGTTCTGTGAAATAAGCCAGAAGTCTCAATCGAATGGCAATCTCTAGTGCCCGGTTATTCCGGTAGTATTTACAAGACAAGAACATGCGGTCACCTGTTGACATGATTTGTGGAAGATGTCTAGCTCCGTTCTTCAAGTCCCTTGAAACGCATTATGGTACACGATTCGTGTACCATTTATTAACAACTTTTTCTTACTTTCAATGTCAGAAAACTTTGGATGATACTGATTTACAGACTTGGCTAAATTGTAAAAAATACTATACATTTATATTTACTTACTTGAGGTAGTTATCGTTGAAGTGGTCGAACGTTGAATGCAAACCATTGAATATTCTTAGTATTTATACACTGTTCAACATTTGTTTACTAATAAACAAAGTTCAATAGGTCTTGCATATTTATTTGTTTTGATGTTTGTGAAAACACAAATATTATTTATTGATGAAAGATAAACAAATTTGATTATGAATATTTACAGCATGTGGATTAGTGTGTACTCTACACTATATACCTTGTCGGTCGGATACACCATCAACAGCCCTAAGGGTCGGGTCAAACAGATGGCACGCTAGTAATTAACATAGGTAAATAAACAAATAATTTTCATAATCAAAATATTTAATATGCGACAAGCTCTTGATTTAATGAGGTACATGCCATGCACGTCCCCGTTTTATTTTTATTTGTCTTCAAAACTGTCCATATTTTACGCAATGACAGAAGTAATGCCAAAGAAACAATCATGTTAGTACCTGGTCCAAAGTTCACAAAGCATTCTCAGACTTAGGTTAAGAATTTACTCAAAATTGTTCATCTTATTTTAACTAATCCGTTGTTTTAATGTATCAAATTTGTCAATAAGAAACCGTGTGCATAAACACTGACTCAAAGTTGATATTCACCAATTGGCGCATAAACTCAATAAACCCGCTACAAGTTCAAAGACAGAGACATGGTACTGTGAATCTCTTTATTAGTCAGACGTTGTGCATTCACAAATCGGCTTATTTCATCCCTAAAGCAGCAAGACAGTTCAAAGATATAGAAAGAGCTGCGAAGCCGTTAATATGAAGACGTTGCTCTGCGGCCAGTTCCGCTGATCTCGTAGTTCTCTATTACAATTATTGTAATATTTATATTCCATATACCTAGCCTACCTGCTGAAAAACGAACTAGAACTGCAGGGCAGGCTACTCAACCATTCAGGAACTATAGCTGGGCCCTGTATGTGCAACTGTCGGTATAGGCCTACTCAACATTAAAAGTACAGTATGGCCCCGTAACGCACTTAAAAATACAACATTTATCTATGTACGACGTTAGCGTAGAAATATAAAAAAAACCTCAACAAACCCAAAACATCGCGCTGTAATATGAAACCATAATCTATGTTAAAATTACAGTATGACTCCGTAACGCACATAATAATACAACATTTATCTATGATTGACGTTGACGTAGAAATACATATAAAAAACAAAAAACAAAAAATCAACTCAGCGCGCTATAATATGAAACCATAATCTGTGTATGTAATTGATTTTAAAATCCTGACAGTTTTTTTTATCATAATTCCTAACATCGTATATAAATGCTTTCAATATTTGTGTTAGATATTGTTCAGTTATTACAACTGGATTATTTTGTCCTCTAGAGTATTAACCTATCCTGATACGAGACGAAGCCTTTGATGTACGGATTTATTATCACTATTTTTTTTGTATTTTCGATTGTTGTTCTTGAGCCATTACAGAGTGATAATGATAAAACTTATTCGGTACAGAAATTAAATGAAATGGGGTTTAGCGTCTTACTGTTCGACGCCGACTGGGCTAATAAAGACGGGTATAAGCCATATAGTGTGACATGGAGAATTTTTAGCCGGGCTGCGGGACGATGGCCTAACCTTTTATCAAATTCCAACTGCCAAGGTATCTATTACGTGCACGCCAAAGTATGCACGTGTCCTCATCCGAAAGACTAAATAACTGTCCTTGCCAGCACCCCCCCTCCCTCATTAACAAGGGGGAAACAAAGCCGGAAATCCCGATGAACTTCCACGACCAATGCAGGGATCTAACACGCGACCTCCATGCTAGCGAGTCTGCGTCTTCACAACTTAGAGTTTTCTTAATGTTAAAGGGAATCTGGAGAAATTCTAAGATGCCGTTAGTTTGTTAGACGAAATATAGAATCAAATTACCTGATATAAAAACATTCTCATATAATCTGCCTACAAGAAACCTGCCTACAAGAAACTGTTTTCAATTTCACCATTTTGCAAACATTTTCTCATAAAGGGAGGAGAGACGCGCCTCTATAAATTATTTTGTACCAAAGCCTAATTCGAAGAATATGTCTGCGGTAGTAGTGAATGGTGTACGTACTGTTGTAACACTCGATGACACTTCCCAACATTCGTCATATAAGGTCTACGTATAATATTACAAGTGGTCTCTTAGGACTGTGAGATGAGTTGTATTCAAGAGGTGTGAGAAGAGTTGTCTATCAGGGCTTTGAGATTTGTTGTATTTCGGGGCTTGGAGACGTGTTGTCTTTAGGAGCTTTGAGACGTGTTGTCTTTCAGATCTGTAAGACGGGTTGCCTTTCAGGGCTGGGAGACAAGCAAGTTCTCTTCAGGGCTGTGAGACGAGATGTTGTCAGGGCTGTGAGACTATTTCTCTTCAGGGCTGTGAGACTAATTCTCTTTAGGGCTGTGAGACTAATAGTCTTCAGGGCTGAGACAAGTTGTGAACCTGGAAATAAATCTTCGTCTAGGCTACAACCCCGTCTATTCCGGTGCGATAGACGTGTAACTTGGTATGTTTGTACAAATGGACATCAATAAACAGATTCCAAATTTGGCGGTGACGTCATGCTCGGCTGGTGGGTCTAAGTGCACTGTATAATCGTGTATTTCAAGATGGTTGCTGTAAAGTTATTGGTTCCCGGTTTTTGTACGGTTTTGTATTTTGAAGCTTTTTGAGCTATATATACACCACACGCGGAAATAAATCAACGCTTTCATATAATATACAATCAGGAAAATATGAGATTAGTTTTATCTCAGAAGATTATAAGTAATTATATTTTTTCTCCCTTTTTAATATCAAATATCCGATGTTTTTACTTTTTTTAATTTCTATATTCTGATACAATCTGTTTCACAGCGGTAATGCGACAGAAGACTGTTATAAAGCTCACATGTATGTGACGTCACGTCACATGACGGCGATAACGCGTATATATAGAAAACACAGCACCGAAACCGCCTTATGTGTTCAAACTGACTTACTAAACAAAATGGATAAGAAACAAACATCACTATTAGCCCTGCTTGATCTAAGCGCTGCGTTTGACACGATAGACCACCATATTCTTTTAAAAGGATTGCTGAACATTTTTAGTCTAAGTGAACTAGCTTTAAAACCGTACGCAGAGAGATTATATCAAAGGTTCCCCAACCAACTCAACGGTTTTATAAGTATGGAGTGACACGGGGTTCCGTTTTCGGTCCTTTATTATTTACTACATCATTAGGAAATGTGATTCGAAAACATGGGATCTACCAACTATACTCCAGCGGCACTCAAGTTTATATCGCTTTTGAGTCCTCTTCTGAACCATCTCAGATAGGCAAAGTTGCCGAGGCCTGTTTATCAGATATGCATAAATGGATGAGCTCAAATTTATTAAAACTCAACAATGACAAAAAAGAAAGAATGAAAGTCGATCGACAGCAGGCAGCAACTACTAGAATCTAAAATAGAAGACTGTCAAACAGGCAATATCTCTATTGCACCAACAGATTCTGTAAAAAAAAACCCAATGTGTTTATTTTGACCCTCATCTGGACATGGATAGACAAGTTTCAGCCATGTGAAAAAGTATTAATTTTCAGATTTATAATATAGGAATGAAATTAAATTTGTCATTGATCATGACACGACTAAAATGCTGGTAAATACTATAGTTACATCCCGACTAGACTACACTGTAAACCAATTTTTGTCCCTGGAAATAAAATCAAACGACTTCATAAACTAAAAAATAAAGACGTCCGGATAATAACCAAGACTAATGCAAATGAACATATGACATCAATTATGAATGACCTCCATTCTAGCCCGTCAACGTATCAACCTTAAAATACGGTCTGTTAAGTTTTCTTCTCTAAATGACTATTCTTGACCTCAATACCTTAGACACCTCCTCAACACCAATAAACCTCGCAGAGCCCTTCGATTACTCTGCAACCCCTTACTTAAAACTACAATTTCATATTTTTCAGTTATAATTTAAAATGTATTAAATTAAAGCCTTAAAATAGATAGTATCTATAAACAGTCCTAAACATCCTATAATTTACTATTTACAGTTGAGAAATTGGCAAAAATGTCATTTTAAAATTCAAACGTTTGAAGATAGCTATTGCATGGGGGCATATAAAACAAGGATAGTTATTTGTGTTATTATTTCCGATGTCAAGTATTCCGAAAATAATGCCTATGATCGTATAATAGCGAGTTGAAAAAACCTATTGAGCAAAAGGCATAGAAATAATTATGTTTTGACTTTCTAAGAAGAAACGAAATTCTCGCTTTAACCCTTTTTCAAAAACAAAATCCGGTAACAGGTCTTTAGCAGTCGGTGCTCCGAAGATATGGAATTCAATATCAAACAAAACAAAAGCGCAAATTGCATGACAGGTTTTAAATAGAATCTCCAAACCGAACTCTTTAATCAAATATATAACTGATTGAACACGGCTCTAGCTGTGTTTGTGTCAGACTTAAACCATGCGTACTAAATCATGTTCTCTGTTTTGTTTTGTTTTTTTGTTAGTTTTTGTTTGTCTTTTTTTATGGATTAATGTGTTGTGATTGTTGTAATTGTATACAAGTTGTACTTAGGTAAAACCCTCCGGGGCAGCTCGCCGATTTGAATTGTTGGCGCTATATAAAAACAATTATTGTTATGATTATTATGATTGTTTTACATATATATTGTGGTATGTCTTTGTTGTGTTCATTCGCCAAATGACACCTACGGGATATGGAATCCATTAAAAAAAATAATAAAAAAATATTTGTGGCACCAAACAGGTCTTATAATTTGTAAGACTTGTTGAAATCATTTTTTTTCTTAAAGAGAATTATTTATCCATTTTAGTTCGTTTTACTGTATATGTCTTGTGTTGTTGGCAAAGTTCCCCTCATAGCACATTGTATGGCGTATGCCCGTCTTCCATTAGCCCAGGTTAGATGCAAAAGAGTAGGACGTTAAACCCCATTCAATTCATTTTATTTCAATTAATCTCCCCGGTACTAATACATACACGACAATGTACTATAGGGGAAACATTGCGAGGACACCGCCGCACCTGCATTATCCAACTTTCAAGGTTCGTGCATGCCAATAAGTACCTACTCCAGACCTCGGTTTTCAAGGCTACATCGGTAACTAGCCCCCGAAGTCTCCTGGTAAGCGAGGCAGTATGCTATTCATTGTCATTGCTTCTCCCACAGAGGAGAGGGGAGATTGGGGAATAACGTACAGTTCAAACTAACCAGAGGAGAGTGAGAGAGAAAATGGGGTTTAACATCCACTCTACACAAACCAGGTCATTTCGGGACCAACATGGTTTTAATTTTATATCAATAATCCAGGGTTCTTTAGCAGTGAGAGGAAACCGGGGTACCCAGAGAAAACCCACGAGGTTGGACAGGCGACCATATTTCTTGTCATGTACAACCGGGGATTCGAAGCCACGCAAGTTGACTCAATGAAAGGCTTTATAATACAGCACGCACGCTAACCATTCGGACTACCACACGCTAACCATTCGGACTACCACAGTCCATGGTGCTGACAAAGAGATTGCTAAAATCCATTCCATTCCTGTTGTGTTGATACATTATGTAGATGCTGTAAGTATCCTTGAATTAAACCGCATCGGAGCTAGGATGGGAGATTAAAATTACTGAATGATTGGACAGCTCTGGCGGGTAGAGATTTATAACAGTAATAATTGATCAGTAATAATTGATCAGCCCGTCGTCAGATAAACACCCCGAATCTGATAATAAAAGGTGGGTATTCACAAAATTAGAATTAATGGTAAAATGGAGACGAAGATTATTCTGTCTAGTCGCCATCAATTTAAGCTAGTTAATTCAAAAATAGGTCGATGTTAGTTGTGGAATATACAATTAATCGATAGATCAATGATCCAAATAATTACTGATTGCAATGTTACAACCAAACTGAGTAAAACACATACATTTCGTTTTACTGTCTCTACTACACTAAGATCTGGAAGAGTTGTTAGCATGATGTGAGGGATCGTTTTACTGTCTCTACTACACTAGGATCTGGAAGAGTTGTTAGCATGAGGGATTAGTCAATGAACTGGTCGGTTTCGGCGAGTTATTGTCCTTTTAATGCACCGAACAGTGGGTAAACCACTCGAAACGTCAACGCTGATTGATTTGCATCTCGTCATCTTACTTCCTAAACCATGTTTATTGATCTGGGGCCGGTTGCTCAAAGCTCTGTTAACTTTTAACGATCCGTTAACATGGAGTAAACGGATCGTTAACTTTAATAACGGAGAGAAAGGTTGTTGCTGGAAGCCCCGTTAACTTTAACAGATAATGAAATTGACTGTCCAGCAATAGAAATTTAACGGACCGTTAACCAAACGACACGACATGAAAGATAACGATCCATTAGTTTTGAGCAACCGGCCCCTGGTAAATGTCTAGGACCGCGTTTCTCAACATGGGGTGAATTCATCCCCAAGGGAGGAGGGGTAAATGACCACACTCCCAGTAACTTCAAGAATGGTCATATAAAGGTTGTGCAGTTGAGATTAGCACTCTCAAACACTCTCGTTTGTGACAATCACCAGGAGCAATTTTCGCACTGAACTGGAAACAACGTATTTTCATTAAAATATAAATTTGGTGTTTATTGAATCGTATTCATTCCATATTCAATGTCAATGTGGTCAGGGGGTGCAAGGATCCGCGGTTCATGTCGGATGGCTTCTATACAAAAAGGCCATTTTCAAATTCCTCTGAAACGCCTGAAATGGCTGGAAATACCGTTTCCGGGCTCCAATTTCTAAAAATTTCCTAGGGGGAGAAGATCCCCCCCCCGACCATCCTCGACGGGCTTCGAGCCTACGGCGCTCGCGGTGACCAACTTTGCCGGCCACGGCTCCGCGGTCAGTAACTTCCTCAAAACTCTGGAGGTAAATGGGTCGGTTGAGAATTCTTTTAGGGGTGAGCGGTGAGAAAAGGTTGAGAAACGTGGGTCTAGGATATTAAAATCATCTCATATTTTGTAATATATTATATCTACTGGACTCGGAACCATCTACTTCTTACTCCGAGAATATATCTCTGCACAAAATGGCCACCATATCAAACAATTACCCTCGGGTTATAGACACAGTGGATTACTCACAGCGTCATTATGGTTACCCTTTGATATTATAATTCGAGACAGGGGGGGGGGGGAGAAATGGGATTTATCGTACACTCGACATAAACTATGTCATTTCGGCTCTAACACATAGTTCAATTTTATTTCAATAATTCGCTTGGGGGAAACCGGAGGAGCCGGCGAAAACCCACGAGGTTTGCCTCGCGACCCTAGTCCTTGTCCCGTACAACCGGGAAACGACACAATGACATACCCTATGTTATAGAGCGCACGTGCTAATCATCCGTCTGACCTCCCTGATTGGAAATAAGAGTAAGACACAACATGGCTGCCTCTTGAAAGATTTTCGCGCTTATGACACTGTGTGGTATTTACTCGTCACCATTGTCGCAGTTCTATTTCATCTCACCACACCGCCAAAATGTATGTTGTGCGTAAATTTAAAAATGGCAACCTCCGTGAGTCGTGGCGGGAAATGTTTGATAACTATGGCCACGTATCTGTGGGATATATTTTTATTATTATTGAAGTGAAACTTATCAAAACGATAAAATTGGTGAAGAAATTCAAAATGGCAGCAATACCCCCATTTCAGTGGAACATTTCTGACCCTAATGGAAACGTGTGCCACATAGTACGGTTGGGG
This sequence comes from Patella depressa, assembly GCA_948474765.1. Lineage (NCBI taxonomy): Eukaryota > Metazoa > Mollusca > Gastropoda > Patellidae > Patella > Patella depressa. The sequence continues at coordinate 80,532,004 of OX419717.1, forward strand.
TATTCGAATGGATGTTGTCTTAAAAAATGTAATATGATCGTCCAACATTCACAAGATGCGATGAATTATAAATTTTAAAAGAGAAACCATTAAAACGATCCCCAATATTTGGAGTAAAAACACATTCAAATTAATTCATCTACCGAAACTGTGGCCCCAATCCTTCGCAAACATTTGAATGACAGTGATCTCCCCAAAATTGTGACAATATTTCTATCTACTTGCTGTCCATCTACCATACATATAGAACCCTAGGTAAAATCATTTCCGTCGTTTAGTCGACAAATATGTCATAACTTTCAATCTCGCTTCGATCCCATAACCTCGAGTCATTAGTTAAACACATTCCAAGAACCCCAGACATTAGTCGAACAAGTCGATGGCTTGTCAGTCTATCAGTGATGGAGAATATTTATATATTTGTCCATGGATGGTTGCTTCACCGTCCTTTTATTGCAGAGTATGTCGTAGTTTTCGATCTCTAGATGACCCCACAACCTCGAGTCATTCGTTAAACCAATATCAATAACTCCAGAACAAGTCGATAGCTTGTCAGTCTATCAGTGTGGGAAACATTTATATATTTGTCCATGGATGGTTGTTTTCTCGGGAATTCCAGTTTTTCTCCACTGCTATCATATACCAGTGTTACCTTTATGTGGGAATGAATCGTTAAACTACGTTCGTTTTCCCGCCTCCATAATTTAGCTATTAACCGCAGGAATGGGTCTCTGACACATAAAGGTTTAATCGCTTCTTTCACTCGTGGAATCTGACTGGAATCGACAAGTGCAGCTTTTTTTACGGACCATGTCTACATTCCTGCTGCTCAAATAAAAAGCGGATAGAAATAAAGTCTTTAATTGAGTAAAGGATTTGGGTCTTTTATCATGTTCGCTTCCGAATTTCGATCAATCTTCTTAAAATGTAAACCAAGTACAATCGTATACTATAACAACCAGGAACAGTCTGGAAAGTCATCGCGGCCATAATCAGGTGTCTTTAAAGTACAGGCGTGACAGCCGAGCCTTAGGTTGTAGTTTGTTTTAAGAACGTTGTTCAAAGAAGCACGAGAAGAGTGGTGTATAAGTGGTTGGTAGTATACCCTCTGTATATAAAGACCGTCAAATACATAATATCTAATGACAATCGGGCGAGTTATGTACTATAGAATAATAGGATGTCTTTGTCAGTTATTGTTCCACTCAGCTTTGTGTTATAAAATGGTAGAATGTCTGACCTTTTTGTACCAGCCAGGCTAATGCATCCCGCTGTCACCTGTACGGTTCGGAATTACATATCATGAGGCCTGCAGCGCTAGCATGAATCAACCACGCTATAAACGCATGGAGGATAATTCTCCAGGACCCTGATCCGTAGACGAATTATATGGCCTTACCTACCAGGGTAGTCAAGTTTGTTAGATAATGAGCTGCATCCCCATCACGCTGTCAACTAGAAATGAGACAAATGAGTCGCAACACATAAAATAATGTTTTATGAGTGTATATATTCGGACGTTTCTGTTTTTACTGTAATCAGAGTTATGTTTAGTGAAATTGAATGGCAGTCCGTAGCACCGCTATTCGTGGAAACTGCTCCCATAGCACAATGTATCGTCAGTCGGAACAGAACGGTAGAGCGTTAAACACCATTCCAGTTTATTTCCATGGTTATAGTTATAATGAGATACAGTATGTACCGAGAATAAATGATTTATCATATCTGACAGTTATATCACCAATATATTATTTTGATTATATATAATTCATCCGATCAATACATCAAGATTGTATTACTAATAGATAAATATACCATGGTATTTCCAGACTTTCATATTGGTTTAAATATAACACGGTGGATAAGTGAGTAAGATGCTGGCTCCTGGACGTCGCGGTTTCGCTCCCTGCGTTGTTCGAGAAAGTTCATCGGGATTTTCCGACCTGGTTCCCCGTTTGTCAGTAGTGTCGGACGGGAGGGCCTTACAAGGACAGCCGTCTATTCGTCCGGATGGGACTACGACAAGGCCCGTATATACATTGGTATTCACGTAAAAGATTCCTCGAGAGTTGGAATTCGATATAAGAGTAGCGCCGGTGCCCGGGTAACATTTCCCTCATAGCGCACTGTATTGCGTATATGCGTTTCTTCATTAGCCCAGTTAGTAGTAGAACAATAGGACGTTAAACCAAATTTTATTTGATGTCCCTAATACTAATAGAGCGTATATATACTATATACGACCCTCTTTCGATTCATACGTGTTAAATTCAAAAACAGATCAACAGATTAAAGATTATGGGATATTGAAAAAAAAACCCAATAAGACGTATAGTTTGAATCTGGATTTTATCTGAACCGAGAATATCTGGCTAATAAATTAAAATGAAAAATTGGCGGAAAAAAATGGAACCCAGATTGAGCACTGACCCGAGATGTTGGCGTTTGGATTTGAACCCTAGCCTCGTTCATAATTACAAAAGTCGGTGCGATAAACCATAGTCTTGAGTACCCAGTTTTGGATTTAATCATCAATGAGTGTTGAGCAGCAGATCAGATTAAAATCTAGTGAAATCCCGACACATCGAGAGTTGATTATGGTTTGGACGGGTTAAGTAGCGTCTAAGTAATATTTTAGATAACATTTCAGGCCCAAAAAAGGCCCACAATAAGCAGATTTACCTCTTGCGCAGTGTATGTTTAAATTTTCAAAAAGAGATAATAAACTACAGCAATGGCGCACTCTCATAATTTGTTGAAGGGTGGGGCCAAATTGGGATGGGCTCTAGGGCTATGTATGTAACGTTCTGAAAATGAAATAGAAAATTGAGTAGATTATACACAAATAGTCATCATCTGTGCGGTCCGATAAACTTCATTGAAAATCCAAAATGTACTTGTGATGCGTCATCCGAAAACGCAAAGCACTATTTTATGGAATGTATTTTGTTTTATAGACTTGAACTTTTCGATTATTTACGGAGCTTTCAGCATCATAACCTTAAAAGAAATGAAATGGGGTTTAACGTCCTACTCTTTAGCACCTAAACTGGGCTAATGGAAGACGGGCATACGCCATACAGTGTGCTACGAGGAAAATTGTGCCCGGGCAGCGGAGCTACGGTCTACTCTTATATCGATTTCCAACTGACAAGGGATCTTTTACGTGCACTCCAATTTGTACACGGGACCTCGGTTTTTCGTCCCATCCGAACGACTGACAAGGGGAAATATACTTCTCTGGGGTGATTCCGGTTTAAATCAGGTTCAATAGATAAGTATATGTAGTAGTATTCTTTTTTTTTCACAAGTAAAAACAGTTGTTTTTTATGTTTATGATGGTGTACGTCATTCTTTTACATTGTACATTTTTATACCCTTCCAATGTTCGATTTTTTATTCGTTGAAATTCAAAAGAAGACACTAATTCCTCCAATGAATTTCTCTATAATGGATTTTTTTTTTTTTTAAAACTATTCAATATAACTTATTGTCCGTAACAATGCAACTATTATAACTGTCAATTACAATGGAGAGGGCATCGACAAGTAACTTTTGTATTTATGTTGTAATACAACCAACTGTATACGTACATACTGGTCTACACGCCCATAGGCGCAGAAGACGTGCCCTCGTAGCACTGTATAGACAAGGGAGTCCATCCTTGTTTCAAATCCAGATTGGGACTTAGAAATCTATGTAAATTGACATAGACAGACAAGTAATAAGCAAATGTAGCAATGCTTTTGTAACACAGTATAACAATTTGTATTAGTTCACGTGTAAATTTGTTAATCCGCCCGTGGTTCCTTTATCTCTACGTGTAGCTTTGTGTTCAACGCATCATAAATTCGTCACGAAATTGTATTGTCATAAACGTTACGTATCGAGCGAGAGAGGGAGAGAGAGAGAACGGGGGTGGGGAACATCCACTCAACACAGACTAGGTCATTTCGAGACTAACAATTGGTTCATTTTTATTTCAATAACTCGCTTGCGCGTGGGGGTCTTTAGCAGTGGGAGTAAACCGGAGAAAACCCACAGGTTTGGACATGCTAGCCTACTCCTTGTCACGTACAACAGGGGTATCGATATCACGTCAGTTGACTCGATGACAATAAGTGGTGTAAATAAGTGGTCGGTTTGAAAGCTATACTATCCGTTGAATGCTTCTAGAAATGTATATTTTAACTGCTCTCGGCTTTCTCATCCCCTGCAGATTGTAAATCAATTTGTATTCTATCTAGTCCTAGCTTACACTGAAACTCGGAATTATTTACGCGGTAATCCGCCAGTCTTATCTCTACCGTTGGTTGGGAATCTTGTAATTACATCGCATTGAACGACTCGAGAACCAAATTACTGAATGAATGCGAGGATCAGACGTGTAGAGATATATGACGGGTTGCTAGTTAGACTTGCCATCAAATAGACACCGCTCTAATCTATGAATGAAAAGACGGAATTCACAAAATTAGAATTAATGGTTGAATGGAGATGCAGATTAAGGCTAGCCGTCATATCATTGTACTTGTGAAATGCAGTCAATCCCTGTAACTGGAATTCGAGTGTAATTGATTAAATAATTCAAAATCTATTCGATCAACTACTAACTCAATTGTTTACGGACCTCGAAGGCCTACGTCCAGTAAATTGGAGTCCGTGTAAACCCTCCGTTAGTGCACTTCTCAGCTATACTAACCCGATTGTTTACGGACCTTGAAGGCCTACGTCCAATAAATTCGAGTCTGTGTAAACCCTTTGTTAGCGCACTTCCCGGCTATACTAACCCGATTGTTTACGGCCAACGTCCAATAAATTGGAATCCGTGTAAACCCTTTGTTAGCGCACTTCCCGGCTATTGTGAGGTAATTTCGAATACATATTCTGTATTAAGCGGAGTACGAAAAATATTCGAATGAATGAAACTTGGTATATCTTCGTTTCAAACTTATAGAAATGTTAATCTGAGGCTCCGGTTTAACTCATCAAATAAATCCAAGCTTTTTGAGTTAAACGTAGACTTGGTAAAAGGTTCCCAAAATAGCATGTTGACAATGGGCCCCCCTCTGGTATGGTGGAACTCCATCGTCGCCACTTCACTATATAAGTAAAATTCTCCGGGTCAAATTTAGTTACTGGTTACATAAACAAACTATAAACATACTAATGGAAAACAGCTATCAGAATCTGTATCTAACCCATCTCAATCGCACGCACCGGCACCGAGTATTGGTCGGATATACTGATACACTTATTACAGATGCTAGTTTTACGATATTATAAGTTTGCAAGTAAATCGTATTCCCTACAAACTCGAACAGCAACACTAAAGGTATTTACTGCCGAGGCTTCAACACCTCCGTTCCTCCAACCTACGTCCATGATCTGTGTGTTATTTTTAGAATATAAGAACTGACGGTATATCCCCCGCCTATACTTCCACCCGCCATCTTTGTGCTATTTTAAGAATACCTCCTCATACTTCCGCCAACCCATCATCATGTTTAGAATATAAATGCTTACGGGGCGCCCCGACCCCCTACATACTTCCGCCCCCATCTTTGTGTTGCTGTTGTTGATCTTGACGAGGTCCCTCGCCCCCACTTACTTTTGCCTTCCATGTTTGTGTTATTCCTAGAATTAAAAATCCTAACAAGGTACCCATCACATGCTTCTACCCACTATATCTTGACGCGACAATAAACCTTTTAATACAACCGGTTATTGTATCGCTGATCGGATTAACATCAGATAGAAAAGTTGATAATTTAAATAAAAATTGACCAGAAACGGTATTTTACATTTATGTAGATATATATTGTCATATACGGAAATGAAATGTGGTTTAACGTCCACTTGTTGCAAACGCCCATTTTACTCCATTGGGCTAAGAATCAAATAGAAAACGCTGCAACGATAGAACCTTTAATTACTGACGAATCTAATCCTCCTATGACATTTAAAGTTCCAATAGCATTTTTTTAAGTTATATTTTTAAAATTTATTAAAATAAAGCCCCAAAATAGATTGAACCTATAAACAGTCCTACCTTGTTAAAGAATAATCCTATTAATCCTATAATTCACTATTGCCAGTTGAGAAATTGGCAAAAATATCATTTTCAACTTCAAATTCAAACGTTTGAAGAGCAAAAAACATAGAAATAATTATATTTTGACTTTCTTAGAAAAAGTGAAATTGGAACTTTAACGATAGCGACGTAAAGAACGTATGGCACACAATTACTAATTTAATAAACAAACAAACAGATGACGCTTCATAACATGTCTCACAATAAACAAATGAGTGATCTAGAATCTAAATAAAATAGACAATGACTATCTTCATCAGAATCTTGTACGTGGCACGGATAAGGGTCGATTGTCCAATCTCGAGGGTTTTATCCGGGTACTCCGGTTTCCTCCCACTGTTAAATAAAGACCCCTACGCGCAAGCGAATTATTGAAATAAAATTAAACCATATGTTAGTCCTGAAATGATTTTGTTTGTGTCGAGTGGACTTTAAACCCCATTTCTCTATCTCTCTCTCATCAGTACCCCATACCTCGGAGAATCCATCATAAAAAAAAATCACATCAACTCTGATTCTAACTGTGTCGGTATATATCAAAAGAATCGCGTTAAGCCTAGTAAGTATATGAAGCGATAATTCAATATGATTATAGATTTATCATCAGTAGAAAGTACCTGTAGGCCATCTCGAGATAAATCTTGATGAGCTTGTCAATATATATATATAATGGGTTATATAGTATCCCCTAGCGTGCTACCCTAATTCACTCTGACTTCATATATTCGTCCATCCAACCGTTCGTTTAGCAGTGGAATAAAACTGGACGTCACGAAAAACACTCACGAGGTTAGACATGGGGCTCTTGCAGATGTGAAATCGGGTTCTTGTAGATGTGAAGTCGAAACCGCGCCACTTGATTAAATGACAGACTTTATCATCTTACGCGCTGGTCGACGACGACAAGAATGATTGATCACTGATATGATAATTACATCAACAAATGGTATCACCGGCGGATATATACTATAATAGACCAACCGGGGGATATACGATATAATACATCAACCAAAAATATAAAATAGGTTATCAATTTGGTATCTAATCGAATCAAAACGCAATTAGGTGTCGGGGAGAAAAATATCACCAATAAAACGACAATTTGGTGTAGAGACGAGATAAACACATCACTTCCGCGTGTTCGAAACTGTATAAGATTAACGACTGGCCGCAGAGACTTTTGGTCCTGTAAATGCCAAATTTTCACCCGGTCTCTTGTGGCTGGTCTGCTAGCTGCCATATCCTGCGACCCATCATGTTCCCGAAGTAACGACTGCGAGTTTTCCAACATCTAGACGTTGCTGGATTACTGTTGTTGGTCTTAGCGTTTAACGTCCGCTTCCACCGAAGGTGATATCGCAGAAAAGTCTTATTTTTCATTTTCATTATATTAGCGCACGCGCAGGAGTCTTTGCTGTGGGAGGAAACCGGAGTGCCCGGAGGAAACCCACGATTACTTCACCGTTTCTGAATTTATAGCTAAGTTATCTATAGACACGTGACCAGAAGCGTCCAATCAGAGATTGTGACATATTTCCTTACTGGTATGGAATTATGATGCGATGTCGTAGCTCCGATGTGACGGATACTGGTAAGTGCCGGTGGACCACACTACGCATTTAATAGACAAACAACCCTCACGGAAACGGCACATAATGTACACAGACATAACAAACAGTAAACGTAATTACATATGATTACAGTCCAGGGCCTTACATCGGTTAAATTCCATCAACATGTCACTGACCCGATGAATATATTAATATATTTGTTCCTAATAGCCTATGGTGTTAAAGTAGCAATGTTGTTGTATATTGGCTAACTGGGTAAGACGCGGGCTCAATGGAATGGGGGTCGCGGGATCGATCCCTGCATTGGCCGAGAAAGTTCATCGAAATTTCCGACGTGGTTTCTCTTTGTTTGTGGTGCAGGGCGGAGATGTGATGTCACAGAGACATGTGATGTCATAGAGAAATGTGATGTCATAGAGATGTGATGTCATAGAAAGATAAACAATGTACATATTGGAAGCAAAGAATAATGGAAGCAGCGTGCGAATTTCTAGAGTAATATACAGGTCCATTTGCAGAAATCCTAAATTATTCTCTAAATTGTACATATGTTTCATATATCTGTTAAAAAAAAGCCATTTGGAGGAAGCAACTTTATATACGCTGATTAAATTTGTTATCGTATCCGGTATTTATTATATAAATTCTGTAAATTTAAGTTAATCAAATATTGTTTAAATAAATATCAATGTCATATCATCGTCGATTTGATAACGCCGCCACGAATTCGGTCTGATAGCGACAATGTTTCCATTTAATTGATTAGTGTAAGAGCTAGACGATAAAAGCAATAACTAACGATATATGAATCCCCTCAAATTAATACACACATTCATGCTAAGAGTAAATCCGGAACACCACATCCTCGTAACTAAAAGAATTATAAATATAGGTCTGTGACCTACGGATGTTGGGGTCATTATGCCCTCTTTCATCCGGCGCCATAGTGACCCACTAGGGTTAGTGCTTGTTTATTAAACATAAGTTTTGGAACGGTTCTTTTTTTTTCTAGAGTGTTTTAAAAACGAAAGAAGTCTGATTAAAGTAAGGAATGTTAAAGGTTTTAATATAATTATTAGTCATTAGCCTCTACGTCATTAGTCGCTTAATCATTAGGGTGTGTCATTAGTCTTTATGTCATTAGTCACTATGTCTGTGTGTCATTAGTCACTATGTCATTAGTCACTATGTCTGTGTGTCATTAGTCATTAGTCTATATGGCATTAGTCACTATGAAATTAGTCACTATGCATCTGTGTCATTTTTCGCTATTTCATTAGTCTATATACCATGAGGATGTATGGCATTAGTCAATATGCCACAGGGCTGTATGTCATTAGTATTTATGTCATTAGTCTCTTTTAGTCTCTATATCATTAGTCTCTATATCATTAGTCTGTAATGTATGCCATTGGTTTCTATGTCAGTAGTGTCTGTGACACTAAATTATATAGCATCAGTCATAATTTAGTCAATATGTCAAAAGTCTTTATCATTGATATTGATGTCGTGAACGTCGTATGGAACAAAAATCAAAGTACTTCTGTACACGTTAAAGAACCATTTGTAGTAGGTGGGGTCAGACGGGTAAATGGAAACACCGCTTTCAGGGGTCAGTCAGCTCATCATACAATGGTGTATCTCTGTCTTCACTAGCCGGTTGGGAAAGCCAGCCCCATATTATATCGTGTGGCGTATCTCCATCGTCATTAGCCGGTTTAAGAAAGTCAGCACATATAATTGTTTTATGTCATTTGCTCAAAAGGTTGTCAACTCGATATTATACGATGATAGGCATTATTTCCCACTATTGAAAATCATTTATGGAGTTACGGGGCCTGCACCGATTGGGCAAACAATGTCGTATAATTTGACCAATCTGATTTAAAATACTTTCGATGGCCTATACTACATGAAGATCTGACCAATTACTGGAAGGTCGCCTTCTCAACCTCGTTGGTTTCCTCCGGGCACTCCGGTTTCCTCCCACTGCCTAAGACCCCTACGCGCAAGCGAATTATTGAAATAAAATTAAAAAAACATATGTTAGTCCCGAAATGACCTAGTTTGTGTTGAGTGGACGTTAAACCCCATTTCTCTCTCTCTCTCTCCATGTCTTACAATTTAACCCGAGTTTCGTCTGTAGGACAGCCATTGGCAGCTGTAATGCGAAATAAAAGTAGCCTGTGGCTAGCACCAGGGTCCGAGCAAAATGTCCCACTGCCAATCTTATTCAATCCAGCTGTCTCTCTTATTTGTTCCGGAAACCATTTAATGTACTTCTATCTTCAAATGTACTTCACAGATTTGGGTAATATATGCATCTCGCTTTTTTATTTGAGTGTGTGTGACACGACAAGCCATGGGGTTTGTAACTCTAATTAGGGGCATACCCCCTTTAAATTAAATCGTGTTCTCCATCAAAAGTTGGATATCAGCAGAGGTTGTTAATTAATGTTAAAAGTGTTGATGTTACCACCGCCTCTATCACCTCTACTCTTATATCGAATGTCAAGGGATCTTTTACGTGTACATCAATGTGTACATTGAACCTCGGTTTTTTTGTCCCACCCGAACGACAGTTGTGCTTGTCATTGTCAGTCGCCCCCCCCCCTCCCCCCGTCCTGCATCACTGACAAGGTGAAACCACGCCAAAAAAATGCTGATTCAATGAGGTATACTTTCTGATACAGCGCGAACGTGCTTACCATTACGCCATCTACCCCCATCAATACCATGAATCCGTTATATCACAATCAATAATTCTTGAACTTCTCCGCTTCAAATGGGTTATAAAAGAAGTAGGATATATGGTATACGTACGTAATTCATGATATTATAATATAACGTTACACAAGAATTATCGTAAAGACGAAACCCGAACCATACTAGATTATAATTCTGATTAATTCCGTTGACTAATTTGATATTTAGGGGATATACGAGTCAAAACTTGTTATAATAGATTACAGATTTGACGAATTTCCCCTGTCGAATTATAGTCCAGTTTTAGCTTTACGAATTATGGTGAATCCGAATTATAGGTGTCGATAATCCAATTAGAGACATAACTCATGCAGCAATCAGTATTAAGCTTAAATTATAGCATTTTATTGGGGTGTATTTAAGAGGTAGAGAATGGTGAGAAGGAGAGAGTTGAACGTCCACTCGACACAAACTAGGTCATGTCGGGACAAACGTATGGTTTAATTAATGTGTCAACAACCCATGAGGTTTGACAGGTGACTATAGTGCTCGTCACATAGAACCAGGGATTCGAAACTACGCCACTTAACCTTGCGCATTTTTTCCGAATCATCTGGTTTCCTCCCACTTCTAAAACCCCCCAGGCGCAAGCGAATTATTGAGATAATATTGAACCATGTGTTAGTCCCGAAATGACCTAGTTTATGTCGGGTGGATGATAGCCCCCCCCCCTCTCTCTCTCTCACCATGCCAGACGAGTAAAGTGAAACAATTTAATTCCTCTACTTGGCAAAATGAAGCAGCTTTGTCCACGGGCTGGAATAGCAGGAAAACGCGTTTGCAGCCGTCAAATATTCCAAATATGTCGGGGGTTGGGGATGGGAATACACGGTAAGCTCGGCCCCTTCGCCTCTCGCAAAAGACAGGCGCTGCTGCCTGTAAACCCGAAATATTTTCGGGCATTTCGGGTTCTGTTTCCCCACCCCCTAACTGTCATCGAGTTCGTTCGCCTATGTATATAATACACCACAACCCGATATTTCAATATAATTACACGCCTTTTTAGGGAACTTTATAAGTATCCTGCCCTCAAAAGTCTAAATTTTGAATTTGACCCCAACCAGCGGAATTAACCATCATATATAGGAGGAATGCCCATTGGATTCAGTGGGTCGAATTCTTATAGAACCCATCTTCAAATAGAGGTCCGAGAGAATCTGTTAGATGTTTTACCTCTCTAAATAATCAGAAAATGTCTCATGGTGGCCATCTTTAATTTCGCCAAGGGTGCCTGAGTTGCATCACCCGGATTCTGAATCCACACACATTGAAGCTATATAATCCATAAAACACATTAATATAGGTGGACTCTATTTCCACTTGAAAGCTTAAATTAGGATTTCGTAACTAGACTATATAGCGCTGGGGCTATAGATGATAAGAGAGAGAGAGAGAAATGGGGTTTAACGTCCACTCGACACAAACTAGGTTATTTCAGTACTAACATGGTTTAATTTTATTTCAATAATTCTCTTGCGCATAGGGGTCTTTAGCAGTGGGAGGAAACCGGAGTGTCCGGAGGAAACCCACGAGGTTGAGACGGCGCCCCTATCTCCATGCCACATATACGCTCACACCAGGGCTCGAAACCACAGCCGCAAGCCAGAGGTGACCGGCCAGCTAGAGGTCGGAGCGCGGCACTCTAGACCACTAGGCCACCCCCCCCCCCCTTAGATGATAAGAAGCAAACTTTGATTATTATTGTCATGTGGTTATTTGACCTCTTATGTCATATAGCTATATGACCGGTTGTATACGGTGATATAAAACATAGCATGATACACACTTGATGTTATACATAGATAAATGACATAATATCATTTTTAATCTTTCCGTTAAATTATTGGAGTGAAACAAATTATATATAGCGTCTGCTATTTGACCTACAGTTATTATGTGTAGGCTAGTGGCCGAGTGCGAGACATTAAGTAATATTATATCGATATTGTACGAGTGCGATAGCACGAGGGCAATATCTATATATCATGCAAAGTCTTGCGCGAGACCATTAAACAAATTAAAATACAGACACTATCCAGCACGTACATTTCAATGAAATACGTCACTCGGGTCCAATATTTCAACTAATATGAATAATGTATACTTAATGGCACATTGCCTGTGCGATATTTTGAAATAATGGCACGCCAACACCAAAGGATGACGTCACATCTGTATTTTAATCAATCGTATAAACCATTGAAGATATGTGAACGGAACGTTGTTGATTTCGGTTTTAATTCATACATCTATATCTTTAATGTTTCAGTCTTGTTTGTTGTCTCTAGTGAACCAACGACCCAGAACTTTAATGTTTTCATCTGTATTTCTTGTCTCTGACAGTGAACCAACGACGGTGGTCGTTGTTTAGTTAGGTACAATATAGCTTGATTGCCAATCCCTGTCCCATCCCAAAACAATCAAAACATGTCTTCGGGCGCCTGATGCTGAAAACCGAGTCAATACTAATCGATTATTTCTGAATATTGGTCTTTGTAAAGACAAATAAACACATCATGCTAAAATAAGTGTGTGTGTGTGTGTCCAGGTGGCATGCCCGTTATACCACACGACATGGTTTTTACTACGCTAGGATCTGGAAGAGTTGTTATTTAACCCGCGTTCTGGATGATGTAAGCAATTAGCCAACGAAAGGGTCTGGACAAGCGAGTTGTTGGCGTGAGAAGAAAATGTAAAGTCGCCGGCATCTGGCGTTTTCATCACGCTTATGGCAATATCTTGACGCGCTCTGAGATATCTAGAGTTTCCATCACGCTTTTTTCCACGCTTATGGCGATCTTGATGCGCTCTGAGACCATTATACCCCTGGTCTGGCGGGGTTATAATGACGCCACCCCTGGTCTGATGGGTGTATTAGTGTCAGACATTGTTATCTAGCGCGTACAATTAGAGTTCTAGCAAATCTCGATGGGTCGGTGAATAAGACGGTTTCTCACTAACCAGAAGGTCTCGGATTTGATCAGGATTCGTCTGCGGCGTGGTTTCCCGTTGTCATGCATACAGGATGAAGGGCCATCTAGTAGTTACGATGGGGCGAATTTTCGGAGACGTGTGCACTTAAGCGAACCCTTGACAGTTGTGAATGTATCGAATAACGAGTAAGCAACATAGCACACTAGGCGCATTAACCCAGTAGATCGTTAACACACATATTTCATTTCTTTTACTACGGAGCGAAACCTGGGAATTAGTTGAAAACTAGGTAATAAAGACAGCGACCATGAATCTATGGAATCTTGGACTCTAATTGCTTTATAGTCGTTGGAGATCAAGTAGTTGATGACGTCCAGACGGAGTAGTTTGGTTCACAGAAAGTTCATCTGCTGACCACCACATCTCGGAGTCTAAGTGATGTGATTATATCTGATGATAATGAACAGCAACATATCGTGATAGCAATAACTAGCTCATTATCTTACAGACAGCTACAGTGTATCAATAACTAGTTCATCATATTACAGGCAACTGCAGCGTATCAATGAGTAAGACACTGGTCATCTATAACCGAAAGACCTCGGCGTAAGGGTGATGTCCACGTATCATTATAGTATCAGTATATTGTACATAGTTAGGGTACGGACATAGAACAAAAGTAATCTCAATGATAGGTAGTAATAAAAATGATGATCTAGCTGAAGATACGGACATTGAACCAAGTTCATCTTAACGGTGGGAACCTTATTTATCTGCGTTCTTGTAAAGCTAACAGTGATTCCTGGAGCTGGGTATAATTACAACTAACAATGGTTCTTGGTGCAGGGTAGGTACAACCAACGGTGATTCTGGAGCTGGGTAGTTACCACTATCAGTGATTCCAGGTGCTGGGTAGTTACAACTATAAGTGATTTCTGGTAAAAACCCGTAAACTCATCTGGTTATTGACAAATTCAATTCGGATATATAATACAGGTGATGAATCTAGATATCCTCATCAGCCATATCTTCCAGAATCCAAATCTCAACTACCACGTCTCTTAATTTCAACATAAGGTATGCATCTTCAAGACAGGTGTGCACCTTCCAGTCTATTCTCCTAGATTTCATCGAAATCCAAATGTTAAGTTATCTGTTTGTCCCACACGACCGACTAAACGATTTCCTTGGCAACAGTGGCCCAGGGGAGTTCATGATCAGAAATCATGATCGATCTCAGGCACCACCGGGCCAAAAAGTCGTTACCATTTTGAATAAATATAGCGGATATAAATTCATATGATTTCAACAATAACTTACAATTGCCCGCGGCCATCTTCATATTTTCTCTTTAAGGTGACTACAAAACAAACACAATGGCAAGAGCCAGCATAATGACATTTCGCTTTTAAAAATATTCGTTCGTTTCAAGATAATTCTCGCTAATAGTCTTGTAAATAGGTTTTTTTCCTATAAAGGGAGAAAGAAAAACTGTGTAGTTATTAACATTCATTTAACGTATTTCTTGGAGTATTTGTAAGTGTTATTCATGCACTCTCTTCGTGCTAGTTTATACGGTTTTAAAGATACATTAGGTAAGTTCGAGATAGAGTGATCGCGGTTCCCCTTCCTGTACTAGATCAACAATAGATATAAAAACGACTATATTAAAAATTACAGTCAAATTATCGTTTGTGGGCGAAGTTAACAGGTTTTGAAGCCTTCAAAATACAGTCTCGCTTGTCTTGTTCCGTTACGACAGCACATAAAGTGTCGAGTATAGCATTTTAAAATTAATTTATGAAATGACGATCTTGTTTTATGGGTTGATTATGAACACGCCATGTGGATAAATGTCTTCATTAATAACGTATATAACACGTGAAGATACAAAAAAATCGTAAAAAAACCCCACAGACTTTATTCTTACTTACGCAATTATGCATCTTTAAGCAATTACATGCCGTTTTTAAGAGTTTGTAATCGTGTAAATTACTGTAAAACGCGCGTAGGTTGGAGATGACAAATTTACACGTTCAATGCATCCGACAATACTCTAAGTTCATATGCTTAATAACAGACGTGGGACTAATTATTAATACTGTTTTATAATGTCACATGTGGAATTAATATTAGAATCAGTAGGACGACTCTTGTTGAACCGTCGATAAATATTTTCCATAGCTAACAGCGATCTTTAAAAATACAAAAACCAGAACTCTTTTAAAATAAAAATTAACCCATATTCTTCTTTAACTTTTACACTTCGTGTAATACCTATTAAACCTCATTTATCTAATCAAATCTGTTCATTGACAAAATACCTCATCCTAAACGAAATTGTCATGTTATCGTAATTTGCTCGGGTTCATGGCCGTCACGATTTAGAGAATGATAATAGCCGATCTGTTTTACAGAGAATTACGCCAAGCGAATATTCACTGCGGGATCAGTTTGGATGATAGCTTGTAAATGGCTTGGGTTTTCTTCTGGGGCAATCCACTGGCTCAAAACCTCCGGTGTTAATAACATCCATGGCTGGGTTTTGTGATCGTAAATGGACTTAAAGTCGTTTCTGTTTAATACAAACGAAATCCTAAAGAGGCATTAATGGTTTAGAGATGTTTGATAGACCAGCACAGAGAAAGAAAGAGGTTTAACGTCCACTCGACACAAACTAGGTCATTTCGGGATTGAGATATGATTCAATGTTATTTCAATAATTCGCTTGCACGTAGGGGTCTTGAGCAGTGGGAGGAAACCGGAGGACCCGGAGAAAACCCATTAGGTTGGACAAGCGACGCTACTCCCTGTCACGTACAACCGAGGAATCGAAACCACAACAACAAGCCTAACTTAATGACAGACTTCATGATACAAACGCGGACTCGGTAACATTCGATCTTTCACCCCGACCCCACCCACTGCTAAAGACCCCTACACGCAAACGATTTATTGAAATAAAATTAAACAGTATTGTAGTGCCGAAATGGTCTAATTTGTGTCGATTTGACGTTACCTCTCTCTATCTTTCTCTCTCTCTCTCTCTCATATAAATAGAATGTCCAACGCAACCACGCTATACTTCACCAACGTTGTGTACTTGGCCTTATTCTCGTTTTTCAAGTGACCTCGGCCACGTGATACTTGTTTGTTCCATCAGTAGCTACGAGCAAAATACTAAAACATAAAAAAGCTTTATGTTATAGTCATGCTTAGTGACAGTAAGTTAACAAGCGCAGAATAGCTTTTAAAATGGCCATTAACACTGGCCACGACAAATATCCGTCTATAAAAGTGTAGCCTAGAGACACGGGGTATTCAACAGTTATTAGTAAAACGCCGACAATTCGTGATTTTGTGTCTAATGACGTGTCGAATGTTGGATTCCAACAGGGGACATGGCACTGTGATTCGTATGGGCATGTCCTAACTAAATGAAATCCTGTCTCCGATGCCGCGCCACAATTAGCAAATAAAGGGAGGACATACACACAAATGATTTGATAAATATTCTGATGGTTCATCATTCCCAGTTTGATGATTACCGCGAATGTTCCTCGCGATTTTTCAGAGGGGTTTCCTCTTGTCAGTGCGAGAAACACCTTTCAGTAGTATATATGACACTACGGGACACCGTTGCCATGAGTGCAGGTAGGCGTGCAAGTAAAATAATGAATGAAAGAGAGAGAGAGAGAAATGTGGTTTAACGTCCACTCGATAAAAACTAGGTCATTTCGGGACTAACCCATGGTTTAATTTCATTTCAATAATTCGCTTGCGCGTAGGGGTCTTTAGAAGTGGGAGGAAACCCGAGTGCCTGGAGGAAACCCACGAGGTTGAGAAGGCGCCCCTATGTCCATCCACATATGCTCACACCAGGGATCGATACCACAGCCGCAAGCCAGAGGTGACCGGCCGGCTAGAGGTCGAAGCGAGGCACTCTAGACCCCTAGACCATCCCAACTCCACAAAAAATGAATGACGAATAGGTGGGCATGCTCGCTTCCCCTTACTATTTTTATTTAATTTTTAGAAATGAGTTGCATTTTGCATACCGATAGTCCATTGGCCAATCGCGTTATTTTACCGACATTTTGCCTAGTAGTTTGGATGCAGCTATGGCGGGTGTGGCGCGCCAGGCAGGGTAAGCTTACTCTTCCGGACACCTGTTACCACTGTTTGTTGTGTATTTCGTACACGATGAACAGTCCATTTGCTGATTACACTACTTTGCCTAACTATTTTGCCTATAACGTTTTTGCCTAATGGTTTGGATTGTTCGTGCTTGGTTTTATTTTATTTTAAGTTCCGCTCGTCACAAACTAGGTAATTTCTTGAAGTATATGTGGTTCAATTTTATTTCAATAATTCGCTTGTGCGTAGGGGTGGGGGAACCTACTCCTTGTCACGTAAAAGCGGGGAATTCGGCCCAGTCCAATTCGTATTACTACTGCTGCAGATGTAAACAAACGCGCTTGTTATTGACCGTGGACGCCATATAATGTGAAGTCACAAGCAGAAGTTTTACTGCAGGGCGTGACCTTACAGGCCAGTCATCGCATAATCCCGCAGTTTTAAATAAATGTTTTTACACCACCACGCTACAGACAGTCGAATATAATCAGTAGAATCAAATCTAGTAATTTCATCATTAAATATGTGGCCTATCCCGTCATTATGATTCCCTTCGGGCTAATTATCACACTTTGTATCAGAATGTGTCATAAAATTAAACAAAGTCGTTAATATCATTGACAAAAAAGCGCAACACCCGCGGCATCTTTTCATTTTATCGTATAGATGAATATGAGAGAGAGAGAGAGAGAGAGAGAGAGAGAGAGAGAGAGAGAGAGAGAGAGAGAGAGTGGGGTGGGCTTGGAGAGAGCTCAACCCACACTAAATTATTTCGAGACTGGAGAAAACCCAAGAGGTTAGACAGGCGATCGTGACCTAACTCATCGATAGACCTTAACACGCGTCTTAGACTCCCTCTCAAGAAAAGGGATCATTTATAACTAAATCAACAAACTCCTTTTGACAATTTATTAAAGAGTCTGTCCAATTGAATTAATTTCTCTGGGATGCAATTCAATATAGTCCCCAAAACAACATTCCTCTAGATATGAAACTCTTTTCTTTGACC
This sequence comes from Patella depressa, assembly GCA_948474765.1. Classification (NCBI taxonomy): domain Eukaryota; kingdom Metazoa; phylum Mollusca; class Gastropoda; family Patellidae; genus Patella; species Patella depressa. The sequence goes on from OX419717.1 coordinate 80,550,515, forward strand.
TTGCTCCATGAAACCAATTCTTACGCCCATTATTTCAGGACCAAGGGTACCGGAAAACCCTTGCATATTACGCAATTTGACTGCATTCCACTAACAATGCTTTGGAACATTTTTGATATGTTGTTTAGGTAACGGGGGTTGGGATGGCCTAGTGGTCTAGAGTGCCGCGCTTCGACCTCTAGCTGACCGGTCTCCTCTGGCTTGCGGCTGTGGTTTCGAGCCCTGGTGTGAGCGTATGTGGCATGAAGATAGGGGCGCCTTCTCAACCTCGTGGGTTTCTTCCGGGCACTCCGGTTTCCTCCCACTGCTAAAGACCCCTACGCACAAGCGAATTATTGAAATAAAATGAAACCATATGTTAGTCCCAAAATGACCTAATTTTGTGTCGAGTGGACGTTAAACCCCATTTCTCTCTCTCTCTCTCTGTTTAGGGAACTATATGGAAATGCATCTGTTACAATTTATTGTGGGGTCTAACCACAGATTGCCTGAACTATAAGAACTATTTTAATGGGACACATCATTTAATAATTATGCGGTGTAATCGTTTTTATTTATTTCATTGTCTGTATTTTATTTATCAATTTATTGTCATAAACAAAAGAATTTACAATTTAAATTCAACCGTTTCAGTTGCGCTAAATCAGTAGTTATTTTGAATATGTAGATGGTAATCCAGCTTTGAAATTCTTAAATTCATTAAATGGACAGATTTAAACGCAATTTTCAAATTTAACTTGCAAGTTATGAATGATTGCTTAGTGTCTAAGCAAGCAATTATAATATTAAATGGTTAGTCTTCAATTTAATTCAAACATATTTTATTAAGTGCATCTGAAAGGGATGGGGGAATCATGCTCAGTCTACAAAACCCATCTCCCTGAAACCTGTTAGTATTCATCTTCAGGAACGTGAGACTCATCGTCGTCGTGGTGGGCGGTGTTGGGTATATTGCCAATGTACGTGGGATATTTATCGTCTGGGTAGATGACATATTCATCGCTTAGATAATCGGGATAGTCAGTATTTGTGTACCGAGCTTGTTCACCACGAAATTTACTGCCTAAACGAAATGGATTTTCACTGATGGTGTTCCGCGTGGATTGGTCGTATGGGTACCGTCTTGAAGATTCGTAGTCTGGGTATCTATTGCCAATATACCGTCTTTCGTACGGGTACTCGTCTGGGTATACATATCTTGGGGACATCTTTTGACGTCTTGCGACCTGATACCCTTCTGGGTATGTACGATATGGGTAGTCTTCTTGGTATCTGTCTTCGACGTAACCATTGTAGTATTTCAATTCCCCATCTCTATTACTGTCATCGTAGTGTAGATAACGGCCACCAGCAGCACCACTGTGTGTCCTACAATTAAGGAATATAAAATAAAATACAACCAAGTACGAACAATACAAACCATAAGTCAAAAGTCCCCCCCTCCCCCCCAAAAAAACGGTCGAGGCAAAGTAGTGTTGTCGGCAAATGAACTGTCCGAACAATAAGAACAATACAAAACCATAAGTCAAAAGTTCCCCCCTCCCCCCAAAAAAACGGTCGAGGTAAAGTAGTGTTGTCAGCAAATGAACTGTCCACCGTGTACAAAATACACGACAAACAGTGGTAAAAGGTGACGAGTAAGATTACCCTGCCTGGCGAGACACCAACTTTAGCTGCATCCAAACTATTAGACGAAATCTTAGTAAAATATTGGAACACCACCGGATGAAAGTAGTATATATAACTCCAAAACTGGGCGCGGTATCGGCGCTGCACGGCTTCAAAGTAGTGTTTCTCCGAAACAGGACGCGGTAGCCTCACCCCACCAGACCAGTGTTACCTCCCTATCCAAGCGTCCCAAATACCAAAAGTTAGCCTCGGGACTGTCCTGGTGTTGCCACCTACAACCACAGAACCTACAGTCACAGATATTGGCTCGGGCAGTCGTACTATGGACTACTGTTATATCGACTTCCAACTGCCAAGGGATCTTTTACGTGCACGCCAATGTATACACAGGACCTCAGTTTTCCGTCTCATCTGAACGACTAGACAGTGCATCACTGACAAGTGGAAACCACATCGGAAAATTTCGATGAAGACATTGATAATCCGAAAGCTGTAGCCATTCTCTATTTTATGTTACAAATGAGCAACCCCCTCTTCCTGCGTCTTGTCATGTAAACTTGTTCGATCAAAGGTTGTAGTCTAACAGCTTGATTTATTAGGGGATGGAATCGCAAGGCTTGTCGTGGATGTGTCTGTTTCTGATTTACGCATTTGTACGTTCATGTTCACATAGATTACTACTGATGAAAGAGTCCAATAACTTAGTTTTAGTTTGTTTTTTTGTTTATGGACGCTACTCCCCATACACCCTGGAAATAGAATTGTTGAAATATATTGTATCTTACTTGAAATCTTTGATGAGATTTGTTAAGGTATCAATACGGTCATCAAAACGATCGAGCCTCTTAATAACCTGCCGCAAGGTCTGTGCAATTCCCGTGGTTCCTATATCAGTTCTACCCTCGAAGGAAGTTCTGTAGTGTGGCTCTATTTCAGTGCGCCCCCTGCCTTTTGGTTTGCGATAGTCGTCGAAATGATCCCTGGTTCTAGTGGGATAGTTTTGACTGTCAAAAGGTTTGCCAGTACCAGATGGTCTGTTTACAGTGTCATAAGGATAATCAGCTCCAGTTGGATATTTTTGATTGTCATATAAATCGTCAGCCCCAATTGGATAGTTGTCAGGGTCATCATAAGTATCGCCAGTACCAGATGGTTTGCTTTCAGTGCCATAAAAGTTGCCAGCTCCAATAGCTTTCGGATTGTTTTGATTGACATACTGATTGCCAGTTGCAGACGGTTTGCTTTGACTATTGTGAGGATGGTTAGCTCCAGTTCGTTTGCTTTTTATTGGTTTGCTTTTAGTTTCATGCGGATCACCAGCTCCATATAGTTTGCTTTTAGTTTCATGCGGATCACCAGCTCCATATAGTTTGCTTTTATGCGGATCACCCACAACAGTTGGTTTGCTTTTAGTTGCATGCGGATAACCAGCTCCAGATGGTTTGCTTGCAGCTGCATGCGGATCACTTGATCCAGACGGTTTGCTTTGACTATTGTGAGGATGGTTAGCTCCAGTTCGTTTGCTTTTTATTGGTTTGCTTTTAGTTTCATGCGGATCACCAGCTCCGTATAGTTTGCTTTTAGTTTCATGCGGATCACCAGCTCCATATAGTTTGCTTTTATGCGGATCACCCACAACAGTTGGTTTGCTTTTAGTTGCATGCGGATAACCAGCCCCATATGGTTTGCTTGCAGCTGCATGCGGATCACCTGATCCAGTTGGTTTGCCTTCGTTGCCATCATGATCTACAGTTCCAATTGGTTTCCCAACAGAAGGTTTTCTACCCTTGCTATATAAATCATATACCGTGTTGTAATTGGTGTCCCATGCCGCCGGCATACATTCTATAAATTATAAAACACAAATTTCAACCATGAAAAACAAGTAAATTGCAGGGGCGGGGGGGGAGTGGTCTAAACCGCACCCTGCTCAGCTACATATAAAAATAATAATACCTTGCATCAATGAAATCAAATCACAATGTTATCCTACATCAGTATAAACATGATTTCTGCCTTTAAAACGCTCAATTTGTATGTATGCCTATGTAATTTAAAGACGATGACGACAGATTTCCTTGACAGGAACCTGGCAAACCCCCTCCTGAATTCTCATCGCCAATAATCGCCAGATAAGAGAAAGGAGAACAAACCGTTCAGTAAAGCCAACAATTATTGTTTAATCCGTTCTGCAACACTGATCAGGGGAGACAACGTTGCAAAATCACGAGAAACATTCTCGGTCAACATCGGGGAAATAAACCCGGTTCACCCTCGATTAAACTCCGACGCCCCCGGCGCCTTCCCCACCTCTGCATCCCCACCCGGGATATAGTACCCTAATCATTCCCCACTCCAGCGTCCTCGCCGCCGCGTCCAAAGAAATGCAAGTTAGTATCGATAATGATATTCGACCACTACGGTCGAGGTGTTGGATGGCTGGATGGTTAGCGTGGACGCGCTGTATCATAACGCCTGCCATTTAGTCACCTGGTCTATGGTTTCGATTCTCCCGCAGCACGTGACAAGGAGTAGGGTCGTTTGTTCAACCTCTTGGGTTTTCTCCGGGTCCTCCAGTCTCCCGCAAGCGAATTATTGAAATAAAATTGAACCATATGTTAGCCCCGAAATGACCTAGTTTGTGTCGAATGGACGTTAATCTCCATCCTCTCTCTCTCTCATTCTCTTTCCTTTGACAGGGTGCCCCACGTGCCTACTGAAAAGTTGTTCTTGACACGTTGGTCATGCACGTTTTAGTTGAATGACTTACTACTGATTTCTGACAGTCTCGCACACTCGTTGAGGCTATAAATAGCAACAGCATGCGGAAATGTTCAAAACACCAAAAACTACTACAGTCGTAAAAATCTATTGTTGATGATTCTGAATAGCAATAATATTTAACATTTTGGTTATTACGGCATCTTTAGAATTAAATTACGCTCTTTTTATTTTTTAAATTGCCTTATAATTAACTGTACCATTAGTAGCTGCATATTTTGGTTTAGTACAAATAATATCTCTGATTCACATCCGTAAAGCAAGAATATGATACTAGCAGTAGTTTCATTTTACTTTTACAAGGTTCTTAAAAATATTGTTGAGTTGTCTGATGTATGTGTTTCTAAATTCAATTTCTTGTTCCATGTTTCGTAAAAAAGTAGTCTTGATTATCCCGACCTGTCAATTAGACGTAGAATGGTCGGTGGATTGGTTAAGCGAGACTAATTTCAAAACAAGGGCACGTAACCTATCTTTTACTCAAAAGTGTCTGGATGTTATGGACGCCACTCCAAACCATTTTTCAGTATTATTTATGTATGGTAAAATGGTCATAGCTTATTAAGTACGACATGGTCGTTTATTTAGTGACTATAAATGTGTGAAACAGATTTAAGGTTTGGTAAATATATTAGTATTGTGGTGTAATTGTCGAGATATTTGGAGATATTCATTTGGTGTGGGGCACCCTACCTTTGAACGGACGTTAAACCCCCTCTCTCCTTAGCATTAATATAATACGACACACTTTCAAACTGCTACTTCAAATAATTGGTTAACATTAGTGAAGACGGTTTAACAAAATACATTTATTTATTGTTTGGGCATCTAAATAATACATTAGGATATGTCCACGAAATAAAACAAGATATTGTTGTTTGACCTACCTGTTGCCCAGACGAGGCATGCTAGACATATAAACTTGTTCATCATGGTTTCAATCTGTAAATAAGCAACGCAAACATGGCCTTAGGTTTTGTCAATACCAAACACGGTCGTTTCAGACTACTATATAACAACTGGGAATTACCCAAGACATGCCCGGTGTCCAAATAAACGCAATTAAATAGGAATCCTTCCCCGGTTATTTAATCTCCAAGACAACTCTGAAGGGTCCATATTTCACAAGCTGGTCTCAAGGAACAGGTTAACACCTGTATGTTGCATGTGCATGGTTTGTGCAACGGGGCAGAGCCAATCCATGGTAACTTTTGACAACTCGGAAGGATTTCACGTAACAGTCTGATACTATGTTATGCTTGTAATGAAGACATTTACTAAGCCATGTCTTTTTAACGATGTTTGGGCGTTGTCGTTCAATGATACCCCGTTGCCTACACAGAAGCGGGTTTAATACCAAAATTGAATACCAAGGGGGACATTTTTAATTTCGCAAGGGGTCGCATAGAACAGTTGTTGTCTGGGGGACCCTATCACATATCTACTAATTTCAGGCCTTGAATCTAATCAACTCGAGCTATCGTTGCCAGGTTCTGGACTAAAGGAGTTGCCATTAATCATTAATTTATCATTCAATATCGTTTTATATTTTCACTGTGATACATAAAGTAATTTAAAAATAAAAGAAAAAAGGAGTATATTTGAAACGAACGTGAACTCTCCGGACAAAACGGCCAAATTTTCAACAAACGCAACCTAATTATGGCAAAGCCGTCATTAATTTGGATCTTTCAGATTTCTGCTAAGCGAAAACATATATATAAGCTTTTAAACCACTGCGACCTCTGTGATTAAACCTACGGTTTCAGGGCCAAGTAATGCATTTATTCCATCTAGAGAAAGGTCAGATTGTATTCGTTATTTGAAAGGATTTATTGTTCAAAACCATCATGTACCTGTCATTGAGTCAACTGACGTGGTTTCGGTTGTACGTGACAAGGAGTAGGGTCGCCTGTCTAACATTGTGGGTTTAGTCCAGGTTATCCGGTTTCCTCTCACAGCCAGAGACCCATACGCGCAAGCGAATTATTGAAATAAAATTAAACCTTAAGTTAGTCCCGAAATAACCTAATTTGTGTCGAATGGACGTTAAACCCCATTTCTCTCTCTCTTGCATACGAAAAATGAAAACAGTAGTTTCTGTATAAAAAGTGGTGTTATTTTGTCCGGAACGTTCACATCAACTTGTTATATTGTTTAACTCGTATAAACCACTAAAGGTATTTGACAAATAAAAAACTGCTTTAAAACATACTTACAGATAAAACACCTTATATACGACTGCTGCCAACGGAAGACTAATTCATCCTTATCCAAGCTATTTGTAACTTTTAATCTCGGATAATATATATTCTTTTATATATATGCATTGTCCCTTAAGCCATATTTAATAGCATAATGATAAATATTAAATTCAGATTTATCTGAAAAGATCTGATTTACTTTTTCTTTCATTATAAAGATATGTCTATATATAGATAGACTATGATCCACAGGCACATATATCATGACCTGAAGAGAAACAGAGTCATGTTGTGTATTAAAGGGCAACAGGCTACCAAATCTTAATTTCAATATCTCTTTAAAGGACAATATTGGTGTCAGTCATTATCACATATGGATATATTCAAAGGAATTTCTAGTTTGCAGAAATTCGCCCATGTATCTGTTATCTGTCGCTACTTCAGATAACAGATACATGATACATGGGCGAATTTCTGCAAACTAATAATTCCTTCGAATGTAGCCATATCTGATATTGACTGACACCAATATTATCCTTTAAAGAGATATTGAAATTGAAATTTGGTCTCCTGTTGCTTGGGTTGTGGATAACCGATTTTAACTCACACCCAATTCATAACTATTCATGCTTTTAAAATTAAATGTAATCGCCTGTTCAATCCCTGCATTGGCCAGGTTTTCGGCGTTGTTTCCTCCCCTTGTCAGTGACGCAGGACCTGACAAGGACAGCTGTCTAATTGTGCGGATGGGACGAAACACCGAGGCGTGAAATGAAATGGATTAAAGATACCTTGGCATTTGGAATTCGGTATAAAAGTTGGGCGTTTTGCCGCTGTCCGGGCAAAATGTATCTCATATCACACTGTATGGTGTATGCACGTTTTCATTAGCCCAGTTTAGGAGCAGAAGAGTAGGACGTTAAACCCTATTTCATTTCATTTCATTTCTTGTAACAAACTTATACAGATAATATTAGAATTGCATTTGCCAACTCTTATGTTACGTGCACGTCACTGTGTTCACGTGGTCGCGGGTTGCTGTTTCATTCGAACGACTATACATTGTTCTTTGTCAGGGTTGACCACTCTATTTCTGGGTCGTATTGGCTGTTGTGTCGATGTTGATATCAACTGAAATGGAGTTGAACGTCCTACTGTTCTGTTCCTACTGATGTAATGAAGACGGGCATGCGCCATATAGTGTGCTAAGAGGGAGATTTTGCTCTAGATAATATGGTATCGTATGGACAAACAATAATCCGATGGGAACCAACCACATGATCGCCAGCATCCAACCACATGATCGCCATTACGAAGACCGTGTGAACCGGTAGGAGCAATCTTTTTAACAGGTTATTTTCAAGTTAGGTATTAGCCATTGCGTTCATAACGCGTATGAACCCTATCCATTTTCAGTATTTCACGACCAGCAGTTCCAGCGAAATTTAAAACGAAATAACTAATTAGTTTAAAAGAATCGAAAAGACGCAACTAATAAATAATATTTTGTATTAACGAATTAATATTTCGTAATAACAAAGTGATGTGTCGTATTAGCGAAGTAATATTTCGTTTTAACGAAGTAATTATTTCATTTTAACGAAGTAATATTTCGTTTTAACGAAGTAATATTTCGTTTTAACGAAGTAATATTTCGTTTTAACGAAGTAATTATTTCATTTTAACGAAGTAATAATATTTCGTTTTAACGAAGTAATTATATATTTCGTATTAACTGAAGGGGCTCTGTATATATTTTTTTATATTGAAGATGTCTGTTTAATCTTGTCAATATGTTGTCTAACGATAACCTTAAAGCAATTTCAACATCAAATATTTGTCTTCGGGTAATAATTTCAAAGCTTTGTTTAATAATGGCTTGGATAATAGACGGTTTATTCGTCACGGTTTATAAACACGTTTAATTCTTATATCTAGAGTAAAAGCAGACATTATGACCGAGATACCGTGGCACTATCGGGTCCATGTATTTGAAAAGATCTATTGTCAGCAGTACATTTTATAATTTAGTAAAAAACGTGTCCCACCAGACACGGCATTGGACCTTCTTTTGCCAAAACAGATCTCTTATAATCGAGATAAAGATCGGATTACTGTGTACTATTTCTTCTTATCATATCGTTGTATATAGAGTGTAGCAATAAAACAACGTTACGTCTCATTACACAAATTGGGAATTCTACTGAAGATAACTTCCAATAACGTCTACAGGGAAAGAGGTGGGGAATGGGGCGGGGCATCCTCAAGTACAACAAATCGACACAAAAATGACATTGGCGAGATCAAACGAATCGATTTTAACAATAAATCCTACACAGTCATTTTAATGATTCCAAGTCAATTTTACCCCAAAGCAATAATTAAACAGCAAAAACAAGATCAGACTTACAACTAAAACACAGTATTTGTAACCAAAGTGTCTCCTCGGGGTGAAAGCATAAATTATTGCCTTGTCATTCTAGGTAGCAATAGTTCAATATTTTGCTCATTAAAATGTGTACTTGTTTCGTTTCAGCGACTGTAACAAATACACTTTTGAGATGTTTTTTTTTTAAGTATAGGTCATTGCATGATTATAACGGACACTACAACCTTTAAAAATTGACAAACTTCAAATTCCAATAAATATACAAATATAGAAATAGGCATCAACTTTTTCCGCACCATATCTTAGAATTAATTGACAGATGTTTATTCCTCTCACATATTCTCGATTATCAAGTATAATTTCTAAGGTACCCTCGATTGTTCATCGAGTAATGGTAAAAGGCCATGTAATGATTTTTTTATTAAATGGACGACTGATTAAATTTAAGCTGTATCCAAGTAAGCTGATGGTCTTCAGAGTCGATTTGGGGCTTGCTATGTAAATAAAAGTCTAATTAATAATTTCTATAACATTTGGAGAAAGATTTGCAATAGGGATATTTAGTTCTTAATTAATGTATCTCTAATACTCTGTCTATTGGCATAATTCCACAGCCAATATTTTTATATCCTTTCCAAGGGGCACAGACAATAAATTAATTTGAGAAAAAATATACGATTTATCGAAGTGAGACAGCGTAACATGCATTAACACACAAAAAAAGGCTATTTTTGGAACACTTTATTGCTGTAACCCAACAACGAAGAAATATTGACCTGTAATTTAGTGGTCATTGGGAACCCTGTAGTATTTTCTTGTCGGGACACTTAATTTTAAAGCGATCAGATCATCCTCTGCTGTTATTCCTCATATGAAGCCTCTATTTGTCTTTCAACGGAGGGGAGCGAGAGAGATGGGGTTTAACGTCCACTCAACACAAACTAGGTCATTTCGGGACTAACATATGGTTTAATTTTATTTCAATAATTCGCTTGCGCGTAGGGGTCTTTAGCAGTGGGAGGAAACCGGAGTGCCTGGAGGAAACCACGAGGTTGAGAAGACGCCCCTATCTCCATGCCACATACGCTCACACCATGCAGGGACCGAAACCACAGCCGCAAGCCAGAGGTGACCGGCCAGCTAGAGGTCGAAGCGCGGCACTCTAGACAACTAAGCCATCCCAAACCCCTATTTCAACGGAGGCCAGCAATACTATATAGTTAGGTGATTGTATGACAGATGTGAGAGAGTATTATTATATTGTACATTTTCATTCGAAAAAACGTTATTTAAATTTGCATACTGCCCTCAACTAAACAATATAGTAAATAGATTTTGTTAAGTTGTTGGAGATTAACAATTTTACGTAAACGTAATTAGGCAACTGGTAGGTTTGTTTATAAGTTAGTAACGGTTTCTATAGAACCTAACGACTCAAAGATATATACATTCAAGAAACAGACAGTTCTTTAGTGACGTTTACTAACTATAAACTTATGAGAAACGAGGACCAATCGTTCCAGTCCCGTACAGATGGATGAGGCAAGCGACCACGCGTGCGTGAATAGTCCCTACACCAAAACTTAAGTTGTTAATTTATTTGTGCACATTTTAAAAATTGTTCAGAACACATTTTCTATCCATCTTTGAAAGCCATATGTGAAATGAAATGAAATGAAATGGGGTTTATCGTCCCACCCTTTTTTGCACCTAACCTGGGCTATTGGAAGACGGGCATACGCCTTACAGTGTGCTATGAGGGAAATTTTGTCCGGTAAGCGGCGCTACGGCCTACTCTTATATCGAATTCCAACTGCCAAGGGATCTTTTACGTGCACTCCAATGTGTACACGGGACCTCGGTTTTTTCGTCCCATCCGAACGATTAGTCAGCTGTCCTTGTCAGGCCCTCCTTCTGCATCACTGACAAGGGAAAATCACGCCGGAAAATCGGGATGAACTTTCTCGGCCAATGCAGAAAGCCATATGTGAAGCACCAGCGACATTTAGACCTCCGTAACCTTTCTGTCCACTCGCATATTAAATCAATTTGCTCTAGTAAGTACAAAGACGGAATTAAAACACAAATTAATAATAAAAAAAAAATACAACAATCTATATCAACAATCTATAATGTCAACTAATCTGTAAGAAACAAGACGGAGCCACATGGTAACATTATTATATTGTATCTCCCGGGGAACGATTTAAATAATATACCGTGTTTCATATAATTGTCGACATACAAATCCGATTTATTTCAATTGTAATTTCTCGCCTGCCCGGAGCCTGTATTAATTATTAAATCCCCCCTTGCAAAGAACCTGCTACTGTTGTGTTAAAGATACATTATGTAAGATTTAGATCAAAAACGTCGCTCATTCTTATTATAATAGTTCGAACAATAGTTAATGCAAAATGAACATTTCATTCAAATTACGAACGACGATATTAGCTTTTGCCACATACAGTCGACAAGTCGATATCTCGCCAACTGACCAAGAATATGAACTAACCATATAGAGAGTTGCTGCAAATTAAGGCTTAGAGTTATAGTGATAATTCAACCGCCCTGTCACTTGCCGTTGACTATGACAAAAAAACCAACACATCAGCCCGTATTGATTTAAATTTGATGGTAAACATCGATTTGATGCGCGTGTAAAACACACGGGTGAGTGAAAAAGGCGTGAGCGACAGTAAGTGCGACTTGTAAAATGCACACACTCTAGCTAGTGTAGCTGTAAACGCACATACTCTAGCTAGTGTAGCTAGAAAACGCACACACTCTCGCTAGTGTAGTTAGAAAACGCATACACTCTCGCTAGTGTAGTTGTAGTCGAAGCAGACGAAATACATGTCACTTGCAAGCTGTCAATCAAACCACGTGATATAAACAAATAGCCATGTGCCGTGAATTGGACCACAGCGTACTGTTCAGTATGAGTGAATTTAAGCCACGGCTTTATGCACTAAACGTTAACAAAACATAAATTCGTGTTTATGATATCCTAACAAACAACCCATTCGATAAGATTTTAGGCCCGAGGATGAGTCGTGAACACAATACAGCAGTAAACTTATGCCAAATCTGTATGCTTACGATAGAGCCCAGTGAGCGTGTTGAACCAACTATGTCACTTCCGGTTTTAATAAAAATTAATTTCTCGTTTACCAAAAGCTTTTTGCTTGTGTTACAGAGGGAATTATTTCTGAATGTATATCTAAGATTTATGGAAACCTTGTTGAAAATCGTTGTTCTTCTCATTTTATAAAATCAATACTTTATATGAACCAACATAAAAAAATACCCCAGGTTTAATTATATTATGTACAGATATATAATAACAGTCAATCAGTCTCCATTAAGAAAATTTGTTCGAGATGTAGAGAAAAGTTTGACAACTCTTTCTATAAAAAATAATGGAAAATAAGATATTTTACCAATTTTGGTCCAATTACAATATCCAGTATATCAATGGATACATTTATCGAGATATTGACAGCGGATATAATTAAATTTGTATGTAATTTGTGTATTTTTTAATCCAAAAAAGAATTTTAATATGTATGAACAGAAAGATGTGTATCCCACAAATACCCAACTGTCAGGTCATTCACCAAGGCCAACACAGCACGCGAGGGCCCGAGGAAAATTTTGAAAATTGAAAACCGCATTTCAGACCAAAGCTTCCTATCATTTCTTCCTCTTGTGCCCTGTCCTGTCCCCCCTTCTTTCTTTTCTTTCCTACCACTCTCCTTTCTTTCTTTTTTCTTTCTATTTGTTTCTTTGAACGCTTAAGCCCACATTCTCAATGAGCTTATGCCCACCTGTCACGTGGACAGGTTGACCCAGTCCGGCACTGCGTGTGGGCGTTGTCGGTGTGTATTAATCCAGTCGGAGCACAACAGTGGGGTGATCATTCCATTTCATGTTATATCTTTAGTTACTTCGTGAACTTTTGAACATATGGCGGTTGTGGTCAAGTCCACTCAATATCCTTGCCATTTCGGTGTTCTAGGTGGTTTAATTGTGGCTTGCCATATGATTGGGTGTCTAATCTATACAACACGGAAGTCGGGAAAATTTAACACTCGCATATAATTTCCTCAATTATGCTTCGATCGTGTTTAGAAAGAATCATTTTAAAAAGCCATTAATATAACAGTATCTATTAAAAAACATTTTTTGTTGAAGTCTTCATCATTTGTATACAAGTAATAATTGATCGTAATTTGAAATGATTTCCTAGTACTTTCAAATTAGACCATTTGGTGGGGGTCATGTAGTTGAGAGTGAGATAGCTTTTGATATATCTTAAATAAATTACTTGTATTTTCATGTTCAGGTTGCTAATGCAATCTAATTGAAATTCAGATTTATATTTCGTTTCGGTTTTCATAATTTCAATGGCCTACTCTACATGTAGATCTAACAAGTTATAGCGGGAGGTCACCTTCAGCCAGTTCAGATGTCAAGCACGTGAAAGTTGACCCTATAACCTCAGTCATTCGATTAACCAACCAGAATCGTTGTTGCTTTGTTTTAATTTCTATCGCTGATAATGCCTACCCACAATTCCGCGCAAAAAAGGTCAACCCCTCGATTCGACAGATAATTTGATTGGCTGACTCCTCATTTCAAACAGAACACGAGTTAAATAACAAGTCTTTCAGATCCTAATGTAGTAAAGACAAGTAAAACGAAATTTTGGACTATAAAAACGAAATTTTGGACTATAAAAACGAAATTTTGGACTATATAACGAAACGAATTACGATCTGTATTTTAATCAGATTGGTTGCTAATATTACTTAAAACAGTTTCTATGGCAAAATGATTTGTGGGTCTACTGGTCATTAGTTTTGATTACGAACGATCGCGTGATTTGTACCTTAATTATCGCCGTTACCCGAGTTACCTAGCGCATACCGGAAGTCAGCATGAATCCATATAATTATCTAATCCCTCCTGACACGAGATATATTTCTCTCGAATAAAACTGACAAATTACTTATTGAACTCATCCGTAAAATCACCACCGACTCGGAATCATCTCAATGACATCTAGATCAAATCTTGATCAAATATTATTGAATTAATTCACGTATTGATTGTGTATTATATTCAAGGTTAGAACGGGTCAGACAATTGAACATTCATGTCTACAAACCTGGTGCAATTGGTTCTATTCCAAATGATGACATAGAAATGCTTCCATTAATCCTGGTCATCTATAAGCCACCAGCGTAATTATATTTATATAAAAACGATAATTCTAGTTCCCTGGCACAAAATATAACAGGCGTAATGACACAGCATGGGGTTTAATCCAGACAGCTCAATTTGTCGTCGACAACAATCCGTCAGGCAATATAACAGACAAAGTACCTATCTTGCCGATTTGACGCCAATGACGTTCCGTGTGCGATTATATGCCGTTCACATTGTTCCCATTGTCTTTACACATGGCCAGGCCCTTACACCAATAGAGAAAAGCTGGTGGAATATACTCATTGCGATGTGCAATAAAGTTTTGTCCCTCAAAAATTGTAAATATCTTTTTAGTTTTGTATTCAATAGACAAACTTGGATTTGAGTTAGTATTGTGATGCTGTGTTGCTAGAGGCGCAGGTCTGGTTAGTTGGTACTACAAAGATACAAGTTATTCTAGCCAAGACAGCGGCGAGTAGAGGAGTGGAAATAACAAAGAGTCTGTTCGCGTTGAAATCATTGAAATGGAATGTGGTTTAACGTTCTACTGTTGTGCTCCTAAATTGGCCTAATGAAGACGGGCATATGCCATACAGTGTGCTTTTAAGTACACACCAATGCGTACACGGACCTCGTTTTGTCTTCCCATCCGAACGACGGAAAGCTGTCCTTGTCAGGCCCCCGTCCTGCATCACTGACAAGAGGGTGGAAACCACGCCGAAAAATCCAGATGGGCTTTCTCGGCCAATGCAGGGATCGCACACCCGACCTCCAGGCTAGCGAAGCTTACCATCAATCAAACTAAATCTTTCCTTCTACTCATCAATATAAATGCTTAATGAGAATAAGAATTGAAGGTAACCTACAGATTGGTATAATAGGGGAACATGAACTACTGGGACACTACAGTATTATTCCGTATATACCAGAAAGCTTGTGGTCGACTAAATATCTTGCTTTTATTCGCCCGATCTTAGAATATGCTGATATTGTATGGGATAACTGTTCAAAGAAGGATTCTGATCTATTAGAAAGTGTTCAAACTGAAGCAGGTAGAATAATAACTGGCCTTAGAAGACATTCATCTAAAAACAATTTATATAAAGAGCTAGGGTGGGAATCAACGTCTAATCGTAGAATAAAACACAAATTAATTTACTTATATAAAATAAAGAACAACCTAGGCCAAAATTATCAGACTGAAATCTTTAAAAAAATTTGAATCCTTAGTACCAATTTATAATCTTCGTAATGAAAATCAGAACCTCAATCCACCATTTTGTAAAACCAAATCCACCATTTTGAGCGATATAATTCTAAAGACGAAGATAATTATCATTATTTTCTCATATGTCCAGTCTATTCTGCCCACAGAACAATTCTCCAAAATGATGTACAATACCACAAACAAAATGTTACAATTAACCTAATCTTATATGGCAATCCCGACCTTTCAGATGATACCAATTTTAACATAATTAACATATTGAAAAAATACATTAAAGATAGCAAGAGATTTTAGCAGCTTAATCATCTAATATTATATTTACACCATGCAATACTATTTATATTATATAAATTTCATAATCCAAAATGAAAATGTAATACTCTAGGATTAACCTCCAAGAAATGTAAATATGTGTGTAACTCACTGTGTCCACCCTTGTCTATTGTAAACATAAGATATTACTGCTTTATTTGTTTGGAGAGAATATATATAGGCATTTGCCTGCTGTTCAATCCAACTCAGTGTATTGATAAAATACTGTTTAAACTAAACTAAAACTATTATTCCGTACCATCATATTAAAACACAGGCAACAGTAAACCGACCATGTATTATCTCCCTTTGTTTTAATACCGAAGAAACTATCACAATCGTTTAAATAATAATATCAGTCACATGGTTGAGGTTACAATAATATTAAATATAT
The DNA here is from genome assembly GCA_948474765.1 of Patella depressa. Classification (NCBI taxonomy): domain Eukaryota; kingdom Metazoa; phylum Mollusca; class Gastropoda; family Patellidae; genus Patella; species Patella depressa. The sequence goes on from OX419717.1 coordinate 80,566,666, forward strand.
CTGTATCAATTTAAAAGAATTTGTACAGGAGTTTTCGTAATAATTCACATTTAAAGAGCATTTCACACTGAAGAAAAAGTTTCGCTGTCAACCATCTTGGAAGCAGGCTCGGCATCACCTCGAACGAAGGGAGAGAGAAAGAGAGATATAGGGGGAACCCGGTGGACCCGGATAAAGGTTGAAAGGCGACCGTAATCCTTGCCACCTACAAGTGGGGTATCAAAAGCATGCTGCTTGACTCTATAGCTGACCTAATGATCAAACGCACACTCAGAACATAACTCTAGTCCAGCGATTCTCAACCAGTGTGAACAGCACACTTAAAATTTCTTACTAAATAAGCCATTTGTTTGAGGGATGAAAATCGGACCACTGCAATAAAGTAAGTTCATAGCTGTGATTTTCTCTATTGAGTTTGAGTCATTCTATGTGTTTACGACTAGTCGGCGTTTTATAGTTATATGTCATCTATGACTTGCAAATGTCATATATTTTTCATATATACATAGCCAGAAGTGCCGCTATTGTTCATGTGTTTCAAGGTGTGCCGTTGGCGAAAAAAGGTTGCAAACCACTTCTCTAGTCACTTGATCTTCACTGAATCTTGAAATCTTGATATGAAATCACAACTGTAAGTGGCGAGAAGGTCATGCACGGTTCCGGGTCCGTTGTAAGCCACTACATGTATGTGATAATGACTGACACCATTACCAATATGGTTCCTTTAACACTATGAATAATCTATGCACGTGTCTTCTATCGCACATTCACTATTTCGATACCCTAATCATCGAACCATCCATGCACGAGTCGTCTATTTGTAGACTCTCTAGGTCTACAATCTAATATTACGAAACATCCATACACATGGCCTCTATCCCACACTCTCTGGGTCTATACTCCTGATACTGTGGATCGTTCATGCACGTGTTGTCTATCGAACACTCTATCTATACTCTAATCATACATGCATGTGTATTCTATTGCATACTCTCTAGGCCGCTGCATATACTCTAATACTGTGTGAATCACCAATGTACGTGTCGTTTATTGCACACACTTATGACTGATAATCTAGCATTAATACAATAGATATGGCAGTGTTAATGCGTCCATGTATTAGAAACTTCTTAATTCCCAATAATCTGCCTAATGGTTGCGTATATTTGTATGATAATGTCTTCTATTATCGTCAATTTGATTAATAGACGGTACCATTAACTTTAATAACCATTAAGTAAGCTTTCTGAACAACAACTAACATTAAAATAACATATAAATTCCTATTGCATTTAAACGAGTTCTGGTTTAGGATGAAATGCCAGTTCGACAAATTCGATCCAATTAATTAAATTCAAGGGATTAAGAAAAGGCTCACCTGCTCACTGAGTTTATTTAGAATTTGACCTAAAATTTGTATCATCTAAATATTGACTTCATTTATTTACATAAACGGTTAGCACGTGCGTGCTGTATCATAAAGTCTAACATCGAGTCAACAGGCGTGGTTTCGAATCCCGGTTTTCCGTGATTAGGAAAGGGGTCGGCTGTCCAAACTCGTGGGTTATTCCCGGGTCCTCTGATTTCCTCTCATTGCTAAATACCCATATGCGCAAGCGAATTATTGAATTAAAATTAAACCATATGTTTGTCCCGAAATGGCTAGTTTGTGTCGATTGGACGTTAAACCCTCTCTCTATCTCTTGCTAGTTACATAAACGTTTCAACGAAGACCATTTCCTAGTGTAAAATCAAATGAACGTAACAATTTTATTTTTGGCACAATCCCAAACCAGTAAATAAAAGTATCAAAATGGAGGCCAAAACGTACAGAAATTATTTATAATTACTTTGATCGAAATTAAGACCTACAATACGCAGATTTAGTTCTCAAATAATGCGCGTAAGAAATCGTGCAACAGCCTCAAAACAATGTCCAAGAGTGCCCGCCCCAGTTTGTAATGTTTACCATTTAATTACGTCAGTATGTATCTTTGGAACCAATTTTCGAACTGACCAACTTACAGGAGTGAAGTATCGATTTCTTTATTCCACTTGTTTAAGTCCCCTGAATAGGTCTTCTACTGCTTTTTGTGTGTCGACGTCTTCATTTAAAAGTTATTTGCATTAGTAATGGATTTGAGAGTACTTTTAATGTCAACTATATTCTCACGACGAAGGTGCTTTTAATTTCACTGTACTTTTGTATGACATGTGTACCATAGTAGGGTGACTATGTATAGCACTATTATCACGTAAACAATCTCAATACAACCGCGTCTGCAACACGGAACCAGAAATAAAACTGTCCAACCTCGTGGGTTTTCTCCGCCCCCCCCCAACACTGCTAAACACCCCTACGTGCAAGAAAAAAAATAAAACATGTAAGTCCCGAAATGACCTAGTTTGTGTCGAGTGGACGTTAAATCACATTTTTCTCTCTCTCTCTCCAAAAATAATAAGTATCAATGTACTTCTTCATGGACATAAATTCGAGAATCGGTCTGGAACCGAGGTGGCTATATCTGGAGCCAGATAATTGTGATATTAATTAAACAAATTAAAGGATTTGGGGTGGTTTCTGGTAAAGTTCGGTGTTCTGAGTTAACTTAAAATCGGTATTCAGATTTTGAGAGTAAACGCTAGGTTTTTAACAGTGTTTTGTTTTATGGGTAAAACGTCAGACAAGCATAAACTGTCAATTAACCTTAGAATAGCGGAACCAACTTTTCTTAAGAAATCCTGCCATAGATATCTGATGCATCAAGGGGTGCCCCATCCCTTAAAAACTTTAGCCGAGAAGGAATGGGCATAACTGTTTAGTTGCCATAAAATGTGAAATTTGGCCATTCTTATATAGAAACTCTTGCTACAGTAATCGTCCACATCGGTTTGCTGGGAAATACAACGTTATAAAGTTTGCATCAGATGGACTGTTATACATCTGTAGAAACTATATAAAAGACAAAAGTTGATGTTGACCATCTTGAATTTAATCTGTTGCGCCACATTAGATAAACTTTTGGGATGCTATAAAGTGCATAAAAACCTAATTTTGCAATTTTCTAGGGGAAAGATCATAAATTGACTCGTCTGATATTATGCTACAGATATAATAAATCACGGTTCTTTTCTGTTTGGGTTCCTGGATGTTCCAAGAAAATATATCGTTCTAGAACGACCCGGGTTTCATGTATTGGACAGATGCCATCATTCATCGGTCGCATCCTGACATTTAGCACGTCTTATCCCCACAATAACGCATTTAATACTGTCAACCAAAGAGTCCGTTTTTAGCCAGTAAGAAGACACACATTTGAAACTCGTTAATTTTACAACTGACTTGGATACAGATGATTTATTTGGTTTTATCCCCCTCGATGATCGATGAGTTCTGATATTTTGGTATCTTCCGGATTATCTTTTAAAAGTAAGACACTGATTTAGTAATCAGGGGTCCCTTGGGCATATCCGGTCTGTGTTTTATGAGGGATTGTCGGAGAAGCAACAACATCTCGTGTGCACACTGTAATGACGGAGGAGTCTTGACATGGGATATCTTCCAGATTGTAAAATAATTATGAAAATAAGAACACGCTGGAGGTCCCGGGTACGATCGTGTGGGGATTTCCAGTTTGTGCGTTTGTGTAGAAAGCTCTGAAAGGAACATCGTCTAATTTACAGATGAGGACCATAACCTGTGCCTAAAGGGTTGGGTTGCTTCGAGTTTCGCGCTTCTATTTAGTGTTGGTGCGTGCGCGCTGTATCATAAATCCTGTCATTGAGTCAATTGATGTGGTTGTACGTGACAAGAAGTAGGGTCGCCTGTCCAACCTCGTGGGTTTTCTCCGGGTCCGCAGGTTTCCCCTTACTGCTAAAGACTCATACGCGCGAGCGAGTTAAATGGATATAAAATTGAACCACATGTAAGTCCCGAAATAATCGAGTTTGTGTCCAGTTAACGTTACCCCCCCCCCTCTCTCTCTCTCTCTGTCCGAACAAAGTGTCCATAAAGTGAGTCAACGCCTTACTCACTGAACCACTGTGACTAATCAATTAATTATTTGACCGAAAATGACCTCGGTCATGATTAATACTGTACATGACTATAGACTTGGCGGAACTAACATCCCGTGTTTCCAACAGATCCAAGCGGTTAACAAACCCTAATAAGCACAATAAGTAGATAGCTACGAGTTAATGATTTTGTGATTTAATGATCATCTAGTTAAAGATACATTCCCAAAAAGTATATCGGGTAGTTAATTCCCAATGCATGTATGGCATCACATTGATCAGCAGTGAATACTCGCTTAGCCGCTACAATCACTGATGAGGATGACATCGATGAGATTTAATGAGTCCCCAATATTAACTTTTTTACCTCCGACAAAATAAATTCTAAAACATGAAGTATCAGAAAAATAAATAAAGACGTTTGGAGAATTTGTAGTTAAAAAATATTTCCTTTTTATTGTAAATGGGTAATAAATGAGTTAAGGCATCATTTTGTCGGAAGCAGTCACGTGTTATGTAAACGACGTACGTGCCATTGAGCCAATGACAGACGCCGCTTGATGCCATTGCACGTGTTGAAGACAGTCATCTGTGACAGAGATATTATAAGTAATTCTCTGTGATACAGATTGGTATGGCATATTTGGTGTATGGAAAGTAGGGTTACTCAATCTTATAGTAGACCCTCAGATTACACGGTTGAAAAACAATTTGGCAGCGGGTCATCAAGATTTATGTTAGGGTCTTTATTTAAGGACACTGCCGTAAAAAGCTAAAAAATGAATTCTCTATCAGTGTTGTCACGCGATTGGTTCTAGCAGCATGGGTGAGTTTCTTGAGATTGATGCACTTTGTACGCAGGAAAGTATCTGTAATGTATAAGCCTAATCCTTTCTCAGCATTGATAGAGGAACGTATGCTTGATTACAAAACAACTCGACCATCGGGTAATTCACTTAAAGGAGTTAAATGGAAAATTGTCAATATTGAACGAGACCATTTAACAATACACCCTGTTTTATAGGAGAATAATCATGGCACGCGTGTAATAATTATTGAATTAACCAAGTCAGGGTCTAACCTGTGCCATATTCCTTGTGTCATTGCTATGAATATAAACGCGGTCGAGTATCAGGAAAACAAGGAACGACGGAATGGCTAATGTCTGATATTGATTCAAAGATTGGATTTACACTGTCATATTGTATCATTTATCCTGTTTCATCTGGTACACGTTGTGGAGTGTACATCGTCCTGTCTCGCAGCTGCCCGTCCAACATTTCGGATGAACACGCTCATTGTGACAGTGATGTAATGTCATTTCCGCAGGGACTTCCGATTGGTTCTCAATTTAGATCACAGATCGCGGAGGAATTGTGCGTCCCTTTTGAACTCATATAAACACGAGCGATTGAGCACATTAAAAAACACAACACTTAATATAGCACTGCGTTTCGACAAATATTCACATTAAAAGACACACAATACAATTTATATGGAAAACAATCACTGGTTTTTACACATATAGCACGACGTTTCGACAAGGATTCTCATTGTACTTGTGCTGTATGTCTTGTCTATAAACCACTGACTGTTTTCCATATACATTGTATTGTGTGTCTTTCGGGTTTTTTTTTGGTATGAACAAGGTATCGTTCAGGGTGTGATATTCCAGAAGTACTCTATTCTTAAGTCGGCTGTACACGTTGGTGTGGACGTAAAAGACCCCTTGTCGATTTGAATTGGACGCAAAGAGTAGACGGAAACACCGTTGATCACGTGGCACACTGCATGGCGCATGTCTGTGTTCATTAAACCAGTTGGAACAGATGAGATGATACTAATATACACGTCATTTCCTCTCGCGCTTGCCTGGAGGTCTCGGGTACGCTCCCGGACTTTGACGGGAAAATTCTCCAGGATGTCCCGGACTGGTCACCTCTTGGATTCCCGACAACATCTGCATCTCTCCCATAGATGAAATACGTGTAAGGCCATGGCGTGTCTGCCATGTAGTCACGAACTGCCTCGTTATTATCGTGTATTAACGTTTGAATAGGGCTTTAATCTGTGTACCCTATCACCCCGACTTACTAATTCAGATTTATCTTTTAAAAACAACAAGGAAATTAAACATCTTCACCGATCAAAATAATCGATTCGTAGGTCATCGTAACAATACAATATTATTTAACCTTGACTACTGACGTATTACTGAATTCGTGACAAAACACTACACAAACAACCATGACGTTTAGTGCAAAAGTTATATTGATCACAAATGACTGGCGGTCATCTTGTAAATATTCTTAATGACAGTAAAGGTTGTGGATTGTTATTGATAATATATGCGTCCTGAAATAGACTGAGTGTTTGTCTCACCACCCCATACCTCCCCCTCCCTCTTTCTCTCTCTGTCTATCTTCTCTCTCTCTATCTCAAACTTTAAACAACTACAGCGAGTAAGTACATAAAGGCGAAAGTATTAGTGATACGATGTAATTTATTGATTATACTACAGTGAAAATTTTATCGTATCCCAAAAGTCGACATCGGCTGGCATCTACTTTTTACTTGTGGAACTCTATGTTAAAACCTTTGTTTAGGCCAGTGGTTCTCAACCTTTGTTTGCCAACGGCACATGTAAACATGGCGACACACCTGACTAAATATATATATATGAAAAATATTAGAATTTTGCAAAATAAACATAACAAGTCTGTGTCCATACAACCATGGACAATTCGACGCAATACATATTTGGTTACCGACCCAACAACGTTTCTGTCCATCTACCGCCACAAAGAAAATAAAATACATTGAAATATTACTTTCTATCCACGCAATATATATATCATTTTTACCAATTTTCCAACGTAAAATGTATCATTGTTACCAATATCCCAAAGTACAATTAAACTGTTACCTCTCGAATCTGAACTCAGCCTAGTAATTATTCATGATGGACGAATGTAGGGCGAGTTATAAAGAGACAATTTTCCCCCAATATTTTTCACCCCTTTTCCTACATTTTTGGGTTGACTTTTTGGTCTAAAATTGAAAAAAAAAGGATTAAATTTGCAATTTCATAGCAGTTTTGGGTAATACTGATAATATTACTGCGGGGGGGGGGGTAGCAGGGTGCGTAAAGTGTCTTTTTGCAGAGCGATCATTGTGTCGGATGTGAGATTTTCACCCCAATCAACATCAAATTCCCATAGCAAAAAATCTAAACAGTCAACCCCCTACAAAATTATGGATGTGGATATTGCAAATGTGGTCCCCATTGTGCCTATAAAGATTGGAACCAACGGAAAGTTGAGCAAAAGGCTACAGCCTGTGATGTTACAGTCATTTAACATTGAAGTGAATGGATAAATAATTACTAGTCCATCTTACATTTTATAATTACCTCCCTTCCTAACGGGATATGACCTCCTCCCCCATACAATGATAATTATTTTCATCGAATAATGTTTAAGTTTCCTGTATTTTGTTTCCTTATTGATATTTATGGTTTTGTTATCTGTACGCCTGCGTAATAAAACCTTCACTGTGTTATCCATGGTCGTAAAGACAATTACACCACGATGTAAGGGCTATAACAACCCATCATATATCTAAAATAACATGTAGATGTTTAAAGCGAGAATTTCATATTTTCTTAGAAAGTCAAAACATACTTATTTCTATGTCTTTTGCTCAATAGGTTGTCAACTCACTATTATACGATCATGGGCATTATTTCCCACTCTTATCAATTATTAACAACGGAAATAATAACACAATTATCTCCCTTGTTTTCCATTTCCCCCAAGCAATAGCTATCTTCAAACGTTTGAATTTGAAGTTGTAAATGACAGTTTTGCCAATTTCTCAACTGACAATAGTGAATTATAGGATTAATAGGATTATTCTTTAACAAGGGAGGACTGTTTATAGATACCATCTATGTTAAGGCTTTATTTTAATACATTTTAAAAAAATATAACTTAAAAATATGCAATTACCGCTTTAAAGACAAGTTAGTGATTAATTTGAGTGAATCATGATTTGGGACACGATGACTATATCCTATCAGCTTTTATTTTTATGCCGATGATACTCAATTATATATTTCTTTCCGTCTTCATTATTCCAGTTTAGAAGCCGAACAGTAGGGCGTTAACCCCCCCCCCCCCCCATTTTCATCTTATTTCATTTTATATATATATCTTTTTCAACAAATGGTCCATAACTATCTTACAATTTATCAAAATTTCAATTTAAGAGGAGGGTTGGATGGCTGAATAATTAACACGTGCGCGTTGTCATATAAGGTCTGTCATGGAGTTCACTGGTTTGATTTCGATTCCCCGGTTGTATGTGGCAAGGCAAGGAGTAGGATCACATGTACTGCCTTGTGTGTGTTTCTCGGGGTCCTCCGGTCTCCTCCAACTGCTAAAGACCCTTACTAGTTTGTGTCGTATGGTCTATAAGCCAAATTTACCTCACTTCCTGATCTGTTGAATGTAATCATTTCAGTGCTGATCTAATTGTACGGGATTCTATTTCACTACGCCAACTCCATGTCTGGTTGTCGTGGATTCTCCACAACCCGACGTGGGTGGCCAGGTTAATGTTGATGTGAACATTCTTGTGCCCTAATACTTCAGACATGATACACCACAGAGGTGAACGAACCGACTTAATATATTATAATATTACAAATTATAACTGCTGGAGTCTAATGAACTGCTCGAGGACGGGAATCGCGAGTTACATATAGGTTACTTTCTTTTAATGTGAGAGGAAGAAATAGTTAAGTTCATTAGCTGTATATGGTTTGAATGTGACAGAGAAGGGTTTTATCCAGCTTACCTACATTGTCCGCTTTCGGCCCCATTTTGTAAAAATGAAAACGTCTCCTTAGCGTAATGACCCTATATCATAAATTAAAACACCCCTCTCTCTCTCTTTCTCTCTCGCTCTCTCTCTCCCAGACTCTTCGAACATAATTACGTACGGATGAATTTGACAAGGAATAGGACCATTAGGATAGTCACAAAATGCTTATTCGTCTGGGTCAGTTGTTTTACTCATAGGGGCGATGGGTTAATTTACCTGTTTTATATCCCTCATCCTCTAGTAGAACGGTGAAGTCGGTAAATAAAGATACCCCACGTGATTAAAGAGACAGAGAACTGGGGTTTAACGTCCACTCGGTAGAAACTAGGTCATTTCGTGACTAACAAATGGATTAATTTAACTGAATAATAATTTAACAATGGAAATAAACCGGAGGACCCGGAGAATACCCACGAAGCTAGACAGGCGACCCTGACATCAAAGCTCAAGTTGTATTTCCATTCGAAGAACAAAAACTACTAATTCTATTCCACCTTCCAACATTTAACTTGGAATACAAAATCAATATACCAATCAGGGATTGGGTTCAATTGAACCAAGCTAGGCATAACGGTTTATCCGCTACTAATAAAAGATGTCGACGTCTTATAATACTCGAGTAACATCGGTCGCATACTCCGCACTGTTATTATGAGTGGATATTGTTGTTTTAAATTTTGATTTGTCAGTAGTCCGTCTACCAACCAATCACTAGCTGCCAATATTGGACCAAATATGTTTACATAACGTTACGTCATGACTCACGATTTTATTATGCCTAATTAAAAAGTGCATAGCAGAATACTGCAGTAAAACTAATTGCGTGACAAACGAGGCTATCAAGTCGAATGAAATGTAAACAATACTGTTTGGAAACGAACATACTTTCACCGTTTTTAATACCTTAAATCACTGTCCAAAGTTTTAGGAAAGACCCAGATTAAACGAAGGACTGTCATGTTGCTGTACTTAAGTGATAGCTTTCATTGAACGGAAAGAATAGACACACTCCCGCATAATTTCAAGAAACAGACGCTATTCCAGCAATGGTCAGAGAGGGATTTCTCGGGCCATTGCTTCAGGAATATGCATCGGTCGATGACATTTCAATTTCTCAACAGAATTGAACTATATTTTGGGCTGATATTCCTAATGGAGATTAAAACAAAATATATGTAATTTATTTAAACAAAAAAAATATTATAGCTTAAAGGCTGTCTGCCATTCAAAGAGACCCGGTGGAAACAAATAAATTATTAACGATAAAGACGCAAGTCTTTTTTAATCCCCATCAACACTTATTACAACATACGCCATCTTTCTCTGTGTGGTTTAAATGGAATATTATTATTCTCCTGAGGCGGTTATCGAATGACAACTTACGTAAAATACTTTTTTGTTCATTGACAGGCATGAACTGAGATGAATCAAAATGTGGTTTAGTTTTCTAATATTCTGCCCCAGATTTATAATAACATGACCTACTTATCTGGTGTTGGTGGGGGAGGGGGGAGGATTGGGTCAAGAATTGGGATTACGTAGTGTTAGTTTGTGGTGTTAGGGGTTTAAATAACGGTTGCGGTGTTAAAATAGTGGTTGTGGTGTTAAAATAATGGTTGCTGTGTTAAGATAATGGTTGTGGTGTTAGATGCTAACGTAATGGCTGCGATGGTGTGAAATGCTAACGTAATGGAGGAGGTGTTAGAGGATAGTAGTCTGGGTTAGTGTTAGGTTGTGGTAGTAGTGGTGATTGTAGCGGTTTGTGGTCTGGGTTAGTGTTAGGTTGTGGTAGTAGTGGTGATTGTAGCGGTTAGTGGTCTGGGTTAGTGTTTGGTTGTGGTGGTAGTGGTGATTGTAGCGGTTAGTGGTCTGGGTTAGTGTTTGGTTGTGGTGGTAGTGGTGATTGTAGCGGTTTGTGGTCTGGGTTAGTGTTTGGTTGTGGTAGTAGTGGTGATTGTAGCGGTTAGTGGTCTGGGTTAGTGTTTGGTTGTGGTAGTAATGGTGATTGTAGCGGTTGGTGGTCTGGGTTGTGGTGATTGTAGCGGTTGGTGGTCTGGGTTGTGGTGGTGTATTAATACCGTCACATTAGATATAAAAAAAGTTAAGAATCAGTTAAAAGTATCATAAACTTTATTAATATTATTCTGCAAACAAATTCCCATAACAAGGGCAAGGTTCAAAGTTCACAAATCAAAAAAGGCTGAAAACGGCGTGGTATGTTGAAAACACGCTGCCCTCTGATCAATTACACACGCCGTCTAACCATGTAGCACACACGTCGAATTAATGGAAACATTCTTTAGCTTTAACAATCGCTAACAAGCGGTTTTCATACACTTTGGAAATCGCTCCCTTGCCATAATACAGGCAATAAAAACTTTTACTTATGAAAATGTCAACACATTTTCAACAGGAAGTTGCACTCAACTTGACACTAAACAATACAAAATCATAACTTGGATTTTTACAGAATAATACGTCTATCAAATCTAACATACTAGTAATTAACTGCAGCCAAATATTAAAATAACTAGATGATTAAATCTGGTAGCTACATGGTGGTTTTAGAGGTTAGTGGTCTGGGTTAGTGTTAGGTCGTGGTAGTAGTGGTGGTGGTGTTAGAGGTCAAAATAATGTTGGTTTTGTAATAGTAAGTGCAGGAGGACCGCACTACACGACAAACAAAAACCTATAAGATTAACCTGCGGAAAATATCAAATCAAGTGAATGGATCCGGGGGCCAGCCGTAAGCGTCCACTGCGCTGTACAGCCCCGGGCCTGTTATGGTACAGGCTTCACTAAAAATGATTTGAAAAAAAAAGAGGTAACAGAAATAATGCGACCGATCGTGACAATGGTCGTCTCTTCAATGGCGATAGTCTTCCAGTTGTGGTGTTAAATGTTAAAATACTGGTGGTGTTGGTGTCTGGGGTTAATGCTTTAAAAGTTGTGGAGATTACGCAAAGACGAGATCATACGTTATGCCACTTGGTTTGTACAAGACACTTTCATAGGTTGTCACGAGGTTGTTCTCCCAAAGAAAATACCCCCACCCCCACCCGCTGGTCCTAATTGAACCCGTGTCGACAAAATGGCCACAATTTTGCGCAAAATAGCCATGTTGGTGCTGCTGTGCCATAAAAGCCCGCTTAATTTCATTTTATTTCTCTCTGGTCAAGGTTTGGCGTGGTATACTCTTATCCTGGTATTGTATTGTATCGAATTTATTCTTTTAACTAAAATGACATTTTATGTTTGCTAATTACCGAGGTATGTCTATAATCGTTTGGCTCGGGTCAATCTACACAGTAGTCATTCCGATAGGATGAACAACTGAGGTCTTGTGGCCTGCATGTAAAAGAGAGTAGGAATTCGATATAAGAGTAGGTTGAAACACCGCTGACGTGGAAACATTTCCACAGAGCACACACTGCATGACGTTTGTCCGTCTTCATTATGCCTGCCTGGTCAGATCAGTAGAACGTTAAACTTCCCCTGCAATTCATGCCTATAAGACCGCGTGACACGTTTCGAGTTTATTATTATGTTATATAACCATAATTCAACTTGACTTTCTGTTTACCAAAAGAAATCTAGAAAATCAACATTCATTAAATAACATTTAATATGATTTCTCTTTTCATGTCACTTAGAAAAATGTTTCTTCATGAAAATCCAATCTTCTAATAGATTTTAAAAATAATTGAATAAAACTGTTGTTGTTCAAGACTTTTAGCATTTTAAGATTTAATCAAGTATTTAAAGCCCCAATAACACTCTTGTTGTAACTGAAAAATATGTCCCAATCTTCATTCTGGTCAACAAATCGTATTATTTTACAATATTCCAATTAAATGATGATATAAATTTCATCTTAGCACACCTAATTTAAAAAATTGGAAAAATTCAACCAATTGATTTGAAAAGTCGAACGTAAACCTTTTCAAATGTGACTTGGATTTTAAAATATTTTCGAACCCTCTGGACAAATAAAATAGGTTGTAATGGATAATTTACACAACAGGTGGGACATTTAAACATTTAGTACTTAGAATAAGGGTATTATTTATTTTCTGGAGCTACCAAGCCAGCAAGAATGTTATTGTCCCTTTAAGAGCAGGGTGTCAAGGAATATTTATTTCATGTGTGCGTTGTTTTAAAAAAAACACATTCAATTTAATTTCGTTTTAACTCTTAGGATGTAGAGAGTCACATCACCTTTAGCGTTCACCTTTTTTTTTCTTAATATTTCAAATGGGGCTTAACGTTCATAAATTAGGTCAGTGGACTAGCATTTGGTTAAATAACATTTCAATAATTTGCTTGGGCTTAAGATTCTTTCGCAGAGAAAACTCACAAGGTTGGAGATTGGACCTGCCAGCCTACTCCTTGTCAAGTGCAAACGGGTAATCGACAACACGTCACGAATTGTGTGCCTCACGCCATCTTTTTAGTTTCTGCACTCCTAACCTCGTATCTACACTACTCTAATTCATTAAACGCTGGAACACCGGACTGCAGGTTGCACAACATAATACTGCTCGGAAAAGGGGAGTATATCACATCTTATAGTGCTCGTATTATACGTGGAGCTCGAAAAAAGGGAACACATCACACCTTATATGAATAAAACCCTGCATCTCCTTTTAAAATTATACGAAAGTTTACAATTTAATATAAACTACTCTATGGTGTCTATCTGAACCTACCAAGGTTATATATAAAATGAAATGAAATGGAGTTTAACGTCCTACTGTTCTACTCTGAATTGGGCTAATGAAGAAACGACCAGGGTTATAAAAGTTAATAACCTCGTTGGTGTGAAGTGGGCGTTATTAACCCCGTTAGTGTGGGATAGGAGTCAAATAACCTCGTTAGTGTGGAGTAGGCGTTAAATAACCTCGTTAGTGTGAAGTATGCGTTAGTGTGGAGTGGGAGTCAAATAACCCCGTTAGTGTGGAGTAGGCGTTAAATAACCTCGTTAGTGTGGAGTGGGCGTTAAATAACCTTGTTAGTGTAGAGTGGGGGTCAAATAACCTCGTTAGTGTGGAGTGGGAGTCAAATAACCTCGTTAGTGTGAAGTATGCGTTAGTGTGGAGTGGGAGTCAAATAACCCCGTTAGAGTGGAGTAGGCGTCAAATAACCTCGTTAGTGGAGATTGGGAGTCGAATAACCTCGTGGAGTGGGGGTCAAATAACCTCGTTAGTGTAGAGTGGGCGTCAAATAACCTCGTTAGTGGAAAGTGCCGGGACTCAAATAACCTCGTGGAGTGGGGTTCAAATAACCTCGTTAGTGTTGAATGGGAGTAAAATAACCTCGTTTGTGTGGTGTGGGCGTTTAATAATGTACGTTGCTCAAAAGGAAGAACAGTGTCTAGTTTCATGTTCATCATACTTGACTTTGGCGAACCATGGGCTTTGTTCGAAAGGTTTAAAAAGTAGTTTTACCATCTTAACAATATTATATTGAGTACATAAGACAGAACGGGCACCTGTTTACTGGACATTATGTGGGTGTTACATCAAATCCTGTTACCACTGATATTAGTAAAGTTGATAAAATCATAATAAAATTTAGAGTTTTAAATTCTCGTGGTGCTATATTTCATGGTGCCATGTTTTTTGCCCATGGCCAAGATTGATAAAAGATGACTATCAGAACAAATGAAGAAATATATTAAATCGATATTTCTAACACCCTCATTTTTTTACCCTCCTTGACAATCAGATGAGGTAGAGCTCGCAATCAGTTGGTTCTTAGCCATCGGCAGAACTCTGGCTTCACAAAATGTTAAGAGGATTTTGATAAAAGTTCTTTGAATAAAAAGATTTGGCGATTGTGCAATTGTCACAATTTGTAAAATGAAACCCTTATAATTAAGGTTTTATCGCAAGACGGAAGAAGGAGATCATCAAGTGTGTTTTTTTTCGGTCGGATAAGGTCGATTAAGGCGAGGGCCCGTTTACAAGTTTGCGTGGACGTAATATAACCCTTCGTAATTTAGATTCGTTGAAGCGTAGATGGAAGAAAACACCGTTGTCCGGTTGGTATGGAAAATTAGGTCGTAGTTATAACTCCATTTTAATTATTATAGTGTTAAACTATAACCGGTAAAGATGTCATTTGTTTTTTTCGACGTGGCTTCTTCTACTCAGTGGTGTAGGAAGGAGGTTCGGAGAAGGAAAACATATAGTCGTGTCCGTGTACACAAAACAACCCTTGACATTTGGAATATGAAAAAAGAGTAGACCATAGTGTCGCTGTCGGGACATCGGGACTAATTTCCCTCATGTATGGCGTATGTCCGTCTCTATTAACCGATTCGAAGCAGAACAGTAGGACGTTAAACCCCATTTCAATTCAGCCTATAATAAATCGTGAACTGCAAATGTAGGTGGGAGTTCCCAGACTAATATGATTTATTTAGCGGGTAATTTTACAGGCTATGTTCACTAGTCCGCTGTTATAATAGTCTGAAATAGTTAATAGGGTTTAGAAATCTTCCAAACTACACCGCCTTGGATAATGCTAATAAAGGCGGCGATACCTCATGCAGTGTTCTATGAGGGGAATTTGTCCCGGGCAGTGGTGCTACGGTCTACTCTTATTTCGGTTTTTATTTTATTTTTACTTTACGTCATGCAATATGTAAACAGGACTTCCGGACGACTGGGCATTTTCAAGTCTTCACATAATATCGGAATACTGATGCACATTATTTAAGGCACGATCTTATTAACTGTATAATTTATTCCATATGTTATTTACAAGTTACATACGATATGTAAAAACGCCATATAACTTTCTTATTTGATGATCCCTCCTGTCCATCTTCCCTAAGTGTTGGAGGCTTTATATACAGTAGTATACTCACAGTTGGCAGTCAAGACAAGACAAGTGAAGACAGACAACCAGAGAGAGAGCAGACGGCAGAGACCGGCAGCGGTGTAGGATGGTAGATACAATATAGTTAGATGTGTTCCTGTCGTAGTAATTGTTCCAGTATATATAGACTAGTTCCTGTAGTGTAGATGTAGGCCTATCTTTGTATCTGTTTTAAATTATGTTCCCGATGTTAATAAACCATATATTTACGAAAGCTGACTCTGTAATAACTAAATACTGTTACACACGACGTAATTCTAACTCTTGTTGCCAGTACATTTTGATTTCTTACTTATATCAGGCGACCCAAATAAAACTACATCTCACACATTTCACATGCTGCAAAATATGGGTATAATTTGACAGCTACTCGCCGAATGACCGGCCTACCGCTCAGATAGTGCTAAAATGGTGCAATTTTTAAAATAGAGTGAGAAATTATCTTTTGACTGAGAAGTCACGTAAAATTTGAAATATTTAGGGACAACATTTTTTTTACTGAAATAGTTTTCTGGGCGGCCACCCGATATAGTGTAAATACACGTAATTGGTTATTTCCAGAGTGTACGTATTTCACACCAACCCTTAAACATATATTATGCGAGAGCTAAATCTACCTATTGTGGGTCTTTCTTTATGCCTGATATTTTATTGTTCATTAGACATTAATTAACTTATCCAGACCATAATCAACACTCAATGTCAATTCTAGCTTGCGATATTTGTTGTATTATGATCCGATTTGCTGCATAACATTCCTTCACGATTTAATGAATAATTGGATAAACGAGACTATGTTTTTTTGTCTGAATCGACTTTAATAATGATGATCAAGACAAGGCGGCACTTTCATTCGCATAATTATCGGTTCATAGTGGATCAATTTGGCTGAAATTTTCGGCAAATTCCCATTACAGTATTTAGTTTTTAAATATTATAGTGAGAACTGCCAACTCGTTATCAAATCTCCGAAAATGTATCTTTAAGCCGTGATCAATGGTTACAGTGACTGGTAAGCCTTGTAATGTTACTTCTTTCGTCTCTAACTGATAGCTATATCGGTCTTGGTATTTAATAGAAGTTTGTCCAACAAATGCACGAAATGAAAATAAACCAGCTCATAAACTAGGGTTAAAACGACAACCTTTATTCATTACGTCACCTCTTATATGGTTTACTAGATCTAGGTGAATTTCAAGTCACAGTTTTACAGTTTTATGGATGAGATCTACATTGATTGTTTTTGTATGAAACAATTCAATGAATTTCTTTCAATCGATCGCAGGGGGGGGGGGGGGGGGGGGCTAGTGGCCTAGAGTGCCGCGCTTCGACCTCTAGCTGGTCGGTCACCTGTGGCTTGCGGCTGTGGTTTCGATTCCTGGTGTGAGTGTATGTGGCATGGAGATAAGGGCGCCTTCTCAACCTCGTGGGTTTCCTCCGGGCACTCCGGTTTCCCCCCACTGCTAAAGACCCCTACGTGCAAGCGAATTATTGAAATAAAATAAAAACCATATGTTAGTCCCAAAATGACCTAGTTTGTGTGTAGTGGACGTTAAACCCCAGTTGTGTGTGAAGTAGTTGTATTTTACGTCCGCTTCCACCGAAGTGATATCGCAGACAATCACGTGTTATATATATATATATATATATATATTTTTTTTTTTTTTTTTTTTTTTTTTTTTTTTTTTTTTTTTTTTACTCGAACCATGTTGGTGTTGTAGGGATGCCGTGTATACTGCAGATACTGAAGTTAGCACTGGTGTCGTGAGGTGTGGAAGTTGAGGGATGGTAGCTGTTTTCACAAATGTCGATACTACTTTCATTTATTTTTATTGGAGGTGGTCTTGGTTTCGTAAATTCAAATTCTGCAGTTTCTGATGTTTTTCTGGCTCCATCCTCTCTTCTTCGTTTAGGTGCTTTTGGTTCGGCTGGCGGAGACTGGGTTACTGTTTTGACGACTGTTTTCTTTACTTCTTGAACTGTGGACTGTGTTGGTGGGACTGGCTGGTTTATTGATGTCTTTACTGTGGTTGGAACTGGAACTGCTGGGGCTACTGCTGGAACTGGTTGCCTTTTCTTTTCTTTTTCTGGGGCCCGGAGGGGGCACTCCTTTCGTGAGTGGCCGAATTTTTCACACCTGAAGCACGGAGAAGGTTGGCCTGGTGTGACTACCCTAACTTTTGCATCTCCGTAATCTGCCTTTAGGACGATTAGTTGGGGGATGTCTTTTAGTTTCTTGTTTGCTATTTCCAGTTCTACTTCCCGGATTCTTTTGTGGACATTGGTCGTAGGCAGCCGTAGGTCTTTGAAGGTTCTTACATAGCCGATGTCTGTCATTATTTCGACGAAGTAGTTATCGGAGTAGGAAACTGGAAAGTCGTAAACTGTTAGGGTTATGACTTTGGCGAAACGTTTGTGGAAACGGTAGGTAATCCCCATGTGGGTGTGGCTCTCTGTCTCGAGGATTTTCGTTTTTATTTCTTTCGTTCTAACATGTATGTGCCACTCGTCGTCTTTCAAGTAGATGGTTAAGATGTCCTGCCACTTGCCGAGAAGGTCGATCAGACACTTCAAGATACCCCTGTCGGTTAATCTATCCGTGCTGCTGACTGCAACGTGGTAAGATACTCTATTTGTTTCTTCTTCTGGTACTACGTAGGTTTTGACAATCGGGTCCATGGTGGCTTGAAGACTGCTAAACTGGATAACTGGAAAACTGTAACACTGGATAACTGGAACACTGGAGCACTGGAGCACAGATGTTAACAGGGCGAACGCTAATTAACAACTGAGTGGATGAAAACCCCAGTTCTCTCTATCTCTCTTTTCTATCGATCGCAACATCTTATTTCCTTTTTCGGTTTTTTTTCTGTGATTCTGTCGCGCAGAACTTCAACAGTATGTCACATTACTATGACATTAGGTCGCCGCTATTCTGGGTGTCGCGGGTGAGAACCCGGTGCTGACTGACAAAAGTGCATCGAAATTTTCTGACGTGCTTTCCCCTTGTCAGTGGCACGGGGACGAAGGCCAGCTGGCTTGTCGTTAGAAAGGATTGAAAAACCGCGGCCCGTGTACACATTGGCGTGCGCGTAAAAGATCCCTTGGTCGTAGGAATTCGTTTCGGTGCCGGAAACGCGTGTATATAGGCTAGTCTAACCACTCTCCATATAACCCAAAACACACTACATGACGTGTATCCGTTTTCATTATCCCGATAAAAATCTCGTTTGATTTTAATTTCAGTTACCCTCGGCACTCTCATCAAAACTACTGGTTGAGGAAATCTGGAGACAGGGATTATTGTATTTTGCCTGAAAGCATATTTCAATAATATGAGAAGGATTGGGTAAACATTATACAATAACTATACAGAGAAATCCATTAGACATACATCATGCAAGAGCTACATCTGCCTATTGTAGGTCTTTCTTTGGGCCTGAAATGTTATCTAAATTATTAATTAACTGATCCTGGCCTTAATTAACTCTCGATGGCATTAGATTTCTTCGATATTAAATGGATTAGAGCGGTTTGGTCATATTTTGATTTAATCTAAAAATGGAGAAGCGAGATTTAGCTTCGAACAACCAGTACGATGTTTGAAATTATTGCACACGTCTTGTCAAACCGTCAAAGGCTGAAATTGTCGCTCGCAAAAGAGTAATTTGAATGAAATTATTCATTTTACATTATCCAGATATTATAGCAAGAATGACTAGCACTTTATCTAAATTCTAACGTCAAGTGGGTGGCAGACTATCGCCATTTATGAGACGACCATTGTCAAGATTGGTTGCATTATTTCTGTTACGTCTTTTTATTTGTAAATCATTTTTAGTGAAGCCTGTACCATAACAGGCCCGGGATAGCACAGAGCAGCGGACGCTTACTACTGGCCCCCGCATCCATTCACTTGATTTGATATTTGTTTATTTATTGCAATGTCTATTTTCTGTATTAACCGCAGGTTTTATCTTGTAGATTTTTGTTTTGCCTGTAGTGCGGTCCTCCTGCACTTATAATAATGTATCTCTTAATAAGGTATAACGTATTATATTATACAGCTGCGGTCATCGTCCTCTTCTGTCAATAATTCTATAAAAACCGGGCCTATTAGGTCAACAAGAGGAACTGCATTAAACATTAACAAAGGCAACGACATCTTCAAATCGAATGCCTTTTTTATTTCGACATTTTTTTCTCACTTTCACTAGAGAAATGTAGTAGGTCAGTGCTTCTTCACTTGACAAAACGTGCAGGTATTCAGTTATATGTGGTCTTTTTAAAGGGATGGTACCAGGTTTAACAGTGTGCACTTACTCCAGAAATGATATGAAATGGGGTTTAACGTCCTACTGTTCTGCTCCTAAACCGGGCTATTGAAGACGGGCATACGCCATACAGCGTGAGAGAAATTTTACCCGAGCAGCGGCGCTATGGCTTACCCGAATTCCAACTGACGAGAGATCTTTTACGTGCACGCCAATGTGTACAGGGGACGTTGATTCTTCGTCATATCCGAACGACAATGTGTTGTACCCGATCAGGCCCTCAGTCCTGTTTCACTGAGAATGTGCATTGAGGGAAATGCTGCATGGACAACGGGTTTCGAGTTTCGACCGAGTCTTCATCACATTTCAACTGCCAACGGTTCTTTAACCTGTACGCCAGGTCCATCGAAGGACCAAATATTTGCATCGCAACCGAACAACTAGACCGTTTTCATGCAGAAACTACCCAACTTTACTCGATACATTGTACTTGAGGATTCACCTTTAAAACCCGATCGTTAGGATTATCCTGAAGTATTGAACTCAAACTAAAAAAACGCTTGTAAATTAAACGATAATTTTAATTGAAACTTCTAATTCTAGCTGGGGTTTTTTCGAATCCGTGGTGATTTTTTTTTTGGTTTTTTTTGTTTCTTGGCATTCAAATTTTAGAGAATGTACGAAGAGCAATAGTTACATGCTAATAACTTGTAATCATGCGAATGGTGACGTCAAAATGATATCTTAAAATGACAGCTAATTTCGACTAAGATCCGGTTAGAGAAGTGAAGGGCCACGGTAAAATTTCGTAATTTGCTTTAGATAGGGGAGAGCGGGGCACAGTGGGCATGATTTATTTTCTTAGTAAACTGACCAGAAGTGAAATCCTACAGAGAATAAAACTACGATCTCGGTTGAAACCATTTTTGTGTAGATCATAGTGGTACATCGGGTCAAACTATGGGACACAGTTGGCGGCCATCAAGTATGTTTCTTAAAAATGTATAGAAAACACACTGAAACTCATAATTCTCATAAGAACTGTAAAAAACTAATCATTTAGATTAAAATATGAATTTGTTTAAGACATGAACACAGATACGCATCTGAAAATTAAAAAAAAAAGCAGCTTAACATTGAATAAAAAAAATCTTTACCTGGAGAAAGAAAATCTTTTATGCGAAAAATTCCTATGACTTGTAAGTCAGTAACTATTCGTAACCTAGGACCAATATTTCCTTAAAAGCAACTGAAATATCCAGATTCTGTCTAAAATGGGCAGATGATATTTAGCTTAACTCGAAATGCTTATGCTCAGTGTTCCCCTCTGAAATGTGCCCCTCTGTGCCTCGTCATCAACCATGACAGGAAGACATGTGATAGCATCATGAAACAAAATCTTTCTAACGAAAGTCAATCACTGTCTCCTACACCTGGAATATCAAGTTTTTGGGCTTTAACATAATCTGGAGTAACCAAGCATTTTAACCAGTCTACCAAAAATTCAATTTTACCGTTAGAAAATCGGTTTATGACTGATAAATAGTAATCAACTTACATGAGTTTATTGAATTTAGGAGGACAAAAAAAACTAGTAAAAAATTACAAAGCATGGCCAACTGTGCCCTATGGCTTACTGTGCCCCATGGCCTACTGTGCCCCGCTCTCCCCTAATGCAAGTAATTATGTCATATTATTATCCTTTCCATAAGTATTACACGATCCTGAATGTCACAATTATCTGCCACCGGTGATTTTCAACGTTAGCGATTTCCGCCGTTCTGCGTGAGTAGTCGTGTCGTCATTTCAGTCAACCTTCTAGAATATGAGCAGGACTAAAATGACCCCACGGTTTATTTATTGGCGGAAATTTACGACTATTCACCACGGAGTACGACGGAAATTTACCTGTTGAAATTTACCTCACTCGGTAAACGTCAGCAGATTCCTGTACCTTACATCTAGCCTCGGCTGTAAAACGACGTCCGCCATTAGAACTACTTTCAAGTTTTCGGATTATCAACCGCGTTGACCACGACGACGCCTTTGAAGAATGTTTTATCTTACAAAGTTTTCAAAGTTTGAAGCTGATACTCTTTCAAGTTTATCCGATTTTCTTTAGATAAGGACAAGTTTGCCCTGAAAATTCTACACACCCTTCGAACGACGCAATTTTGAGAACTTCTTTCTAAAAGCGATAAGTTTTCCCAATAAGTAAACCGGCGCCGCATCGCAATTGTATAGGCGTATGTACATATCACTTACTGTCATACGTCCGAGGCTAGATGTAGGTTCCGGAATCTGCCGAGGTTTGCCGAGTGAAATTTACCTGTGACAGTTAATATTGACATTCGGGATCGTTTAGAAGTGTACAGTGTTTACATCATTTAGACGTGTAGAATGTTTTGCCTACTTCGAAGATACTCATAGTTTTCAGGAAGCACGCATTCTTCGTAGTGAGTCGTGCAAGGTGCCTGTGTGATGGTGTGTGTGTGTGTTGGTGGTTGTGGGGGGGGGGGGTGTATGTGTGCCCGACGCCTATTAAACACATTCGACACCACCCTACACGCGGCACGCGGGCGAATTAATGAAATGAAATTGAACAATATCTTAGTCCCAAAATATCCTGGTTTGTGTCGAGTGGACGTTACCCCCCCCCCCCCCAACACCCCCACCACCACGTTCTGCCTCTTGTGCAAGCAGAATCCAAGTCATTTCCATGTCTATGAGCTACAATATGCAATAAAGGGGACGCAACCGTTGTTGGAATGAATAACAACGCAGGTGTCAGACTGCTTGTCTCCCATTATTGACAGGTCTACCAATATTCAAACAATCCTAATCTTGATCACAACAAAAAAAAACCCAAAATGTTACTGTCAACAGATAAACAAGTTGAAGGGAGGGTGGCAGACATCTTGACGATTGTCTATTTTATATGCCCATCGGTTAAAAATTGTATATGCGGATGATGACACCAGGGTTTCTGTCGACAAGGTTAAATCTATCTATCTGCTCATCTCATCAAGAGAGATTAGTCATCTCCATTTATTTCTATACGAGTTGAAAGGAATTTATAGACATGGGCATCACGATCAGGGGGATTTCCCTGTCGTTTTAACCTCTGACCCTTCCGTATTAAAATCATGAATATTCATCAATCCAGTGAATCAAAAACAATAATATTATTTGTATAATTCAACAAGTTTGATAATTTGTTGGGTTGATATTGGTTGGGTGGGGTGGCACTGGGCTGATATGGGTTGGGTAGGGTGGAACTGGGTTGATATGGGTTGGGTGGGGTGGAACTGGGTTAGTATTTTGGTGGGGGACTGGATTGGTATTTGTTTAACGATGGTTTATATTGGAAATGAAATGAAATGGGGTTTGACGTCCTACTCTTTTGCACCCAACCTGGGCTAATGGAAGACGGGCATACGCCATACAGTGTGCTATGAGGGAAATGTTGCCCGGGCAGCGGCGCTACGGCCTACTCTTATATCGAATTTCAACTGCCAAGGGATCTTTTACGTGCACTCCAATGCGTACACAGGACCTCGGTTTTTCGTCCCATCCGAACAACTAGGCAGCTGTCCTTGTCAGACCCTCCTTCTGCATCACTGACAAGAGGAAATTACGCCGGAAAATCGAGATGAACTTTCTCGGCCAGTGCAGGGATCGAACACCCGACCTCCAGGCTAGCGAGCCAGCGTCTTATCCACTTAGCCACCGTTACCCCCCCCCCCCCGGTTTATATTGAGTTGGTATTGAGAGGTATGGGGTTAGTATTAGGTTGGTATGGGAGGGTGTGTGTATGTTGTGAGGGGGGGGGGGGATATTGGTTTAGTATTGGGGTGTATTGGGTTAGTATTGGGTTGGTATTGGTTTAGTATTGGGTTAATATTTGGTTGGTATGGGGGGGGGGGGGGGTATTGTGTTGGTATTGGCTTGATATTGGGTTAGTATTGGGGTATATTGGATTAGTATTGTGTTAGTATTGGATTAGTATTGGGTTAGTATTTGTTAGTATTGGGGGATATTAGCTTGGTATTGTGTTAGCATTGTTTAGTATTGGGTTGATATTGGGTTAATAGCATTTGTTAGTATCGGGTTGATATAGGGGGTATTGGGTTTGGTTGGTATTGGTCGGTATTTGGTAGTACCGGGTACATCTCACCAAACACGTGATCAACATTGCCATGTAAAAGCTAACTCTAGTCGTTCATTTCGTGTTGTGTCGGACCTATAACTTTTTAAACATTCGGTTGAAAATGAAATCCAAAGTTTTAAATAATGCAAATCCTAAAGGGGGGTAGGGCGTTCCGATATTTTACAATAATACGAGAATACGTCATGAATACGGGTATACGTCATGAAATGATGAAATATGCCACGAGGGTCACGTGTACTGTCAAACGGTATATCATGCAGTTTTATCAAAGAGAGAAGGAATTGTAATTTGACAGTTTCTTTATTAAAAAATGGATAATAAATATGTGAATAACAATAACATGATTTTATACCTTTTAAAACGTGATATTAGTCAGTGTCATGTCATCAGGTTGAGAGAGAGAGAGAGAGAGAGAGAGAGAGAGAGAGTTTAGCGTCCACTCGACACAAGCTAGAATATTTCGGGACTAACATATGGTTTAATTTTATTTCAATAACTCGCTTGTGCGTATGGGTCTTTAGCAGTGGGAGGAAACCGGCGGACCCGGAGAAACCCAACGAGGTTGGACAGGCGACCCTACTCCTTGTCACGTACAACCGGGAGTTGAAGGATATAGCTCTCATTAATATAATGCATTACCCTAATAGGTTCAATAGAAACTGTTAAAATGTATAAATTGAGAATAATTATTATTATTCAATATAACAATTACCTGGTACGAAAGACCGAGGTCCCGTGTCCACATTGTCGTGCACGTAAAAGATCCCTTGGCAGTTGGAATTCGATATTAGAAAGAGTAGGCCGTAGCGCCACTGCCCGGGCAAAATTTCCCTCATAGCACACTGTATGGCCAATGCCCGTCTTCATTAGCCCAGTTAGGACCAAAACAGTAGGACGTTAAACCCTATTTCATTTTATTTGACTAATATACCAGCAATGGCCACAGTAATTCTTGGTTGATCATTCAATATTAGAGAACCCTGTACGTTTATTTGATATGTCGATTAAAACCTACATGTAGAAAGCATTCAGTCATATTTTATCTCTCTAGTGAACCTATGTATTTAAGTACTAACATATATTTTCTATAGATTGACTGACAATTATTTTATTCTACATAGTTGAATATAGACATATGGAGGCAGTCCATGTAATAATGAATACTACATACGTCAACAATGGTGACTAATGGCCTGTTTAACAGACAGAACGCAATGTTTGTATACATACTGTATGAGGGGTGTACAATGCAAGACATAACGAAGAATAAAAAACTCTATAAACAAAGTTATTTTATTACAAAATAATATAAATACGCTAATGTCAGTATTTCAATAGAATGACGACTGACGCGACAGGGTGAAATCATTCGGTTTTTTCTTGCCACACGCTTAACAGATAGAAATGGATTGATATGAGGTTTAGCGTCCTTCTGTTTTGCTGCGAACTGGGGTAATTGTGTTGCTTTGATGTTTCACAGTTGGAGAAATGTGATTATATAGATCATAATATAATGAAACCAGCTAGTAGTATGGCTGGTCGAAAAGTCGGAAATTAAATCTATGATTAGCACTAATCCACTTTCGAAAATTTGGGCCTACAAGACTAACATGTGATCATTATGAGACTAACATGTAGTCATTATGAGACTAACATGTGATCATTATGAGACTAACATGTAGTCATTATGAGACTAACATTTTATCATTATGAGACTAACATGTGATAATTATGGGACTTACATGTAGTCATTATGAGACTAACATGTGATCATTATGAGACTAAAATGTGATCATTATGAGACTAACATATAGTCATTATGAGACTAACATTTGATCATTATGAGACTTACATTTGATCATTATGAGACTAACATTTGATCATTATGAGAAATGAAATGAAATGAAAAGGGGTTTAACGTCCTTCTGTTTTGCACTGATCTGGGCAAATGAAGACGGGCATACGTCATACAATGTGCTAAGTGATATTTAGCCCGGACAGCGGTGCTAACGTCTACATCGAATTAGAACTGTCAATGGGTCTCTTCAAGTGTACGCCCACGTACACTCTGGTCCTTGGCTTTCCATCCCTGCCGAACGACAAATCGATATCCATCATCAGGTCATTCAGTCTGCAACACTGACAAGTGAAAACCCTGGCTGGAAATTCTGACTTACTTTCTCGTCCAACACCGAGCTTGAAGCTGGAACCTGTTGGCAAGTGGGCCAGCACCTTGTGCATTATACGAACTGGCGCCATCTACAATATTTGGATTTCGCCAAGACCACTCCACGGTGTTTCATGATAAGGCCATCGAAAACACATAAAAGCCATAAAAAGGGAAATTGAGTTGACTATTTCCAATGAGCCCAAGTTTGCTCTGTTTTAGATTTTTTTTCTGAATGATATAGATATAAGGGGGTCAGAGCGCGAATAGTTAGCACGTGTGCGCTGTAACATAAAGTCTGTCATTGAGTCAACTGGCGAGGTTTCGATTCAACGGATGTACCTTACAGGGATTATGATCGACTGTCTAACCTCGTGGGTTTTCCCCGAGTCCTCAAGTTACCTCCCACTGCGAAAGACCCCTACGAATAATTGAAATGAAATTAACCATGGGTTAGTCCCAAAATGACCTAGTTTGTGTCGAGTGGACGTAAAACACCATTTATCTATCTCTCTCTCTCGCTCTATATACCATGGTATATTGTAGAAAGTACGCGGTATTACCGAATGAATTGTAATAATAGATAGATTTGACACCGACCTCCCTTCAGTATGTCACTATAATACATACTGTACACCTCGTTAAAGAATGGAATTTAAATTATATTCCCGGTCTAAATTTGAACCGATTACGTAGACCGTTGCTAAACACCATGACGGAGGGCAGATGAAGAATCACAACTCGAAAGATTCGTATTCTGATTACCAGTTAAAGGGTAAGTTTTATTATCTTTTAAATATTTCGAAGTACTTTTTTTTGTGAATGAGCTTTATCATATTTCTCATCATTTTCAATCACAAACACGGGGTACTAAGACATGTGAAATTGATTCAATGATAGAATTATAGAAAGTTCTTTTAAAAGATGGATATATTTTTCTAATAAACAGATCAAGTTCACAAAACATTCTCAGACTTAAGTTGAGAATTTACTCAACTTTCAATCACTGTTTATGATAAATAACTTTGATCCAGAAACACAAAACTTTGTATATAGTTTCTTATTAGAGTATTTTGATACATTAAAACAACAAAAGTTAAGGGCTATATTTTACTTAAAAAATGGCAAAAACACGGGACTTTGTAAACTCGAGGCGAATGAGAGAGGAACAAGTTTGTGAATATTATTATATATTTTTGTTGTTTGTTATTATACGTTGCATCTTATTGATTAATGAGTAATTAATTGTTGTTCAGTGTTTGTTTGTTACAGTTTAAGGCACCATTCAGTTATTACATGCCTCTAAATAGTTTGAATAAAATTCTTTAAGGGCTGACATGAATCGGGGCCGTCATAGGTAACGAAACGTGATTGATTCGTTTAGATATACTAATGCGGACTTATTCATGGCAGCCACGGTGGCTAAGTCAGTAAGACGCTGGTTCGTTAATCTGAAGGTCGTGAATCGCTCTGGGTGTTGGCCGAGAAATTTCAGCGTGGTTCTCTTTGTCAGTGGTGCATAGCGGGGGCCTAACAAAGACAACTGTCTGGACGTTCAAATGGGACGATAACCGAGGTCCCGATACACATTGGCGTACACGTAAAAGATTCCTTAGCAGTTGGGATTCGATATAAGAGTAGGCCATAGTGCTCTTGACCGGGCGTATAGCGTATGCCCATCATTATTAGCCCAGTCGGAGCACAACGGTTGGACGTTAAACCATATTTCATAAAAATAATTATCCAGATCGTAGGATTTTTCATTGACTGAGTGCCAAATCATCTGTTATGATTGTACTGTTCAACCTGAGTAAACGAGCATACTTCAAATGAGCAAGACCCCACCCAACTTACTTTCTGGCAACATCTGATATCTTTTGTAGTAACATGTGTATAATTTCTCGTATATTTTTTTTTTTTTTTTATTTTTTTCGTTTATTTTTTTTTCATTTTTTTCAGAACAATCATGTCATCGTGGCAACCAATTCCAGATTTTCTAACATATATTTTAGTTTTCTTACTTCTAATGGACGAGTGTTGGAGTCAAGGTGCGAGTGGCCGACGTGGAACCGATATCCGGAATTTTACAGAAGCTGATATTAGTGAGATTTTGAAACTTCATAATGATCATCGTCGCGAAGCTGGTGCAACAAACATGAGAAAAATGGTTTGTGTTATCTATTTATTAACAGTGAAACCCCTCTATTACGACCACATGTGAGACTGTCATGATTGGTCTTAATAGTGGGGTGGTCTCAGTTTATAAGGAATAAAATTGATTCTGTTAATATGCGGCTGTATCCGCCAGTTGCCTGCAGTTGAGTTGATCGGATCGTTAAGCCGGATTTCACTTTATTAATTTATTAATTTATTAATTTATTAATTTATTAATTTATTAATTTATTAATTTATTGTTGTCTATTCGAAATATATTTTAGGTGTGGAATACAGATCTACAGAATTTGGGTCAAACATTTATTGAAAGTTGCCATTATGGACACATTCCCAACACTGGTGATATGTTTGGTTTTCGGCATATTGGCGAGAATTTATATCTTACTTCAGGTAAGTAGCATACTGAATACTGAACTCTGAAACAAATTAGTAACACTACCTAGTCATTGGAGTGCATTTTAAAAAAAAAACCATAGGAGTTGATTATAGGCGCTTATCGCGCAAAATGTCCCCATAACAACTGTATGGTATACGTCCGTCTCCACTGGTTAAAGGGACAATAACACTCTTGCTGGCTTGGCACCTCCAGAAAATAAATAATAGCCTTATTCTAAGTACTAGATGTACCTACCTATTGTGTAAATTATTCATTACATCATATTTTACTTTTCCAGAGAGTTCGAAAATATTTTAAAATCCAGGTCACAATTGAAAAGGTTTACGTTAACCTTTTCAAATCATGTAGTTGAAATTTTTCCAATTTCTTAAATTAGTTGTGTTAAGATGAAATTTGTATCATCAATTAATTGGAATATTGTAAAATAATACAATTTGTTGACCATATTATTCAGTTACAACAAGAGTGGTATTGGGCATTGAAGTGGGTGCAGAACAGTATGGCGTTTAACCCCATTTAATGGACACTACCAGCAGTGCCGGATTAAGGCTCTGCTGGCCCTATGTCACATTTTGATAGGTGGTCTGAAAATACAGATATGTTGAGCTCATTGACAAAAGGAATTAAGTTAAATTTAGCAACAGAAAATTTATTACAAACAAATTCAGAACATTGACAGTACTGTATTTACTATAAGTATCAGAATGCAGACCACAATGTGAGTGGAATGCAACCCAATATGACACTATAGGCCATCTTTTTTTTATTACTTTATTATTTTTTGTCCTGGATTTTTGGCTCGCCCTAAGGCACGCGCCTTGATTGCCTTGTGGTTAATCCAGCACTGACTACCAGGAAAGGATATAAATAAGGTCCACTGAATATAGAGAACCACGGTGAATAAGAAGCTAGCTCGCTAACCAGAATATCGCGAGTCAGAACGCTTTTGTCTTGTCATCAGTTGTGCCTGACATAGGACCAGAAGGAGAGAAACGACATCTATTCGCTCGAATGGAACGAAACCCGAGGTCTCGTGTATGCATTTATGTCTGAAGACGCCTATAGCGGGCCGACAGCTAGCTTACATGATTTAATATATGTCCGAATGAAGTAACGTGGAGAATTTTTTTTACCTGGACGTATTTTTTATTTATTTATGTATTTAATAACTATTTATCTACCGTAAACAAAGAAGTACTTGTACTTTATCTACTTTAGTATACACATATATTTATTTATAGAAACCCCCTCTGGTGTATACATTGCGTGCGTGTACAAGAACTTTTGACAGTTGGAATTTGAAACGAAAGATTTGATTATAAATGTTGAATTGTTTTTGCAGGTGATTTTTATAATCTAACGGTGGCTGTAGATAACTGGCACAGTGAAACAGTTAATTACAACTTTACTACAGGAGAGTGTTCTAGTGTCTGTGGCCATTATACACAGGTATATCTCCCCCTCCCCATCCCATTCTCTCTCTCTCTCCCTCTCCCCCTCTCTCTCTATACTAGGATAAGCCCTATAAGGCGTGTCTAAAAATATAGCAGTATTGATAATCCGACGTTTACTAAGCAATGGCTATCACCAAAAACATGTTGGCAAAATAGATCCATGAATGAACGCCTCGGCGATGAAACAAGTGGCGAGGTTCCGTAAGTGAATTGACACAACGTTACAGGGATTCGCTGTCAACTTTGATTACTGTACAGCTGTCTAACTGTGTTGCCTTTACAGTGGGGGGGGGGGGGATAAGTTTACTTTCGATCGAGGACCCTTTAGAACATGAGGCCTACTATACTGATTATTCAACAAATTAAAATTTTGGGATTGGACTCCTCTAACCCCCTGCTGTACATACCCCCTGAAGGTTCCTACCCCAATTGTCACCCCCAAAGTAGCGGTTTTTGGCGTAATAGTCCACAGAAATATGTCAAAGACGGTTTGTATGTTGTCTATTTATGTACAGGGGTGTTAGAGTGGTCTGATTCCCGAATTTTTTTTCACTCAAAAATGACGAGTACATCACACCACATAAGTTGAATAGGTTCTCCTGTAGCAGGTCGGAAATTTTCGATTTAACACCCCCTCCCTATTTACAGTCCAATATGTATGCTGCTAGTCATTGGTATGTTTATGTTATGTTAGGCGTCTTTAGCAGTGGGAGGAAACCGGAGTGCCGGGAGGAAACCCACGAGGTTGAGAAGGCGCCCCAATCTCCATGCAACATACGATCGAAACCACAGCCGCGAGTCAGAGGTGACTGGCCAGCTAGAGGTCGAAGCGCGGCACTCTAGACCATTAGTCCTCCCCCCCCCCCCCGCTAAGATTTAGATAAAAAAAACTGGCTATTCTCGTTATAATAGTTCGAAAGTTGATAATGTGACATAATTAATTTGAATATTTCATTCAAATTACTCTATTGCAAGCGAAGGTTTGACAGACGTGTGCAATAATTTCAACCACCGTAGTGATCGAAACTAAGTTTCGGTCCTCCATATTTGATGAAATCAAAGTATTGCTGAAGCCATCGATAGTTGATTAAGGCCTGGATCAGTTAATCAATGTCTAATTAATACTTTAGAAAACATTTCAAGCCTAAAGAAAGACCCGCAAGGCAGATTTAGCTCTTGCATAATGTATGTTTAATTCAGGTTGTATGGGCTGACAGTCACGAGCTGGGGTGTGGTATATTGTGGTGTGAAACATTAACAGGAGCAGATACTATTAAACAAGGAACTGTAATAATCTGTAACTATGGTCCAAGGTGAGATGTGCTAATATACAGTAGGAGAGTATTTTAATATTATCATTAAAACAATTTTTATACGATTTTGTTTTTTTCAATTAGGCCAATTTTTATTGTTAAATTAACTCTGGATACACTGTTAGTTTATGTGACTTAAGTGCTAAATGATGCAGTTATTTAAACCAAGGTTCCGTGTACATTTGACTGTAGTAATGCGAAAGAAGTGTGCGTGCACAATTTTCGCCATTACCCCTCATAAGCACCATTTTATATTTATCACCTAACAGGCCGTAACAAGCACTGGCAACGAGGGGGTGGAAAGTGTTCTCGGGGGTGCTGTAAAATTAACGGACAATGACACATTCTGAATTAGTAGTGTTTGTTCCCCTCCGGTTCATCCTGATTGGCTCCGGCTACCTCCACCCATCCTGCCCCCTCCCCCACTCCGTCATCCCAACTGGCTCCAGCTACCTACACCCTTCCTGCTCCCTCCCCCACTGCCCCCTCCCCCACTCCGTCATCTCAACTGGCTCCAGCTACCTACACTCTTCCTGCTACCTCCCCCACTCCGTCATCCCAACTGGCTCCGGCTACCCCCATCCTGCCCCCTCCCCCACTCCGACCTCTATACAGAGGGATACAAGTGATGGCGAGTACTCGTGGGGTTTAACGTCCACTCAACACAAACTAGGTCATTTCGGAACTAACATATGGTTTCAATTTTATTTCAATAATTCGCTTGCGTGTAGGGGTCTTTAGCAGTGGGAGGAAACCGGAGTGCCCGGTTGAGAAGGCGCCCCTATCTCCATGCCACATACGCTCACACCAGGGATCGAAACCACAGCCGCAAGCCAAAGGTGACCGGCCAGCTAGAGGTCGAAGCGCGGCACTCTAGACCACTAGGCCACCCCAACCCCCGTGATGGCGAGTACTCGACATTAATGAAGATGTTTTAATTATATTTTTAGTGGCAATGTTCGACATCAGGATCCTTTTAAAGCTGGTGTACCTTGTTCAGATTGTCCTGCAGATGCAACATATTGTGACGACGGTTTGTGCTCGGGTAAATATTTATATCGACAATATTTTATATAGTCTACCACTAATAAATTAAACAACAATATAGTCTATATCGACAATATAGTCTACCACTAATAAATTAAACAACAATATAGTCTACCATTAATAATATAAACAGCAATATATGGTCTACCACTAATAATATAAACAACCATATAGTCTACCACTAATAATATAAACAACCATATAGTCTACCACTAATAATATAAACAATCATATAGTCTACCACTAATGATATAACCTACTAATGATAATATAGTCTACCACTTATACTATAAACAACAATAATTTCATCTTTTGTTGTTGTTTTTTTCGTACAGTCTTTGTCTATATAGTTTGTCTTGTCTGTTTTGTGTACGGTTCTCCTGTTCTCCTACTATTGGGCAACATACTTAGCGTTAGCTTTATGCTATATCTTTTGAATGGATTTATTTATTTAACAAGCGCCTGTGATTCTCCTGTCGTGCTTGCATGTGTCCTTGAATTGGTCAAAAGAAAAGTTTATTTGTAGACAAATAGGGGTCCAGTTTTTAAAGGGACAATAACATTCTTGCTGGCTTGGTAGCTCCAGAAAATAAATAATACCCTTATTCTAAGTACTAGATGTTTAAATGTCCTACCTGTTGTGTAAATTATCCATTACAACCTATTTTATTTGTCCAGAGGGTTCGAAAATATTTTAAAATCCAAGTCACATTTGAAAAGGTTTACGTTAGACTTTTCAAATCAATTGGTTGAATTTTTCCAATTTTTTAAATTAGGTGTGTTAAGATGAAATTTATATCATCATTTAATTGGAATATTCTAAAATAATACGATTTGTTGACCAGAATGGAGATTGGGACATGTTTTTCAGTTACAACAAGAGTGTTATTGGGGCTTTAAGATATACAGAAAATGTTCATTAAATTGGGTTTGAACTCCATCAAAATATAAAATTTTGATATATTTCAGCTACTGATCCCTCGGGAGCAACCACTACACCACCAACAATTGATCCCACGGCACCGACTACTACGACATCCACAACAATGACATCGACTACTATGCCATCCCCAACAGTGACAACAGCTACTAAACCATCCACAAATGAACAATCATCAACTGGAATATTGCCAGCCACGACTGGCGGTGACACCATCATTACAGGTAACCAATTATATCATATATATATCGTCTACTCGACATAAACTAGGTCATTTCGGGACTAACATATGATTTTAATTTTATTTCAATAATTCGCTTGCGCGTAGGGGTCTTTAGCAGTGGAGGGGGGAAAACCGGAGTACCCGGAGAAAAGTCACGAGTCCCGACTGAGTTAATGGAGTCGGATAGTGTAGAGAAACGTAGCTACAGCGAAATCTCTCTATTAATACCACTTGCGGGACTGTCTTGATTTGGCCTTACCAGAGCCAGATTGAGTAATCCAGTCTCAGATTCTTTAGTTTGCCAATGACAACCGAACAGTTGTAATATCACAAGATGAGGAACATTTAAAGTCTTTATTTATTCTTCGTGAGTCAAAAACTCCAAAAGTCGCGTCAGAAATATTAAAATAGACGGCAAAGGCACGTGGCTGCTGTTTATATACGTGTTATTTATTTTTGCCTTATGATTTGGAGAACCCGAGATCCCATTTTAGCGTAAATGAACCAGTTACATAAAGTTGCCGCTGACTGAGCAAAATCGCCCCTATACCACAGTACATGGCGTATTCTCGTCGCCATAAGCTCCAGCGTTCAACCCCATTCTATTATTTGTTACACCCACCACCCCTATTCGTAAAAATCTGGTTATTTTGTTCTTTTACTTTCAGTGGCAAATGTAACCGAAATACCGAAACTGGACGTCCTGACTCAACTGATTCAAAATATGGTCATTTTCGGATTTGTTTCCGGAGCCTTGTCGCTGTGTTTGGTTTTCCAATATGTCAACAACTATGTTAACAACAAAAAGTATGAGAGGGAAGCAAGGTCATTAAAAGGCGTTTAGTGTTCGTGGATACGAAACTACCATTTGTATTTCTGTAGACATCTATTTGATACGAAACATCCAGTTGTAATTCTGCATACATTTAGAAGATACGAAGCTACCCATTATACCTCTGCAGGGATTTATTGGATACGAAACTACGGATTGTAATTTCGTAATCATTTATAGGATGCGCAACTACGGATTGTAATTCTGTAAACATTTATTGGATACGAAACTACGCATTGTAATTCTGTAGACATTATAGGATACGAAATTATGGATTAGTGTTCTGTGGAAATTCATTGGATACGAAACTAGGGATTGCATTCTTGAAACCATTTATAGGCTATGAAACTACGGATTTTAATTCTGTAAAAATTTATTGGATACAAAACTACGGATTATAAATTGGAGGAAATTTATTGGATACGAAACTAAGGATTGCAATTCTGTAAAAGAAATATTGGATATTATAAATTTGACGAAATTTATTGGATACGAAACTACGGCAATAATATGTTTTAAGAAGTGGCATAAAATGTGTGGGACTCGTGCAAGACAGCGATTACTTCAGTATCTCGTTTATCCGATGGCTGTTTTAGTTGATACATTACGCAAAGAACCATAACTCTGTGTTACCGGTGGACTTTTGTAATGAAATCATTTTAAGCAAAGACGTCGTGTTGACATGCTGTAACAGTAGCCCTCAGCACCTTTGCTTATATGACAATGTATTTAATGAAGAATTATTTAGATTTATTAGTTATCTGACGGATTAATTACTTTTTTTGTTTACTCATCTTACAAAATGACCATATTTTCATATATTCATCTTGTGTCTGCCTCTCATTTTTATTTATCTAAAAAGTTTAGCATAGCTTTTTTACTCGTCTTAAAATTATTTACAATAGTATTTATTAATCTTAAGAATTGCCGAGAGAGAGAGAGAGAGAGAGAGAGAGAGAGAGAGAGATGTTATTTTTGATCTATAATGCTCCTTCCATACTTGAGGTAATCTTTATAAAATTTACAATTGTTAACATTTGAGTGTGAGAGGTACACAAAAAAGCAGAAAACTTGTTGACTCATTTCGTGTTATTTCATTGCAACACGTGGTTATCGAATTGTACCGAACACTCCAACCACTCCATCCAATATCGTATAGTTGAATATAAAACAGTGATCTGTATTTTGCCAGAGCTGGTACCCGTACAACTCTGAATAGATTCAAGTAATGCACCATTTGAATTAGTAATTATGTAGAATAGCGAATAGCTCAAAAGTGACAGGAATAATATTCATGGTCTAGTAATGTCGTTTAGTTTGGCGGCACTGGTATCCCATACAACTAAATCTAAACCTATTTCAATAAATACAATAGATACATTTAGAATATTTCATAATAATATCGAGAATTGATTAGTTCTATATGATGCTCGATTCAGCCCTGACCATGGAAACATATGTCAATTACATTTGCAAAGTATGTTATTTCCACCTCCGTGCCATTGGAAATATCCGACATCTTCTGACAAACGAAACTGCCCATACTCTTGTTCAATCTCTAGTGTTCACTAGATTAGACTATTGTAATGGTGTTTATGTGCCCTGAAACAATCACTAATTTCAAAATTACAAGCTGTTCAAAACACCGCTGCTAAAATAATAAGTAAAACATCAAGACGCTCTCATATAACACCTGTTCTGAAGGAACTTCACTGGTTGCCAGTACATTCTAGAATAACGTTCAAAATCTTATGTCTTGTGTTTAAATGCTTACATGGATCCAGTCCAGAATATCTGACTGAACTTTTGCAAGTTTATGAACCAGTAAGAAATCTTCGTTCCCAAGAACAGTGCCTTTTACACAAACCGAAATTCAAATTACAATCCTTTGGTTATAAATCTTTTAGATGTTATGCACCAATCGTATGGAATTCCCTACCACACAGCATTAAAACGTCAAGTTCTCTCGAATTGTTTAAGACAAAATTGAAAACTCACTTATTTAATCTAGAATACGAGTGATCAAGCGACTAGTGTAAATAATGTAAAGTGTACAGAGTGTCATGACTGCGCCTTGAGCATGTAATTTTGGATGGAATTGGCGCTATATATAAATATACATTATTATTATTATTATTATATACAAAAACAAAAGGTATTGAAAAAAGTATCAATAGATCATAGTTTTAATATCATATAATGGGTCATGAACGTCTTCAATGACAATGAATCAGTTGTTGGCCAAAGCGTCATTCGGCAAACCTCCACTGATTCCGGAACCTACATTTGCCTAGTGCCTACATCTTTTTTTGGCTGTATGGCGAATTCCGCCATATAATTGGAACAACTTTAAATTTCCCGGATGAAACATGGCTGCGCCCATGGTATCTTGTTTGTTTGTAATAGCGTCAAGTACTCATGTTATTTAAAGTAAACCGGTAGCCGCATCGCAAATGTATGGGCGTAGGTACATATCACTTACTGTCATACAGCCGAAACTAGATGTAGGTTTCGGAATCTGTCGAGGATTGCCGAGTGGTGAAAGCGTGTCTGTCTCAGAGTGAGATGTACAGGACGATTACTTATACCACCAGAGTAACTCGTTATTATATGTACCACCCGAATAATTCATTATATACGGAAGCCCATAAGGATCAATCAAATGAAAAATAAAAATCTGACTATTACAAGACAGTCAGATTTTTTTTTCATTTGATTGACCCTTGTGGGCTTCCGTAATTATACTATGAGTGACAATACACATAAGACTGGCATTGTCTTTCTTCTTGTTGATATTCAATCTGATTATAACACAGATCCTTTTTCGTGTTGTGTTTTATAGTTTAAGGGGGGGTGGGATGGCCTAGTGGTCTAGAGTACCGCGCTTCGACCTCTAGCTGGCCGGTCACCTCTGGCTTGCGGCCGAGGTTTCGAGCCCTGGTGTGAGCGTATGTGGCATGGAGATAGGGGCGCCTTCTCAACCTCGTGGGTTTCCTCCGGCACGCCGGTTTCCTCCCACAGCTAAAGACCCCTACGCGCAAGCGAATTATTGAAATAAAAATTAAACCATGTGTTAGTCCCGAAATGACCTAGTTTGTGTTGAGTGGACGTTAAACCCCATTTCTCCCTCTCTCTCTTTATAGTTTAAAATTTCGTTTTAATTACTTGTGATCGTTTGGTGTTTATGGTTTAAAATTTCGTGTACTTCACAACACTAAGATCTGAATGAATTGTTATATAACAGTCGTTTTAATTAATATGGGGAATTAGCCAATGAAACGGTAGGTAACTGCGTGTACTTGGAACTGTGGTCAAACCCCTAGAAACGTCAACGCTGATTGATTAATGAGTCTGACATCATAGAGTGAAAAGCCGCTCGTATGACCCCTGAGGCAATCTCGCAGTACATCGAAAGAATAAAAAAAAACAAACGAAATATGGATCTGTACGTTAATCTGATTGTTCTTGTACGTTTGTAGGAGACCTCATATTGTTTTAAACAACCCCGGAAGTAGTTCATTCAGATAAGTTACTGTAGCCCATAAAGATGTTATTTTTAGCACTTCGTTAAATCTCTATTTATTATTTAGGTTTACAAATTATAAAGTATATAAAAGTTAACGCCCCTTGTAAAGAATCGTTTTTTTTTTTTTTACAAATTAAAACAAGAAATGTGCCATTGAGTCAATGAATGACGCCGCGGGGTGTCATGGTACGTGTTGAAGACAGTCTCCTGTGACAGACATAATTCGTAATTGTCTCCGTGAAACAGATTGGATCAGTCGCATTATCTCTCTGAAGTCATTATTTCAATTTCATGTTTCACCAATATTGTTGGAGACATAGTTTTGATTTCTAAAAGATATGTGGCTACATCTATCATCCCGGCGAAGCGAGAAGAAGGAAAGGACCCCGATCAATGCAACCAAATAAACATTTTACTTTTTTTAGATTTAAAATATTGACAAATCGGTAGTACTTCAATTGCATATTTCTTGGGTCCCAACAGATCAAGGAAATTAAACTTTTGTGAAGCTGGTGAGATACATTTTATGTTTATATATATGGTCGAGTCAATATTCTTAAAATACTACTTTAATGGTGTGGGGAACCACGGTGGCTAGGTGGGTAAGACACTGGCTAGCCTGGAGGTCGGGTTTTCGATCAATGCATTGGCTTAGAAACTTCATTGGGATTTTCCGGTGGTCTGATTTCCGCTTTTCGGTGGTGCAGGATGGATTGCCTGACAAGGACAGCTGTCTGATCGTCCGGATGGGACGAAAAGCTGAAGATCCGTGTATATATTGGCGTGCACGTAAAAGATCCCCTTGAAGTTATAATTCGATGTAAGAGTAGGCCATAGTGCCGCTGCAAGGATAAAATTTCCCTTTTATATACAGAATGAAGTAAAGTGGAGAATTTTTTACCTGGACGTATTTTTCTATTTTGGTATGCATTATCTACCGTAAACAAGGAAGTACTTGTACTTTATCTACTTATAAAAGGGAAGTATATATATATAGAGCACACTGGCGCGCATGCCCCACTCTTCATTAGCCAGTAGGTGCAGACCAGTAGGACGTTATACCCCATCTTATTTCATTCAATTTATTTTTTAAATTATTGTAAAGAATGTGATTGGCACAGTCAACTGGAATAAACTATTAATAAGCAGGCGCGTAATGGGGGGGGGGCAGAAAAAAATAGGCCTATGTCGGTCTAAATATTATGCATTGGAAACCAAATGAATTAATGGGGTAAACAAACAATGCAATGCCTTTTTTTCTTTTTTTAATTCTTAAAAAATGTAAGGATATGATTGCTTTGATTGAATATCAGGTCCCCCTCCCCCGGCTTCAAACACAATCGTTGTACGCGCACCTGTTCTTTAGAACTTATACTTCTGCCTGCGATCCAAATTTAACTCATTCTTACAAATGATTGGCCAACGTCCCTAGTCTTTTTGAGCAAAAATTAATAGTTGATAAATATGCAGTTTTACTGCTCGAAAAGAAATAACAAAATGTATCAAGAGACGCAACTGGACTAAGACTAGTAATTATTTCCCTTTATTTCATGATCGACGAATTTAGTGCGAGTTATAAATAGACAATTATTCCCCCTTATTTTTCTCCCCTCTTCCTGCATTTTTGGGGTACATTTTTGGCCTTAATTTGAGTAAAGGGGTCAAATTTCATAGTAGTTTCGGGTAATACTGGTGATATTACAGCGGAGGGGCAGGGGGGCGTAAAGGGTCTTTCTGCAGAGCAACTTCAAATCCCGTAGCAAAAAATCTAAACGGTCAACCCCCTACAAATTTATATGATGAGAAGATTGCCAAATGTGGTCCCATGTGCGTATAAAGTTGGAAACCAACAGAATGTTGAGCAAAAAGCTACAGCCTCTGATGTTACATCCATTTAAGTCAATGGGAAAATAATAACTAGTCTGATACCAACTAAAAAAAAAAAAAAAAAATTGTTACCTCCCTTTTAATATGATCACATGATAGTTAAAATGGCGTCTTCTGTTTTCGGTAAAAGAATGTGAATAGTATACGTTATTGATTAATATTGATTTAAACTGTGATTGTCAGAAGATGAGTAGATTATTTAATACATGATGAATATTTTCTTCTCACATTTTGTGTTAATCAGTAAGTGATTGTTACATAGGTTTGATAGAAAACTGAATATTCTTGCCACCGTCTACACATTGTGCAGGCGATTGTTTCCGTTTCCCTTCTCTATGTCCATCACTTCTACAGCGAAAACTAGCGGCTAGACGTCCGTACTGTGTCCACCTGAAGCCTCCTACTTTCTATTAGGATTAGGAATATGGTCAAGTATTTTTAAATACAAGATTAAAACCTGTAACTCAAAATGGGAGTCACATCAAACATGAATGAATGGCTGTCTTTTAGTAGCTTGTGACAGTGACTCAGTGAGGTAATATACAGTTGCATAAGTAGAGCGAGTGATTGTTGTTAAATATAAATATACGTGTCAAGGAATAGGGTCACCTGTTTAATCTCATGGGTTTTCTATGGGTCCTCCGGTTTCCTCCCACTGCTAAAGAACCCTATGCACAAGCGAATTATTGAAATAAGATAAAAAAAAACATTGTTAGTTCCGAAATAACCTTGTTTGTGTCAAGTAGATATACTCCATTTGTCTCTCTCACTTTTTTCAACATGGATGAAGTGGACGAAAATTGGATGTGTGTATTTATTTTTCTAGGTATTTATACGTTAATTCTATTTACTGAGAATCACCAAGCAGACGATGTTTCTATATTCAACCAGGACTTAAACTGTACGACTAAAATTCTACAATGTAGTCTTTGTCAACAAGGCTCGTTCGCTGATCCAAGTAAGTTGATATTTTACTCAAGCTGATTGAAATACTGATCAATTTTTAAGCTTTCGATGGACTACACGACATGAAGATCTGACAAGCTATAGTGGGAGTTCACGTCAGGGGTCAAAAGACGGACTTTTGTCTCTGTGACGTCGGACATTGATCAATCAATTAGCGTTTACATTTCTAGTGGTTTACCCACATTTCCTTGTAACAAAAGGCCAAGAAGTCGCTATAACAGTCTGTTTCATTAGATAATCGCTCATATGATCCAGAACACATCAATGATAACAACTCTTTCCAGATCCTAGTGTAGTAAAGACAAGTAAGTAAAACGAAATTTTGAAATATGAAAATGAAATGAAATACGATCTATGTTTTAATCAGATGGATATTTTTAGTCTTAAATGGATATACTGTATTCATTTGACGTAGAAAAGTCTTTTTCCTGCACGAAACTGAAATATGATTCAATGAAATTTAGTGAAACGTCCTACTTTTCTACTCCAACTGGGCTAAATATCTTCCTGGGGCCTTATTCACGAAATTTTGACTAAGGTAAAATCCAAAATTTAGTTATTTGATTGGATAATATTAGATTGATTTTAGTGCTTAGCCAATCAAAACTGAAGTATCTACTAAAATTTGGAT
The DNA here is from genome assembly GCA_948474765.1 of Patella depressa. Classification (NCBI taxonomy): domain Eukaryota; kingdom Metazoa; phylum Mollusca; class Gastropoda; family Patellidae; genus Patella; species Patella depressa. The sequence continues at coordinate 80,608,458 of OX419717.1, forward strand.
TTTATCTTTAGTTAAGATTTTGTGAATCAGGTCCCTGAATTTTGATCGTATATGTACAGGGTCATTGATTAATCCAATATTTTTTACGTTTATACATGTTGTTTACATTAATACCTGGTAACCCTGGTAACCTATATTTTAATTTTTCTTTCAGAATTGGCTATTTGTGGATGTTGTAGGGCAGCACCAGGTTTTTGTGTGAATACCACCAGCTGTACAGCGTGTCCCCCGGGCCAGAGTCAGAACAACACAGGACAGTCATCTTGTAAACTGTGTCAAAAGGGAACAGCACAGAGGTAAATCATAGATTTGACTAGATTCACCTGTTCACATTTTAGTAAATTACAAAAATTCTAAAACAATTTTACACAGAGTTTTTTTCCATTATAAGTAAAGCCTGAAATGGGGTTTAACATCCTTTCAACACAAACTAGGTAATTTCGGGACTAACATATGGTTCAATTTTATTTCAATAATCTGCTTGCGCGTAGGGGTCTTTAGCAGTTGAAGGAAATGGGAGAACCAGATGAAAACCCTCAAGGTTGGACAGACGACCCTAATCTTTGTCACTTTCAAGCCAGGAATCGAAAATATGCCACTTGACTCAATGACCTAATGATTTCATACCACACATCAAACCTTAAATATAAGTACATTTAAATATATTTTGGGATCAATATGGTTACCAATAAAGATGAACAATCAAGATTTTGTTTATGATCGAGGCTAGATTATAATTGTATTGTAGATATCTAGACTCAGAGTGAGGTAATTGGACTGTAATTGTCAGCATATTCTTTTCCATATCTAGTTTCTCAACTATTGTAGCAAAAACTGTCAGCTTTTTATCTAAATCTTACATAATGTTGCTTTAAGTGTTTACACTCAATAAAATAAAATCACATGATGTATTATGGAGACAAATGACAATTAATTAATCAAGAGTGACCGCAGCCTGAACAGCAGTGCACATGCAGATTGTGATCTGTGTTATCAGTGCACATGTCCATAGATGCATACCCAGAATGGACTGTCCATAGATGCATACCCAGAATGGACTGTCCATAGATGCATACCCAGAACTGGTTGACTAGCAGGCAATAAAATACAATGTTTATATTTCAACATTCTGTGCACCGCTAATTTTTGTTTCAATATTTTTCAGTAAACCACGTCAAATTAACTGTACAAAATGTGTGCCAGGCTTTTATGCTAACGAGACAGGCAGTGAGAACTGTTCTCCATGTGATATAGGTACGTTGACCTTCTTGATTCTTTTTTTTCGGAAAACAAAAATTTATGAAACTCAGTGTAAATGATCAATGTTTATTTTACAGGTTTTCACGCCAGCGATAACGGAACAATCAATTGTTCTCCGTGTAATGCTGGATTCTACCAGAATGACACCGGACAAGCAAACTGTGATCCCTGTCCTCAAGGACAATTTCAAAATAACACTGGAGGAGATGCTTGTGAACTTTGTGCCGAGGGTCAATATCAAAATTTAACAGGTCAAGCATCATGTGAAGCTTGTCCTACGGGACATTTTCAAAATAATACCGGTGAAGCCGTGTGTGACGAATGTCTGCCTGGACAGTTTCAGAATGCGACTGGTCAGTTGTCTTGTGAAGAATGTTCTGAAGGTCACTTTCAGAATTTATCCGGGCAAGCTCAATGTGATCCTTGTGCTTTGGGCTTTAGTCAGAATTTAACGGGAGCCCCGGAATGTGACCCGTGTATCCCTGGTTTTTACTGTCCGTAAGTTGGTTTACTATTTCCTTTATTTCAACTTATTTATTCTTGTTTATATATTTTCAATATTTTATTTATTTCAACTGTATTTAAATTTTATTTGGTTTGCATATTTTTGTCATTTAGATTGACCTGAAGGTTCATGACAATTATATCAATTTTTGAATCAGTTTTTCATGCATACCTTTTAACCAGTCCATCTGTCTTACAATGATTGATAATATGGATTGTTTAGCTCTTTGATTTTCAATGATTTTCCGTAGTAACACCCTGAGTTAATCCCCTTTGTTATTAAATCTTGTTAGCAATCTAGAGGCATCAATTTTGATCTGATCTTTATGATATTAATAATGATAATTGCCTGGCAATTTATGTTCAAGTTTTTACTCTCAATAACTGTACATTCAACTGCATTTATTGTATTTTAAAGCTTAAAAACTAAATTTATTCAATGTAGATTGACTGATAATTTATTTCACTGTCAGTCTTATTATAGATCTTTCACACCAGATGTGGAACTATGAATCATAGATATTATTTTAATTATCTTTTTCAGTGAAATTGGGTGTGTAGAATGTCGAGCTTGCGAAGCAGGTAAGAAATTAAATTTTAAAGAATAAGTTTTTTTAGCGTGGAATTGAAACATGTCGATTGCGATCCTATATAGCACAGTTTAAAATGGGTGGGATCCATTGTGGTTCAGTGAATACGGCCATAGTTGGCAATCTGATTAAAACACAGATCCAATTTCGTTTCGTTTTTTATAGTTCAAAATTTCGTTTTTACTTGTCTTTACTACTCTTGGATCTGGAAGACTTGTTATTTAAGTCATGTTCTGCCTGAAATGAGGGGTCAGCCAATCAAATGGTCTGTCGAATCGACCGTTTGACCTTTTCATGCGTGGAACTGTGGGTAAATATTACCAGCGGATAGAAATCAAAACAAAACAAAAGTAGATTTTAAAAAGCATGGCGGTCGCTAATTGGTTAATCGAATGACTGACGTTATCGGGTCAAATGTCCTGAGCTTGATACCTGACGTCATAGAACGTCAGCTTCCACTATAACTTGTTAGATTTACATGAGTGTAGGCCATCAAAAGTATAAAAAAACGAAACGAAGTATAGATCTATATTTTAATTAGATTGCCATAGTTGGCTAACCAGGAGAACAAGGGTTGTTAAGTTACTTAGTATTTCCAGCATGATGTCCCTTTGTCAGTAATGCCGGATAGTCTGCGTGGCATTAAACAGTGACGACTCCTGTGTCTCGAACCCATTTATACACACGTAAATAACACCTTGACCATCTATCCTACACCTGTATCACTGACATTGGTGAATTAGACTGGAAAATTCTCATCCAAGCTGTTGATACCGGATGGTTCCTGTAAAGAATTTAAAAAGCTGCAACGCGGAACAGGCCACCCTACACTTTGTCACATGCAAGCGGGAAATTGAAACTTGACAATATGCGTTGAAATGAACAGGGCTAATGAAGACGGGTTTACACCATGGGGGAAATTTTGCCCGGACAGCGGCACTGCGGCCTACTCTTATATCGAATTCCAACTATCAGGGGATCTTTAATATGCATGCCAATATGTACACATCAGGACCTCAGTTTTTCCTCCTATCCAAATGACTATACACGTACAGCTGTTCTGGTCAGGCCCTCCGATATGTGTTGAACAAGATACAAAGATATTGGTTTCAATACTTTGTTGATTTGTATCTATTTTTCAGGTACCTATATTGATAAGTCAGAAGCACCACTTTGTCTGCAATGTCAAGAAGGTGAATATCAGAACATGACAGGTCAAGACACATGTTTCGATTGTGACATGGGAACATTCTGCAAGTAAGTTTTTTTTATATAAATCTAAACCAAAGTCTAACACTACATACAACTTTGGTATCATGTAGTTGTCTTGTTTTAGCATAAGTTTCTATATTTAATGTTCATTTTCAAACCTTTCGAGGAAAAATAGTGTGTTTGTTTATGTAAGAAGTGTGCTTTCAGTAAATATTTGAAAATAGATATAGAGACAGGAGTATGATAAGTGCTTTATTGTATTTTCATGTGTTTTGTTAAGTTTGTGTAATTATAACAATCAAATGATATTAAAATATATAAAATATGTAAATTAATTTTTCTTTTATTCATGGTAGGTAGGTAATTTTAATGCGTGATAATAAAAAGTCTCTCTCTTTTGACCTAAAATCTCCTGATATTTTACTTGTGGCCAATCACATGTATGTTGTTGGAAAACTGTTAAAATCTTTCGAGAATAAAAGAAAACCATTGAGTTTCTACTATCTGGATGAGATAATGAGTGTTAGGGTTATATTTATAACTGTTTAGTTTCTAGAGCAGTGTTGAGTAATTGATTAGTCTGTTAATTACTCAACACCTTTGGAGAAACTAAATCCACAGACCGACACTCATAATCTAATATTTAAACTACACATCAGTAGAACTAGAAACCCCATGTTTTTCTAGCTACTTTTCATAACAGGTTTAAACTTAAGGACAGAAACTTATGTTAAAACAGGACAAGTGAATGATACCAAAGTTGTTTGTAGAATCATATCCATGTGTATTACTAAACTCACCTTTTGTACAATAGCCTTTGATTGATTGTCAATATTTATCCATAGTTTATTATCTGTGATATGCCTATTTAAGTGTATTTTTTTCTTTTCTCATGTATTTTTTTATATACATTTTTGTTTTAACAGTTTTTCTAGTATTTAGTTTTAAATTGGTTAATATTTACATTTATATTTTATGTGGTTTTAGTTTTGATACCTATGATTATGTTTATGTATTTAATTGTAAAGCGCTATTGAGCACTATAGTGGATACGGCCTATATTTGTGTTCTTATAATGATATTAATAATAATATTATATTGTGTGAATAGATATGGTGCAGTGGAAGCCTTCCATCCTGCACCCCTGACTAGGGGGAACCACACCTTCAAACCTGGATGAACTTTCTCGAACAACAACCTCCGAAGTACAAATTAACACAAAAGGAAACGTTGTGCTATATAAATATTTTGTTATTGTCAAGAAACTTTGTAAGCCATTTTTCACTGACCTCATGTATTGGGCTAATTCATGATTTTTTTTGTTTTATTTCCTTTTCCACAGTCATACAGGTTGTGAAGCATGCTATTTATGCGGTGAAGGTCATTTTGGTAATGATACGAAATTAGACGATTGCTTCGCTTGTCCAATAGGTAGGTGGAGATATTATATACATCGAGAAAAGGTGTGGTCATTGGAATTTGATGAAACCAGGCCCCGAGTTCACAAAACATTCTCAGACTTAAGTTGAGAATTTGCTTAAAAGTTGTTGCCCTTATTGTAACTAAAATATAGACCTTTATAAAACTTTTGTTGGTTTAATGTATCAAATACCCTAATAAGAAACTGTATGCTAAGTTTTGTGTTTCGAGATCAAAGATATTTCTTATAAACAGTGATTTAAAGTTGAGCAAATTCTCAACTTAAGTCTGAGAATGCTTTGTGAACTTGGGGCCTGATGTCCAACAGTATACAGATATCATCTTGTGGGTATTACCCAGAGATATCATATTGTTAGCGTTACTCTAGAAACAGATATAATCTTGTTGGGTTACCCTACACATATCATTTTGTGAGATTATACCCTAAAAACAGATGTCTTGATTTATGTCTTTGTATGTCACATTCCTCTTTAGTTTTTAAAATAAGTAGGCCGTAGTGCCACTGTCATGGCAAAATTTCCTTCACAGCACACCAAGGTTCTATGTTGTTAATTCTGACTGTTTCTGTTTTATTTTGATAGGAACTTATCAACCAATGAAAGGTCAGACAGATTGTAAAGATTGTCCACCAGGAGCTGACACTATGTAAGTTATCACTGTACTCTGGGCGAATGAATAAAACATCTTGTATCAAGTTTCATCGATTACACATCGATATCATCAATGTCCTCATTCTTCATATAAATACTGAACTATCAGATAGCGTCCCTAGCGAGAGAGAGAGAGAGAGAGAAAAACAGGGTTTAGCATTCACTCACGATTAAGGCATGGTTCAATTTTATTTCAATAATTTGCTTGCACGTCAAGGTCTTTAGCAGTGGGAGAAAACTGGAAGACCATGAGAAAACATACGAGGCTGGACAGGATATACCATTTATTAGTCCCAAAATTACTGTATTTGTGTTAAGTGGATGTTAAACCCAATTTCGGTCTTTCTGTATGTATATAACAGTGATAGAATATTCTAGGAATCGTCACCCAAATTAAAGAGTAGCTGTTTTTCTGGTATTGCTATATTTAGTTACTGAATGCCTCTAAAGTATTATACAGTCACTTTTGTTTTTGTTTTTCCATAGGTATGTGTTATTGTGTGTTCAGTTTCCATAAGTATGTGTTATTGTGTATTCAGTCACTAAACACCTCCAAAGGATTATGTATATTTGTTTTTGTTTTGTTTTTATAGTAAATCTGGAAGTCATAATTGTACAGGATGTGCTAAAGGAACTTATAAAAATACGACCAGTGCTGATTTCTGTAAACCTTGTGAAGTTGGTGAGTTGATCTCTTTCTTTTTAATTAACAGAGATAGGGGACAACATGTAGGATACAGCTTTTGAAATTGTTCTCTCTCTCTCTCTCTCTCTCTCTCTCTCTCGTTGTAATTACTCCAAGTCGGAGTCACAGAAACCAAGTCCATGAGCTTGATAACCTTGACCATTGATTATTATCCAGTCGACAACTATATGTTATGTACAGGTTATGCGTCTGGATAATGATGACTGCCAATAATCGTGATAATGGATCCTTCAAACAAGATTATTTGAATAATTATCACGATTTTTTTGCATTCTTACTCGTTACTCCAACAAAATAAAAACTTAAACTGTTTCAATGGCATATTGTGTGACCCATGGTAGATAATAAACATATTTCATCGATTATCAACAAACTAGTTAACTTTAGTTATCATAAACTTACCTGTGTGTTTGAAATCAACTCATGTAGTTTGTTCAAAATCATTGTAATGGGGGGGTTGGGATGGCCTAGTGGTCTAGAGTGCCGTGCTTCGACCTCTAGCTGGCCGGTCACCTCTGGCTTGCGGCTGTGGTTTCGAGCCCCGGTGTGAGCGTATGTGGCATGGAGATAGGGGCGCCTTCTCAACCTCGTGGGTTGCCTCCGGGCACTCTGGTTTCCTCCCACTGCTAAAGACCCCTACGCCTAAGCGAATTATTGAAATAAAATTAAACCATATGTTAGTCCCAAAATGACCTAGTTTGTGTTGAGTGGACATTAAACCAAATCTCTCTCTCTCTCATAGTAATTGAACTGGAGTATACAGGTCACAATTCTTTGGAATATAATTATCGAGGTTTCAACTAGGCTTCTCTAGTCATTATCATTGCTTGATTATAACTACTACAGAAGCCTGGTCGAAATGTTGCTCAGTAATAAGCAGTAATTATATTCCATAGAATTGTGACCTCCATATAATGAAAACAAGTCTCTAAAATTTTAGCCATATGAGCTGCACATAGGAATGCACTTTAAAGAAATCAGAGTAGACCATAGCACCGCTATCCCTCCAGACGTAGATCCAGGATTTTTTGCAGGGGGGTCTAGGTTTGATAATAGCGCCAGCGCTGAAGGCGCTCAAGCATTTAACGGGGGGTTTGGTAAATTAGATTCAATTTGGTGCATTCTGACGTATTTCCGGAAGGTAAATTCCAAAATTACAGGACTAAAAATCGCCAATAAAATCGCATAAAAATTTTTCAAGTCTGAGCAGGGGGGGTCCGGACCCCCTGGCCCCCCCCTCTGGATCCACGCCTGCCCTCACAGCACATGGTGCCGAGTTTGTCCGTCTTCATTAGCCCAGTCGTAGGACGTTAAACCCTATTTCATTTCCTGTTTCATACTTCCAGGTTATTATGCTAATGTTGTAAATTCTACTGAGTGCCTTCCATGTGATGCTGGACATCATCAAGAACAGACTGGTCAATTTGAATGTATACCTTGTCTAACAGGCTCTTACTGCAAGTAAGTATTTAAAGCTTCAACCAACCATTTTGTAAAACCAGTTCATATTCGAATAGTTTCTTTCCCTGCACAATTAAACTTACCTGAAAATATTAAAACCTCACAAACATTAAGTACATTTAAATTTGGCCTTTCGGGTGTGTAGGTCGTTAATTAGAGTAGGGCCGTAGTGCCGCTGTCCAGACAAATCTTCCTTCATAGCACACTGTATGGAGCATGCCCGTCTTCATTAGCCCAATTTTGAGCAGAACCGTAGGATGTTAAACCCATTTCATTTCTATCATTGAATCATTTGAAATGGTTTGGACAATTAGTAGAGTCGCTTCTCTAACCTCGTGGGTTTTCTCCGGGACCTCTGATTTCTTCTTACAGTTGAATACTCCAATGTACGAACAAATTATGAAATAAAACTGAACAATATGTTATGTTATTTTCGAGGATAGTTAGACTCTGTTTGTCTCTCCTTCCGTCAATTTAAAGCAAATTGTTTTTATTTCATTATTTTGATATATTTTATGTGTTATAGTAAAAGTGCGTGTGTAAATTGTGTTGCGTGTCCAGCTGGTCATGAAGCTCTGACAAGTGGTGCTGAAGGTTGTACACAGTGTGATAAAGGTGGGTTTTACATATTCAAATCTTTCATTTCTCTAGGTAGTCTCTTATCATCCAAACAAATATTCTACGAATATTAGTCTGGATGGGTCCTCAAAATTTGACAGAAAGTCGGTCACTGTCTGGATTATCCAGTCTTTTAAGTTACCACGTGCTGAATCTATCAAAACATCTCGCTTGTCAACAATGACACTCTCTAAAATTTTGTTTTAAAGTTTTTAATTGAAATGGTAATTTTCTCTCGTCATGAATCAAACGTAAGGCTTCTCACAATCTCCTTAATCACGATTCATGCTGTTGTATCGTCTATATTTTGTTTCTAATAATAGATGTGCCGAGTGAATTGTGGGATATATTTTATCCTCGCCTTATAGAATCTATCGAAATCGGCCCGGCTTCATAATATCTATCACTTACCGAGACTTTAGGCAAAGGGTTCCATTGCCCATGCGTAACCGGGAGTTTGGTTTTTTATGTGGTAGATTATCCAGTAATTTTCGTCAATAATTGAGAACCCACCCAGACCCTCCGTGCGTTGAAGACTAGGGGGGGTCTGGGTGACCGAGACTATTCTCTAGGGGGGGGGGGGTTAGATGGCCGCTTGGTTAACACGTGCGCACTATATAATAAAGCCTGTCATTGAGTCAAGTGGTTTCGAATCCCCGTTTGTATGTGACAAGGAGTAGGGTCGCCTGTCCAACCTCATGGGTTTTCTCCTACCACTCCTAAAGACCCCTACGCGCTAGCAAATTATTGACATAGAATTAAACCATATGTCAGTCCCAAAATGACCTAGTTTGTGTCGAATGGATGTTAAATTCCATTTCTCTCTTATTCATTACTCTAGCTTTCTGTGACCGTTTATAATGATCATGTATAGTGTTGTCTTTGAAGACCAGGTGACTGTCACTCCCCCTCCCTGTTCCCGTCCCTCCCGTGTCCCCTCAATAATAACAAGGATAAAAAACCAATCTATGAAATAATATTTATAAAATCTAAAAATCCCCGTGCAACAGCATCACAAAAAGACTGTAGGTAGTTCAGAAGATTTAATGACACAATGTTTTTTTGATCCAGTATCCTCACTGATGTCGAAGCCTGTCCAGCTTTAATACAGTTTAAAGGGAGTGTTCCATCCCCTCTGTCGTTCTCAAATAATATTTATCTTTAATTTGTTAATTTACATTTTATCAATTAGACCACTATGCTAGAGCATTATCATGAATGGAAGATGGTTGGAATATGTTATGTGGGAATTTTGTTATAAATTGTGTTCATTGATTATGTTTATAATGGACAGGTACAGATTATGTTTGAGAGTTTATTAATTATGGTCATCCGGATGGGACAACAAACTGAGGTCCTGTGAACACATTGGCGTATTCCGTAGCGCCGCTGCCCGGGCAAAATTTCTCTTCATTTGCCCAGTTTAGGAGAAGGATGTTAAACCCCATTTTATTTCATATATTGGTTATGTTTACGTGTTATAATAGAATTATTAAAGTTACATAATGGGAGATAAGATAAAGGGATGGCAGTTCTCATTATAATAGATAAAATCTAGATAGTGTAAAGGTAATTTGCTGACAATTTCAGACAAATTGATTCACTATTAGCCGAGAAAAAAGCGTTTGAAATATTCACATAGCCTCGGTCATCATTACTCAAATCATTAATATAAACAGCATAGTCTCGATTATCCACTTGATTGATTTAATTATCAACGGCCATTAAGCGGCATATAGGATTTTAATCTGCCGACATCGAAGGCTAGCCTTGACATCAAGAGTTTATTATGGTCTGGATATGTTAATTAATGTCTAATTGATTATTTAGATAACATTTCAGGCCTAAAGAAAGACCTGTAATAAGCAGGTTTTGCTCTTGCATAATGCTATTTTAATGTTCATGTGTTATATATTTCAGGTTATAATAAAAGTGTTGATAGTTTTGAATTATGTGAACAATGTCCGGATGGTTATTTTACGATACAAAAAGGATCACGATTGTGTAATATATGTCCAGAAAATTACTGGTGTCCTGTAAGTTGATTTTAGGGGTTTTTTTATTCATGAGGCTGTCATCTAGATAATCTATGTGATTGTATGTTATGCCTTATTGAACATGGGTAGATGTCGAACTTCAAGGTATAGGTCTATCACCTAAGGTCTGCACTGCTGGGGATAGGTATGTCATCTAGGGTAGGGGTTGTGCTGCAAAGCATGTGTATGTCATCTAGGGTAGGGATTTTGCTGCAAAGCATGTGTATGTCATCTAGGTTAGGGCACAGGCTAACTATTCGACCATCTAACCCCTGTGCTAAATAGAGACATTTTCTTGGACAGTGGCTACGGCCTACTCCAATTCTAACTGTCATGTTTTGGGTTTTTTTTAACATGCACGCCATAACAGGACATTGGTTTTTTCGTACCACCCAAAGACTTTACATTGTTCCTGCCAGTCACTCTGTCCTGCACCAGTATTAAACACAAAACTTCCAGGTTAACAAACCAAATTCTTACATATGAGGCACCATGGCTTCCAGTGTGTTCCACTAGATTTCAGGGAATAAGTTGAATGTTCTTTCCAGACTTGTGAATTGTATTCTTTTTATCTATTTTCAGCAAAAGGACGAATCACCGCAGCGTTGTCCTCCACGATGTTATTGTCCACAGGGAACTGGGTCGAACCCGATACGATGTAACGCCCCGTGGTTTAATATCGATAAATCTAGTGCCTCGTGTAAACCTACAGGTGAACTCATGGCCATTATAGGTGGATGTAGTGCAGGTAAGTTCGTTGTTGAATTAGAGAAATTTGCAAAGCAGCAGCACTATGGCCTACTTTTACATCGAATTCCAACTGCCAAAGGATCTTATACTTGAATGCCAATGTATACATGGAACCGCTTTTTGTCTCGCCCGAAGGACTCGACAGATGTCCTTGTCAGTCGGGTTTTCTTGCATCACTGACAAGGGGGAACCAAGCCAGAAAATCTGGATGAATTTTCTCATCCAATGCAGGGATCGAACACTCGACCTCCAGACAACCTCCAGACTTGCAAGTTAGCCTCCTACCCATTTACTACTATATACACATTTAACTTGAGTTACAATCTTAACTCATTCCATTGACTTTCATTTGATTCCATTTTCTGCTTGTTTCAGTTTTCCTGATAGCGGTTATAATAGCTAGTGTTAAATTTCACAGATATCGTAAAAACAGACGTACAGTCGATGATGAAGTTCGGCCACTAGCGACATCTGGTCAGCAGATATATACAGGTTTATAGCAGAACCAAAAGTATAAAAATTGTTAAAAATACTCAAAGAGAACAAAAAACACACAAGTCTGACTTTAATTTAGTATTTTAATATACAGAATTAATTTTTATAGATAACAAATAATCAATTAAATAGGTCCCTTTCCATTTAATGATCCAGCAAGTATGTAAATACAAATTATATTTTTTACATTTTTTTTTTTTGGCTGATCTGTGGACAGGAATACATAATAAACTTTTAATAATACATGTAGTTATCACCACACGAGTTTAAAATATTGAACAAATGTTGATTGTCACTTGTTAGTCAACAGATGAAATGCTGTCCAATATAAAGAGGTTAGTTCTATTTTAAGGTGGCTTGATCTGATTATGCAAATATAATAGATTAGATATTTTTGCCTTATTGAATTCCTATAGTAATCATAGCGAAAAAAAAAGAAATAAATTCACAATCTTGAAATGTAATATAATATAAACCTCTGAAAAAATATCAGAGCATAAAAGGGGACCAATCTGATTAAAATACAGACCTATGTATTATCAATGACCTACACTACATGAATATCTGATCAGTTGTACTGGGAGGTTGCATCAGAGGTCATGTGAGTAGCTTTTGACCCTATGATGTAAGGCATTTGATTAACCAATCAGCATTGATGTTTCTAGAGGATTACCCACAGTTCAGTGCACTTAACACCAAAAGCTTGTTGTAACAGACTGTTTCATTGGTCAATCCCTCATGTCATCCAGAACAGGTCAATGATAACAACTCTTCCAGATCCTAGTGTAGTAAAGACAAGTAAAACGGAATTTTGAACTATAAAAAATGAAACGAAATAGGATCTGTGTTTTAATCAATTTGGAAATGGAAGTATATCCATCACAGATCAGCTTGTTCAGTATGGTCTTAGATAGTGTCTAGCATGTTGGGGCCTATTTTAAACTGTCGCTATGGAATAGCACATATTATTTATTGATAGATTTTGCTTCAGTTAATCTTCTTGTTTTAAAAAAACTGATGTGACGTCATCATTTGATGTTGGCGTACCATTATTTCAAATAATCGCTCAGGCAATGTGCCAAGTGTAACTAGTTAAAATATTGAAACCGAGTGACGTATTTCATTGCAAAGCACGTACAAGTGTCTGTATTTTAAGTTGTTTAATGGCTTCAAGCTTAAGACATTGCATAATATACTATAAAAAACACATACTGATCATCAATATTATTAATGTCCGGTACTATATATACAGTTATGTTCTAGTCAGTTCACTTCTAATGCCAAGTGAAGAAATATATCCTTTATGTGGCCAAGGAACGCCAGCCAGGTGAAGTTATTTGCCCCTGATTTTGATTAGCTTGGTTATGTAAATATTAATGTAATAGACTTTGGGCCTTATACTTACACCTCTCAATTATGTATCTAATGAAGATTAACTTCAAGAACTAAAATGAAAGTTGGTTGATGTACTTATTTGTTGGGTGAAACAGCCTGTTGATATGTTTATTGAATTGAAACCATTAGTCCAGTAATAGCTTTGGTTTGTTGCTTTCAATATATTGAAACTGTTGGTCCAGTAATATGCTTTGCTTTGTTGCTTCTTTTGTAATTGTATTGAAACTGTTTGCCAAGCAATTGATTTTATTTGTTGCTTTATTTGTTATTATATAATATTTATTTTTATAAAATGCGTGTTCCTGTTCAAGAAAACTTACAGTAAAATATTTGAAGAGTACAGAGATTTCATTGGCTGAGCACTGGAATAATAGAAACAATTGTTTCTGTTAACCAATGAAATGGTTGTATTCTTAATCTATTTTACTCAATGTTTTTTTTTTGGCTTATATTTAAATATTACATTTATTTATGTTTTCTGTGTTATCAATATTTTGTAATCTTATACATTCTATAGAGCTATTAGAGTTGTTTTGATTGCCAATATCTTCTCTGCTTTGCTATATTTACATACAACATTTTTAGATTTCTTTTACTTTTATCTGGATGTAAATTTCAAAAATTAATTTCAAAACAATTTCTGATTCTTTCAATTTGGCCACCTGAGAGTAATGAAACTTAAATACAATGTTTAAGAAGTTCATAAATTAATTAATGTGCAAGCAAATCCCAAAACTGATATGTTTGATCTGTTCACAAGTATTTAAGCAAATTCAGTTTTACTGTTAAAACTAGACTATAATTTTATAACTGAATCTGGTAAAATAAAACTGTTATTTATAACTAAAACTATTAAATATATAACACATATTGTAGAAACTTGTGTATAATTTATATTAAAGCTAGGCTGTTATTTATAACTAAAACTTTAATTTATATCATACATTGTTATAACTAGACTGTTAGTTGTAACACACTGAAAACTAGACAGTTATTTGTAACACACTGTTAATACTAGACTGTTATTTGTAACACACTGAAAACTAGACAGTTATTTGTAACACACATTGTGAAAACAAGACAGTTTTTTTTATAACATACACTGTTAAATATAGACTGTTATTTGTAACACACTGTTAAATCTAAACTGTTATTTGTAACACACTGTTAAAACTAGACGGTTATTTGTAACACACTGTTAAAACTAGACGGTTATTTGTAACACACACTGTAAAAAAGAAGCTGTTTGAATAACACTGTGAAATAAATACTGTTGAAATGTAAACGTGTATAGCCCTGGTACTATTTTACATTCCATGGTTGTTATAAATTACTTAATATCTGTTACTTTGTTCCATGTTAAATATATTTTACTTTGTTGTCCTTCTTTGATTTCAAATCGTATTTCCATATTGATTGTTAAAAAATGATTAAAGATTAGACTGAATCTGTTATATATGTAGTAATCAAACTCTTGACAGTTGGTCCTGACTTCGGACCTGGTGTTGATACTCCACTAGTAATACTCATACACCGTGGTCATGCTAAAACATCCCCGTTTCATACTGTATCCGCATCGAGAACTACTTGCGAGAACTACTTGCGAACTATGTGCAAACTTCAAAAAGATCCACATTGGTCACTCTTTCATCAGCACGAAACGTGGCATGTTTGTTCCTTGGACAATGTACACCAACTGGCGAACTTCGATATTTGATATGACGTCAAAATTCTATGATGACGTCGATGATGTTTAAAAACAGACTCAGCGTATTTATTTCCAACAGAACACGGTGTTTATAAACAGATGGGAAGAGGATACTTGTCGACACGTCGTCGTGTTTGTATAACTAACCAGTGAATATTTCTGGTAATAATAATTAGAGATGCATTATGTAAGACTGAGATTAAAGAGCTGACTGGGAGAACAAATAAATAATCAGAAATTAATATATTGAAACTTTGAGTTAAATTAGTTTATTCCGAGTGAAGAATAGCGTAGTCTCGATTTACATTTGTTACCATCGTTACGATAATAAACAAAAGTCTCGGATTGTGCATTTTAAAATGAAATTACTAAATGACGAGCGTGTGTCAATCCATTTAAAATCTCGAGCATCCAATGTTCTAGAGAGTTGATTATGGACTTGTCCTGTGAATAAAGTCTAACTAATAAATTACATAACATTTAGGCTGATTTATCTCCTACATAGTGCATCTTTAAAGATGAAGAATTGTAATATTAGTATTTCAAGATACCTGCTTCTTTCTTAAAGAGACAAGTTATAATTGTATGTAAAATTGTAAAAATTGTATAGAAAGATGTAAATAATATGGTAACTATATTTGTATCTGTGGTAACTGTTGATGATTTTATTATATATATATATATATAATAAGTACAAATAAACGTGCTATTTTTATCATTAAAACAAAGATGTTCAATTAGTAGTTTTAGTATCGTGTGTGGGGGGGGGGGATGGGTCTAGAGTGCCGCGCTTCGGCCTCTAGCTGCCTGGTCACCTCTGGCTTGCGGCTGTGGTTTCCTCCCACTGATAAAGCCAACTACACGCAAGCGAATTATTGATATAAAATTAAACCATATATTAGTCCCAAAATGACCTGGTTTGTGTCGAGTGGACGTTAAACCACATCTCTCTCTCTCTCTCTCTCTCTCTCTCTCAATATCGGGGGGGGGGGGGGCGGTAGGAGAGGCAGTCACCCAGAGCAAATCGGACACCCAATGGGTGCTTTTACCCAATGGACGGAGGAATCGGTTACCCCAATGGGGCCATGGATGCCCTTTCCATCTTTCCATTGGTGGCAATACGAAACCTACGACCACCGCCCCCCATGCGTTAGCTTAGCTTAGCTACGGGCCTGGGTGTAGTATTGAGAACTAGAATTGCAAGCCTAACCAAGTGAGTTTTCTCTGTGCCCCCACCCCTCCCCTCATGTTGTATCCGTCACCCCCTATTACACGAAAATATATCCACTGTAAGTACCGAAATAACTAATAAGTTTGTGTCGAATATATGTTACAGAACATTTTGTATTCTGTTTTTCCTTCTGTGGCCATTTAAATCACTACGTAAAGATTATTCTTGGTCACGTGCTAATACAAACGTCACGCGACATGGTATTACGTATGCTTATCGAAACACGTCAGAATCGACAAAATGTAAGCTGAGTTCTGAATCCATCTCAGGTTTAATATACTGCATGGCGTATGACCGTGTTCGTAAGAACTGTCGGACCAGAACAGTAGTAGGGCGTTAAACCCCGTTTCATTTCATTTCTCATTTTGTATTGATCAGTGTTGTTACTGTATGCACGCTAAAACATAGTTACCTCCCTTAGATCAGCAATATACGCTTAGGTATATTATATTTTATTTTACACCCGTTCTGCGGGTTAAGTTGAGGATAATGTCATTTCGGGACTAACACCGTGTAATAGAATTACCGTTATATTCATTTGAATTGGATACTCAATCGCATTATATAATGCACTGTTCATATATCTTGAAATATTCCATGCTTATACGTAAAAAGGAGTAGGTAGCATCGCCTCGCAAACCTCATGGGTTTTCGCCTGGTCCTTCGTTTTCATCCCACTGCTAAAGACCCATACGCGCAAGCAAATTGTTGAAATAAAATTGTATTAGTCCCGAAATGACCTTGTTTGTGTCAAGTGGACGCTGAACTCCATTTCTTTATCTTGTAATATGCAGTTTAAAGGGTTATTTGGCCCAGACAGCGGAGATTTCTTCAACCAGTCTTTAAATTTGAATTTCAATTGTTTAATGTTATAATAAATATGAATAATGAGTGAACACTAACTCCTTCCTCTCGACCAATGCCACGATTCGAAAGCCTTGAATGTGATGGATATTTTGACACTGGTTATGATTTTACAAAAATATCACTGTTTTTGAATGAATGAATGAAAATACTTATAATGCGCCATTTCCAGAAAACTGCTCAAGCGCGCATGGAAAATCATCAAGGTGAAAAAAAGGTGAAAAAAAAAAAACACTAGTCAAAGCTTAAGTCTGTCGCCGTAGGCTTCACGGAAAAAATGAGTCTTCAGTCTTGATTTGAAGATATCAATTTTGTCCAAAGCTCTAAGCTCCAGGGGGAGCCGGTTCCACAAATAAGGACCAGCAACCATGACAGAGCGGTCTCCAAAGCTACGAGATCCGGATGGTGGCACATATAGGAGACGGCTCTCAGATGACCGGAGAACTCGGGCTGGCTTATAACTGGTTACGAGGTCGACGAGTTATTGAGGAGCCTGGTTGTTGATGCATTTGAAGACAAGTAGGAGGATCTTGTATCTTATCCTGTATAACACAGGGAGCCAGTGAAGTTTGGCACGGACATGTGTAATGTGGTCGAACTGCTTTGTATTTGTAACCAGTCTGGCTGCAGCATTCTGTACACGTTGTAACCGTTGGATGATGTAGTCGGGTAGTCCGTGAAGCAGAGAATTACAGTAGCCTAGGCAGGGGGTGGTGTAGGCATTGACTAGCGTGGAGGCAGTGGCTTCGTTCAAGTACTTTCTAATAAGACTGATATTCCGCAGATGATAGAAAGATTTCCGACAAACAGTCCTGATATGCGATTCAAATGTCATGTGTGAATCGAAGATGACTCCCAGGTTTTTAGCTTCTGTTGTTGGGGGAATAACTTGGTCATCAATGCGGAATTCAGGGAGAGTCATGCGAGTGGATGCACGTCTGGGAGATATTATGAGTACCTCAGTTTTGGTACTGTTCAATTTCAGGTAGTGGGTTGACATCCAGTCCTTAATGTCGGTCACACAGGCTTCAAGTCTAGAGATAGATTCAAGTGCAGACTGCTGATCAGTTGGTTTAAATACAAGATAAAGTTGAGTGCCATCTGCATAGAGATGAAAGGACAGGTTATGTGATCTAACAATGTCACCAAGCGGAGAAGTGTAGATGATGAAAAGGATAGGCCCAAGCACAGACCCCTGGGGCACTCCATGGAGCAGATCTCTGGAGTCGGAGGAATGATCACCGATGATGACACGTTGGTTCCTGCCTGTGAGATATGACTTAATCCACTCGAGGGCAAATCCCCCAAGACCAACCCTTTTTTCAAGAATCAAGAACAGCATACCGTGATCGATGGTATCGAATGCTGCTGACAAGTCGAGCAATACAAGAATTGCAGCACCACCTGTATCCACTGCCTGAAGGATGTCATTCTGCACTCTGAGCAGTGCTGTCTCTGTGCTGTGGAATGAGCGATAGGCTGACTGCAAGGGTTCCAGACAAGAATGTGCTACCATGTGCTGTTTGAGTCTTTCTGCAACCACACGTTCAATCAATTTGGACAAGAAGGAGAGATTAGAAACAGGTCGGTAATTCTTTAAGATGTCTACGTCAAGGGATGGTTTCTTTAAAAGAGGGGTAATTATAGCTTCCTTTAGAGATGTTTTTATGTATATCCACCTCACATTCATTAAGTACGTGTGTTTTGACTCTATAGAAAGAGTGGTGTAACAATTTCCCAAAGACACAACATGGTCTTAATTTAAGATGAGCCCTAACTCGCATTCCATCTCACCCCCAAGTCTCCCCACCCCCGTAGCCGTCGTTCCACCTCACCTGCAGGTTTCTTCTTTAGTTTCTCCCCACTGCTAAATGCTAAAGACCACTACGCGCAGGCTAATTATTGAAGAACAAATGAACCATATGTTAGTCTCAAAATGACCTAGTTTCTGTAGAGAGGACGGTAAACCCCTCTCAATATATAAAACTTTGGTCTTTAAGAACATACTCTGTCAAATCATACGTACGTAATGAACGTGAGATAGGTATACATAAAAAACCCAGTAATATTTTGGCAAAATCATAACCAGTGTCAAAAATATCCATCATATTCTGCCTGTTATTGGACCTTTGGTTGGTACACCAAATAAGGTAATGTTCCTCCTCTAGCCTTGTAAAATAAAGAGGTTTATTCCATATTTGGAATGGAAATTAACGCCAAGGCTAATCGTGGGCGTGTAGAAATTAGGAGGTATAAATTAGGGCGAGTTGCATTAGAGCTAACCCAGATATTACAAGCAGCCATATCTTTTGAGAACGAGGAACCTTTAAAGTTAATTCAGCTTTGTAATAAAGTTGTAAAACCATTGATGCCGTAGTGTTATTACGATCACAAGAACACATAACAAGGACAGAAGTCTGATAGTACAACAAAGTGTCTTTGATGTACTTGTGTGCAGCTACAAATCAAGAACAATTCACATCATAATTAAAAGTTTCGTTCCCAAATTAATAATAGATCAACAGTGATCGGAATCCCATCAAATTGAAATTATTAATTTCATGACAATACGATTTAAGACAAATCTTTCACAGTGAAACATATAGTGCCCTGCGGTTTCGTTTACGTAACCAAGCGAACAAATAGCAGTTGATACAAATCAGAGTATAATGCACAGTACATGTACTTATCTCGGATTCTAGAATGTAATACGCTGAGATATCGACTACTTTTAGAAAAATATGGTGGACTTTTTCTCTTAGTAAAAAATGTTTGAAGAAGTTTGACTTGAAAATGGAAAATGCAAGAAGTTCTCTAATACTATGATCCATAGAAATCAATGCGCGAATGGGAAGTAAGACTGCTGATAAATTCCAATGTTCAGTCCGTTAAATCTATCTGATTAAACTACAGGGGCCTATTTCACGAAATTTTAACTAAGATAAGATCCCAATTTTAGTAATTTGATTGGATAATATTAGATTGATTTTAGTGCTTAGCCAATCAAAATTGAAGTATCTACTAAAATTGGATTTTATCTTAAGTTAAAATTTCGTGAAACAGGGCCCAAATCTATGTTTCGTTTCGTTTTTTTCATTCTTTAGATGGCGTCCACTACATGAAGATCTGACTGGTTTTAGTGGAAGGTCGCGTTATGGATCGTTGTAGTACTACTGCTACTTTTAACACTTCTTGCTTTGTTGTGTTTTTGTGATCGTAAAATAATACCACAGTATTTTAAAGTATAAGGACTTTATTGCCAAGCTAATGACTTCGCAGGTCCCTTGTTCTCAACAGATAATGGCTGCTGGAATATCTGGGTGAGTTTCTAACGAATCTCGCTCTACCCGCTATTTTATTTCCCCCAGTTCCTGCAGGCTCAAGATTAACTTTGACCCTGAATTCCATTCCAAATATGGAATAAAGCCTTATATTTCTCACCACTACAATGAGGTGATACTCCTTATATGGTCTTCCAACCATAGGTCAAATAAGAAGAACTTAACGAATATTTTGACAGTGGTTAGGATTTTACCAAAACATCACTTGTTTTTTATGTATAGCTTTTAATTCAGTGCACTAGGTACATGTGAATTTGACTTTATAAAAATAGTTGTTTTAACAATTTTCCCAAAGACACAATATGGTCTTAAAGACCATAGTCTTACATCGTACGATCCGTTTTTTGATCCTATGACGCACCAAGGACTCACCGTAAGAAACCGTTTCATTGGATAATCCGTCACTTCAGCCGGAGCGTGTGTTATATAACAACTCTTCCAGATCCTAGTGTTGTAAAGAAAAGTAAAATAAAATTTAGAACTATAAAAAACAAAAAGAAATAGATTCTGTGTTTTAATCAGTTTGCTGGTTAAGTGGAACATGAATATTGTATCTATTTCGTAGATTGTAATTAAGCATGTATATTTTAACGTTTCATCCCGATATTTTCACTGATCAAAAGAAAAAAAACCACAACTTCATCAATTATAAGATAACGATTTATAAACGATGAAACAGCAATAACGGATAGTGTAATGAAGCTGAATGAGACATGGGGGAAAATATTTCAGTGCAAGTCTGCACTAAATTCAAAAACATAAGAAAATCTAATATTTCCTATTTGTTATTTCCTGCCACTGTAACATGAAAATGGTGTTATCTGAGTTCGTTTGAGTGAAACGGTTAATAACGGGTGTTAATGGATGCCATCCACGGCACCTGAGAGTCCTAAATTCAGAAATCAAAATACCAGAATACCACAAGCGACATAGAAGGAAGACCATTAGCGCCACCAACACCAAAAACAGCGGAACCAACTGTGTATATCAATTTTAATGTATTGCACGTATTTTCTTTTAATTAAACTAGGAAATATCACGAACCAAATTTTCATCATCCTTTATAGGTCAGTGCTTAACCAACAATCTCGCCAACAATCACGTGTCTTAACCTTATTTACATCTCAGTGACCTTGACAAACATTGAGATAGCCTTAACTAATAGATTTAGCCATATACAGATCAATTAGTACCGTATGACTTAACACGGATATTATTATTTCACAAACCGGACGAGATGCTCACAGCTTCCGAGTTTCTTTACTTGAATTAATTTCCTCAAATAAAAAAAACCAGAATCGCCGAACGGGTATGGTAGACTATATTTTTATACGTGACTATGGATAGACAATTCTGCCTAACAACGTGACTATTGATAGATTCTTCTGCCTAATAACGCGGCCATTCTGATTATATTACCTCATTGACGATGCTGGTAATTTTCGTATTTTATTTCCGACCTTACAAATCACCTATTTAGGTGTAAATTGTGAATAACTCCGACAAATAACTAACGAGACAAAGTCTTGATATGCGTACTGAACACATCATATTATCAAAAATTGAAATGATTTCCTAAAAAAAAAACCCCAATGGACAAAATTAATAATATGTGAAATCAACAACAATTCTATTGCCAGTTCTTGTTCTTGATGGTGATTAATTAGCTAGACCGACGAGACCGTTTTTTTCTTCAACTGTTCAATTATCTGTAATTTCTTCAATTTGTTTATGGGAGAAAGAGAGAGAAATGGAGTTCAATGTCCGCTCGACACAAACCAGGACATTTCGGGACCATCATATGGTTTAAGTTTTTATTACAATAATTCGCTTGCTCGTAGAGGTCTTTAGGGGTGGGAGGAAACCGGAGGGCCTGGAGAAAACCCACGAGGTTGGACTGGCGACCCTATTCCTTCTCACGTACAACCGGGGATTTGAAATCATGCCAGTTTACTTAATGACAGGCTTTATGATACAGCGCGCACATGCTAACCATTCGTCCACCCAACCCCCAAATTTGTTTTTGAGGTCGTTTAAAGTTTGGATATTACATACAATACATCTTTCCTTAGCGTTTTACAATAACTAGTTATTTAATAATCTTAGTATAATTTGGGGGTTTGGGATGGCCTAGTGGACTAGAGTGCCGCGCTTCGACCTCTAGCTGGCCGGTCATCTCTGGCTTGCGGCTGTGGTTTCGAGCCCAGGTGTGAGCGTATGTGGCATGGACATAGGGGCGCCTTCTCAACCTCGTGGGTTTCCTCAGGGCACTCCGGTTTCCCTCCCACTGCTAAAGACCCCTACGTGCAAGCGAATTATTGAAATAAAATTAAACCATATGTTAGTCCCGAAATGACCTAGTTTGTATTGAGTGGACGTTAAACCCCATTTCTCTCTCTCTCTCTCCCTCTCTCTTGGTATAATTTACTTCCAAGCAAAATTCAGCTTCACCAACTCTCCCGTCGAAAAGCAACACCTAGTAACTCACTTTTTTGTTGTCCAAATTGAGTTAGGACCAAATACTATGGTATGTGTTTCTGCTTGTTGTACTAGATATTCTAATCTTTTGATTTTGTAAGCAGTTACACCTATTAGTCAGGTTAAAATAGAGTTTAACCCTCCCCCACCCCCCACCCCCCCAAAAAAAAATTGCAACAAAAGTTTTCTCAACTGATTCTGGCAATTTCGGGGGTGTTGAGAGGGTATTTTCCATATATTGACCTGTGTAACACTATTGTAAGTGATGGCAGCAATCAGTTTCATAAATATATGGTTTATTTACATCGCAACAGAATACAACACAACTACAACAGCAATACAGGTACTAAAACTATATATATATACAGAAACGCATCAGGGCGGTGTGTAACTACATGAACTCTACCATTCCGTCTATCTGTCAAGGCAGCGGTTGAACTCGTATGACTTCATACGCCTGTTTGTGTATCTCTCTCCGTCTTCCCGAAACAGAGAGACCCTTCTCCGGTGAGCTTCCAAGTTCCACTTATTTGAATCAAAACAACTTATCCAATTTAAAGGCAAAAAGTTAATTAGTATATACATTCATTATTGATACATTATTGATATTAAATGTAATAGCCATGTACTTAAAGGTCAGCGTTTCTCCCATATGACCATTTGTATATACTAGAAGATTATTTGACAATAGTCATATTGATGTTAGTCACCGCAGCACCGTAGTAAATTTAATTACCAGTGACGGATAGGCCAAAAGTACAGCAGAGATTTCACCCTGTGTAACACCTGACTATTACATGACAGGCCTTCTGATCCATCGTGGATGCGTTAACCATTCGGCCTCGTCCAGCCCCACCACGAGGGGAATAGAGAATTGTTTGTGTCGTGGGAGTGGGGGTATTCTTTGTCAGCTACTTTCACGTACATTACACGACAGCCCCAACTTTTCTTAGATTGCCAGCTGTCAAGACAGGGTTTGTTGTTTTTACAATAACAAAACTATTGTGTGTGCGTGTTAGTTTTATTTGTCAGGCAGCTGATGAACCAGTTTGTAAGAACGTAACAATACGTGTGATATACGTAACCTTATGTGTAAATGTATAAAGCTGGAATCTCTAAGGAGTAATCTGAATTGGTTTTAATCCATACAACTAGAAATTGATCTCTTTCAATCTGTAGTAGATTGACACCGGTTTCCACAAACTGTTAACGAGACAAGATAATCGATGTTCTCCTGAAAGTCGGCAGTATTAGACTGCCTTATTAACCTATATCTTCGTGTAAATTCATAAATAGTTCAGCCAATGACACATTGGTTCTAAATAAAGCAAGTATGGCGGACGTCCCGTGAGTGTATTTCTATCGCTTGTCAATCTGTTAATAATCCTATTTCCTGTCTTCGTATTGACTGAGACGGATAATTACCTCCCCCTGATTCATGCCCGCCATTTAAATATTTATAGTAACTCTCTCCCTCCGTGGAGCTCAGAAATCGCCGACACCCAACCGTGTACGTACAAAACGATTGACGGCGTAGACATTGGATGTTGATTACACAGAATACGCCCTCTCCAAGTGAGTATCGATGCCCCACAGTGTACCCAGGAAGCAGCGTTTTATTGAATTCCATCAACATTTTTAAAAAGCAATTCTGTTGTGGAAGTTAAGACCTTCAGTTCGAAATTTTTCCTAGAGAAGCCACACCCCCACCCAATTGTGATTAGTGATCCTATGCAATAAAAGCTATTTGGGTCATAAGTGGCTCTTATAACCCTTCAAGAATATGGCACCGTCTAAGGGCCTTGAAGCCTATTTATACTTACACTGTGAAAAAGAGAGAGCGAGAATGGGGTTTCGATCTCTGGTGTGAGCGTATGTAGCATGGAGATCGGGGCGCCTTCTCAACATCGTGGGTTTCCTCTGGGTACTGTGAAAAAAAAACATTAAATGTACAACGAAACTGATGTTTCAAAATCCTTTGTACGTTTAAAATTTAACGACTTTAGCTCATGATACAGATCGTTTCTGTCTTTCCTCTTGGAATATCAATAGCTAATTTGTGTAGGAGTCTGTCTGGGTGAGAGATGTGGGGGAACTGGTGTAACATTAACAATGTTTCAGATTGCTGATCTAATTGTATTCCGATGTACAGGCGGCTCTGTGTGTAGAGTACGGATCTCCCCTTCCTCGTCAGTGCTGTCGGCGGAGGATCTAACACGGAAACACGTTAAGTCCAACGGACGATTCGCAAAATTGAGCACTTTAAAGACTCCTCCATAATTTATTCAGTGTCTTTTGTTCAGTCAATCTGTTGGTGCACAGTTTTCCAACATTTTTCAAAAGGAACACACGACAAACACACATTTGTTTTATGTAACGGCACTTTAAATATATTTATTCTTTTACCCAACAACAGAAAGATCAACAACAATAACAACATAACAGATAAATACAGTCATATCATAATCAAATACAATCATACCATAGTCACATAGAATCATATTATAGTCAAATACAATCATACCATAGTCAAATACAATCATATCATAGTCACATAGAATTATACCATAGTCAAATGCAATCATATCATAGTCAAATACAATCATACCATAGTCAAATACAATCATATCATAGTCAAATACAATCATACCATAGTCAAATACAATCATATCATAGTTAAATACAGTCATATCATAGTCAAATACCGTCATACAATAGTCAAATACCGTCATATCATATAGTCAAATACAATCATATCATAGTCAAATATAATTATATCATCACATAGAATTATAGTCAAATCCAAATATATCATAATCACATAGAATCATATCATACAAATAGACAAGAGCCTCTTTGATTTGTGTTGGGACAAACCAGCGCAGGGTTTAAGCATGCAATCAATTGAAATAAAATGATCGTCCTACTTTTTTTTTTTTGGGGGGGGGGGGTGGAGGAGGGACCTAAAAACAGATCCACTTTAGTACTAGAATAAAATCGACAAGTTGTTTTTATTTTCACTCAAATCAAAGAGGTCATGTCTTATAAACAAAATTATAACAGCTACCATTGGGCCTTTCATCTACCAACACGTTAAAGCTGGGAGACTATTTTATATTATATTCTGACTCCAAGGATAAAGCGTGTACAATTATTATTATTTTTTTTAAAAAAAAACGTGTTAAAGCTGAGAGAATATATTATATTCTGACTCTCTGTGTAAAGCCAGGAGAATATAATATATTCTGACTCCCTACTAGGTAAAACTAAGACGGTCTATTATATTCTCCGGGTAAAATCTAGATTCCTATCATATGTGTGGACATAGATCCGCAATTTTTATCAATAGTGGTCTGAACCCTAGTCGGCCTGTGGTGGAAATAACCAGGACCCCGTTTCTCGAAATCTTAACCAAAGATAAAATCCAAATTTTTGTATAATATATTTCAATTTTCATTTCTAGCCTTAAATATGGTTCAATTTTACTTCAATTATTCGCTTGTGAGTAGTGGTCCTTTTCTGTGGGAGGAAACCGGAGTTGGAGACGAGACCTTACTCCTTGTTGCGTACACGTTAAATATGACTCGTCTATATCCACACATTAGATAGACTACACACAGATCATATAAATCACAAACATGTTATATTTACAATATCTACACTTGATGTGTTTATAAAACAATTACATTATCACGCTGAGTTGCACTAAACAAGGCTTTCATTGGAGGGGATGGTTGGGGTGGGGTGGCGGAGGGATGGGGATAGTTAAAACCAACAATCAACAAAGTAAGGGATGGGACAAGCTCTCTGTGGTGGTTTTAGTACGCACACAAGAAAAACACCGAGAAAATAAATAAAATGATTTTTAACGTCCTACGCTTTTGTCCCGACCTGGTTAATTATGATGGCCATCACACTGCATTAATTTTAATACTAGGTACAGCTACATTAAATAATTTGTAGGGTCTAGTAGGTGTCTTTTAATAGTTGCGGGGCGGGTTGAGTCAACCGGCATGGTTTCGAATATCCGGTGGTACGTGGCAAGGAGTAGGGTCGCCTGTCCAACCTAGTGGGTTTTCTCCGGGTACTCCGTTTCCTCCCACTGCTAGAGACCCCTACGCCCAAGCGAATTATTGAAATAGAATTAAACCAAATTATGTTAGTGCCAAAATGACCTAGCTGGCGTCGAGCGGAGGTGAAACCCCATTTCTATCTCTCTCTCTCTCTCTTTGGCAGTGGCGAGGGGTTGGAAGGGGTTGGGGGCTGCGAATTGAAATGGCATATTCCTTGTCATCTACACGCCTGGGACTAAAACCTCCCCTCTCGGTTCAAAATCGGCGTTAGATCACTCGTCCACCCCCTTACTCCCGTACCCCTCCACATCCCTCCACACTCCAGGCCACCGCTACAGAACACTGCTAAGAGCCGCTGGTCATAGTCGACAAGTAATTTAGCCGAGTATTTGATAGATATTGGCACGGATGCGAGAATTGGTTTCTGTGTCATATTAAACCCTGCAATTGGTCAGATATTCGTCTTTGATTATAAACACCAGACACTAAGCTTAAAGTATCAATCGTCAGGCCGAGGAAAATAATCTTACAGATCTAGTACGATCGGTGTTTGTAGTCGTGCTGGCGGGACGGATGTGTCGTGCTTGCGGGATGGATGTGTACAGATAACTATCGAGAGAGACACGGTTTATGTGAGGACTTTGAATGTGGATTGTCGCAGAAAATGACGCTTACAATAGATTGTGGTGATTTTGTTTGTTTTTTTTTCAGAATTATAAGGCTTTGTTAATATTTATATTTGGGTTTTTAGTTTTCTAAACTTATTCTTTAATCTGACACCTAAAGTTACAGTATCGTACAACTTTATCTAAATTAAGACATCAATATACGGACCGTATAATGGGGAAACTTTATACCCTCTAAGGAAAGACCACTTTATACGACCTCTAAACAGTAACAACTGTCTCCGACCTGTACATTAGGACCACGGTAGCCTATACACCTCTAAATGTAGGAACACCCTATACGACCCCTTAGGCGGGAACATTCTAAAGTAAGACTTATTGGCGGTATTACATTATCAAACCCCGACAACTTCCAGTGATTGAGATTTAAAATTGTCTGACAAGCATGATGGTAGCACACAAAATATCGATTGACTTATGTACTATTTAAACCAGAATATTAAGACAGGGATGTGATCAGAGATGGAGTGCCATAGCTCCAGATAAGATAACTTCCTACAAAGGAGGTGAAAGTGTCGTAGCGCTAGTGGTAGGTCCCCACTATCACGATTTGCGCTACGACTGAAATCATGGTTTTAATCGGGGAGTAAACGTGATAATTCTCTTTCGTCAGACCGGGGTGACGTCCTTACAGCTCGTGGGCCCAATAGGGACAATCCTATCATACAACATCGCACGAGAGTGAGAACCTAAGTTAACATACGATAATATATACACATGGAGGTTATTAGTGATGGGGTGGCGTAGTTCTAGATTAATGTACAGTAACATAGCTTCCTACACGGCGAGGCGTTCAGTGATGGGGTGGCGTAGCTCTAGACAAATGTACAATAACATAGCTTCCTACACGAGGAGGTTGAGATGAAGTGGCGTAGCTCCAGACTAATGTACAGTAACATAGCTTCCTACAAGGTGGTGTAGCTCTAGACTAATGTATATGAAAGTTTAAGACACCTATATATAGTCTTAACAGTTTCTACGTTACACATTTTAAACCAATATTACAATAATACTAATATAAATCCATTATATACATACCACATAGGCTATATACATAGCATATAGGTTATATACATAACACACAGATTAAATACATAACACATAGATTGTATACATAACACATAAGTTATATATGCATAACACATAGGTTGTATACATAACACACAGATTATATACATAACACACAGATTATATACATAACACATAGATTATATAAATAACACATAGGTTAAATAAATAATACACAGAATATATACATAACACACAGGTTGTATACATAACACATAGGTTATATAAATAATACACAGATTATATACATAACACACAAGTTGTATACATAACACATAGATTATGATCACGATGGCAAGAAAACCTGAAACATTCCGTTCACCACCATTTATAATCTGGTGTCAACCTGACCACACAAATTAATAAAGCTCCATCGCGACGATTATTCCAAATTTAGAAATGCATTGTTATCGTAAACGAAAATTCTTGCTGTGCTTCAAGTAACGGACAAAACTGTCAATGGTGATACCACTAACGTTTATGTATTTAACATACATAAACAATCATTGCATAAAGTCCATTAATACATAATTGAAGAACAGCAAGATTTTTCGTTTACGATAACAATGCATTCCTGAACAATGCATTCCTAAATTTGAAATATTGGCTGCGCGCAGACGTGACGTTCACAATGGCGGTTCATTTCGAGTGAATTTTGTTTGTGTTTTTGGATCGCTAAATTCTACATGAAAATAATGTTGGATTGTTATAAATTTGTATCGGGTTTGGCAAGAAATGATTCCCTTTTGCGCACAAAGAAGAATCATAGTGAAAAATAGAAGGTAAGGATTCCAAATTAGCCATAGAACCGAGATGGTGAAAAATCCATATTTTCATATTAGTTGCCTATAGATCAAACCAGTAACGGTTAGAGGCCAAAGCCGATAAATACCGTTACTTATTGTAACTACACACAAACGGAAACACCAGCGTCGAAATGAAATCCATAAATCAATTACACTTTCTCAATGTAAGTGATTGGTATCGTACACAATGATTTTATGCTTCAATTGTCTCACTTGGTTGTTCACAATTCGTCTAAAATCTCATAAAACACAAGCATCCAAAACTGATTACACTTATCAATAGAATGAGATTAAATATCCACTTGCTGTAGGTCCCCAAAAAGTTTAAAACGACAAACGTTTAACACAGTAGAAATACACGCTGATAAATGACTTAAACAATTAGCTACAAGTTAAATACAAACGATCCGAGTTTATCCAGCTATGCTATTATTGAGTTCAGCCAACTATGTTACTATTGGATTCGTCCAGCTATGCTATTATTGAGTTCAGCCAACTATATTACTATTGAGTTCAACCGACCGTGCTATTATTGAGTTCAAATCACCGTGCTATTATTGAGTTCAAATCACTGTGTTATTATTGAGTTCAAATCGCTGTGTTATTATTGACGCCAAACTCATTTTGGGTATACCATATATTATTGTTTTACGGCTGTCAACCTACATAACTCACTTGGTGCTTGAAAACGATACGATAATGCGTGTCAAAACCCGGTGCTATATGTGTAGAAACCAGTGATTGTTTTAATGTGGTTTTATATCATTACACACGTCCCAGTTTTATATCATTATACATGTCCCAGTTATATATCATTACACGCGTCTCTTTTTTACATCATTACACACATTCCAGTTTTATAACAAGATACACATGCCAGTTTGATATCATTATTACATACGTCCTTGTTTTATATCATTACACATGTCCCAGTTATATATCATTACACACGTCCCGTTTTATATCATTACACACATTCCAGTTTTATTACAAGACACACATTCCAGTTTGATATCATTACATACGTCCCTGTTTTATATCATTACACATGTCCCAGTTATATATCATTACACACGTCCCAGTTTTATATCATTACACATGTTCCAGTTTGATATCATTACATACATATACTCCCGGTTTTATATCATTACACATGTCCCAGTTTGATATCATTACACACATCCCAGTTTTATACCATTACACACGTCCCAGTTTTATATCATTATACATGTCTTAGTTTGATATCATTACATACATCCCGGTTTTAAACCATTACACACGTCCCAGTTTAATATCATTACATACGTCCCGGTTTTATACCATTACACACGTCCCAGTTTTAGACAGATGCGTTGTATTGGTGAATAACTGTAGTATCTAATCTTTATATTCCCGATGACTGAAGCTGATAGAAGTACGCATATTCATTTACAAAACAAATATGTAACACAATCGCCTGGACTGTCCGTGTGTCTTGATGGGGAGGTGAGGCCCTTTTGTGTCTTGATGGGGAAGTGGGGTCGCCTTGTGTCGTGGTGGGGGTAGGGAGAGTAGGGTCGCCCTGTGTCGTGATGGGGGATAGGGAGAGTGGGGTAGTCCTGTGTCATGATGGGAGCTAGTGAGAGTGAAGTGGTGGTGGGTAGGGATAGAGCGAGTAGAGTCGCCGTGTCCTGATGGGGGTAGGTTGAGTCGGGTAATTACACACCGCCCTATAAATGGATATATTTATATTATTTATCCTGACAAACATACACCACATGGCAAAACTTCTTCGGTTTCGTTTAACAATCAATACACAATATTTCAATATATTCCAGTAGGATTGATTGAACCAATTGATTCAAATCCAATCGCGTCCTGTGTGTGTCCAGTACGACAGATCGCGAGACACATATCGCCCAGGATACAAATCTTAAATTCACAATATCAATCGCTAAAAAGATTTAAATACCGAGGGTGGAGTAGAGTTGTTAAAACAGTTCTTACAAATCTGATCACTAACCATTTCCTGGGTCCATTTGCACTACTGGACCTTCCATGTCAACCAAAATCTTCCCGCCAATTATCTTGTGTTCTATTTAACTATCCGTATTATTCCACATTTCTGGTCGCCATTCATTTTTGTGGCTTGGGTCCGTTAACGATATAAATAAATGTCAATCAAAACAAAACTGGTGGCAAACTGTTTTAAGAAACTTTATGATCCGTGGCCATTTTTATTTCAGATGGCATCCCCGTTAGATTCGCTTTTATGCATGTAGCTGTAGTGTGTCATGGTGTAGAGGCGGACTCCTTCTTTATACTGGTTGGTCTGGCAACCCAACGCCTTCCTGAACGCGGTTCTAAATTTGACGGATACGATGTTATAGATAAGGGGATTCCCAGCACTGTTCATATAGACCAGTAAACGAATAGCGTTCATTACATTAAGATAGTGTTCGAGATCGAGGTCGTTGAGGGCGTGAGGCGAGTATATGGTCAGTAGAACTAAGATTCGAAACGGCAAGAGACAGACGAAGAAAAGGATGATAATACCGACGAGCATGCACACCAACTGTTTGTGGGAATCGGACGATTGGGTCTTCTTGCTGTCTTTCATGTCTTTCGACATGCTGTCCTTCACGACCCGCAGAATAATCACCACGTACACTACAATCAACATGGCGAATGGAACGACGAAAAACACACAAAATATCACCACAACAAAGGCTCGTTTAACGCCTGAATCTATGGGCGTCGTGCAAATATCAACGTCCTCTTTATAACTGAAGTGATATTGTCTTTGAGTTTCAGCCATTAAAAAGAAGGGTACAGCAAAGGCAGCGGCACAGATCCACATAATGGCGATCAGTATCATCTTATTCCTACTGTTGCTTCCGGAATAGGCCTTAAACGGATAACAGACGGCGTAGAAACGGCCAAAGCTGATGGCCATGATAATCAAAATGGAGGCATGTGTCATCATATTCTCCAGAAACGCCACCATTTTGCCTGAAATGAGAGAAAAATAAATCATTATCAATCCAGAGACAAAAAGAAATGAAACAAATTTTAGTTTAAAGGTCGTACAGTGTCCTATGAGGGACATTTTACCCGGACAGCGGCGCTAAGACCCACTCTTATATCGAACTCTAACTGCCACGGGATCTTTCACGTGCACGCCAATGCGTACACGGGACCTGCGTTTTTCGTCCTCAACCACTGGCAAAGGGAAATCACGCCGGAGAATCCCAATGAACATTCTCGGCGACATCCGGATAAGCGAGCCAGTGTCTTACCCACTTAACCGCCGTAACCCTGGGATAAAAAGTAGCGGAGGATTTTGCAGATATTTATGAAGTTAATAATGGTTTATGATGGAACATCCAAGATGAATAAGCTGCCATAAATACAGTATTATGTTCCATCATCACCAGGATCTTTTACCATTGACTAGTCATCTTGGGCTCCCGTTACAAATACACAAGAACATAATTTAATAAATAAAATGTTATTTTCAAAAATCGATACTTGAAAATCATTAATTCTCCGTGTTATTACATTTTGATTTACAGATTACGCCTAATGACGAGCACGTAAAAGATTCCTTGAATTCGAAATAGGGGTAACATTTCGCTCAAAGTCCACTGGATGGAGTAGGTTGGTTTTCATTTGACCACTCTGTACATCAGTTGGACACCCAACCCTATTTTCACTGCTAAAGATCCCTACGCGCGAGCAAATTATTGAAATAAAATTAAACCATATGTTAGTACCGAAATGACCTAGTTTGTGTCGAGTGGATGTTAAACCCCATTTCTCTCTCTGTCCCTCTCTCTGTCCCTCTCTCTGTCTCTGTCTCTCTCTCAACAGTATTTTATGGTGTAATACGGCCATCAGTAATAAATTGATGGAAAGAATAAAACAAGTTCCTTGCAAATTTAAATAATCGAATTTATCTTATTTTTCTTCAGTGTTAATAAAACAAATAGCTACAAATTCCCTACAAGAAAACAAATAAATGTCTAAGATGTTTCTATCTAAAAGATAAATTAACTGGCCTAAGCCCACCTTTCACAGCGTTCAAACAATTTGGTAAAATGTAACCATATCGATTATGTTAGACGTTTTAACGGAAATAAGAAATAAATATTTGTAATACGACTCAGTTCTTAAATTGTTTATTGTGACCTCCACAAGCAAACTTGCGATCTGTCTTTAGAATGAAATATACTTTTTACTGCGCCACGACAAACTCAGAGATAATAAACTTTGTTTAGCAGATGAATTAATTCAATATGTTTTGACTTAGACGTCTACATCAAATGTTGAAATGTTGATTGATATTTAAAATATAAGCGGTATTTTCCCAAACTCTGATTTCCTGGAAAATTTGATAAACGTCTAATGGAAGTTCTAGAAATTAATCATGTTTTGATAAATCGTTTTAAAGAATATCCAACCGTTATTAATTGTGTTTCAAAAATGTGATTTACGTAACCGGAAATATTTCTGCGGTGTCCAGACAAGTGCGCAATTGTTCGAGGAACATGCATGCGAAATATTTGGATTAGCAGAGCCGTTAGATTTATTCTACAAATAGCGTCGCTTCGTTGTCAATAAAGTTACCCTATCAGACATAAGCTGTAAAGAGCCAGCTTATGTAACTAACGAATCGTTCCCTTGACATTATGAAGATTACCAAATGATTCAATATGCCAACTCAAGGATATATAAAGATATAATAGTATTCTTTGTCCTGCGATCACGAGACGGTAAATAGATTATATGACATATCCTGTCTGTAGCTTCAACATCAGACGTTCATTTCCTCGACAGGTCAATACCAGTAAAATATACGACTATTTACTCAACTAATCTCTGTAAATATTCAAGATATCAATATCACTAATATCTTCAAACACAAAGATAAATAAGATTTGTAAAATTGCAACTGTCAGAAAGATAGACGTAAACCAGTTTAATTCAATCTACCGATCAGAGTATATCCTACTCAATTATAATATAATATAAACAATCCAATATTTAACGTACTGATGGAATCATATAGGCCAGATAAATCAACATATCGGCATTTATATTTCAGGACCACAATGGAAATATGTTTAACACAAATATGTGTGCTTTTGATGTCATCGTTGATTCGTCATGATCAGGTTTGGAAATCCCAATGAGACTATTTATTTATTTATTTATTAAGTTTAGGTGCAATGCATATTGTTGTTGTTTTTTTTATCTGTTTATGATGCATCAATAAAAATCTTATCTTATCTTATTTTATATTTAACGTGTGAATGGGTTCATGCAAACATGGATAATTTGCTGAGATCAGCTATATAATTTGCTGAGATCAGCTATATAATTTGCTGAGATCAGCTATATAATTTGCTGAGATCAGCTATATAATTTGCTGAGATCAGCTATATAATTTGCTGAGATCAGCTATATAATTATATGTCATATAGATGACATAAAATGGTGCTTAACGTCCCACTGCTGTGATCCGACTGGGTTAATGACGACGGGCATACGGCATACAGTGTGCTACAAGGAGGGTGTCCGGGCAACGGAGCTACGGCCTACTCTTATATCTTATTACAACTCCCAATGGGTCTTTTATGTTCGATTCTATTTGTACACTGGAGTTTGGTTTTTCGGATCATCCCAACAACAGCCGTCTCTATCAAGGCCTCCATTCTGCTAGGGCCTTATGTAGGATTTTAAAACTTGGGGTGCGGTAGAGTGGTGGGAGGGGGCGCCAAAATAATGTTCGGGTTACTGAGCGGGAGCGGCGACACCCAGACACCCCCACCCTCCCCGAAAAGTTTGAACATTTGACTGCCGAATATTTTGTAGGAGAGGCAGTTGCTCCTATAGCCCCCGCCCCTCGGACCCGCATCTGTGGGGCGCCCAAAGCCCCAATAGGTGATATAAAACTGTGGGCGGCCTTAACACCAGCCGATTGATCAGTGCCTTAAGAGCATCACCGTGTGATCATAACCATGTGTATTATTTTGTCATCGAGAGGTTGTCAAAGTTTTCGAGGGGGCGCCTTATTTTTTGGGGGGGTGCAGTGTACCCCCTGCACCCCCGCTAAATACAGCCCTGCATCCTGCATCTCTGAAAAAGAGAGACCACACCTGAAAATCCCGATGACATTTTCTCGACCTAAAGACTAGCGAGCCATCGCCCTACCGACTGAGCAACTGTGAATCCCATAATTGAGTATAATATGGTTGTCATAGATAAGCCCACACTGATCAGCAGTGAATATTTGCTAGGCCGCTACAATCACGGATAAGGATGACATCGATGCGACATAATGAGTCACAAATAATACTATTAACTTTTTTCCTCCCACAAATTCTAAAAACATTTTTTTTTTATGTATTAGAAAAGTAAATAAAGACGTTTGAAGGGTTTTTTTTAGGTAAAAATTATTTCCTATTTAGTGTAAATGGGTATTAAAATGAGTAAATGGCACCATTCTGCTCAAACTAGTAACGTCTTATGTAAACAATGAACGCGCCATTAAGCCAATGATTGACGTTGCATGCTGTGACGTCGGGGGTTGAGGGCAGTCATCTTTACAGAGATATTAGAACACTTTCGTAATTCTCTGTGAGACAGATTGAGAAAGTCCGTGTTTATATTTTCAAGAATAATATGTAAAGCAATAGAATCCAATAGAATAATACCATTAATTAAACTGTTATTTATTGAATAAATATATTGTAATCAGATATTTATATAAACCAATCTGTATCTAGACAAGGACTGGATGACGGATAGACATAAGTGGCACAAATTGTCAGTCTAAAGAAAATAGATATTGTTGTTTTTATTCTATAGTATCAATAAAGCATGTACATGCCTAATCTACCAGTATGTTTATATTACTAATTTAATCGATTAATATATTGTTATCTTTATTTTATCGTATCACTATAAATCATTTATAGGGTGTTTATTTTTCTTATTTAATCAATAATAAGTTAAACATAAACCAATGTTTATATTTCTATTTTAATCATTTAGAAGTAAATGTATGACCAATATGTCCCTTTGAATGAAACAAGCTAAATATTGTTTAACGTCCCGCACCCTGGACAAATAAAGACAGACATCTTGCTGTTAGTATTTTTATTGTTATATTTCATTGTATAGTATAGCCTATAGTTGTATTTATTGTACATAATTTTTTGTCACTATTTCAATATGATATTGTATATTTACTTATCACATTTTAGTCGCATCTTGATTAAAGCCCTTTCCTTCACTTGTCTTTTAAATAACGTATTGTAACTTGGTCAGATGAGTTAAAGTTGAGACATGACGTATTATGATAGGCGTACGAGAAGGGGGTATGGGGGGGGAGTGGATTTAAAAATACAAATCTTAAGACTTGAACACTCTATTGTTTGGAGTACAGTAAGCCACAATTAACATTTTAAGAACCTAACTACATTTTTGGGGCACCAACCACCACTGCCCCCCCCCCACATTCAAAAATTTCCCCGTACGCCTATGCGTATTTTGTTAATATATTAATGGTAGCAGACCAACTGCTAATTAAGAGAACCCACCCAGCACAGTCACCACTTTAAAGCCCCAGTAACACGATCAAACTGCTTATCCACTGAACCCACCCAGCGCATCCATTCCTTTAAAGCACCAGTAACAGGGCCATCGTCTAATCAACAGAACTCGCCCAACACAGCTACCCACTTTAAAGCCAAAGAAACACGATAAAACTTCTAATCGACATAATCACCCAGCACAACCGGCCCTTTAAAGCCCTAGTAATACGACCAACCTCTTATCAAGGGAGCTCACCGAGCACATCCACCCCTTTAAGGCCCTAGTAACACGATCAACCTCTAACCGGGAGAACCAGGCACTATAGGTCTGTGGTGACCATTAAAGCAAAGAACACAGTCTCCATATGTGCAGTTTAAAGCTACAATGTCATATTTTTTTGTAATAAAATAAAGCCCTAAAACAGATGGCATCTATAAACAGCCCCACTTTGTTAAAGAATAATCCTATAATTCAATATTGCCAATCGAGAAATTGGCAAAATATCATTTTCATCTTCAAATTCAAACATTTGAAGATAGCTATTCCATTGCGGGAATAGAAAAACCAGGAAGGTAATTGTGTTATTATTTCCGGCGTGAATGGTATCCAGTGTGGGAAATAATGCCTATGATTGTATAATAGTGAGTTGACAACATTTTGAACAAAAGACATTGAAATAATTATGTTTTGACTTTCTTAGAAAATATGAAATTCTCGCTTTAACAGTGTAAGGCTGGGGGAAATATTATAATGACGCCCCTATTGCCATTACTCGTGTGTGTGTAAGATGTGTAATATAAGCATAATACCTGTTACAAAGAAACTTATAAACGTTATATCTCCATTATAAACGTTATATCTCCATTATAAACGTTATATCTCCACATGTGTTTAGGAATGTGTCCGATTTTGGCAGGTGGATATCAGTTCAATACGTTTAAAGGCAGTAAATTGATGGAAAACCAGACAAGGAAAATTGTCTAGTCATTCGAATGGGACGTGTACAAATTGCCGTACAAGTAAAAGATTCCTTGACGATTGCAATTCGATATAGGAGTAGACCGTGGTGCCGCTGTCCGGACAAAATTTCCCTCCTAGCACAGTGTGTGGAAGTGAAATAAAATAGGGGGTTTACGTCTTACAGTGTATGATGTATGCCCGTCTTCATCAGCCCGGTCAGGTGCAGAACAGCAGGACGTTAAACCCCATTTCATTTCATTTATTGACGTCCTAAAAGCATCCTGTTTACGGGAGATTAAAAGGTTTAGAACACGTGGTGGTGTTTTTAACAATAATCACGGGCGGTGCGGTGTATCAAAAACCAACAAACTAACGCCGATAAGTCTAACTGTCAAATTATCTGATAAAAAACATCAATTTAAAGATTGTAAAAGTACTTTATCAATTAGATGGGAATCGATGAACGGAAATTAAAACCGTGTAATATAAATACAAGTATCGCATGTGAAACAAGGAACCTGTTCAACCCGTCAAATAACAATAGTTTATGGCTAATTGACATTTTGAGTGTTTTATGTGGTGGTGATTATATGTTTTGTTGAACGCATTATCTCTATCGTCATCGTTTCTGCAGCATATTCATTGCCTGGAATCGGCATCACCGTAGCCTGGACACAACTGTTTCTTACCATGCACGCTATCTAATGGCGCAATAAGAACTGACCCCCAATTAACAATGCATTCTCAGACTTAAGTTGAGAATTTGCTCAACTTCCAATCAGTATTTACATGTATTAGAATTATTTTTGATCAAGAAACACAAAACTTTGTACATCTAATACATTAAAGAAGTTTTATAAAGGCCTATATGTAGTTTAGCTAAAATAAGGTGAAGAATTTTGAGTAAATTCACAACTAAAGTCTGACAATGCCTTGTGTGCCCGGGGTCTGGTTTCGGAACGATGTTGTACTGTGTATACTATGTAATGGTAACGATGTCGTTATGAACACTATGTAATGGTAACGATGTCGTACTATGCACACTATGTAATGGTAACGATGTCGTACTATGTAATGGAGTAATGAGGACTGGTATCGTGACGGTGTTGTACTTTAGGCTATACACTGTAAGATTAATGAGACTCTACAATATTGATTGATGATCACTTATCGCTTGCTGTTGTTATCTCTAAATCCTTCTAATTTTGGTCTTTTTCCATCCCGAACATACAAAGTACATCATATAGCCCGTTCAGACGCTTAAGTTAAACTGTTTTAAAAAAAACCAGTAATCGTTTACCGGTTTAATTGGTGCAAATAAACCAGTTTAAAAGCCCCAGCTAGCGACCTGTCTTCGAGAAGGCTTTTTATTTTAAACTGGTTCATCTTGGCCGTTTAAACAGGTTGGTTTAGAAATCCCGGCTCTGACTTGCTTTGAGCATTGGTAGTATGCAGTAAGTTACATTATCGAAAGCGTGCGAGAATCGAATAAAGAACATGAAGCTACCCATGTGTAGTTAACTCGAACCTCCGACCAGAGAGGTCAGAATAGTTAAACTGGTTTGTCTTATAATACATGTGAACCTAACACGATGCCATGTCTTAAAACACCCAGCAATTTTGAACTGATTTGAAAAAAGCGTCTGAACTGTATAATAGATAGTCATATACACCACATTGTCTGGGTGAATTGTTAGTTAGTGATACAGGACGGAGGGTGTGACCAGACCCAGTAGACACGTCACCTGATGGTGGACACTGGTATTCGAGTTAGTTTAATGTATGGGCGGTTGTGTTGATATTCGAGTTAGTTGAGTGGATTGAATGTTGTGTTGGTATTCGTGTTAGTTAGGTGTATTGGAGGTTGTTTAGTATTCAAGTTAGTTTAGCGTTTTGGAAGTTGTGTTGATATTCAAGTTAGTTTAGTGAACCGGAGGTCGTGTTGGTATTCGTGTTAGTTTAGCGTATTGGAAGTTGTGTTGGTATTCAAGTTAGTTTAGTGAACTGGAGGTCGTGTTGGTATTCGTGTTAGTTTAGCGTATTGGAAGTTGTGTTAGTATTCAAGTTAGTTTAGTGAATTGGAGGTCGTGTTAGTATTCGTGTTAGTTAGGTGTATTGGGGGTTGTGTTGGTATTCGTGTTAGTTAGGTGTATTGGGGGTTGTGTTTTATTCGGGGTAGTTAGGTGTATTGGGGGTTGTGTTGGTATTCGTGTTAGTTAGGTGTATTGGGGGTTGTGTTTTATTCTGGGTAGTTAGGTGTATTGGGGGTTGTGTTGGTATTCGTGTTAGTTAGGTGTATTCGGGGTTGTGTTTTATTCTGGGTAGTTAGGTGTATTGGGGGTTGTGTTGGTATTCGTGTTAGTTAGGTGTATTCGGGGTTGTGTTTTATTCTGGGTAGTTAGGTGTATTGGAGGTCGTGTTAGTATTCGTGTTAGTTAGGTGTATTTGGGGTTAAGTGTTGGTATTCGTGTTAGTTAGGTGTATTGGGGGTTGTGTTGGTATTCGTGTTAGTTAGGTGTATTGGGGGTTGTGTTGGTATTCGTGTTAGTTAGGTGTATTGGGGGTTGTGTTGGTATTCGTGTTAGTTAGGTGTATTGGGGGTTGTGTTGGTATTCGTGTTAGTTAGGTGTATCCGGGGTTGTGTTTTATTCTGGGTAGTTTAGTGTACCGGGGATTGTGTGGTTTAAGTTAGAAGATTTTTACAAATACATAAAGTTTTACATATTAATATGGCGGGAAATCATGCCAAATATATTCTTGATATTTTTACCGTGATTGGATTAATTATTTGAAACCCACACACTGTTTCCATCTTTCTGATGAGTTCAAATGAAACAGAATAAATAATGGCGTAGGATTTTTTTTCTACATTCTTGTTACGGGGTAGACTTAGAACAGACTTAGTTGGATAAGAATATCCCTTTACATATTTAATAAGTTTCATGACTTCCCGAGAATAGCGCTACTGTGTTAATAGTTCCAGGCCATGAAGTGCGTCCAAAAATAACCCCACCTTTCTATACGATACACAAAATTCACCGAGTATCGGATGTGTTTATAAATTATTTAAGACTGATTACACAATAAAACTTACACAGGGCAATTAGTATACCATGTCTCTGTAGTCAATAAACGCGGGGGTGGGGTGGATGACCTAATGGTTAGCACGTGCGTGCTGTATCATACAGCCTCTCATTGAGTCAACTGGCGTGGTTTCGAATCCTCGGTTGTACGTGACAAGGAGTGAGGTCGCCTGTCCAGCCTCGTGGGTTTTCTCCTGGTCCTCCTGTCCCCCCACAGCTAAAGACCTCTACGCGCAAGCGAATAATTGAAATAAAATTA
The DNA here is from genome assembly GCA_948474765.1 of Patella depressa. NCBI lineage: Eukaryota > Metazoa > Mollusca > Gastropoda > Patellidae > Patella > Patella depressa. Next base: position 80,649,713 of record OX419717.1, read on the forward strand.
ATCCATATGTTAGTCCCGAAATGACCAAGTTTGTTTTCGAGTGGACGTTAACCCCCAATCTCTCTCTCTGAAGCCTGTACTGACATTGTCATTGAATCGATTTGCCTCTTTGATACACATAATTATAGAATTGTAACTTTTTCTAAAATGTCGTTTAAACATTATTTGACTCAGTTCGGGACTGAAATGAAATGGGGTTTAACGTCCTATTTTTCTGCACCAACTGGTTCAACGAAGACCAGTTATTCGATAATATCGCTTACCAACATGGACGTTACATACTTTAGACATTATACTCAATTCCTTTATTTCTGACCATCACCATGACATTTTTGCCGTAAATGAAACGTGGCTCTCCCAAAATTCCGACTCCGCATCCATGTGTGAACTTGTGCCAAATGGTTACGCTGTTATTCATGAATCAAGAAAGACCCCTTGGACAAATGCATAATTCTAGGTGACTTCAATATTGATATGCTAAAAAAATCTAAAAGTTTTATTCACGATGCGATAAATATATTCGACCTTAATCGGTTGATACATCAACCTACTCATTATTCCTGCAAATACCACACTTCTTTAATGGAATTGATATTAACCAGCGCAACTTTACGAACAACTGAAAATGGCGTACTTGACAACTTCTGTAGTGACCACTGTCCGGTATATTGCAAATTGGCATTCAACGTACAAAGACAACACAGTTTCAAGCGAACGGTATAGAATTACGAAAAAGCATATCTTGGTGGCATACAAAGGGACGTTATAGCTACTGGGTACAATCTTATCAATAGTTCAAATATAGAAGCATCGTGTGTCGAATTTACAAGCTCATTGGTCAATATAGCAAAAGCGAATATACCTTGCAAAATAGTGACAATTAGGCAACATGATAAACCATGGATGAATGACGCAATAAGACGTATGAAAAAGAAAACAAATAGATTACACAAAAAAGCGGTTAATAGGAATACAGACTCTGATTTGCACAATTTTAGGAAAATTAGAAATGACTACATAGACTTAATTAGAAAAAGCAAAAATGATTACTTGATAAAATAGACAAACAAATTAGCGACTCAGAAAACTTTGGAACAAAAACCTGGTGGAAACTTATTTTAAAATTCATATACTAAAACACATGCTGCTTCTACAAATGAACCACCCCGAACAGTCAATGGTAACACGTTGTTTACTCAATCAGAAAAAGCAAATGCCTTAAACTCATTCTTTATTAAACAATCACAACTAGATAGCACAAATAAATCTCTACCACCACTAGATATGAACCCTAATTGCATCGATAAGATTGTACCAAATCCAGGGGAAGTTAAAGGCATAATAGACAGCCTTGATACTACAAAAACCTCACGAGAATTCTAAAATACATCTCAAAAGAAATCAGTTATCCACTTTGCCAACTTTTTAAGCTATCATTAGATCTACACATTGTACCAAATATTTGGAAATTTGCAAACGTGGTCGCTATATTCTGCCACAAGCTGGATGCTGCGGTGGTTCGAGGAGATTTACTGCTCTGGTTTGAAAATTATTTAAAAAACAGACAACAATGTGTAACCATCAGTGGCACCTTCTCGGACCCTAGGAGCATCCCTGCTGGTGTTCCACAGGGATCTGTACTAGGCCCGCTTTTATTCTTAATATACATAAATGACACTGTGAACAATATAAATTCAAACAATAGATTATTTGCTGATGATTCCTCTTTATACTTAAAAATTGAAGACCCAGGGGCAAGTGCTGCTACCATTAACGATGACTTAAATCGAATCAAAAATTGGGCTAAGGCATGGCTGGTAACTTTTAACCCCCTAAAAACAGAGACACTGACTATTACTACTAAACCCCACATAGCTAACCCACCATTATTTATGAACCAGGTACAAATCAAAGAAGTAAGTGAACATAAACATCTAGGTCTAATCTTTCAAACTTACTGTAAATGGAATAATCATATAGATAGCATTGTAAGCAAAGTGTCCAAACTAGTAAATTGCCTTCGATCTCTAAAATATAGACTGAATAGAAAATCTTTAAACACAATATACTGCTCGTTTATTCTTCCATACTTTGATTATGCCGATATTATCTGGGATGGGTGCAGTGATTATTTAGCTAACAAACTAGAATCCCTACAATTAGATGCACTGCGCACTATCTGTGGGGCAGTAAGAGGTACTAGCCATGCCTTACTCTATAAAGAAACTGGGTTTGCTTCACTCTTGGAAAGACGCAGACGTCATAAATTAAAACTATTGTATAAAATCATTTACAAACTCGTGCCATCATATCTCTCTGACCTATTAGAACTGCCCTCTACCCTTATCAGTTATACCCTAAGAAACAAAGATAAACTAAAGGAAACTATAATGCAGAACCAAAATTTTCTCCGAGTCATTCTTCCCTTCCAGCATACGAGAATGGAACAAACTTAATGTTGAAATTAGAAACTCTCAATCCCTTGCTATCTTTGGAAATTCACTAAATAAATTAGATACTGTCCTACCATCATATTACTATCTAGGGATACGAAAACTACAAATAATCCACTGTAAGCTAAGAGTATGCTGCTTGAACCTACAAGGCCATAAATTCCCGACACGTCGATGATAGCCCTGCTTGCCTCTGCGGTCACAAATTTGAAGATACTGAACACTATTTACTCGTATGCCGCTTATATTCAGATGCAAGAAAACAGACAATCCACAACCTTCAACACAATCATAAAACAATTAGTTGTCTGTTGTATGGGTCAACTAAATTTAGTCCTCAGATAAACACACTTATTTTCCAAGAAGTCCAACCATTTATTCTCTTATCAAACAGATTTAAATCTACTAACCATATTGCAAGTCCTGCACTCTGTACAATCATCTAAGTCTCTACATTATCCATGGTGTATCATATATGTTCTATATTTATGTAATTATGTATGTAAATAATTATACTGTGTACATGTATCTAAATCAGAGAGAGGGGTTACACATAGGCATAACCTGTTCCCCAATCCAAATTCAGATTTAATGAATAAAAATATTGTTTATAAAAAAAGAGGAGGGTGTGTTGCTCTCATTTATAAATCATCCGTAAAAGTTTCAAAATAAGCGTTAAATTCTTTGAAAGTTTCGAATATTTGAATGTAAATTTAACCATCTCTAATAAAACTTGCGTTATGCAGTTATTTATAGACCTCCATCTAAATCCGATTAAAAGTTCTTTGCAGAATTTCAGGAGCTACTTAGTACATTTACTTTAACAAATACGGAGATATTAATAGTCGGAGATTTTAATTTCCACTTTGATATACCAAACAATGCGTCTGTCATAAATCCAACATACAACTGTGGACACACTTTGGATCTCATAATTTCCCGTGATGAATCAGATTTGTTAGGAAATCTGCAAGTAAAGGACTTTTCATTATCCGACCATTTTTCCATTCTATTTGATCTGTGTGTTCCAAAACCAATTCTACCCGTCAAAACTGTAACATTTAGAAAATTGAAAACGTTAGATCCAGGCTTTTTTTACTGCTAATATCTATCAATCCGAATTCAGCAACATATCATCCTTACCTGATGTTGACACCAAAGCTGAATGTTATTTCAAAATCTTAAGATCTGTATTGGATGAATTGGCACCGGAACAGTCAAAGACTTTCAACGTGAGAATAAACTCTGCTTGGTTCAATAATGAAATCCTTGATACAAAGCGAAAACGTAATAAGGCTGAACGTGTTTGGCGCAAGTCTCAACTCACAGTTCACAAACAGATATATAAATCGCTAAAATCAAACATAACGCTAACGCTACAATATACGTCCACATTCCTGCTTTGATTGATATGGTACTTTGTCAAGAAGGCTAGGCGTTTGGTTTGTTTAGCGTTGAGGGTCGTGCACCAACATTAATAGTTGCCGTCCTTAGAGTATAAGGAATAACTATACCAAGATAATCCATTCAGAATTGTGCCTTCCCAACCCTAAAGGCAAAAAGTGGGCGTGGCTCTGACCCTGGGGGTCAGGACATTCATCAAAATCAATAGTGGACGCCCTCAGGCTATAAGGAATACATAAACCAAGTACCAAGCTGATTCATTCAGAATTGCGGCCTGTAAACGACAAAAACAAAAATTGGTCGTGTCTTGCCTGTGTGAGTCGGGACATGCAGTTGACGTCCTTAGGCTACATGGAATACATATCCCAAGTTTAAAGACGATCCATTAAGAATCGTGGCCTGTAGACAACACACATAGACACGAAGTAAAAATGGGCATGGCTCTGCCCCTGGGGGTTAGGAAATCACCAAAAACAATAGGGGTCATCTTTAGCGTATAAGGAATAGGGTTGTAAAGTTTTAAAAGGATCTGTTAAGAATTGCATCCTGTAGGCGAACACAAGACACAAAAGCATTGGGCGTGGCTCTGTCCCAGGGGGTCCGTCATGCACCAAAAATAATAGTGGTCAGCCTTAGGGTATAAGGAATAAGTATAAAAAAAGTTTTCAAGATGATCGATTAAGAATTGTGGGCTGTAGGTGACACACAGACAGACAAACAAAAAAAATGGGCGTGGCACTGTCCCTTGGGGTTGGGCATGCACCAAAAACAATAGGGATCTACCTTAAGGTACCAAGAATAAGTATTCAAAGTTTCAAGATGATACATTAGGAAATGCAGCCTGTAGACGACAGACAAACAAATACAAGAAATGGGTGTTGCTGTCCCACGGGGGTCGGGCATGCACCCAAAACAAAAGGGGTCATCCGTAGGGTATAAGGAATAAGTATTTTAAGTTTCAAGATGACCGATTAAGAATTGTGGCCTGTAGGCGACACACAAAAAGAAAATGGGCGTGACTCTGCCCATGGGGGTTGGGCATGCACCCCAAATGATAGAAATGTTCCTTAGGGTACAAAGAATAATCATTCAAAGTTTCAAGATGATACGTTAAGAAATGTGGCTTGTAGACGACAAACAAATGTGGCTTGTAGACGACAAACTAATAAATACAAGGAATGGGCGTGGCTCTGCCATTGGGGGTCGGGCATGCACCAAAAACAATACGGATCATCCTTAGGGTAAGTATACAAAGTTTTATGAAAATCCAGTTAGAATTGTGCCTTCTAGGCGACACAGAGACACACAAAAAGAAAATGGGCGTGGCTCTGCCCCTGGGGGTTGGGTATGCACCCCAAACGATAGGGATCATCCTTAGAGTATAAAGAGTAAGTATACAAAGTTTTAAAGAAAATCCAATAAGAATTGCGGCCTGTAGGCGACACAAAGACACACGATAAGAAAATGGGTGTGGCTCTGCCCCAGGGGGTTGGGCATGCACCCCAAATGATAGGGATGTTCCTTAGGGTACAAAGAATGTGTATGCTAAGTTTCACAATTATAAGTTAAGAAATGTGGCCTGTAGACGACAAACAAATACATACTAGAAATGGGCGTGGCTCTGTCCCTGGGGGTCGGGCATGCACCAAAAACAATAGAGATCTTCCTTAGGGTATAAGGAATATGTATACCAAGTTTGAAGAAAATCCAGTAAGAATTGCGCCGTGTAGGCGACACAAAGACACACGAAAAGAAAATGGGCGTGGCTCTGCCCCTGGGGTGGGGCATACACCCCAAACGATAGGGATGTTCCTTAGGGTACAAAGAATGTGTATGCAAAGTTTCAAGATTATAAGTTAAGAAATGTGGCCTGTAGACGACAAACAAACAAATACTAGAAATGGGCGTGGCTCGGCCCCTGGGGGTCGGGCATGCCCCAAAAACAATAGGGATCTTCCTTGGGGTATAAGGAATAAGTATACCAAGTTTGAAGAAAATCCATGAAGAATTGCGGCCTGTAGGCGAAACACACACACACACACACACACACACACACACACACACACACACACACACCCACACACACACACACACACACACACACACACACACACACACACACACACACACACACACACACACACACACACACACACACACACACACACACACACACACACACACACACACACACACACACACACACACACACACACACACACACACCTACATGTATATGGTGTAAATCGAGGACTTTGACTGAATCCTCGCAATCGAGGTCTTGATAAATACTGCATGTAGGTGAAAAACATCATTATTTCTGAACTCTATTACATCAAAGGATTATGAAAAGGTATAAATTATACCCGAATTCATATATTTTATGCATTTGACTTTTTACGGAAGAAATGCGGACACACGGGTGTTTGCGATTATTTGGGGAAATACGGCCGAACGAGTCCCTATGCTAGATACACCTAATCGAGGACACACATGGTGTGTGTTGGGAACGCCGCCAAACGAGGTCATTTTGCTCTATACTACCATATTGTGGACTTGACATTTATTGTGGTCTTTAACCTGTAAATAACTACATTTTTGTCTCCCCTTTGACCACACATGTGAAAATTTCAATATAACTGTTTAAAATCGAAGTATGGCACAATATCGCGGTAGAACAGTCATGTATTTATCAATGTGATCAACCGAGGACGCACATTATGTTTTAATACCGTCAAATGGGGACTTCGTGTATGGTGAACACCAGCAACCGAGTACATACACACTCACATCCGAGGACGTTACAGGTGTATGCCAATAATATAAATTCAGTTGGTTCAACACTCTATATCCGAGAACAGGCCCCCTTTGACCACAGGCGCAGCCCATTGAAAAAACATTTTTTATTGATTCAGCCAATTAAAACTTTTAATTTTCTGACTGAGGTCTTACAAAGTGTATGTAACCAATCGAGGACCTCTGGACTTGAAACTCACTGTGGTCTTAAACCTTTAAATAACTAAATTTTTGTCCCCCCTTTGACCACACATGGGATAAAAACACAAATTAACCTTTTATAATTGATGTTCGGTGCATAATACCGCGATATAACAGTTATTTATTAATGTGACCAACCGAGGACGCACATTATGTTTTAATACCGACAAATGGGAACTTTGTGTATGGTGAAAACTAACAACCGAGTACACACACACTCACATCCGAGGACTTTAGAAGTGTATACCAATGCGGTGTTTACAAACTCTCTAATCCTCATTTAATTATCAACAAGCTGTACATAATTACTTTTAAAGACATTTTAAATGTGAATCTTCAAGATATGACCATGAATTTCAAAGACACTAACTTGATTTGTAAGAAACACTTTACGTCTGACGATCGCCCTTCGATAGAGGGTAAAAAGTTAGATAAAACTAATTTTTATTGAAAAGTCAAGTTGACATTTGAAAAGTCATGTTGACAATTGAAAAGTCAAGTTGACATTTGAAAAGTCAAGTTGACATCTTGAAATGTCAAGCTTGTATATTGAAATATACTCGATTCTCTCTCGCAGGCAGCGACAAGGTCGGAAGGCGGGGATCGTTTAGCCCGATCTCTCGTCCCGTCTTCGTACGATTCAAAGTTGTAAGGAGACAGGGGGCGAGGTCGACCACCCAGCCAGCGGAGATCGATTTCTCCAGTCCCCCCGACAGACCCGAAACGTTCAGGTGTACGCTTACACAGCGGCACAGGCTGGCTCGTTCGATTGTCAAAACAGCGGGTCTCACCTACTACCCCGATTATCAGCCCACAGCGTGCTCGAGATGGTCTCTTGCCCATCCGGTAGCACGTCTCGTCTCAACCTAGCTCGATCGAGCGAATCGCCGGACGACTTTGTGGTCTTGTGGTCTCCCTCTTCGCCTGATGTTACGCAGCGAACGAGGCCGGCGATGTTCAGTCCTGGCTACTGTCCTCCCGCTCTTTCGCCTCCCCCATCTCGCCCTCGCTCTTCGGTTGCTCACCTTCCCTTCAGGGGAGTAGGGCAAAGGGAGACGGGTGAATGCGACTGGGGTCTATATGGTTGATCCTGCCAGTGGTCATATGCTTGTCTATAAGCTTAAGCTATGGAAGTCTTCGTTCAAGTTTGTTCCTTTCGGGAAGCGAGCCGAAACTGCACACGGCTCATTTTCGTTTCCCGACGAGGGGAACGGCATTTATTTTCTATACCAGATCGCCCTAGCCTGCGAAGCTACCGTCAAAAGTAGCGACGGGGCGAAGCGACAAGTGTTGAAATCCGAATAACTTTGCCAATCGCGGGGTCTTTCCGGCCTCCCAAAGTTTTTGCCATGAAGTGTCTGTCCCATCAATTGGCGATGTACGGCTACCTGCCTACCACGGTGTTGACGGGTAACGCGGAATCAGGGTTGGAATCTGGAGAGGGAGCCTGCAAACAGCTACCACCTCCAAGGAGGGCAGCAGACGCGCAACATACGAAAAATAACGTGGTGCGGCCATTTCGTCGTCGGCGCAGGAGGAATAAGCGCAATTTAAAAGAGTGTGCGAGGAGCTATTGGAGAGAACCCGCCGCATTTTCTGTCTACCTTGAAAACATTAAGAGTGCTAAAGGCAGGCTAATACCCCTAGCCTAAATATTTCGTCGTTGGAATAAGTGGGGTGGTCCTGTCGACTTTCTGACGTCGCTTTTGCTTTCGATTTCGCCGGAGAGCTAGGGTTCGAGAGGAATGTAGGGGGCGAGCGTACCAGGCGGGGAGAAGAGGAAAGCGCCTATGGTCTTGGTTTGGTCAGACGAGGAACCCGCCCCGAGAGGGGAGGTTGGGATTGTTCCTTCGGGGGCAGTCTCGCCTGCAACGGGTTAACCGTGCCAATGGTCTTTAACTCCGTGAACGAAGAATTCCAAGTAGGCGCCCGTCATCAGCTGGCGCCGATTGAGTTCCTGCCTTTTGTACACACCGCCGGTCGCTACCTCCGATAGAATGGCTAAGACTGGGCCTGTCTTCGGACGGGCTCGGAAAGGCGTTCGAGCTTAATCATTTAGATGAAGTAAAAGTCGTTACAAGGTTTCCGGATGTGAACCTGCTGAAGCATCATTACCGTATCTTCGGTATCATTACCGTATCTTCGGTCTCTTTCTTCCCTGTGCGAGAGATGACGGAACCCTCACCATCGAAACTTTACCACCGTTTTACCAGGTCGCTCTTCTTCTACTTCAGACGCCAGGAGGCTTGTCCTGGGCGGATGGGAAGATGCATGGCTTCGGTTGTGGCTTCTCTCTTGTCGGTACGTGTTTCCCGACCCTCCCTCTCCGCTCCTCTCTTTCCCTCCTCTCCTGTGTGGTTCGGAGGAGAGAGAGAGACACACAGAGAGTGAGCGAACGAGCGGGCACGTTCAAAGAGTTTCGGTCGTCAGCACCAGAACCGCCGGTGATCTTCTCTTTTTTGTCACACTAGGATGGAACTTTTTTTGACACGAGTCGTCGTCGTGAAACTTCGGCGCAGTATTTCTTTTATCCGAAGCATCCCTGAATGAAATATCCTCAAAGGGCCCCTGATAAGTCATCATGACATCGCCGATGCTTCGGTAATGCCTAGGGGGAGATTGGGGCCGTCGCAAGCCATATGGAATCATCTGGATTACTGCGAAAAATTTCAAAGTTTGTATTGAAAATTTGGCCGATACTTCCCCGATTTAAATATCCTCAAAAGTCACCTAACACTTGGGCAAGACATCTCACATGCTTCGCTGATGCCCTGGAGTTTCCTTGTGAGTCTGGAAAGATCCGGAAATGTCCCCTGGTCTGACAATGCAAGCATTGAAACTTTTCGTAGTTCTCCACAAGGCTAGCTATGCCCCGGAAGCTCCCCTGGGACACCCGCAAACCTGTTACGGACGCTATAACCCTGTTCCCGAAACAAGGCAATCATCCCCGGAGTTTCCTTGTGGATCTGGAAAGCTCCGGTGATGCCTTCCCGACCTGTTTTTCTGGCAATTCTCCTGTGGTCTCCCGTTGAGTAAGCGGTAAACCTGTTCCCGACGCCTCCCGAGGTTAATCATTTTTTTTCTGTAGTACATCCGCAAGGCAAAAATTGTCCAGTTTTATCTACACATTATATAACAATTGTGACTGTCTTAATACGTCCTAACAGGTGTCACTACTCACTAATATTTCAATTGCTGTAAGTTTTTTTTTAAAATTTACGCTTATTATTTCGGCAATAATCTTATTGTATGTTTACCCAGATAAAAAAATTCGAAATTTCAGACAGAAAAAATGTAATGACTAGATGGCTAGATTTTTTTAAATATCGCACGGTTTGAAAATGGTTATAAATTTTAGATATAGCAGAAAACGAATTTCTCCCATGTGACTATATATGATGTGTATGGCTGAAATCGGTTAACCGAGGACTTGATACACTCGCTGTACAATAAACACTAACTGCGGACTTGATACACACAATCATACTTTTGCCTTTTGAGATCACACACACGACAGATACACCCTAACTGCAGAATACCGCCTAATGCGGAACACCTCAGATCGACCTTAAAATCAAATGGGGTATTAAATCAAGGCTTCTGAACATCGTGGCAGTCCTGGTTTCAGTTCAAAAAGTCCTCGATTGAACCGAGGACGTCCTCGGTTGACAGAGGTCCGCGATTAGAAGGTGTGTATTCAGATGTGTGTCCTCGATATACACCATATACAAACGCACACACACACACACACACACACACACACACACACACACACACACACACACACACACACACACACACACACACACACACACACACACACACACACACACACACACACACACACACACACACACACACACACACACACACACACACACACACACACACACACACACACACACACACACACACACACACACACACACACACACACACACACACACACACACACACACACACACACACACACACACACACACACACACACACACACACACACACACACACACACACACACACACACACACACACACACACACACACACACACACACACACACACACACACACACACACACACACACACACACACACACACACACACACACACACACACACACACACACACACACACACACACACACACACACACACACACACACACACACACACACACACACACACACACACACACACACACACACACACACACACACACACACACACACACACACACACACACACACACACACACACACACACACACACACACACACACACACACACACACACACACACACACACACACACACACACACACACACACACACACACACACACACACACACACACACACACACACACACACACACACACACACACACACACACACACACACACACACACACACACACACACACACACACACACACACACACACACACACACACACACACACACACACACACACACACACACACACACACACACACACACACACACACACACACACACACACACACACACACACACACACACACACACACACACACACACACACACACACACACACACACACACACACACACACACACACACACACACACACACACACACACACACACACACACACACACACACACACACACACACACACACACACACACACACACACACACACACACACACACACACACACACACACACACACACACACACACACACACACACACACACACACACACACACACACACACACACACACACACACACACACACACACACACACACACACACACACACACACACACACGGGTGTACCTATCTGAGGAAGGGTCCTTGTTGGGAGACCCCCATGTGAGGAATTTGACTAAGGAGGACAGCCTCATGTAGGCAAGCCTTTCAAACGGCCTTATGAGGTTTTTAAAAATTTCCAGTTTGCACACATATTGTGCAGCTCATCTATCCATTAAGAGGAAAAAATGGGTTGTCTCCCCTTTGACCACAGTTGAAGAGCTGACTTTCAAAAGGGAAGCCTTTAAACAGCCTTATGAGGTTTTTATACGCCCACATTTTCATGTGGACGTATTATGCCGTCGCCCATGTCCGTCCGGACGTCCGCCCACAAATTGTTTGTGAGGTCACAATTCTTATCCGATTTTGACGGAACTTGGAATATACGTCACCATTAGGAGATATTGTCAGAAAATATGGTCTAAGCTTTCATTTGTATGCCGATGATACTCAATTATATATTTCATTTACACCTAATTGTCCATCTTCTTTCAATTTATCAAAATTGCAACTTGTGAACTGTATTAGTGAAATTAGAAAATAGATGTCAAAGAACTTTCTAAAATTGAATGATGATAAAACCGAATATTTGTTATTAGGCCATCAAGGCATCAATTAAGTAAATCTGCACAAGATAACCCCCCTGTTGTAATTGGTAATTGAGATATATTATTATCTTATTCTGCTCGTAATATTGGCGCTATCTTTGATAGTTTTATGCTTATGGGAGCTCAAGTAAATAATATTTGTAAATTGTGCTATTTTAATATTAGAAATATAGGTAAAATACGTAAATGTGTAACTGTAGAGGCCACTAAGTCACTTGTTAATTCTCTGGTCACTTCTCGATTAGATAACTTTAATTCACTTTTAGTTGGTTTACCTTTAAAGCTTATAGATGAATTACAAAAAGTACAGAATACTGCGGCTAGACTTGTTACTTTAACTAAGAAATGTGACCACACAACTCCTGTTTTATATAATTTACACTGGTTACCTGTTAAATATCGAATTGATTTTAAGATTTTATTACTTACTTTTAAATGTTTAAATAATTTAGCTCCTGTTTACCTCTCAGATCTTTTAGAACTTTATACACCTGGCCGAACATTACGTACATCAGATAAACTACTTTTAAAGCCCAAAACTGTTCAACTAGTCTCTTATGGTCAGCGTTCTTTTAGTTATCAAGAACCTGTTTAACCCAACCCTAACCCTTTTTGTGGGTGCTGCATCACAGGCGTTCGACCTGAATCTGTTTTTCAAACACAACCTTGCTAGCCTTCGTACCTTCCGACATGCAAAGTTTCAGATCCCTAGTCCTACGGGAAGGTCAAAAACTGAAGCCTTTTTGGGGGTGCTGCATCACACGCGTTCGACCTGAATCTGTTTTTCAAACATTCAAGGGGTATAAAAACAGTTCTAATTGAGCTAGGAAGCTGAAATTTGCAGGGCGACCCAGGAATACATGTAGGGAGATGCGCTATTAATTTCAGCTTCCTAGCTCCAATAGTTCAAAAAATAGGGGGGCTGATACATGCGCATGAAGGCCACGACGCGAAATAAGTCGACTTATGCATAAGTAGAAAGGCCCCTTTTTGTCCCTTCCAAACATCCGATCCCCTCGAACTTTTCAGGGCGAGCCCGGGACACATGTACTAAGCGATTCTGAGAATTTCAGCCCTCTATCTTTAATAGAATGCAAACCAGAGCTTTGCAAAAATGACATTTGGACGGTCCAAAACATAACGTTCCATGGAAATTGCATTTTTTGACAACTATTGAGCCCCTATCTCCATTTTGACTGAATGGATTGGGCTGAAATTTACAGGGCCACCCGGGAATACATGCAGGATGATGCTCTGGCAGTTTCAGCTTCCTAGCTCCAATAGTTCCAAAAATAGGGTTGCTGATACATGCGCATGAAGGCCACGACGTGAAATAAGTCGACTTATGCATAAGAAAGAAACAGTCGTAACGCGCTCAAAATACATGAACTGTAGAGCCTCGGAATCTCTTGATTTTGCTCCAATCAGTCTGAAATTTTAACACAACCTTGCTAGCCTTCGTACCTTCCGACATGCAAAGTTTCAGATCCCTAGTCCTACGGGAAAGTCAAAAACTGAAGCCTTTTTGGGGGTGCTGCATCACACGCGTTCGACCTCATTCTGTCGCTCAACCTTGGAGGGGGTATAAAAACAGTTCTAATAGAGCTAGGAAGCTGAAATTTGCAGGGCCACCCCGGAATACATGCAGGATGATGCTCTGGAAGTTTCAGCTTCCTAACTCCAATAGTTCCAAAAATAGGGGGGCTGATATATGCGCATGAAGGCCACGACGCGAAATAAGTCGACTTATGCATAAGTAAAAAGCACCTTTTTGTCCCTTCCAACCATCCGATCCCCTTGCAATTTTCAGGGCGAGCCCGGGACACATGTACTAAGCGATTCTGAGAATTTCAGCTATCTATCTTTAACAGAATGCAAACCCGAGCTTTGCAAAGATGAAATTTGGACCCTACCACTTTGAGGAAATCAAAAATGTGCACAAAATTGTCGGCTTTTCTTAATTCTCGTCCGATCTGGCTGAAATTTTAACACAACCGTCTCTTATGTCATGCGAAGAAACCGTAAAAATTTCAAGGCAAAATTCCTACGGGAAGGGTGTTAATTATGCAAAACAGTTTTCAAGAAACAGTCGTAACACGCTCAAAATACATGAACTGTAGAGCCTCGGAATCTCTTGATTTTGCTCCAATCAGTCTGAAATTTTAACACAACCTTGCTAGCCTTCGTACCTTTCGACATGCAAAGTTTCAGATCCCTAGTCCTACGGGAAAGTCAAAAACTGAAGCCTTTTTGGGGGTGCTGCATCACACGTGTTCGACCTCATTCTGTCGCTCAACCTTGGAGGGGGTATAAAAACAGTTCTAATAGAGCTAGGAAGCTGAAATTTGCAGGGCCACCCCGGAATACATGCAGGATGATGCTCTGGAAGTTTCAGCTTCCTAGCTCCAATAGTTCCAAAAATAGGGGGGCTGATATATGCGCATGAAGGCCACGACGCGAAATAAGTCGACATATGCATAAGTAAAAAGCTCCTTTTTGTCCCTTCCAACCATCCGATCCCCTTGAAATTTTCAGGGCGAGCCCGGGACACATGTACTAAGCGATTCTGAGAATTTCAGCCCTCTATCTTTAACAGAATGCAAACCCGAGCTTTGCAAAGATGACATTTGGACCCTACCACTTTGAGGAAATCAAAAATGTGCACAAAATTGTCGGCTTTTCTTAATTCTCGTCCGATCTGGCTGAAATTTTAACACAACCGTCTCTTATGTCATGCGAAGAAACCGTAAAAATTTCAAGGCAAAATTCCTACGGGAAGGGTGTTAATTATGCAAAACAGTTTTCAAGAAACAGTCGTAACGCGCTCAAAATACATGAACTGTAGAGCCTCGGAATCTCTTGATTTTGCTCCAATCAGTCTGAAATTTTAACACAACCTTGCTAGCCTTCGTACCTTCCGACATGCAAAGTTTCAGATCCCTAGCCCTACGGGAAAGTCAAAAACTGAAGCCTTTTTGGGGGTGCTGCATCACACGCGTTCGACCTGAATCTGTTTTTCAAACATTCAAGGGGTATAAAAACAGTTCTAATTGAGCTAGGAAGCTGAAATTTGCAGGGCGACCCAGGAATACATGTAGGGAGATGCGCTATTAATTTCAGCTTCCTAGCTCCAATAGTTCAAAAAATAGGGGGGCTGATACATGCGCATGAAGGCCACGACGCGAAATAAGTCGACTTATGCATAAGTAGAAAGGCCCCTTTTTGTCCCTTCCAAACATCCGATCCCCTCGAACTTTTCAGGGCGAGCCCGGGACACATGTACTAAGCGATTCTGAGAATTTCAGCCCTCTATCTTTAATAGAATGCAAACCAGAGCTTTGCAAAAATGACATTTGGACGGTCCAAAACATAACGTTCCATGGAAATTGCATTTTTTGACAACTATTGAGCCCCTATCTCCATTTTGACTGAATGGATTGGGCTGAAATTTACAGGGCCACCCCGGAATACATGCAGGATGATGCTCTGGCAGATTCAGCTTCCTAGCTCCAATAGTTCCAAAAATAGGGTTGCTGATACATGCGCATGAAGGCCACGACGTGAAATAAGTCGACTTATGCATAAGAAAGAAACAGTCGTAACGCGCTCAAAATACATGAACTGTAGAGCCTCGGAATCTCTTGATTTTGCTCCAATCAGTCTGAAATTTTAACACAACCTTGCTAGCCTTCGTACCTTCCGACATGCAAAGTTTCAGATCCCTAGTCCTACGGGAAAGTCAAAAACTGAAGCCTTTTTGGGGGTGCTGCATCACACGCGTTCGACCTCATTCTGTCGCTCAACCTTGGAGGGGGTATAAAAACAGTTCTAATAGAGCTAGGAAGCTGAAATTTGCAGGGCCACCCCGGAATACATGCAGGATGATGCTCTGGAAGTTTCAGCTTCCTAACTCCAATAGTTCCAAAAATAGGGGGGCTGATATATGCGCATGAAGGCCACGACGCGAAATAAGTCGACTTATGCATAAGTAAAAAGCACCTTTTTGTCCCTTCCAACCATCCGATCCCCTTGCAATTTTCAGGGCGAGCCCGGGACACATGTACTAAGCGATTCTGAGAATTTCAGCTATCTATCTTTAACAGAATGCAAACCCGAGCTTTGCAAAGATGAAATTTGGACCCTACCACTTTGAGGAAATCAAAAATGTGCACAAAATTGTCGGCTTTTCTTAATTCTCGTCCGATCTGGCTGAAATTTTAACACAACCGTCTCTTATGTCATGCGAAGAAACCGTAAAAATTTCAAGGCAAAATTCCTACGGGAAGGGTGTTAATTATGCAAAACAGTTTTCAAGAAACAGTCGTAACACGCTCAAAATACATGAACTGTAGAGCCTCGGAATCTCTTGATTTTGCTCCAATCAGTCTGAAATTTTAACACAACCTTGCTAGCCTTCGTACCTTTCGACATGCAAAGTTTCAGATCCCTAGTCCTACGGGAAAGTCAAAAACTGAAGCCTTTTTGGGGGTGCTGCATCACACGTGTTCGACCTCATTCTGTCGCTCAACCTTGGAGGGGGTATAAAAACAGTTCTAATAGAGCTAGGAAGCTGAAATTTGCAGGGCCACCCCGGAATACATGCAGGATGATGCTCTGGAAGTTTCAGCTTCCTAGCTCCAATAGTTCCAAAAATAGGGGGGCTGATATATGCGCATGAAGGCCACGACGCGAAATAAGTCGACATATGCATAAGTAAAAAGCTCCTTTTTGTCCCTTCCAACCATCCGATCCCCTTGAAATTTTCAGGGCGAGCCCGGGACACATGTACTAAGCGATTCTGAGAATTTCAGCCCTCTATCTTTAACAGAATGCAAACCCGAGCTTTGCAAAGATGACATTTGGACCCTACCACTTTGAGGAAATCAAAAATGTGCACAAAATTGTCGGCTTTTCTTAATTCTCGTCCGATCTGGCTGAAATTTTAACACAACCGTCTCTTATGTCATGCGAAGAAACCGTAAAAATTTCAAGGCAAAATTCCTACGGGAAGGGTGTTAATTATGCAAAACAGTTTTCAAGAAACAGTCGTAACGCGCTCAAAATACATGAACTGTAGAGCCTCGGAATCTCTTGATTTTGCTCCAATCAGTCTGAAATTTTAACACAACCTTGCTAGCCTTCGTACCTTCCGACATGCAAAGTTTCAGATCCCTAGCCCTACGGGAAAGTCAAAAACTGAAGCCTTTTTGGGGGTGCTGCATCACACGTGTTCGACCTCATTCTGTCGCTCAACCTTGGAGGGGGTATAAAAACAGTTCTAATAGAGCTAGGAAGCTGAAATTTGCAGGGCCACCCCGGAATACATGCAGGATGATGCTCTGGAAGTTTCAGCTTCCTAGCTCCAATAGTTCCAAAAATAGGGGGGCTGATATATGCGCATGAAGGCCACGACGCGAAATAAGTCGACTTATGCATAAGTAAAAAGCTCCTTTTTGTCCCTTTCAACCATCCGATCCCCTTGAAATTTTCAGGGCGAGCCCGGGACACATGTACTAAGCGATTCTGAGAATTTCAGCCCTCTATCTTTAACAGAATGCAAACCCGAGCTTTGCAAAGATGACATTTGGACCCTACCACTTTGAGGAAATCAAAAATGTGCACAAAATTGTCGGCTTTTCTTAATTCTCGTCCGATCTGGCTGAAATTTTAACACAACCGTCTCTTATGTCATGCGAAGAAACCGTAAAAATTTCAAGGCAAAATTCCTACGGGAAG
Organism: Patella depressa; assembly: GCA_948474765.1. Classification (NCBI taxonomy): domain Eukaryota; kingdom Metazoa; phylum Mollusca; class Gastropoda; family Patellidae; genus Patella; species Patella depressa. Next base: position 80,667,707 of record OX419717.1, read on the forward strand.
GGTGTTAATTATGCAAAACAGTTTTCAAGAAACAGTCGTAACGCGCTCAAAATACATGAACTGTAGAGCCTCGGAATCTCTTGATTTTGCTCCAATCAGTCTGAAATTTTAACACAACCTTGCTAGCCTTCGTACCTTCCGACATGCAAAGTTTCAGATCCCTAGCCCTACGGGAAAGTCAAAAACTGAAGCCTTTTTGGGGGTGCTGCATCACACGCGTTCTACCTCATTCTGTCGCTCAACCTTGGAGGGGGTATAAAAACAGTTCTGATAGAGCTAGGAAGCTGAAATTTGCAGGGCCACCCCGGAATACATGCAGGATGATGCTCTGGAAATCAAAAATGTGCACAAAATTGTCGGCTTTTCTTAATTCTCGTCCGATCTGGCTGAAATTTTAACACAACCGTCTCTTATGTCATGCGAAGAAACCGTACAAATTTCAAGGCAAAATTCCTACGGGAAGGGTGTTAATTATGCAAAACAGTTTTCAAGAAACAGTCGTAACGCGCTCAAAATACATGAACTGTAGAGCCTCGGAATCTCTTGATTTTGCTCCAATCAGTCATAGGGGGGCTGATACATGCGCATAGGCATGCTGTAGGAAGCGTATGACGCAAAATAACCTAAACTGTAGAGCCTCGGAATCTCTTGATTTTGCTGCAATCAGTCTGAAATTTTAACACAACCTTCCTAACCCTCGTACCTGTCCACAGGACCAGTCCCATGCAAATGAAGCCTCTTTGGGGGGGGGGGGGGGATCACACGCATTCAACCTGAATCTGTTTCTCAAACATTCAAGGGGTATAAAAACAGTTCTAATTGAGCTAGGAAGCTGAAATTTGCAGGGCGACCCAGGAATACATGTAGGAAAATGCTCTGAAAATTTCAGCTTCCTAGCTCCAATAGTTCCAAAAATAGGGGGGCTGATACATGCGCATGAAGGCCACGACGCGAAATAAGTCGACTTATGCATAAGTAGAAAGGCCCCTTTTTGTCCCTTCCAAACATCCGATCCCCTTGAAATTTTCAAGGCGAGCCCGGGACACATGTACTAAACGATTCTGAGAATTTCAGCCCTCTATCTTTAATAGAATGCAAACCAGAGCAAAAATGACATTTGGACGGTCCGAAACATAACGTTCCATGGAAATTGCATTTTTTGACAACTATTGAGCCCCTATCTCCATTTTGACTGAATGGATTGGGCTGAAATCTACCGGGCCACCCAGGAATACATGTAGGAAGATGCTCTGAAAATTTCAGCTTCATTGCTCAAAAATTAGGGCAAAGTCTGAGGCCTGACAGGTCGCAAAGAAATGACATTTTATTGTGAACCCTCTGGAATTACAAAATATACAAATATAAGTACAACTAATTGTCTGGAATTACAAAATATACAAATATAAGTACAACTAATTGTCTGGAATTACAAAATATACAAATATAAGTACAACTAATTGTCTGGAATTACAAAATATACAAATATAAGTACAACTAATTGTCTGGAATTACAAAATATACAAATATAAGTACAACTAATTGTCTAGAATTACAAAATATACAAATATAAGTACAACTAATTGTCTGGAATTACAAAATATACAAATATAAGTACAACTAATTGTCTGGAATTATAACTCGGTAAAAATCTTTATGTACGTTGATGTTGTGTCCTAAATGATTAGTAATCCATCCAAGTTGATTCTCAGAAATATTAAGCACCTGCAAATATTCAATAAAAATAAAAACTTCTTAAGTGTTATCATTATGACATTTTATCAAACTGGATCAAAGGCTATAGGGGGAATTTTACCGAAATAGAAATATTCTGTATTTGAATGGAAGGAGCTCACTTTTAAGTCCAAACCATGTGCCCAAGAACACCGGAGATCAGCCCCTTCTATTAAATGTCATATGATACACAAAAAATCTCAGTTACTTAGTGACACCCTCTTATTTTTGTCCTGTGCGCGCTCCATTTGTGTATTTCAGGGAATCCAGTATTTTTCTTGTAAAATTGGGTGTCTCTAGTAGACTCTCTACTTTCGATATACCAAAATTGCCATACTTTTATTGGAAATAACCACCCGATAAATGCTTTTGTGGGAATGCATCTTTAAATTTCATATGATACACATATGATTCCAGGTCTGACTTACCTGTGTTGTTGTAGCAATGTATTTCCTTAGTAGTGTTGATTTGATAAAAATAGCATTTTCTAGCTTTAATTCACTCAAGACATTCTCTAACGCATCATAAGCACGTACAGCTCCTTTACCTAGAAGTAGTTAAAGAGGAGATCACAATGTTCATACATTTACCAGCAGTCAAACTGTTTGATCTGGAACTGTATTGAAATGCTTTCATATTATAGGGATAGTGAGTATGTATTATCAAAGATTTATCTAACTGGAAACACTAGCACTTGGAAAATAACAGATGAACCATTTTAATATGCAAATTAGCCTCTCATAAGGAATGGTTGACACAAGAAGGAAAAATATTAATTGACAGAAAGGAACCCAATGTACCAAGACATGTATAAATCAAGATATTCAGAAGTACTAACCAAAATTAGCAAACAGAAATGAACTGTTGGCAACATCTGCTAGCTCTCTAACATCTTCATTGGCAATCATATCCATGAGAACTGTCAGTTTAACTCAAGAAGATCGGCTATCTCTTTTTAATCACCATGTTTTCTCTCCATATGATCGACTGGTTTACAAACAAGAATTCCACAATATAAACAGCTATGCTTGTTACTAAAAACGCGGTCACCTTTTTTAATTTGTCCATTTTTACCCACTTTCGTTTTTTTGATCCCTCTGAAGTAAACCAAGGGCATATACCGGGTGTGTGAGCAATTCGGATAGTCCTGCACATCCAGATATATATTTCCCTTACAGGGCCAATGTACAGAATGTCTTGATATTCTAGACAAAATGATTGGATAAGGGAAGTAACTCCAAATAAAACTTGGCTAGCATGGGAATGTGTGTAAAATGTTAAGTGCATGTGCACATATATATGATATGAGTGCAGCCTAGTGAGGATAAATCTATGACCACCAAAAACGTTCTCCTAAGGGGTTGTTAGGCATTATGATCAGGTCGTCACTATGAGGAAATCCTCTCTCAGAATTTTTTACTCTTAGGGGTCTGTTCAGCACACACTTTTTCTCACATGGGATGGCTCGTCAGCTCACACACACACACACACACACACACACACACACACACACACACACACACACACACACACACACACACACAGGGGCGACGGCATAATACGTTCACATTATGAATGTGGACGTATAAAAATGAACAATCTTATCGGTGAAGCTAAGAGAGCTTACTATTCAAATAAGATTGACTCTAGTAACAACAAGCAAAAGGAATTGTTTAAGGTTACCAACACACTGTTAAACCCTAATTATGGCAAGACCATACTCCCTGCTAGTGAATCCCAAGAATTAGGATCACTCTCCGATCGATTTGCATTCTATTTTACAGATAAAATTGTGAAACTTCGCCGAGGTCTTGGATATGATTATAATCTCGCTTCAAGTTCACTTTCACTTTCAACAGAATGTGTTTTATCTGACTTTAAACTTGTTAATGAGACTGAAATATCAAGAATCATAAAACAGTCTGCTACTAAGTCTTGCGCTCTCGACCCTATACCAACAGCTCTTTTAAAGGAGTGTCTTGCTGCAACCCTACCCATCATAACTGACATCATCAACTCTTCTATTTTGGAGAATACCGTGCCTGATGTGTTTAAGAGCGCCCTTGTTTTCCCACTAATCAAAAAAAAAAAAAACTTAGATCCGAACTTGGACAAAAATTACCGACCCGTGTCTAACCTTAGTTTTCTATCAAAAACTCTGGAGAGGGTGATAGCCAATCAAATGACGGCCCATATATGCAAACATAATCTTATGGAAGAATACCAGAGCGCATATAGAAAATTCCATAGTACGGAAACAGCTCTACTCCGTGTCCACAACGACATTACCATGTGCCTAGATAAACGTGAATACATTCTGTTTAGCAGCAGCATTCCACTCCGTTGATCACGATATCCCCATGTCAAGATTAGAATGTGACTCTGGAATCCAAAATAATACCTTGAAACTCATAAAATCTTATATAAAAGGTCGTAATCAATTATTGTAGTTAATGGTGTATCATCATCTAAAATGCCTTTAAATTGTGGTGTCCCACAGGGATCCGTATTAGGGCTGATTTTATTCAGTCTATACACTTCTCCCCTTGACGTAATCGTTTGAAAATATGGCCTTTCATTTCATCTATATGCTGACGATTCACAACTTTACATTTCCTTCAAACCTCAGCAGGATGACCACTTCCATATTTCAAAATCAATTTTGGAACAGTGCATAATAGAAATAAAGTGCTGGATGAGTCATTGATAACATGGGGGGTTGGGATGGCCTAGTGGTCTAGAGTGCCGCGCTTCGACCTCTAGCTGGCCGGTCACCTCTGGCTTGCGGCTCTGGTTTCGAGTCCTGGTGTGAGCGCATGTGGCATGGAGATAGGGGCGCCTTCTCAACCTCGTGGGTTTCCTCCGGGCACTCCGGTTTCCTCCCACTGCTAAAGACCCCTAAGCGCAAGCGAATTATTGAAATAAAATTAAAACCATATGTTAGTCCTGAAATGACCTAGTTTGTGTTGAGTGGACGTTAAACCCTATCTCTCTCCCATTGATAACATGAACTCTTTTTTATATGGTATCCCTGCTACATATATTGATAAAACTACAAAAATTACAAAATTCTGCAGCAAGACTTATTACTGGTGCTTCTTATAGAGAACATATAACCCCAATCCTTTATAATTTACACTGGCTCCAAGTTCAATCTAGCATAAATTATAAAATAGTATTGTTAACTTTTAAATGTCTAAATGGTCTAGCCCCATCTTACTTATGCAATCTTTTAACTTTATATTCACCATCCCGAACTTTACGTTCTTCTCAAGATCATTTTCTTTTAAAGGAGCATAAATCGAACCTTGCCTCCTGTGGCAATCGTGCTTTTTCTATTTGTGCGCCAAAATTATGGAATAAACTCCCACACATTATACGCAGTTGTAAATCAATCCCTGTTTTTAAAACGAAACTAAAAACCCACCTATTTACTCTTGCTTAAATTACATAATATTTTTTACACTTTATAACTTTGTCTTCAGTATAAATATCTTTTTTTTTTATTGGTATATTTACATGAATATTTTACACGTTATAATTTTATCTACACCATTAAATATCTTCATTTTTATTTATATATTTACATGATTATTATTTTTAAACTTTAGAACTTTATCTACACCATTAAATATTACTATTTTTATTTATATTTTGATTTCTACATTTCTATTTTTACACGAACTACATGTACATATTTTTAAACCCCTATCTATAATCTATATTGATATTGTGATTTTATCCATTGTGTTATGTTATGTCTATTGTAAAGCGCATCTGAACATGTATATCATGAAAGGGGCGCTATATAAATACATGTAATAATAATAATAGTAATAAAATACTTAGTCAAAGCTTGATGATATTTTTGAAATGTTTGTTCACGTTACAGGCCCCTGTGATAAATACGGACAAATTCTACAGATATGTTACACTGGGTATATAATAAGCAGGATGACGTCTACAAACCACTATCAATATATTATTAATCTCTTTTATAGTATACTCGACTGATTTAATCTTGCCTTTTGTTTCAATTAATTAGCCACCTGATGCTGGTAAACATGGAAATTATACATAGGGATAAATGGTTTATTATTATTTAACGAAGGGTTAATCCTGTTTTATTGTATTATAAAAAATAATCTGAACCTAAGTATACAATAAATAGTAATATTACAATTCTCCTGACAACGGTCTTCCAGTCTCACGCTGTCTCCTGTTGGTATGAAAGCGCATGAATATAGTTTCAAGAGAAACATAGCAACAGTCGAGCAACCGTGATACGTGATTTCACTGTCTCGAGACCAAAAGTACCTTTAGCATTTGCATAATCGTGTAAAAAAAACATCGGTTGCGGATAATAATAAAAGGGGGGGGGGGCTAATAATCGAACGGTGCAAAATTCAAGACTGTCTCGGCGTCGAATTCCGTCTAGGGCACAGAACCCTGGACTGACTGCCTTGGGTTCGAATTAGCCGAATTCCTATAAACTGGTTGTACATGACAAGCAGTATGGTCGCCTGTCCAGCCCCGCAAATTTTTTCTGGGCCCTTCGCCCCCTCCCCCCCCCCACTGCTAAAGACGCCTATGCACAAGCGAATTATTGAAATAAAAAAGAACCATGTGTAAGTCCCGAAATGACCCCATTTCTCTCTCCTTATAAACTGATAGGAATATCAACAAGGTCAGAGATTATTGGTGATTTTAACCAACATGTCAGCTATAATCCTTTCAAAGACAAGAAAATAATGTAATAAACACAAAGAAAGAATCATTAACAGAACAAAACGACTTGTTTAAATTAACTAATTCCAAGTATAGTTGACATTATATTTCCTGCTTCAGGGTAGAAGAGGTTCTTTAACGACCACAGAATAAGATTATTGGACAATCAGCCCCCTAAAATGTCAGGGAAATGATGTTTGTAAAATGAACCAAACGAGGCCATTGTACAAACTATTTAACCACCATCAAACAGTATCCAAGTTTCCAGATCGTCCACAAATCTGTGTTCCAATCTGATTAAAATACAGATCTATAAAAATATTCCGTTTCCATGGCGTCCACTAGATGGACAGCATTTTTTAACATTAATATACATCATCCAATAGCTAACTTTGCCTATTGCAGGTCTTTTGTTAGACCACTGTTGACTTAATGAATCAATGCACACGAACTAACTATTCGGCCATCCGCTCGCCGCGAAATATGCAGGACCTGTCTATAGAATACAGCTAAATTTTACTACTGACTAACCTACCCTTAGAATACAGCCCCGAGTTCACAAAGCATTCTCAGACTTAAGTTAAGAATTTACTCAACTTTCAACTTTCAATCACTGTTTACGAGAAATATCGTTGACCCAGAAGCAAAACACTTTGTACATAGTTTCTTGCTGATACAATTGATACATTAAAACGCTAAAAGTTTTTAAACGATTATATGTTACTCTGAGAATGTTTTGTGAACTCGGGGTATAATTCATAATGTTTCAACTTGTCATTGCTTCATACAAAAAAAAAATAAAAAAATAAAAAAAATAAACATTTCTCATCTCTAGTCACTATCAATAAAGCGACAGACAAAAATGAGTTCGTTACAGACAGAAGGCGATTTCAACACAAAACCTTAATTCCCCTAAGTTTATTCGCGTGTCATATACCCACAACAAATAGCAAGTTTATGTGTCACAAGTACAGATAAATCATATGGAAATGAGATACGAATAATTCAGTTTCAACCCCATCAGCAAATTGAACATCTAAAACCAGGATGCAATGTAGACATGACGTCAAACTTTCTCCAAGATGTCTTCTCCGATTATGGTTTCTTAATGAAATAGATTCTAATGGACGTCGCCTAATCCACGTGTTATTCGCAAACATCGGTAAAACGAGATCCCACTTATGAATTAAGCCCAGTCTGTGTAAAATGACCCTCGTTTAACAGGTCTAAGAATCCATTTTCTATGAAACCCATCAAATCTGAATGACATTGTCTGAGTCAATTATGGCCAGTTAAGACGTGATTTAATAGCCAATGAAGTATCGTGCAATAAATAATAGGACTAAAATTGATGAGTCGGCTATATGTTTGTATAAGTGTACCAGGCACCAGGAACCTTCCGACAACGAAATTGGTTGGTGGAATTTCTTGTTCCCCCCCCCCCCCCCGTCTCCACATCTATGAGTTGCAATGCATATCATCTGTCAGTCTTTCTCCAAATGAATCCACATGTTCAGCCTCTATCCGGGCAATGTCCAATTTCTGCCATAGAGACTGGATGGCCGAATGCTTAGCGCTTGCGCGCCGTGCTGTATTATAAAGTATTTCATTGTGTGAACTCGCCTGGTTCGTGGGTTTTCTCCGGGTTTCCTCCCACTGCTAAAGACCCCGATGCGCCAGCGAAGTATTGAAATAAAATTGAACCATACCTTAGTTCCGAAATGACCTAGTTTGTGTCGAGTGGGCGTTAAACCCCATTTCCCTCCCTCTCTCGCCTAATTTTGGCGCCCTCCTCCCACCTACAATCCTTTCTACCAATAAACTTATCATGAACTTGATTTATTGTACACCACATACCTCCATCGATGTTGGAAGCCACGATGGCTTGGTGAGTAGGAGGTTGACTCGTCCGTCCGGAGGTCCGGTGTTGTCCGAGGAAGTTCATCTGAATTTTATGGCGTGCCCCCCACCCCCATTAGTGGTGTAGGAGTGGTGTAGGACGGAGGGCTTGGTAAGGAATGTGACAGTATTCGGTCTTTGAATCGGTTCTTGATGACAACATTGGTGTAACTTCTAATAATACTATTATTCTGCTTCTTACATATTAGGTACAAACATCGTAATGTAAACGACCCCAGAACTAACTTGTATGGAGGGAGTCATGTCTTAGCTTGGCTTAACACGAGTGTGCTAACCCTAGAAGCTCTCGTCTCGCCTCATCTTCTCGAGGCCTGCCTACTACTCATGAGGTTCCTTCTAACCCCACGCCTAGCCTCCGACTGACTATGTCATTTCACTTCTAGGTTTATAAACCCTTCCAGACACCTGGCTAATGTATCATATCAAGACTTTGCTTATCAGATAGAAAGCTAAATAAAACAGATCAACCTCAAGTTTGTTACATAATGACCAATTAAATGCTACCAAGCACACAAGGGGTGTCGATAGGATACAGGTTGATATTGAAATCAGTTTCATATGTCACTATGACACGAAACATCTGTAACATCTGTCATTATGTCACAGGAATAGTCGTTCGGATAGGACGCAAAAACACGGATTCCTGTGCAGAATGGCAGTTTGAATTCAAAATAAGAGAATACTATACCGCCGCTGGACCACATGAATTTCCCTCATAGCAGACTGCATGGCGTATGCCCGTCTGCATTAGCTCAGGTCGGAGCAAAACAGTAGGATGTTAAACCCGATTATTTTGTTGTAACGCAATAGACAAGAACTTTGCCACAAAAAATCAGACTGTCTCCGAAAAATATTCTGCAGTGTGTAAACGGATTAAATTTTGAATATTTTTCTCAAGCTTATTAGTTTTGTTTGAAATTGTGTACCCGATCCAATCGACCCGCTCCCATTGAATTAATCAATCCCCCCCCCCCCCCCGTTGTTCTCACCTGATCATATTCTTGTACATGTCTGGTCATTCTAGTCTTATATATCATGGTAATTAATTCATTTCCCACTGCCTTGTAGCCGTTTTAACACGTGGGTGTATTATGATTTGATATGTTACACCAGACTGGTGATTACTACTTGACATGCTATAAGATCGTTTATGCCACCTGGGGAGAGAAATATTATCATACGTTGTGTTTTTGTTTAAATGTGTTATTTCTGTCTGAAACATGGAATATTATATCACGTGATGACGTAATTAACCCATGCTCGCTAATATAATTTAATGCAGTCTGGATTGGGAGTGTACATTGGTCAGATTCCACCTGTATAAACTTCGTACCTCAAACTTGGGGTCCTTTGGGTAGCCCTGGACTGACAACACGGAAAACCAAGAAATGTCTCACACATAGAATCTCAAACTTTAAATCCTTGGAGTATTACAAAACTCACTTCTGAGAAAAAGTTACGTTAATGATCAGACATCTGTTCAGCGGTATTGTACGGATTAGTGCCATTTTGATGTAACTGATTGCTCATCGAAACACTTAAGCAACAATATGAAACAGTCGATTATAGTGTTTACATTGGCTTTATGTAACGCGCAAGCAAATTATTGAAATAAAATTGAACCAAATGTTGGTCCTGAAATGATCTAGTTTGTATCGAGTAGAGGTTATACTCATTCCCCCTCTCTCTCTCTCTCTCTCTCTGCCCTCTCTCTCTCTCTCTCTCTCTCTCTCTCTCTCTCTCTGCCTCTCTCTCTCTCGCTCTCCACGAATACCAAGACAAGGTAATTACTAATTAGTCCATGCATTATTCAAATGAGATCAGCGAATATTTTCCAAGGTTCTTCACAGTCAAGGTTCTAACTTGTTTAATTAAATTAGCATTTCAAACGACAAAAAAATACAAATTATTTTAGTATTTAAATTAGATTATTGACTCATGCCCTTTCGCGTACAGTAATTGTGACACGTATTTGTTAAGTTTATCAGTTAAATCTATATTTAATGGATTTCTCGACTTTTGTTTTTATTTGTGATTTGGTTTAGAATGCCTGGTAGATATCACCATGTATTTGAAGCCGGGTAAAACTTTAACATCATTTTTATTTAATGGATGCCATGAACTAGAATGTGATTTAACGTCTTACTTTTGGGAACCAACCTCCAGGGCGATGTTCCATTTCAACTGTCAGATGTTCATTATTTTGTATAGTGCAACGTGAACAGGAGAGCTCGGCTGTTTGTCCGAACGACTATATACCCTAATGTCTTGTCGTGGGATCTGACTGTTCCCAGTGGCAAGGGGAGTCAGATTGGAATATCCATAATAACACCGAGAATCAAAGAATCGAACCCTCTGCTTAGTGATGTTCAAGGGAATCTGTAGGCTGACGCCCTAATACACGCCTGGTTTCTTCCAACAAGTTAAATTACGGAGGGAGAGTGGAGTGACTTGTTGTAGAGAGAAAGAAATGTGGTTTAACGTCCACTGAAAACAAACTATGGGATTTCGCGACTTACAGATGGTTCAATTTTATTTCAACAACTCGACTGCGCGTAAAGATCTTTAGTAGTGTGGGGAAACCGAAGGAACAGGAAAAAACCCACGAAGTTAGACAGGTTGTGCGTGACAAGAAGTAGGGTCTCCTTGTTACGCACAAACGGGAAGAATCGATACCACACCAGTTGACTAAATAACAGACCTAATGACCAAGCGCGCACGTGCTAACCATTCGGTCCCCACCCCACCCCCACTCGGACTTGTATGTAGAGTCACATATTGAAATTACCCATTAGGGAGGGAGGGGGAGGTCTAACAGTACACTTCTGGGCAGACCGGTTTAAACTTGTTTACAATTGTTTATTCATGTGGGTCAATAACAAATTATACACCAAGCTGGTTATTACACGACACGTTATAAAAAATACATTATTACATCCGTCGATAGACATATTACAACATGCCTTGAGCAGGCGTGATAATGGTACATTGATCAATTTCCGTCTGGATAAACGAAACGTAGCTTAATTGCAGATTGATCAGGTTTCGGCCGGATAATCGAAATGAAGCTAATGCGCAGGTTCTCAAACTTCGAGTCCTGGGAGTACGTGTTTTTATTAACGTTATTATTTCACGAGAACACCGACCTGTTCCAAGAATGGAAATTTGATTTGTAGTGGCCTATTCGTTCCAGTGCAATTGCCAGTTATCGTTTACGAGACACAGAGAGAGAGAGAGAGAGAGAGAGAGAGAGAGAGAGAGAGGGTAACGTCAATGCGACACAAACTAGTCCATTCCGGGACTACACATGTTTCAATTTTATATCAATAATTCGCTTGTGCGTAGGGGCCTGCTCAGGACCCCTTGTCACGCACAATCGGGAAAGCCACGTTAGTTGCCTCAATGACAGACCTAATGATACAGCATACACGTGCTAACCATTCGGCCATCACCTCTCCCGTTATCTGTTAGAAGTCATCAGTGATATCTTGGATAGTAAAGAGGAAATCTACACTGCCATTGTTTGTTTTACCTAATAAAAGCCATCTACATCTCCAGGGTTTAAGAACTTTACCTTCTTTCTGACAAACACTACGATTTGTGACAGCAACCGATTTGCTGACAACCAGTCGGAAACTTCAAAAAGTTCACCACCTTCCATTCAGATCGATTCAGGAAGATGGATAAATATAAATCAGTTTTCTGAGGGGTTTCCTAAAAAAGGCGGAAGTATATCACAGACATGGGTTTCCTGATAAACAAAAACTGACTATAGCATGTTGAAGTACGGGAACCAGTCAAGGCTAATAGCTCGGGCGAGTTCAAGTGTGGAAATTGGCGATTAGTTAGCTGTCGATCCAAACGATACAAACTCGACGATTGAAATGCGCCATAGCGTGACGCGAGTTGACAGCCAGCTAAATAATGAGAGACAATATAACAAGCCGCGTGTGTTGGCCTTTAAACCCAGCCAGATAAATAATTGAGATTATTTGTTGGCCTTTAAACTAAATCCAATCAAATACTATAAAATTAACCGGATGTGAAGTACGTCTATGGTTGTTAAAACAATTGGCTCGATTAAACTGGTGAACAACTTTACCAATCCGCGGATTAGATCAAATAGGTCACTGGAATAGATCTGTAACTCGACATGGCGGTGATGTTAACAACGTAAATTGGTCAGTAGTCGTCTTCAATTTAAGCTGTAGGGTAGAGAGAGAGACTCCATTGGTGTAAATAGTCCAGAACAGTATTCAATTGTTCAATGTTACAATTTTCACCTGTTCGTCTGTATTTTATTATCCAATACTATTAAAGAGCATTATGGGAGATTAAATAAAGGGCTGGCAGTCCCCTCTTTTTTAATAGTCACAAAATAAATAATGTAAAAGCAATTTCCTGAAAATTTCAGTCAAATTGATTCACTTTGAGTCGACAATTTGGCGTTTGAATTATAAGCCTAGCCTCGATCTTCATTACTAAAGTCGTGATCACATAACTCCAATTAAAGCTTTTTTACACTGGTTACCTATTAAGTACCGCATTCTTTTTAAAATACTTTTACTGGTTTATAAATGTTTTAATGGCACTTCGCCCTCTTATATAAAAGATTTAATCACTGTATACACGCCAATTAGATGTTTGAAACCATCTAGTGACCCCTTTCTCCTTAAACCCATCTCTATAAATCTTTCTTCTTTCGGAGAACGATCCTTCTCTTTCCAGGCACCGAAACTTTGGAATAAGCCCCCTTTTTTCATAAGGTCAGCAAAATCTATAACAATATTCAAACAATCACTTAAAACCTATTTTTATACACAGGCTTTTAGTTAAAAAGATTTTATATATCCTGCATTTTATTATATGATAATGTCATTCTCCATATGTATGTAATTATATCATGTAGACTTTTATCTACATTTGAATTTTATATTGTTTCAATTTATGTTTTTGTAATGCACCTCTGAGCATTGCTCTGCGGTGGAAGACGAGCGCTGTATAAATAACGTTTTAATAATCGTAATATATTTGTAGATTTTAATAATAATCAATAATAACGTCAGTATGATAAAATAGACAGTTTCGATTATTTATTTTTTGATTTAATCATTAATGAGCATTGCGCAGGCGGCCGATCGGATTCAAATCCGCTAAAATCGTAAGCTAGCGATAACATCGAGAGTTAATTATGGTGTGGATAAGTTAATGATTAATAATTAAGATAACATTTCAGGCCTAAAGAAAGACTTACATAATTTGGGGGGTTGGGATGGCCTAATGGTCTAGAGTGCCGCGCTTCGACTTCTAGCTGGCCGGTCACCTCTGGCTTGCGACTGTCGTTTCGAGCCCTGGTGTGAGCGTATGTGGCATGGAGATAGGGGCGCCTTCTCAACCTCGTGGGTTTCCTCCGGGCACTCCGGTTTCCTCCCACTGCTAAAGACCCCTACGCGCAAGCGAATTATTGAAATAAAATGAAACCATGTGTTAGTCCCAAAATGACCTAGTTTGTGTCGAGTGGACGTTAAACCTCATTTCTCTCTATCTCTCTCTTACATAACAGGTGCGGATCCAGGATTTTTTGCAGGGGGGGGGGGGGTCTAAGTTTGATAATTGCTTAACTAATTGCGCTCAACCGATAATTTGGTAAATTAGATTCAATTTGGTTCATTCTGACGTATTTCCGGAAGGTAAATTCCAAAATAACAGGTCTAAATCGCCAATAAAATCGCATAAAAAATTTTCAAGCCTGAGCAGGGGGGGGGGGGGGAGGCCGGGCCCCCTGGACCCCCCCCCCCCTCTGGATCCGCGCCTGCATAATGATTGTTAAAATTCTATATTAAAATATATTAACCTCTTTTGGACACTCGTTTATACTTGCCATGAATGACGTCATAAAGCGCGCCAAGCGAAAAATTGCGGGGCCATATAACTGGCTTAGTGGCCAACAACCAGTTCAAAGTATCTATGAATAGCCAATGATTATACGTATTGTTTTACATGATACGTCAGTCATGTTATTATATGTGGATATACAGGGTATTATTAAATAAATTGTTTAACATGGTGTATATTAGAAAGGTTATTACTGTATTATAGTGTGACGGATGAAGATAAGATGATACAGGTTTTATTAATGGAGATTGTTATCCGCTGTCACGAGTAAGACAGATTAGAAGGTTAGATAGGTGCAAGAAATACGACGGAACTTGTCCTTTAAAGATCCGTTTCTTAGTGCTTGCTTCCTGTAAAACATCCCAAAAGCAATAGTTTTTATTGAATGTCAATTAAAGCGAGAAGTGCGTGACATTAGGCCTTCCAGACACATGAGTAATTTCTACCACCCTCGTCTCGAATATTGTCCGACATTTTGTAACATATGTCTCTGATATGGAAGACAACATGGATATGGACATATGCCATACATATAGTGTGACACGAGAGAACTATTGCCCGGAGAACGGCTGCCAAACGATCGTTTACGTGTACGTCAATGTGTATGCGGTACCTCGGTTTTCGACCCACCCTAGCGAGTAGACAGCTTTCCTTGTTAGGTTTTTCGTCCTGCACCACTGACAAGAGGAAACCATGCCGGAAAATTTCGATGAATTTTCTCGGCTAACCTGCCGTTCTGAAGCCACAGTAGCGCAGCAAGCAAGGTACTCGTTTTTCTACCCGGGTGTCCAGGTGCGACCCCAGTTTTTATTTCAGGGGGATTTTGCAGTGACATGATATGAAATATCGTCTGTACATTAATGCACCAATGTCTAAGGAAATGCATAAACTGGCGGCGCCTATCGCTTTTTTTTATAGAAAGCGTCGATTCTAAGAACAGCACCAGCAACAAGAAGATCAGTACCAATTGGGGATCTGGGCCCTGTTTTTCGAAATCTTAACTAAAGATAAAATTCAAATTTTTGTAAATACTTCATATTTGATTGGCTAAGCACTAAATATAATCTTATATTATCCAATCAAATTACTAAAATTGGGATTTTATCTTAGTTATAATTTTGTGAAACGGGCCCCGGTTCTGAAATAAACGACAATGAGCCACAATAAGTGTGTGGGTTTTTGTTTATCAAATTTACGAGGTACTTGTTATCTTTACCTTGTAAACAATTTGACGAATAAACACAATTAACCCCCTGGCCTCTGCAGAGAATTTAAAAGGCATTTAGAAGCCATATCCTTTCCATTAGAGATAATTGACAACCATCCCAGGTTCCGGATCGTGTGTCTCATTTGTCATCATCGTGGAATCGCCGATTGATGGATGTAAATTATACCGCTAATGTTGTATAAGTTATGATTTCAAGTCACGTGAGACACCGGGGAATACTACGGTGCAAAATAATATATAGAGATAATATGTAGTCCATTTATACGCTACATCCATGGGGGCAAACAATCGGATTAAAACACAGTTCTTATTTCGTTTCCATTTTTCTATAGTTCAAAATTTTCGTTTTATTTGTCCATACTACACTAAGATCTGGGAGAGTTTTTATATAACCCGCGTTCTGGATGATATGAGGTATTAGCCAATGAAACGGTCTGTTTTGACAAGTTTTTAGCGCGTGGTCGGGGGTGGGGGGCACGGAAAGTCTGGCAAGGGAGAAAGTCGGAAAGAACGATCCCTCATGCCCATAGGGACGTGCACGTAAAAGAAACCTTGATCGAATTAAAAGTAGGCCATAGTGCCACTGTCCGGGTCAATTTCCGCTTAAAACACACAGCCTGTGTATGCCCGTCTTAATTAGCCCATAAGAGACAGAACAATCGGACGTTAGCTCCCATTTTATTTTATTTCCTTTATATTGACAATATATACATCTCTTGTTTTGGCTCTTTAACAAACCCAGATTATAATCTTAGACAGGTTTTGATGACCAGGGGATAAATGATGACAGTACTAGTTATTAACACATCAATCACTTCTTCTAACCTTGAATGATCATCAGTCTTTAAGTGAATCGCCTTTTAGACACAGGCTAATAATAGCGGAGAAAACCACCATACTTCCAAAATAGGAGCCATGGCCTTTAACATTGCTTATTCATCGATAAATTAGATTCTGTAATTGGTTTGTACCCAGTATGACAGTACTAATCAGACCTTGATGATTGATAGTGATTTCAAAGGCATATCTCTTTGCTCTATTGCTGCTATTTCGTATCTCCAAATAACAGTTTCATTCCTTTCCTCTTCAGTGCGTCGATACAGAACAGTGTGATTTTAAAGGGACAATAACACTCTTGCTGGCTTGGCAGCTCAATAAAATAAATAATAGCCTTATTCTAAGTACTAGATGTTTAGGTGACATCCTATTTTACTTGTTCAGAGGGTTCGAAAATATTTTAAAATCCAAATCTCTCTCTCTCTCTCTCTCTCTCTCTCTCTCTCTCTTTCTCTCTTAAATCTGTGCTGACATTTGGTTAATAGGAGGAATCAGAACTGAGGACAATGTCTCCTCTGACTTTTGGAATTGAAAGAAAAGGTGCTGCCGGGGCATAGTAGTCATCGCGTTTAAATTCTTCACAACAAATACTGCCCTGGTAGTCTTAACGTGGAAATGAAATGAAATGAAATAAAATAAAATATAATGTTATGGGGTTAATTGCCCCATACGTTCTACACCGACTAGGATAATGAAGAGATACACCATACAGTGCTATGGCGAAAAGTGTGCCAGTGGCGCTATATGGTCTACTCTTATATCGAATTCGTCACATGCGAACCCCTAGACAGCGGTAGTACTAAGTCCCCCCCCCCGCCCTGCACCACTGACAAGGAGAAACCAAGCTCATTTTGTAATACTCTTTTCTAATGTTTTATGCGAAATTACATTAGACAAATATAAGTGCACGAGAGAACGTGATTTATAATTTAATAAATATGATATCTCTCCCCTCAATTGTCAATATATATTGTTGTTGCGACCAAATAATGTCATTGACAGAGAAATATGATGGCTGAAGCAATACGGCTTTCTTTACAATTTATTGATTCTAAGTTCATAACCAAAAATACAGGATGTATGCTGGTTATTTTATGATACGTTACTGGGCTATAGATAAATGAACATGTTGGCCATCATCAACATGTGTCTTTGTTCCACAAGTATGCTGGTTATTTTATCACACGTTAATTGGGCTATAGATTAATGACCATGTTGGTCATTTACACTTTTCTTTTGTTATAAAACGTATGTCATATTTTTTGACCAAATTGATAAAACAATCTCTCTCGATATTCAGGTTATGATGCATTTCTATTCCATATCTGGAATTTAGCTGTTGTCAGACACCCATAAAAAGGGGTGGGGGTAGGGCTAGAATTTTCAGACATCATGCAGATTTCTGGTAGTGTTTGCCAGCGTCTCGCCTCGCTGGTTAGACTTTAACAGGAGTTGGGGTTCAGAGAATGATATGTTAATTTTAAGTGTTGTAATGTCGTCTTTTGTGTAACTATTGTGGCATAAAAACGCATATGTTACTGTAACATTTAATATCGGTATTGTGCGGAAACACAACGGTGAAGTCCCTGCGAAGAGAGATGCAACAATATTCTAGCCAGAGACACAACAAGACGAGCACAAGCAGGAAGGTTGAAAGTTGGATGTGGCACGCTTTTTGAAGGTTTTGGGCTTTCTATATCTAATCGACAACGCACATCGCTACAGTGATACATTCAACATTGGTAGGACGTGTACCACTGGACTTGATTAGTTATTTTCCCATTCAAAACTGGCACGACTTATAGTAACCTCTAGAATAGATTAGTTCTATTCCCATTCAACCCCTGGAATCAATTAGTTCTTTTTCCATTCAACATTAAAATGAAATACCGGATTAGCTTCGTCCAGTTCTGGTGATTATTAATCTGGTGCCATGGAGGTAGTGGAGCAATAGAAATTAAACTAAAAGATCTCATCAAGGGAAATTATGGTTTTAATCCGACTGTTCGAATTTTCAGGTATAGCATGATGGGAGATAATAATAATAAAGGAAACCTCTAAATCATCTCTCATTTTGTATAGGCAACTATTCTAGGCTCAATGATTTACCATAGTTTACCCGTTACTCCGTTACCGTAGTCGTTCTCATAGTCGCAACACGTTCATCAAGATTTACGGATCTTTAGCGATAAACTTCATAGTGAAGAAACGTCTGGTTTCTGCCTACATCACGCCACAAGATTTTAAATCAGACCGAAAAAAGCTTAAAATCCACACCGTAACCAAGCGAAAACCTACAATGTTCATAATATCATGAGCAAGAGAGAGAGAAAGAGAGAGAGAGGGGGTGGGGGTGGACTGGCGACTGAATCAATGACAAACCTAGTGATTTCACGAGCACGCGTTAAGCCATAATACCCCTCCCTAATTAATTTAACAGGTGTGAAAGTCTGTATTTGAAATAGGTAGCCAATAGATATATTTAAAGAGTACACGATTTTTAAATTATTGACTTTATACACTCGTAAAATGCTTTACAATGGCAGTAGTCGATCAGTTCTCCTCAAATTAATGTAAAGGAAATGTCTCGTCAAACAACAATTCACAATTTCCCCTCAGGCGGCAAGGGTTAAACTACACCGGGAGAATTTCCTCGGTCAACTCCGCATCGAACTGAAGACCTATAGGTTAGCGAACCAGTTTCTTACTCATTATCAACCGGTGGTCACCAGCACGAACACTGCCATCACCGTACAGCCTGTTGTACCACAGATCACGAACAGAAGATGGTGTTATTGATACAGTAAAGTGACAATAGATATACCTAAAACATCTCGTTAAATCAATTTGTATCTGACATTAATGCCCTGTTAGAGTTAATTCTATCGGAAAACGGTGTAATTGGATTCACACCACTGGTTCAATAGACACAGATCTATCAAATTAACACCTTATTTGTCCACTATCAATGCAGGATTTAATTTATCTAACTGAATCATCAACCTACTGATAATATACTCATCTTCATCCATATTTTGTCCAACCTCGTGGGTTTTCTTCGGGTCTTCCGGTTTCCTCCCACTGCGAAAGACCCCTACGCGCAAGCGAATTATTGAAATAAAATTAAACCATGCGTTAGTCCCAACTAAAAAATAACTCATCCAAAACATCCCACCAAATAAATAAGTTATCAAAAACATGAAAAAAACACTCCTCCTAGAAAATAACTCATCGAAAACATGAAAATGACTCACCGAAAACACCCCACTTAGAACATAACTCATCGAAAACACTCCACCAAATAAATAAGTCATCCAAAACACCCCACCTCGAAATAAACTCATCGAAAACACGCCACCTAGAAATTAATTCAGCAAATGCACCCCGACTAGAATTTCGCTCAAAGAAAACCACCCCAACTACAATTTAGCTGTTCAAAACCATCCCAACTAAAATTACCTCATTCATAAAAAAAACACCATCAAATATATCCCAACTAGAAATTAGCTCCCCCACCACCACCCCCATAAAAGAAAAGACCAAACTAGCAAGTAGTTCATCAAGTTGGCATTTAAAAGGTAAGAGGGGGTGCAAAACAGCTCGACTCGATGCTGAAGTTAGCATGGGTTTCCGGACAACATCACGACGCCGTGCTGAGGTTGAGGGAGGTCCCCCCCCTTCACACACACACAGAGCTCTGGAGTGGGGATAGAAGTGGTATCTCCCAACAACTCTCCCCGGTGCTGCGAAATATTTGGCTGTGTAAATGTCACTGCCACTGGATGGTGAGTAATAATATAATGATTTTAGCATTGAATAACCACATTGAATCGTCCACGTCCCCTTGAGACGGTGCGCGCAAACTCATTGTGCCAACTTCACCTTGCCCCCGGTACAACTGCATATAAAATATCCAAAGATACATAATTATAGAGGAGATAAAGGCTTACATGAAAAGATTAAAGACAGAATATTGGCATGCATTGTCTTTGATCAAATATGAATTGTGAACATAATTGATTAAACATTAGAATGTATCTACACGAATTGAATTATCTAATCCACGGGCAAACATTCCATAATGATGACATGTTTCAGTAGTTATTCATTCCATTATACTTTAATACACTCTATATAGACATTAATAGCGTGTGTTAGGTTCTGAGTGAATAGGATTCTTTTAATTATAAATTTAAACAGAATTTAATTATCTACTAATGCAATTTGCGTCTATTGAAGATTTTACATTAAATAGTTTTAGTTAAAACGGATATTGTCCTTATCTTTTTGTACGCCAGCCTATAATCTCAATCAGTTTCTAGTTAGAGTCGATTCTGTGTTTAGTCGTCCGCAGTTTACAGTAGGCTATATTCTAACTAACCTTGGTAGCCACGGTGGCTAAGTGAGTGAGGCGCTTGTTCGGTAATAACAAGGTTTACAGTAGACTGTATTCTAACTAACTTCCACGTGATTTAAATACACGGTGACCAGTCCATCTGCTGATTACACTATTTTGCCTCGACCATTTTTATTGGACTTCGAATTTTGACTAATAGTTTGGATTGTTCGTACTTGGTTTTATTTTATTTAGTTTTTTTATACTTTCGTTGGCCTACACTACCTATAGTAAAGACAAGTAAAACAAACTTTTCAACTATAAAAAAATCAGATTGAACCAGCCTAGTGTCACAGCAACTCGGCGAGTAAGTCTCTGGCTCACGAATAACACGGTTTTTTGAGACTTTAACAAGTTCTTCCCATGCCACGGACTCGGATCTTGTTGTTTGGATTGGACCAAAACCAGCCTTGCATGTAAAATAAAATCTTGGTAGTTGCAATTCGACTAAGCGTGGGTTTAAGAGGGCAAAATGTCCTTAATAAGGAAACATCATCATCCCAAGGAAGAAATTAAATAAATGGGGTATAACATTTTACTGTTCCCCATGTAGTATGCTATCAGGAATATTTTGCCCGGACAGCGATTTCCAACTGTCAATGTACAGGGGACCTAGATTTTCCGTCGCATCCGAACTATTAGACAATTGCCTATGCTACACTGTAAAAAATAATTCTGTAAAAAAACAGAAAAATTCTGGCAGCAGATTTACCAGATTTTTTCTGTAATTTTACAGATGACTTAACAGAAATAATCTGTTAAAAAACAATAAAAATTACAGAAAAAATCTGGTAAATCTGCTGCCAGAATATTTTATGTTCTTTAACAGATAATTTCTGTTAAGTCACAGAAGCATGTACGTGTAAAATTACAGGAAAAAATCTGGTAAATCTGCTGCCAGAAGATTTCCTGTTCTTTAACAGAATTATTTTGGTTAAATATAAAACAAAATCATCCGTAAAAAAATAATTTATTTTCTGTAAATGTAATTTGTCAATATGAATGTACAACGATATTACACGTGAACAGAAATTAAGAGCAAGAAATTGTGAATGGCTTTATATTTTGAATTTTCTAAAGGCCAGGTTTACTACTTTCTGTCGTTCCTCTGTCCTCTTGCAAATTCTGTTACCTTCCGAACAAACCTGAAACAAAATGATGAAGCACTGCATACATGACATGAAATAAAAAGGCGTTAATTTTCCTGCATGTCATGGAGTATCCTCTTGCCGAGATAATCCAGCACCATATTCACTGAGCCATCGCGTTTCTTACACTGTAATATTGTTTACTTGGTCGATTTCAAATTTACAATACAACACACATTTGCCTGCATGACCACTATGTGCATTGATCTTGGATTCTAAACATAAAAAATCAGCAAACTAAACAAACAGTACAGAGGTTGCGTCTTTAAATCCAATAACATACGCATTATCTACTTATGCTGTAGATTTTCCGTCACACATAGATATTATTAGAAAGACTTACCTTCA
Source organism: Patella depressa (assembly GCA_948474765.1). Lineage (NCBI taxonomy): Eukaryota > Metazoa > Mollusca > Gastropoda > Patellidae > Patella > Patella depressa. Next base: position 80,689,938 of record OX419717.1, read on the forward strand.
CATTTTAGTGTTGATTTCCCTCTGGTCTTTATTCTGCATCATCAGTGCACATTTAAACATTCGCAACCATAAGTTGTGTCTGCGACGCGCATGCGTTAGTCGAATCCAACAGTATAACTATGTGATTTAACTGAACATTGCCGTAAATATAAAGATTATTCTGGAATATTACAGGTCTTTTGATTAATAATAAAATCTATATTGTTAATACACAGTTTCTATCAGTTAATATACTGAAAAGTATGTAAGAATACCGACGTTTCTGTCCAAAGACAGAAATGCATGTAAAACAACAGCTTTTATGGTATAAATACAAGTTATTTATCTCAAATCACAGATATTTCTGTGATAATACGGATTATTATACTGAAAAGTATGTAAGAATACCGACGTTTCTGTCCAAAGACAGAAATGAATGTAAAACAACAGATTTTATGGTATAAATACAAGTTATTTATCTCAAATCACAGATATTTCTGTGATAATACGGATAATTTCCTTCAAATAACAAAAAAGAGGGATTTTAAAAACAGATTTTTTTTACAGTGTAGGCCCTCCATCGTCAAGGGAGAGAACCGGGGACCTCTACATTGGCGAGGTAGCGTATTACATACTGAACCAATGTGGCTCCCTGGATTCCACATCACAAAATCATATTTGTATTTCAAATGGTTATATTTCTTTCTTTCATTTATTGTCGTGCTAAGAGAAAAATATTGTTCGGCATGATAAGATTTTTTTACCGGTGATCTGAGGGCCATCATGTCTGCTCTTCACCGTGTTACTTCTGTCAAGGAACATTTGCGCACACACGAACTGGATGCATTTACCATAATTCTATTACTTCATGTAATACCCCTCTAAGGCGTGTCCTTGATACATCTGAAGGGAAATTTAATTCATTTAATATAATCATTTTTGGATTCCTTTTATTTTATTTATTTCTGGGATCATTTCTAAAATAAACGAGAACAACAAAAAAAATCCTGTAGGTCATATTCGCTTGGTTTATTATTGTCCCTTACGGCAAAGAGGGAGAGAGAGAGAGAGATGGGTTAAACGTACATTCGTCACAAGCGGAAACACATCACATTATGTAAGACACATTGTGGATGGGCACGTGGGGAATGGCAGTTGGACAGCATTTTCTTACATTAATTTGGGAACATTAAATCCGTACTTTGTAATCTGGAAGCTGTAACCCTTGATAAGAAAGGCGTCATATTACAAAAGCGAGGGAGATCAAAAAGTGGGGTGTAACGTCCAAGGTAAATATGTTTCTCCCGGTTTAGGTAATAGAGTAAGCTGTTTTACTTGTGTGGGTTTTAAAATGCTGTTCATCAATTAATTTACTTTAATAAGCTTTAGATCATGTTATCCAGTAATATCTAAACCTTGTTATCCAGTTCACGCAATAATAATTTGATAAATGGCCCCTATAAACTAGTATCAGTTAGTAAGTATGGTTGTTTTATTTGTTTCTGCTTAACTATAATCACATTATCCATTAATCATATTACTATAAATATTTCCGTTAAATCAGCGAGCACCTGCTTCCGGTCTGTTGATTATAAACAATATTATGATTATATTGTCAGATTAATCTAGAGATTAAATATTAAAATAGACGTCACGTTGTGCTGGATTCCACCAAACTTCACCAATCACCAACTAAAATCTAAACCGCTTTTGGCTCCCAGGACAACAAAATGAAAAGCACCGTTGATCAGAAACAATGGTTAAAATTCAAACAAATCCGTTACGATAAACTAATCAGAAAAAAAACCCTTGCTAGAGAGAGAGAGAGAGAGAGAGAGAGAGAGAGAGACAGAGGAATAATCATCCTTCAAACATCCATACAAATGAAATGAATCGGGGCTTAATTTTCCACTGTTCTTCTCCAACAAGACCAGTGAGAGAGACAAGAGAGAAAAATGGAGTTTAAAGTCCACTCGACATAAACTAGGTCATTACGGAACTAACATATGGTTTAATTTTATTTTAATGATTTGCTAGCGCGTAGGGGTCTTTAGCAGTGGGAGGAAACCGGAGTACCCGGAGTACCGGCGATCCTACTAATTGCCACGTACAACCGGGGATTCGACAAGGCCAATGAAGGTGGGAATATGATGGAAACGTTGACATTACAGCGACGCTGCGACCCATTCTTATTTCAAATTTCATCTATCAAGGATATTTTTCCATGCAAGCAAATGTGTATACGGGACCTCGTGTTTTCATCCCATCTCCTCTGTAAACGAGCAAATCTTCCTATTCACTGACTCTCTTGTAGGTACGGGGGGTGGGATGGCCTATTGGTCTAGAGTGCCGCGCTTCGACCTCTAGCTGACCGGTCACCTCTGGCTTGCGGCTGTGGTTTCGATCTCTGGTGTGAGCGTATGTGCCATGGAGATAGGGGCGCCTTCTCAACCTCGTGGGTTTCCTCCGGGCAATCCGGTTTTTTAAAGACACATACGCGCAAGCGAATTATTGAGATGAAATTCAAACCATATGTTAGTTTCAAAATGACCTAGTTTGTGTCGAGTGGACGTTAAACTCCATTTCTCTCTCTCACTCACTTGTAGGTACCGGTGTTCAATCACTTTGTAAGCCAAAACAATTTATCCCGATTTTCCTGAGTTGTGCAGGAAGAAGGGTCTATCGAGGAACAGTGTATAATCATTCGGATGGGACGAAAAACCAAGCTCCGGTGTACACACTGGCAGTTGGGATTTGAAATAAAAGTAGGCTGCCGTGCCACTGTCAGGGCAACATTTCCCCAAGAGCACACTGTATGACTCATGCAAAGCAGTTAATAACTTTAACCCCATTTTATTCTAATCTTTTAGAGGCATTTAGTAACTGGATAGAGCAATACACAAAAACACATACTTATGGAATAACAGCTACTTACAGGCGCGGATTCCGGACCCGCCCCCCCCTGCTCAGACTTGAAAAAAATTTTATGCGATTTTATTGGCGATTTAGACCTGTTATTTTGGAATTAACCTTCCGGAAATACGTCAGAATGAACCAAATTGAATCTAATTTACCAAATTATCGGTTGAGCGCAATTAGTTAAGCAATTATCAAACCTAGACCCCCCCTGCAAAAAATCCTGGATCCGCACCTGACTTAATTTATTTAGGCGACGTTGAGAGAATACTCTTCGAAACGTCGCCTAAATAAATTAAGTAGCTGTTATTCCATAAGTATGTGTTTTTGTGAATTGCCCATTTTATTCTATTCGTTTTTTTACTCACAGAGTCACGGCGGTCCCCACCTCCCTCAAGTTCACAATGACGATTAAAAAAATAATACAATTTAGATAAAAGCTTGCTATAAGTCCATTAAGGCGCTTTCATCTGCCTTTAGCAACACGCTTTTATAAAAAAAAAATATTTTCATAAATATAAAGTCGTTTTGCTAATGTGATACAATAAACAATGTCCACCCAAAAAATGTTTCATTGCCTATACAAATATTTCTGCTTTCACAAAATCGAATACAGACCAGATAAAAATAAAAGAATTATCTAGATTCTAGTTTTTATAGGATGTTAATGCCGTTAACAAGTCTAAACAAACAATGATCAATTGAGTAGGAGCGAATCCGGAAGTTTGTGCGTAGGGGTGGAGAGGTGAGTGGATCCTTCCATTGTCAACGCTCGCCATTTTTAATCCGCCAAAAATATAGTTCGCGGGGGTTTCTGTTTGGAATGTTGGGAAGCAAATAGATATTTAAGAAAATTAATTTTCTTCAAATAAGGTTTTATATTTTCTTAATTAAACGTCCAATTAAAAACAACTCGTAAATTCGTAACTTCCGGTGATGGAGTCAGACGAGGTGAATTGTAGAGGGTCGCCAATCTGTCTAACAACTCACTTCTCGCCCGGATATTCACGATAGGTACGCGACGGCTTGTCTGAGTAATGATCTGATTTAAAGTTTATCGCCCAGATTTGTCTGATCAGTGTGTTGTAGAAAATAGGATATTCTCATTTGAAAAATGTACGACCATTAACCAATATAGAGGTTAATGACACGAGCCCTGGAGTCAAATAGTATGCCACTTATACTAATTGAGGTTAATTAGACGAGGAGGAGGGCAATGATAAGGACCCTGAAGTCAAATAGTGACCAGACAGATAGTAACTACAGATATTTAACAAGATGAAGCAGCAATCAAAATTCATTTGTACATGACTATAGCTAGTTGGAACTATCAAGATAAAAGCCGGAAATTCTTATCGGCCAATGCAGGGATCAACCACCTGACCTCCAGGCTAGCGAGCCAGCGTCTTACCCATTATCCACCCGCCGTAACTAGTTGGAACTATCGAAACAAAAGTACATTGGTAACTTATATAACTCGAACTGGTTCAAACAATCCAGATAAAAGAACATAACTTTAGCTTGTGGCTATCCGGATAAAAGTAGATGATTTATAATACAGATATAATTACATTTCCGTAATTAAATGTAACGGCCTAAACTTCTACGTTAAATGAAGAGGGGTGTTTCTCGTACACGAGACTGGTGATGGACAAAATACCACGGTCGATTCGTGAGTATCTGTGCTCAAATCTGTAAAATCTGATTCGATTAGTTGAAGACAGACATGTGTTTAATATAATGACAGGACTTTGCCAAGGCAGTGTCGTTTTAACCTATTATTCAATCAAATGAAAACGGTTGTCTTTCATCAACATGTTCGCGGACCTCAGTTTTCTGTACCACTCTACGGTCAACGAATAGATAAGGGTAGTTCAGCAATACCCCCGGTCCACTCCAACTCCATTGAACATATTTGTTATAAGAATGTGCCGTATAAATGTCGTAAACGAGCGTCTGTCATTGTGTCAACTGGCGTGGTGTCGATTCTCCGGTTGTACGTGACAATGCGTAGGGTCGTCAGTTCAACCTCGAAGAGATTCTCCCGGTCCTCCGGTTAAATCACACTACTAAAGACCCATACGCGCAAGCTAATTATTGAAATAAAATTGAACAATAGGTTCGTTCCAAGATGATCTAGTTTTTGTCGAGCCTATGTCACAGCTGACCCTCATAGGTTGTCACCAGGTTCTTCTCCCAAAGAAAAATGACATCTTGTCGCAATACCCCCTCTCTGTAACATAACATTAAGCAGCTGTGGTTTATAGCTGTCGTACAATTAGTATATATATGTGTTACACGTGCATTATTTAAGTTAGTTAATTAGTCACTATCTTCTCGTATTATTAGATAATATTATATGATTGTCCGTTTAATGAAGGCTTCTAATATATACGTATTATAACTTGTGAATGGCTGTGAAATACTAATAAGGTTGTGGATAACACCTTGGCCTTATAAATGAGCTCAAGTTAGAAGCTTAACAGAGACGATGAAAGACAATCTTATCGAGAGGCCACAGACCGGAGACTGCTCTACAAGACAGAACGAGGGCGTGTGACAATGGAAGCAGACGTGAATTTGGACGCTGGTCATTATGACGACAAACTAATGTTATGTTCCTGTGTGCTGTATTGGTTGTAGACTTATAGATGTATTTGTAATGTTCGTTCCTGAGCTGTTATAATAAAGAAGTCCAATCCACAGTTATTATCTGATTATGTTACAACTCTCTCTCTCTCTCTCTCTCTCACTCTCTCTCTCTCTCTCCAAAAAAGCAACATGCGTCAATGTCGTGAGCAGCTTACGTACAAACGGGAAATACCATACTAGTAAACATGTAATCCATCGGGTTCATTATCACCAATATCCAATAATAACCGACAAATTGTAACATCACAATAATCCCTTTCTCCCAACAAACGTATCCGCTCCTATCTTTATAAATATAAATATTATTACTTAATGTGTGTTGTAAAGCCTGTATAATACCGTTTAATTGTGCTCATTATCCTCATTAGATTGGTTATTATTATGTACGTGATGGCCGGGATTATATAAATAATTCACGATTAAAGATAATAAGTGTATAAACACATTCGTCTGGGTTGGTTAATAAAAGGGGTCGTATTATAAAACAAGGAATAAATTCCGTTATTGGCTCTGATTTAAAACTATGTATGGAAATGCGTATATATCGATATCCCGTGTCGGTTACATTTGATGGCCAAGAATCAAAGTGTGGCAAATAAACAATATCTTGTGAGTAAGTTGGGTTTTTAAAATTTAAGCGTGGTTTAAAGGAGCCACGGTTGATCGGTGAGTATATGGTACTGGTTCACTATCGATTTGATCACTGGATTAATCCCGGTATTGGATAAGGAAGGCATTATTGAAATATACATATACAGATAGAACTTTCTGACCTCTGCTAGCTTTTGATCATTAATGATATTGACGTGTTCCACTCAACACAACTTCTTCTAAGGCACGGACTTATTAAAACATCTAATGTATTCAATATGTTATTTACGGACAACACACGAATGGCCTCTGCTCGTTTTGAGAAAAAGGCACGATCTCATTAAACATATTATTATTTATCCAATGCTGTACAGATACTATAATCTCATAAATAAACAATACCAAATTTCTAAATCGCTCGTGTATCATTTTTCTTAATCGATTGTATGCTTTTATAAGTCAGAGTCTGTTAGTTTCAGGAGACTTGGAATGGCGCTCCTCCCGGAGTATGCCTATTTCATGCTCTCAATAAAGGTCTATCAACTATGCTGATATTCTGTTATCTGTAGTGTTACAGGTATCAGATTTGGTGCCGTGAATCAGTGAACCAGACAGAATGGGATCCAGTCGTATGAAATGAAATGAAATGAGGTTTAACGTCCTACTCTTTTGCACCTAACCTGGGCTAATGGAAGACGGGTATACGGGATACAGTGTGCCACGAGGGAAATTTTGCCTGGGCAGCAGCGCTACGGCCTACTCTTATATCGAATTCCAGCTGCCAAGGGATCTTTTACGTGCACTCCAATGTGTACACGGGTCCTCGGTTTTTCGTACCATCCGAACGACTAGGCAGCTGACCATGTCAGGCCCTCCTTCTGCATCACTGACAAGGGGAAATCATGCTTGAAAATCGAGATGAACTTTCTCGGCCAATGCAGGGATCGAACACCAGTCCTATGAAGCTGCAGGCAATAGGCGGGCAATCTTGTTAGACGCCACAATAAAATTCTCCAGTTAATCTACACGTTGGAAAGATTACAAGAGAGAGGGGAAGAGAGAAATGGGGTTAAACGTCCACAAAATAGGTCATTTCATGACTAACATGTGGTTCAATTTTATTTCAATACTTTACCTGCACGTACGGGTCTTTATCAGTGGAAGAGGTGGTTGGGGGACCCGGAAAACCCCAAGAAGTTGGACAGGTGACCCTACTCCTTGTCACGTACAGCCGGGGAATCGAAACCACGCCAATTAATTCAATGACAGACTTTATGAAACAACGCGATCGCACAAACTATTCGGCCATCCCACCGTATTAAATAGAAAGCATAGTTCAATGGCATTGGGAAATAGAATAAGAAAGGGTCAATATAAGGACAATTTAACCCTTTTAGCACGCTGCATCGTCTATATATGGTGAATGCAGATGTTAAACCACATTTAATTCTATATGAGTTAAGGGGCTCTTGTACCCACTTTTCACTATTTTGGATTGTTTAGGTTGACCATCACTTTAAAATCGCCGCGTCTCTTTCAAACCACACTAGATTTGGACATTCACGTTTGATGTGACTCGCATTCTTGTTTGAAATACTTTACCCTAACCCTAATTAAAAAAGTAGGAAGTTCCATGTGCACACGTCATGGACGGCTAACCGCTAGTTTGTCGGTGTAAAAGTAATGGAATTAGACAGGAGTCGGATCAAACATGATCGTCCGGGATTTGTTTTACCTTGTAAACCGCATGATTAGCGACAATATTTTTTGGGGAGTATTAATCGTAAACAAGTCTATATCATCAATCAATCATCAACAAATTAAAAACAGCATGTTACTGGGGTGACGCCCCGTTATTTGTCGCTTAAATCAAAAACAAATTAAAACAGCATGTTACTCGGGTAACGCCTCGTTACTTGTCGCTTACACCATCAACAGAGACATGATTATTAGACAGCTGGAGATTAACCCTCGTTATCCCCAACATAAACAATTAATTTATCCTAAGGTCATCGCTAGTAAGTAATTAGATAGTTTAACTACATTCACGCTGATTTCACAAGAAATACATAAACAACACAACCTGTCACGAAACTAGGTAGATACCCACCCAACTTGTCACCACACTAGGGAGATACACACCCAACTCGGGAGATACCCATCCAACTTGTCACGAATCAAACAGTTTGTCACGAAACTACGACCAAATGGGAATAAACATTTTGCTACTGTGTAATAATCTCATTTCGAATTATAAAGGATTCTTTTACGCGCACATCAGCGTCATGACCCCCCCCCCCACACACACACACACACAGAAAATGAAATATGATATAACGTCCTACTGTTCTGCTCCGAATTGGGCTAATGAAGAAAGCCATACGCCATACAGTCTACTATGAGGGAAATTTTGCCCGGACAGCGGCACTACAGCCTACTCTTATATCCAATTCCAAATATCACGGGATCTTTAACATGAACGTCAATGTAAACACAGGACCTCTGATCGACTAGACAACTGTCCATGTCAGGCCCTCCGTTCTAAAAAAAATTAGAATAACTTTCTGACATTGTAAATTATATATATGCTTACTTTAAGTACTAAATGGACTGGATAATTGATGTAATTGATTTAGTCTTGAATAATAAGTTAATCATTCTGTTATTATTACATGATTCCGGTGATATATTGATTGATCTTTGTTTTTTCGACATCAATGATTCCATTCCTCTGATAATTTATCATTTGTGCAAACCATAAAACTACAGCCTTAATTTGATTAACGTCGATATTCTGAACATATACCCATTCTCGCTAACCAGTTACCACTACCGATTGTTACAGAGGCTAACACCCTTTCTCGCTAACCAAGTAACCAGTCATCACTATTGACAGTAAGAGAGAGTAACGTCCATTCTCGCTAACCAGTCGTCACTACTGGCAGTAGGCCAAAGAGAGGGTAACACCTATACCCATTCTCGCTAACCAGTCGTCACTACTGAGAGTAAGAGAGTGTAACATTAGTTTCTGTCGCGTGGTGGACGTTAAACCCATTTCTCTCTCACTTTTTGCTTCACCCGGTCCGAGGGGGTTGGGATGGCCTAGTGGTCTAGAGTGCCGCGCTTCGTCCTCTAGCTGGCCGGTCACCTCTGGCTTGCGGCTGTGGTTTCGAGCCCTGGTGTGAGCGTATGTGGCATGGAGATAGGGGCGCCTTCTCAACCTCGTGGGTTTCCTCCGGGCACTCCGGTTTCCTCCCACTGCTAAAGACCCCTACGCGCAAGCGAATTATTGAAATAAAATCAAAACCATATGTTAGTCCCGAAATGACCTAGTTTGTGTTGAGTGGACGTTAAACCCCATTTCCCTCTCTCTCTCTTTCACCCGGTCCGAACGACTAGATGTTTATACCACTCGGCGCTTAGTTCGACCCCACTGAGAAAGTCAGACATGAAAATCCCAAGCAATTTCTCCGTCCAAACCGGCAATCCCTGGCTAGCGAGATAGCACAGAACTAACCCAGCCATTCTTGGCCGCCGAATTCTATTGAATTGCTGTCAATCAATGACATACGTGTAAATATCATATCACCAAACCCAATGGACCATTCATCAGAAAAATAAATTGGATGAAGGATCACGCTGTCTAATATTACATCATAAAATAGGACGCCATTAAATCAATAGGAATCTGGCAATAAATCTACAACCCTCTAAAATAAAGACATGACCTTTCGAAAGGCCGAGAAAGTTAACGAATTGCATGAATTGGTGTGTGACCTGTCGATTTTTATAATTTAATATACCGCCATGTTGTAACCTTGTGAATATCCTGTCCATATATCCCGTCCATTTCTTGTGATAAAATATTTTCTGTTGTTCATTTTATTGATTTTGTTCATAGAAGTATACACTAGAATATGCGCTGAAGGACTAAAATGAGATCATGGATTGTTTATTGACGGAAATTGACGACTACTCACGGAGAACGGCGGAAATTACTAACGTTGAAATTTACCTGTTGCACCGACATTCGAGTTCGTGTTATACTTATGGAAAAGATATGTTGACATAATTACTTGAATTAGTTAAATGAAATTGAAACTTTTCAGAACATTAACGATGCGTTATGTAGACATAATTATATTCTTGATCTGGTGATAACGAGAGAACATGATTCCATTATTCAGTCATGCGACGTAGTTGATCATCAGATATCTGATCACTACAGTTTATCCTGCAATCTTTCGTTTCACAAGCCTGAACCAATAAAGAGGACAATAAGTTTCAGAAAAACAAAAAACATTCCTATTGATAAATTTAGAAGCGATATTAATAATTCATTACTTCTGAGTACCATTGCCACCAAGCCGGATACCCACCAACAAGTGGATGTTTATAACAACGTTATTTCCGAAATACTGGAAAAACATGCTCCACTGAAAACGAAAGAAATCATTATTCGGCCTAATAAACAATGGTACACTGATGAAATACGTGATCATAAGGTCCAACGCAGGAAAGCAGAGAAAACATGGAGAAAAACTAATCTTGAAATTCACAGACAAATTTATAATAAGGCCCGAACTACCACTAACAATTTAATTGCATTGGCTAAACGGTCCTTCACTAAGGACTGTCTGTTATCCAACAAACATAATCCACGTTAAGTCTACAAAATTACAAACAGTCTGCTAAAACCAAGAGAAGCAAAGGATCTGCCATCGGTTCAAAATGATGCTAGCCTGTCAGATCAATTTTCTGAATTTTTCGACGACAAAGTCTCCACCATTCGACAAGGACTCAGTGTAAATAAAACAACAAACATAATTCACTGAGAAAAAGTTTGAAGGTCGCACACTTGAGAACTTTTGTCTAGCAACAGAAGATGAGATAAGAGAAACAATTCAGAAATTAGCCTCAAAATCATGTTCCCTCGATCCCCTGCCAACATGGATACTAAAGACGTCTGAAGTGGAGTTAATTCCAGTGATCACCAAAATCATGAACACCTCTTTAGTAGGTGCAGAAGTATGTGAAACGCTTAAAACAGCTCATGTGACACCCCTCATTAAAAAATCAACACTTGATCGTAATGTGCTAAAAAATTACCGACCTGTGTCGAATTTATCTTTCATATCGAAAATTATAGAAAAAATTGTCCTTAATAGTTTTAAATATCATTTGTGTGAAAACAATCTCCAAGAAAAATTTCAGTCAGCATACAAAAAACAACACAGTACAGAATCCGCCTTACTTCGTGTTCACAATGATATTGTATGTAGCTTGGATCGGACGAAACCGGTGTCGCTAGTTTTATTGGATTTGAGTGCGGCATTTGATACAATAGATCAATCAATCTTACTCGGGAGACTTGAAACTCGATATGGTATATCCGGAGACGCGCTGAAGTGGTTTGAGTCCTATTTGAATGGAAGACAGCAGAGAATTGTTATCGACGCATCGCAATCAATGCCTAAAGTTCTTGATTTTGGTGCTCCCCAGGGATCCGTATTGGGGCCGGTTTTGTTCACAGCATACACTGCACCAATTGGAGATATCATCCGTGAGATGGGTCTTGATTACCACCTCGATGCGGATGATACCCAGTTATATGTTGAACTCGATCCTTCACCAGATACCACTACATCAGAACTTTGAAGCATGCATTGAACGAATTAGAATCTGGATGCACTGCAATTTTTTTAAATTGAAAGATTACAAAACAGAAAATATAATAATCGGGAATAAGAAGAACATTGACATCAACCATGTGACTATTGGAAGCACAGCAATAACCCCAACCAACTGTGTCAGGAATCTTGGTGTGTTCTTTGACTCTTCCTTCGATATGAAAACCCATATATTCATGGTGTGCAAAAAGGCGAACTTTCACTTGTATACCATTGGCAAAATTCGATCCTATATTGACCTTGATACCACTAAAATGTTAATAAATGCTTTTGTTATGTCATCCGTAGATTATTGTAATTCATTATTGTATTCTCTTCCTAAAACTCTTATATGTCAGCTACAGAAAATCCAGAATAAAGCGGCTCGAATTGTGTCTCTCACCAGATCATCTGACCATATTACATCTGTTCTAAAACAGTTACATTGGCTACCGGTTAATCAACGCATTATGTTAAAAATTAACACAATCACTTTGAATTGTTTAAACGATCCTTTGGCACCATCCTATTTATCCGATTTGATTAAGCAATATGTACCTTCTCGTTCCTTACGTTCATCTCATAAAAACCAGCTTGTATGTCCAGTACAAAAGTCAAAATTTGGTGAGAGAGCTTTTGTGTACGCAGCACCAAAAGAATGGAACAAATTGCCTCTGGAAGTCCAAAATAGTCCTAACGTGGCTGTATTCAAACGACGTCTAAAAACCCTATTTTTTACACAAACTTTTGAACAATAATTGAAATGCTTCACTTTTTATCTGTATATTGTAACTTAACTATTCCTTTGTATTATTGTGTTTATTTGTATATACATGTATGTATGTTTTGTTTTGTTTTTTCTTATTTTATAACATATCTACATTGTAAAGCGACACAGCGCAGTTAGACTGACTCAATGTTCAGCGCTATAGAAAACGATTATTATTATTATTATGTAAGAGCTTAATGTGTCTATTGCAGGTATTTTATTAATATGACACGCCTATAACCAATCCTCTATACCATTGGATGGCTGAGATTTAAATGGATTTAATTAGCCCTTAGATTTAAAGCTTTAACAAAACATTTCGATTGTCAAGTATCGTTGTTACGAGAAAGAAAGATCAATGCTGTATCTCCAAGCATTCATTAGTACGCTTAGTCTCGGATAAATTGTCACTGTGTTAAATTTTCATTATCTATTTTGGAACTATTATAACAGGGACATCTAGTTGTTTATTTAAATTTACATAATGTACCTGTACAATAGGTTTTGTATTCAGTGATTAGGGAACAGTTATTGGATATGCCCTTTATTCTACACAAACGAAGAAATAAGGATACCTCGTGCTAAAATCGCTACCCACCCGGCATTTCATAGCTGAAAGATTTATTTCTGGTGACATTTATTTGCTTTAAAAAAAAGGCCAAAAGAAATCCCCGATTTGTTAGTCCATATAATTGTGTGATGTATTTTATGTCGTGTTATCTAAGTGCAAGACAATCAAGTACTGTAATACGATTTTAATCAACAGAATAGTCTCCCAGGCAGATCTCACACTCTGGCAGATATAACACTCTGGCAGACCTCACATCACTGGTAAATATCACCATACCAAACAAAAAAATACTGCACCGATTTATGCCAGGGTCTAAAAAATTTCTATTTAGTACCGCTACTGTTTGTTAATGAGAGTTTGAGACAATACATCGCGTCTATTCGTCTGATAAACACATATTAACTCTGACAGATCTCTGATCAAATACAACATTAGTTTCATATCTACAAACAAAAAAAATCTGCATGTATATATGATGAACGTCAGCTTATCACCACAATTTATATACCTATCGGACTGATTATTTATCTTACAGCGGGGATGTATATTATTATAAGACAAATGATGGTTATACAGCAACCATTTCTAATACAAAATATACAAATAGTTTATTTCTATAGTTTATACAAAAACCGTTGTTAAGATACATAGAAATATATGAGAGATTTGCATGTTTATGAGATAATTCATACAGGCTGTTGGCATATTGTTCTCCTTTCCTACTTAAAACAACACATTAACATGGCATAGCATCTCTTTAAATAAGAGAGAGGGAGGAAGAGAGAGAGAGACAGAGAGGGAGAGAGAGAGAGAGAGAAATGGGGTTTAACGTACATTCAAAACTACATTCGACAGAAACTATGTCATTTCAGGACTAACATAATATTAAACCATATTATGGTTTAATTTTATTTCAATAATTCGCTTGCGCGTAGAGATCTTTTAGCAGTGTGAGGAAACCGGAGGACCCGGAGAAAACCCACGAGGTTGGACAGGCGACCCTACCCTTTGTCACGTACAACAGGGGATTCGAAACCACGCCAGTTGACTCAATGACAAGCTTTATGATACAGCACGCACGTGCTAAACATTCGGACATCCAACCCAACATGACATGACATACCTTTACATAAAGTAATATGATTTCTTACATAAGGTCAATTATTGCGCCTCGAAACATTACTTCCAACAGACGTATATTACATCCAGAAACTCTATTTCCGTTGACATTGTTCCAGTGAACAGACTGTTTGCTAAATTCTCAATATGTCATATTTATTTTCCCATCAACGACAAGGAGCCTAGTATTTTCCTTTGAAATTGTTTCCGGTGAAGGGGAAGGAACAATAGCTAGTTAATTGTGCAGAATATAATAAGCACGTATAGCAACCCACCTTGTTCTAACTTGACTTTACAAGTAGGTCCTGTTATATTCTAACACAGTAATTACCAATTTACATATGGTTAGACCCTACCTGTAAATCATCCACATTCACACGCTACATGTGTTTATATTTATAGAGAGTCAGAGAGAGAGAGAGATAACGTCCAGTCGACACAAACATTTTTAGAAGTATGTGTGTGTGTGGGGGGGGGCGGAGGACCCATAGAAAACCCACGAGGTCGGAAAGGCGAACTTACTCCTTGTCACGAAACCATGCCAGTTGTTTCAATGACAGACCTTATGATGCAAACCATTCGGTCCCCGTCTCTCCTCCATCAGAGATTACACTTTCACAATATTGATTCTATAGCGCTATAATGATGCATGGAGTTCAAAATCGCAGGATATATTTGGACTTTTATTACACGGGAGTATATCATTAACTATTGAACAGAAAGACTTTAATCGTAAAATCAAAACCATCGACAATATGACGATGTAGTTTATTTATTTACTCAGATACAAGTAAGGCAGCTACCAGTCATGGCATGTTTATTTTCACAGAACCAGGAAAATGGAGGTCGAGGAAAAGATAAAACTGAGTGAATCCACCGCAAACTGGCTACGAGGTGAAATCCGCATACCATACGGTAGATCATATTTTCTAGTTCAAGGATATTTTTTTTTACTGAATTTAATAATAATAATAAGCCTTTATTTATGCAGTCTTAGATTTTTCGTCTATTTCAAGGAGAAAACTTTCTGTTTAATTGAAAAATTAAAAGATAATGGCCTTAAGGTGTTATTCCTTTAATCTTGATATATTTCGGCCCATTTGAGGGAGATGTCTTTTTGATCGGTGGCGAAACGGTTTAACGCGCTGTCCAACCTGCTGTTTTCCCTTTCCCAAGTTCCCCCGATTGTTAACGACTGTGCGCGGTATTGAATTATGGTAATCAACCTCTCTTAAAGTTCCAATTTCACATTTTCTAAGAAAGTCAAAACATAATTATTTCTATGTCTTTTGCTCAAAAGGTTGTCAACTCACTATTATACGGTCCTGGGCAAAATTTTTGGGGCATTATAAAGGGTGACACAGGGTGATTGAGGAAATAGTTACTCAATTACCTCCCTTGTTTTCCCATTCCTCTCTATGGACGGCCATCTTCAAACGTTTGAATTTGAAGTTGAAAATGATATTTTTGCCAATTTCTCAACTGGCAGTACTGAATTATAGGATTAATAGGATTATTCTTTAACAAGGTAGGACTGTTTATAGGTTCAATCTATTTTTGGGCTTTATTTTAATACATTTTAAAAATATAACTTAAAAAAATGCTATTGGAGCTTTAAACTATAGAACCCTTTCCCTATGCGCGAACGAATTATAGTAACCAAATTCTTAAACTCTCGCACCTTCCACCTTAAAATCATTCCCCTAACTCTCAAATCCTTCCTCCTTACCCCCCCCCCCCCCATGATTTAAAAGCCCGGTTGTCATTAATCACAAGTCCCTACCCCGCTTCCCCTAGTACAATAGGATGTGACTAATAAGCCAGCTATGGATGAGTGAAACACTAACGGTGATGTTTACAATCTGTAATAATGTACAATATATAGTGTAATACAGTGTACAATATATAAACCATTTAAACTATATTACCATTTAACACAATCCGTCATTAATCTGACAGGTACAAAACACCACAACGTGTTGACATAAATAATAGCAAGTTATTCATTATAATTATTAATAACTGATTTCATTTTACTGATTTTCTCATTCATCTATGATACAATTTAACTCTTGTTAAGCCACCAATGTAGTTTAGCCTCCACCGGGTATGTGAATCCCTGAGTTTGGTATTGACATGGGGCCTCTTTCACGAAAGTTTAACTAAGATAAAATCCAAATGGTCGTAATTTGATTGGATAATATTAGATTGATTTTAGTACTTAGCCAATCAAAATTAAAGTATCTACTACAATTTTTATAATTTTATACTTAGCTAAGATTTCGAGAAACAGGGCCCAGGTCATAAAATTATTAAAGCACTAAATATAACACCAAGAATGAAAAAAATATTAAAAGTAAAAATAATGTAAATATTCGAATAGTGGCTATGATATCATTTATGTGGAGTATTCATGCAAACCAAAACGACGACATTGAAGCAAAAACATGTTGAGTGAATCGGCATAGAGATAGCCTGCCATTACTAATTGTTGAGGGCAGGTAAAATCGAGACTTCAACAGTTATTGCATTCCCGTTCCTCTTTTATCATTACCTAGTTGGGTATGGACTATGCATACGAATAAAAGGCGGCAATGTTATATCCCAGAAAACACCGGAAATCACCGGAAAACTACCGGAGAAACACCATATTATACCGAACACCGGAGAAACATTAACGGAAAACACACTAACTACCGGGAAACACCCTAAATAGGTAATCCGGAGCCTGGTCCTCTGTGTGCGGTATTCACGGTAGTTCTCCCGACTGCTAAAACCCCTTACGAATGAAGTAAATTACCGAATTCATGATCTATCAGATGTTAATCCCAGACCGATGGGATAAACCTCATTTATTTTCTAAAGCTGCGTTCACACTAGGGGTTTAATCTGAACTCAATTCAGGACAAAGTCTCATTCCACACTTTTGTGTCACACTCAATTCGATAAAAACCAAACTGAATCTAAATTACCAGCGCACCCAGTGTGTCGCTTTTCATTCTGAATTTCATGTGAATAAACTGTAATGTGACGCACCGCTTTTAATCCGGGAAAAACAATCCAGCCTCCAGAATTCTCAATGAGTGCGCATGTAGTGTGAACGCAGCTTAAGACTCTACGTTCTTTATTAACGCGAAATGTCATAAGCGATTAACTCCGATTGCTATGAAAGGACTGGGTGGTCGAATGGGCAGCGGATGTGCGTTGTATCATAAGGTCTGTCATTGAGTCAAATGGAGTTGTTTCGATTCCGTTGTACGTGACAAGGAGTATGGTCGCCTCTCCAACCTCGTGGGTTTGCTTCGGGTCCTCAGGTTTCCTCCAACAGCTAAAAACCCCTAAGCTCAAGCGAATTATTGAAATAAAATTGAACCATATTTTAGTCTCGAAAAACCTAGTGTGTGTCAAGTGGGCGTTAAACCTAATTTCCCCCCCTTTAATAACAACACAACGCCGTCAATAAACCAATACAAGCTTTACACAAAAAATGTAGCATCATTATTTACTTTATTAACACAAATAAAGATGGCACTTTGAAATCAAATCAATACGACTTGAAGGTTAGATTAGACAAATTTGTTCTGCTATTAAAAATAAAAGTACTTTAATAAATGGTTTATATTGAGTTATAAAACAGTTCGCTCTAAATCAATATTTGATAAATAGTTATGTCACAATCTCAGGACCCATGTAGACAATGCCTCTATTGACAGCCTGACACGAGTTGTTACAATTCAATTTCATTTTCTCTGTCTTGCACAACTGCCAAGAAAATTATAAGCTGGAAAAACTATGAGGGATAGAACCGTACACCTCCGACCCTTGAATATAAGTCCGTACGTCATTTTATTTCCCATCTCCTGCACACATGACAAGGGAATAAAAAGGCCAACAGGGGGATAGAACCGTACACCTTCAACCTCCAACGCCACCCATAAATAGAAGTCCGCACTTCATTCCATTTCCCATCTCCTGCACAACTGGCAAGGGAATAAAAGCTGGAAAACTCCGGGGAGAACTTTCTGGGTCAATATAGGGATAGAACTGTACCGACACTCCCATCCACTGCCTTTGATTAGAAACCAGAGCTTAACTCAGTGAGGGGGGGGTAGATTGCCGAATGATTAGCGTGCGCGCACTGTATCATACGGCCTGCCATTGATTCAGCTGACGTGGTTTGAATTCCCCGGTTGTTCGTGGCAAGGAGTAGGGTCGCCTGTCCAACCTCGTGGGTTTTCTCCGGATACTCCGGTTTCCTCCCACTTCTAAAGACCTCTATTGAAATAAAATTTAACCATATGTTAGTCCCGAAATGACCTAGTTTGTGTTAAACCCCATTTCTCTCCCTCTCTAACTCAGTGAGTCACGTTGGTTTTATACGATTTACTGTAGGATTGAACGCCTCTTCAGAAGAGAAGAATATAAAACACGAAAAGATATTCATCTTAATTTCTCTGGAGAAAACTCTGTATTTTTCTTTTAAACTAATTGGTCTGGAATATCACAAAATATCAACATTTCAATTGATTTAAAAATTATAAACTATATGCTCATGTTTTATCCTTGAGCAGAAAATGGATTAAGATATATTTGCTGTGAATTCATAGAAGAAAATATGACGTCCACTCGATACAAACTAGGTCATTTCGGGACTAACATATGGTTTTAATTTTATTTCAATGATTCGCCTGCGCATAGAGGTCTTTTAGCAGTGTGAGGAAACCGGAGTGCCCGGAGGAAACCGAATGGTTAGCACGTGCGTGTTGTATCATAAAGTCTGTCATTGAGTCAACTGGCGTGGTTTCGAATCCCCGGATGTACGTGATAAGGAGTAGGTCGCCTGTCCAACCTCGTGGGTTTCCTCTGGGTCCGCACACACACATTTCTAAAAGAAAACCTACGAGTCCCGAAATGACCTAGTTTGTGTCAACTGGAGGTTAACCCCTCTCGCTATCCCCTCTCTCTCTCACTCTATTTCTCTATTCCCTCTCTCACTCTTCCCTCTCTCTCACTCTCGCTCCCTCTCTCTCTCCCTCTCACCCAGTTCCCTCTCCCTCTATTTCTCTCCCTCCTTCTCTCACTCTATTTCTCTCTCTCCCTCGCCCTCCCTCTCTCGCCCTCTCTCTCTCTCCAATCAATCTCTCTCCGTTGTTAATTTGTAGGTAATATAAACCAGCCGTTAAATAATTACAGGATTATAACCACAATAATTGGACAGACATTATTAATTCTTGTAATATACCCCGAGGGAATACCTAAAATAATATACTGTCCTACAAAATCAAAGGTCACAAACAAATTTGGTTTCGGGTGTTCTTAATCCGAGCTTAATACAGGCAGTCTACGGTGGGGATTTTTGGAAACCTCTACGCGCCACATGCACGTAAAAGATCGCAATGTAACCGTTAATGCCTATGCACCGAGGTGGTGTAATTTAAAGGGAACTGCCACCTTAACGGCTTTCAAAAATCGTTCACGCTGAATTAATCTGGCAAATCTCCTTTAAAGCTAGAATTTCATATTTTCTAAGAAAGTCAAAACATAATTATTTTTATGTCCTTTGCTCAAAAGGTTGTCAACTCACTATTATACCATCATAGATATCATTCTCACACTTATAATAAAATCGTTCACATCGGAAATAATAACACACTTATCCCTCTAGTTTTTCTATCACATCCATGAATCAAATAGCAGTCTACAAACGTTTGAATTTGAAGTTGAAAATGATATTTTCGCCAATTTTTCAACTGGCAATAGTGAATTATAGGATTAATAGGATTATTCTTTAACAAGGTAGGACTGTTTATAGATACCATCTATTTTAAGGCTTTATTTTAATACATTTTAAAAATAAAACTTAAAAATATGAAATTCTCGCTTTAAGACATGCATGAAATCTAACAAAAGTTTATTTTGTTCTTTCATTTGAGAATGTAATTGATTAAATTACAATACAATCATTGTGGGTGTGTGTTTTGTTTCTTGTATAACGACAAATAGTTTTACTGGATGAAGACTGAAAGTGACTTGTGTTTTCCCTTAACCGATGACATTTTATGATAACACATTATCTTCAGCTTCTCTATTATGTCTTCTCGATCTGCAATAACCATTTCTCAGAATAGACATTATATGAACTTCCTGGACTAGTGTATAAAGCGCTAGGCAGTGGCACTTAAGGGAGATTTTTTTCAGAAAGATTGAGCTGTTTTGCTAAATATTCAGAAAGCTAAATAGTTTTATAAAAATAATTATATCTTTCTTGACTGATCTGTTTCAATGATATTTTGTAACATATATTAAACAATTCTATAGAATACAGAATTGAAATAGCAGCAACATCATATTATATCTGTGTATAACTGAAGAGCTATGTGTATTATTGGCTGTAATCGGATTAAA
The DNA here is from genome assembly GCA_948474765.1 of Patella depressa. Lineage (NCBI taxonomy): Eukaryota > Metazoa > Mollusca > Gastropoda > Patellidae > Patella > Patella depressa. Next base: position 80,710,609 of record OX419717.1, read on the forward strand.
CGTATGTGCCTGGTGGTGTACATGGATGTGTATACCTGTGCCGTGGAATGTATATATTGTATGTATATTATTTTGTCTATGTTGTGTAATTATGTGGATATAGATTATAAATAATAGACTATTAAGAGAACCATTAGCCTGAAGATATCCATATAATCAAATATCACAATTTTCCACCACTATTATAATATAAAGACAATGAGGTTAGATTAAAACACCCAAGGTGGTTAAATTACTTTACAAGCCTCGTGTGACCGTCTTCAAGAGCTATTGGCGTTTTATTTTATTGTTTACAGATTTAACGTCCTATACATTAAATATAATAGTTGATTTGATTTTATTTATACTTAATGGGTTGAAATTGGTAAAAGTACAAAATAAAAAAAGCCCTTGTATATTAAACGTCACTTAAACAAGTCTTATAATGTACTTAGTGTTTTAGCGTCCACTTCCAACGTTGTCTTATTTTCATTTTTATTATTTTGGCGCAGGCGCATGGAACTTTCCTGTGGGAGGAAACCGGAGTACCCAGAGTAAACCCACAAGGTTGAGAAGGCACTTCTATCTCCACGCCACATACAATGTACACTCACACCAGGAATCGAAACCGCAACCGCAAGCGAGAGGTAACCCCAATCCCGTTTTACAAGAATCAAGATGGCTAATATACCATAGTTTCCTGGGTTGTCTGAGAGATAGATTGAACAGGATTACAATAAATAAAGCAACCAAGGTATTTATCATAGCATAGCTATATAGATACCACATATAGTTCGCTTTCCGCGAAAAATAAAAATAAAATACGACCTCATTATAGACTCATTTCTAAACTTCAACAATGTAAAATATCTAATACCCACGAGACCTCGACGCGCACAGATGGAAATTGGAAAGTACAAAACAAAAAGAACTGAAATGTGATTTAACGTCCTACTGTTCCTCTCTGACTGGGCTAATGAAGAAAGACACCATACAGTGTGCTATGAGGGTAGGTGGGTTGGGATGGCCCAGTGGTCTAGAGTGCCGCGCTTCGACCTCTAGCTGGCCGGTCACCTCTGGCTTGCGGCTGTGGTTTTGATCCCTGGTGTGAGCGTATGTGGCATGGAGATAGGGGCGCCTTCTCAACCTCGTGGGTTTCCTCCGGGCACTCCGGTTTCCTCCCACTGCTAAAGACCCCTACGCGCAAACGAATTATTGAAATAAAATGAAACCATATGTTTGTGTCGAGTGGACGTTAAACCCCATCTCTCTCTCTCTCTCTTATATACCATTTAGTTAGTAATTAAACACACACAGTCATAAGTCTCTGTCGTTCTCTCCCTGTCTTTCTCTCTCTCTCTCTTTCTCTCATAAACAAACGACGAGCAGTCGATTACAGAACAAGCGTGACGAGCCTGATGCCATGACTGTCAAATTTTAAGTGTGACTTCATATAAAGAAATGAAACGTCCTACTGTCCTGCTCCGATCTGGGCTAATGAAGGACATTTTGCCCGGACACCGCCAATGCTGCCTACTCTTGTATCGAATTCTAACTGTGAAGGGATCTTTTACATGCACAACAACATGTACATGGGACCTCGGGTTTTCCGTCCCCCACCCCCGAACGACTAAACAGCTGTCCTTCATATAAAGTACAAGAATGAGCGAGAATGGAAACTGTAATAGCAGGACATATCAATAGACGTAACTTTACGTAGCAAATGTCACGTGGACTCTACTGCAACATAGTCACTACCAAACGGAAACACTCAGCATTGCGTTTATCTTCATCCGGCTTCTAAGGTGAATTTCGCTCTTGAATGTGCTAAAACTCTTTCATACCGGTCTAAATACAGTATAGCAAGCAAGTTCATCGACAGTATATATCATTTCTATTAATTAGCGACGAAAAGTAATAATTATACTGTATGATTAAATGCTTGCTAGTTTCTTTTTCGACCCACTTAGTAGCCGCTGACCATACAGTAGGATTAAATTGGATTATTCGTGGAACATAAAAGTTCTCAACGGAGGCAGATTGTTGTATCAAAAAGTCAATGGACAGTTCAGATGGTATAAAGTCGCTTAATTGTCTAAACGTACAGTGGATGTTTCCGAGTGCTCCAGACCCGAATCACCCCTGCACTAAAGACTTTTCTGTTTCGACAGTTTTACCAGTAGAGCCATTATTTCAAGTGCTTTGAGCTCGTGTCAACACGAAGAAAAACGTTATATAAAAACTCATATTATTAATGATGAAAACTGTACCAACTGAAACCACTCTAACTGCTCCACTTTTTGTTATATAAAAACAACCAAACAGAATCCATATCGGTACTTCTCTATCAGAATATCTTATTGGATTCTGTTAGAAAGTAAAACATCCCGACATTTGCTATTGCACGAAGCCAAATAGATTTCTACTTTTAATGCTCTTTAACCAAACACACTGGCCATGTCTTGATATAAACAATACTATAACTGCTTACGTCTCGCTTTACAGTTCCGACAAACTAAACGCATGTCATACATCAAACACCACGTAAAGTAAGTCACACAAGAGTTCAACTATTATGCAATGAAATGGGGTTTAACGTCGCACGTGTCTTGGAGGTTTTGAACCATCCTTGGTAATGAAGACGGGCGATGCAGTGTACTATATACCGGAACACACCGAGAAAAACACTAAAGACAGGAAACACCTAAATACCGGAAAACACCCTAAATAGGCTACTCAGAGCCTGGTCCTCCGGAAAACACACAAAAAACCAAAACCTAACATAAACCCACAATGGAAAAACCTAACCCTAACCCTAATCCGGTGGTTTTTTTTTTGTCGTTTTCCGGTATATAGCAATGCCGTGAAGAACCAAAACAACATGCAGTAGTTATTGAATGCTTTCTCTGGAAACCTGCTGGGTTTTTAAATGATAAATTGAGCGTGGGTTGTTATTGCTGACAGAACTTGAAATTCAGACAATGGAATGTCTAATGTATAATAACCAACTGTCAAGGGTTGTGTGACGATGGTTCAGTATGCAGATGTTACTGCATGGTTGTCACCTAAAGGAATAACTCACAAAAATATTTATAATGTGTACACGTACACAGTGTGCGTTCAGATAAATGATGCGTTAGTTAATTATAAAGAGCTGACAGTTTTCACCATAATAGTTAAACACTAGATACTGTAGCGGGAATCTGCTGAAAATTTCAGTCAAATTGATCCTCCCTGTACAGCGATTTTAGCGATAGAATTTTCTACCTAGCCTCGATCGTCAAACATAGTCTCGATTATTCATTTCATGATCATTTCATGAATGACAATCGGACCGTTTTCCAGTCAATATCACAAGCTAGCGATGACACAGATAGTTGATTATAATTTTAATTAACTTATCGAGATTAAAATGTCTAATGTCTAATTGAAAGTTTTAATAATATTTCAGGTCTAAAGATCGCAGGCTATAGAGATGAGATCGAGGGTTCATTATGGTCCAGATACGTTAATTAATGTCTTATTAATACTTTAGCAAATATTTAGACCCAAAGAAAGACCTACAATAGGCAGATTTAGCTCTTGCATAATGCATGATATTTAACTAGATACAATAATATTAGCATGGAAACACCATAACCCAAATGCTTCACACCATTTTAATATCAATCGAGCGGTTTAACGATCATACATAAAGTGTGTTATTGAGACAAATGGGGTGGTCACAACAAGCAGCCTGTACGTAATACCGAAGGAACCACCCATAGCCAAAATCTCCGGGGTGTAAACCAAATATTGAAAAATGGTTTCACGATAAGTTAGTCCCAAAATGAGTTGGTTTAAAGTAAACTCTCCCTTTTTGTACCTCTCTCTCTCTCTCTCACCCCACTCCCTCTCTCTCACACACACACGCACTCTCTCTCTCACACACACGCACTCTCTCGTTGGTGTTAAGTGGTGTGGACCGACAACCAATGCCGGATTAACCATGGTGGGGGCCCTGGGGCATGGAACATGTAGGGGCCCCTGATCACTGCCCGCGAGCGCCAAAGGCGCGAAGCCCCGCCTAGGGGGTCTGGGGGTTTTCTCTCCAGAAAATGGAGGCCAGAAACATGATTTCCTGGCATTTCAGGCACTTGTGTTGGAGCCATTTAGAAGTACCTCCCCAGAAAAAAATACAATTCTGCCACCAAATTAGCGCATTCTGACGTTATTTCAGTGGACCATTCCATGCGAGTGCTATGAAATGATGGCATTTCTAGAGGAGGAGACTGTAAGTGGGCAGAGCGACATCAAACCTAATTTTGAAGTCGCTCAGTGACAAATAACGGGGTTACTTGATTTGGAATCGTATTATACCCCCAAGATGATTTGATAAATGGAGGCCGTAACGTTACGACCAAGCCGGACTCGATGTTTGACAAACAAAATGGTAATACGAGATTTAATCAAGAAATATGAATATTTCGTGTGATCATGGTGTGCATCTCATCAAATTCAGCTTATCCACAACATATATCAACAACAACAACAACAACAGCTTATATACAATCGTACGTCAATCTGAGGCAAAATTCGCGCTACTCGAAATGATGGGGACGTGTAAGGTGTTCGAGTTATACGATAATTGAGTTATACGATGGTCGGTCCGATAGGAGATCTCACGACAATAAAAAAAAACATGTGTTACACCCATCACCGGATTACACCGTATTCTCGGATGTCGATCGCAACACAACATGGATTGAGGGGGCCCAAGGGACTTCCGATGGAGGGCCCTCGAAGCATCGGAGGGGCCCCGTCACTAGGTCACTGGCCGTTGGAATCCTCGGTCCGACCATGCTCGAGGCGCGCAACTGAGATTTTTGTGGGGGGCCCCCTAATGTGGTGGGCCCTGGGGACTGTGCCCCATGGTGCCCCATGGTTAATCCGGCGTTGCCGACAACGTCAGACGCACTGTGACATGAACAAACATCTTGGTTCGCAAATAACTTGAAAGGCACTGTTCCGGGGGTACCACGGTTACCAACCGTTCCGGGACATGATGTTGCTGCTATTTCAAATGTATATAACCAGGCGAACTTGCTAGAATAATGGGCAGGGTGATCTGTTTGTTTGAACAGCAATTGGAGGCCTACGATCATCGAACCCCAGAAGTGAGGCTTTTGGAAAATATAGTTTACAAAAAGAAAAATTATACCAAATTAACTTAAGTATCCTCGGGAGAGCTAATAGCATTTCGCACTTTCTCAATCAAATCAGTTTTGGGATTCCATTACGCCATAACACTTTGGCAAGATATTTGCAATCATTGACGCTATTATAGTTTAATGCAGGTTTTTGTCCTGGCTGTTGGCTGTTAGGAAATGAGAAACACATACTGCTGTCCAAATCTGTGGTGTCATGGCCCCGCTATGGCGTCACGTTCTGTCTGTTTACTAATTACAGGAGCTAAATCGTCATTCTTTGAAATCTAGACATAGACAATAATGGCTCACAAGACATTATACTAATATAATATAAATGTATATAAACCTTTTTACTTTCAATCGTAATTTCTAACCAGTTTAGTCCAAAATGAACGGCAAAATTTGGCGTCTGGTTACTGCAGTCTATACTAGTGGTATTCTCTTGTGAGTTTTGTTTAGCCTCGTGCATGAAGTCACTTCATTACCAGTGTCACTCGAAAACATTCTGGTCAATTTTGAAATTTTCATTTCGTCTTAAATTACGGGTCGTGTTTGCAATTTCAAAGACTGTGGATGATATTGAGTTGACGAATTGGCCATTTTAAATCATTTTTTGCGGAAAATGAAATGCGGTTTAACGTTCAGGTTTTCTTCACACAATTAGCTAATGGAATATCGTATTTATGTGCTAACTCCGCATCACATCAAATTAAAATGTGTTTTAACGTCCTGCGCAAACTGGGATAGTACACACCACTTTGTAAATGGAGACTATATTTTTGTGCTTTTGAACGGCGGCAAGGCACCCACATGAAAAGCTTCCCCGGGCAAAGCAGCCATTGGTAAAGCACCCCAGGTAAGGCACCTCCTAGGGTATCCCCAGGCATTCTGGTCAATTTTGAAATTTTCATTTCGTCTTAAATTACGGGTCGTGTTTGCAATTTCAAAGACTGTGGATGATATTGAGTTGACGAATTGGCCATTTTAAATCATTTTTTGCGGAAAATGAAATGCGGTTTAACGTTCAGGTTTTCTTCACACAATTAGCTAATGGAATATCGTATTTATGTGCTAACTCCGCATCACATCAAATTAAAATGTGTTTTAACGTCCTGCGCAAACTGGGATAGTACACACCACTTTGTAAATGGAGACTATATTTTTGTGCTTTTGAACGGCGGCAAGGCACCCACATGAAAAGCTTCCCCGGGCAAAGCAGCCATTGGTAAAGCACCCCAGGTAAGGCACCTCCTAGGGTATCCCCAGGCAAAGCACCAATTGACAAAGCACACCAGGCACGGTGACGCCAAGCAAGGCACCCCCAGGCAAGGCATCCCCAGGAGATAGAGAGAGAGAGAGAAATGGGGTTTAACGTCCACTCAACACAAACTAGGTCATTTCGGGACTAACATTTGGTTTTAATTTTATTTCAACAATTCACTTGCGCGTAGGGGTCTTTAGCAGTGGAAGGAAACCGGAGTGCCCGGAGGAAACCCACGATGTTGAGAAGGCGCCCCTATCTCCATGCCACATAGCATCCCCAGGAACTGAACCATCTTAACTTCAGGGAAGTCAACGACTCGGTTGATCGTTTTAACCATGTGACAGTAGCATACGACAACCTTGTCCATAGAGTCGACCTTGTTGATCACGCTGGCTGGTGAATTGTTTAAAAACAGATGTCAGTGACCATTTAATTCACAGAGGGCGTTCGTTGCTAATTACCTTCAATCGTCAATTCGACGTCCCACGTGGCATGAAACAATAAAGAAAAAAACGAAAGCAGACATGACTCGCATGTGTCTGAAGACACGTCACTTACAACTTCCTAACCACTTGTCTCATTGAGAACCCCAATCAAGCTAATTACCTCCCTTGGCAATATTCTTCCGACACGACAGTCACGTAGAGACCACTTATACGAGAGAGAGAGAGAGAGAGAGAGAGAGAGAGGGAGAGAGAGAGAGAAAGAGAAATGCGTTTAACATTCACTCGACACAAATCAGGTCATTTCGGGACTAACATTATATGGTTTAATTTTATTTTAATAATTGGCTTGCACGTAGGGGGTCTTTAGCAGTGGGGGGGGGGGGGGAACCGGAGCACCCGGAGAAAAACCCCACGAAGTTCGACAGGCGACCCTACTCCTTGCCACGTACAACCGGTGATTTAAAACCACGCCTTTTGACTTAAAGACAGCCCTATGATTTAGCACCACTTTTGAGAACACGCGGACACTTCTCGTGTTTTTTTTCTTGTCCTAAGTAAAGTGTACAATGTAGACCAATATTCCAATTCAGAATATAATTGTAATGGTTAAGCATACATTATGCAAGAGCTAAATCTGCCTATTGCTGGTCTTTCTTTAGGCCTGAAATGTTATCTGCATTATTAATTAGACATTTATTAGCTTATCCAGACCTCAATAAACTCTCAATGGCATCGGTTTTGTACGATATTTAATAGATTAGAACAGTTCAACCATATTTTGATTTCAGTTTCGAACAACCAGTACGGTGGTTGAAATTATCGCACATGCCTTGTCAAACCCTCAAAGGCTAATATCTTCGCTCAAAATAGAGTAATTTGAATGAAATTTTCAAATTATTGATTTTACACTATCTTTTTTTGAACTATTATAGCAAGAATGGCTAGCTCTATATCTAAATCTTGTATATTGTATCTTCAATGCAGTACTCTATTTTTGTTGGGCATTGAAATTGCTTGGAGCAAGTGCGATGGCCTGATACCAATCCTCGCGTTCTTCAATCACACGTTAAGTTAATCAATTAATATATCTGGACATTGAAACATCTTGTTCGTTAATACCAGAGTAAATATATTAAAACAGGGTTAATCTAAATGTCCTACTTGTCTGTACAAGCCGAGAGAGAGAGAGAAATGGGGTTTAACGTCCACTTGACACAAACTAGGTCATTTCGAGACTAACATATGACTTGATCTTATTTCAATAATTCGCTTGGTCGTAGGGTCTATAGTAGTGGGGGGAAACCGGAGTACCCGGTGAAAACCCACGAGGTTGGACAGGCGGCCCTACTCCTTGCCACGTACATCCGGGCATTCGAAACCACGCTAGTTGACGCGATGGCAGGCCCTATGATACAGCGCGCACGCTAACCATTCGGCCACCCCCACCCCCACAAATAAATGAAATTCAATGAAGTGAGGTTTAACGTCCTACTGTTTTGCTCCGACAGGGCTAATGAAGCGGCACCATTGCCTACTCTTATATCGTCTCCCATCTGCCAAGGGATCTTTTACGTACATGCCAATGTCTACACGCGTCTCGGTTTGTCGTCCCATCCGAACAACTGGACAGATGCTCTTGTCAGACCCTCCATTCTACACCACAGACAAGGGGGACCACACCGGAAAATCCCACCGAACTTTCTCAGCCAATGCATTGATCAAACACCCGACCTCAAGGCTAGCAAAGGGATCTTTTACGTGCATGCCAATGTCTAATTGGGGGTCTCGGTTTTCCGTCCCATCCAAACGACTAGACCGACAAGTGGGAAACTTGGTCAGAAAATCTCAATGAACTTTCTCGGCCAGTGCAGGGATCGAACACACAGCCCCAAAGCTATGAACCAGCGTATTATTCACTTAGACCCCGAGCAAATAAAGGCAAGGATGTGGATGTGGGAATTGTTTGCCTGGACAGCGAAACTTCCTCCTACTTTCTCGAATTAAGGGGTCTTTTACGTACAGCCCACGTGTGATAGTTTATGTTAGGACCAAGCAAGAACATAAACAACTCAATATAGGAGACGATTACTCATAATTGCGGACGTCATCTCTGAACGTGTAATGGGACCTTATAACGTGATGAATCGAGTGTGTGCCGTGGCTCATTATTTTCTCGGAGAGTTTTTAAATACCGAATGTTCAATGAATAATTTTTACATTATATTTCAGGAATATTAAGATACTCATTTATCCTATGTTAAATGGCAAAGTACGACCGAACTTTGAAGTCATGTCTTAAAAATGAAAGTAGCAATAGATCGATAGCAGTCGATATTCATTACTCGAGAAATGTTTTTAAATGGAGACCGTAGACGCGTTTTAATATTAGTAGTTGGCTTGATCAGTGATTAATATTATCACGTGAATAATATTCAGTTAATATTCAATGAAGTCAATGGAAAGCAGGGGCGGATCTAGGAACTTTGAAAAAGGTGGGGGAGGCGCCGAAAAATGAGGGCACTTACTGCGGAGTGGCAACCGTCCTTGATAAAATACTCTGACGGCAAACTGCATTACCGCAGTAAATGCCCATTTCATAACTTCAAAACTGAATGATTGTGTCATAATGACATATCCATGCACTCGAGTAATACTTAGCGTGACTTAATCAAGACAATTATCCGTCATTTCCTTGCATCTGTAGACATTCCAAGAGCTATTTGGCTGATATCTTCGTCTAAGTAAACGTTTGGTAGACACCTGTTGAAGTATGGTCAGTCAATGTGGGTGGTCAGACATACTTATGGAAAAACAGCTACTTATATATTTATTTGAGCGGCATATCGAAGATTACTCTCTCAACGTTATAAAGCTAACGTCGCTCAAATAAGTTGTTGTTCTTGTTAAAGTATGTGTTTTGGTCTATTGTCTTATCCAGCTACTAAATGCCTCTAACATATTATATTTGATATTGTTACATCAGTAGCCACAACCTCATTATTGCATACTCACAACATGACAATATGTTTTATTTATTATAGCAACAGCAACTAATAACTTTTTTTATTAAAAGAGTAATTGGATATCTGAACCTTAAAGGGGGAGGGTGGCCGAATGGTTAGCGCGTGTGCGCTGTATCATAAGGTCTGTCACTGAGTCAAACTGGCGTGGTTTTGAAATCCCGGTTGTGCGTGACAAGTAGTGAGGCTGCCTGTCCAACCTCGTGACGTTTTCTCCGGGCCATACGGTTTCCTCCCACTGCTAAAGACTCTTACGCGCAAGCGAATTATGGAAATAAAATTAAACCATATATGACCTAGTTTGTGTCGACTGAACGTTAAACCCCATTTATCTCTTTACCCTCTCTCTCTCTCCCTCTCTCTCTCTCGCTCTCTCTGAAAATTAAACCATATATGACCTAGTTTGTGTCGACTGGACGTTAAACCCCATTTATCTCTTTACCCCCCCCCTCTCTCTCCCCCCCCCCCTCTCTCTCTCTCTCTCGCTCTCTCTGAACATTAAAAGTTATTTGTCTTGTTTCCACTGAGTAAGACGAAGCAAGAGGTGACGATCTGTAATCTTTAGGGTAAAATAACCATTATTCCGTTTTAATTGATATCATTTGTAATTATAAAATACATCTAATCGACGTGTGTAAGCAGTGAGCTGAAAACTACGATAAAAGGCTTTCACAAGATTACAACTATCAAGTGTAAATATACCTATTAAGAGAAAATATCCTTCGTTTTTTTAATATCAGCAATAAATCAAGCTTGTCAATAAGAGTTTCATCAGGTGTAACAAGTGATACATATTTATTTATTTTTAGAGTGCCAGTTTTTAAATTAGGGAATACATTTTTTTTTAACTCTTTATAATATAGTTAGTTTTTATGTATCTTTCTACTATAAATAATAGCCCGAGCATTTCACAGAATATCTTGATTTAAGCATAGTAGGTCGATGTGGAGTCTGTCGAATCGTCCTATTTTACTGTTTTTCTGCCCTCCATCCATATATAAGTCGAAGGGGTTTACAGACGAATGCGGTGTACGCCAAGACAAATCGGTCCATAATTAATATTTTAGTTTTATTACGATAACATTATCATATTTTTTCGAAAGAAGATTAGTACTAATCATAGATTTAATCTCCGATTTTCTGACCAGTCACATCCTGGAAAACTGACTAAATTTCAAACTACGATTTTTCATAAACTCGTAGAGTTAATCATTGTTCGAGAATACCATAAAATGTGTTATTCTCGAACGTTGACTTGTACTTAATCATTGACTAATTAAGTCACGCTAAATATTAGTCGAGTGCATGGATGTGTCATTAGGATGCACCATTCAGTTTTAAAGTTATGAACCAAATAAGTATGAAACGACATATATAAATGAAATGGGCATCTACTGCGGTAATACAGTTTGCCGTCAGAGTATTTTATCAAGGACGGTTGTTACTCTTATTTCGAATTCCGACTGTAAGGGGCTCTTTAGGGTCCATGGGACCTCGGTTTATCGCACATTCCGTCCTGCACCACTGACAAAGGGCAAGAGGGTCCCACCCCCACCCGCAGATGATGCACGTTCCTATAGCAACGACCGAGAGTTTACACCATGATATGATGTACTGAAAAAAAGCCCACGGCCTTCTTTGTTTGTGACCGATGCTCCCAACCCCCGAACACGAACTCTGGCTACGGGTCTGTTCACAAGGGTTGAAACATGATTTTCAAAAGGGTCGCGGATGGGGTTCAGCCACGCCAGAGCCTCGTCGAGCGTATCGATGACAGCATATTTGGTGATACATTCAGGCGATTATATAAAGAAAAACACAGTGCAAAGTCGACTAGAAATGTTTCAGTTTCATATGCTCACACAATATTTCCAACAAAGAGATGCAATAAATGAAAAACTAATTATACAATACAAATATATTGTTCATGTTTTTATATAATAAACGATATTATATTTAATATAGCCGATGACATTTTATATAATTGACAAAAGCAGAATCTAAACGGTCAATTAAATTCCATTGAAACATGAAATGAACACAATATTTGTTTATATAATAACATGCCAAGCGGGGAGATGCACACAACTATTTTTACCGGTTTTTGATGGAAATTATAATAACAGCTAAATCCGCGTCCAATGTTTTCAAGCTAGGCGTATCTGATTTTATTTGCCAAGGGGTTTTCCATGCCAAATCTAACAAATGACTCCACTGGGGCTGTATTTTGATCGTTGCGTTTGACCGATGTGGTTTCAGTGCAATATCCTTTTAATTTAGTTTGGCTGCAAATCAGGTGTTTGTGTGCCATTTACAATGAGGCCAAATGAAAATAAAATGCAGTTTACCATCAACTGAAGACGACGAAGAAGATAAATTAACGACAGACTTGACCTATTCAAAATGCCTGCACATGTTAAATGAAATAAAAATTAATGTAAGAAAATTTTGAATGTACAGATAAGTTTATCATTTTTATAAATAAATAATGCTCTGGTGATTCGAAGCTACATTATAATAATACTTCCGGTTTAAGAAGCTACAATATTTCCGGTTCGACAAAAATAGGTATTCCGACACTCTATGTGATCCGACCATTGTAACGATCCCGTACGATGTCGGATTTGACAGAGTCCACTGTATATAACTATTCTGCTCTGACCTCTGACTCTTGTATCGAATTCAATTTACGTGTTCGACAATTTGTACACGGAACCTCGGTTTAAATACAACAAATAATAAATTCAGAAACGAACATTATTGAAAACAATACAAACACGGATCAGAGGCGGATTCAATGACGGGGTGGGTGGGGGCTCGCCCCAATTTTCGACGGTGCTCTTTTTTACTGCTGAAAGTACCTTTTCTCAGACCCAAATATGTCCGTTTCGAACGTTTACTTTCACGAAAATATCAGCCAAAAAGCTCTTGGAATGGCTACAGATGCACGGAAATGACGGACAATTTTCTTTGGGAGAACCCCACCCCACCCCCTCTCAGCGGCGTGCCCCATCTCCGCAGTCAGTGCCCTCATTTTGCGGCCCCCACCCTCTTTTAAAAATTCCTAGATCCGCCCCTGCCGATTATAGAAAATAATCGCTAACAGTTTCTTCTTCTGACCTTTAACATTCTACTATTTACTTATCTTTTTTTCTTTTTTGTTTATTTTTTGTTTGTTTTGCACCTTCTTGCCTGATGGCAACCTTATCCATTAACATAACAAGCTCAGTACTGTTAAAGGCTTGTGCGGTATTTCCATTCGTGCCATATTTTACATTTGTTTTACATACAGTATATCTGGTGAATTGTTCTCTGTTACCTTGTACACAGATATATATATAGTTATCTGTCATACAGATATATGACATGATTGTCCGTGACAAGGAGTAGGGTTGCCGGTCTAACCTCGTGGGGTTTCTCCTCACCCTCTAAATGATAAAAAACACTACGCGCAAGCGAATTATTGAAATAAAATTAAACCATATGTAACACACACACACACACCCCTCTCTCTCTCTCTCGACTGTGTCGACTGGACGTTAACCCCCTCTCTCTCGCTCTCTCTCTCTCCCTCTCTCTCTCCCTCTCTCTTTCTCTCTTCATTTTAGGAAAGCCTTCGCGAATTTTGGTGCTCTACACGTTCAATACATTATTATTATTAATACTATCATCATTTAACAATTTTCTTATAAATTTTTATATTTTATCTGTATTACTTTACTGATGACAAATTTTATTTTTCATGACAGAAACTAATTACTAGCTTATAAAAAGACATTTGGTATTAATATTATAGAGGCAGTTGGTAACTGGAAAGAGTAATAAACTACACATACATATGGAAGAACAATTACCTATTTATCTAACCGACGTTACGAAGAGAATTCTCTCAACGTTTTTACGACGTTGAGGGAATACTCTTCGAAATGTGTTTTATTTAACTGTTTCGTTTACCAATATTGGTATATATATATTATTTAGCTGTCCACGTCACATATCACCATATGTCTTATTAGTACTGATATATAAAATTATTTCTTTAATACTTTTATCTCGTTTGTTTGGTGTTTTATTTAGCTGTGTCGTTTACGAATATTGTTATATTTATTTAGCTGTCTATCTCACATATTATCAGCTGTCTTAATAATATTACAATAACTGTTTTATTTAGTGGAGCTGTTTGATTTTTGTTATAAAAATTGTTTATTTATAAAAGTGTGTGAAACAGGTATCCATTATATTATAATGATACATAAAAAATATTGAGCGCCATTGAAAACGCATCACTTATTTTTTCGTATAACAAAATGATCCTGTAAATATATCTTATTTATTTTGCTTCTTATTGTGAAGAATATTCAATGGGAACACATCAATAACAACACATTTGTATACTTATGTATGTTTAATCTGTAATCAACGGTACAAAACCAAAAGTACGACAAAGATGGTTAATAGTGACTTTTGGCAAGTGGCATTTTCCCTATCCGTATCACGTATCCGTATCGTATACGTGACGTCAGAGTAGTTTTAGAGTTTGGGCAGATTCTTGCGTCACGTACGTATGCGTCACTGAGCTGAGCTTAGTTCTGTACAGCATGGCGACAGTTATCGACCAAGATCACCATCAGTACTAGCCTTGCCTACAATTTCTCAGAGTGCGTGAAGTCACTCGACAGTCGGTGAGCTATTAAAAAAAATAATGTCGCATCTTATTAAAAAAAAATCTTTGACTTTGACTCGAAAGCAATTTTTGGTTTCACTAATTTATCATTTACCAAAGAATCACATCATTTACAGATTTGCAAGGTCTAGCGCGTAGATTAACTAGCGTGCAGACAGACCGACAGGAAAAGTATGAAAATTCCAAGAAAAACCCATCAAAAATAATGATTAAATTCCAGTCTTTATTATGATAAAATTCACACCATATATACACCTCCGTGTTCTAAGATGCATATAGATTCATAAAAAACGCTATGATACAACATTTCAGCGTCTAAAAGACGACAATGTTATACGGACCTTCTCCGTATGAAAGCTGTTCAATACGGACTGCCGTATACGTGTGCCTTATCGCGTATGAGAAATACACACACATTCATGACGTCACACACAAAATCCATACGGATATGCGATACGCACTTGGAATTTACGCTTGCCAAAAGTCTCTAAAAGTGCAGCGCGCGTAAGAAGAGCCAGTGGAGGACACACGCGCTACTGACAATTAACCATCTTTGTCGTACTTTTGGTTTTGACCCCTCTGACTTTGTACCGTGGATGACAGATTAAACATCCATAAGTGTACAAATGTGATGTTATTGACGTGTTCCCATTTGAATATTGTTCACAATAAGAAAACTAAGTGATGCGTTTTTTATGGCGCTCAGTATATATCTGACGTTCTTCAGACAGATGACAATTCATGTGAAAACTGACAGCTTTCTGGTAGCTATTACTTTGTAAATGAATATTTTTTATTATTATTTTTTTTAACTATACTTTATTCACGGGATACCGAAACCATCCAGAGGCTTATATAATATATCGCCTTCCCTAAAGCAAGATACACACATGATATAAACCTATATTATAATTACCAATATATATGGAGTATTAAATTAAATATATAATAAGATTATAGGACGAATATAATCAAGTTTTAGCTAGCATCAGGACCAAGAAGGGGTCGATACCCGACTGAACAAATTAACGTTGTGTATTATTATATGACGTCAGTTTCTGTCGTTGATTTAAAGTAGCTGTCTCTAACTCAACTTACACGTTGAAAACACGAATTATTTGTCAACTTAACTCAACATTGATCGGGAAAGGGTAGGCTTCTCATATCCAATATTGAAGACATAATACACATTTTACCATTGGTACACGAATCGTGCACCATAGGGCTGATTTGAAATTAGAGTCAACACGGAAACATCTGAATGCAAATCAGCGTTGTCAGCCAGTTGGGTCAATTTCTAGGTCCTTTAACATTAGCTCATAACATCGAGAAATATATGCAGAAATCTAGTCGCCGAATTTCGAACCCGGTTTACCGTCTTTTCTTTTTTAATTCGAATGTATTTATAACAAGGTGGGTGTCAACATCCCGCTATTCCCTCTAATAAAATGTGTTTACAACATAAGGTCACCACCGGGTGTGGGGTGTGTGTATTTGGGGGGGGGGGGGGGGGGGGTATCCAAGCTACCAGCAAACGATTCTGTTTATAACAGTAAGAAACACATGTCTTGTCATGGTTTCGAGACATATCAGCTCGGTAGGCGTGTTTCCATGTATTTCCACATTTTTCGTGACTATCTTTATTGTCAGGAAAGCCAGTCAGTGTTATGTTTGTGGCTATTTCCGTCGCGTTTAACTGTCACCTTTTTCTACTTTCAGCCGTAATCTCACTTGCTGTTGTTCCGTGAACGTCAAGTCTAGACACCAATTGTCAACGTGTGATAATGCTGTGATAGGCACACGATGGTCTCAAGACACTCTTACTTGACAAAACATTTAAAAGTTATTGTCGAGAGGGGATGGTTGGAACAAATGTCGACAAGAAACAGCTCTCCAGGGTTGACCGTTTTAATATTAAATGGGTACTTAATAAGTGCGAGTGTACTCTCTCTCTCTCTCTCTCTCTCTCTCTCCCTCTCGATTATGCATTAATCTACACAGCCTCACAGGGTTCGCTCTGGATTTCATATTATTCCGCCAAATTGGATGATAATTTTCATATATAAAAAATGTTCCCCGCCAACTGGAATATTTCATCTGTCTCAACTTCAGTCCGAGAATGCTTTGTGAACTTGGGGCCTGGTTTTATCTTTGGTTACTTTAGTCTATTTTAACTCCGTACTGTGCAATATATTTTCAGTATTTACAGGCCATCCAAGGATTGCCATTTTGATTACATTTACATATTACCATTTTGTTTGTAAGACGAAATGAAACATCAAATAATCACCGTTTGAATTGATCAATGGGGGTAAATAATGACTTAAGATTGCCCAGGTGATTAATTTATTGTATTTTGCCACGTGATTGACACCCAATAATGGTTAATCCAGCATAAGTACGATTATACTATAAATCTAATATTTTTTTTCCCGCTAGTTCTCAAAATGAATCGCAAGTACCGCAAAATATTATCGCCAAATTGAAACGTTGATAGCCCTGAAACTACATATGAGTATAGTTGGACCTAACGACTACAATCTCAACCTGTTTGGGTAATCGAATTCTATAATCCATGGGGGGGGGGGCAAATGGTTAGCGTGCGCGCGCTGTAGCATACGGCCTGCCATTGAGTCAACTGGCGTGGTTTCAAATCTTCGGTTGCCTGTCCAACCTCGTCGGTTTTCTCCGGGTACTCCGGTTTCCCCCCACTGCTTAAGACCCCTACGTGCAAGCGAATTATTGAAATAAAATTAAACCATATGTTAGTCCCGAAATGACCTAGTTTGTGTCTCTTTTATAATCCATCTCTACCTGTTGGAGTAACTCTATAATCAATCTTATAAAGATATATAATAGTTATATTACATTTAAATAAAAATAAGAATATATCTACCCACGCGTATTTCATTCATTTATATCAAAAGGAAACAAAATAATCAATTATTGCCTTCATGGAAACATCTGTTAAAATATTGTTAATAAATAAACCGTGGATTACTCTTGTAATAAAGCAGGTGTAAACACGAATAAACAATCATATTTTCCTTCATGAGAACATATGTCAAATTGTTTCGATACATATTAAAAATAAAAATAAATCCCCTTCCAATGTTTTCAACCTCGGTGTATCTGATTTTAGCCACTACAAATGTTCGTTTCACATTGAATGTTTTTGGAAAATAAACCCTAAATATTTTTACTTCACGTACAGGCCGGATCCAGGATTTTGACGAGGGGGGGGACGCATTGGGGCAAAGTGTAATATGTTGCAACCTTGGACTGTTTGGGCGGAGAAAATGCGAAAATCATGTTTATATCATCTATTAACGAGCAGATATATGAACAGTAACAAAGCAAACGAAAATGAAAACCAACCCTGTCACCGCGCATGACGTAGTTTACATTATATCAGACTACCATTACAAAACAACTTCCTTCCAAAAATAATGTATTATTTATTTCACGGCTTGCTGTTAAAATACTAGGCCGTGTTTCGACACATTCTTCCATGTTTACCTTTTATAACATGTGTCTACATATATATATATATATGATATTGTTACACTTTGATTGATGGCAACCCGATTGTTCATGACAGAAACTAATTATTTGGATATAAAAAGAAATTTGATATCGTTACGCCTTCCACTCACGACGGCAACTTTATCTTTCATGATAAAAGGCTGATAAGTAAAACTACTTTTTTGATATTTGATGTTTGATATTTAATGTTTGTACAAGTTTCCTCCTACTGCTAAAGACACCTTCGTGTAAGCGAATTTATGAAATAAAATTAAACCAAGTGTTAGTCCCGAAATGGCCTAGTTTGTGTCAAGTGGACGTTCAACGCCACCTCTCTCTCTCTCCCCCTCTCTCTCTCTCCCTCTCTCTTTCTCTCTCTCTGATGTTTGAATCCAGTTGTCTTGTTTTCATATTTTGTCAGATGTGTGATTATAAGTGTAATATTTATTTGTTTTTTGTTATTATAAACACACGTGCAGCAGGTACCCAGTTTCTATAATACCAATATTTATACATTTGATATATGTTTTAATTTCTTCAGATGTCGATTCATGCGAAGAAAATTGTTTAAATTACGCAGAAAGTACAGCCATCGTGATATTTTGTACATAAATAAGCCAATTAGAATGGTATGACGCCAGTTTCTACTCGAGTTATAAACTAAACTTTTTGTCGACAAAACATAAAACTTTTCTCAACAGGAAATAGAATCCGTACATGAATGTTTTATTCCGATGGAGAGCGATAAGAGTTGAAATATATCAATTATATATTGTCTACTCGCAGGCGATATTTTCTTTCCATGTGAAACTGTAAGACCTTCTTCTAAAGATACAAACATGGAACATATCATCTCGGGACATGACAGTTACCGGTATAACATCACATGACAGTTACTAGTATAACGTTACATGACAGGTATAACGCCACATGAAAGTTACCGGTATAACGTCACATGACAGTTACGGATATAACGTCACACGGCAGTTACCGGTATAACGTCACATAATAGGTACCGGCATAGAAATATATAAATTTATGGATACCGGTATAACGTCACATGACAAGTTACCAGTATAACGCCGAGACAGTTCCTCCGGACTTTCCGGTGCGGTACAGGACTAATACCATCGCCTAGTCCTGCGTACATATTTTCGTTGGTGTAAAGTAACCTATGACGACTGATGAAAGATGTATGGATATACGTTATATACACTTCATCAAATTAATTGAAGCAGAAAATTGGAACGTGTTAACAAATCGATCACAACATAAAACTTAATTTAGACAAATCATTTCTGTCAGGTTAGTCTCTGACTAAATGAGGCATAACCTGTCCATCCATATAGTGGAATAATAATAATAATAAACCGGTTAATTATTCAATATACATATACATGTACTTATATCACTTATATCACAAACAGTGTCACGTGTGCCAGGTTTTATCTGTTATTTTTTAATAACCACGAATCAATATTTTATATTAATCATTCCATAGTAGTTTTTAATGAATAAGCTGTCAAACAACACGTTAAATCACCATGTCTATATGTTTCACACCATGTATAGACTTAAATAGACAAACTAGCAATCCACTAGGGGATGTTTGTTTTAGACGAATTGTTTTACTGTTAGATTAATTCTTTGTTGAGTTGACCTATAACTAGATCTCTGTCATCCTGTCTTCAGTCTTCAAAGACAAGGGGGTGCTCGATTCACAGTCCAGAACGTTCCGAATCTACAGAATTACAATCAAGACGTATTCCTAGCTGTCATGATTGGTTGAGATATTTTTTATACAGTCGACACATGCATTGTACTGCGACATTCTATTTTTCACTCGACTGACACCAGTTTTGCAATTTAATTCCGGAACTTATCGAGCATCCCCAAAGTAAAGTTCACCTTTTTAGCCAGGTGTTCGTCGAGAAGAGAAAGTTCCTCTGGATTTCCCCGAGACTTGATGGGAAAGAGCGAAAGAGACAGAGAAAGAAAGTGAGAGAGAGAGTGAGATGTGGTGAGACAGTTGGAGATAAAAAGAAAGAATAGTGAATGGTTACTGAGCGACAGTGGGCGAGAAATAGAAAGAGAGATAGGGAAACGTTAAAGAGAGAGAAGAGAGGATATTTTCAAGACTAACATAAATATTTTCATTAGTTTACGTATCACCTGATGTGTGACATTATGAAATGAAATGAAATGAAATGAAAGGGGTTTAACGTCCTACTGTTCTGCTCTTAACCTGGTCTGATAAAGTCGGGCATACGCCATACAGTGTGCTATAGTGGAAATTTTGCCCGGTCGCTACGACCTACTCTTATATCGAATTCCAAATGCCAAGGGATATTTTACGTGCACGCAAAGGTATACACGGGACCTCCGTTTTTCGCCCCATCCAAACGACTAGACAGCCATTCTTACCGTCCCCTTCACCCTGCATCACTGACAAGAGGGAAACCACTTGGACGTAGGGGTCTTTAGCAGTGAGAGGAAACCAGAGGGCCCGGAGAAAACTTAGGAGGTTGGACAGGCGACCCTACTCCTTGTCACGTACAACCGAGAATTCGAAACCACGCCATTTGACTCTATGACAGGCTTTATGATACAACACGCATGCTACTAAGAAGAATTGGGTTCAGATCAATTATTGAAATCAGACTGAGTTTGATTGTACTAAGCTATTATAAATTTTAATGTTGTTCAAATCAGCAAACAGATAATAAAAAAACACTAAATTGATGAGTTCATGATTAGTGTAATTAAATTGATTACTGTCAACAATTCTTAATTAATGTTGTTTAGTTTTTATTAAAATGACAGATGTAGTCTAGCCGGTTATTCTATTGGCGGAAACAGATGTTTATCAAATTATTCAATTTATACGTCAAAGCCGCATAATTTCGCGTCCTTATTTTGACCATAATATTACATATAGCCCGCTTGTAGTCTGATATTTGATTGATATTCTAGACGGAAATAATTTCTAGACGATATCTATCACTCAGAGTGTAATAAACAATTAAATGATTCCTTTAATAAAATGAGATATATGCTTCCAGCATATACACACGAAGACAGCACTACATATGCTGGGGGCGAATGGTTAGCAAGTGAGCGCTGTTTAATAAACCCTGTCATTGAGTCACTGCCGTAGTTTCGGATCACCGGTTGTGCGTGACAAGGAGTAGGGTCGCCTGTCCAACCTCGTGAGTTTCTCCTTGTCCTCCGGTTTTCTCCCAATACGCAAGCGAATTATTGAAATAAAATTAAACCATATGTTAGTCCCGAAATGACCTAGTTTGTGTCGAGTGGACGTTAAACCACTCCCCCCTCTCTCTCTCTCTCCCAACTCCTTAAATTATACTGGGAATCCTCGCCTCTCTCTCTCTCTCTCACTACACGCAAAAAGAACCCAAAAGACGTGTCAACGGACACTACACGAGTCACACAGACATTTACAGCAACAAATATCAAGTGAATTGAATAGAGCAGGGGGCTAGCTGTAAACGTTTACTGTGTTGTGCAGTTCTGGGGCCTGATTCATGTAATTTTAACTAAGATAAAATCAAACTTTTAGTAATTTGATCCGATAATATTAGACGGATTTTAGTGCTAGCCAGTCAAAATTTAAGTATCTACTACAATTTGGAATTTATCTTTTGTTAAGTTTTCGAGGAACCGGGCTCTAAACCGGTTTCCCTTTGACTTTAATGTTAATTTCGTCTCCTCGACCGGCTCTAACTTTTTCCCGAATTTTCGTTTGGTAAAGCGCTTTCTGCCACAGATGGAGCAACATGTGGCAAACTCTTGCCCAAAAGCATGTATGAGGTTCACCATGAAAAATTTGAGATACATAAGCTGGAAGTAGAGACAAGTAAACATGCAATTTTTGGCCCTATATTTCAACGTAACCAACCTCACAACTCCTTATCATTCCACCTCAAAATCACGAATATTCATCAAAACCTTGAAGAAAATGTATTTCCAAACCCTTTTTTTTTCGATTGTACACCAAAAAATCAACACAAATTGCCATGCAAATGGCGGGGTGGGGGGACAAAGACTAAAACTAAAAATAAATAACTTTGGCCCTTGTTTAGAGGTTGACGGCCCAAGAATATTTGACGAGCTGTGTCCATTTAACACACGTCGGGATATTCGCTCTCTTGTCTACGATATCACCCATGGTGGTAGTGGCTGTTAAACCCCACGAACGAACGAACGATTCGTACTTCCTGAAATGAAACGGGAATTAACGCCCGACATTCCGGCGCCAACCGATTCGTTTTGACCAGCTTGTTTCAAATGACAAGATGACGACGACATTAAATTAATGAACCGCGCTTTATATCATACCAGGTTTTTATCAATTTCAATATCGGTCAACGCGATCACTGATAATTAAAACATTCCAGTTGATTTTTTTTTTCGATTACGCTCATCATCAATTTGTAATATGTTTTTGATTTGACAATGTTAGTCTAGGGTCATAGACGGTTGTTATATAACATGTCATATCTTATATACGACGTTTAATAACGAATTAACACAGTGTTTATTCTAAGATATTGCTAATTATTATTTAACATTTGAACATTGTGCTAATTTAACATAGTGCTAATTTAACATAGTGCCTAGTGCTAATGTAACATTTTAACATAGTGTTAATTTAACATAATTTAACACAATTGCGCTAATCAAACATAGTGTTTAACATAGCATATATATTATATTTATATTATGTAAATTATTTACTGAATAAATAGTGTTAGAAAAAAAACATAGAGCAAATTTTAACATAGTGCAAATTTAAAATAGTACTAATTTAACATAGTGCTAATTTAACAAAGTATTCAATCGATTTTTTGGCAAATGTACAACAAACCAAGCAGAATATTGCATTTGAGCACATTCTACAAATCAAACACAATCAACAATATACACAAAGCCTCGCCAAATGGTTGAAAATTCAATATACGAGACAAGAAACATGTTCGTTTACATGGCTACGTGAATCCACCTCAACACCCATAACGTTTTGCACTGGCCGAACACCTATTACGGATTGACATCACAGGTACACACGAATCAATGACGTTTTAGTTTTCGATTGGTGGTGGATCCTAATAGAATGTATTGATGTTATATCTCGCCTCAGCATTTACATGTACATAATAGATAATTGGAGCAGTTCAAGAAAGGTTCTTATCATGCCCGAGCGTGGTTTCCCTTTGTCGGTGGCGTGTGAATTGGGGGAAGGGGGGGGGGCTTACAAGGCCCACTTGTGGACGACCGGATGGAACGAAAACCCGAGGTACGTGTACACCTATACAAACATTGACAGTTGGAATTCAATATAAGAGTGACAAAATTTTCCTCGTAACCAGCGGCCGATTGGGGCCGGGCTCCCGTGTCAGAGCGGTCCCTTTTACTGACCGAGGAGCCTTGAGGGGAGGGGAGGGGGTCCGGGGGCTCTCCCCCTGGACATTTTTGAAAAATGAACCCCAAATATGCGATTTGGTGCAATATCTGATTATAATCTCTGTCAAATAATATATTTCATAAATCGATTAACTTAGACCCAAACCACGACCTGCAAGTAATTTACAACCATCAACCTGTGAAATTATCATATCGTCATATTATTAATTAACGCGCCGAAAATGAAAATCATAAAAGCTGCTTTTGAATTTTGGATTCTGGCGTATCCCCACAAACAGGGTGTAGGTGACTTAATAATTAGTAAATTTGTGGGGGTCAGTGTCGGGTGAATCAGATGAAATTTTCGGTTGAAATTCGTATCCCCATTGCAGGATTCTGAATTCTGACCCACACCCAGCACACCCCGTCCAGATATTATATTATACCAGCCCATTCTAGACCCCAGTGATGGCATGGCGGCCCTTTATACCTACCGGTCACATACAATATGATCATCATGGCTCCATGGTCGGTCCAATACCCCCCTCTCCCATAAAATGTTCAGTAGAAAAAGGTTGTTTTTTTAGACGAATTGAACAAAATTATTTTTTTTCATTTTTTTCCGACCGGCCCTTCGAGCGATCGTCCGACCGGCCTTTCGAGCGATCGTCCGACCAGCCCATTCCAGACCCCAGTGATGGCGTGGCGGCTCGTTATACCTACCGGCCACATACAATATGATCATCATGGCTCCATGGTCGGTCCAATACCCCCCTCTCCCATATAATGTTCAGTAGAAAAAGGTTGTTTTTTTAGACGAATTGAACAAAATTATTTTTTTTCATTTTTTGTCCGACCGGCCCTTCGAGCGACGGCCCCTGCTCATAACACACTGTATGGCGTATGCCCGTCATCGTTAACGCTGTCGGATCAGAACAGTGAGATGTTAAACCCCATTTCAATTGACTGAGGTGAGGCGATTGAAACGTCTAGGGAGATCAACCTTTCAATGATGGCTTCAGTCATACAGAAGAAGCTGGTTATATCATTAACGGATATATGGTGACATTTAGTCGGTGTTTAGCGTTTCTTGCGCAACTTTACTAGACATAATAACTTGTGGAAGAGCAAACATCGGGACGTCAGACTGTTTTTTTTTTATTGGTTGAAAAGGTTAAGAACCATCTTCAATTTCCGGTTAATTTTACACCACTAATGATTAAGATATAAGTTGTATTCCGAGTGACATAGAATATTTACACGCGTGTGTTTGTCGGATAAAACGGGTCTAACACAAGATTATTTAAAGAAAAGCAATTTCTTGGCTTGGCGTGCTACATAAACATTGTGCTGTTGATTTAAACAATATTTTATTCACGGGATACAAAAATGAAATGAAACTACGCCATACAGTGTGCTATGTGGGACATTTTGCCCAGGACAGCGGCACTATGGCCTACTCTTATCTCGATTTCTAACTGCCAAGGGATCTTTTACTTGTACGGCAATGTGTACACGGGACCTCGGATGTTCGTACCATCCGAACTACTAGACAGTTGTCCTTGTCAGCCCCCCCCCCCGTCTGCATCGCTGACAAATGGTACTCACGCCGAAATATCTAAATGAATGTTCTCGGCCAATGCAGGGGTCGAACACATCAACTTCGGGCAAGCGAGCCAGCGTCTTACCCAGTTAGCCACCGTGGCCCGACGGAATAATTAAACAGGAAATTTGTTCATGTCATTTTTTTTTATTATTGATTGAAAATGGTATGATAATGTCTGTCATTCAGTCAACTGGCGTGGCTTCAATTCCCTGGTTGTACGTGACAAGGAGTAGGGTCGCCTGTCTAACCTCGCGGGGCTTCCCCCGGGTCTTCGGCTTTCCGCCCACTACTCTAAACCCACTACTTAATACTTTCTATGGCCTACACTACATGAAAATCTGATCGCTGTAGCGAAAGGTCGCGCCAGAAATCTTACGAACGGCTTTGGATCTATGACGCCA
The DNA here is from genome assembly GCA_948474765.1 of Patella depressa. Classification (NCBI taxonomy): domain Eukaryota; kingdom Metazoa; phylum Mollusca; class Gastropoda; family Patellidae; genus Patella; species Patella depressa. The sequence goes on from OX419717.1 coordinate 80,736,147, forward strand.
GGTATTTGAATAACCAGTCAGCATTGTTGATTCTAGTGGACTTCCCACAGCTCCGTGCACCAAACGGCTGAAGCTCGTCGTAACAGACCGTTTCATTGGCTAATCCCTCACATTATCCAGAACACGTCAATGATAACAACTCTTCCGGATCCTAGTACATTAAAGACAAGTAAACCGGAATTTTGAACTATACAAAAACGAAACGAAATAGGATCTATGTTTAATTAGATTGATTTACAAGTTAACACTCCTATCGTATGTATATAGTCATGCTGTGCACAGGTGCTCGGGTACAGTAATTATTGATATTATTTATATCCCGCAGCAGAGTACCTCCATGTTGGCCATAAACCAAATTACTCCACAGTTTTATCAATTAAGACCAACGATTATGCAAGATAACGACCCTTCACCCGTGGCTTAATTAAAGATATGCTACCATGGATGTCATCAGTTAGATTTGAGTTAAATATTTCTTCACATATGGAATGTTTTACAGTTCCCTGTGTTATAGGGCAATTAGGTAACGATTCTATGGAATTCAGTTATTGCTTATTACTGACTAGACTTCTATAATCATTATCAGGCAATGATAAACTATGAAAATATAACAGGACAATATATACATCACAACAACACTTGGCTAATGCTGACAAACATGCAACTAAAGGGAAACTAATTTAATTAAGGATTATGAAGTTTAACACCAGTAAAAACATTCAATAAGACCAATTTACCTGAAAATTAACACAAATTGGTTAATGGTTAAGTTGACGTGGAGTATATACAATGATTATATGTTTTAATAATGACAAACGTTCATTATGATCTTACTGCTAAAAGATGAGCTACTGATATCCAATATTTAAGACAAAATAAACAATTTACCAATGGTACACGAATCGTGTACCATAATGCGTTTCAGCTCCAGTTCTATCAATAGACTCGGGGAACGAGACTAGACACTTTGCACCAAATCAAACGGCGTTTGTAGAGTGGAATAACCAGACGCTAGAAATCTGCATTCGATTGAGACTGATGGCTTATTTCGCGGAACATAACTGATTTGAAATTAGAGTAAAAACGGAAACCATTGAATGTAAATCAGTTTATATACATTCATTTTACAGTATTGTTTGCGTTACAACCAACCTCTGTCAATTTCTAGGTCCCAAATGTTAGCAATGTAGGTCCTTTAAAGATAAAATATAACCGACAAATTAATTAAGGATTCAATTTTCGGCCAGCCTCGATCATCATCACTAACGTTTGGTACTCCAATAAACATTACTAACTTTGGTAAACAAAATCTCGGTTATATAACGTCAAATGTCATCACAAAATGTTTAAATCCACTAAAGATCGCTTGCTAACTATTATGGTCTGGATACCATTTTATTATGTCTAGTTAACAATGTAGATATCATTTCAGACTAAAATAACTGACAGATTTAGCTCTTGCATAATGTATGTTTAATTTTAAAACCGATAGACGTTAGAATAGGGCAAAGGTCAATCTAAATATAAATGCCATTAATGGCACATCTTGGGAGACATTATAAGATCATTATACACTCGTTTCTTATGTAAAGTGGTGTACTTTAAGCAGAACTAGATACAAAAAAAAAACATTTTTCTGTAATATTCTGTAACCTAACCGCTGATGAAAAGAACATAAATCTGTTTTTGTTGTTGTATGTCATGACCTTTATTCACACCTGTTCACACACCTTGCGACTGCGCATTTCATTTAATGGCGTATCTTCTGGGATTTTTCTTCTGGATTGCCGGGGGGTGGATATCTGTTGGGGTGTTTTTTTAGGGTGGGGGGGCGCTTTCTGTTTTTTTTTTGTTTTTTTTTAAACAATATTTTATTCAGGTTGCCTGAATGGGATTGGGGAACAGGCTTAGCCTATGTAAAACCCATCTCCCTAAGTAATTTGTATACATATTATTAATGGGTGTATATACATAGTTAAAATGGCAAACACATACATATTATATAAACATAATAAAATGGGTGAAAATGTACAGTATATATAGTAATTAATAAGTATACATATGCAAGCAAAGTGAGGATTATTTGATAATAAACAAAATTAGATAGACTAGCCAAGATTATACATTAAAATATTACTTGATCGAGTTGAGTTTAGAATCTGTTTGACATATTAATAAACTTCTGTTTATGGGGAGGTATGAGTTGGTAAGAGGTTTGCTTTACACAGACATATTTTTCTTTTATCATTTTTGAGAGAGATAGTGGGAGAGAGGGGGAAGAGAAAGAGAGAGAGAGAAATGGGGTTTAACGTCCACTCGACACAAACTAGGTCATTTCGGGACTAACATATGGTTTAATTTTATGTCAATAATTCGCTTGCGTGTAGGGGTCTTTAGCAGTGGGAGGAAACCGGAGTGCCGGAGGAAACCCACGAGGTTGAGAAGGCGTCCCTATCTCCACGCCACATACGCTTACACCAGGGATCGAAACCACAGCCGCAAAGGTGACCGGCCAGCTAGAGGCCGAAACGCGACACTCTAGACCACTAGGTCATCCCAACCCCCCATGACATAATTGCTTGCATTATTAAACAATCTTTTTTGTCGTGAGCTTTAATCGATTGTATGCGCGAAGTATGCAAAACAATATATATATATATATATATACATATTTAATACCAATGGCCATATTAGACGCAATAAAACCCATGTATTAATGTCACATCGCATAAACTATCAGTTCATTACAAGCTCCATACAACATACAACCGCTGATCGTTTTTCGGTGAAAATATCACATCAACTCTAAACAAAGAGAGAGAGACACACACACACACACAGTCCTACGTCATTTTGAGACTAACATGCGTATGGATCTTTAGCAGTGGGAGGAAACCGGAAGACAAGGGGGGGGGGAACCCTCCAGGTTGGATAGGGGATCCTATTGATTGCCACGCACAACCCGGAAATCGAACCCACGCTCATTGAATCAACGACAGACCTTATGATACAATGCGCGCCCCCCAAAAAACCCCAAACTGCCACTTCCGAAAACAAAATCTGGACGGTGTATAGCCAGTGTAAGTTATTGACTATCTAGTATAGTTATGTATTTTAATTCAGTATGTTCCATAAAGATTTCCTGTATAGGGGTTTACCACATGATCAGGTGTTTGTCGCTATATATTTTGTAGATAGTGGGAATGAAATGAAATGGGGTTTAACGTCCTACTGTTCTGCTCCGACTGGGATAATGGCGATGGGCAAACGTCATAAGGTGTGACATGAGGTAAATTTTGCCAGCGGCGAACGGCCTACTCTTATATCGAATTCCAACTGCCAACGGATCTTTTACGTGCAATGTATACACGGGCACTTGTCAGGCCCTCCGTCCTGCATCACTGGCTTAGGGGAAACCACGTCGGAAAACCTGGATGAATTTTCGCGACCAATGCAGAGATCGAACACCCGACCTCTAGATTAGACATTGAAACATAAAAAACACGAACAACTGGCGTCATGTTACTGGTCGGGCATCACGATTTTGCCAGATGTTTATATTGTTGTTATTCTACAAACTGACCCGATGTTGGCCGAGATCCTAGGGCTTATTCCCACTGCTAAAGACCTCGACGCGTTGGCGAATTACTGAATGTTTTGCAAGATTTGTATTTGGAAATTTGTTGTTCCAGATTTGATTTTCGTTATATTTCTCCGATGAAATGTAAATATAGGCTTTATATTATAATGGCTGATTTGTAAAACAAATATTGATGTTAAGATACAAATGTTAATTTTAGTGTACAAATGTCGAAATACGACAACAAATGAAGAAATAAGAATTAAAATGAATTAAGAACTCTAAGAACACCGAATAAAGAGCTGTGAAATTTATTTTGAAATTTATTTTGAAAAACTGCGCGTAAACGGCGCTTCTATAGTAAATCCTGGTGTTTCTAGCTGATACACATATCTTAACAATTCACCAAAGAAGAAGTAAATTCATAGCAAATACGCCATATAAATGATAATTCGTATATTAGTTTCGAGTCTAAAAAAAAAATGTTTCCGTTTTATGCCATAAATGATTTATTGTTCGGTCGCGTAGAAAGATATGGTATTAAAACGTGTTACAAATTTCCGTATTACATGGTAGACCATAAAGTAAAAATAATTGGACGGGTATTTTACAGCTACGATGCTATACGATTAATCCAACATTCTAATAACCAATTTATTTAGTTTTAGTTCCAGGGGAAAGTCAGAGAGAGAGAGATGGGGGGGGGGGGGGGAGATGGGGGCAAGGAAAGGGATGGGGGTAGCGTCCTCTCGACTCAAACTAGATTATTTCGGGACTAACATAGTCATACGGGATAGTCATACAGAAAGATGGTAAACCATATGTGCATGTTAAAATAAAATTCAGAAGTAGTATATCCATATAAGTGTGTTTATTTTTAACAACTGTGTAGTTTAACAATTCGCTTCCTCCCACTGCTAAAGACCCTGCGCGCAAGCGAATTATTGAAATAAAATTAAACCATATGTTAGTCCCGAAATGACCTCGTTTGTGTTGAGTGGACGTTAAACCCCATCTCTCTCTCTCTCTCTCTCTCAACAATTCGCTTGCGTGTAGAAGTGGAGAAAAACATGCTGGCCCGGAGAAAACGCCATCTTCAGATCGACCTCACAACTCACGTGCAGAACTTTCCAGCACGGTTCCCCCTTGTTCGTGGTGCAGGGAGGTGGGCCGGGTAAGGACAACTGTCTTGTCGTTCGGATGGGACGAAAAACCCAGGTCCCGTGTACACAATGACATGCACGTAAAAATATGCCTGGGCACAATTTTTCTTCATAGCACTCTGTATAAGCCCAGTCGGAGCAGAACAGTAGGACGTTAAACCCTCATCTTATTTCAATTCTAATACTTGCATGTAGTCAATACACATGCCTAATAAGATTGTTAGGTATCTAAATTGATGTGTGTCATTTAACCTTTGGCGACTTAATCCACGATTAGATGGTCTCAGACAGAATTGTCATGTAACATCTAATTGAGAAAAGATTAAACATATAAAAATAGATGACGAATTAAAATTACGTAATTATGCACATTGTGGCATTATATTGTAATTGAGAGAGAGAGAGGGGGGGAGACAGAGAGAGAGAGCCGTCATATTTCTGAAGCAATGGCCCGAGAAATCCCTCTCTGGCCATTGCTGGATTAGCTTCTGATACTTGAGCCCTTGAGAGAGTATGTCTATTCTCCCCATTCAATCAAATCTATCACTTCAGTAAAGCAACATGACAGTAATTCGTTTAATCTGGGATCTTCCCTAAAACTTTGGAAGGTGATTTATGGCATAAAAAACGGTGAAAGTATGTTACATTGTATTCGATTTGATAGCCTAGTTTGTCACGCAATCAGTTTTTCTGCAATAGTCTGCTATGCACTGGTTGATTGGGCATATAAAACCGTGAGTCATGACGTAACGTTATGTAACCATATTTGGTCCAATTTGTAGCTCCGTTTAAAGCCTAGTGCTTTTGTCACGCAGTTAGCTATTGGCTGTCAATCGGACCATTCACCAGTCATAATCGGGAACAGAATTTTTTTTTCGTTAAAGCTGTGCATAGTCGGATTAGGTATAATCAAACGCGTTGCTGTAAGCGAGTGGTTTAGTGGGTCATAACTATCGAGTTGATCCATGCCTTTGTCCTACCCAACGAAATATACACGATCTCTACTGTACAACCCAGAATTAACCCGAACAACCATACGGAACAATCCCGGAGAACTCGGAACAACTCTACGGAACAACCCCGTACAACCGCGAACAATCATATACAAATCGTGAACAACCCTACTGAACAACACCGAACAACCATATACAACCCTGAGCAATCATGCACAATCCCGAACAAACATGTAAAGCCCTTAACAACGCTGAACAACGCTGAACAACCTTGAACAACCCAGCACAACCCCGTACAACACGGAACATTGTCGGAAAGTCCCACAATGAGAAGTGTTCTCCAGTAAAAGTAAAAATTCGACCAAGACCCCTGATAGAAATAAAAAGAAAAACTGTTTTTGAAAATGCTAAGAAAATACTGGATGGTCCCCTAATTGGAAGCCTTTTCCTGTAATTTGGAAGAAGTCTAATTATGGTGAAAATTGAGTTAGACCCATAATTGGACTTCTTCTCCTTCACTGAAAAGGCTTCTAATTATCTTCATGTAAAACGCTAAAAAAACATTTTCTTTTTTTTTTTTCAAATTTGCATTAAACACGTTGTTGCTTTAAATGTCCGGGGCAGAATGCATTCTGCACACAGAGGTCAGTCTGCTTCATACTTCGAGACTAGATCTCTGTCTTAAATAACCGCCATATTGAAAAAAAATAATATACTGTTTTTTAATGCGTGTCTACTCCGTTTCACACCTGCCACACACACACACTGACTAAATAAACTTTTTAAATTATATTAAATGGAAGCAGAATAATAAATATTCAACAAAATTCGCGAAGTATACTTAATGTTTTTGGCTAAAATCGTCGATTTAGGACTTAAAATGTCGGTCAACTATCTTAGAGTCTGTTTTCAAGCGAAACTAACTGTAGACTGATAGCCGAAGTTTCGTAAGGTCAGATTTAGTAAGGTCAGAATGATGCCCTTTTACTCATTTTAATTACCTAATTACACTCAATAGGAAATATATTTTATCAAAATATACTTTAAAAATATTTATATATATATATATATATATATTTCTAGAACATATAATTAAAAAAAAAAGTTTTTGACTTTAATTTGCAGATGAAAAAATTTAATATCGCGAGCCCTTTAAGCTGCATCAGTGATCTAAACCTTGTCGATGATTATAGAGGACCAGCGAATATTTGCTGCTCATGATCGGGATGCAGTTGAACATCTCTCTCTCTCTCTCTCCCTCTCTCTCTCTCTCTCTCTCTCTCTCTCTCTCTCTCTCTCTCTCTCTGTAAATGACGGGCGATTTATATTTCGGGCATGTTGTGAAGGGTTTGTATATTTTAAATCCCCCTTTGATTTATACTTGTCCTTTAAGGGTTTTATCAATCAATGTGTTTTAAACGCTTCTAACTTGAATATATACTTGATTGTATAAACTTATAAATATATATTTTGTAATTTATCTAAAATCTTTAGGTTTTAGTATGAAATAACATGATTATCAATATATACATGTTTTTAAAATTTATTTATTAATAAAATCAATATTGAAATAATAATCGTGTTTTAGTGTAAAATAAAAATTAAATAAAAGATAAATAGTACTCACACATGAATTCTCCAAGGATCCAAGTTTCTTGTCCGTAAAAATCAAATAAAGCCGCTGGTTGACACACGAAAAGAACCAGCAAGTCAGCGATACTTAAGTTCATAAGACAATAATTAGTAGAAGTTTTCATCTCCCGGACGCGGGTCACCACAAATATGACGAGAATATTTCCAAAAGATCCGACAAGGAAGACAATCACATTGAGCACCGTTACCCAGACGTAAATATATAACGGGGTTTTAAATAACTCCGTTTCGTTATCCATTTTCTGGAAAGCTTCAGTAACATTGAACGCCATCACTCTCACCACGTCAAACGGCGTACTGCCATTCGAATAACTGGCACGCGACAATCCCGAGCTTGTATCCATCCTCCTAGTAAATAGTCCACACACTGTTGTCTGCAATAGAATGAAAATATCATGTGATCAGTACAGGTATGCACATATGCGGCGATGTGTTTATAGAAAAGTTTTACCGCTCAGCGTATCGCTGGCATATTGAAACACAAATTAACCATTTAATGAATTGAAATGAGTTAAGCGTCCTACTTTTCTGCAACGACGGTGCAAATGAAAATGGTCACTATGAGATAACTTTCGCCAGGGCAGCGACACTCTTTTCGCGAATTCCAGCTTCCAAGGTTCTTTTACGCGCACAAGAAGTCCAGGCGCCTGTTTCACGAAATTTTAATGCAAGTGTAGTAATTTGATGGGATAATGTTAATTTGATTTTAATGCTTAGCCAATCAAATTGAATTATGTACTAAAATTTTATCCTTATTTAAGATTTCGAAAAACAGGGCCCTGATTGTTGGTCCCATCCGAACGAATAGATACCGCCCGCCCTGCCCAGCGTCCTCGGCCAACCCCAGGAGCACCTAGTTAATTTCTCGGTGCCTTACTGACTGAGTCACAGCGGCTCACAGATTTCTAGGAAACCGATGTAGTTTAATAGACTACTCGGGAAAACGGCACAAAATCACACAGACAGAACAAACGATTGGGTACGAGCTCGACGTCTAGACACAAAACTAACTTACGCTTGTTTGCATTTTTTAATCTGAGAAAAGGAGAGAGAGAGAAAGAGAGAAATGGGGTTTAACGTCCACTCGACATAAACTAGGTCATTTCGGGACTAACATATGGTTTAATTTTATTTCAATAATTAGCTTGTGCGTAGGTGCTTTTGGAAGTGGGTGGAAACCGGAAGAACCGGAGAAAACCCATGAGGTTGGACAGGCGATCCTACTCCTTGTCAGGTACAACCGAGGATTCGAAACCATGCCAGTTGACACAATGACATGTTATATTATAAAGCATGCACATGCTAACCATTCGGCCATCCCACCCTTAGTAATGGTTGAACTGTGCAGCCCAAAATAAAAATGGTATTATAAAGCTTACTCTTCCGGACACCTGTTACCACTGTTTGTCGTGTATTTTGTACACAGTGAACAGTCCATTTGCTGATTATACTATTTTGCCTCTATAGGTTTTTAGGACTTCGTATTTTATTGTTATAAGCTCTGACAAAAGCTTCTATCAATAGCTGCGCTATGGCTGGTTATTGGGAATATCGGACGCGGACGGGTGATGACGCGATCGGACCCGGGCGCGGGCGGGTGATGGAAAGATTGGACGCGGGAGAGTGATGAGGCGGTCCGATCCAGGCACCACTTTCTAGAGAGCGGATCTTAGTCCCTGAATGATATAGTTTCTGTCGAAGGGACGTTAAACCCCACTCTATCCCACCCTTTCTCTCTCTCTCCCTTTCTCTCCAGATTCCCCCCAGGTCCCCCGATGCACGAATTAACCTCGTGGTTTTTCCCTGGGCCATCCGGCTTCCCACCACTGCTATAGACCGCTAGGCGTAAGCGAATTATTGAAATAAAATTAAACTATATGTTAGTCCCGAAATGACCTAGTTTGTGTCGAGTGGACGTTAAACCCCATTTCTCTCTCTCTCTCTCTCCCTCTCCCTCTCTCTCATAATATTACGTGTTTATCTACATTAGTAAAATACATTTCATAAAATTTGTTTCCCATTGTGTATGATACATATCTACGTTAGTAAAACAAAATTTATGAAATGTTTTTTTGTTTTGTTATACCTGCTTCCGTCTTGGCATGTTAAATACATTAATTTTAAAATACAAATCGATAGGGACTGCAAATATACAATTCTATAATACGCCTAATGATCTTTTGATTTCTTAAAATAAATCTAGCAGACCATCAATAACTTGTAGTTGGACAGATAACATTACATATTCTCTCGATAATAAGTTGTTTCAACACGAGGAAGAATAATAATGAAAACCTTACCTCGACCATCTGAGCTCTGGTTTCCTTATTAATAAACTTGTTTGACGCAAAACTACCAATTAATATACGAAACACACAGATTTGGCTTCATTTCGCAATTTTTAATAAAGTACGATACACGACAAAATAGACGAGTACTTTGCGATACCACAAACTATATATTTCAATATATCGGGTTATTGGATATATCTAATTTTGGCCTTAAATATCCATTAAACATCATTTCGGTGTTAAATGCCCGGAAAACATCATTTAGTGGTTATATGCCCGGAAAACATTATTTTGATGTTGTATGCCCAGAAAACATCATTTTGGTGTTATATGATTTGGGTGTTATATGCCAGGAAAACATCATTTTGGTGATATATGCCCGGAAAACATCATTTTGTTGTTAAAATTATGGTTTTAAATGCAGGGAAAAAATTATTTTGGCGTTGCATGAAAATCAATAGTTTAGAGTTAAATGCCCGGAAAATATTATCAGTTCGATAAATCCTTACTTTGGAGTTAAATGCTCTCAAAACCATCGTATATACACTACAGTTTTTATTTTGGAGTCAAATACTGTAGATATATTTTGGAGTTAAATAGATGTATTTTGGATACAAGTTAAATCCTATAACCGTATACGCCCTGGTCGGAATCTACATTTAACTAATTCTGGGGTTTATTTCCACTTCCCACCCCGGATACCTGACCCCTTTTATTCTCAGACTTAATGGGAATAAAGTTTTCAAGAGCCTAAAACATACCACGATATTTATAGAAGCTAGCCCTTTCCACCTACATGAAGCATTTTAATGGCTGGTGGTCAAGTTTTAAGGTGCGGGTACACAGCATGGTGGATACTCACCTCCATTATGCCCATTTTCATTACCCGGATAGACACACTGGATGACGGATGCCCATTTCCATTACCCCAGTGGAAACACAGCATGGCGGATGCTCATTTCCATTACCCGGATAGATACACTGAATGGCGGATGCCTGTCTCCATTGTCCGGATAGATACACTGCATCTCCATTATCCGGGTTGGTTTACTGCATGACGGATACCCATCCCCGTAATCCGGGTTTATACACAGCATGGCGGATACCCATCTCCATTGTCCGGGTTAGTTTACTGCATGACGGATACCCATCCCCATAATCTGGGTTGATACACAGCATGACAGATACCCATCCCCATTATCCGGGTTGATACACAGCATGACAGATACCCATCCCCATAATCCGGGTTGATACACAGCATGACAGATACCCATCCCCATAATCCGGGTTGATACACAGCATGACAGATACCCATCCCCATTATCCGGGTTGATACACAGCATGACAGATACCCATCCCCATAATCCGGGTTGATACACAGCATGACAGATACCCATCCCCATTATCCGGGTTGGTACACTCAATGGCGGATGCCCATTTCCATTACCCGGATAGATACAATGAATGGCGGATGCCCATCTCTGTTATCCGGATAGATACACAGAATGGCGGATGCCCATTTCTATTACCCGGATAGATACATTGAATGGCGGATGCCGGGATGATATTGTAAGCATAACGTGAAACCCGATTTGATTTCTGTTTAAAATTGGTTTCTTAAGAATGGTAAAAAAAAACATACCACACCATTTCAAAGGTCATATTTGCAATAATCAATTTTATATGACGCAAAAATGTCTACTATGGTATCGGTGGGAGAACACAGTAACCACAGATCGTATGTTAAACATATATAATACTGGAACTTGTTATGAAACGTATGTCACTATTATCTTTGACAAGACCAGGGGTATTATCGTGAATAATTGATCGGACGCACAACCCACAACTCTTATCTTGCGTAAACTTATTTTTGGGAAATGTTAAAGAGCTTATGTTAAAAGAAATATTATAGAGCATCGATGAAGCCTTTATAACGACGTTTCGTGTCGATGTTTTGGGTTGTTACGTATGTCGACGTTGTGGGGTTTCGTGACAATGTTATGTGCGGCCATGTATGTCGACGTCGTGAGTTTTCGTGTCGATGTTATGGGCTGTCATGTATGTCGACGCTATGGGGTTTCGTGTCGATGTTATGGGCTGTCATGTATGTCGACGTTGAGGGGTTTCGTGACGATGGTATGGGCTTTCAAGTATGTCGGCATTGCTTCTATATAAAGTTAATCTCTAGCTGGCCGGCCACCTCTGGCTTGCGGCTGTGGTTTAGATCCCTGGTGTGAGCGTATGTGGCATGGAGATAGGGGCGCCTTCTCAACCTCGTGGGTTTCCTCCGGGCACTCCGGTTTCCGCCCACTGCTAAAGACCCCTACGCGCAATCGAATTATTGAAATGAAATTAAAAACATATGTTAGTCCCGCAATGACCCAGTTTGTGTCGAGTGGACGTTAAACCCCATTTCTCTCTCTCTCTCTCTCTCTATATATATATATATAAAGTTAAGCAGTATTGAATAGTTTTGGTAGTACTGGGTTAGTAATAATGAGTTAGCAAGGAGTTAATATTGGGTGGTATGCGGTAGTCTTGAGTTAGCATTTGGCTGTATCAACCTGGCATTCGGTTGTTATTCTAGGCGGTATTGTCAGTTCCAACTCATTTAAAATAACGAAAAAGGATAAATGCCCCAGACGTATACATTAATATATTATTTCATATAACTGTGGTATACGTTCAGAGAGAGTGAAAGAGAGGGGGAAAGATATATATATATATAGAGAGAGAGGGGGAGAAAGAGAGAGAGAGAGGGAGAGAGAGATGGGTTTACCCTCCAAATCGACACAAACTCACAAACTAGGTCCTTTTAGTTCAATAATTCGCTTGCGCGTAGTAGTCTTTATCGCTGGGAGAACGCCAGGCGGCCCAGAGAAAACCCACGAGGTTGGCGTTACAGGTTTAGAAAGTTTACATGTTTAATTCCCAGAATATATAATACGGTCATGGGCCTATTTGAGAGACAAAACGATAGTTAGGCCACATTGGTTCAGCCCAAAGTTTTCACACAAGTACTTACTGGTTTATTTTGTCACTTAATGTGGTAATTGATGTGAGGGAGCCACGATGGATTAGTGGGTCAGAAGCTAACTCACTAGCCTGGAAGTAGGGTTTCCCCTTGTCAGTGGTGTACAACGGAGAGCTTGACGAGGACAGCCGTCTAGTCGTTCGGATAGGACGAAAACGGAGAACCCGTGTTTACATTGACGTGACGTTCAGCTGGAATTCGATGCAAGAGTAGACCATAGTGCCGCTGCCCGGGGCGAAATTCTCTCATATTACACTGTATTGTATGTCCGTCTTCATTAGCCCACTAGGAGCCGACAAAAAGGACGTTAGACTGCATTTCTTTCGATATTTGTCCTATGTTTGTCCTATCTGCAGGTTTGCCTTGTGGGTTTATTTTGTGTGTAGTGTTGTCCTCCTGATCTTAATATTAGAGAACGGGGTTGGACCTGACCTGCCTTAAGAGTCAAATCAAGCCAAATTGGTTTCTGTTTATAATTCATCAATACGTGTAAAGGCCATATTTTACTCGGCCCATCACTCCTCACATTGACAACACAGCGTGTATAATAACTATATTTTACTCAGAGTAATATAAAATCAAACGTCTCTCACTTGGTCTTAAAGATTCGATTTATCAGATATCAACTTAGGTTAACGACTCTGAGTCTCTTACACGCGATATAATAACTATAGTGTACCTAACATTAAGCTGGTGGTTTAAATGTGTGCAGTGATGTTTAAATTTTTCAATTTGTTTTTAAATACAAAAAATAATAACATGCCAGGATGCAACATCACCCATTGTATTATAAATATTCTGAGAATTGTAAACACGTCCTCTGTATAAACATGTTTGTATTAAAGGAGCTAAATCGCTAATATTTGAGGCCTAGAAATTGACACAAATGGGTCGCAAGCCATATAATAATTTAATATGAATGTATATAAACTGATTTACATTCAATCGTTTCCGTTTTTACTCTAATATCAGTTATGTTTGGCGAAGTACACCAGAAGTCTCAATTGAATCACAATATCTTCTATGATTGGCATTTGGTAATTGAAGATATTAACACAAGGTACAATTTTATGGGTACACAATTACTGCTTGATAAAGACGAGAGCATCCTCGTCGAAACGTCGCTTAGTATCAAACTCAGTAATTGTGTACCCATAAAATTGTACCTTGTGTGAATCACAATATATATATATAGCGTCTGGTTATTCCAGTCTATATAGTATTTATTGTGCATGCTCACCGTTTGAGATGCAATGTGGAGCATACATAGCCTCGTTCTTTGGGTCCCTATCTGAAAATGAGTCTGAAACGCCGTATGGTTCACGATTCGTGTACCAAAGGCAAACAAATTATTACGTCTTAAATATTGGATATCAGAAGCCCATCTTTTCCTGGTAAGACCACACCATCAATGTTGATTTAAATTGGCAAATAATTTGTTTTCAACGTGGAAGACTTTCGATGATACTGAGTTAGAGACTTAGCTACTTTAATTCGCCTTTTATTCTGTATAGTTGTTCAGCTGGGATGACAAACTGAAGTCATGTTACCCACTGCGATGCGGGCAATAATCCTGTTACACCCTGGGTTGCACGCAGAAGACCTGTTACCCACTGGGGTGCACGCAAAGGACGCTATATTGAAAATAGTAGCACGATATCTAGAGTGGACTGTAGAGTCGCTGCCGGGGCAAATGGTTCGCTCATAGCATACTGTATGACTATCTTCATTAGCCCAATGATTGTTCAACATCCCAATAAAACCAGGAAACATTTTTAAAACGATTGACATTTGTAATTGATGGAATTTAATCAGGACAACCGGTTTGAATTTTTGGTTATTTAAGGAGAAATAAAAGTATAGCGGATTGATACATTTTACCAGAGAGAGAGAGAGAGAGAGAGAGAGAGAGAGAGAGCGATTAACGTTCACTCGACACAAACTAGGTCATTTCGGAAATAACATGGTTTTAATTTTATTTCAACAATTCCTTTGCGTGTTGGGGTCTTCAGCAGTGGGAGGAAATCCATGATGTTGGACGGGTGACCCTACATTTTGTCACGTACAAGTAATTTAAATGAAATTCTCGATATTCTTATTTGCTTATTATAGCAAAAATGGCCAGCTCTTTATTTAAATCTTACATAACGTGTCTTTAATGCATGTTGCTTTAATTTACCTGCGATTCAAACAAATGCGTACCTTTTCATGTAGGGCTTACTCAATATTCCTCAAGTTCTCATAAATATATTGTGTTACAAACGTATTGGTTCGACTACAGACCAAAACATCAACGGATATGGCTGTAACACACGAGATGAAAAAAAAATGAAACGAATCTACGACATTTTCCGAATCATTCGTTCAAATGTATGTTTACGAATTCTAGCAACTGTATAGATATTCAAAACATCGGCATCAGATTTCGACAGTAAAATCAACAAAACTAGGCGGAAAATATAAGACCAGGTTTATCTGGAAATTATTCGCATTGACCTCGCGTATCTTACTATACATGTAGATGCAAGAACTCGACTTGATAATTACCCGCGCTGTTTTATCTCATCTGTTTATAACAAGTAAGCCGATGCAAATTTAAATATTTACAATTGGGAACTGGCAACAAAAGATTTTTATATCGGAATAAAAAGAAGCCATGCACAACTGCAGACAATAGAGTCATTTATCCCGGAAGAATAAACAGGTGGCAGTTCTAACTATAATAGATAACGTAAATGAAATTTACTGCAAATTTCAGTCAAATTGATCCACTCTGCACTGAGATATTATATTAGAGATGGAATGTTCGGCCAAGCCTCGGTCATCATTACATAAGTCGGTACGATAAACAACGTAGTCTCAATTATCCATTTTATGATTTGATCATGAATGAAAGTTGAGCAGCAAATGGGATCCTAATCCAGTAAATATCACAGGCTAGCAATGACATCGATAGTTGATTATGGTCTGGATACGTTAATTAATGTCTAATTAATAATTAAGATAACATTTCAGGATTAACGAAAGACCTGCAATAAACAGATTTAGCTTGTTTGTTTATATTATTACATTCTTATACAAGATCCGGATGTTCAAATCCGTTCGTGTGCACGTGACCTTTAACGGGATAATAATCCTGTCAATGTTAAATTAATATCAATCGTTAGACCAGGCGACCATTAAGTGTCACGTGACCTACGTATTATCCCTTTGATGTCATCATATGAGAACCGTGATACACGTCACTTAAACTAGTTGCCGGGGTTTAAGTGGTCATTATTACAAACTACGTGTACGCCAGAAATACGTTGGTGGAAGATTACAACACATTCACGGGATATCTTACTTAAAATTAAAGGGCAACCCTTTCGGGTGAAAAAACTTGTAATCTTTGACCTGTAATTATGAGGTCATCCACGTTAAACCCTATTTCATTTCATTTCATGGCGTGTCTTTATGAGAGTGCCACGGTAGTTAAGTGCGTGGTCACGTGTTCGATCCCTGCATTGGCCGTGAAAGTTCGTCGAGATTATCCGGCGTGGACCTTTAAAGTAGTTCCAATATGGCGGAATTCGTCATACAGCCGAGATTAGATGTAGGTTCCGGAATCGGTCGAGGATTGCCGAGTGATCTCGAAGTGAAGATGGGGTACATTTTAGGTATCTCTAGACACGTATCTTTTGAAGTATCCGAACACCTTTGGAAGATGAACTTGAACTCGGTGACCATGATAATGTGGTAGTGCAAGATCCCCATTATCATGAACAACCCAAACCTAGTTCTCCAGGGTCATGTAACAGCGGTAGTGAAAATACCTAAAATTTGACCTGAAAATGACAAAAAAAACAGCCGAAAAACGTAAAAGGCCCGTATCTCGAAATAGGTTGATTTCTGAACTCGGTGATTTTGGCTAAAGAGTAGGCTCGACGGGTCGGCCAAACCCTGCGAATATGAACTAAAACGGCCGACCCCCACCTTTGAACATCTGCATGATATTGCATGTTTTTCTCGTGGAATGACTCTTAACGCCTTTATTTTAATCCAAAAATTAAACAATTTCAATATTTATTGCATGATAGTCTGAGATTTAACAGCTATATTTTAATTACAATATTATATTAAACTTCCTCTGTTGTCCGTTGTCAAGATGCTTATTTACTTTCCCTGTAGTAATATAAAAACAGCTTTATATCAGTTTACAAAACAGATTTACACATCTTTATTCAGTATTATTTCTATTTTCACCCACTTCCGCCTGGTGATATTTATCCAATAGATTTTAATTAAGTACTAACTGAAATATAAAAAAATCTCAAAAGGAAATATATGGACATACACCATATATTGTGAAGTGATTGAAGGATTATCGAGGATTACACTAGATTTCAGTTTTTCTTCACATCCTAGTTGGGGTTTGCTCAGACTGGAAAAAAACCAAGGCACTCATTGATCGACTTCCTGAATGGGTGAACGAAATAGGTTTAACAGACTATGACTCTGTGTCAAGCGGATCAATGCAGCCGTGATGCTAGTGAGCAAGCATCTATCCTCGGTATCCCAGTGGTCTCATTCCGCCCCACTTCATCATACCCGGGAACATCTTTGCATGGTACTTCTCTTATAATATATTTTTTTGCGAATTTCTTGGAAAGGAACGAACTGACCGCCATATTGTTGTGAACGTAAACAAGATGGCTATATAATCCGGAATCTGACTATTGTTTTGTAGGAAAAGATTTGCCGAGTGGACTTGGGTGGACACTTGCCACATGGTAGGATATCTACCTATGACGTCATCAAAGATGGCCGCTGACATTACACACATGCGTTAACCTACCAGTTCTGGTTTTCTGTCAATTTCTATGAAATAAAAGCCAGAATGAAGCTGTTTATGTTAACTAATGTGAAAAAAAATATTAATTATTAAAAATGTATTAATTTTTAAGAAAACACACCGCAATAAAAAAAAAAAATATTTCATTAAACTCAAAAGAGAATTGTAAATTGTTTTGGTTGGTTTCTAGAATGAAACCTTTTCTATTGTTGTAAACGTAAACAAGGAGGCTAAAGCCAGGCTGACACTTGCACGATTCCGTGGCACGCATTGGAACGACTCGAGTCGGCAAGACACCGTCCGATTTGCGCAAACTCGTCGTGACAATGCGGGAAGTGCGTAAACAATGCGTAAACTATGCGCAAACTCGTCGTGCCAGTTCGTGTCAATGTGGACACTGATGGGCACGACAAAATCGTGACCAAAAGTCATGCAAGTGTCAGCCTGGCTTTAGACTGGTTTGTAAACTGTTTTTTGATCGGCCCGGAGAATCAAGTTACGATCAAGAGCAGATAATTCGAATACGTGAATACCCCATGGATGAAGCCAGGGTGTAGTGTAGTAGAATGGAATGAGACCACTAAGTGAGCCACAATAACAAGGTTCCACAGACAGTACGAACTCCGAAATACGAAGTATTTTTGTGCTAACGTCATCACTCCGTGTGTTGTCATTGACATTGGTGACATTCGGTTCGTCCATTAAAACATATGTTAGTCCCGAAATGACCTACATTAGTTTGTGTCGAGTGGACGTTAAACCCCCAGTTCTCTCCCCCCGCCCTCTCTCTCTCGCCCTCTCTCTCTCTCTCTCGCTCTCTCTCTCTCTCTCCAGCGTAAGCGTATAGTCAACTCCTGAATTAGGTTATATACAGTATAGTCGAATATAGATCAATTTAGTACAGAATATATATCAGGTTTAGTCATAACGATATTGTGAAGACCGTAGAATATATATATATATATATATTCTATTAATCTTTTGGGATTATCTATGGATTCATCTAACTATTACTAATCCACTGTTATCATCTTTCAGGATAAAGGAATAAAGCCAGGCCCTATATAGATTAATTGAATGGCTTGATTCCAATGACCTGGTACTGTTTTATGGGCCGCGAGATTATCTCTTAGATTCATATCTACTAGGGCTAACAGGCACTTCCCGTCATCTAAATACAACATTGTATGTTTCGCGAGACGCCAAAAGATGTGATTAGGGTTAAGTTTAGGATAAGAATTAGGGCTGGGTTAACCCTAACGTTAACCTACAATCTTGTCAACCACCACGTGCCGTATCGTATTTACATCTCGTGACTTATCGTCAAATCTGCAATGGTTATTTTTATCTTTTTCTGTTACTAGATAGACAGAATACTGATCGATGAAGCCGAGGCGCCAACATCGAAGCCCGGGCAAAATGTCCCTCGTATCATACTGTTAATAATTGGGTTCGTGTACCAAGATTGGACCTCAAAAGGGTTAGGATAAGGGTTAGGATAAGGGCTGTGGCCTGCAGATTTCGTCACAGTCTCGAGATGTAGACAGGGCTAGCCCTAACCCTAACCCTGGGCCAAGCCTAACCCTTATCCTAACCCACAATCCACATATGACGTCATAAGACCAGGCTCCGGTGGACGGTAAAAAACGCTTACCGAAGTAACGTGGCATATTACGGGAAGTGACGTGGTTGTAATGGATAATTTACACGACAGGTAGGACACTTAAACACCTAGTACTTAGAATTAGACTATTATTTATTTTCTAGAGCTGCCAAGCCAGCAAGAGTGTTATTGTCCCTTTTTAAACCATTCTATAAATTACGTACAGGACTGTGACATGGAACCACGTTTTGTTGGTTTTTTTTTTGTTTTCGTGCTATTTGCACGACCTTCATCATTGACAGGACTCGGTTCTGAAATTGCTTTAGTATGTGTTTTAATAACACCTATGCCAGGAACCGAGGTTGACTTCATTGACGCCATCTTTGAATTGTGACGTCATATCAAAGAAAGAAGTCCGCCAAGGAACATGCATACCACGTTGCATGTATAGGTTTAATGTGTCCCCTCGACACAAAACTATATCATTCCGGGACTAACACATGGTTTTGATGATATTTCAATAATTCGCTTGCGCGGATTGGTCTTTAGCAGTGGGAGGAAACCGGAGGACCCGGAGAAAATCCACGAGGCTTAACAGGCGACCCTACACCTTGACACGTACAACCGGCGACTCGAAACCAATCCGGTTGACCAATGACTGACCTTCGCCCACAGGGGAATAACAGGACGGCTGGTCACAAGAACATTGTAGCTTCAAATCCCTCTCATAACCGTATCGTAACTTGATTGAAGGGGGCATATTTTCAGTTTGCATCTGTCGTTATTTACTGTCCATTTACCACACATTTTGAAGCCTAAATAATTCATGGATCACCTTTTCCCACCATGCATGATTTAGAGTCTGCTGTGCGTTAAAGCGTCTCAACGTTCCCGAAACCACTTAACAATTCGATTAAGAAACAACAGCCGTTCCGTAAGTCAAGCTGGTAGATAATAAGCCGCCGTGTTGACCTTGATAACCTGACATTTTTGTCCAGCTCTTTCCCCATGGCAGTTTTGCAGGGAATCTGGTAGTTGTCTGGTAAGCTTTGGCGTCTCTACTTCCATATATACCAGATTGGTCATACTTGTATTAGAAATAACAACTTTATAAATACTTTCCAGGCGCGGATCCAGGGGGTGGCCTAGGGGACCGTGCCCCCCCCCCCCCCGTCAGCCCCAGTGACATAGTTGATTTTCATTTTCGTTTGCTTTGTTACTGTTGTAGTTCACATATCTGCTCTTTAATAGATGATATAAACATGATTTTCGCATTGTCTCCGCCCAAGCAATCCAAAGTTGCAACGTATTACCCTTTGCTCCAATCTATCCCCCCCCCCTTCGACAAAATCTTGGATCCGGGCCTGCTTTCATGGGACTGTATCTTTAAAGGACGAAAGGAATTATTTACAGACATATAAATGTTAAATTATTTAAAAGTTTAAATTGTAAAGACCAGGAGGTAATTATTATTCAAGCGTCATATCAGGTAGATTTAGATCAGGCTGAATGATTTAATATACAGAATATAGTCGCTGTGGTTACAGACACGATTGTTGGATAACGATGGCGGCGAACTAACAAAATTTCTTTCTCAAGGCAAATATTAACACGTAATATACAGCGTGCGCGCTGTATTATAAGGTCTGTCATTGAGTAAACTAGCCTGGTTTTGATTCCCCGGTTGTACGTGACAAGTAGTGACGTCGCCTGTCCCATGTCGTGGGTTTTCTCCGAGTCCTCAGATTTCTCCCGCCACTGCTGAAGACCCATACGCGCAAGTGAATTATGAATTATTGAAATAAAATTGAACCATTTATTAATCCCGAAATTACCTTGTTTGTGTTGGGTGGACGGTAAACTCTCTTTCTTTCTTTCTCTCTCTCTCTCTCCCTCTCTCTCTCTCTGACTTCCAAACGGTTAAACGCTGGTGAAACTTTGATGAATGGTGTGGCCGAGTCGACTGAAATCTGTACGAACGCTTTTATCTCAGGAGATAGCTGACTAAAATTAATAGTCCACGAGACACCGTCTACCATGCCTCAATGTTTGTATAAAAGAGACTATATATAATCCAGTATGGTGTGTGTTTTTTATTAGCTAGAAGATGATTGTATAATTGCTTGTTGGATTAAATGACTAGTAGTTGATGGGTTATTACATATTATTCATGTGGTACGAGACATTGATATGTTTGTGGCGGGAACTTTCATTAATAATCATCGGTTTATTAGAAGAAAACGGCCTGATGTTTACAGATAAATCGCTAAATAAACAGATATCAATAATTTCACCCGTGAATGGTCGAACGCTTCAGGGTATATACGGCCCGTTATTGAATCATTTGGTATGGTTTCGATGACCAGCTACAAGGATCGCTTGTCCCACCTCGTGGGTATTATCCTGGTTCATTGGTGGTGTAATGCGTGCGCTTCGGGGCATAGGGTCTGTCATTGAGTCAAGTGGTATGTTTTCGATCACCAGCTACAAAGATCGCTTGTGCAACCTCGTGGGTATTATCCTGGTTCTTTGGTGGTCTACTGTATGTCCTTGAACCCAACTGGATTACCACAGCTACAAGACAAGGATTGCATTCCAAACTCGTGGGCATAATCCGGGTACTCCGGTTTCTTCTCGCCGCTGACGGCCCCTATTTGCAAATAGATTTTACATGAAATAACCCGGTTTTTGTTTTGAGTAGAAGGTAAACCCCGTCATAGTGTCGAAACCCGACAAGTACAAGATTTGTGGGATTTTTTCAGGATAATGTCACGCCTTAGTCCAGCCGTGATCAAATCGGCGTCCCCGTGAATGAATCCCTGGAAAGCCAAGTCCAGTCATACTCCTACCCTGCGCCTTTCATCAACACCGATCTCGTATCAGGTGGTTGTCGGACACTTGGCGCAGTAATATGCTGACCAGACTTTGAACTCTATTCAGTTTCGAAACGATTTTATTGTACATAACGAGACCTTGAACTGTATCCGAGTCATTAATTACTCGTGGAGTTGAATTAAAACCGTTTAATTCCGGAAGGTAAAGCGATTAACCCAATGTTAACTGTTGAAATGGCACAACTTGAATACCGTGATGAATGATTGACTTTTACAGCGCTAGTTCAATCCGAGAAGACATCTTTCACTTCAACCATCTTCATCTCGACCATGTTGTTTAGCATGAATAATGTTATTGGTATTAATACGCTGATTGTTACTCATCCATAAAGATGATTGGTTTTTAGATCAAATTATCAGATCGTATACAAACATTCAAAAGGTCAGTTATTATATCTGATGAGTGCTCAAAACACTACTCGACGAGAGAGAGAGAGAGAGAGGGGGGGGGGGGGGTATAACGTTTACTCAATACAAGCTAGGTTATAACGGATGAAGCATATGAAGCCGTCGTCAGCTAAGGGTGGATAGGATTGGGCATAAGAGTACATAATACAGTTAAAGATTAAAGCAGGTTGGGTTACTTTCCAATCCTTCCACCTCAATATCATGTGTCAATCGCTATACCCTTGATTGAAAATGTACATTTAAACACCCTTCATTGATTCGCGACTATCAGAAAAAATAATCAGCTCAAATGTAAACTATTTGACAGTACAGTTAATAGTCTCGGTCCAGATGTATACGACTGTAGATTACAGTATAGTTATAGTTAGTTGTCTTTCTCCAGGTGTAAACTGTATTACAGTACAGTGGTTTTAGTCCAGATGTAAACTATATTACGGATGTACGGGAGAGAGAAATGCGGTTTAACGTCCACTCGACACAAAGGAGGTAATTTTGGGACTAACATGTTTTTTTTTATTTCAATAATTCGCTTTCGTATGGGTCTTTAGCAGTGGGGGGAAACCGGGCTGCCCGGAGAAAACCCACTCCTTGCCACGTACAACCGGGGATTTGAAACCACATATTACGGATGTATACCATGACCCAGAGCGGTAACCTGCAGTGTAACACCCAAATTTGTACAGGGTATACTCAACAAAAGGGGTAGTGAATTCCATAAATTAGCTGGAAGAAGCATTTGGTCGATGGTACTCTTTTGAAAGAGTTCTTAGAAAAAGATCCTCGACATGTTGCTACACTGTGTGCAGATGATATGTAGTAGCATTAATAGTAGTAATAGAAGTAGTATCTTAGTGCTTAAAAGTTTGCTTCCACTAAAGTGATATCACAGACAACACACAGGAGAGACAAAGCCACTTTTTGTTTTTAGAATATGATTTTGCAATCCTATCGTAGACAGCAGAGCTGTTAAAATTTATAGTTTTATAGCTAAACATTTGTACAGCTATTTAAGTCAGTGAAGCTTTTTTAATATGGTCGTTTAACGTCCACTTCCACAAGGGGTGATATCGCAGACAGCAGAGCTGTTTATATTCATAGTTTTATAGTTGCATAAGAGTTCAGCTAGAAGCCAGTGAAGTATTCTCAATATGATTGTGAAATCACGGTATGGTTTTATCAGTGTTAGCTTGGTAAATATATTATACTGCTGAACAGTCTCTATATCTAAACTTGTAATGTTACAAATAGCCCGTGTGGGGTAAGACAAATAATCATGCCAGGTTTTAATTCTTCGTTAATCAATCTTGTAATTTGTATAACGGTAGCCTAACTGATCCAACGTACATCCCCCTCCCCACTGTGTAGTTTAGAAAGTGAAGAAATTTTTGAGCTAAACGATACTTTAATTTAGTGTTCAAGACGGTTGATGTTACATTAGTGAAATGAAATAAAATGGGGTTTAACGTCCAACTTTTCTGCAACTAAAATGGGCTAATGAAGACGGGCATACGCCATACAGGGAAATGTTGCCCGGGTAGCGGCACTACGGCCTACTCTTATATCGAATTCCAACTGCCAATGGATCGTTTACGTGCATGCCTATGTGTACACGGGACCATGGGCTTTTTTCCCATCCGAACGTTTATATAGCTGTTTTTGTCAGATCTTCCGTCCTGGTAATAATAGTGTATGGATTCCCGTAGTGGAGTATAGCCATCAACCCTATCCGCTGATAGATCTTCATAAATACAAACCGTAAACCTGTCATAACAATGATAATAGACAACCACAGACTATATCACAAACCCTAACCCTGTCATAACAATCATAATAGATAAGATGAACTGAATATATCACAAACCCTAACCCTGTCATAACAATGATAAAAGACAACCACTGAATATGGTTTTCAGAATATCTGAGAATGGTAGGGTGAATTATAAAATAAAACTAAGTACGAACAACCCAAACCATTAGCCAAAATTCGAAGTCCTGATAGTGTAATCAGCAAATGGACTGTTCACTACATCACGATGTGTACTACATCGTGATACGAGATATGAAATCGGGTTTTACTGCTCTCCAACATCAACCGGTTAGTTTTACTACTCGCCAACACCAATCGGTTAGTTTTAATACTCGCCAACAACCGTTTAGTTTTACTACTCGCCAACATCAACCGGTTAGTTTTACTACTCTCCAACAACTACCGGTTAGTTTTACTACTCACAAACAACAATCGGTTAGTTTTACTACTCGCCAACACCAATCGGTTAGTTTTACTACTCTCCAACAACTACCGGTTAGTTTTACTACTCACAAACACCAATCGCTTAGTTTTACTACTCGCCAACACCAATCGGTTAGTTTTACTACTCACAAACACCAATCGGTTAGTTTTACTGCTCTCCAACATCAACCGGTTAGTTTTACTACTCTCCAACAACTACCGGTTAGTTTTACTACTCGCCAACACCAATCGGTTAGTTTTACTACTCACAAACACCAATCGCTTATTTTTAATACTCGCCAACAACCTGTTAGTTTTACTACTCGCCAACACCAAACGGTTAGTTTTACTATTCGCCAACACCAATCGGTTAGTTTTAATACTCGCCAACAACCGGTTAGTTTTAATACTCGCTAACGCTATCCAGATTTCGTCCTTTTTTCAGTCATGGAACTACAAATGCCAGGAGTATTTATATACATGTAGTCGAGACGCCAACTCTTATTCTATTTCTCTCAAGACAAAAACCCAATTATTTCTTCTAGCCATTTTCCTGTCCATGACCAACGCTGGCGGGAACGCGATTTGACGATTCCACACCAAAAAAAGCCTTGATGATTGATGGCACCTCTGGGAATGACTTCCCGTTTTTCGTGTCTCATTGAATACACAATGACGGTACGAGACATTGGTCTAGCGTTAAAGATATTGATGATCGTTTATTGTTTTATATCTGATTGTTTAAGAGGACGGGGAATATCAGAGACTATTTCATTTTTGATGATTCCATTAGATTTAAAGTTTCTGACACGACATTTCTATCAAAGCATCTTCTCTGTTTACGGAAGACCATTGGAGACACTCACATAAGGAATAAAAAATGAAATGAAATGAAAATAGTTCGCCTTGTCTTCACTTAAATATGGTATTTCTGGATCAACTATATTTCTCATGAACAGTGATTGAAAGTTGGGTAAATTCTCAACTTAAGTCTGAGAATGCTTTGTAGACTTGGGACCCAGTGGCCGATCCACGTGATATGAACTGAAATGGGGTTTAATGAATCTGAATGAATACAATATGTCTCTCTCTCCCTCACTCTCTCACACCATCACACACCCACCCACAGTCTCTCTCTCTCTCACACCATCACACACCCACCAACAATCTCACACTCTCTCGTCCTTCTCTCAGTCTGTCTCCCACGTTGGCACTCTCCTTCCAGGCATCTCCCCCTTCCCCGTCTCACGCCCCCGCATCTCTCTCGGCAAACCAGAAGCCGTATTCCAGATTACATACTTATTGATCTTTCTGTAGCTCAGACCGAGAGATTATTTGAAGTAGATTACATGGCCACTTCAGTTTGTTGTCGTCTATATTCAAGGGAAGTCGTTTAAAAGCTGTTCATGAATTAAAACAAATTACAACAAACAAGACATCTTATGGTATTAGGACGGCTGGTCACAAGAACATTGTAGCTTCAAATCCCTCTCATAACCGTATCGTAACTTGATTGAAGGGGGCATATTTTCAGTTTGCATCTGTCGTTATTTACTGTCCATTTACCACACATTTTGAAGCCTAAATAATTCATGGATCACCTTTTCCCACCATGCATGATTTAGAGTCTGCTGTGCGTTAAAGCGTCTCAACGTTCCCGAAACCACTTAACAATTCGATTAAGAAACAACAGCCGTTCCGTAAGTCAAGCTGGTAGATAATAAGCCGCCGTGTTGACCTTGATAACCTGACATTTTTGTCCAGCTCTTTCCCCATGGCAGTTTTGCAGGGAATCTGGTAGTTGTCTGGTAAGCTTTGGCGTCTCTACTTCCATATATACCAGATTGGTCATACTTGTATTAGAAATAACAACTTTATAAATACTTTCCAGGCGCGGATCCAGGGGGTGGCCTAGGGGACCGTGCCCCCCCCCCCCCCCCCGTCAGCCCCAGTGACATAGTTGATTTTCATTTTCGTTTGCTTTGTTACTGTTGTAGTTCACATATCTGCTCTTTAATAGATGATATAAACATGATTTTCGCATTGTCTCCGCCCAAGCAATCCAAAGTTGCAACGTATTACCCTTTGCTCCAATCTATCCCCCCCCCTTCGACAAAATCTTGGATCCGGGCCTGCTTTCATGGGACTGTATCTTTAAAGGACGAAAGGAATTATTTACAGACATATAAATGTTAAATTATTTAAAAGTTTAAATTGTAAAGACCAGGAGGTAATTATTATTCAAGCGTCATATCAGGTAGATTTAGATCAGGCTGAATGATTTAATATACAGAATATAGTCGCTGTGGTTACAGACACGATTGTTGGATAACGATGGCGGCGAACTAACAAAATTTCTTTCTCAAGGCAAATATTAACACGTAATATACAGCGTGCGCGCTGTATTATAAGGTCTGTCATTGAGTAAACTAGCCTGGTTTTGATTCCCCGGTTGTACGTGACAAGTAGTGACGTCGCCTGTCCCATGTCGTGGGTTTTCTCCGAGTCCTCAGATTTCTCCCGCCACTGCTGAAGACCCATACGCGCAAGTGAATTATGAATTATTGAAATAAAATTGAACCATTTATTAATCCCGAAATTACCTTGTTTGTGTTGGGTGGACGGTAAACTCTCTTTCTTTCTTTCTCTCTCTCTCTCTCCCTCTCTCTCTCTCTGACTTCCAAACGGTTAAACGCTGGTGAAACTTTGATGAATGGTGTGGCCGAGTCGACTGAAATCTGTACGAACGCTTTTATCTCAGGAGATAGCTGACTAAAATTAATAGTCCACGAGACACCGTCTACCATGCCTCAATGTTTGTATAAAAGAGACTATATATAATCCAGTATGGTGTGTGTTTTTTATTAGCTAGAAGATGATTGTATAATTGCTTGTTGGATTAAATGACTAGTAGTTGATGGGTTATTACATATTATTCATGTGGTACGAGACATTGATATGTTTGTGGCGGGAACTTTCATTAATAATCATCGGTTTATTAGAAGAAAACGGCCTGATGTTTACAGATAAATCGCTAAATAAACAGATATCAATAATTTCACCCGTGAATGGTCGAACGCTTCAGGGTATATACGGCCCGTTATTGAATCATTTGGTATGGTTTCGATGACCAGTTACAAGGATCGCTTGTCCCACCTCGTGGGTATTATCCTGGTTCATTGGTGGTGTAATGCGTGCGCTTCGGGGCATAGGGTCTGTCATTGAGTCAAGTGGTATGTTTTCGATCACCAGCTACAAAGATCGCTTGTGCAACCTCGTGGGTATTATCCTGGTTCTTTGGTGGTCTACTGTATGTCCTTGAACCCAACTGGATTACCACAGCTACAAGACAAGGATTGCATTCCAAACTCGTGGGCATAATCCGGGTACTCCGGTTTCTTCTCGCCGCTGACGGCCCCTATTTGCAAATAGATTTTACATGAAATAACCCGGTTTTTGTTTTGAGTAGAAGGTAAACCCCGTCATAGTGTCGAAACCCGACAAGTACAAGATTTGTGGGATTTTTTCAGGATAATGTCACGCCTTAGTCCAGCCGTGATCAAATCGGCGTCCCCGTGAATGAATCCCTGGAAAGCCAAGTCCAGTCATACTCCTACCCTGCGCCTTTCATCAACACCGATCTCGTATCAGGTGGTTGTCGGACACTTGGCGCAGTAATATGCTGACCAGACTTTGAACTCTATTCAGTTTCGAAACGATTTTATTGTACATAACGAGACCTTGAACTGTATCCGAGTCATTAATTACTCGTGGAGTTGAGTTAAAACCGTTTAATTCCGGAAGGTAAAGCGATTAACCCAATGTTAACTGTTGAAATGGCACAACTTGAATACCGTGATGAATGATTGACTTTTACAGCGCTAGTTCAATCCGAGAAGACATCTTTCACTTCAACCATCTTCATCTCGACCATGTTGTTTAGCATGAAATAATGTTATTGGTATTAATACGCTGATTGTTACTCATCCATAAAGATGATTGGTTTTTAGATCAAATTATCAGATCGTATACAAACATTCAAAAGGTCAGTTATTCTATCTGATGAGTGCTCAAAACACTACTCGACGAGACAGAGAGAGAGGGGGGGGTCTATAACGTTCACTCAATACCAGCTAGGTTATAACGGATGAAGCATATGAAGCCGTCGTCAGCTAAGGGTGGATAGGATTGGGCATAAGAGTACATAATACAGTTAAAGATTAAAGCAGGTTGGGTTACTTTCCAATCCTTCCACCTCAATATCATGTGTCAATCGCTATACCCTTGATTGAAAATGTACATTTAAACACCCTTCATTGATTCGCGACTATCAGAAAAAATAATCAGCTCAAATGTAAACTATTTGACAGTACAGTTAATAGTCTCGGTCCAGATGTATACGACTGTAGATTACAGTATAGTTATAGTTAGTTGTCTTTCTCCAGGTGTAAACTGTATTACAGTACAGTGGTTTTAGTCCAGATGTAAACTATATTACGGATGTACGGGAGAGAGAAATGCGGTTTAACGTCCACTCGACACAAAGGAGGTAATTTTGGGACTAACATGTTTTTTTTTATTTCAATAATTCGCTTTCGTATGGGTCTTTAGCAGTGGGGGGAAACCGGGGTGCCCGGAGAAAACCCACTCCTTGCCACGTACAACCGGGGATTTGAAACCACATATTACGGATGTATACCATGACCCAGAGCGGTAACCTGCAGTGTAACACCCAAATTTGTACAGGGTATACTCAACAAAAGGGGTAGTGAATTCCATAAATTAGCTGGAAGAAGCATTTGGTCGATGGTACTCTTTTGAAAGAGTTCTTAGAAAAAGATCCTCGACATGTTGCTACACTGTGTGCAGATGATATGTAGTAGTAGTAATAGAAGTAGTAGTAGTACCTTAGTGCTTAAAAGTTTGCTTCCACTAAAGTGATATCACAGACAACACACAGGAGAGCCAAAGCCACTTTTTGTTTTTAGAATATGATTTTGCAATCCTATCGTAGACAGCAGAGCTGTTAAAATTTATAGTTTTATAGCTAAACATTTGTACAGCTATTTAAGTCAGTGAAGCTTTTTTAATATGGTCGTTTAACGTCCACTTCCACAAGGGGTGATATCGCAGACAGCAGAGCTGTTTATATTCATAGTTTTATAGTTGCATAAGAGTTCAGCTAGAAGCCAGTGAAGTATTCTCAATATGATTGTGAAATCACGGTATGGTTTTATCAGTGTTAGCTTGGTAAATATATTATACTGCTGAACAGTCTCTATATCTAAACTTGTAATGTTACAAATAGCCCGTGTGGGGTAAGACAAATAAACATGCCAGGTTTTAATTCTTCGTTAATCAATCTTGTAATTTGTATAACGGTAGCCTAACTGATCCAACGTACATCCCCCTCCCCACTGTGTAGTTTAGAAAGTGAAGAAATTCTTGAGCTAAACGATACTTTAATTTAGTGTTCAAGACGGTTGATGTTACATTAGTGAAATGAAATAAAATGGGGTTTAACGTCCAACTTTTCTGCAACTAAAATGGGCTAATGAAGACGGGCATACGCCATACAGGGAAATGTTGCCCGGGTAGCGGCACTACGGCCTACTCTTATATCGAATTCCAACTGCCAATGGATCGTTTACGTGCATGCCTATGTGTACACGGGACCATGGGCTTTCTTCCCATCCGAACGTTTATATTGCTGTTTTTGTCAGATCTTCCGTCCTGGTAATAATAGTGTATGGATTCCCGTAGTGGAGTATAGCCATCAACCCTATCCGCTGATAGATCTTCATAAATACAAACCGTAAACCTGTCATAACAATGATAATAGACAACCACAGACTATATCACAAACCCTAACCCTGTCATAACAATCATAATAGATAAGATGAACTGAATATATCACAAACCCTAACCCTGTCATAACAATGATAAAAGACAACCACTGAATATGGTTTTCAGAATATCTGAGAATGGTAGGGTGAATTATAAAATAAAACTAAGTACGAACAATCCAAACCATTAGCCAAAATTCGAAGTCCTGATAGTGTAATCAGCAAATGGACTGTTCACTACATCACGATGTGTACTACATCGTGATACGAGATATGAAATCGGGTTTTACTGCTCTCCAACATCAACCGGTTAGTTTTACTACTCGCCAACACCAATCGGTTAGTTTTACTACTCGCCAACTACTCTCCAACAACTACCGGTTAGTTTTACTACTCACAAACAACAATCGGTTAGTTTTACTACTCGCCAACACCAATCGGTTAGTTTTACTACTCTCCAACAACTACCGGTTAGTTTTACTACTCACAAACACCAATCGCTTAGTTTTACTACTCGCCAACACCAATCGGTTAGTTTTACTACTCACAAACACCAATCGGTTAGTTTTACTGCTCTCCAACATCAACCGGTTAGTTTTACTACTCTCCAACAACTACCGGTTAGTTTTACTACTCGCCAACACCAATCGGTTAGTTTTACTACTCACAAACACCAATCGCTTATTTTTAATACTCGCCAACAACCTGTTAGTTTTACTACTCGCCAACACCAAACGGTTAGTTTTACTATTTGCCAACACCAATCGGTTAGTTTTAATACTCGCCAACAACCGGTTAGTTTTAATACTCGCTAACGCTATCCAGATTTCGTCCTTTTTTCAGTCATGGAACTACAAATGCCAGGAGTATTTATATACATGTAGTCGAGAAGCCAACTCTTATTCTATTTCTCTCAAGACAAAAACCCAATTATTTCTTCTAGCCATTTTCCTGTCCATGACCAACGCTGGCGGGAACGCAATTTGACGATTCCACACCAAAAAAAGCCTTGATGATTGATGGCACCTCTGGGAATGACTTCCCGTTTTTCGTGTCTCATTGAATACACAATGACGGTACGAGACATTGGTCTAGCGTTAAAGATATTGATGATCGTTTATTGTTTTATATCTGATTGTTTAAGAGGACGGGGAATATCAGAGACCATTTCATTTTTGATGATTCCATTAGATTTAAAGTTTCTGACACGACATTTCTATCAAAGCATCTTCTCTGTTTACGGAAGACCATTGGAGACACTCACATAAGGAATAAAAAATGAAATGAAATGAAAATAGTTCGCCTTGTCTTCACTTAAATATGGTATTTCTGGATCAACTATATTTCTCATGAACAGTGATTGAAAGTTGGGTAAATTCTCAACTTAAGTCTGAGAATGCTTTGTAGACTTGGGACCCAGTGGCCGATCCACGTGATATGAACTGAAATGGGGTTTAATGAATCTGAATGAATACAATATGTCTCTCTCTCCCTCACTCTCTCACACCATCACACACCCACCCACAGTCTCTCTCTCTCTCACACCATCACACACCCACCCACAATCTCACACTCTCTCGTCCTTCTCTCAGTCTGTCTCCCACGTTGGCACTCTCCTTCCAGGCATCTCCCCCTTCCCCGTCTCACGCCCCCGCATCTCTCTCGGCAAACCAGAAGCCGTATTCCAGATTACATACTTATTGATCTTTCTGTAGCTCAGACCGAGAGATTATTTGAAGTAGATTACATGGCCACTTCAGTTTGTTGTCGTCTATATTCAAGGGAAGTCGTTTAAAAGCTGTTCATGAATTAAAACAAATTACAACAAACAAGACATCTTATGGTATTATATCTGTAAACATACAACCGATTGTACAAAGGAACTACAAACCCCTTGACAAGTTACAATAATTTTATCACAAAGTGACGAGGTTCAATTTAATTCCGTGCAGCTTTTAACGATAATTTCAGACTCATCCATCACAGATTTTGTTAAGTGTCGAGCACTGGAATGGCGCGAAGCGTCTTATGTGTTTGGACCAACTGTGCTAAAGAAGACCAGGGGCCTGTTTCACGAAATTTTAACGAAGATATAATCTAACTTTTAGTAATTTGATTGGATAATATTAGATTGATTTTAGCGCTCAGCCAATCAAATTTTAAGTATTTTACGTGTAGTTAAGATTTCAAGAAACAAGGCCCTGGCCCTGAGCTCGCAAAGCATTCTCAGACTTAAGTTGAGAATTTATTCAAAATTTTTCGCTTTTCGCCTTATCTTAACTAAAATACAAGCCTTTATAAAACTTTTGTTGTTTTAATGTATCAAATACATCACTAAGCAACCATGTGCTAAGTTTTGTGTTTCTGGATCAAAGATACTTTTCATAAACAGTGATTGAAAGTTGAGTAAATTCTTAACTTAAGTCTGAGAATGCTTTGTGAACTTTGTGCCCGGTAGCCGATCCAGGTGAGAATGAAATTAAATGGGGTTTAGCGTCCTCTTGTTCTACCCCTACCGGGTTAATGACGACGAGCAGTGTGTTATGGTGGACATTTTGCCGGGACAGCGGTGCATCTGTAAAGGGTCTTGTGTACACGACGGTTTTTCGGCCTATTGCCATGGTCACGCCTTCCGTCCTACGTCACAAGGTAGGAGCCAGCAGTTGGCCAATTCAAGGATCGAACACGGGGCCTCCAGGTTAGCTGATAGGTGATAATGAACAGACAGACTACCCCCCACCCCCACCCCCACAAATAAGCATATTGAAAATTAACGTATTATTTTGTGTAAATTTGAATTATTATCGACTAGGTGATGGTGATCGTCGGGGTTTTCAAAGCTGGGTCCAGAAATCACAAATGACACCATTGGTTAATGACTATCAAAAATATTATCGACCTATGTGCATCTTGTTATGTATGGAAATCAGAACAGATGCAAAATCCATTTAAGAGAGAGAGAGAGAAATGGGGTTTAAGTGCCACTCAACACAAACTAGGTCATTTCGGAACTAACATTATGGTTCAATTTTATTTCAATAATTCGCTTGCCTGTAGGGGTCTTTAGCAGTGGGAGGAAACCGGAGTGCCAAATCCATTTAAACTGCAATATCAATTCTTAAAACGACTAAATGATCAGTATAATTAAACATGGTCAGCCAATATCCAGAAATCGAATAAATCTGTTGATTATAATTTATAAGTATAGAATTAAATTAACGCCGTTTTTTTTATCTCTGTGCCGGATAATTATTTCATATGATTTAGCACATGTAGCCATAAACTCCCTGTCCAGATCGGGAGATGGATAAATGTAGTTTGTGAACAAAGAATTTGTGATATATGTGAAGTAAATAAATTCGGCGATGAATATCACTACTTATTCAATTGTACTGATTTTATTAAAGAAGTTGAGAACTACCATATACCCAGATTTTATTATACACGACCCCATACTTTTAAATATAATAACCTTTTTAATTCAAGTAAACTGTCAATAACTATAGAATTATGTATGTTCTTAAAGATATTACTTAAATTTATGTCCATTGACCAAGGAATTAAACGCCTGCATCTTGTAAATAAGTGAATAAACCTATCATTCATATGTCATGTAACTTGTAATTTTCTGTTCTGTTCTATTCAGTTCTTTAAAAGATGTCTCGGCGAAAGAAGTAACAAAGACAAACTACAATCTAATATTCTGCGTTTGTCACTGATTTTACGTGGAGAGAGACAAATGGAGTTTAACGTCCACAACCTCAGTCCTTTCGGGATTAACATATGGTTTAATTGTATTATTAACAAGTGCTTGATCATTTTCATATCAATGTTACGTAACGTTTCAAAGAAATAATGCCTTTATGTTCTGTTTCAAATCAAAGTTACGTTTCAAGGTAATGTTACGTTTCAAAGTGATGTTACGTTTCAAGGTAATGTTACGTTTCAAAATGAGGTTACGTTTCAAGGTAATGTTACGTTTCAAAGTGAGGTTACGTTTCAAGGTAATGTTACGTTTCAGAGTAATATGATACGTTACGTTAGGTTTCAAATTAATGTTACGTTACCTTATGTTTCAAAGTAATGTTACGTTTCAAGGTAATGTTACGTTTCAAATTAATGTGTTATATTACTGTCTGTTCCAGGTAATACTACAACATAAAAACTGCTTGTCATTTATTCAGATTTTAATTAAAATGGCTAAAACTTCGTGAAATACCTGGAATGGCCATCTCATTGCGTTTTGTCTTGTAATCTTTATGTTGCGCCTCAAATTAATGTTGCGTTATGTTGCGCTTCAAAGTAATGTTGCGTTTCAAATTAATGTAACGTTATGTTGCGTTTCAAATTAATGTTACTTTTAAAATTATTGCTACGTTATGTTGCGTTTTGAATTAATGTTAAGCTTTACATTAATGTTACGCTACAAAGTAATGTTTGTTATGTTACATTTCAAATTAATGTTATGATAATATGTTGCGTTTAAAATTAAGCAGACGGGACACTTAACATGCTCCTGCTGATTAAATAAAACAAGACGTTAAGATGAAGCATCAGCAGGAGCATGTTAAGTTCAGAGGCGGATTCAATGAGCCCCCCCCCCCAACTAATTTTCGACAGTGCCCTTTTTTACTGCTGAAAGTGCCTTTTCTCAGACCCAAATACGTCCGTCCAGACGTTTACTTTGACGATAATATCAGCCAAATAGCTCTTGGAATGGCTACAGATGCAAGAAAATGACGGATAATTTTCTGTTGGGGGCCGTCCACCCCCACCCCTTCTCAGCGACGTGTCCCGTCTCCGCGGTCAGTGCCTTCATTTTGCGGCACCCCAACACCCTTTTCAAAATTCCTAGATCCGCCCCTGAAGTTGGCAATAAGAATAATGTCACTCGCTGAAATAAAACAGTCGTCGTTTCCTGAATGGATATTGACGTCATTGGTTTCACATGAGCTACAAGTTAAACCAGGGGAGATAATCATTTAAGAGTAGGCGTTAACCACTCGGTCACCCCATTCCCCCTTTTCTATAAAGTCATTAAAGTTATTTTAATACCCAAACCATCAAACAATACAAGATTTGTGAGAATCGATATCAATGGCCTGAAGAAATAAAATGAAATGGGCTTTAATGCCCTATATTATTCTATACAGATCCGAGTGGGCTAACTCGGTATAGAAAACTTCAATAAAATCCATTAATTTGTTTCTGAATTTCTTTTTGGCAGTTGAGATTTGTTAATGGATGGTAGACGAACGGATTTCATCACATATATTTATTTTTATCATGTGGGGTCTTTTTTATAGGGTATAGTTTTGAGTAACTGTATTTATTGTGATTAAATCTCTCTGCGTGCTGGACCGAAAAAGTTGCCAAGGATTTTCCGTCGTGGTTTGGTTGTCATTGGTGCAAGGCGGGAGATCGGGCAAAGACAGCGTATAGTCGTTCGAATGGGACGGAAATCTAAGATCCGGTGTAAACGTAAGCCTACACGGAAACGAATTCTTCAATATTATGGAGTTTAGACAAATCCCTAGCACTTGCAATCCAACGAAGTGTCGATAAAATATACACGCTTCATCAGCCCAGTTAGTAAAGAGAGAGAGAGAGAAATGGGGTTTAACGTCCACTCAACACAAACTAGGTCATTTCGGGACTAACATGGGGTTTAATTTTATTTCAATAATTCGCCTCCGCGTAGGGGTCTTTAGCAGTGGGAGGAAACCGGAGTGCCCGGAGGAAACCCACGAGGTTGAGAAGGCGCCCCTATCTCCATGCCACATACGCTCACACCAGGGCTCGAAACCACAGCCGCAAGCCAGAGGTGACCGGCCAGCTAGAGGTCGAAGCGCGGCACTCTAGTCCACTAGGCCATCCCAACCCCCCGCCCAGTTAGTAGAGAACGAGGGTGTCACGGTGATTAAGTGGGTAAGACGCTGGCTCGCTAGCCTTGAGGTCACGTGTTCATCAAGATTTTACGGTGTGGTTCCCCCTTGACAGTGATGCAGGACGGAAGGCCTGGCAAGGATAGCTGTCTAGTCGTTTGGATTGGATGGAAAACCGAGGTCCCGTGTACACATTGGCCTGCACGTAAAGATTCCTTGGCAGTAAGAATTCGAGTACTAGTAGGCCGTAGTGCCGCTCTCCGGGCAAAATTTCCCAATAGTACACCGTATGGCGTATATCCGTCTTCATTCGCCCACCTTCGAACAGAACAGTTGGATGTTAAACCCCATTTCATTTCATTTCAATAGAGACCGTCCAATTTTATTACATTGTGTTGACAGGCAAACCATATTTTATTTTGACACAAAGAAGGATGGGTGACTTTTAAAATGGTATATCGTTGACAGAAATTGATTTTCCGTCATTTACAGTTAAAGATATTTTCATCAATTATACACGGATAATGGATGCTGTTAAAGCAACGCCTTCCAATCAATAATAAAAATAATGAATTCTGCACGAAAGGAATTCAGTGACGTATTACGCAATATTGTTAAGACTGGTGGCAGCATCTGGTTCACCAAGATAATATTCCACAGATTTCATTGATTTTATGTTTCTTTTCTGGATATTTTCCCCCAAAACTATCATTTAGTTTGCTTATTAATGTGTACAAAATCTTGATACCTTTTTTTCTTCGTTTTAAATAATTTTTCTCCAAAAACAATCATTCAGTTCGCTTATTAACGTTTACACAAACTAGATCATTTCGGGGCTAACACATAGTTCAGTTTTATTTCATTAATTTGTTTTCGCGTAGTGGTCTTTAGCAGTTGGAGGAACACCAGGACCCCGAGAAAACGCACGAGGTTGGACAGGTGACCCTACCTCTTGTCACATACAACCGGGGAATCGAAACCACGCCAGTTGACTCAATGACAGACCTCATGATAAATCGTGCACGTATTAACCATTCGGCCATCACCACGCCACCCCCCAAGAACGAGATACGGCCAAAACGTGTAAATTTTGATTGAAATTGAGATTTTCAAAATCGTTGGCGACCTTACTGACACACTTTAAAATCCGTCTCTTGTCGGACGGGAAACCAATGTTGAACAAGTTGTGGAGGCTGGCTGTTGTAGTCTAGCGTTTCCACGTCCAACCACAACATCAGACTAACCAAACATCGTACTCCGGTCACAAACAAACCGTTAAATCTACCGCAATAAGTAGCGCAATTAACATAGTTTGTGACCAATATTGCTAACCACGCATAACATTATTCTAACATTTCAAAATTTATTTCTTATTGTATCTAATTATTGTTCTATTTCAATCTGGGATTGTTTCTTGTGGGGATTTAAGAAAACAAAACCATGGTAAGGTAACCTGATTCATCTGTTTTTAAATCATCGGTTTTCCCCCTAGAGGTGTTTGATATTAGTTTTGGCAGCGTCAGTATTGAATGCCAATTAATTCGACTAATGATCAAATTATAAAAATCTGTTAAAGCGTGGATATACGAGTCGATCAATATACTTTTAGTGACTGTCGCGATGTCGTTAAGGCCAGTCAATCTAGGTTAAATTTAGGATCACCTAGCACAAATTGCCATCTTCATGTTCTTAAGATCATCCTCTACAACATATCCAAAGTTCAATTTAGGACAACCTAAAACAAATTGCAATCATTGTGTTTGTGTGATCATCTACCTAAAATATATTATGTACCTTTGGAGCCTCATAACTCCCTTAATATAAAGTTTTCACCTGATAAATTTATTACAAATAGCAACGTGACTCCTGTGTGTCAGAATATATAGTTAGATCTTGTCCAATCTCATCAAAATACAGATTAATATTTCGTTTCGTTTTTTTATACTTTAGACGGCCTACACTACATAACGATCCGACAAGTTCTAGTGGGAGTAGTCGTCAGGGATCAAACGAGCGCCTTTTGACCCTATGACGTTGACGTTGATCAATCAGCTTTGACGTTTCCGGTGGCTTACCCACATTTCCGTGAACCAAAAGGCCAAGATCTCGCTATAACAGACGGACCGTTTCATTGGCTAATCCCTCACATTATTCAGAACACGTTAAAGATAACACCTCTCCCAGATCCTAGTATAGTTAAGGGAGAACGCTAGATCGGAGACGGTCCTACGCATTTTAGCACATATGACGTCATATATAGATTGTGGGTTAGGGTTAGGGTAAGGGCTAGGACCTGTAGATTTGGTCAAAGTCTCGAGATGTAAACAGGGCTAGCCCTAACCCTAACCCATGATCAAGCCTAACCCTTACCCTAACCCACAATTCACATATGACGTCACAATTTGCGTAGGACCGTCTCCGATCTAGCGTTCTCCATAGTTAAGACAAGTAAAGGGAAGTTTCGAACTGTAAAAACGAAACGAAATAGGATCTGTGTTTTAATTAGATTGTTTATTATCACTGAATTTAAATCAACCCCATGACGTCATCACGTCTTATTTTGACGTTAAATTATGAGCATACAATGTCCACAAACAAATGACGAAGCTCCCCGGATGAAGTTAACTGACGGGTATTTAGATGTAAATAACCAATTGGTCATTGATAAAATGAATGGATCTGGGGCCAGCCGTAGTGTTGAAATCAACATTTAGTCACTTTAACGGAAAATTCGCGGCAACTAGCCATATTGATCAAGTCTCCAATCCAGCATGTATTTATCGTTAGTCGCTGCCCATACATATCAAAACGAAAGTAAATTCTTTGATTGCCGCTCTTCTACTTTTGTTTCCGGCATTCAGGTCACTATCTGTTCCATAAAATGTCGATCCGCACATACGGTGTGCCCCCTCTGGGCGCTATATCACACGAGCAGACGTCAAGCTGAAGTTTACATGTTTTTCCTATGTGCGCACTCCTAACCCTTTTTAAGCAATCGATTATTTTCGGGGGTCACGGTGGGTATGACACTGGCTCGCTAGCCTGGAGGTAGGGTGCATGATCCGTGCATTGGGCGAGAAAGCTCATCCGGATATTCTGGCGTGGCTCCCCCGGAGGGATTGACAAGGTCAGCTGTCTGGTTGTTCGGATGTGAGGAAAAACTGAGGTCTCTTGTACGCCTTAACATGCACATGAAAGATCCCTTGGTAGTTGGAATTCGATATACGAGTAGGTCTTAGTGCCACTGTCCAGGCAAAATTTCCTCCATAGCACACTGTATGGTGTATGTCTGTCTCCATTAGCCCAGGGCCCTGTTTCACGAAATTTTAACTTAAGATAAAATCCAATTTTAGTAGATACAATTTTGATTTGCTAAGCACTGAAATCAATCTAATATTATCCAATCAAATTACTAAAATTGGGATCTTATCTTAGTTAAAATTTTGTGAAATAGGCCCCTGTTCTTAGCAGATCCGTAGGACGTTAAACCCCATTTCATTTCATTTGAAATAAAGTATTTTCCTTGTAACATCGGTCGTCTCTACGCACTTTAACTGAGAATGAGCAATAAAACACTCTACGCACAGAAAATGGAAAAAACAAATTGCATTCGAAACACTTTCATCTACTGTCTGAAGAGAATAAATAAACCTTTTGACATAAACTCGCAATACAGAATAAAAACTGTATCTTAGAATAGAGTTTATCTCTTTCAGGTCTTACAAGATAATTTATCGTTCAGACGAGAAATTGGGTAAATTTTATATCGTATATTTAATGTTTATTCTATTCTGGAACATTCTGATGCCTACTAGAAGAAGACGAT
Source organism: Patella depressa (assembly GCA_948474765.1). NCBI lineage: Eukaryota > Metazoa > Mollusca > Gastropoda > Patellidae > Patella > Patella depressa. The sequence goes on from OX419717.1 coordinate 80,776,350, forward strand.
GTCGTTATCCACTAGAAGACGACGACGTCGTTATCCACGAGAAGAAGACGATGTCGTTATCCACTAGAAGAAGACGACGTCGTTATCCACTAGAAGAAGACGCTGTCGTTATACACTAGAAGAAGACGATGTTGTTATCCACTAGAAGAAGACGATGTCGTTATCCACTAGAAGAAGACGATGTCGTTATCCACTAGAAGACGGTGTCGATATCCACTCTAAGAAGACGATGTCGTTATCCACTACAAGAAGACGATGTCGATATCCACTAGAAGAAGACGATGTCGTTATCCACTAGAAGAAGACGACGTCGTTATCCACTAGAAGAAGACGATGTTGTTATACACTAGAAGAAGACGACGTCGTTATCCACTAGAAGAAGACATCCACTAGAAGAATACGCTGTCGTTATCCACTAGAAGAAGACGCGGTCGTTATCCACTAGAAGAAGACGCTGTCGTTATCCACTAGAAGAAGACATCCACTAGAATAAGACGCTGTCGTTATCCACTAGAAGAAGACATTCACTAGGCGTTGTATCATAAATTCTGTCATTGAGTCAAATGGCGTGGTTTCGATTCCTCGGCTGCACGTGACGAGGGGTTGGGTCGCCTGTTCAACCTCGTGACATGTAGTAGACTCGCCTGTCCAACCTCGTGGGTTTTCTCCGGGTTATTCGGTTTCTTCCCAACGAGTGGACATTAGATCACACCCACCCCTACCCCAACCCCTCTCTCTCTTTCTCTCTCCCTCTCTCTGCCACTCTATCTCTCTCTCTCTAAACCGGAAGTCGTTTAACACATCCCGGATATAAATTAAATGGGGTATAACGTCCTACTGTTCTGGGTTAATATGCCACCCCAGGTTTCTATCTGGAAGGCGACGATAAATAACAAAATAACATTCATACCCGCTGTTATTTACAACATGTCCAATATTTCAAAATGGTTTTTATCTTTAAAACGTCTATATTATTCTAATTTTGTCTTTGGTGACAGGGGATATGTTGGATGTCCGGATGTGGTTTTCTAAGTATAACGGATATTGTACTTTATCATGGTAAACTCGTCGGACATATTAGTTAAAAACATTATACAGAGGGTCGAAACAACCTTGTCTTTGTTAATAAATCAACTCAGTTATAATTTTGTTTCCTTTTAGTTTGCATAGAAGTCGCGTGATCGACGAATTTAAAAAAAAGTATGAATGTTTTGTGGGTGGTTAAAGCTGCTAATCAAATCAGTATTTTTCTTCATTTTTTGAAGATTGGTTTTGCCTTATCTTTTGTATTTACTCGTCTTTTAAAGGCTGGATGAAAGAGAAATCAATACGGATATATGTAATGTTTTACAGGTCGGAATAATTTGTCAATGTATTTATTTCTAGTGGGTGTGAAAATTCATACTATGAAAAGCCGGATATACCACTGAATAAGAAATTAATTAATCCCAATCGCTGGCTAATAAACTGTCAAGAAGACGGACCAATTCCTTTCAGTGAACAATTTGCGGAATTGAACTTTAAAAATGAAAAACGATTGGAGGCGATGAAAATGGATTTATAAAAGTGTTTTTACGACACAGATTACTTTTTTGTTAGTTTGAACTAAATTTAATTTGTTGTTTACCATAACTTCCTTGTTGGTGGTATGGTAACTATGGCAACAAGTAATGCTGGTGTTATTGTCATAGTCATGACGATGCCCGAAGGCTGATTGTCTTGGACTTTTAATAAATGCCACTTTAACATCAGTAACATTACTTCTAACGAGCTAATCGATCAGTGACACTAAAATTGGGCTTAACGTCCTACTGTTCTTCTCCGACTCGGCTAATGAAGACGGAGAGAGTGAGAGAGAGAGAGAGAGAGTGAAATGGGGATTAACTTCCACTCGACAACAACTAGGTCATTTCTGGACTAACATATGGTTTTAATTTAATTTCAATTATTCGCTTGCTCGTAGGGGTCTTTAGTAGAGGGATATAGGAGGAAACCGAAACACCCATAGACAACCCACGAGGTTATGCAGGCGACCCTACTCCTTGCCACGCACAACCGGGAATTCGAAACCACCCCAGCAGGCCCTATGAATCAACGCGCACACGCTAACCATTCGACCATCCAATCCCTGTCTTTTGTAGCCACAGTAGGTACAGAACAGTAAGATACTAAACACTATATTTTTTAATTTCAATTAATATCCCGTTTCTGTATAAATTTCGGAAATAATCGTGTTTTGAGAAAAGGTCTAGTTCTATCACAGCCAGGTTCAACTTTATTTCAATAACTCGCTTGCGCGCATTGGCCTTTAGCAATGGGGGGGGGGGGGGCAAGGGGACCCAGAGAAAGCCCACGAGACATGCGACCCCACTTCTTGTCATGTACACTGGTAAATCGAAACGACACCAGTTGACGCAATGACAGGGCCCTAACCATTCGATCATTCAACCGCCCAAATGCAAGAGGAGAAATGGAATGGCATGAGCAGTTTGACTGATAACTTGGATCTTTGTTACATAATGGAACAGTTTCTTAATGATTTTTGCTATTTCTAAATAAATGACATATTATTTAGTCTTCCTGACTTGAACATCTTGACAAGGTTAAATACTAATCGTTATAAATGAATGACGTGTAATTTAATCTACTATGATTGTCAGAGAGAGAGAAGAGAGAGAGAGAGATGAGTTAATGTCACAAACTAGATTATTTTGGGAGTAACATGTGTTTCAGTTTTATTTTTTTATTTGTTCGCTTGCGCGTAGGGGTCTTCAGAAGTTAGTTGGAGAAAACCGGAGGACCCGGAGATAAAAAAAACCTACGAGGTTGGACAGCCGACCGTACTCCTTGTCATGTAAAAGCGGAGAATCGCGTGGAAGATTTAATAATACAATGCACACGCGTTAACAATGCGGCCACCCAAACCCTAGGTAAAGAACTAGTCGTTCTTGCTATAAAAGATCAATAAAGATAATGTAAAATGAATATATAGAAAATTTGGTTTATTCCCGCGAAGGCGCAGTTATTAACCGTAACGGATTAAAAAAGGTCGTTTTCGACGCCTTAACGGGAATCCAGCCCTAAGGATTAAAATGGATTAAAAACGTAACAATGGTGTTATAGATTGTTATGATAAGAATTTACACTTTCATAATCCCCACTGTAACTAATTAACCAACATTTTAGCATCAGATAAGCAATAAAAAACATAACTATACTATAATATAACAAAAATTAATTTAATTTCGTCAAATAAATAAAAAAGATAATACTATAACAAAAATTAAATTTAATTTCGTCAAATAAATAAAAAAGATAATACTATAACAAAAAATAAATTTAACTTCGCCAATAAAAACAACTATAATATAACAAACATTAAGGGGATTTTATATCTTTAAAAATGACACTGATTGTGTGAGTGAGCGAATAGGTGAATACTACTTGGGTGATTTGATGATATTCATCGTTAGTTGGCAATTGGTGGATAAAATTCAGAGTTAACATAAATTCATAAAATCTTTAACACTGTTAATTGGGTCCTAATAACAACATGTCTCCCTTCAAACGAAAGCCGACACGTCGATATCTGCGCCTTCGCGGGAAGGATTAATTTTGTTCACGCTCCGTAACTGCGCCTTCGCGGGAATACACCGAAAATTTCAACCAAATTACTTTATTCTTAGCGACGTTATCACCGTTTGAAGTTTTGAGGTGCCATAATACTCATAATTGTTTATGTTACATCTAAGTATAAAATGACGATCCGCATATTTATCTCGTACATTGCGTATCTTTAACTTTAGCTTGACAACCTATAATCTTGTATGAAAGATTGACGGAAATATCACATTATATTTTCTGATCAGTAGTGGAATACCGTGTTTTATCAGTGAAATAAAAGTGTTATTTACGGAAGCCCATAAGGGTCAATCAAATGAAAAAAAAAATTCTGACTATCTTGTAATTACAAGATAGGCTATCTTGTTATTACAAGATAGCTATCTTGTTATTACAAGATAGCCTAAGATAACCTATCTTGTAATTACAAGATAGACTATCTTGTTATTACAAGATAGCTATCTTGTAATTACAAGATACCGAGATGCCAATTTAAAGGTCACCATACACCGATTTCATGCTCCCATAAATACCATTGCCTTCATACACCCACCAACTGCATATTTATATCATGACTCATCAATTTTAATACGCTCTTTGAAGCCACAGAATGCTATTTCTATTTTTCAAACTTCTTTAAATTTTGATTTTTGAAAAGTAAGTAAGGAAAGGGATATTCTGAAAAACGGACCCTCCATCAATGAAATGAGCTGACTGACATAGCGTTTAAAAGCAGATTATTTATAGCTTGCGGTATCTCCTGATGTATACAATGTTTTGAGAGGGATTTGAAGCAAACGTTTGATAGATTAATTAGCTTGAATATATTTTTAGCCCAAATATATCATCAAATCACACAGTTTGTACGCGCAGAAGGTATCTTTAAGGAGAACATGAAATCAATGTATCATAAATGCTATTAATGAGGGAATGAAGTTAATGAGAGTATGAATAGTATTTAATGAGGGCACAACCTGGTGATGCCGATCCCGTGACATACAAAAGGGGGATTCGAAACCACGTCAGGCTTTTAAGATAAAACACGCACGTGCTAACAAATCGACCTGCCAACCCTCCAGCTCAACGAAGTATTATTGTATGTTACGGGATCGGCATCATCAGGTTGTCAGTCCTCCGGTTTCCTCCAACTGCTAAACAGAGAGGGGGATGTGGTTTAACGTCCACTCGACACAAACTAGGTCATTTCGGGACTAACATATGGTTTAATTTTATTTCAATAATGCACTTGCGCGTAGGCGTCTTTAGCAGCGGGAGGAAAGAGGAGGACCCGGAGAAAACCCACGATGTTGGACAGGCGACCCTACTCCTTGTCACGTACAACAGGGGTTTCGAAACCACGCCAGTTGACCCAATTACAGGCTTTGTGATACTGCGTGCACGTGCTAACCATTCGCCATCCAACCCCCACCCCACTACTAAAGACCCCTACGCGCAAACGAATTATTGGAATTAGATTAAACCATATGTTAGTCCCGAAATGACCTAGTTTGTGTCGAGTAGACGTTAAACCTCATTCCCCCGCTCCCTCCCCCCTCCCCCTCTCTCTCTCTCTCTCTCTCTCTCTCTCTCTCTCCCACACACACACTTTGGCTTATAACTATCCGATAAATCAGTGTGGGACGACCTTGAAATACAAGAAAACTAATTTGGCTATCTTGTAATTACAAGATAGCCTATCTTGTAACTACAAGATAGCTATCTTGTAATTACAAGATAGCTATCTTGTAATTACAAGATAGTCAGAATGCTTTGGCTATCTTGTAATAACAAGATAGGCTATCTTGTAATTACAAGATAGCTATCTTGTAACTACAAGATAGCTATCTTGTAATTACAAGATAGTCAGAATATTTTTTTTTCATTTGATTGACCCTTATGGGCTTCCGTAGTTATTCCACTGGTTAGCAGTAGCCCATGTTGTTTTACCTAAAATGTTTGTAAAAACATAAAATAAATAGAAAATTTGTCGTTTTGTCGTGAATAACATATTTTATTTCATCTCTTAGCAAGAAAACGTTTATATTTTCATGAATGCATATAAGTTTTCTTGCATAGAGATGAAATAAAATATGTTATTCACTCAAAAACGACAAATATCCTCTATTTAATGTTTTGTTGGGTTTTTTTTCAACTTGAATTGCTGCCTTTGGATTTTATGGACAATATTCGGTAGCATAATACTGACATTTTTGTTGTTTTGTAAATATTTTGTTTATTTGTCAAAAGAATGAAAATAGTGTCAATGTGTAGTTTCAAGCGAGAATTTCATTTTTTCTAAGAAAGTCAAAACATAATTATTTCTACGTCTTTTGTTTAATAGGTTGTCAACTCATTATTATACGATCATAGGTATTATTTCCCCACACTTATAACTCATTAACATGGAAAATGATAACACAATTACCTCCCTTGTTTGTTTACCCCCCCCCCCATGCAATAGCTATCTTCAAACGTTTGAATTTAAAGTTGAAACTGATATTTTTGCCAATTTTCCAAATGGCAATAGTGAATTAGGTCTGTTTATAGGTACCATCTATTTTAAGGCTTTATTTTAATATATTTTAAGCATATAACTTAAAAATATGAAATTGGAGCTTTAAACGTTATGAAAAATGTTTCTAATATTGTCTCATCAGTATGACTTTTTTAAATTCTGCTGATTTGACGAGAAATGACAGGCGTGGGGAGCGATCAGCTTCGCGAATTAACATGATCGGGCGGGAGCAGAAAAAAATGATAATTAAAATATGATACGGTTGCCCTAGCAGTGTAAGCTTTCTCTTCCAGACACCTGCTGCCACTGTTTGTTGTGTATCTTGTACACGGTGAACAGTCCATTTGTTCATTACACTATTTTGTCTATACCGTTTCTTTAGGACTTGGGGGGGGGGCGCTAGTGGTCTAGAGTGCCGCGCTTCGACCTCTAGCTGGCCGGTCACCTCTGGCTTGCGGCTCTAGTTTCGAGCCATGGTGTGAGCGTATGTGGCATGGAGATAGGGGCGCCTTCTCAACCTCGTGGGTTTCCTCCGGGCAGTCCGGTTTCCTCCCACTGCTAAAGACCCCTACGTGCAAGCGAATTATTGAAATAAAATGAAACCATATGTTAGTCCCAAAATGACCTAGTTTGTGTCGAGTGGACGTTAAACCCCATTTCTCTCTCTCTCTCTCTCTCTCTCTCTCTCTCTCTTTAGGACTTCGAATTTTGTCTAATGAGCTTGATTGTTCGTACTTTGTTTTATTTTATTGATATTACTAAAGTTAACAAGATCCCAGGTTCTACACCAACTCGGCTAATAAAGATGGGTCTACTCCATACAGTGAGCTATAAGAATAATTTTGTCCAGGTAGAAGCATTTGCACCTACCTGTCTTCGAATTGAAAAAATTTGAAAGGATGAACCAAAAACTTAAAAAATATATTCCGTCTACTCGTCATAATTGAACAGTAGGAGAGAATGAGATGAAATGGTTTAAGGGCCTGCTTTTCTGGACAGACGAGAGTCATGGAGATGGACATACACCGTGTAGGGTTTCATGACGGAACTAATGGCCGGATATCGTTGGTTTCGTCTACTTTTCAACGAATTCCAATTTTCAAAAGTTATTTTACTTGTACGTCATAGACTACTCTACTGTCCAATGATTTGTAATATCATCCAAACGATCAGTAATTACAATAATAAGACAATAAAAATAAAATGTAAATCACTTTATATACAATATTAATGAAATGGGGTTTAACGTCCAACGGTTCTGCGCGTAAACTTGGCCAATGAAGACGGGCATAAACTATGCTACGAGGGAAATTTTGCCAGGGCAGCGGTGCTATGGCCTATTCTTATATCGAATTCCAATTGCCAGGGGAGATTTTCCGTGCACTCTAATGTGTACTCGTGGCCTCGGTTTTTCATCCCATCCGAACGACTAGACAGCTGTCCTTGTCAGGCCAGCCGCCCTGCATCACTGACAAGGGAAAACCTTTCTCGGTCAATGCAGGGATCGAACAATATATACAGTGGAAACAGTCACGGGAGCGAAATATTCCACCGAAAATATCTGACAAGATACTATCGTCGAGAAAGGGGGCACTCGGGCGATTTTTTTCGAGTGATTAAAAAAATCGACAAGAACGATGGCGAGCGAAATGGGAAGGCAATACGTCGCTGGTTTTTTTCTTGACATTATAAGCACTTGATCACCATCGGGCTATAGAGGTCAGTCAATAATAAAATTCACTATTTACTGCGATTTAATCAATTACAAGTAGTCAAGTGTGAGGAGACACATCACGTCCAGGTTGAATAAACTCATCAGAAGCCATTGATAGACTAGTACAAGACGGTGAATGGGGGGTTAGAAAGTTAAGAGATGTCGAATGAAAAGCGGGTGAATGGCGACCATAATGGAGGTTAATCGACTCGACCATGAAGCCAAACCAGATGATGAAATATTGTGAAGAAATGGACATGGTAAGTGATCGGCCATTTTAACAGTTCCAATCACTCATCTCTTGCAATCACCGAGAAAGTTCATCCATATATTTTCCGCCGTGGTGTCCCCTTTATAGTGGTGCAGGACGTTCTTATCGTTCGGATGGGGCAAAAAACAACGTCCCGTGTATACATTTGCGTACACGTAAAAGATCCGTTGAGAGATGGAATTCGATATAAGAGTAGGCAAGCCCGTCTTCATTAGTCCTGTTTAGGAGCAGAACAGTAGGACGTTAAACATATTGCATGTCATTGCACTCATCTCCACCTTTCTTATTAATCAACACCAGGGGGGGGGGGGGGGCTAGTGGTCTAGAGTGCCGCGCTTCAACCTCTAGCTGGCCGGTCACCTCTGGCTTGCGGCTGTGGTTACGATCCCTGGTGTGAGCGTATGTGGCATGGAGATAGGGGCGCCTTCTCAACCTCGTGGGTTTCCACCGGACACTCCGGTTCCCTCCCACTGCTAAAGACCCTTACGCGCAAGCGAATTATTGAAATAAAATTAACCATATGTTAGTCCCGAAATGACCTAGTTTGTGTCGAGTGGACGTTTAACCCCATTTCTCTCTCTTTCTAATCAACACCAACCTTGTGGTTTTTTCCGAGTCTTCTGGTTTCCTCTCACTGCTACAGACCCCTACGCGCAAGCGAATTATTGAAATAAAATTAAACCATATGTTTGTCCCGACATGACCTTGTTTGTGATGAGTGGACGTTAAACCTCATTTCCCTCTCTCTCTCTCTATTAATCAACAACCCCCCCCCCCCCTTTCTCAAACATCCATTAGTGCAGATTTAGCTATGGGAGATAACTGTGTATTTTTCGGAATCATAAACAGGGTTAGACCCACTTATTTGAACTGGGTGAAATGCTTACAATTCAGAAATGAATCATTGTTTCGTCTTTTATCATAGTATAAGCCTAATCGTGTCTTTGTTTTGGCTTAAATGTGGTGAAAAGTGTTTGTATTTTGGTTTTCGTGTGACAGAAAGACGTAATTCTCAAAACTAAAATTTCGACACCGACAAGAAAATGAAATGGTAGTTTAACGTCCAACTGATCTGCCCCGTAATGGGCTAACGAAAACGGACATACGTCATACAGTCTGCTATGGGGGCTATTCCAACTGTCAAGTGATCTTTTGGGGGTCTTTAGCAGTGGAACGAAACCGGAGAACCCAGAGGAAACCCACGAGTGTGGACAGGTGTCCATGTTCCTTGACTCAATGACAGACCTTAATTATTAAAAATGCAAGTGTTAGACCATTACTCCATCCCATCCATGGCCGAATGGTTAGCGCATTGTATCATAAGAGCGGTTTCGATTCCCCGATTGTACGTGACAAGGAATATGGTTGCATGTTCAATAACCTCGCATGTCCTACGGTTTCCTCCTACTGCTGAATACCGCATGCGCAGTGGGAGGTTCAAACGCATCCTCCTCTCTCTCTCTTTCTCTCTCTCACTCTCTCTCTCTCCCCCTCTCTCTCTCTCTCTCAACTCCTTAAATTCCACTGGCACTCGGCAAACCTCGACAGATTCCGTAACCCCCGGAACCTACATCTAACCTCGGCTGTATGACGAATTCCGCCATATTGGAACTACTTTAATAAAGGTCCCTGATGTAACATGGCTGCGCCCATACCGAACACAAATTGGCGACCTATTTGGCTAGCGACCTATTCAACCGATCCAGCTGTAAGATAATTACGAAATTACACTTCTATTCCGAGCTAAAGGAATGGATAAAAAATAATATATTCTACTTTCATTTGATAGACATAACGTGGAATTTTATTGGTTGATAAATAGATGAGTTAGGGCGACTGTTGTCTTTATTCAAAATAGGTTTCCACGAACAGGTTGCAGCTCGATCGGTCGAATATGTCGCTAGCCGAATATGTTCCCAATTTGTGTAATAGCGTCAAGTTTTCCTGTTAAAGTAAATCGGTAGCCGCATCGCAAATGTATGGGCGTGGGTACATATCACTTACTGTCATACAGCCGAGACTATATGTAGTTTACGGAATCTGTCGAGATTTGCCGAGGGATTCCACTGGGAATCCTCGCCCCACGTGATCGTTGTGACCATAACATGTTCCCACCCCCCCCTGCCACACGAACCCACAGCGCAAACATTCAGATAATTTCAAAGAACTTTTGTTTCATAATACCAGCATTAATATCATATAACTGTTCATTTATTATTCTTATCAGGAATAAAACCTCTGGAGAGAATTTATGTCACTTATTTTATATTTATGATGCAGAGGGTTGGGAAACAGGATATTGTTTTTAGCAGTTGTAGACCAATTAACTAATAGTTGGATTCAATACCACTGTGGGGAATATACATTCACACCAATATTGTCCTTTAAGTTTAAACACCATATGTCATAACGGATGATACAGATATTGTCCTTTAACATGTGTTCACAATCTACATGTATTTCCAATTGACCGATCTAATTGACAAGGCCAAACGCACTATTTCCTCAAGGTCGGGATATGTAAAAAGGGCTAGCGATTACCCTACGCCAACCCTACGCCTTACACTAAATCTAACGCACAATCCTTGGTAACAATCGTGATCTTTGGGAAATATGCTTTTGAAAAAGAGAGGAGAGAAATGGGGTTTAACATCCACTCGACATAAACTAGGTCATTTCGGGACTAACATATGGTTTAAATTTATTTAAATAATTCGCCTTTAGCAGGGGAGGAAACCGAAGGAAACGGAGAAAACCCACGAGGTTGGACAGGTGACCATACTCCTTGTAACGTACAACCGGAGATTCGACACCACTCCAATTGACTCAATGGCAGGCTTTATGGTTCAGCACACACTTGCTAAGCATCCCCACCACGGTATTCGGACGCCTCGGTTGTCCAGGACAAGGTCAGAACTAAGGTAAAAAAAGTTAAACCGCCGTAAAGCTGAGAGATTACCATCAAACGTTCTAAGTTGGAGAAAATGGACAAATATCAAGGTCTGTTCATTCGGAACCTATTCTTGTTGCCAATTCACAAAATATATGGCGCGAGCGAGGCAGACAATACAAACTAATGTGATTGATCGGTGTTCATTCGAATTGGAAAACAAGAGTCCCCGGGTAAATAAAATACTTCATTAATTTTTCAGATGAACAATAAAACACAGATAACATTTAAATTCATGGGTAAAATTTGGCCGAAACATCCTAGGCCAAAATGTCAACTTGGCGAAACATCCTGCGTCGAAACGTCCACTGTAAATATAGAGAGAGATAAATGGGGTTTAACGTCCACTCGACACAAATTAGGTCATTTCGGGACGAGCATATGGTTTTTAATTTTATTTCAATAATTCGCTTGCGCGTAGGGATCTTTAGCAGTGGGAGGAAACGGGAGTAACCCACGAGGTTGGACAGGTGTCCTACTCCTTGCCACGTACAACCGGGGATTTGAGACCACGCCAGTTGACTCAATGGGAGGCTGTATGATACAGCGCGCCCACGCTAACCATTCGATCGTCCACCCCCACCCCCACCCCCATCCACCTTAAATGAAGCACAGAAAGTATTAAATTTATAGTAAATCAAGTAAAAGCAATCAGATTATATGGACACATAGTGACATGCGTATTAGTTTATCACCTTCCTTGAGACACGCTGGTCGTTAAATATCTTATTTTAAAATAAATGATGAAATAAATACCAAATAACATAAGTTCATGTGAATGTCAGTCTATGATATATATATATATTATAAATACAGAGAGAGAGAGATATGATAGAAATAGCAAGAGAGAAATGAAATGAAATGGGGTTTAACGTCCTACTCTTTTGCACCTAACCTGGGCTAATGGAAGACGGGCATACGCCATACAGTGTGCTATGAGGGAAATTTTGCCCGTGCAGCGGCGCTACGGCCTACTCTTATATCGAATTCCAACTGCCAAAGGATCTTTTACGTGCACTCCAATGTGTACACGGGACCTCGGTTTTTCGTCCCATTCGAACGACTAGGCAGCTGTCCTTGTCAGGCCCTCCTTTTGCATCACTGACAAGAGAGAGAGATAGATATATATATATATAGAAATAGCAAGAGAGAGAGGTGGGGTGGGGCGGTATAACGTTCACACGACATTAACTGGGTTATTTCGTAACTTATATATGGTGCAATTGTGTTTCAATAATTCACTAGCGCGTATGGGTATATACCCATGAAATAAAACCCACGACGTTAGACAGGTGATCCTACTTCGTGTCACGTTCAAGCGGGGTGTCGAAACAACGTCGTCATTCGACACAACGTCGTTATCAGTTGGAGGAAACCGGAAGACCTGGAGAAAACCCACGAGGTTGGACAGGCAACCCTGCTTCTTGTCACGTACAACCGGAGAATCGAAACCACACCACCTGAATGAATGACAGACCTTATGATCAAACGCACCCTTGATAAAACATTGGGTCCCGCACTATTCCACGTTACTTTAGCAACGTCCGCGAGTTTTACAACATCTAACCGTTGCTTCATTACTTTGCAATTCCTGAACTTTTGTGCCCGTTGTATTTAGACGTGACTAATTTACATTGTCCAATCAAAAGTCGTGATACATAACACACTGTAAACAAGCAAGTTTACAGACGTTGAAAGTTGTTTTTTCTTTAATTGAGAAACTCACTGAAAACCAGCAACTTTGACATTGTTCGATCTTTGAACTTTCCAATTCGATTGTCACATGTAAACATTTTAGCTAGAAGCGCGATAGGACCTTGTTCATTTCTTCCAGTGACTAGACAACCGCGTTCCTGTGAACTATCTCAATCAACAGGATCCACCCGTATCTCCCTCACTTTGTTCTTATGAATTTTCTCGATTCACAGAGAGAGAGAGAGAGAGAGAGAGAGAAATGGGGTTTAACGTCCACTCGACACAAACTAGGTCATTTCGGTACTAACATATGGTTTTATTTCAATAATTCGCTGTCCGTAGGGGTCTTTAGCAGTGGGAGGAACCCGTAGTGTCCGGAGGAAACCCACGAGGTTGAGAAGGCGCCCCTATCTCCATGCCACATAGCTCACACCAGGGATCGAAACCACCGCCGCAAGCCAGAGGTGACCGGCCAGCTAGAGGTCGAAGCGCGGCACTCTAGACCACTAGGCCATCCTAACCCCCGTCGATTAACAGCTGTCTGACATAAAATATTATCCACCCGGCTCCATACACCCCGAGCCAACGTATCTCCCTCACTTTCTTAGCAGTTAAAGCGAGAATTATCATATTTTCGAAGAAAGTCAAAACATAATTATTTCTATGTCTTTTGCTCAATAGGTTGTTAACTCACTATCATACGATCATAGGCATTATTCCCCACACTTAAAAATTATTCACACAGGAAATAATAAAACAGCTACCTCCACTGGAATAGCTATCTTCAAACGTTTGAATATGAAGTCGAAAATGATAGGCCTATATTGGATTAATATGATTATTCTTTAACAAGGTAGGACTGTTTATAGATACCATCTTTTGTAGCGCTTTATTTTAATACATTTTAAAAATATAGAATTGTCGGTTTAATTGAGTTGACAAACACTGATTATCTAGCTAGTAGAATTTATTTATCTCTTTCTTGAGTTCTCGATACAACATTCTAGCATCATATCCAACCATTTTATAACATGACAAAGGACAGATGTTAAAGTAGCTAGGTCTCTAACTCAATACCATCCAAAATCTGCAACATTATTTGTCAATTTAAATCAACATTGATGCTGTGATCTTACCGGAAAAGATGGGCTTCTGATATCCAATATTTAAGACAAAATAAACATGTTTGCCATTGGTACACGAATCGTGTACCATAATGCGTTTCAACCCTATTGTTAAGAAGAGACTCGAGGGACGAGGCTAAACACATTGCACCTAATCAAACGGCGTATGTAGACTGGAATAACCAGACCCTAGAAATTTGCACTCGATTTAGACTGCTGGCTTATTTCGCCGAACATAACTGATTTGAAATTAGAGTAAAAACGGAAACCATTGAATAAAGATCAGTTTATATACATTCATATTAGAGTATTATATGCGTTGCGACTCACTTGTGTCAATTTCTAGGTCCCAAATGTTAGCGATTTAGCTCCTTTAAACTTAGAAAAACATAACTTGTAATAAAAACACTGACATAACTTGTAATAAAAAACCCTGTTATTCTTGTCATCGTCCACCTACCTCTTTAAAATACCATCCATCACAGATAGCTGTTTCCTGTATTTTATAAGTGACAAGCAGATGATTTCTTCTCAGACAATACCCTTCCTTCACATTCTCTTTGTCATCAGTACGGACGCACTAGGAACATCTTAGCCAGAAGAAATATTTTAATACTGGATGATTAAAATGAAGCCCCCTGTTATATGTATAATCCTAATAATGTGGTTTTTTGTAACTATGATATTATAATCCTGGCATATACGTTATCTAAACAATCTTGTATAATCACAATATTAGGCCAGAAAGAGTTCTTTATAAATCAGAAATGAACTATATTACTTTCAGGCATATTCCGTGCCGAATACTGTCCAGTGATCTCTAATGTGCGGTTAGTGGTTTGTGTGGTATCGTGGGTTTTCATGCCATCAGAACGACTCAATTCATTTCCTGGCCACGTCCTCTATCGTGCACCACTGTAGAAATCATACACCAAGACCGGGACTGACTGAATATCCAGGTGATCCTCTCGTTTTTTGTAGCTTCAGCGGCTTTGTCACGATAAGGGCATGGCGAGACTCAACGTATTGAGGGGTTCTGTGTGCATGCTCCAACTACGCTAATGAAGTCTGGTATAATGAAAACTGGCATACGCATTACGGTGTTCTATGAGGGCAATATTGGCCGGGCAGCGGCACTATGTCCTACGCTTATATCGATTTCCAACTGCCAGGTGGTCTGTAACGTGCAAGCGAATATATATATATATATACATGTACATGGGACCTCGGTGTTCGGGCCCGTATATAGCCACGGCTTAGCCCCCCCCCCCCAATTCCCCCAAAACAATCGAATTACCCCCCCCCCCCCAATAGACTGACATTCACATGAACTTATGTTATTTGGTATTTATTTCATCATTTATTTTAAAATAAGATATTTAACGACCAGCGTGTCTCAAGGACGGTGATAAACTAATACGCATGTCACTATGTGTCCATATAATCTGATTGCTTTTACTTGATTTACTTTAAATTTAATACTTTCTGTGCTTCATTTAAGGTGGATGGGGGTGGGGGTGGGGGTGGACGATCGAATGGTTAGCGTGGGCGCGCTGTATCATACAGCCTCCCATTGAGTCAACTGGCGTGGTCTCAAATCCCCGGTTGTACGTGGCAAGGAGTAGGACACCTGTCCAACCTCGTGGGTTTTCTCCGGTTACTCCCGTTTCCTCCCACTGCTAAAGATCCCTACGCGCAAGCGAATTATTGAAATAAAATTAAAAAACATATGCTAGTCCCGAAATGACCTAATTTGTGTCGACTGGACGTTAAACCCCATTTATCTCTATCTCTGTACTAGTAGATAATTAGATAGAATGTGTTGAAGATGTACAAAGGTTTATGTTTTAATTTGAATTGAAGTGACTAACAGACCAGAAATGATTTAACGTCATACAATACAATTTGGGCAGCTGGTAGCGTTTCTGTCTAATATCCAAGCATGTGTTTACAGTTGCGAGTACCGCGACATAAATACACCCACGCACGAGTAGTTTTTGATCTGGGAGCTGTATCATAAAGCCTGTCTTTGAGTCAACTGGCGTGTTTTCGAATGCACGGTTGTACGTGACAAGGCGTAGGGTCGCCTGTGGTTCTCCAGGTCCTCTGGTTTCCTCCCACTGCTAAAGACCCCTACGCGCAAGTGAATTATTGAATTGAAATTAAAACTCATATGTTAGTCCCGAAATGACCTAGCTTGTGTCGAGCGGACGTTAAAGCCCATTTCTATCCCTCCCTCTCCCTCTCTCTCTCTCTCTCTCTCTCTCTCTCTCTCTTTTCTCTCAGTTTTTAGCCTCGGATAAATAAACTGTCGTGTTTATATTAATAATCTAATATCTAGAATCCATGTTATAAAATATGATAACTGATGTTAGTATTATCATAAGACATTGCAGTCCATTCATACTTTTAGATAGGGATTTAATGCTTTATGGCGCCAATTGGTAAACAAACCCAAAGGGCAATTTAGGAAATCATTAAATTTAAAGCCACTCGTCGTTATTTTTCGGACAAAATCAAATTTTTTATTTCTTATAATCCATGCTAAAATGCAGTTTAACACTCTTCTTCTCTGTTGTATCCAGACTAATATATGAGGAGGCGCTGAGACGGACATTCACTCAATTTTACTTTTTGTCCCACCCAAACAACTAGACACTAGGCATACATCCTATTTAGTTTCTAAATGGCCTCGCTAGAGTCAAGTAGACATTAAACTAAGATCCCTACGCGAAAGAGAGAGAGAGAGAGAGGGTGGAGAGTGAGAGAGAAATGGGGTTTAACGTCCACTCAACACAAACTAGGTCATTTCGGGACCACCATATGGTTTAATTTTATTTCAATAATTCACTTGCGCGTAGCGTTCTTTAGCAGTGCGAGAAAACCAACGAGGTTAGACAGGCGACCCTACCCTTTGTCACGTACAACCTTCGAATCGAAATCACGACAGTTGACTGATTGACAGACCTTATGATAACACGCGTTAACCATTCCGTCATCCATCACCTATATAGTCTAAAATCAGTTTAAGAAAAGATTGTGTTAAAGAATTTATGACTTTAACAAAATAACTTTGACATGACATTAAAACAAACTTGTGTTTTAAAGGGCCAAGCCCGATAACTTTTTGTGGAATAAAACTGCTTAATTTTGTGTTAAAATCCCTTAAATCCCATTACCGAAGGCTAACCAACTAATCCGATATTTGTGATACGCTTGTAAATAACTTCAACCTGTCAGTTTTCATCTGGAAATGGAGACCGTTGTATTATACAATATCTGGATAAAACCAGACTTTTTTCTATAAAAATAATATGTAGGTGAAATTTACCTCTTGTTATCAAGTACAGTACATGGGTCATTCACTGTACAGACCTCTCAAGAAACGAGGATCGATTATCAGGTCACTCAATGAAAAAATTGACCCGAAATCTTAAAACGGTTACGTGTCCTGATAAGCAATGTTGACGTTCACGTTCAGACGACTCAATATTTTGAGCTGACATTTTGAGACAAGTTTACTACACCACGCCTCTATATTTTGGTCCATAAATTTCATAAATACTTAGACTTTAATTTTTTAGATCCTGTTCTTGTCCCTTTAAAGAGTTATAAAGTATCCTAGTTCTAAATAACAAGGAGCTTCCGTCTGTTTATGTCTTTCTGACTCAGGTAGTTTGTGTTTTTTGTTAGTTTTTTTTGTTTTTTTTTGTTTTGTTTAATTTTTCTCCCATATGACAGTTAAAGACACTAAGTGGGTACAGGAAGGCGGTAAAAATATAGAATACCGCGCAAGAGAGTTATTAACATCGTCTTGTGGCAGGTTTAAGTAGGTTTCGATGAAGATCAATTATATTCAATTATTCAATCTTGAAACTGGGATGATCAGCGAACTGGGTTCCGAGTACACTTCTGGTGAGTCGTGATACATTTACAACTGATGGGAAGTAGTCGCTGCAAAAACGATCCAAACACAGTCAGTTTCTCTACCAAATGAGAGTTCTGGACCCCGTTTCTCGAAAGCCAAAGTTTAGTAGATATTTTAATTTTGATTCGTTAAAAGCACTAAAATCAATCTAATATTATCCAATCAAATTACTAAGATTTGGATTTTGTCTTTAGTTGAGTTTTCGCAAAACGGGCCCCTGCTCAATAGTAAAGACATATCAACAATAGGGTTCATCAGCACCCCTGTGCCGCTTTGGTGCAGCTTTAAATCTGTATAGGATCTATGTGCCTGACAAGCTGAAACCTAAGGCCTCAAGATGTGGGGGACGCCAACTAAGATGTTTATTGTCACTGACTGACAATAAGACTTTCTGACCCGCACGGCAGTCTTAATACCCCGTCATCACCCTCGACTTACTCCAATTGCATTTGAAACTCAGTTTCATTTTGTTTTAGTCGTAAGGGTGGAGGGGTTGGGAGAGGTCTCAAAGGTGGGACATACCAAGGTCGGGTCTGCCTCCACAGCAACCACCAGATCTCCTTGAGTTTATTTGTACGGCTACCCGTTTCATATATACATGGCATTATGAGACAATGGGGTTTAACGTCCCCTCGACACAAACTAGGTCATATCGGGACTAACAAGTGGTTCAACTTTATTTCAATAATTCGCTTGCACGTAGGGGTCTTTAGCAGTGTGGGGAAATCGGAGGACCCGGAGATACCCCACGGGGTAAATGAACAGAGAGAGAGAGACAGAGAGGGAGAGAGAGGGAGAGAGAGAGAAAGAATTGGGGTTTATCGTCCACTCGACACAAACTAATTCATTTCGGAACTAACATATGGTTTAATTTTATTTCAATGATTCGCTTGCGCGTAGGGAGTTTAGCAGTGGGAGGAAACCGGAGTGCCCGGAGGAAACCCACGAGGTTGAGAAGGCGCCCCTATCTCCATGCCACATACTCACACCAAGGATCGAAACCACAGCCGCAAGCCAGAGGTGACCGGCCAGCTAGAGGTCGAAGCGCGGCACTCTAGACCACTAGGCCATCTCACCCCACCCCCACCTGGACTTTGCAATAAACTACGAGACATAGTTATAAAGAACATCTGCTACTTGATTTATTTCTGCGATTTTTCCAAGAGTATTCTTTCATTGTTTTCAGGGTAATACATGGAAATATGTCAGATTTCCATTTTAATAATTCGCTTGGTCACACGGGTCAATGGAATAAAATCAGGCGGTATCATTAAAGTTGTCCTCATTTCCACGTACAAGGATAGATTCGTTGTTTAATCGTTGCCAAATCGCCGTATGATCTGGGTAGTACAAGGGACGAGTCAGATCAATGGGTCACGAGGGACGAGTCATATCACTAAGTCACAAGGGACGAGTCAGAAAAATGGGTCACAAGGGACGAGTCAGATCACTGGGCCATAAGGGACGAGTCATATCACTGAGTCACAAGGCACGGGTCAGATCACGGGGCCACAAGAAGATCAATGGTGTAAAAACTTTGATTTCGGTCACCATTAAGTGATGAAGGTGGTATGGAACAGCGTCTCCATGGTAATATTCTGTAAGTGATATTTGAAGATTGAACTTCCAGGCTCTTTATATTGTCTACAATCACTTGATGAATAGAATCAGTTTCATCTTATCGTCGTTTTCCAGCAGAGGTTAAAATGGCGTGTTCTTTAGTTTAAAGCTACAATTTCATGTCTTTAAGTTGAATTTTTAAAATATATTAAAATAAAGCCTTAAAATAGATGGTATCTATAAACAGTCCTATCTTGTTAAAGAATAATCCTATTTATCCTATAATTCACTACTGCCAGTTGAGAAATTGGCAAAAATATCATTTTCAACTTCAAAGTCAAACGTTTGAAGATAGGTATTGCATGGGAGAATAGGAAAACAGGGGGGGGGGGGGGTAATTGTGTTATTATTTCTTGTGTGAAAGATTTTTAAATGTAGGAAATAATGCCCATGATCGTATAATAGTGAGTTGACAAACGATTGAGCAAAAGACATAGAAATAATTATGTTTTGACTTTCTTAGAAAATATGAAATTCTCGCTTTAATCTTTGATAGTTATATTTAGCTTCAACCTTCGGCTGTTATAAGTATAAATGTTTATATATCATACTGTATCAATCTGTTTCACAGACGATTACGAAATTCTTTGAATATCTCTGTAAAAGATGACCACCTTCAACACATGACGTCGCGTCGCGCAACGTCAATCATTGGCCCAATGGCGCGTGCATTGTTTACATAAGGCGTTACTGGTTCGGTCAGAATGCTACCTTTTAGTCATTTTAATACCCATTTACATTAGATAGGAAATAGTTTTTACCTACAAAAACTTCAAACAAACATCTTTATTTGTTTTACTAATACATAAAAAAATGTTTTCGAAATTAATTTGTCGGAGGAGAAACGTTTTGTGACTCATTAAGTCACACCGGTGTCATCCTCATCAATGATTGTAACGGGCGGCCTAGCGAATATTCACTGCGTTACTTTTATCTGTGGACAGGGTTCGTTCGTCCGTCACTGTATAAAATAAAATAAATATTCGCAAATTCAGTCACACAACACAAAAAGGTGTGGCATTTTAACTCCTTTATAATAAGATCAATGACAAATAATTACGCGAGATTTCGGGCTGGTCAAGGCGTGTGCGTTTGATCAGACGGTCTGCCATTGAGTCAAGTGGCGCGATTTTAATTCCCCGGATGTATGTGACTAAGAGTAGGCTTGCCTGTCCAGCCTTGTGGGATTTCGTCGGACCCACGATCTCCTCCCAAATGCTAAAGACTCCTACGCGCAAGCGAATTATTGAAACAAAATTAAAACATTTATGTCGGGTGGACGTTAAACCCCATTTCGGTTTCAGTTGTAGCGTTTAGTTCACATCTTTCTTTGTTTAATTTGCTACTAAAGATAACGTTTTATTTATTTGCTTACGTGAGCGATGTGCGTGATGTCTTGTACCGGGACAATTTACACATTTCATCGATTTACGGAATTTATTTTCTTTTATAATAATGATCCATTTGAAAACCGCCAAATCATAGCACACGCGATTGGGGTAGATTAATCGTTTAGTGGTCTCCGATGGTATGAAATTTTTAATGGTCGTGTTTTCGTTGTTGTTTTCTGCAAGTAATTCTGTGTTATGGCTGCCTTGCTTACAAATCCAATGATGACAAATGACTGTCTATTAACATGTAATGGAACACAGCAACAACAATAATCATGCGCAGGAAACCGGATGTAGCTATCTTAGGAGACAATTACGTCATTCATCATTCAATGAACATGTGACAGTATTAGTGCCCACAAAAAATATTAACACCGACTTAGATAGCTAATAAACACAAAACCATAATGAGTCCCCCGGTTTCCTCCCGCTGCTAAAGATCCCCACGCGCAAGCAAATTATTGAACAATTATGATAGTCCTGAAATGACCTAGTTTGTGTCGAGTGGACGTTTAACCCCATTTCTCTCTCTCTATCTCTATCTCTCTCTTTCTTCCTCTCCCTCTCTCTTTATAGTCATTTAAACCAACCTGACCACACACTATCAATGAGAGTGTCTATATTAGAGAAAATTTACCACCAAACGAACAGTCCTACTTCGAGTACTCCATTTCGTAGAAGCCGAGAGGAATATTGCTAAATGCCACTCGAAGAAGATCGAAATAGCCTATATCAACCCATGTGTTAAATCATCACGCATGTTTTTTCCCTGCAAGGAACGGCGTCTAGTCGTTCGGGTGGACCGCACTATGTACATCGGCGTGCACATTAAAGATACCCTGGCAGTTGGGTTTCGGACTAAGAAAAGGTCGTAGCCGCTGTCCCGGCAAACTTTGCTTCATAGTACAATGTCGGCGTATGTCCGTCTTTATTCGGACAGGAAAGTGTGACACATTACGCCTCGTTTCATTTCTTCAACACACCGTAGGCTTAGGTCGGAGCTTAATCCACATTGTATTTCAATTCTTCTTCTTCTTCTTCTCTTATGATGGACAGTCCTCTTTATCACAAGAATCAGCCGTACAGAATTGACGTCTCCCCAGTTCCAAATGCATTTCGTTGGACACCTACGTTTCCAGGTAAGCCCGTTTACCATGTATGTGATTTCGCTGCATTAGTAGACCGACCATTTCTACCGGTGAAAAGGCACACGTACATGGATCTTGTCGAATTCCAACGTCAAGATTTCGTTTACGTGCAATTAACGTGTACGTTTTGGTTGGTTGGGTTCACCTTGTTGTCGTTCAGTGACAACATTGGTAATATTAAACAAGGTGGGGTTCAGTAAACCAGATGGGGTTGGGTAAACAAGTTGAGGTTGGATAAACAAGATGGGGTTGGGTAAACTAGATGGGGTTGAGTAAACAAGATGGGGTTGGGTAAACAGGATGGGGTTGAGTAAACACGGTGGGGTTGAGTAAACACTATGGGGTTGGGTAAACAAGATGGGGTCAAGTAAACACGATGGGGTTTGGTAAACAAGATGGGGTTGAGTAAACAAGCTGGGGTTGGGTAAACAAGATGGGGTTGAGTAAACACGATGGGGTTGGGTAAACAAGGCAGGGTTGAGTAAACAAGATGGGGTTGGGTAAACAAGATGGGGTTGAGTAAACACGATGGGGTTGCGTAAACAAGATGGGGTTGAGTAAACAAGACGTGGTTGAGTAAACAAGATGGGGTCGGGTAAACCCGTTCGGGCTCGAGTAAAACAGATGGAAATGATGCATGTTCATAAACAACATTATTGGTATAATCTAGATTGGATGCCCTTGTAAATTACCGGATGCTCTTGTAATTGACTGGATGTCCTTGTAACTGACTGAATGTCCCCGTAAATGACTCAATACCTTTGTAAAAGACCCGAGGCCTTAATATAAGTGTCTACTTAATAATTTAGAAACATTTCAGGCCGTAATAGGCAAATTTAGCTCTTTTCTGACGTATGTTTCAGTGAAATTTTGAATGGTTGAAAGATTGTGTTCACTGGAACTCAAATTATTGTTGCTTTTACGGAAATCCAAATTATCTTTCTTCTCGGTTTAATGTTTAGGTGTGGTTTCCCCTTGCAAGCGATGCAGGATGGAAATTCTGGCAAGTACAACTGTCTAGTCGTTCGGGTGGGACTAAAAACCAAGGTCCCGGGTACACATTGACATGCATGTTAGAGATCCATTGACACTTGGAATTCGATATAAGAGTAGGCCGTAGTACGGCTGTCCTGATAAAAAGTCCCCTAATAGCACACTGTATGGCACGTGTCCGTCTTCATTAGCCCAGTTCGGAACGGAACGTCTCTTTATCGAACTTCACTAATTAGTGTTTCGTTTGGCTCTAGAACCATAACGATAAACGTCATTTCCGGAAATAGATGTTAGAGTGTATTGAAATTTTGTCTGACATCAGACTTTTGTTGTGTAAAGCAAAATTGAAATTATCTTTTCATGTACATGTACATGTAATTTTAATTTTTAACAAGAATGGATGTTAAAATAATTTCTTGGTTAAATTTAATGTTGTAATTAGTGAACGAGACTTCCTGGAATATTTACATCTTTCTTTAACCAATATTTCAATTAAACAAAAATAAAACACACACACACACGACATTCATCTTTTTATAAGATGTGACATTTAGAAATTTCACAATATTGAAGAACTTGCTAATAGTCTGCAACATTACTAGAAAACAAAATAGAGAAAATAACATTGATGTCGTGTAAAATTCTAAATCAAACAACCATTACTGCAACCTTCCTGTGATTAATTTTCGCCCGAAGCAAATCGGCATCGTCTTCTTTGATTTGTTAGCCGATGTCGCCAAGGTGAGTCGAAAAATCGTCAAATATTTGCTGCTGTGAGTAATTAATTATATTAGGATTAATATTAACCTCTGCAGCACCGACAAAAACAAATATAAATAATTGCAGTAAACTTCGTATAATGTTAGAGCTAAATAAGAGAGAGAGTGAGAAATGGGTTTTAACGTCCACTCGACATAAAGTAGGTCATTTCGGTACCAACATATGGTTTAATTTTATTTCAATAATTCGCTTGCGTGTGGGGGTCTTTAGCAGTTGCCGGAAGACGGAGGACAAAGAGAAACCCGACGATGTTGGTAGGCGACTCTACTCCTTGTCACGTACAACCGGGGATTCGAAACCACGCCAGTTGACTCAATGACAGGCTTTATGATGCAGCGCGCATGTGCTAACCATTCGGTCATCCAGACCTCCAAGCTAAACGAGCGTATTACAGGTTTGTGTTTTGACTTCCGATGTTGTTAATTTAGCCTATCATCAACTCTCTAGATTATCGGGTGGCGTTGATTTAAAAGGATTAAGATACAACTGCCATTTAATGATTTAATTTACAAACTATAAGTTGGGATAAAATACACAATCTATGCGTGATCTTATCTAAACTTCAAACAATATAAATAAATGAAATATTTATTTTGAATTACTATTATTTACATTTGAACTATATTATAGGAACCAATCTCTCTCTCTCCCTCTCTCTCTCTCTCTCTCCCTCTCTTCAAGATACTAATAAGTATCAAAACAGAAGTCAAAAGTAGACAGCAGATATGATAAATTCTTATAGAAGCTAGAAACCCTTCTATAATAGTTTTATTTGTTAAATTTATAAACCAGATAAACAGTAGCCAAATAAGTCAAATATTACATTGTCCATTTCCGTTAAATATAACTTTTAGTGCTTTCACTCATTGTCTATATGAACTCCCGTCGACAGCTGATTGATCTTGCCGCCAATAGCGTTCATCTTTTAAACAAAATCATTAGAAACAAACGATGTATTTTAACGACGGTTGGTGTTTGAGAAACTACTCTATCCGTCTTATTTTCTTTAACCGCTGTTCGTAGACTTAGTCTATAATACAAACTAAGAGGTTGGATGGCTGGGTGGTTATTGCGTGCAATTTGTGTCATAAGGCCGGTCATTGAGTCAACTGCGCGTTTTATCATTGAGTCAAATGGTGTGGTTTTGATTCTCCCCGGTTGTACCTAAAAGGTAGCATATCCAACCTCGTGGGTTTTCCTACGGGTCCCCCGGTTTCCTCCCACTGCTAAAGACCCCTACGCGCAAAGCGAATTATTGAAATAAAATTGACCCATATGTTAGTTCCGGAGATGACCCAGTTTGTATTTATCTAACGGTCACGCATTACCCATACTCCGCGCAGTGTTGCGTTTGATAAGAGGTAATCCAACTACACACTGCTATTATGAGTGGATATTGTTGTTTTAAATTTTGATTTGTCAGTAGTCCGTCTACCAACCAATCACTAGCTGCCAATATTGGACCAAATATGTTTACATAACGTTACGTCATGACTCGCGATTTTATTATGCCTAATTAACCCGTGCATAGCAGAATACTGCAGTAAAATTAATTGCGTGACAAACGAGGCTATCAAGTCGAATGAAATGTAAACAATACTGTTTGGAAACGAACATACTTTCACCGTTTTGAATACCTTAAATCACTGTCTAAAGTTTTAGGGAAGACCCAGATTAAACGAAGGCCTGTCATGTTGCTGTGATAGCTTTTATTGAACGGAAAGAATAGACACACTCCCGCATAAGTTCAAGAAACAGACGCTATTCCAGCAATGGTCAGAGAGGGATTTCTCGGGCCATTGCTTCAGGAATATCGACATTACCCCATTCCGCCAACAAAACACTCGAATTGTTTAAAACCGAATCTACAAAAATAATCGAAGGTAAAGCCTGGAGATTTGACAGAAAATAGTCTTGTAAGTGAGAGAGAGAGAGAGAGAGAGAGAGAGAGAGAGAGAGAGAGCGTTCTAATGTTCTGTCTGCTCCGGCTGGGATAATGAGAGAGAGAGAGAAATGGGGTTTAACGTCCACTCAACACAAACTAGGTCATTTCGGGACTAACAGATGGTTCATTTTTTATTTCAATAATTTGCTTGCGCGTAGGGGTCTTTAGCAGTGGGAGGAAACCGGGGTGCCCGGAGGAAAACCCACGAGGTTGAGAAGGCGCCCCTATCTCCATGTCACATACGCTCACACCAGGGCTCGAAACCACAGCCGCAAGCCAGAGGTGACCGGCCAGCTAGAGGACGGAGCGCGGCACTCTAGACCACTAGGCCATCCCAAACCCCCGGCTGGGCTAATGAAGACGGGTGATGATAAGCATTATTTGAATTGACGTCACAGTTTGCATGTGCTGGCCATTTAGGGAGTTGCCGAGACTTGCCATCTTGCTCCTCTACTCATGCATACCCACAGTAAATATTGAATTATATTACTCCACAATCAGATATTCATGATTTGACTCCATATGAAAACAGACATCCGACATATTGTGTTAACGGTAACACACTGATAAAAACATAATATTACTCAGAGATGCAAATATAAATTTGTTTGGGTAATAGTTGTGCATATTCGATAGTACCCACTGGAATAGTCCATAGATAAACGGAGCAATAGTCTTTAGTTGTTATGTTATATGCATCGGGCTAATAATATCAGAGGTCAATGCGTATCATTGTTGTCTTTCGCTCAAAATACGAAATGAAATGAAATGGGTTTAACGTCCTACTATTCTGTTTCGAACTGGGCATACATTCTGCTATGAGGGAAATAGCGGCACTACAGCCTACTCTCATATCGAATTCTAAGCGTTAAGGGACCGTTTACGTCCACGACAAAGTGTACACGGGATCTCGGTTTTTGGTCACATCCAAACGACTAGACAACTGTCATTGGCTGGCCCTCCGTCCTGAATCACTCTCAAAAGACGAAAATACAAACGAGTGACACACAAACGGACAGGGAGAAATGAGGTTTAACGTCCACTCGAAACAAACTAGGTCATTTCAGGACTAACACTTGGCTAGATTTTATTTCAACTATTCGCTGATCCGTAGGGGTGTAAACTGACAGGCAGGGACTAAAGGATACAGAGAAAATCCACCAGAATGAAACGACCACGATTCACCAACAATTTCTTCAAGTTATTGCTCCGCTCTGACTTTTTCGCAAATAAGGTATGAGGTTCACCGATGAGAACTTGAGATGCAGAAACTGGAAGGAGAGACCTATAAACACGTAACTTTCCGCCTTACATTCCAAGGTAACTAACCGCTTATCCTTCCGCCTTAAAATCAGAAATATTCACCAGAACTCGGCAGAAAATAAACATTTAAAAATCACAAATGTGGGAAAACGGGAATGGTAGAAAATAGTTTATTTTTAATATGTTTGCACTATATTTGGAACCAGATTTAGGAATGAATTTTGTCCTGTGTCCAATTATGGAAGACCAAATGGTATTCCTAATTCTTAGCTTTTAATTAGTGCTCTTAATTTCTAATTCTGATTTCTTCAATTGTTGTCGTACATTGACATTTGTATCTTAAAATCAATATTATTGTTTTGAAATCATATCATATCAGATTTGTAAATCGTATTTTTGTTTAATATTTTAATATAATCATATTTTAATATAAAGATAAAATTTATTTGAGAAAATGACAAAATTCAGATTTACATTTCGTCAAGCATTTAAAAAAAAAAAAAAAAACAGATCTCGAACAACAAATTTCAAAATACAAATCTTGCAAAACAATTTTCAAAAATATTATTTCTCAAAATTCATGTAACCTGAACGCTTGTGGTGAGCAAATATCGAAATACGATAACAAATGACGGACTAGGAATCAGGAACAAGGAATAAAGAGCAGATTGGAATTCCATATCCAACACGTAAGTCATGATCTTGGGTAGACGAAAGGTCGACGTTTACGTGGCCATTTCGTTTTGTATCTTTGGGCTTCACAATCACATTTAAAATAGATTCAACCTTTTATTCAAAGTTCAATAAGATCCGTCCCTTTCTAAAAAAAGATTATTGACTTTTTACTATATTGCCACGAGTCTAAAATGTGTTTGGTTTTTCTCTAGAGATTCTTAAAGTCTGTCGTGGTGGATAGCGGTCGGGAAGATAAGTCTTTGTTTGTTGGGATATTTCTGTCATGTTGTCAAAGGTTGATGTAACAGTTTATCAGTCTGGGATCATAATATAATATTTACCGAGTTTAGTCAATTCTAGTCCAAGTCTCTCATTTTAACACAGATACTAATAGTAAGTGCAGGAGGACCGCACTACACGAAAAACAAAAACCTATAAGATTAACCTGCGGAAAATATCAAATCAAGTGAATGGATCCGGGGGCCAGTCGCGGTAAGCGTCAAGTTACTGTGCTTCTATACCCCAAATTCACACTGTAGTGTATAAAAGAATTGTGACAAGAAATTGAAGCTCCGTAATTTTCTTTCAGCCGGTTTTTTTTTCTATCGTTATCATCATAATAATAAAGTTTGTCAAACAAATATACCAAAACACGACAAATCAATTTATCCTAGCATGTTCCACATACCCCCCCCCCCCCCCGCCTTCTTTCTCCTCCAAACCCCTATACTCGACAAATCAATTGATTCTAGCATGTTCCACAGCCCCACTTCTTCCAAACACACACTACCCTCTAAGGATATAAATACACGACACGTCAACTTTAACCTGTTCCACACAGCCTCTCTCTCTCTCTCTCCCTCTCTCTCTTTGTGAACTTGGGGTCTGATTGTGTGGAGTGGGCGTTACACACACACACACACTCCCTCTCTCTCTCTGTTAGCCAGTAACGTAATGTCGAGAATAACTATAGGTATTTGTGATAATTGACATACTGATTGGTTTGGCAGCGTTTGCACTATCTACATGCGTTACATTGTTTACATTAGATACTCATGTATTATTACACGACATGGTCCACTGCTGGTGGCACCGGTCCTTATTATTAAACTGACGAGCTATATCCAAATAAAACTAAACACATGTATGCAATTAGCGCTAAATAATTGGAGAAATTGTTATTTTTAGTATCACTTGGCACAGTGGGAGAGAGAGAAAGAGAGAGAGAGAGAGGGAGAGGGGGGTGTATAACGTTAACACAAACTAGATTATTTTGGGATTAATACATGGTTAAGTTTTATTCAAGAATTCGCTTGCGTGTATGGGTCTTTACTCTTCAGCAGTAGAAGGAACCCGGGGGACCCGGAGAAAAACCACGGGGTTGGACAGGCGACCATACTCCTTGTCACGTACAATCGTACACTCAAAGACAAACCTTATGATACAGCGCGCACGGGCTAACCACGCGGCCATCCAACCCGTCGTTTAAACGGACCCTTTGAGAAGATTGTTAGTTTATTAAATCCGTGAACTGTAAATTTTGATTTTTAGTTTTTCAACCGTCACTAATTACATGGAGTGTGTTCATTTGAGACAGCATCTTTTCGAATCAATCTGAAACTAGTTTTATAGCTGATGCTCGACTAGAAAAACCTCTTTACGATTCAATTTTCATTTCGGAAGATTACGCGACATGCGTTCTGTTGGCATATTTTGTTTCTCTATTTTCACTTTTACTGTCACCCGTGGCATTACATACCATAATCTCAACAATGGCTTAGACAACAGATCTTACGCGACGTGAGGTCTGTTTACATATTTCTTTTTTTTTTCACTTTTACTGTCATCCATGGCATTAAATACCATAAAAAATCTCAACAATGGCTTAAATAACAGATCTTAAGGTGTCACTGTGTGACAATCCATTAGCAAATTAATTCCTTCAATTCTCATTCAATGGCCGTCTCACTTTTTACAATCATCTCCATATTGGCATAGCAGACCAGAATAACAAAAACATCGCACATAGATTTGAAGAAAATACTACACAACATCTCGTTATTAGAGATACATTACGGGAGATTGGGTTTAACGTCCAAACTAGGTCATTTCGGGACTAGCATTTCGGGTCATTAGCAGTGGTAGGAAACGGGGCGATCCGGAGAAAACCCACGAGGTTGGACAGGCGACCCTACTAATTGCCACGTACATCCGGGGATTGGAAACCACGCCAGTTGACTCAATGACAGGGGTATGATTCGGCCATCCAACGCCTTTGATTAAATGGTGCCCGACTTCCAGTGTGAGAACTTGCGTCATGTAACTGGATTAAACAGCAACAGTTCAAATCATGTATACGCGTGTAGTATCCAGAGGCGGATCCAGGGGGGGGGGGGGTGACTAGTCACCCACCCTCCCCACCGGTGTATAGGAATCCCGGGTCCTACAAGCTTCCACCGGGACATAATAATCAACATATAAATTTCGAAATTTATTCTTCAAATTTTGAAAATCGTCAATATTGTCGACGAACAAAAATCATTGTTCGTTATGGCTCAGATGCGAGTAAATCGATGATAATTTTTCAGACCCCAGCCTCCTTTCTACTGTTACACAATTGATGATATATCATTGAATATCCTAATGAAATCAATCAGCAATATATATTAAATGACAGACGCTAGAGACGAAATTTTGAACGGCACACTAAGAAAATGTGAAAAACCAGATAGTCCTAATTCACTGGTGTCTACTTATAAGTTCATAGCTGTGTTTTTCTTTATTTAGTTTGAGCCAGTCAATGTCTAAGACTAGTCTGTGTCTACGGTTGTATGCCGTCTATGAATTGCTATGTTTTTAGTTTGCAAAATGTAAATGTTTTTCCTATGTATTAAGCCTGGTGTGCCGCTATTTTTTATATGTCCCAAGGTGTGCCGGTGGCAAAAATGGTTGAGAACCACTTAACTAACCAAACTAAATACATTGATTGACTTACCTGTTTCAGAGTACAGAATTACGATCCTCAAACACACCTCTGGCAATTTTACTATACAACAGTCTATAAAATCTCCGAAGTTAAATAATTGTCTAAGAATAATCGAAACCGCGTTGAAACTATCCGCAAAATTCTATTTAAATTCCTTGAAGAATGTTTGATCAAATCAAAAGACTAACACTTCAACAGTTTATATATATAGGGCTGTAGAGTCTCCAGTGCCTTTAAATATCCACAAAACGTAGACCTTTAAATCCGAGCAATTATTCTAATCATAAATTAAGATATTTCATAAATAAATGTTTCAGTGTTAAATTACACGAATATAAACTTTGATTTGAATATTTCTATTTCACCACCTTTGAAAGGTAAAGGAATCAGATCAAGTACCGGAAGACAAACTATGAATGAAGTTCTTCAAAACTTTAAAGCAGCCCCAAAAGGATGCCTGTAGAAGTCCTGGTGAAAGATTATTTAAAGTTTTGAAATGTTAAATTCTATACAATTTCCAAACACATTGAGTTGTTGACTGTGAATAAAGTTCTGAAGAAGTTTTATAAGTTGGGTTCCTTACTAGCCAATAACAAATATTAAACCTCTTCTGGAACTAGCTAGCCACCTAGCTGAAATGGATCGATCCAATTCGCTAGTGATGTTCACATTCGGTTTAAAGGAACAGTATAATATACATTTCGCCTTAACTTGAACTGTGATTAGCTGGCGGTGTCTCCGAATTGTTAGTAGGCAAGTACCGAGACCACTATGGGTAGGACGATTAACTTAGGTTCGCTTTTGCGTTGGTCACGAACGTTCGTCAGGATTTTCCAGAGAGAAGTCGGGTTTAACGCCCACTCGACACTAAGTATACTTCGAGAAATTTGAGATGTACATTTTCTGCTTCCATTTAATGAAATTGTATAGGTATATTTAGAATGTGTGTGCATGTCCGATGTGGAGTGGGGACGAACCGCGCGTTTAAAGACAATATACAAATTTTGGATATGGCGGAATTAGAATCAGGACAGCTATCTATTCTTAAAGCATGAAGTAATGGGACCTTTGTGTGCAGAATGGGGCGTGGGCTTGATGTTGGGTTAAGACCTGGGCTTGGTGTGAATTAGCATTCGATGTGGGTAGAGGCTTAATGTGGGTAGGGCTTAGTGTGGGTTATGGGCTGGTGTGGGTTGGGGCTTGTGTGGATTACGGTTTGGGCTTGATGTGGGTAGGGCTTAGTGTGGGTTGGGGCTTGTGTGGGTTAAGGCTTGGGCTTGATGTGGGCTGAAGTTGATGTGGATACGGCTTAATCTGCGATTATAGCTTGGGTTTGATGCGGATTATGACTTGATATTGAGTAGGCCTCGAATTAAAAATGTGCAGCTAATAAAAGGTGGAGGAGGGTGGGGGGTAGCGGCTATTACATGTATTTAGTTAAAGTGTCATGAATTATTAGATCAACTCGTATCACTTACACCCCCCCCCCCCGCCCACACACAAACACACCATATTCAAATAAGTATTTGTAAGTGGATCTTGTTATCGTCTGCCTTCATCTTATTCTGCACTCGTCCACTCAACATTTTTATAACTCTTCGATTTTGTTTTCAGAAAGACACCAATATCTTCAAATGACAAATTCAACTTCTGCTTGATTTCACATTATTAAGATAAATTTTTGTTTGTGATATCTTTCACACTTTTGTTACCTTCACTTGAAACAGAAACCTTCTATGTATTTCTTTTTCTTTTTTTGTGTGTGTGTGTGAAACGGCTTGAAGGATGTTGCCTAGCTACAGATATTTTTGTCGTTAGTGACACTTCTCAGTTTAAAGCAGCCATTTCGGTTACTATGAAGACTGACGCCATATATATTTGGAATAATAAATTAATCTTGAAGAGTTATGAGCGGGCCTGTAGCCACGGGGGGGGGGGGCCCCCCAAAAAAAATCGAATTAGCCCCCCACACCCTCCAAATATTTCGCCAAAAATAGTGATCTCTTAGGCGTGTTCTGAGCCTGCCACATCCTCAGCCCCTCCAAAATGTTACGTAGCCCCCCCCCCTCCCGCCCCAACAAAAACATTCCGTAGCCCCCCTTCCCCCCAAATTTTTTTTATAAGCTGGCTACGGGCCTGGTTATGAGTGTGGTGTTACTGTTTTTAAAGGTATATTAGTTAAGAGTTTAATAAAGAGTTAGTCATTCTTGCTATAATAATTAAAAAAATGATGATTATTCAAATTACTTTTTGCCGAATTCCAACTGTCGTGGGTTTTTATACGCACCCAGCAACGTGTACATCGGACCTCGACTTACACTTAAATGCGATGTGCTGCTCATTGACGTCATTACATTTATTCAAAATACAGATGTGACGTCGTCCTTTGATGTTGGGGAGATTGCGTAATATATAGATCGATGTCATAGTTCTGAAAGGTCTTAAGTGTCAAAAATTGTCGGATTTAGTTTTTGAGATATGAGAGGAAAACCTATTCCAATCTTAATGACGCAATAAGGATATCAACATTTTAATAGCAATGTTTTTATGAAAGTTACGACCTTACAGTTCTGAAATTTTGCATAGAGAAGGCTCTAAATGTGATTAGTCATCATATGAAAAAAAAGCTATTTGGGTCATAAGTGGCACTTACAACCTTCCAGAACTATGGCGTCGAGATATACATGTAGCCCTCACGCTATCGCACCCGCACAATATACAATATCAATATATTACTAAATGACTCGCACTCGACCATTAAACTACGTACTAAAAGTTCAGATTTCAATATAAGTAGAAGACCGACAACTTGAAGAGACGAAAGGGGCCGTGTATATTTGACTCAACCGCTGGTAGTTTAAGGATGGAAGAGAGAAAGGGAGGGAGTGAGAGAAAGAGGGGGTTTACCTTCCACTCGACACAAACCACATCATTTCGGGACTAACGTATGTTTTTTTTTTATTTCAATAAAACGCTTGATCGTAGGTGTCTTTTGTCGTGGAGGACCCGGAGAAAACCCACGAGGATGGACATGATAAACAAAATTGCATGTCTGTCATATTACCAATGTTGAAGCAGATGTAAAACCACCAAGAAAGGTACGGACGAGGGTGGGGGTGTCTAGGAGTAAATCCTACTGTTCCCTCCTTCATCATGATTGGATGATCGAGATGAGGTATATGATTGGATGATCGAGACGATGTTTGATTACAATGATTGGCTGATCGAGACGAGGATTGTGATTGGCTGATCGAGAGAAGGTTTCATTACAATGATTGGCTGATCGGTTTGGTGTTTCACTTTCCATTCGCGTTCTAATCTGATTTAAACACAGATCTTACTTCGTTTCGCTCGGGGGGGGGGGGGGGGGGGGCTAGTGGTCTAGAGTGCCGCGCTTCGACCTCTAGCTCGCCGTTCACCTCTGGCTTGCGTCTGTGGTTTCGAGCCCTGGTGTGAGCGTATGTGGCATGGAGATAGGGGCGCCTTCTCAACCTCGTGGGTTTCCTCCGGGCACCCCGGTTTCCTCCCACTGCTAAAGACGCCTGCTAATAATTGAAATAAAATTAAACCATATGTTAGTCCCGAAATGACCTAGTTTGTGTCGAGTGGACGTTAAACCCCATTTCTCTCTCTTTCTCGTTTCGCTCGCTTTTTATAGTTCGAAATTTCGTTTTACCTGTCCTCACAATACTAGGATCTGGTGTAGTTGTTATATAACAGGCGTTCTAGTTGATATGAGGAATTAGGCAATGAAACGTTCTGTTACAGCGATCCATCGTCTACAGGGATCGGGGGGGGGGGGGGGGTAAACCCCATAGAAATGTCAACATTGATTGATTAATCAATGTCTGACGTCATAAGGTCAAAAGTCACTCGTATAGCACCTGGCAAGACCTAACAGTACAACTGGTCAGCTCTTCGTGTAGTGTAGGCCATCGACAGTATAAATAAAAGCGAAACGAAATATAGAGCTGTATGTTAATAAAAGTGTTCGTGTTGCTTCTGACTTGATGGTGTTCTTTATTAATAATAAACTCAAATCAAACCATGTGTGATCAGTAAATCTAGCCTTACTAATTTAATTTTAATTCCATTTGATATCTTTTTTCGCAATCACTCCGCGTCTGGTCTTATAGTCTCGATCACCCAGTACATCCTAGTCATTCTTAGAATAGTTTTCTTGATAATAGCGACTACTTTGCTTACGGTGTAGGCTGCATATCAAATAAAAAAACTACGCGATATAAATATATACGAAGTTTAATAAACTGGTTTTAACACGTTTCTCTGTTCGATGTCAGTATGAAAAATCCAGACAGATTTGACGTGAAATAACAGATGAGTAAAATAGATCTGATATCAATATATTGAATAACATAATTATAAAGAAATATTAATCTTCGTTTGAATGATAGTCAATACAAGTTTATATCATCGTATTTCCTGTTTAATTTCTGTACACACCCAAAATAAATCCAGGTTTATATCACGTTTTATGACATTTCTTTAAGTTGAAAATCTCAATTTTATATTTTATTCTATGAATTTCCGTAATATAAATCGTTGCGACGGAAATGGAAGTGACGTGCATAATATAAATATTGTTGCCATAGAAAAAGATGTGACGTGGTTAAAAATAAAAGTGGTCCGTTATTATTATTAATTTATCCTTCTGCTTAAACAGAGAGAGAGAGAGAGAGAGAGAGATGGTGTTTAACGTCCACTCGACACAAACTAGGTCATTTCAGGACTAACATATGATTCAATACTATTTCAATAATTCGTTTGTGCGTAGGGTTTTTTAGCAGTGTGAGGGAATAGGAGTGCCCAGAGAAAACCCACGAGGTTGGATAGGCGACCATACTCCTTGTCACTTACAGCCGGGGAATCGAAATCACGTCAGTCGACTCAATGACAGACCTTATGAAACAACGCACACAAACCATTCGGCCATCCATCCCCCACTTGGCAAACAAATGCATCGAATTAGTTTTCTCTTACATACCGACTTCTCGTACTGTAAATGTAAAAATGATTTCTTTCACTTATAAACATGGCAAAGGCAACTGTCTAATCGTTCGGATGGGACAAAAACCCGAGTTGCCGTTTACACATTGGCGTACACATAAAAGATCCATTGACAGTGGAAATTCGATATAGGAGTAGATCGTAGTGCCCTCATACCCTCATAACACACTGTATGACGTGTGCCCGTCTTCATTAGCCCAGAACAGTAAGACGTTAAACCCCATTTCATTTCATTTCAAATAAGTTTTATCATTGCATGAACAATGTCTGCCACAGTCGCATTTTGTACACACAGCGCTTACTTGAACGTTGACGACAGACAGAGAGAGGGGTTAACGTCCACTCGAAATAAACTGGGTCATTTTGGGACTAACATATGTTACATTTTATTTGAATAATTCACCAGAGATTAGGGGCCGTTAGCTTTTGCAGGAAACCGGATGACGCGGAGAAACTCAATGATGTTTGAGAGACGACCCGGCAAAACAAACTATTTGACTCCTTGACAGACCTTATGACCAAACGCACACGCATTAACCATTTTACAACCAAACGCACACGCATTAACCATTTTACGACTAAACGCACACGCACTAACCATTTTACGACCAAACGCACACACATTAACCATTTTACAACCAAACGCACACGCATTAACCATTTTACGACTAAACGCACACGCACTAACCATTTTACGACCAAACGCACACACATTAACCATTTTACAACCAAACACACACGCATTAACCATTTTACGACTAAACGCACACGCACTAACCATTCCACGACCAAACGCAACGCATTAAACATTTTACGACCAAATGCACACGCATTAACCATTTTACGACCAAACGCACCCCAATTAACCATTTTACGACCAAACGCACACGCTTTAACCATTTTACGACCAAACGCACACGCATTAACCATTTTACGACCAAACGCACGCACATTAAACATTTTACGACCAAACGCACAAGCACTAACCATTTTAAAACTAAACGCACACGCATTATACATTTTACGATCAAACGCACAAGCATTAAACATTTTAAAACTAAACGCACACGCATTAAACATTTTACGACCAAACGCACACGCATTAATCATTTTACGACCCAGTCCCCTCTGTCCTTAACCCGTAACCTACTATGATAGATAATTATGGTGCATCCGATGTTTACTTATCCGTAATAGCAAGTGCAGGGGGATTGCACCACACACAAGCAATTACACAAAACAATAAACCTGCGGACACCACAAACAGCAAACGTACATATCAAATAAATGGATCGAGGGGGGGGGGCAACTCTTAGCGTCCACCGTACTGTCACCGCCATATAGCGACTCAGACTTAATTGAAAACGTGCACGTTGTATTATAAGATTTGTCATTGAGTCACCTTTGTGGTTTTGTTTGCCCGGTTGTAGGGTCGCTTGTCCAAACTCGTGAGATTCTCCTGGTCTTCCGGTTTCCTCCAACTGCTAAAGACCCCTACGCGCAAGCAAATTATTGAAATACAATTTAACAATATGCTAGTCCCACAATGACCTAGTTTAGTCTCTTTTTTTGTCAATTTACGCTCCGCACATGGTTAGATTTAGGGATAATTGTGTCCGGGCAGTGGCAGTTTGATCAACTTGTTATCGTATTACACCGGTGAATGGTTGGCTTACGTGTGGGCTACGGTTTCGTTTCTAGCAGCAGACCGACCGATGAAGGGTTGATTTACGTGTTGGCTACGGCTTCGCTTCTAGCAACAGAACGATCGGACATCTATTTTCGTCTCGGCTAATAAGCGGACGCTGATCATGTGGATCGAACCTTGCACTCGTAGCTCTCCCAAGCCTGGATTTTATTTCCAATGGTTAACTATGAAACATTCAAAAGTCGTTGACCAAAGAAATGTAGATACTCGTTAATTTACACGTAAGTGGGTGGCCTCAAAACCGTGATCCCGAGTCTAAAAGAAATTAACCAGTGAGAATCCTTATTAGTATGCTAGTAATTAGAGTCGGATGAATTTAGCCTAGAGCTATAACTAACTGAAACAGGCGAGTATCCTTGATGGTCACTAGAAACCCTGTACATGATACAAGCTGGACACCTAGCCTAAAACTAGATGGTCAACTGAAACCCTGCAGATAATAAGAATTATTCAGTCTCTAAGAAATGAAATGAAATATGGTTTAACGTTCTACTGTTGTGCTTCGAACTGGGCTAATGAAGAATGGCGTATGCCATGCAATGTGTTATGAGGGAAATTTTCCTCGAACAGCGGCACTACGGCCTAATCTTATATCGAATAACAACTGCCAAGGAATCTTTTACGTACACACCAATGTGTACACGGGGCCTCGGTTTTTTTTGTATCCGAACGACTACACAGCTGTCAATGCCAGACACTCCGCCCAGCATCACTGACAAGGGGGAACCACGCCGGAAAATTTGGATGAGCTTTCTCGGCCAATGGGGGATCGAACACCCGACCTCTAGCAAACAAGCCAGCGTCTCACTCACTTTGCCATCGTCAACACCCGCACCCCCAATCGGAAATCATCTTTGTATAGTTATATCATAATATACTTTTAGACAAATGACACATTGGCTCACAAATTACTAACAGTCTGGTTCAAGTCAGATTTCACTCGCTATTGGGAGAGTGAGAGAGAAAAAGAGAGAGAGAGACAGTGAGAGATAGAGACAGAGAGGGGCAGACAGAGAGAGACAGAGAGAGACAGAGAGACAGACAGAGAGAGACAGAGAGAGACAGAGAGAGAGAAACAGAGAGAGACAGACAGAGAGAGACAGAGAGAGACAGACAGAGAGACAGACAGACAGACAGAGAGAGTACATCGGGAATACCTGTACAATATTCCTTGACAGTTGGAATTCGGTTTAAGAATAGGCTACAACGCTGCCGTTAGAGCAAGCTTTACCTCATAGCATACTGTATGACGTATACCCGTTTTCATTAGCCCAGTTGGTCCAGAACAGTAGGACGTTAAACCAGACTTCATTTGGAGTGGGTGGGATACAATCAGTGTGGAGGTGAAGATATACCATGCTCCCAGCTAAGTCAATTTAAACATACTGTATGAAAGATCTAAATCTGTCTATTGCAGGTCTTTCTTTGGGCCTAAAATGTTATCTAAATTATTATGTAGAAACTAATTAAGGTATCTAGACCATAATCAAGTCTCAATGGCATCGCTAGCCTGAGATATTTATTGGATTCGGATCCGATTTGCTGCTCAACTTTCATTCATGATTTAATCATGAAATGTATAATCAAGACTATCTTACCGACTTATCTAATGATGATCGAGGCTAGGCCAAAATTTCAGTCGCCAAATTCGCGGTTCAGAGTGGCTATATTTGACTGAAATGTTTAGCATATTTTTAGCAAATCCCTTTTACATTATGTAGTTTTTAACTCTTATAGTGATAATTGTCAGTCCTTTATCTAAA
Source organism: Patella depressa (assembly GCA_948474765.1). Classification (NCBI taxonomy): domain Eukaryota; kingdom Metazoa; phylum Mollusca; class Gastropoda; family Patellidae; genus Patella; species Patella depressa. The sequence goes on from OX419717.1 coordinate 80,815,468, forward strand.
CTCCTATAGTAATAACTGTCAGTCTTTTATCTAATCTCCTATAGTGATAATTGTCAGTCTTTTATCTAATCTCGTATAGTGATAACTGTCAGTCTTTTATCTAATCTCTTATAGTGCATCTTTAAAAGTGGGCGAGTTTTCACTTGATCAAATAATTTAATAAACTCTTTCCTCAACACCACCAATTTGATCTGTCAGTCAACGTTGATAAAATAATTACAAACGTTCCAAAATCTAACTTGAAATGTAAAGAAAGTAGTCAAGCGTTCATTTGATCGTTTCCTTAATGTAGAGTTATCCAACTTGACTATATCTCGTCTGGAAAGATGACAGAAAGTATTTCAGTGGTTACTTTATAGCCAGTATTGCCTCGTCGTGCTTCAGTGATGATTTGACCGATCGTCACTCCATTTTTTAAAGACATAAATGAAATGAGACAGAGAAAGAGAGGGGGAAGTGGGAGAAAGAGAGATCGAGAGAAAGAGGGGTGGCCTTATCGGAAACATAACACATAGTAGGTGATTTCGGGAGAGAGAGAGAGAGAGAGAGAGAAAGGGTGGGAGAGTGGGAGGAAGCGAGATTGAGAGAAAGACAGGTGGCCTTATCGGAAACATAACACACAGTAGGTCATTTCGGGACTAAAGGATCAAAGTGCCACTAGCTTTCTCTTCTTGTCCCGTTGACAGATCCATCGTTTATATCCGCAACTTGACAAGACACCTCGCAATCACCGTGTGTTGTTTTAGAGATCGGAATCCTCCGTTTATGTACGCAACTTGACTGGACACAGACGGAATCCATCATTTATATCCCCATCTTAACAGGAAACAGCAGTTCATAACCGCCACTTAACGAATCCTGCTAGAAAACAAGGGTTTTTTCTAGACGAACATATTAAGAGCACATTTTATACCATTTGTTTTGTTGCGTTTTGTTATAAACAAACAATAAAATAATTAATTATTCCGGGAAGATATTTAATATATGATAACACCAAGATCCCATCAAATAGAGTTACTCCCCATTAACACTTAAATTAGCAATGTTATTTATACAACCGGGTTACCTCTTCCTCCATTCCGTCTTCATTATTCCAATCGGAACAGAACAGAACACTAGGAAGTTAAACCGATTTACTGGTTTATTCACCATGGTATATACAGTCTATATTTATCAACACATCATGGTATATACAGTCTATCAACATAGTGTGGTATATACAGTCTATAATCATCAACATAGTGTGGTATATACAGTCTATAATCATCAACATAGTGTGGTATATACAGTCTATATTTATCAGCATAGCATATACTGTCTATCAACATAGTGTGGTATATACAGTCTATAATCATCAACATAGTGTGGTATATACAGTCAATATTTATCAACATAGTGTGGTATATACAGTCTATAATCATCAATATAGTGTGGTATATACAGTCAATATTTATCAACATAGTGTGGTATATACAGTCTATAATCATCAATATAGTGTGGTGTATACAGTCTATATTTATCAATATAGTGTGGTATATACAGTCTATATTTATCAATATAGTGTGGTATATACAGTCTATATTTATCAATATAGTGTGGTATATACAGTCTATATTTATCAATATAGTGTGGTATATACAGTCTATATTTATCAATATAGTGTGGTATATACAGTCTATATTTATCAATATAGTGTGGTATATACAGTCTATATGTATCGACATAGCGTGGTATATACAGTCTATATTTATCAATATAGTGTGGTATATACAGTCTATATGTATCGACATAGCGTGGTATATACAGTCTATATTTATCAATATAGTGTGGTATATACAGTCTATATGTATCAATATAGTGTGGTATATACATTCTATATTTATCAACATACAGTCTATATTTATCAACATAGCGTGGAATATACAGTATATATCTATCAGCATAGTGTGGTATATACAGTCTATATCTATCAATATAGTGCGGTATATACAGTCTATATGAACTGGAGCACGCGAGATCATCTACAGAATGTTAATTAGTTAACGTTTGGGGGATGAATTATTTACCAATGACTTCACCATTATCTTCTTGTCTCCTGAAGATCTCTAGGTTTGTTGAGCAGATTCTTTAAGAATAATCAGACAATTAATATTGATTTTATCGCATGTGTACAGCTGCCAAATAATACGACATTGTATGTAATCAATAATGTTTTCTTAATTTTTTCTTGGAAGGCCAAATGGTCATTATTGCAGGAGCATCTAAAGCCAACTGAAAACCAAACAGTTTTATTTTCTGTCTAAAATCGTAGGCTAGGGAAGAGGATGCACATGTCATTACAATTGGGGTTTAATGTCCGACTTGTCTGCAGCGACCTTTTCAGAATGGTGTACGCCGTTTGTGTAATAATAATAATAATAAATACTAGATGTGAACATTTTCATAGCGTTATTCCACACTTACTGTATGCTCGTAGGGCATGTACAGAGTTCAGATTTCTACAATTCTAGCAACATTTAAAACACAATTCTAAACATAGCGTCGGAACAGGTTGATGATGTGAAAGTTGACAGGGTTGGTCACTGTTTCAAATGAGTAGACAAATTATTCCAATGTGAAAAGGATTTTGCTCCAAAAAAATCTAAATTGTAAGTTGGTAACTGCAAGTGACAGTTGATATTGATCTTAGGTTCGGTTCCAGGAGGGTAAATGTGCCTGGACAAGTTCCTGGGGGTTCACAGGTTTACGGTGAGCATCGACCGGCCACTGCAGACAGACGGTTTACGCCAATTGGGTATGGTAAGCATCGACCGGCCATTGCTGACAGGTTTACACCAATTGTGCACGGTGAAGCAAATCGAAATTCAACTGTCATGGGTTATTGTACGTGTCCACTAACGTTTACGCGGGAAATTTTTTTTTCTTCTGATCCCATTAGACGCTTTTCATTGGTCAGCCCCTCAGACCTGCATCACTCGTATATTTCTTTCTCTTTTCGTCTTTACAAAATCAACATTTATGCCATTGTGGTAGTCATGAAAATCTATTTTCTATTTTTGCTGTTACACGTAAACAAACTTGACACCGTATTTCTCGGGCTATTTCTCCATTTAAGTCTTGATTTCGTGGAGCTGAGATAGGTCGGTAGATATTAAACGTATTCACTACCAAGAGTTCCAGAGTTCCAGAGTTCCGACCTTCTTTTTTTTTGTCAGTAGTGCAGAACAAAGAGTGTACATGTTGACGTACACGCAGGGTAGACCGTAGCAACGTTGTTACATATCCCCATAATCCTGAAGCAATGGCCCGAGAAATCCCTCTCTGGCCATTGCTGGAATGGCGTCTGTTTCTTGAACTTATGCGGGAGTGTGTCTATTCTTTCCGTTCAATGACAGCTATCACTTAAGAACAACAACATGACAGTCCTTCGTTTAATCTGGGTCTTCCCTAAAACATTGGACAGTGATTTAAGCTATTAAAAACGGTGAAAGTATGTTTGTTTCCAAACAGTATTGTTTACATTTCATTCAACTTGATAGCCTCGTTTGTCACGCAATTAGTCTTACTGCAGTATTCTGTTATGCGCGTGTTAATTAGGCATAATCAGAGCCTTATATATAACCCTGGGCATAATAAAATCGTGAGCCATGGCGTAACGTTATGTAAACATATTTGGTCCAATATTGGCACTCGTTTTAAATGTAAAGCTTTTGTAGGGCAGCTAGTGATTGGTTGGTAGTCGGACTACTGACCAATCAAAATTTAAAACAACAATATCCACTCATAATAGCAGTGTGTAGTGGGATTACGTCTTATCAAACGAAACGCTGCGCGGAGTATGCATATCCCTGGCACATATCCAAAACATTACGATTGTGCAAAATCAGTAGTTAAAGCCGGCCAATCTAATTAAAACACCCATCCTATTTCGTTTCGTTTTTATAGTTCAAAATTTCGTTTCACTTGTCTTTACTACACTAGGATCTGGAAGATTTGTTATTTAACTCGTGTTCCGCTTGAAGTGAGGGATTAGCCAATGAAACTGCTTGTTACGGTGAGCTTTGGGCGAGTGGTGCACGGAGTTTGGGCAATCCACCAGAAACATCACTGCTGATTGGTTAATCAAATGTCTGGCGTCATAGGGTCAAAAGCCACCCGTGTGACCTCTGACAACCGGTCAGATTTTCATGTAGTGTAGGCCATCCAAAGTATGAAACGAAATAGATCGGTATCTTAATCCGATTGAAAACTGGTTTACCCATCCCTTGCATGCCAGATAGGTATGGTCCACTGGACAGGCTCTCAACTCGGATGTTTTTGGTGGTGTAAATCGGTTCGATAGACGCCGACAAAAAGTCTTCGCACTAGGTTAATTGCTAGTGTTTGACCTTCCGCCAAAGCCGACGAATTTTACCGTTGACCGAAGTTTCGACCCGACAGTTCAAAGCCACCACCTGTCAGGACTTGATTGGTTAGAGTCAGGTGGCAAAAAGGGAGAGTACCCAGATCCCAGAAAACACTTGCCGTGGGGCTATAACTTCGTAATATGATGGAACCCATTCACCTCGCAGATTACGGTCCTTACGCTCTGATATCACTGAGCTATCGAACACCGGAAAATTCTGAGACTTCATGAGCAACAGCAACTCACTATTTTCAACATCAACAGTGACTCATCTAGAAAATCGAAAACCCCACCTTGATTCATTGTAGAGTGTAATCCGTCAACATCATCAGTCCCTAGTAACGTCACTCGTCGTTAGTCCGTAATAACGTCATCTATCCCTAGTAACATCACCAGTCTGTAAAAACGTCACGTGTCCGTAATGACGTCACAAATTCGTAATAACGGTATCAGTCTATAATAGCGTCACCAGTCTATAATTGTCCATAATAACGTGATCAGTCCGTGCTAAAATAGATAATAACTTCATGAAAACTTAGAGAGATTTTGATGAATGGAATGTGAATAGGTTAGTGTTTTGCGCAGTGACCTACTGAAATCGCTTTCTCATTAATTCCAGTAATTTATCATTTATAAAACAGACATCTGGTCGACACTATGTCACCGTCTCACTGACTATCTAATATAATTATTCATTGAATATTTTATTATTTAGGCCCCAGCTGTTAGTGGAAGTCAAGTGTCTTGCTGTGTTATTAAACGGTCAATTAGACTCGAGTGTGTTATAATGAACCGGGAAGACATGATAGCCGAATATCGTCATCAACACCTGTACAAGCAATCAACTTATCTAAAAGTCAATTTTATTTTTTCTGAGTTTATTTGTTTCGATTTTGTCTATTTTTAATTTTCGCTGACTCGTTTTAAAACACATTTATTAACACAATGTCGCCAGCCTTTGTGTAAATGAAATGAAATAGAGGTACGGATCCTTCTGCACTGATGGACTCAGACAGTAATTATTGGCCCATTGACTTCAATGTTAAATGGCTTTAACATCACAGGCTGTAGCTTTTTGCTCAACATTCCGTTGGTTCCAATCTTTATAGGCACAATGGGGACCACGTCATAAATGTGTGTGTGTGTGGGGGGGGGGGGGGGTGTGACCGTTTAGATTTTTTGCTACGGGGATTTGAAGTTGACTGGGGTGAAAATCTCACTTCCGACACAATGATTGCTCCGCAGGAAGACACTTTAATTCCCTATCCCTCCACTGTCCATATCATCAATATTACTCCAAAAGTGCTATGAAATTGAACATTTGATTCCCTTTTCTCCAATTCTAGACCAGTCGAGTCAGCCCAAAAATGAGGGAAGAGGGGAGAAAAAAAAAACAAAGGAAAAATTGTCTATTTATAACTCGCAGTCTTATAATAGCTAGTCTTGGTCCTGATTGCCTACATGCCATGTAACGAATGCATGCCGGACAGCGGCGCTATAGTCGACACTTATTAAGAATTACACCTGTCAACGGTTCCTCTATACGCTACACCATCCGTCCCGCCATACTGACAAGAGGCAATAGCCAAGAATTTTCTCGGAAAATGATATATTTTTCTGATGATTTAAACTAATACTTCCTTCCGTTTTATTTCACTGGTGATCTAAACTAATATTTCGTTTCGTTTTATTTCACTGGTGATCTAAACTAATACTTCGTTTCGTTTTATTTCACTGGTGATCTAAACTAATATTTCGTTTCGTTTTATTTCACTGGTAATCTAAACTAATATTTCGTTTCGTTTTATTGCACTGGCGATCTAAGCTAATATTTCGTTTCGTTTTATTTCACTTGTGATCTAAACTAATATTTCGTTTCGTTTTATTGCACTGGTGATTTAAACTATATTTCGTTTCGTTTTATTGCACTGGTGATCTAAACTAATATTTCGTTTCGTTTTATTGCACTGGTGATCTAAACTAATATTTCGTTTCGTTTTATTGCACTGGTGATCTAAACTAATATTTCGTTTCGTTTTATTTCACTGTTCCCGTCTTTGGTCTTATACTAATAATACTATAGTTCTTTAGCGTTCACTTTCACAAAACTTATATCGCGGACCAACTCTCGCTCAGGTTAAAGACGCCTTTCTATATGGTCTAGGAGCGGAACATTACCACATCGTCGCCATTTTGAAATAATATTGTGACGTCAATTGATTCGATATTTTTCAAGGAATAAACATACCAAGTTTCGTCTCAGTCGTACTTAAATTAACGAAATAGAAGATGAATAGTACTTCCTGTTTCGAGAGAGAGAGAGAGGGGGGAGAGACTAATATAAGGTTTAATTTTATTCCAATAATTCGCTTGCGCGTAGGGGTCTTTAGTAGTGGGAGGAAACCGGAGAAAACCCACGAGGTTGGACAGGCGACCCTAGCACGTGCTCACCATTCGGCCATTCAACACCCTCCTGTTTCAAACATCGGATGCAGTTCATGAATATTGTTATACCAGAAGGATACCCCGCTTCACCCGGAGCCAAAATTTGCTCGGTTCCAAAGCCCGAACAGTCACAAGTATAGATTGCCTTCATGGCTCCTTGGGGGGGGGGGGGGATGGCCTAGTAGTCTAGAGTGCCACGCTTCGACCTCTAGCTGGCCGGTCACCTCTGGCTTGCGGCTGTGGTTTCAATCCCTGGTGTGAGCGTATGTGGCATGGAGATAGGGGCGCCTTCTCAACCTCGTGGATTTCCTCCGGGCACTCCGGTTTCCTCCCACTGCTAAAGACTCCTACGCGTAAGCGAATTATTGAAATAAAGTTAAACCATATGTTAGTCCCGAAATGACCTAGTTTGTGTTGAGTGGACGTTAAACCCCATTTCTCTCTCTCTCCCTCTCTCTCTCATGGCTCCTTGCTGAACCCACTTTTTCTAAAGGGGAGCGGGATGGGGTTGAATGGTAAGCACGTGCCTGTCATTGAGTCAACTGGCGTGGTTTCGAATCCTCGGAGGTACGTGACAAGGAGTAGGGTCGCCTTTCCAGCCTCGGGGGGGGGACTCCTGGTCCTCTGATAATATGGCATCTACACATTAGCGTGCACGTGAAAAACCCCTTTATAGTCGCAATTTGATATAACAATAGGTAATGGTTCCACTGTCTGGTCAAAGATCCTTGGATTCTGTCGTCTTCATTACAGGCGCGGATCCAGGATTTTTTGCAGGGGTTTGCGCTCAACCGATTAACGGGGGGTTTGGGGGTCCTCCACCAGAAAAAATTTGTAAATTAGATTCAATTTGGTTCATTCTGACGTATTTCCGGAAGGTAAATTCCAAAATTACAGGTCTAAATCGCCAATAAAATCGCATAAAAAGTTTTCAAGCCTGAGCAGGGGGGGGGGGGTCCGGACCCCCCTCTGGATCCGCGCCTGCATTATCGCAGCAGGGGCAGAACAGGAGTTTGTTAAACCCCGTTATATTTTATTTTAAAATATTTCATTTTAAAACAATAACTTAACGTTGGAATTTATCATTATTCTGTCGTCCGGGACAAATCTTCTCCTAGCCCGACTTTATTTGCCCTGTCGGAGCAGAACAGTAGGACGTTCAGTTGCATTTCATTTTATTTTAAAATGATAACTTAATGTTGGAATTCATTATTATTCTGTCGTCAAAATTCCGGGCCAAATATTCCTAGCACGTCTTTATTAACCCTATCGGAGCACTCGGTAATCCTCTACAGATTCCCGTTCCGGAACTTACATCTAGTCTCGGCTGTATGACAGTAAGCCCATACATTTGCGATGCGGCTACCGGTTTACCTTAACAGGAAAACTTGATGCTATTAGAAGACACCATGTCTCATCGGGGACCTTTAAAGTGGTTCCAATATGTCGGAATTCGTCATACAGCCGAGATTAGCTGTAGGTTCCGGTATCTGTCGAGGATTGCCGAGTGCCTGTCGGAGCAGCACAACCGGATGTTCAACCCCATTTCAATGTTTGGAGATGGCTGTCTGGACTGTTGGGTTCGTTTGTGTTTTGACCGTGTTGTTATTTAACAGAGTAGATTTATTAGGGTATAGTTATAGTTCCCTGGTGACTCCCCGGTTCTAGAAACGGTTCATCGTCTTAGTCTTAGACTGAATCATAAAGACGACAAGTTAATTGAAATGTTCGTAACGGATTAATTAAATTTGATGAACGTCCAGCAAGACCAAGAAACCGGCGACAATTTCTATGTGATATACAATCACATGATGTCAATGGCGTCTATAAATTGCTCGTTATACGAGTGATATATATATTGGTGACAACTCGTTCTCCTATTTGTCTCTCTAAATAAATATATATACAACTGGCTAGGGTCGTTCTCATACAACACACAGACTCTTTTAGTCGCCATTATAGAGATTTGGTTTAAGAACATTATCTGATAATTTGGAAACCTGGTCATAAAGATTGAATTAGTCTGTTTGATGTTCGGGAGTATAGTATACGTCTGGAAGTCACGTGGACACGTTAACACGCTACGAATTCCTCAATAATCAACGCTTGCCCACAAAAATACAAGAACCAAAATAGTAACAGAACAAATAAACATTCCCCAACATGAATAGCCCAGGGTCCAACCATTCCCACTCCCACATTTCAATCCCTCCACCCTTTCCTCACCCATAACCTATGTATCACTCTTCCCCACCCCCTTCCTCAAACCCCACAACTATGAATCACTCCCCCGCCCCTTCCTCAAACCCTCGCCCTGTCCTCAAGCCCCACCCAAATGTATAACTCTCCCACCCTCTTTCTCAAGCTCCAAACCCACTAGCCCAGTCGCAACATGACATAGGAAGTTTTTACCCCATTTCTACAATCTACAAGAGAGACGTGTTGCTAAGTGTATCCAGGGACGACCTGGTCGATTTGTTGCTAAGTGTATCCAGTGACGCCCTGGCCGATTGTTTTACGACCTCATAGGATATGTGTTTTGCTACGTGTATCTTGAGATAGAGAGAGAAATGGTGTTTAACGTCCACTCGACACAAACTAGTTTCGGGACTAACATATGGTTAAATTTTATTTCAACAATTCGCTTGCACGTAGGGGTCATTAGCAGTGGGAGGAAACCGGAGGACCCGGAGAAAACCCGCGATGTTGGGGCTATGTGAATCAAGGAACACCCTAGTAGATGGTTCTATCACTAATTTGAATGGAGTTGTTGCTTTAACAGGTCTATTTCACTGGATAAATCGGTGTATGGATTCCATGCTTAGTGTCGTCGGTTCGAATCCTGTCCACCAATAGTTATGGTAAAGACAGATAAATAATTAAATTCTCTCATTGATATATGTATATGAAATAAACCCCTAATAATCAAATGATATAATTCAGTCTAGTGCCCTGACTGGACGTCATCAGGGATTTCACACGGCTGCCTACTTGTGTCATTTCAACATTAACTTATCATTATTTTAAATTACCGTGGTTATGTAAGGTCGATCTTCCCCTCGACATTCGAGATTATTCTGTCAAAAAGATCACTTGAAAGGTTAGATGACTACAGAGCGAGGAAGGAGAAATTCACCATTAGTGTGGCCATTTTCAGACTACATACTTGTACATAATGACCTGGGCCCTGTTTCACGAAATTTTAACTTAAGATAAAATCCAATTTTAGTAGATACTTCAATTTTGATTGGCTAAGCACTAAAATCAATCTAATATTATCCAATCAAATTGCTAAAATTGGGATCTTACCTTAGTTAAAATTTCGTGAAATAGGCCCCTGGCCTTGAAATAAGGCACCTGCCACTGACAATGTCAGGTACAGGTTCAGGTTTTATCAGACACAGAACCTCTGGTGCCCGTCATTTTGTCCAGCACTGATTTGTTTGGGGGTTTTTTGTATTGATATTAAGTTGAAAATGTTAGGTTGTATTTCATTAGTGTCTGACATTTTGTCAGGTACATCTAAAACCGTTATTTCCAGGCCTGAAAGTGACAGAAAATTGTATGACAGGGTTGTGATGGAATTCATTTGGGGTGGGGTTTGTTAACGTACAGGAACCATCGTGGAGAAGAAGAGGGCTGTCAGAGTTGCGAATACAAAATGATGTAGAGTGAAGCCGTAAAGGAGATTAGAGGGGCTGTCAGAGTAGAGGATACAATAGACGAGTGAGACGCTGTCAGGAGTAGTGACAGCTAGATAGGGACTGTCGTAGTAGAGAAGCCATAATCGACGAGGGAGGGGCTGTCCAAGCAGCAACGTCATGATTGTGAAGAGACGGCCTGTCGGAGTAGCGAATCCATAACGGTGGTGGAAGGCGGCTGTAAGCGTAGACACAATTGGGTCAAAACTCATATTATTTTCAAACCGTAACAACCCACCTCACCCCCAAAACCGGTGCCTCTCCACGTCAAATGAGTTTAAAATACTAATCTAATCAAAGTATCGGAGATCACGTGGCTAAGAAGGTAAGACGCTGGCTCGCTATCCTGGGCCTTGGAGGTCGGGAGTTCGATCCCTGCATTTTATTCAGATTTGCCGGTGGGGTTTCCACTTGTCAGTAATTCAGAACGGAGGGTCTGACAAGGACAGCTGACTAGTTGTTCGAATAGGACGAAAAAAAGTGGTTCCGTGTACACATTGGTATGCACGTAAACGATCCCTTGGCAGTTGGAATTTGATATAAGAGTAGGTAATAACGCCGCTGCCCGGAGAAAACTTTCCTCATGGCACATTGTATGGCATATTCCCGTCTTCATTAGCTCAGTTAGGAGCAGAAGAGTAGGACGTTAAACTCCATTTCATTCTTTTTTCGATTAAAGTATCTGGTCGTCTTGTTCATGTTTCGGGCAATCGCTTATCAAGATAAAATCGACTTATTTAGCTTTTAAATACGACCAAACAGTTCTTAATTCATAGTCCTTAATTCTTATTTCTTCATTGTTTGACAAATCTGACATTTGTCATAAAAGATTTGTGAATTGTATGTTTGACTCCCCATCAAAGAGACCAATGCAACATGATGTGAATCATAAGTGGAATTACATCAAATAATGGACTTTTCTAGAATACACACGGACTGACAGGTCAGATTCAAGCACCGCTCTTTTAAAACAGTTTATTTCTAAACATTAAGTATGAGGTTTATACTGTCCGTTTAAAGGAGGTGTATACGGTCCACTTAAAGCAGGTTTAGATGGTCCACTTAAAGCGGCATTACGCGGTACGTATAAAAATGACCGCCAATTATATTGCACAGTAAAGGGAGTTAGTTACCCCCAGTTAGTGGCGGACCCGTATTTAACATCAAGTTTTATCATCGTCATAGAAACAGTTCATTGAAGCATACTAATAAATGTATTTTGTATTATTTAGTGTGTGTGGGGTGTGTGTTTGGGGCTCACACCTGGATCCGCCATTGTTAGCCTGACGACATGTGGTATAATATTATAAACAAGATTTGATTAAAACGAGTGTGTCGTGTATCCGCGATTCGCTGTCATGGTAACAACTTTCAACAGTAAGATCTTGTTTTGTTAAAAACTTTCAACAGACAGTCGTTGTTTAAACAGCTTTCGTCAGCAGGTCATTGATTTTAAATAGCATCCAACAGTATCAGCAAGTCATTTATTCCAAATTGTTTCCATCAGTAAGTCATTGATTTTAAACAACATCCAACAGTAAGTCACTGATTTTAAATAACATCCAACAGTAAGTCACTGATTTCAAACAGCTTCCATCAGAAAGTCATTGATTCTAAACGGCTTCCATCAGAAAGTCATTGATTCAAAACCATCAGAAAGTCATTGATTCACAACGGCTTCCATCAGAAAGTCACTGATTTTCAACAGCTTTCATTAGTAAGTCATTTTTATAACTTGAACCTTTTGTGTTATTGTGTTAAGTCAACTTGTTCGTCATTTGTCATGGTAAACAGTTTGCCATTCTTTTTAAAACTTTAACTTTTTAGTTAGTTTGTTCCTCATTTAACTATGTCTGCTCGGGCACTGAACACGTCCATATAAAAACTGGCGCCATTGTAGGCCACGATTAGAAACATGGCACCAAGAAAGACACAGTGAGCTATAAAATAATTATACCATAGGATTGCCATGGTAACGGATATAAAACAAAACAACCAGTTGAATATAGTATACATTAACACTCGCCATCTGAAAAATATAAAATACTGTTATCAGTGATATCAAAATGGCCACCCCAGACGACTCCATTAATTCGTACAGGGATTGGATGACCGAATGCTTGACGCGTGCGTGTTATATCATAAAGTCTACCATTAAGTCATGGACGTGGTTTCAATTCCCAGGTTGTATGTGACAAAATTGAACCAAAATTGAAATGACCTAGTTTGTGTCGAGTGGACGTTAAACCCTAGTTCTCTCTCTCTACAGCAATCCTAACGTACCAATGCATTTAGTGCAAAGGTTATTTATAGTCCCCCCCCTCCCTCCTTTTCCCCTTTCTGCATGCTTTGATTATTCATGATTTTGTGAGTTGTTTGGTTTATTTGAAATGTAGGACGGAAAGGTGCATGTTTATTAGTATGGCTACTTCCAGTTTGTGTATGTCAAGTTTTCCTCAGTAAAGCCCACATCAGGTTTTGAGAAAAAGGTTACACCAGGTTGCTCCATCCTTGGTAGGAAGGGTTCAAACCAATGAAAATTTGGGAGAACGTTAGAGACGAGAATTAACATTAGCGTCAATGGGAAGTTATTCGTGAGCTGTGACCAAAAAGCAGGGTTACTGAATTTTACGTACGGGATGAGGTCAATGAGCCATCGTCTTACTCACTCACCCAGCGTAGTTTCTAACGGGTCTTGGGGGAGGGGTATTTTAAGTACGGGAGATAACTCCAATGAGGTCAATGAGCCATCGTCTTACTCACTCACCCAGCGTAGTTTCTAACGTGTCTGGGGGGTTGTTTATAGAACACATATTCTAAACCAAGGTCAATAAACTGCTCTGTCATCCATTATTGATCTATATCTATTTCATTTCTGCCCGAGCTGCTACCGGAAACCGGAAGAACACAACAACAGTATGAGATGACTATCGGGACGAGGCCTATTTTATACGAAACAGACATCTATATTCCACAAATAAGAGAGAGAAATGGGGTTTAACGTCCACTCGACACAAACTAGGTCATTTCGGGACTAACATATGATTTCATTTTATTTCAATAAATCGCATGCGCGTAGCAGTGGGAGGAAACCAGAGTGCCCGGAGGAAACCCACGAGGTTGAGAAGGCGCCTCTATCTCCATGCCACACCAGGGCTCGAAACCACAGCCGCAAGCCAGAGGTGACCGGTCAGCTAGAGGTCGAAGCACGGCACTCTAGACCACTAGGCCATCCCCCCCCCCCCCTATATTCCACAAATGTGCGGAAAAATATATTCCACAAATATCCGTGCCAGTATATTCTACAAATATCCATATATGAGTATATTCCACAATTATCCGGAAACCGTAAAAAGATGGTTTGCCAGTAAACTTGACTGAATAATAGGTTAAATCACGTGATAGAATCATCTCACCTAGGTCCAAATATGTTGACAGCTTTAAAAATTAATTTGCTTGTTTTAGCTGTGAGGTATCGATAACTAGTTAAATAATCTTCAGATGGCTTCATCATACTTATAAAAATTATATATAACAACTGAAAATATAACATTCTATAATTAGAAACAAACAAGTCTATAATTAATTAGACACAAGCAAGTCTATAATTAGAAACAAACAAGTTTATAATTAGACACAGGCAGAGGCAGGTCTATAATTAGACACAGGCAAGTCTTTAATTAGGCACACGCAAGTCTACAATTAGAAACGTGTGTCTGCAATTAGAAACGTGTATCTATAATTAGAAACAGACAAGTCTATGATTAGAAACAGACAAGTCTATAATTAGAAACAAGGAAGTCTAGAAACATGTGTCTACAATTAGAAACGTCTAAGTCTACAATTCGAATTATAGAATGAATGAAAAAATTGAGGGATAACGTCGTACTGTTCTGCTCCAACTGGGAATACGCCAAATAGTGTGCTATGAGGGGAATGGTCACCGGAGCCTAAGCCTACAATTATGTCGCGTTCACTGACACGGGTTCTTATACATACACGTCAATGTATCCACGAGATCTTGTTTTTTTATCCCGTCCAAACAACTATACAAAGTCCCCTGGCAAGCCTTCGGTCCCGCTTCATTTAAAAGGGGAGACCACGCCGCAAAACCCTGATGAACTATTTCGGCCAACACTGTTTTACTCACTAAGTCAACACAGTCACCTTCGCTGGATAACCGCCCGATCTGCATTCAGACATATTCGTCCATTTTGTTTATTACCGGTAGTTAATGGAATGCCAAATGTTCATGAAATGGCGAGTATGCAATATGTAACAGCATATTTTAATGATATTTGGACACTTTTAAATTTGTATTTACTCTAAGTTTATAATACGACATATGCGTCCCTTTAAATCTCAGTATTCTGCCCTTTAAGAACGGTGTATCGACGCTCTAGATCAGTATATTAGTTTCAAAAATACTCTCTCTCGCTCTCGTGTTGGTGTTGGGCTAGATAAAATAATCCCCATAATTTAGAATAAATGTTTCGTCACCTGATACTGAACAATATTAATATTGAATTCAAGTTAGTTATCTCAACACTTCTGTTCAGCACTCGTGTTCCAACATACGTGTATTTTAAGTGACTTCTGGATAAATTGAGTTTTTATTTCTGAAGGTCATTTTGAATCGACGTCATTCAAGTTAAACTACGTCAGTTATCTGGTTATAATCTTATTTAAGTCAGAAAAATGGGTCATGTTGAGACTAACATGTGATATATATTGTATCTAAACTGACCGTTTGTACACAGGAATCGTTAGTATAGTCCCAGCCAACCAGACACATATTCATATTTATAGGGAGCGTTAATGGACAGAGATCGTTAGTAGTCACAGCCAACCAGGCCCATGTCTTAGTCTGCAAATGAATGACTAGGTCTCGAGTCCACAAAGCATTCTCAGACTTGAGTTAAGAATTGATTGAAATGATTCAACTTTCAATCACTGTTTAAAAGAGATAATTGTGATCCAGAAACACAAAAATTTGCACATAGTTTCTTTTAGATGCATTTGATACGCTAAAAGACAACAGTTTTCATAAAGGGACATATTATTTTAGTGAAAATAAGGTGAATAATCATGTTCTTATTCAATACAACATAGTTGGGTTTTAAAAAAAAAAAACAATTTGGGACAATTCTTAACCGAAGTCTGAGTATACTTTGTGAACTCAGGGTCTGGTTGTGTGGAGTGGACGTTACACCTCCCCTCTCTCTCTCTCTCTCTCTCTCTCTCTCTCTCTCTCTCTCTCTGGAAACTTACGCTATGAAGAAGGAAACATGCTAGAGGAATAATTATATTCCACAGTACCGACCATTCCAATATGACGGGTATAAACTCATGGTACCAGTATACAGAACACTTCTGTGGATACCAACGGATTCTGAAAAAACAGAAAAATAACCATTTAATATCAGAGAAAACAAAACAAATGAATAATATTAAGAAAAAAAAAACCTACGACCCTGTCAGGGAGTTTATTCTATGACCCTGTTGGGGTCTTGGAAGTTACTTACATGGAAGAGAAGTGATACTACGTGTTAATTTACACGG